>LR994597.1:2799101-4198652 GCA_905187575.2 Celastrina argiolus
TAGGTCCCCTAACCGATTTCGGTGTCGGTAGCCGATTTCATTGAAACCAGGCCGAAGTTAATTTATAGTGCCCAAGTGTGTGCGCAACACACAAAGACACTCTCTCTTCCTTTTACTCTAATACCCCAGTGGCCAGTGGGAAAGTGACACGACTGGCGAGAGAGCAGGCGCAGGGCCGACTTTTACATGCCCATCCGACGCATGGATCATCTGTCTTGTCAGACAATCCGGTGATCGGCCTGCATTGTCCTAACCAAACTTGAAAACAATATTTTTTGTTGTTCCAACGCGGGAATCGATCCCACGACCTCCGGGTCGAGAGCGAAGCTCTGAACCACTAGACCACGGAGGCGATTTGGAACTATAAGGGAGCCGAGAGACGTGTCACTGAAGTTCATAGACCTGTCATCTATAAATGTGTACCACGTCTGTCTCTCTCAATTTCTGATTACATTAGCCCAGCAGCACATAACACCTTTTATTCTTTAGCGGTATTCAAATCCGCGACCACCGGCTTAGCGCGTCTAACCACTAAGCTTCGGTTTCTGAAAGTCTGATCAAACCGTCGATAAGCTAACAATTGAGTTAACAAGCCAATACGAACGCTCATTGGTGACCGTAGCGAGTGAGCGAAGTTGTTGCGAGTGATATTCACCAATCAGCGTTCAGAATGGCTGCAGAATGCAGAATCAAATGTCAGCTGATCGACGATTTTATCAGCCTTTTAGCCCTACTGACAAACAGATATTTTTTAAAGAACGTTATTTTTAGGTTCTGTAGCTCCCCATTTTGAATTGCACTATGATCTTTCGCAGTCGGATACTAATGTAAACGCTTCCAGCTCAAGAAGGAAGACCAGATCAATCGTCTGCTGCTTCTGAATAGATCGGTAAACGTCACCAAGTTCACGATAGAGAGAATGCTGCCCGTGTTACAAGAGGTGCACCAGCTGTTGCAGAGGAAAGAGCTGCTGGAGCTGCGTTTGGTGAGGACGGAGAACTTATGCTATGTGCAGGACACTCTGGAAGTGCTGCTGAAGAGGTACAAGTCGGCAGCTTCGAGTCAGGCCAACTCGCAGTTGTCGCAGGCAAGTGGCTTTAATATTATGCTTCCACATGATATATGGTGGCTCGTTTCGTTGAAACCAGTGGGCTAACTCCCTTCACCAAGCAATGTTAAAGTTAATCCTTCGTTAAATATCATGTTGTTCCTCTCGTAATTCCTATCAATGAGAAGGCATGGTAATTTAAAAAGCCGTTAACACTAACATGCATTGGAATCGCCTCCGTGGTCTAGTAGTTCAGAGCTTTGCTCTCGACCCCGAGGTCGTGGGTTCGATTCCCGCGTTGGAGCAACAAAAAAATGTTGTTTTCAAGTTTGGTAAGGACAATGCAGGCTGACCACCTGATTGTCTGACAAGAAAGATGATCCATGCGTCGGATGGGCATGTAAAAAGTCGGTCCTGCGCCTGTTTTCTCGCCAGTAGTGTCGGTATACCATCCCACTGGGTTATGAGAGTAATAGGAAGAGAGTGTCTTTGTGTATTGCGCACATAATGTGTCAATTCGGGCACCGCAAGCTCCTCTCCGCCCCGCTCCGCGTCAGTGGAAAACCGGCCTAAGGATAACCCTGCAAGCGATAATCGGTGACCGACTTTTTGTAAAAAGTATACCATGGGTTGGGCACCTATAACACATTTATCAATTTTCTGGTACTCTAGGACGACGAGAAGAGCCTCAAACGTAGCACGATAACAGAGATCTGGAGGAAGAAGTGGAATTTGAGTAAGAGTGACGTCAGCGAGGGTAGTTTCAAGAAGAGATGCGTGTTCACTGAGACCAGTGAGATCCTAAACAAGATCATAGTGGAAGGAATGGACGGGTACAGCCTGATATCGTTCGCGGCCCTGCAGTGTTTCAACTCGCTACAGGCTTAGAATAAAATTAAAAAATTGTATATCTTATTTAGTAGTTAGTTCTTGAATCTCACCTTTAGAGCCCATACACATTACGCGCTTATTAAATTGACTCGCGCTTTGACGATGCGCGTTTTTGGATAAAGAAAAAGCGTGCGCTTGAGTATGTACAGAGTACACTGTCTGTACAGAACTCGTGGTTCTCAAAACGTTGACAAAGCGCGCGTTTGAAAGCGCCTAATGTGTACCCGCTCTTAGCGCAAGCAATTCCATGTACTTAAAGTATACCCCCGGCATCTGAAAGGCAAATCAACGATGAAATAAATAATCAGTGTTCAAATCCGATTCAAACTCGACAAGAGATAGACAGCAGGCTTACTCCCCCGACACAATCGAATCAGTTTTGATGTTTTATATTGTGGATTACTTTGAAACTTCCGCAGCCGCATCATAGGTACGTATTCGTAAATTCTAACATTCAAATATTTACACTAATCCCCGTTATCAAGGGCATCAACGACACTTCAACTAATCTGGGGACTTACTCACCAAAATAATTCGATTTAGATTCAGATTCGATCGTACCGCGAACTCCCGATAAATTGATATTTGTTTATTTTGATTGACAGTCGACTGATTATTTAAATTAATGGATTATTTAAAAAAAATACTGTTTACGATAGCACTTGTCTTTGCCATTTTACCCATTGTCAACTTCTTTCTTTTGTCAACTGAATGTCAACTTGTGTGGTTTGATATAATTTGTGTTTTATTAATTTACGTCCTGGAATGGCCTTTTACACGATATTATTCGGACTGACAATATTTATGATCGCGCTGGCTTTAGCTGTTATAAAAAACATATTTTTCCGTTGGAACGAGGAGCGCAGGAGTTTAAGACTTCAATTTACAAAGCCCGCTGTAGAAAGACCAGGTAAGTTTTATGAGCAGAAATATTTAAAATGTATTCAGACCACAAAGAAAGACAGAGTTCACCACATAGGCCGATCTAAACTACGTCTCTCCGTGTACGTCCGTGTGATAAGGTACCTACTATTCCACCCAAATAGTGTGCAGCACATTTGCATGCAAACTGTAGTGTGTGCACATTGCAAAACATTTTGGGCAGAACTCCAGCAGTGTGGTACTAAGCTGGTATCGAATTTGGTACTCCCGTCTCCACTGGGCCACTGGTAAGACCGCGTTTCCACTGACGCAGAGTGGGCCGGGAGGAGCTGGCGGTGCCCGAATTGTCCAATCAATATGCTCAAAATCTCCGCTCCGCTTCAACGGAAGCACCGCTAAGCTCCTCTCCGCCCCGCTCCGCGTCAGTGGAAAGCCAGCCTCAGACTTTGTGTAACTTTTGTAAGCGTACATTTCTGCCCACTTGTGCGCGAGCATGTTCACTGAGAAAAGTTTCCCGGGTAGAGCGTGTAGAGTCGAGTTTTAGTCGAATTTATGAAACATTCCATGTCAGCAGTATTATTTTTGAGAGTGGCTTGACAGCATTGAAATCGAATCGGTCTTATTCGAGAGTAAGCGGAGGGTATGGTTACATAATAGCTCAATAACTATTTTAACCCCCGACGCAAAAACGACGGGGTGTTATTAAGTTTGACGTGTCTCTATAGATGTGTATATGTGTAAGTCTATGGCATCGTTGCTACCAAACAGATGATCCGATTTTAAAGCGTTTTTTTTGGTTGAAAGGTATATCAGTTAAGAGTGTTCTTAGCTATGTTTGATGGAAATCGGTATAGGTCTTCAAGGTCATCGGGTCGTTTGTTAGGTGTGATAGGAATGTTACACGCTGTTACTTAACATGTAGTTAAGGTTTTCTTTATTTATTTAGTTTATCTTATCTTCCAGCTGTCAGCGTTATAATATACAGAGAAAAATGTTTGTTACTCAAAAAAGCATATGCAGAAAGTATTGCTGTGTACGACGTTGTACATAGAAGCGATGTATTTGTAAAAGCCAATTCCAGCTTCTGCTCAACGCACGTAAGTGGGTAGAGTGTGGTAGCTGACTATTTAAGAAGATATCTACTTAACAAGTGGGATCATGGATCAAAATACATTACTAGAATGAGAAAGTTAAATATAATCATATCCCAAAGTTATAGTGACTGTTCTTTTTATACCCGTTGTTTAAGCTCTACGCCTCCTCTTCACATTATATTCAGCTTCATATATGCACAGTGAATCCAAACCCGTGAATAGCGTACTGTTATATGGAAAGTAGCATGGGTATGTATAGCAAAACTGCTGAGTTTTCCATTGCATTATAAAAACTCAGCGTTTGGCCAATAAATGACATTTCGCTATATTTGAATGAAATTCTTTGCACCCAGTTTATGCACTGATTAGTAAGTGCACTTTTCAGGATTTAATTAGAGCGGTATCATTATTTTGATTTTTGTAAAAATAAAACAGTCTATTTATGTAGGATTCCATTTAATAATTAATTCACATCTGGATCGAAACACGCCGTGCCGTACACACTGTTTATCTTCACGAGGTCTGTCTTTGAGAGAAGACGCGAGTTCTGCCCGAGCGACTTCATGATTTTACCATCAGGGTCCTAAAATATTTTAAGTTTGCATTAAATTTTGCCAAGCGGCCATCGACGACAAAATAAAATGTATGACATTAGATTAAGCATAGCTGGTTTCACTAAGTTTGCATAAAGATGATTAAAATAACCTCATTCTATCCCTACTCTAATTAGTAAACAAACGTATAGCAGTATTTGGTTGTTCTCTGTATGCATTCGCTTACGTCTTCTAATTGGTTTTGGTGTAAACGATAAAAACGAGTTTTCGATTACACTAAAAGATGAATAAAGAAGCCTCTTGTTCTAACTCTTTGTTCTTTTGATGCAACCCAGCGATGTCTTAAATGTCAAATGCCATTCTTTATTCGAACTTCGAACGATAGGATGGCTCATGGCAACTTGAATGAAGGCTCTCTGAATAAAATTTTCTGACCACTACACACATTTTCAAGGAAATGGCGTACTTAACAATCGTTTGAGGGCAGTGTATCGTGTTCCATAAGCAATGCACAGAAAATTGTGACGCTTTTTAAATTCAGTTCTGAGGGCCGACGTACAGACAACTGAGCGCTGCCGCCGCGGCACCGCACTGCTTGCAACCCTGCACCCCGGCCAACAATACATTTAAATATGAAGAAAACCGTTGCGACACCGCTCAAGGGGCTGATTACTTAACTATTGAACTTCGCCGACTACTACTTCTTTCTTGAAATCAATTGTCATTATGACGTTAAAACTTTTTAAAAACTCGATTTAAAAAGTTAAAATGTCAACATTTTGACTTTTAAAATGTTTAAATCGTGTTTAAAAAAATTCAAACTTCAAAATGTCAGTCGATTTCCAGAAACTGGAAAACCACTGAAGTTACATAATCAGGGAGCAGGGGCCGCGCAGGAGCTGTAATTTACCGTGTAGTCACATTGAATCGGAATGGAGACCTTATCTTTGAACGTGGCGACGGACGCGATCCCTGATTTGCCGAGCCTGCGCCAGTACTGCCAGGGCGGGTGCGTCGCGCTGCGATAGTCGTACGGCAACGCCAGCGTTGCGTCTCCGTGCAGTTTTTCAAAATGGTGTACTTTGTCTGGAACACGTGTTGAGAACGTATTTTACAAGCTTTTTTACTTTCGCCAGGGCCCAATATGCCATCGCTATTATCACTTTTGAAATTCGAAAAGACAATGTACGAAGTTTGACATAATCTTCGCTATTCGTATCCCACTAATATCAATTCCCATACATTTATGCCGTCAAACTTTGTAAGTTAGTAGCGATGGCATCTGGACTAAGGGTCCTCTGCCCATCATCATAAATTAAATTTGATTCCCTTTTTCAGCTTAATTGAGTTGAATTTTCGCATGGAGCTGATATGATGCTGGAGCTGGAGCCATAAGAACTCTGCAGTTAACGACACATCCCAACTACTGGGCATCGCATTATTATCATCAGATACTTATTAAACTATTATTATCCCACTGGCAAAGCACACACGCAAATGTCATACAGTTTTAATTTCGAACTTTGTCGCCTAAATTAACGAAGGCCACTTAGCTAAAAGCTCACGGGGCCTACTCAAGATGCCATCGCTAATTATCGCTTAAAAAGTTCGATAACAAAATGTATGGGATTTGACATAAGGTACGCTAAATGACATACCAAATCGCGATCATTTAGCGTAGCTTATGTCAAATCCCATACATTTTGTTATCGAACTTTGTAAGCGATAATTAGCGATGGCATCTTGAGGTGTGCGTTACAACTGCTCCGCCACGGTAGAAATATGATGAAAATGTTCGCCCAAAATTTAGGCGAAATTTGACAAAATCGAAGGGTCCAAACCAAAAATTTGTCGAAGTAGAAACAAAGAAGTTATAAGGGTTTTAAGTTGGCCGCGCCAACGTAACGTCCACGATGGCGCGGCCATGGAAATCTCAGGAACTACGTGGGTTAGAGATCTAATTCTTTTTCTAGTATGAAGTATGAATTTGGCGAAAATTGTCGAAAAAGAAATTATAAACTAGAAATCGATATTTTAAGAGATATTTACCTCAGAAGCCGTGGCGGCGCAGACGTGCACTTCGTGTTTCTTTAATGTTGATTATTTATTTATATCATAAGACTTAGTATAAAAAACTGATACAGGAAGTAAGAGCTTAATTTGTCGAAACTAATGAAAGCAATAAATACGACGAAATGTTATTTAAACAGACAAATCGGACCGAAACAAAAAATTACATGGCCGCGCCAACGTAACGCTTCTTTGTACGCTGATATCTCATTACCTGTAATTGCTAGGATTTCGGTTTTTATATCCATTTATTCGGCACATTAACCTGATTAGAATGGCATATCGTTTTACCCTCAGAATGGTTTTCAACGCGTGTAATCTTCAAAAATGTGCTCTCTCATACAATGTTTGAGTAGGGTAACCATAATTTCGATTTTTATTTGATAATACTTTTTACTCTACTAGACGAAAATGTGTCTATTTCCTAAATAATGCCAACAAATGGAATTATTACTATTAAATATTTCACACTTAAACGTAAGTATGTAGTTAGTACCTATGCCCGTAAGCGGTCAGTTGTAGATACTCGTATGATGATAATATTATGTTAGGTAAGTATACTGTACCTAGGCAGGCTACTTAATATTATGCGTTTCTTGCCCTTGATCCGTTTTTGCGACGACGGGTTATAATTCTTTTATACACACATCTATATTTTTTGTCTGTATTTCTGTCTGTATGTGCACGCATGGATCAAAAATCACGTAAGAGATTTTAACCAAACTTGGTTCGATTGTAGACCATATTCCTAGGCAGGTTATAGGATATATAACATAACGATACGATACATAGGAGCCGAGCAGTGACGACAACTTTGAAGCAAGTCGATGAATTTCGCGCGCGAACTGCGGACGAACGGTTCGGGTGGGGCGCGCGGGGGCATCGCTTACAGTACTATTTACATATTATAGTGACGCGAAGCTACAAAACTAACATGATTTTATTAAAAAGACAAGTGTCAATAATATTAAAACGTGTTGCGTATAGATGTCGCTATTAAGCATTTCATACACGTAACAATTGATGTTTAAACCATACAGTTTATATTAATGTCTTAAGAAATAATGTTAAAATGAAAAAAGTACGCACCAAATTTTATTCAAACGGTTTCGCCTTCGTTCAACAATATAGTGTACTTATTTGAATATCGAAGGGTTTCGCACCAAAACGCAACGAACGTAGGAATATTAAGTTATTACAACATTACCTACACCACTACACCTATAATAGGTACTGTACCCGTAATGTTAGTTGGTAAAGTTTTTGCCACAATCATAATTCCACGCGGGCGAAGCTGTGGGTAAAAGCTATACACAAAATAATAAATCTGTAGAGGAGTCGTGTCTACATTGAAGATATTTGAAAAAAAAATATTAAAGGAGAAAAAATATATATTAATTCTGACCGAATTTTTGTATGACGTGAGGGTTGCAGCTTTATTTCTTACCTACGAAAAGTCGGTCACCGACTTTTTTGTAGGTCCGATAATCGGGCCGATTTTTCCTCCATATTATTTTTGACCGAATTTTTGTATACGTGAGCGTTGCAGTCCTATTTCTTACCTACAAAAAGTCGGCCACCGACTTTTTCTGTAGGTCCGATAATCGGGCAGATTTTTCCTCCATATTATATATCTGAATTTAAGTATGACGTATGCGTTATAGTTTATTTTTCACCGATAAAAAGTTGGCCGACTTTTTGTCTCCCACCATTTCTCTGTCGTTAGTAGCGATGCTGTCGAGCGCGACTACAGTCACCGTGGGCCAAGCTGATGATGATGAAACGCTAATATTTTGTATTCATTTCTAAAACTCAACGCCAGCATGGCGGCGTGCATTTTCCAATTATTTTTCAATTGGTGTTATTCCAATTGTATTTGCGTATGCAAAATGCTCCAACTATTCGCTGTTAGATATCAAATGTTACTTTTAAGGTCGAAAAATAGGTATCGGTTAAAAATGAAATATTTAAATGTTTCGACAGTGCGCTTAAAAAATATATTACCCGAAGCACCAGAATGATGGTTATATTTTTTGAAAGTATGGTTGTATGTGTTATTATATTAATATAACTAGCTCACCCGTTCCCACTTCGTTGAGCATACAAACCGTTTAAACCTACCCTGGACTTCCACGAATATTTCAATACTAAAAATAATCGAATCGGTTCAGCCATTTTCGAGTTAAAATGCGAGACTAACGAAGAGCAATTCTTTTTTTTGTATAATATAAATATAATAATAATAATATATGTGGACGCTTCAAACCACGTCAATCTAGCCTCGTGTCAAGTATTCGAAGAACTTGTGTTGCAGGTACCAGACAACGGAAATATATTCTTTTTCTTCTTCAAAATGGCCTCCCTTAAGATATATTCAATAATTTAATACTATAAACATATTTATGATTTTTAGTATATTAATACACATCCATGACCCAGGAACACAGAACACTTTTTGTTCCTTCGGCGGGATTCGAACCTGCGACCCGCTCGAGCACCAACGCGCTCAACCACCGCTACGGAGATCGTCGAATTATTGTTTGTCATGCTCTGGAGCCTACGCTTTCAAGTGCAACTCTATGTGACACCTGCCACTTGTCTAATGATGATCACAGCAAGGGTGAAGCTGATGACAGCTCACCCTGTCAGCGGTCTACCTCTATAAGTTTTTTGTGGTGGTACCCACAAAATGTGGTCCTCATGTGTATAGACCTCATGTACCTGTTGTGTATAGACCTCATGTACCTGTACGCATTACAATATGTTTTATAATATCGCCTCCGTGGTCGTGGGTTCGATTCTCGCGTTGGAAAAAAAAAATCTAGATCTAAAAAGGCTGAAACAAGAATGTAAATATTAGACAGATGACTAAAAATGCATAAGTACAAATATAGTCAAAGTCGGACTCGCTAATAAAATCTAAGCGTCACTTCACACCGAAATACGGTAAAAAAGTGCCTTCTTGAAAAAGCATATTATTCATCTGCCGTTGCAATAATATTAATTCCACTAGCGGGTCTTAACCACGGCCACGGTTCTCTATGAAAACCGGCGTAACGCTTGCTTTGCTGAGGGAATGAGGATACTTGTCGTAGATAAGTAGGTATGTACTTAATTTCAAGGGCAAGAAACCCATAATATTAAGTAGCCTGCCTAGGTACAGTATACTTACCTAACATAATATTATCATCATACGAGTATCTACAACTGACCGCTTACGAGCATAGGTACTAACTACATACTTACGTTTAAGTGTGAAATATTTAATAGTAATAATTCCATTTGTTGGCATTATTTAGGAAATAGACACATTTTCGTCTAGTAGAGTAAAAAGTATTCTCAAATAAAAATCGAAATTATGGTTACCCTACTCAAACATTGTATGAGAGAGCACATTTTTGGAGATTACACGCGTTGAAAACCATTCTGAGGGTAAAACGATATGCCATTCTAATCAGGTTAATGTGCCGAATAAATGGATATAAAAACCGAAATCCTAGCAATTACAGGTAATGAGATATCAGCGTACAAAGAAGCGTTACGTTGGCGCGGCCATGTAATTTTTTGTTTCGGTCCGATTTGTCTGTTTAAATAACATTTCGTCGTATTTATTGCTTTCATTAGTTTCGACAAATTAAGCTCTTACTTCCTGTATCAGTTTTTTATACTAAGTCTTATGATATAAATAAATAATCAACATTAAAGAAACACGAAGTGCACGTCTGCGCCGCCACGGCTTCTGAGGTAAATATCTCTTAAAATATCGATTTCTAGTTTATAATTTCTTTTTCGACAATTTTCGCCAAATTCAATCTTCATACTAGAAAAAGAATTAGATCTCTAACCCACGTAGTTCCTGAGATTTCCATGGCCGCGCCATCGTGGACGTTACGTTGGCGCGGCCAACTTAAAACCCTTATAACTTCTTTGTTTCTACTTCGACAAATTTTTGGTTTGGACCCTTCGATTTTGTCAAATTTCGCCTAAATTTTGGGCGAACATTTTCATCATATTTCTACCGTGGCGGAGCAGTTGTGACACACACCATCTTGAGTAGGCCCCCGGTGGGGCTACTCTTGAATAAAATTGAAGTTGGAATTGCGTTTCAATTTGACAGTTCGTTACGACACTGGCACATTGGAATCGGATTGGTCTTGGATCGGAATTGAAATTATTGATTTCTAGAATGAACACTCTTAATACTCACAAGATTAACAGATATTAGATACATCCGACCATCAGTGTGTTCCGACAAAGACTGCCCCATGACCGTGTCCAGAATTTCCCACCATAACTCCTATCTGGTCTCCACCAGTAGTAACATAGATAATTCGTTACGCCAACACTACTCAAGTCAATATGGGTGTAGCAAGCTAAATCTTTAAATAACTACCTGGCCTGATATGCCGCGTGTGCACCAGCACGTACTGGTCACGGTCGTGCCTGGCCGGCTCAAAGTAGAACCCCAGCATGGACATAACCACCATGGCCGCATGCTGCTGGTGTTGCCCGCCTTCGAATAGCTCCAGCACTCCGAAATTCTACAACTCCCAATATTGGTATAATACGCTTTGATTAAAATACTAGACACACATATTTTAATATTAAAATAGTTAAATGCAATTTTGTGTAAAGGTTATTAATAAAGTATATATTAATATAAACAATATTTTATAGAACTCTCGTTCCGATTTTAAAATTATGAAGTTTAAGTAGAGAAATATTTTCGCCGATTGAAAAGGGAAACATTAAGAGAATACTTAAGGATGGTTTTACTTTGGTAGTCGGTTTACACTTTTCCTTCATTTACTTACCTGTCGACCTCCTACTCTACCTACGACGAAATCGGCGCTGGTGTCTAATACAATATAGTCTGATTTATTTTCATCTTCTTCGTTGATTTCTTGCAGTTCTACGCAAGTGTAGGTTTGTAGAATTTTATTTACTTTTTCCAATTTTAGTCTTACATCATTTAAGTCATCTAAAATATATTCATCGACATAAAACTATGTGTGCATCTTTTTGAACTTAAAAAAATAGATTCATTATTATCAGTGAGGAGTCATTATTATAGAATAATATAACAAAGGCGAATAGATATATAGAAGGATAGAAATAGCGGACCTAATCCTTTATCCTCGTGGAAAACCCTAAAAAAGAAAAAATATATACCTAGGTAAGTACTTACAATTGGTGTAGTTTTCAATAACGAAAAAAACAGTTCCTTCGGGCCATATTCGTTCTCCATAAAAATCCTTGTTCTCTTGAGTCAGTTTCACGGTTTGCGGTAATGCATACTTTTGCATTTTCCTTGTGGTCCTAGACAAAAAATAGAAGCTTGCTCATCATGTTCTGAACAGAAGGTTGCATTACACAAAAAAGAATCAATTACCAAACAGTAAGTAAGCCAAACAAAAAAAACTAGATCAAATTCGGTTCTTCCGTTTAGATTTAAGGAAAACTAGCTGACCCGTGCTCACTTCGTTGAGCATGGAAACCTTCCCGGGACTTCCACGAATATTTCAAGACCAAAAATAGTCGAATAGGTTCAGCTGATCTCGAGTTTTAGCGAGACTAACGAATAGCAATTGATTTTTATATAGCCTATGTTACTCAGTGATAATGTATCTTTCAAATGGAAAAAGAATTTTTAAAATAGGTCCAGTACTTTTTGAGTTAAGTCGTTACATACAAAAATACAAATCTTTCCTCTTTATAATATTAGTGTAGATAACATGCCACTGAGTTACACAGATGAACACTCACACATCCATACAGAGAGCCAGAGAGAAGCACACGTCTTTAAAACTTATAAAATTTGGTAGGGCAGTAAGTCGCAATGCAGAAAGCATAATTCTCAAAACTTTTTTCTTACCCAAAGCTGTTTTTGAACTGGATATCATCAATAGCTGTGTAATCTTTAGTCTTACTAGTTTTTGTTGTCTTAAGGTCGTTTTCTATTATTTCTTTTTCCTTTAAATTCGCCTTTTCAACTATTTCTACTTCATTATTGATTTGTTTTGCAATACCAAAATGTGGTAATGTAATTGTGGCATAGTTTTCAACCCATATATTGCCATTGTATTCATTATCAAAAAATAAGTATCTGTAATATTTGTAATTACATAATTTTTTCACAAATTTTCACATGAGGCCACGGCGCAGCTGCATAAAATCTCCCTAGGGTTTATATGGAACCTCATACAGGGCGCCGCGGCGGCAGCCAGTCTCTGTACCACGATGGCAACGGCGAATGGTGTTGCAGTTCTCTCAACTTGTACGATGTATGGTTAGTCATTTGCACAGAAAGGGAAAGAGGTTTATATAGACGATAATAATCGTGCCGCCCAGGCCGCGGTGTCACTGGCTCTGCCGTGAAACGCCGCAGCTCCTGCAGCACCGCGACGTGTGATATTATGTCCTTTTTTCAGAAATCTTTGAAAGACTATCAGTCAGCGTTTTAATTTTTCTTGAGTAGCTTTATTTTGATGAGACGTCCAATAATTTCTTGGACGGAACTCTCGATTGTGGTAGCTAACAGAGTTAGCAAGGATAAAAAAAATCTTAACTATCGAGCTTAGGACCGGGATAACGCATGGATAACGTACCACGCAATTTGTAGGACAATAATTATGTCTGTTGAATTACATTAATATTAACTAAGTAATAAAAAGAAAATCAGCTGGTCACTTATAATTTAAGATGACCTCGGTATCGATACAAGTTGGCAAGAGGGAACTCATTGAACAAACCATAGATTTTGTAGGACAAATAAAAAAAATGGAGTCACCAAATCCACAAACTATTCTTGCTATCTCTGTTATGTGCGACTCATCAAAATGAAGGTACCTACTCACGAAAAATTAGCTTGATACTAATCAAGATAAAACAATGTATGGGGGAATCCTGACTAGGTATATATTTTTTCTATAAATGCTATTCCAATTTGAGTCAGTGCTATACCTAGGAAAATTTACTTATCAAAAATCTAATTTAGGTTTTTTAGAATATCGGTCGTAACTCTTAGAACTGCTTTGGTTATAGTTAAGGATTTTGCCGACCTACCTAGTAAAATCGATGCAACCTAACCTCAAAATTTGTGTTTCAAATTTTTTAATTTTATATTTACGAATAACTCTGTATTCTGATACCAACTTGGCTATGGCGTATGGGATTAAACTATAGAGAAATATTATATTTTAACAATAAAAATCTACTTAAACAATATGCATATTTACCTACTTCTTACTTTGAGTTTTCTACCCAGCTTTAAACCCAGCCCAGTTTGTTGTGCTTGACTGCCAAAAAACTGGTTAGGACTCACAAAGATACCTAGGCTCTTAATCTCTGCAAGGATTCCTAAAATTTTAGTTCAGATGATATTCGGTATGTATCTTTGCCTATCAATTTTAAACTAAAATGCTTATCAAACTATTATTTTTTAAATTCCTAATTAGAAATTCATAGAAAAATCGTAATTCATGGTGCAGGCTGTCATTCGATAGCAACACAAATAACGTGATTAAAAACAGTGTTAGTAAACAGGTAGGGTCAAATTACTTAACATTTAAATTGTGTTTCTTCTAACTTTGGAGCGATTAATGGCTGCACTTTCTGTAACAGCTTTACATCCTTACACATGTTAACTATAAAATATAGTCCGCGTCTGTCTGTACGTTCGCGATAAACTCAAAGACCTATCTTCAAGATGTTTTCACCAATAGACAGTTATTGGGTAGCAGTGCTGTCAGTGCACGATATCAAGGTACGAAATTCACCTCGTTTATTATGCTGCTTGTCTATTACGAATGACCGCAATTCAGTCTCGTTCAGTCGTTCCATTGTAATGGTAAATGAACACAGAGGTAACTACGATGTGATACACAAACACATAAAACACAATCTCATTTTCAAACATTAAGTTTAATCCATAAGTTGCTAGAAACCATTTGCCTAAAATTACCTATCCATAAATGTTCTTCTTGTGTCCTTGTTGAGAGTAATATTTTCTATCGGCCCATTATGTGGAGTAGTTGACACTTTATCAGAACCTTCACCAATCATATTGACTTCTCTTTTCTGTTTAGCAGATGAAGTTTCCTCCTTGCTTACTTTTTCTCGGCCAATAGAATACTGAGTGTAAGGGAAAATATTTCTAAACTGTGTAGAAGCGTATACAGGTCTAATTTTCGTTTTTACTATTTTCTCAGTAGCATAATCAATATCAGCTGACGCGGTTTTACCGCTTTCATCTATTTCACCACCTGCTGGTCGAAATCGTGTTGAATAAAACTGTTCACCTTTAACTTTTTTCCCAAATTTAGATTTTTCTGTTTTCTTCGTAGCATAATCATTTTCTGCTGATGCGCTTTTACCACTTTCATATGTTTCACCGCGTGCTGGTCGATTTCGTGTTGAATAAAACTGTTCACCCTTCACTTTTTTCCTAATTTTAGATCTTTTCATTTTCTCAAAATCACTTCCAGCTGATTCGTTATCACCATTTTCATCTGTTTTATCTTGTGCCGGTAGAAATTTTGTTGAATATAATTGTTTATCCTTATATTTTTCTTTTGAACTACTTCTAACTGATTTAATATCTGAGTCCAATTTGTCTTCAGTAGCTGCGGTATCTTTCAATGACGTATATAATAAATTAACCAATGTTAATGCGATATCTTCGTCTGTTGTTCCGGTACGTGTTGATTTATTTTTTTTCTTAGCTAATGCTATAGAGAGTCTACGGACCTGTCTTATTTTCCGCACTAAATCCAATATCAGTTTATCCACATTATTTTGCCTCGCTATGTTCTTGCCTTCAAAATTGAACTCTTTTATTAGCTGCTCTGAATTATTTTCCTCAGATTTCAATGGAAGGGTTCTAAGGTTTTTTTCTGCTTCTTGCAGTATATTAGAAACGTTTTGTTCTTCGCCTATTGAAAAACTTGTTTCGGTTTTATTATCAAATTCCAATAGAACATTTGTTTTGTTATTTTCGGAATGTACCTCGCGCTTCCTCCTTTTATTGGCTGGGTAATTAGAACAGATTTTCAATTTGGCAAAACGGTCACGAGTTTTACATTCTGGTCCGTATATGATATTTATTTTCTGAAGGTCTGTAGGTGATAAGCCAACACGGTTTTGATATGTATTTGGATTCTGAAAAGAAAATATTTAGTTCATAAGACAATATTAGACATTCGGCAACATTAGATAGTTATGTGTATTTTTGGTTTCTAGGAAGTAATGACTTCTTTCATACTTAACCCCCTTAGAAATAAAAATATTTACACATTGTAAAAGCTGTAGGTACAATGTTTGTCCTGGTCTGACGTTAAAAAAGTTACTTGAAGGAGTAAGTGAAGTCTATAGGAATTAAGTCATAGGAATTAGGAACTCTACGCCACAGGTGGCTTACTCACTGTGTATATTATTAATGAAGTAAATTTTTAAACGAATCAAAATAAGGTTTTCTAAGCTACCTATACCTTAAATATAAAAGTTCTGTGTCCATTTTTGCTGTACTCTCTGTTACTGAAGTGCAGTACGCTGTTCACATCATACGGTAGGGCTCTCAATTCAATGGGTAGCTTTTGTTCTTTCGTGTATAATTCTATAGCTCCTAGAACGTTAAAAACATTTATTATTATTATAATAATTATACTACTACTATAATAGTTACTATTACTATTTGTATAATAGATGCTCAACAGTTTGATTTTAATGAAATTGATCACAGATATAATATTAGGTTAGACAAGAAGAAAGTAGTAAAGAAGGACGTATTACCGCGGCATATTACGGCCCGTATTAATAAAGAAATCTCAACCAAGACGTCAAACTCAAGACAGCATTTGAGATGACGTTCGAATTAATAGACATTACTTGAGCACCTAGCTCAAGAAAGGTGTCTCAGCCGGGGCGAGCATTGTCAACAGCTGTCAAACTGCTACTTGGATATGTCAACTTACGTAAGTGACGTCACACGACAAACTGCTACTTGGATACGTCAACTTAGGTGAGTGAGGCATAATATGTCACTAGTTGCCAATGTGTTTCCGTGTTTTTCTCCCTAAATTGTTTTTACGTTTAAGCTGTTTTTATGATTAATCTAGGCTTTTCTTTGAACTATTATTTTGATGTACCCTGTAGGTACTTACTTTGGTGACCTTGGCTTCTGATACATGTTTTAGTTATTGTTATTTGTTTTACATAAGAAACGGAAATCTACGATTTTGGCACCTGTACATGGCAATACAGACGACCGTAAACTACTTGATTATTAGTACTTATTTATACTTGTATAAATACGTATTAGTACTTGGCGACTGCCAGAGCTTACAGAAGACGTGGTGATTCGCGAGGCAAAAAAGACTTGAAAGGTTAGATATGTATGGTAAAAATATTGCCAATAAACATCCAGTGAAACGATTCCTGTTTGCGTCATTCTCTGTGGGAAATATGTTATGAGCCAGAAAATCGATATGCTGTTCAGGCAGATGATCATTATTTTGATGTAGATGTCTGAAGAAACTAATTATAATTAGTGGACATTACATAGTGTACACAATCAATCAAACACAAATTCAAAAATGGGGCATCTTCAACGTAAAAGACGAATGATTGCAACTCTATAAATGTATAAATAAAACATTTTGCATCATAGTAAGTAGTATCCCATCTGGTGAAGCAACCAGATAATTATAGTCTTTTCTTGCTAACAAGTAAATGATAATGTTTAATTTGTGCTCATTGTTTGCAAAATATTTAGCATGTCAAACTTTTAAATTCAATAGGTACCTGTTGTGTTGTGGCTCATATTTTGAAGACATCTCTTTCTAATATTTTACTGGCATATTTTCACTTTGTTGTCTCTCATAGATGTTAAATTAATTGATTCAAAGTAAATCAATTGATTCAAATACATATATCACACCATCAAATACAGGGCCAATTGTACTTGCACATACAGAGATTTTTGTAATTTATAAGTGTATATTGATGCAAGAAAATGGAGCTTACAGCATTTTCATTCTCTTGCATCAATATGTTACTGAAAATGCTCTAAATAAGGTAAATCCTAAGACTTAAGAGTAAAACCTAAGATTTACCAACTGTGAATGGTAAAAGCTCCAATGATTTTACAATTCACACTTTTTCAACATTCACTTGGTACCTACCTACTATAATATTACTGTTGCCTACATAAAATATGTAGGTGCCTATGTTTTTGACTGAAACAAAATATGAAAGAATTAATCTTTCTTTTATTCCCGACAAACTTTTACTAGCTGTTAGTGGTAAAATCTTTATTAAAAAGAATAATATATTGAATTCTATTAACAAAAGCCTGAAAAATTTTACCAATTTTGATATCTCCTTACATTTACCCACTCATGTCAGTAAATCCTAAGGCTTACTCGAGAATGAGAATGTCCAAGGACAAAGGAGTAAAGAAATTATTTATAAGTTGCTAGCATTGCTGGACTTATAGAATTTATTTTATGAATATCATTTTACAGCAATTCTATTTAATAAATATTTATATTATAACTATGAAAGAATACAGAATAAAACAACTTTTGAAACTATTACTTTTTTATTTCTACTTAAAATATCTAATTTCTCTGAAGTTACTTAACATAAAGTATACTATGAAGAATATTTTTGAGCCTAATGGCTCATAAAATTGATTCAGTTCAGATTTTAATATTGCATTAGTTTTGGATAGATGGTAGACCTTTTAATCTTTCATTAAGTTAACTTTAGCTGGCTACTTTTTTATTTGCCTTTGATTGAAGATTCATGGATTTTGTGCATTTCCTTTAAGACAAGAATATTAATTCTGAAACCTTTATTCTGAAAATAAATCTTGCACATTAAAGCCTGTCAATGTGCTTACTTGTAACATCTGAAAACATGTTAAAACAATAACTTAATAAGCCTCCTGGAGAATAGTAATTCAATATTTTTACTGTATTTTTAAGTGTTTAATGCAACTTTCTTATTTTATGAGCACCCATTTTCTATCATTTATGCACACTGCGCCTCATTTTTCAAAAAAATATAATTAAATAATGGTAATCTTATATCTATATTTTTAAGAAATAATAAATTGTTTGTTGTGAGCTTAGATTATTGATTGGTCTCAGCGCCTTCGACTAGATGGAGCGATGTCAAGAAATGACAGATTACTGAATGCGGCAACTTTTTATTGTAGTGTGTGTAAAACAATGCCTATAAAATAATAGATTTTGTATCGCGGGTACGCCGAATTCGGCGTATTATTTGTTGCCGCATTTTTCAATACGCTGGACGGTATCTAGTCAAAGGGACCAATTATTAATCTATGGTTGTGAGGTTGTGGGAACAACAGTCCAACTGGCTTAACTTTAGAATCTTGTTCATCGATTATTGTGCATATGGTAATTTTATGGTTGAGGTTTTAATTACAAAGCCATTTTGCCACTTCAAAACACATATCCATAGTTTTTGACTTAAATTAAATGCTTAAAAATATATAATTAAAATCGAAAAAAATAAATATGTTGACATTCCGCCATGTTGACTTTTCTTTGAGTTTGACAATTCCTCTTCTTCTTCTGCTTTTTTGGCATCTACTGCCGTCAAATCGTAACAGAGTTATAAAATAATTATTGTACGTAAAAGTTGTTAAATATTTATTTTATTTTATTTTGTTTCATATTATTAATATTGTTATTTTGAGTTAGAAATATTTTTATTTTATTTTATGACAATAATAAATAGAAGAGCTGTTGTCTATATGATAATGGCCAAGTATTATGTTAAGCGTTGAATACACCTCTAAATTTACCAAAATACATTTTAAAATTTTATTTAATATTAATAACGCTAATATTAGTAAATTATTATTATCTAAACTATACTAAATAATTAAGTTATGCGTTATAAGTAGGTACATAATGCCCGGTTATTATAAAAAAAATATCATAGTAGGAGTGCGATTATTATTATAGGTACAATATACACGCAGACACGTCAAACTTATAAAAAACTGTTTTCGTCGGGGGTTAAAATATTATATTATAGGTAGTAGTAGTCATTCAGCGTGGGGCTCATGGGGTGGACTTCAAAATCCTCCAAATGAGCCGCACGCTGAATGACAGTATATGATTGGGCAATGTGTGTTACGCATATTCCCTCCCCGCACCGCGTCAAATTTAGTTTTATTATCAAATTGCCCAATTTTCACGTAGCAATATCATAAAGACTGCGCAATGAGATAAGTAAATAATGAAGTTTATATTTTAATGGATCACTTCACCCGTTATAGCTAGACATTATTCAAAATGCCCGCGCAATATTAATAATTATAATATTTACACTTTTCAACACTTATCCCCAATCCACCAATCATAATAGAATTCAAAAAAGGCTAAGAAATATCCTCTAAGAAAATTATTCAGCTAAAAATTATTTAAGCTTGTATTTACACGAGACTCGCGTGAAGGTCTTTTTAACCGACTATACTGCCATGCTTTTTGCACTCCGACGTTGGCAGTTTCTATTGATGGCTTATGCCAAAAGTAGAAGATGAAGTACAATAACAATGTTAAGTTCAAATTTTCGTAATGCGAGATGTAATTTTAGTAGCTTTTTTTAAGCAAAAATAATTATAAATAAATATAAAAGTCCAAGTTATCTTGTATATAAAACGTGTAGATATATGTTGAAAGTTAACTTGAATAAATAACTCTGATACAAATCTATCTACCGCGTAGTACTTGACCGTTAAAACGCCCTTATTTGTATGTAATTTTAGCCCGAAGACAGGAGAGCAGCCCACACTCGCCGGGAGAGACCACGAAAGCATAGAGGATAATATAATGCACGAAACAATTGTCTAAAACGTAGTGATTATATTCTCTTTGGACTTGTCGGCGTCGCGACGGCGCAGACGTCTCGTAATTGTTCCTGACTATACACAGACTGTACACCTTCATTCGGTTGACAAACTAGACTGATAATATCCTGTAAACACAGGCATAACTTCTAAACATGAAATCAATGAAGCGCGTTGCACGTCGCCGTCAGCACGTGTTAAAGTGTAGTTCTTAAGTATATTTAATATGTATGTTAGTTTGTAAGGTATTTATTATATGGGCCAATGCAGCCTGAAATAAATGATATTTAATTTAATTGAAACATGTGTCCTGCAAAGGACCACCTCTCACATAGTCCTGTAATATTTAACACAATTAATGTTAAAAATAACTAGCTAATAAAGTCTTATTAGTATCTTAGATTTATATTATGAATTAATATGAATTTTTACTAAGAACCTAAAGTAGGTACATATTTTAATAACAATATAGAATAATTATTAATTAAGTCAAACCATATTTTAAATAGGTG
Organism: Celastrina argiolus; assembly: GCA_905187575.2. Taxonomy (NCBI): domain Eukaryota; kingdom Metazoa; phylum Arthropoda; class Insecta; order Lepidoptera; family Lycaenidae; genus Celastrina; species Celastrina argiolus. Next base: position 2,820,038 of record LR994597.1, read on the forward strand.
AGGGAGTTTTAAGTATGTAGTGTGTAAGTAATATTATTAATATTCATCATTAGAAAAGGCTGGTTCTCCTTTAGGTCTAGGCTATAGTATGTAAAGGTAGAAATCTCTACATGGAGATCTCCAAAAAGTAAGGGCTAAGTGAAGCATACGAGAATGGAGTTGTCACACTTCCGTGTTATGGTTAGCAGCGGTGACCCTACAACTATAATATATGATAATAATATAATAGTAGGTAGGTACATGAAAACAATTAAAATTACATGAAATATTTTATTATATTATTATTATAAACAAAAATTAATATGTTACCCCATTGTTGTACTGACTTCTTTTTTGAAAATTGGTTAAAAATGATTATCAACACTACAGGGAATGAACCATCTACAATAAATAATTAGTGTGCATACAATTTGCTTCAGCACTCATGGCTCAGATGTTTATGTGTAACAGTATCTGAAAAAAGAAAACAGAATGGAATTACCTAGTTGGATTTAAGAGTTAGTGGTAGTATATTAAAGAAGTGTAAGTTCAAGAGGAGACACACAATTTTAAAAGATAGTTTAGAACCTATTTATGATAATAATAATCTTTGGTTTAGAATTTATTCAGGTCTACCTGTAGGTACCTACTAATAAATTAATAGTACATATATAAACTTACAAAGTTACAATACTTCTTCTTCTTCTTTTGTTTATGGCGGCAAAACATCACAAAATAACTTTCAATCTTCAAATTTTTATGGCGGAAATATTAATAAGACAGTAAAACTTTTTTCGAATGCCAATCAGCAGTTTTATTCCTAGTTCCAAATATGGATAATATGTGAAGGAATATTGTATTTCTAAATATTAAGTAATTAACCACAATAATAACGAAAACCAGTTTTTCACTACATTAATAAAGACTAAAGTTTATTTTTGATATTTATACCTACTAGAATAATATATGTTACATTTAAGTTATGAAATTTTGTAAGAATGTATAACAAAATATAAATCTGCTATTTTTAAAAGTATATTGAAACGGTATTTGACTAGTAATATAATAAAAAATTCAGTTTTCAAACTAGGAAGTATGGTCTACGACCTTAGCCTGTTCATCGTGAACGAACTTAAAAAAAACAGTTTTCAAAGGTGAGGTGACGTTTCTAGTTGAGGCAGCGTTCCTAAACCCAGTTCAAGTTTCAGCTGAGATCTGACTATTAATCAAATACCACCTTGAGAAGCTAACCGTACTCGAGTAGGGGAACCGTCTTGAGTCCCGGTTTGAGACTTCTTTATTAATACGGGCCTACATGTAATTGCATCTAATCAATTTCACCCTATTTTTACTCTTTCTATCTATACTAATATTATAAAGCGAAAGAGTTTGTTTGTTTGTTTGTTTAAACGCGCTAATCTCAGGAACTACTGGTCCGATTTGATAAATTCTTTTTTTGTTGGATAGTCCATTTATAGAGGAAGGCTTTAGGCTACATAACATTACGCTGCGATCAATAGGAGCGAAGCGTCAGTGAGAAATGTTGCAAAAACGGGGAAAATTATTCGCATTTGGGGGCTTTCGTTGCGTACGCTGCATATACGGTGTAAGTCACTCAAAAACCACGCGAACTAAGTCGCAGGGCACAGCTACTACTACTACACTGATAATTATTATGCTATGTTACTTTGCTATACTTTAAAAATTTAATGATACTTATATATAAAAATAATTGCTATGCCTGTTATCTTATCTATTCAACATACCTATTGTACTTAAATATCAGCTAATGCAGTGTCACTGGAGGAGTTATCGAGAGTTGAATTATGTGTGGTTTATCCGAAATCTCCCCTGCTGATGCTTTGCTCTATTACAATAGGTTTGAAAATCGAACACACGAGCACGGATATTTCAAAGGGCTATCATGTTTTGGATTTTGAACTCTATTGTAATAACGCAGAGTTCTACTTTTAGCGCTCTGAATTTTCTTCCAGAACTAAGAAATAGCCGTAGACAAGAAGAGTACCTAAACATAATTTTAAATCAAAGACAACTGTAATTCAATAACATTTATTACGTAACGATAACATTGATAATATTGATATGGCTAAGACATTGTGCAATTCATCTAAAGCAAAACTTTATGCAGGTGACATAAAGAGAGGACAGGAACGGCTGTCGGTTCGTCCGGAGGCATACCTCCAGATCCAGCGATATCTAAATGCGTGTACTTGACGTTCTTATCCTCCAGCCCACCCACTTTAATCAAAAACCCAGCTGCCAGCTGATGGTTACGGCATTTCGCAGAAGTATCGTACTGAACTAGGTCATCCCCTTTGCACTTTCCGACGTTCACCGCCAAGTCCTCTGCCCTGACAGTGGAGACGTCGAAACCTTCCCCCACACTGGCACCGCTTAGTTGCAACCGACTCCCGTGGTTCGTAGCTCTTGCGGAGTGGTTGTCCATCGTTGCTGTGTAGCCACCGTAACACGCAGCCGCGTGCCCCGTCAGCGTAGCGATTGTATATATATGCGGATTTAGTACTGATCCAGCCAACTCTGCGATATGGTACAGAGCGTCCGCCATCGCCAGTCGACCCTCGGCGTCGGTGTTAGTGACTCTCACAGTCTTGCCACTCTTGGATACCAGGAGCTCGTCGGATACATAGGAGTCCGCGCCGCATGAGTTACGGCACAAACACAAGACTCCCACTACCTTCAAGTGTGGGGGTTTCAAAATGGCACACGCTTTTAAGAATCCAGCTACAGCAGCTGCGCCGCTCTTGTCCCGGGACATGCCGGCCATTTTTCCTTGAATTTTAATATCAGCACCACCCGTGTCGTAGGTGACTCCCTTTCCGACGAGCATAACCGTTTCGGTAACTCTATTAGGATCAGAAGATGTGTAATCCAATTCCACAATTCGAGCCTTATGTCTTTCTACGCGTGTAGCGGCTCTGTTCACTGCAGCGAGGAGAGGATAATTCTCGGCCAGCTCCTCTTCGTCATCGATAACTTTAATTGTTACATTATTGTTTTCTTCGAAAGAAGTCTTTAGATATTCGACGACCTTAATCGGCGACATTCTTTCAGGATCACCCCCGGCAATATCTCTAGTGACAATTCTAGATCTTTCTAATGCTATAGCGTTCCTTACAATTCTCTCGAAGGCCTCGGTTCGTTTTTCTTCTGCATGAAAACCGATTCTTATAAAGTTTTTAGAATCCTGCCTCTCTCTCATCTGCAGGGGAACGTATAAAGCTTCGAGTGCTCCGAGGATACTCACGAGCTGCCCATCGGGAAAATCAACGACATGTTTTATGACGATAAGAGGCCTTTTCATTCCAGCCTCTAGAGCTCGAGTCATTCCTTTTTTGGCTGCTTCTTTCACAACTTTCACATCATGGTAGGGTGTTATTTTACCAGTCGGCGACAGCACTAGGCGTTCTCCAGACACATAATCACAATTCCAGACGGTAGGAACCTTATGTATGTTTTTGTCTAGTTTATTAATTTTATCTATGTAGCTACCGATGTCTCTGGGGAGTGCTACGTTCATTTCCTCTGGATACATGATCAGTACCACTCCATCGTAGTCGGCTGATTGCAAGTTGGTCTCTATGAATATATTTTCATATAACTTGTATTCCTGTGCAGGCGCCATCTTGCTTCCACGTCTGTTGGAGCACTGGGTTAAACTTTATAATTAACTGTTTACGAAATTGTATTATTGGAATTATCACATATTTAATTTATCAGATATAATGTTGATAAGGCACGAAATATCACAATAAATACTCTGAAGCCATAATGATTGTGTTATTATTTAATTAATGCAAGCATTTATCTCCTATGATAAGAGGTGTAGGTACTTTGTCAAGTGTTCTGTCTCTAGGGCGAATTATTGTATGAGATTGCTCTGTATTTATTACTGCGTTCTACATTTTGTAAAATCAATAATAGAAACTATTAGGGCATACCTTAAAAGTATTATGTTTTACTGCTTATGTAAAAACGTTTTATGAAATGGCTCGGAAATTCATAGATCTAGAGGGTAAGATGAAATTCCATATTACGTGTCACGGCTCAGACTTGTTGGCATAAAAAACTGGAAACGAGCATCTTATTTATTTGTGCCTTCGTTTTTATGTTAAAGTACTTAGTCAACCACCCCTAGTTTTTCCGCAATGTAACTTATAACACAACAACGAAAACGAAGATAGAATACGATAAAATAAGGGATTGTCACGTTCTGTCGCAAAAGCACTTTCACATATATTATCCGTTACGAAGTTCGTCATCGCTTCGAAACTGTCGCACTCACCCTGATCGACGTTTTGAAAGAGAATATCGATGTAGATGTCTCGGCTGGCTCGGTTGTGCTCGAAGGGAAAGCCGAGGGCTCTCATCATCATCATGTCTATATGAGGCGAGGTCATGCAATCGAAGCCGATGGTCACACGCTGAAAAATTTCGCAAGTTTTGTCGAATGGGAAAAACCGACCAAGTGCGGGTCGGACTTCTGTACAAAAAGACCAAAAAATCACGTTTGTTGTGTCTGTGAAAAATTCAACTATCTATCACGGTTCGTGAGATACAGTCTGGTGACAGACGGACGGACAGCGAAGTCTTAGTAATAGGCTCCCGTTTTTTACTTTGGGACCCTAAGGAGATTTCTCCTGATATAAAGAGAAATTTTGATTCTGCAAAAAAGCTTGTGAAATTTTCAAAAATTATGTAGTTAGGTATTTCTGTCGCCGCGATGACAAAATATACTAAAAAACAGAATAAAATAACGACGAATGAAAATGTCGAGAGGAAACCCACATGTTTGGCCCCAGACGTAGGTATTAGCCAGGCATTCCTCTGGAATCTGGATGAGACCGACTAAGTTGTGAGAATGGCGTATGTGCTGGGCAAACGCGCGAAAGTACATATATAAAACCGACTGTCTCAGGCACTACAGTATTTAAACAGTGGTTATTTCGCTCGGAGAATCTTATATAATAAAAATGAATTGCTGTTCGTGTGTCTCGCTAAAACACGAGAACGGCTGAACCGATATCACGAATATTTCAAGACCAAAGGAGTCCAGGGTATGTTTAAACAGTTTTTTTATGCTCAACGAAGTGGACACGGGTCAGCTAGTACTTTATAAATCATCCAATAACGGATGCCTAAGCCCTACTTTACATATATGTTTCGTTTGTGTGTCATAACACTCATAACTCATACCTACTCGAATTATATTGTCCCTTTATATTCGTTTAGATTAAATTAATAACGGGGTATAGGTGGGAGATGATTTAAGAAGTCACTTACATGGGGCTCATCTACCGCATGGCCCTTGGTGTTAATAACACACTTTCTGATGCCGTGGGGGTTTTCCAGCACCAGCACGTGTTTGTCAGGCATAGGCTCCTCGAGTACGGGCTTAAACTGAAGGCAGGTCTTGAAGCTGAACTTGACTAGAGCTGATGTGATAGCCAACTGTTGGTCTGTGTCTGCAATAAACACTTTTTAAGCGATTCGGGTATGTCGTTTCAGCTATGTCCACTGCTGGACTGTGGACACAGCCCCGAAGCTTTTCAGATGTTTGCTACAGGCAATTACCCCACATGACTTCTCCGTCGCGTCTGTTTGCCTGTTCGCGATAACTCAAAGACTACTGCACCAATCTTCAAGCTGTTTTCGCTAATGGATAGAATGGTTTTCATGGAAGGTTTTAAAGTATTACTTGGACTTGGCAGGCGCTGTCAGCCCGTCAAGCACGAAGTTCGCTGATACAGCTACCTACCTCATTTTTAAATAGTTATATATTGAAGGTTAAGGACTACATCCGGAAGAAGACGTCCCTCCCCTTGAGGGTTGAGCTTTTGGTGTCTCGCACCAAGGTCAACTTCAGTTTCTTTGTGGTGAGAGTACCGACTGAGACGAGTGAGAGTAGTCGACCTTCGAGGCGGAGGAGTTCTGGCCGACGGATGTGTCTACCGGAGAGGTTCCGGAGGAGACTCTAGAATAAAGCGCGCTACATGTCGCCGACAAGACGTGTAGATACCTAGTGTAGTTTTTAAATAGATATTATAAATATTACGTATGGTTTAAGGTAAGTATTTATAGGGCCTATGCAGCCTGAAATATATTGTATTTCATTTAATATATCCCTGAACTTACCAAAATGGCGGGGGTCGATAAAAAATGGTATTATGCCATCGGCCCAGAAGATGAAGTTTTCTCTTTTGGTTACTAAAAATCATAACGACATGATACATAATTACATAGTGATTTTACAAATTTTGTGTAAGTAGGTAGTTATATTATGTTTTTGTTATTGTGTGGTATATTAAGCCCAAGCAGAAACAATTGACAGCTACGTTCTTATGTCGTTATCGTGACCGTTCTATAATGCTAAGCACTGTCATGATTTTCAAATTTCAATTATCATTCGATATCGCTACGAATACGTATTGATAAAGTAGTATTGTGTAGACTATACGGTATAACAAAATACATATGTAAGTAAAAGTTGTTATGTTTCTTTATTTAAATATACGTTACCCACCGTCTCCTTCTCTGTCGTCTTTAATACAGTTTGTGCTGAGAATTTTGGTCAACACATATAATACGAGAATCGCAGCCGCCATTTTTTACTTCATAATAATAATATTCGAGGTTTTTACGACTACATTTATTGCGAATTCAATTTTGAAACTATTACTTTATATTAAACCTGCTGATAGATTCAGTCTATACAACTTCTATTTCATAAGTCGTAAAAAAATTATTAATACATCTTGAAGCTGCTGAAGAAAGAATGACACCTCCCCATTAAACCTACTGTCCCTAGAAGCTGTGAAAAAATTCGACTTTAGGCTAAGAATATTGGCCGACGCACAAAGTAGATTTAAAAGCCGACGCAAATAAAGATGCAGCTGTTTATGAGATTAATTTTCGCCATTTTCGACATTGTATATACTTATAGACAACAAAAGATACAACATATAACTAATTTACAGTTTTATTAAATACATTATATTAAACAATCTTCTCCTCAGGTAACCCCAGAAGCTTCCGCACAGACGATCCATAATTTTTTATAGTGGTATCACTTTCTGCATCATTAAATAGACTGGATACTGCATTTTTATATTCAGCAGCATTTGGTATGGATGAAGTATCAAACACAATATACTCTTCTTTTGACAATGATTTCTTGTCTCCTGTACTTCTTAAATACCAGTCGACTAAGCTCTTCTTTGATGGTTGAGTATCAAAATCATAATGCTCCATATCGTCCAAACTCTTTTCCTTTTCCCAATCTTCAACAGTCCAAGCTTCATGATAACAAGCAGTAAGCAAATAGTTTACATAATCCAAATTTTGTTTACGTACAGGACATCTATCAGCTGTTATGGTCACTAAATCTGTCTGTTCATCATATTTATCACCAACCAATCTCAGGAACTTGTCCCTCGCATGTTTGTCTAAATTGAGGTTTGATAGTTTGATACGTAGAGTGACAATGCGGGATAGTGGGTTGCGTATTGTTGGGCTGGCATGGCAGTAGTCGGAAGTAATAATTTCTTGAGCATAATGTTTCTCTATAGCCTCCTCGCTATTGAGAAGTTTGGGCCATTCGGTGCAAAACTTTTTAAGAGCCTCACATTGCCTTTTTATGACTGGCGGAGTAAGGTGAAGAAAGTTAGGGACTTTCATAAGTTCTGCATTGGCCTTCTTGCCCGGAGGTGCCTGACCTTTTGGCACATAGCCTTGTCGGACAGGCAGAGGCACTGAAGATGGGTGGAAAGATCTAGGCCCAGGCCAAACATTTCCCCAATCCTGAAAGTATATAAAATTAATTATAACTGTTGTGTATTGAAAGTATACAGTGCTTGAACTATGTATTTTCTGCAAATAATAAATGTTTTGATTTGTTTTGTAAAAGAAGTAAGTAATTAAAATTCATTAGCAAATATTACTAACCACTTTTGGAACACAAACTACTAAGTAGTGTTAGATGTAGTTGAAATATATTTTATACATGCATATATTTTGATTCAGTCAAAGTATAAACCATAATTAAAATATTCCTGCTTGTTTGTACATACAAATTCCTGATAATAGAAACTAGTATCAGGTTCTTTTTAAACATTTACTTTAACCAACTGCTTCTAAGGATAAAAAAAAATATTTTATCTTATTTTAGTAAGCGTACCTGGTTAGGAGCCATCCTTTCTGACCTATCTGGCTGAACATCGTTTCTCTGGAATTTTTTCTTCTGTAGTCTCTCCCTTTTCTTTAAAATATCAAGAACTCTGAACTCCTCTTCTTCTTCGCCCTTTTTCCGAATTTCTGGTGATGTAGAATGGCATCGCCATAATATTTGGGCATTGTAATAAAACACACTGCAGTTGTATCGTCTAGTGATTATGCTCATTTTGATAAATTAAGCAGGAAATTAGATATAATATTCAGTTTTCCATATTATTATAATAGTATAATAATATTATTTATTAAAGAATACTGAAATTTTAATAGGTTAAATTATTTATTTCGGAATTAAAGGTTATATTTTTTTATTCTTCTTCTTCTTCTAGGCTCTAAAGATTAGTTCATGGATGGACGCAGACATTTGCCGCACTTTTACTCACGTGTAAAGATTTCTTTTAAATCGTACCTTATAAATTAACTATCATATTGTATTCATTGCCTAATATAGATATTGCATAGTTAATCTAAAATTGAAAATAAAATGTTGATTTGTCGTAGATCTTCTTAAAACGTAGTGATTATATTCTCTTTGTTCTTAACTACGACTTCACTTGACAGGACATATGTTTCACTGTTTCTGAACTTGTTCTGAATTTTTTTTTGGTAGTTGACGTTTCAAACGTCACGTTTTTAGCCTAGCGTTTCTAGTAAACTACCCGACAAGGGAGATGAATATCCGTCTAAATTAATGGACAAAGAACAAAAAGAGATGACATCAAAAATATTCAATTCAGAATAGAGTGCGAGTGAGACTGCAATAGACAATAGTATTTCGAGAGTAGTACATAATAAAGTAGTATTATAATTTATAATGAAATCAGTCGATTTTCAAAACGTTTCGCGTGATTATTTTAAAAACTTTATTTGAAAAACTTTCTAATGTGTGCTATTGTGAAATATAAACCAAAATGAGTAGAAGAAAGGCTGTTCATGTTCCGAAAGTGTGGGAAGTTGAAGAAATATCTGACGATGACGACGAAAACATTGAGGAAATGCAGGTAGTTCCACCATTTTGCGTGTTTTATTTTATCATCAAAATTGTTACCAAATTGAATACCATTGCATCTTTTAATAAACTACGTTTATGATAGTAAGTAATGTTAAAGCTATGAAATATAAATTGCGTATGTATTGTTAACTATAATTTAAAACTGACACAGTCGTGGGTAGAAAAGTTTTTAATATTTTTAGACATCTACCTACTTTTAGACTTTTTAGTATGTTGTAAACATTGTTTAATGTTTTATAAATCTTAAAACATATTTAAATATTCCTATATTTTTTATGGACATGATTTCAACAGGACTGACCTAAATTACTTATGTTGATATGATTGTATAAATTACAATAATTAAATTAAAAAGGTACAAAATTTTAACATAATTAAAACAATCTTTCTGTAAACCGTTATTAATATCTGAACTGCTGGGGCTCAGTCTCTTATCAACATGAGGAGGATGAGGATGTGGTCCACCGTACGGCATTCTGGTAGTGGGAAATGTAACTACTAATAATAATAATAAATACATTAATTATTAAATACTATTAAAAGTTACTTTATTAATTAGTTAGATGCAGTAAGGATTTAACATTATTATCAAAATTTTCTAGCACATTCCTGTTTCTTTCAGCCTCTTAAACCATGATTTTCATTAATTCTAAAGTAAAAGTGCATACGCACTAATAATATACAGAAGGGGCTCAATTGTCCAGAACCTCACCCATTCCATATTTACAATCACCAGGGCTTCTAATCCATTATAGATAGATGTCAATCAATGAATTATTGACTGACATCTATAATGACCAAATACTCAAATAAAGAATTAAGTGGCACTCTAATCTTATATATAAAAATAAATTGGTGTTCGATAGTCTCGCTAAAACTCGAGAACCAATTCGGCTATTTTTAGTAGTAATTGAAATATTTGTGGAAGTCCAGGAAAGGTTTAAACGGTTTGTATGCTCAATGAAGTGGGCTTGAGTCAGCTAGTCACCTATAATTATACTTGCTGCTTGCTGTCCTTGGACAGCACATATTTCAAGTGCCATTTAATTTAACTTTAACTGATTAAATATATAGTTGGTAATGCATGTTCACAATAATAAGACACAACTTATTATTTACAATTATCCACTTTTATTTCCATATTTATTTAAAAGTGGAAAAGTGTAAATAAAAAGTTGTGTGTTATTATTATAATTTAACTTTGTTTGAGTATTTAGTTAATAGTGTAGTTTCTGTCCAGCTTCATTATCTGATATTGAAAGCCTAGCTATGATATCCAATAAAAAAAAATACACACTGAAACTACTTCTCTTCATTAATGAATGAGCTTCCCAAATCCACTGTAATACTGATGTCCACTGTATAAATTGTCTTGTCCAAGTGTCCTGTCTTATCCACCCAAGATTTGAGTGTCCTTTCCTTATTCCATTTCTTTGGCCGCACCTACCATCTAGGCCATACTTTAACTCTTCATGGATGTTATAATTAATATATAAAATAATAGCTTATACCCAGTTTCAATATCGAATTATCTAATCATAAGCACTATTGAATATAAACAACCAACAAAAAATCTAAGTTACTATGTGATCTGTTTAGAGGGGTAAATCAAAATACTATGTTTAGGTTATTGTCAATATATTTAAATATTTTAATCAATGTATGTCTGTGGATACGGATATGGATCTTAGTTTTTTATTCTATTCGTGTTGGAACATTTAAGAACATAAAACTTGCTAATGCTATATCTCAATATAAAGATGGTTTCAGTTGTTGTAGTATTGGTATAGTATTTAACTGAAATAATATATGTTTGCAATATAAAGGTGACAAATGTTAGATGTTAAGAAATAAAAATACTATGGAATATAAGCCTAAGTAAGAGTAATTTAAAAATTTCTACCTAATCCAAAAAGATCCATTTTGCCTGTTTTCTAATTTGAGGCTTTGCTGTGTCTGAATTAATGGGACATTCATGTTTAAATTTATCTAATTTCAGAAAGAGGTGGAGAATATTCTAAGTAAGATAACAAACAAGAAAAAAGCCTCTATTATAAGTCAAGAAACTCCTCTTCATTTTGACATTAAGGTTGAAGTCGAGGAATATGAAGAGCAATCAAGTAAAACAAGTCAAATCAAACAAAATCACAGTAAATCAATACCATCCACATCACAAAACCAGCAGACATTAGATGGCTGTACATCACTTTCAGCCCAGACAACTTCAGGTGCTCCCCCTGAAAATGTAGGCCCTCAAGAGCCTCAGCCTGTGTCAACCGCAAACAATGCAGTCATAGAATGTAAATCGAAAAGTATTCTCAAACCTAGCACTTATTCCAAATGTAAAAAAAACCCACAAACCTCACAGTCCATTGAAAAAGACAAATGGATGAATACTCTACAAAAATTTGAGCTTAACGCCGATGAAATTAAGACAGTAATGGAAAACCTCTCCAGATGTGGAAATATTGCCGATAAGTATATATACCTGATGATGAGAAATTATGATTACATGCCTAAACTTCTAGTCCAAACTGAGTTTGAGTTGGCCATACAAAAGGTAAGATTTTTTTTAAACAAATTATAAGCCTCAACTCACAAGTTATTTTTTGTTTAATGACTATACTGGCCAGTGACTGCACTAACATAATATATCCTTTTATCTATACAAAATGTAAAAATTTTCTTTAAAGTACCCACTACTACTATCAATAAACACAGAATTGTTGTCAAGTAGGTATGTTGTATTCAATACATCTACTACTATAGACATCAATGAAACTTAAAAAATTACGAAAGTTAAATTACTTTCTTTTTGTGATTGTTTAATTTTATTTTTTATTTTTAGGTTCTCAAGGTGTGGAGAGACTGGTTCATGTTAGACATTGAAAATCGGGGAGCCCCCCTACTGTACAAGTGTAAAAGTTGCGGCATCGCGTGGTGGTATCTCCACTCTTTTAGAGAACACTTCAAAACCACACATCATCTTCAATTGTCACGGCTGAGATTAGAGTTTGAAGCGACTAAAGGAGAGTCCTATATAGCTGCAAAAGTAACCACACTGCCGTTGGCCCCCGCAGTCAAAATAGTGAACGCGCCCTGTTGGAAATGCGGCATGCTTCCCGGGGTTAAATACAAGAACTTTGATACTACCACTCTGTTATATCTCTGCAAGTGCGGGAATAGGTTCAACACTTGTTACGAGTACCGACTTCATTTAGACACATGCTACAAGGAGGCTTTGGTGAAGAAATTGGTGAACTATAAATGCCACTTGTGCTTCCTGAGATTCGACACGCCCGTGCAGCTGAAGAACCACAGAATACTCTCGCACACCGTCAGGTCGGACTTACCAGCACCATGGGTAACGAGCAGACCGTGCAAGCGTTGCGATTTACCATTCTACTATGGTATGCACGACTGTCCGACTGTGAAGCGATTGGTGCCCTGCAGTTTTTGTACCAGGAAATTTACCAACCAAACTATAATGAAGCTTCACCAGGGTTTCTCCAAAGAGAATGAGAAGTGTAGGCTATGTGATCACGTGCTAGATAGGCAGTGTATGGAGTTGATGCACCTAGTGCAGCATACGGACAATTATATACTGCTGCAGAAGTGTAGTACATGCGAATACTACTATAATGATGCGGCATACAAAAAACATTTGAAGGATATACACCCTATGACTGATGAACCTCCTTTCAAGGTAATTTGCAGTACTGGCCGGAAAGAATGTACATTGACGTATATAAAAACTAGCCATGCCCGCGACTTCGTTTGCGTGGTTTTTGAGTGACTTAAACCGTTTATGCAGCGCACGCAACGAAAGTCCCCAAATGTGAATAATTTTCCCTGTTTTTGCAACATTTCCCACTGACACTTCGCTCCTATTAGTCCCAGCGTAATGTTATATAGCTTAAAGCCTTCCTCTATAAATGGACTATCCAACAAAAAAAGAATTTTTCAAATCGGTCTAGTAGTTCCTGAGATTGGCGCGTTTAAACAAACAAACTATTCCGCTTTATAATATTAGTATAGATCTAAATGATTCTGGAACTGTAAGCCAGCTGGTTAGGGTGGTATTTCTATACATATAGATCACATACATGTGAACACAAACAAAGTTTTCTCATACATCTGTCTGATTGATTTGAAAGACAATGTTCTAGTAGTTGAATATCTCCTTAAAAATCTGATGTGCAATAATTTCGGCTTGGTACTTTTATTTAATTATTGAACAACATGAACCATTTCAAAGTGTGTAAAAAATACAATAAGCCTTTATTTGCTGATACAATACAATAACAAATTACAAACTTTGTTTATTATATTATTGTTATGTTTGATCAGCATGTCCTTTTGACACAAAGAGAGAGAAAATTATGTGTGGTGATGCTAAACGTTTATTTTACTCTCTTATACTATAACATGGTGCATGTGTAAAACAAAATGTATGGGATTTGACATAAGCTTAAAAAAATTAATTCGTTTGTCATTTAGCAAACCTTATGTCAAATTCCAAACATTCTGTTTTCGAACTTCGTAAGCGATAAATAGCGAGGGCATCTGGAATGGAGGGTCTGGCAATTCTGTCATTGAAACTTCTCATAAACAACCAAAAACTTGCAGGTTCCAGTACCAGTGAAATGTCTTCAAGACGCCGGACACGATGTTCCAATACCTACAGATAAAATAGCCGTGGTGCAAGCAATAAAAGGTGATTTTTAGTTTTTATATAAATATTCTATTTTATTACTAGCAAAAATCACGCGATGCTTATTTTTTCGACGACCTCCGTAGCGCAGTGGTTCAGCGCGTGGTGCTCGACCGAGAGGTCGCGGGGTCGAATCCCGCCAAGGGAGCAAAAAATTTGCAATGTTCCTGGGTCATGGATGTATATTAAAATTGTTTAATAATATAATAAAAATCTTAAATATATGTATAGTATAAAAGTATTAAATATATTATATTTCCGTTGTCTGGTACCTGTAACACAAGTTCTTCGGATACTTAGCACAGGGCCAGATTGACGTAGTGTGAAGCGTCTATAGATATTATTATTATAGATATTGCTATGATACTAGCGCCAAAAACAATTTAGTGGCAGTCATAGGAACTATTGATTTTAAATTTTATGATCATATTCGACAGAGGGGAAGGCATTGAGCTCTATGATGCGCCGACCTCCAAGAACTTAATACTAATAAGCACTTGGGGGCACATTTAAAACTATGCCAAAATACTTAGGCAGCCTTTTACCTGTCCGAGTGGAGAAGGGCTGGAACAAACTTGGCACCATAAGTAAATTACTTTAAGAACAGGGTCCTTGCTCTCCCAACTTATTCGACTTTGATTTAGATTCGATCGTGCCGCGTACTCCTGAAGAAATTGACGTTTGTTTATTTTGATTCGCAATCGATTGATATGGGGAGTACAAAAAGTTACGATCTAACGATCCGGTTTAACCTGGTTAGTTTCAAAGTAATCCAATAAATAAAATACTAAAAGCCGTTGAGAACTGAATCGATTCTCGATTGAGTCGGGAGAAAGCCTGCTGACTGGACAAAATAGATAATATCATCTTTAAACTAATTGAAACACACTTCAGCTCAACAGCTGCTAGTGGTTTACATATTATTATAATAATAAACAATATTTTTACTATGTTGATAGCAAATTTGTAAATTATAATTCAATTCATTGATCATTTACAGATGAAATTGGAGTGCCGCAGCCAATAAAAGGTAATTTTTAGTTTTTATATAAATAGTAATAAAAGTAAACTAGCAAAAATCACTCGATGCTTCATTTTTGCTGACACCAGCGCCAAAAACAATTTAGTGGCAATCATAGGAACTATTGATTCAATGTTACGGCAAACAAATATTGACCCCAAATTTGTTTTTCTGATTTTTTTAACTTTATATGGTCTCCTGTTTAATTTAGTTTTTGGCTCTTATACCCCATTAACTGTCGATAAAGTTCAAAAGTTAACATTTTTGCGATATCTGTAAGATATACATAATAACCCATCTGAAATTCACTGTTCAGCTCAAATCGCTGATCAGGTAACATTTGAGTTAACAAGCCATTCTTATCGCTCATTGGTGAAAAAGTAGCGAGTGAGCGAAGTTGTTTCGAGTGATGCAAAGTTGCGAGTGAGCGAAGTTGTTGCGAGTGATGCGAAGTTGCAAACGATTTGAGCAGCCTTTCACAAACCGGGAGAAGATGCCGAACTTAAACACTAATTGAAGTTAAGAGCCCTCCTGTACACAAGCTATCCCTGTCACTCCTTGGCGAAATGATAAAGAGAACATGTGACTTTCCACTTTAATTCTCACAATTTAACAAATAAATTAACAGTTCGTATTCGGCAATTAATAAGATTCGTTCAGATTCGAAAAGCCTCCATGATTTTCCATGACTCCCTGTCCTTGTTTGGCTTAATTCATTCCTCTCCTGCGGCGTGTGTGGACAGCCTGCCGGCACCGTCTTATTGTCGACCAACATTCCTTTAATTTGGGTCCTTTCCATCGTGTTTGAATGATCCATCTTCTGTCTTGTGTATCGTGAACAATGTGACCTGCTGGACAGGAGCTTCCTCCAACATTTCCAGTGCGCCTCTCGCGGCCTGTTAGATTAAGAATGTGTTATGTAGGTTCGACTTAACGGTCAAACAGCAAATCATCGGGAAGCAATTGCTGTCTGCATCAATCGAATTTAATCTGAAAACTGAAAAGCATAAAAAACCACACAATAAAGGATACGCCCAAAAAATATCAAATATACCGCGACATTCACCAATAAACAAATTTAAAAAGTAACCCCCGACAGTTACTTGATGATAAATTATAGCTCAATTAGTTTTGTCTGCTTACTTTGCATAGGTATAATATTATTTTCACAATGTTTCTGTGATTGAATTTACAAAGTTTTTTGGCGTAACACTACACGGAACTGAGCGAAGTGGGTTAGATATAATACGGCGTTGTCTGCTATCCCACAATACACCGGAAGGCGACCTGATCGCCAGATAGATTACCACAGCCCTGTCTTACGCGCTTTTTAAAATTCAGCGACGCTCTCAAACGCAACGCAAGCGCTGTTTTGCATCGGGTTCATTGTGACACCGCTGTTTTTCTTCGGAATCGCCGAATGACCCCATGGTAAAACGGTTTACTGTTTTCAGATGAACCGTCTAACCATTACGATTGGAGGCCAGTCGAGAGCGTAGAAAACGAGTTGTTGACGCCAAGAACCGGCGGCGCCCCGACACGGGGCAGGCCGAAAAAGGTCAAAAGAGGTCGGCCCAAAACATCCGACAAGACTCGCACAGAACAGTTTGCCGAGGCATCCGCGAGGTACAGAAAAAAACATCCGCAAGCACGGCGGGAGGCGAACAAACGATATAGAGAGAAGAATCCACAGGCCATTCGTGATGCGGTCAGACGATATTCCCTGAGGAATCCGCACGTTAATAGGAAGGCTGCCAAAAAGTACAGTGAAAAGCAAAAGGCATTGAGGTTGTCGTGTATTGTGCACATAAATAGTGAGAACGACGTAAAAATGGAATGTGACGTCAAAAGTGAGAATGGCGTAAAAATCGAGTATGACGTAAAAAGTGAGAATGACGTAAAAAATGAGAATGACGTAAAAATCGAGAATGACGTAAAAAGTGGGAATGACATAGATATTGATTATGACGTAAAAAATGAGAATGACGTAAAAATCGAGAATGACGTAAAAATCGAGAATGACGTAAAAAGTGGGAATGACATAGATATTGATTATGACGTAAAAAGTGAGAATGACGTAAAAATCGAGAATGACGTAAAAAGTGGGAATGACGTAAAAAGTGAGAATGACGTAAAAATCGAGAATGACGTAAAAAGTGGGAATGACATAGATATTGATTATGACGTAAAAAGTGAGAATGACGTAAAAATCGAGAATGACGTAAAAAGTTGGAATGGAAGTGACGTAAATATTGAATATGATGTAAAAAGTGAGAATGACGTAAAAATCGAGTATGACGTAAAAAATGAAAATGAGGTAAAAATTGAGAATATCGTAAACATTGAGGATGACATAAAATGTGTCAAACGCATCAAACGAGAAAATGACGAAGAAGTAAGTTTATTTATCAATTGAAGCTTCGTGTGGTAGGACCATGTTCGGTTTTCTATGGAATAAAAGATGCAGGTCTTACGATCGCCTAAAGACGTTAGTGTTGGAAGAACTGTAAACGAACTTAGCGAACGATATAGCGGGTAAGTAAACTAGTTTGTGGGTTGGATTGCTGATGTCTTTGACTGTCAAGTCTCAAGTCTCTTCTACCCACCAACCAAACCGAAAAATATTAAAGGAATTGCTTGGGCCCAGCTGATAGTGTTCACGCGTTGAAGCGATGAGCTTTTATAATTCCCTAGCCTTTCCGGCAAACCCTGATGCACTGACAGCGGCGACACCTGCCGGGTCCAATTATTACACGAATACATTCCTCCAGAACCATTCCATCCGACTGAAGACAGCTTGAAGATTGGTGCAGTAATGTTTGAGTTTATCGCGACTCTCTCTCGGCGGAGAACTTTGTTTCGTTATATGTAAGGATATATTAGTGGTAGTGGAATATTTATAGTACTAGTAATAAATCGATGTATCGCTATGATTATATAACACTAAAAGGGCTCCTCACTAGTTTGATATAATCTGTCTCGGCGGAATTGCTCAATGCGTAGTTTTTTTAAGTGTTACATGTGCGTTTGAAATTAATAATTTATGTGTTAATAGTATTAACTGACTATTATTTTAAGTAACAAAATACTTCTTTATCAACTAATAAAACTAAAAAATTATTATAAGTATTCTTAAAGTTCGTCTAAAAACTACTGAAAATGTCAAATTATTTGTAATTATTTTTACATATTATGTTATTGAATGTACTGTAGGTTCTTGATGGAAATACACGTTACACAGTAATAATACACAAATTACTTGCACTTTTTCCACTTTTAGTTATTAGAACTTAACTTAAACTTAACTAAAATTATTTTTATACTTACATGGGGTATAGTAAAATATCTTTAAAATATAGGCATTCGCGCGTAGGGATGTAATATTTATTGTACAGTCGTAACATCCGACTCTAATTTTATGTTTTTAATAATAATTATTAGAATTAATATGACATTTCTTATAAACTACAAAAAACATATATTTAGATCTGAATATGTCTTTGAAATTACTGTCATAGTGGTGGCAATCCAAAACCCTAATTTTGTTTATCATCTTCATGAATAAATTAAATATACATCAGTGACTTGTTTATGATAAGGACGGCAGTAGTGGCCGTCCTTATCATAAACAACGCACTTGCTTGGAGATTACCTTCGAGTAAATCGCAATCAAAGTTTTTTGTCAATATTTTGTTGTCTCTGTGAACTAATAAGCATATTCCAAATATTTTTGTTTTGTTTAGTTCCTCTCAATGTGGACTTTTCATGTGCGATATTATTTATGTACATATGTATTTGGATAATTTATGACATTTTTACGATGGTTATGACTGGTTATTAGTTTGGTTTGGTTTGATCACATATTTTGTTTATGATTGTTAATCATAAACAAAATATGTGATCAGTCAGAATCAGTGGATATGGAAATAACGAAAAGTATAACAGCTATTAATAATCGATCCTGGTTGATCTCGTTGCGTTGATTCCGAATATACTATTAACTCATTGTCGTTGTTTACGATAAGGGCGACAGACTACGCTTAAAGTTGATGACCATCACGCTGAGAGTTTTATGTCTACATAAGCAAATTACTTTGCATAGGCATAATACTTTCACAAAGTTTATGTGATTGATTTTACTAAGTTTTTTTGGCGTTACACTACAGAGAACTGAGCGAAGTGGGATTTGATATAATAAGGTTTGAGGTAAATGGAAAATGATCTATAGGCTCATAAATAGAGATGGGGGTCCCACAAGGTCTATTTTAGGTCCTTTTCTATTTTTACTTTATATGACCTACCATACCTCATAAGGGGTTGTCCATTAATCACGTGAGGCTTGAAAGGGGGGGGGAGGGGTTTGATAAAAATCACGAAAATAACACAAGGGGGGAGGGGGGGGGTGTAGTAAGATATCTCGTGTATTTATTTTTTCGTCAAACGCGCGATTTTTAAACAAATATTAAGCGGCACGGCGCCGGCGCGGCGTGTAGTGACCTACCTGTATTTAAATTAAGATAATATTCAGAAAATTTTAAGATTCTTTGTAGGTACTAAAAATACACGTGAGGTTGAGAAGGGGGAGGGGGGGTGGTCTTAAACCTCACTACATATCACCAATGGGGGAGGGGGGGTTAAAAAATGCTAAAAAAAGATCACGTGATTAATGGACAACCCCTAAATGAAAAACATGGGGTAGTATTATTTGCTGATAATACGTCTCTTATTTTTAATATGAAACGACAAAATACATGCAATGACGAAGTAAATATTGCTCTCTCAAAGATAGTACATTGGTTTAGTGTCAACAATCTTTTACTAAATAATAAAAAATAAAATGTGTAAAATTCACATTGCCAAATGTAAGGCAATTTGAAACCAATGTCCTATGTGCTAAATCATGGACGTATGTAACTAGTGGATACAGCAGTATTCTTAGGTTTATACTTAGGTATTCTGCTGTATCCACTAGTTCCATACGTTAGACTCAAAACTTCAGTGGGGCTCTCATCTTGCTAGGCTGGCCGATAGACTCAGTTCAGCAGCTCTATGGCACTCAGTCCTATGGCATTTTGCTGTTCGGGCAGTCTACAAACTCAATAATGTACAAATTGTTATAGGTTTTAATATTGTCAGTCTATGACACGGTTGCCATGGTAACATCAAAGTTTTTAAATGAAAATGAAAAAGTTATTGAATGCTCTAAGTAGCGTATTTTTATTAGCTATAAATGTTAAAATAAATTAAAATGGTAGTGCCATTGCCCATTCGTATAAACAGTGAAGTGAACTATAAAACTCGGTATGGTTGAAAATTTGAGTTTCGAAATATTTTTTTAGGTGAATTGAAGTGAAGTGAAGTTTAATTAATAATGCCGCGACCAAGACGATCGAATCTTTCGCGACAAAGCCGTAATGCAAGAAGAATACGAAATACTGCAAATAAAAGGACTGAAGAAGAACAAGAAATTGCACGTGACCAGAGCCGCGATAGTATGGCTCGACTTCGTGCTTCTCAGTCACGAGAGCAAAGTGAAGCAGCCCGTGAAACAGCTCGGTTGGCAATGCAGAATCGACGAGCGAACAACAGAGGTCAACAAATAGGTCATTTGCGACGCAGAACAAGATATTTATCAAGTGCTGATTTGAATCGAGGAGCGTTTCAATACGATAGGGTTCCCAGGTTGCGGGTTTCGGGTTCCGGGTTCCCGGGTTGCGGATTCCGCGTTTCGGGTGCCGCGTTGCGGGTTCCGCGTTGCGGGTTCCGCGTTGCGGGTTCCGCGTTGCGGGTTCCGCGTTGTGGGCTCCCGGGTTGTGGGTTGTTCTTTTTAGTTGAATTTCTGTTTTTATGCTCTATGAAGTGGGCAGGGGTCAGCTAGTCTATGTATATAAAAGAAAGTCGTTTTAGTTACACCACTTATAACTCAAGAACGGCTTTACCGATATGACTGAAAATTGGTGAGGAGGTACCCTAGAGCCAGGAGACGGGCAAAGGATATTATTTATTCCGTTCGACAACGTTCCCGTGTGACCTAACATTAAAAATCAGTCATTATAAAACGTGGTATAAAAAAAAGAATCAGACTTGGAATAACAAAACGCAAATTACAGCTATGTAATGTACGTATGGATGACAATTTGATTTTTGTAAGAAATCGATATAAAAACTGTTTCTCTATACTAATATTATAAAGAGGAAACACGGGTTAAGCGTTGCGGGTTCCGGGTTCGGGTGTTTGTTTTTTTTAGTTGAATTTCATCATAAATGGTTTCTATGCTCAATGAAGTAGGCAAGGGTCATCTAGTCTTATATGAAAAACGCAATTTTCCAACTTTTTGGTAAAAGATGGCACGGTTCTTCTCGCTGGGCTAGTTCCCAAACCGGTGGTAGGCATCACATAGACACGACGTTCAGAAAACATTTTGTAAAAATTGATTCTGAATAAAATGATTTGATTTGAATACAGAGTCGTCTGTCATCCCACAATACACCGGAAGGCGACCTGATCGCTCGATAGAAGCGATTACCACAGCCCTGTCTTACGCGCTTTTTGAAACTCCTTTCGAAACTCGGCGACGCTATCAAACGCAACGCAAGCGTTGTTTTACACCGGGTTATTGTGAGACCGTGGTATTTCTTCGAAATCTCCGAATGACCTCATGGTAAAACGGTTTACTGTTTTCAGATGAACCGTCTAACCATTACGTGTGGAGGCCAGTCGAGAGCGTAGAATACGAGTTGTTGACGCCAAGAACCGGCGGCGCCCCGATACGGAGCAGGCCAAAAAGGTCGAAGAGGTCAGCCTAAAACCTCCGACAAGACTCGCAGACAACTATGTACCGAGGCTTCGGCGAGGTATAAAAAAAAGAATCCGCAGGCCCTGCGGGAGGCGGTCAAACGATATAATGAAAAGAATCCACAGGTCCATCGAGATGCAGTCAAACGATAGTCCCTTAGAAACCAGCAAGTTGATTGGAAGGCTGTAAAAAAGTACAGTGAAAAGCAAAAGGCCTTGAGGTTGTTATGTTCACATAAATAGTAATAATGGCATAAAAATGGAATGTGACGTAAAAATCGAGAATTACGTAAAAAGTGAAAATGAGGTAAACATTAAGAATGACGTAAATATTGATTATAACGTTAAAAGTGAGAATGACGTAGATCTTGATTATGACGTAAAAAGTGAAAATTGAAGTGAGAATACATTGAGAAAGACATAAAATGTGTCAAACGCATCAAACGAGAAAATGACAAAAAAGTAAGTTTATTTATCAATTGACGCTTCGTGTGGTAGGACCATGTTCGGTTTACTATGGAATGAAAGATGCAGGCAGGTCTTATGATCGCTAAAAGTTGGTGTTGAACAAAATTGCGGACAACTAGGCTAGTCTGTGGATTGGATTGGTGTCTTTGTCTGTCTAGTCACTTCTACCCATCAACATGCAAAAATATTCGGAGAATCGCTTGGAAAAGATATAATATGTGTTCAAGCGTTGCAAACCTTGACGCACTGACAGCAGCGACATCTTAACCGACCACTTAATACACAAAAACCTTCCTCGAGAACCACTTCATCCGACTGAATACAGCTTGAAGATCGGTGAGAAGATATATCTTTGAGTTAATGACAGATACATGAATACAACTATGATTTACTAGTTGTAGTGGAATATTTATAATACTCGTACTAGTGATAAATCGATATGTCGCTATGATTGTACAACACTAATACAGCATCCCCTCACTAGAGTATTGATATAGTCTGTCATGGCGGAGTTGCATGCGTTCTTTTTTTTTAACGTTACATCGGCCATGTGCGTTTAAAATTAAAAACGTGCGAATTGTGTTAATTGACTATTATTTTAACTAACACTAGCTATTTCTCACGATCGCTATTAGGGTTCGTGGCAAAATACTTCTTTATCAACTGTAACTCTACATTGATTAGATTATTATAAGTATTGTGTTCGTCTAAAAACTACTGAAACTGTCAAATTATTTGTAATTATTTTTATACTAACAACGGGTACAGTAAAACATATATATGATCGAATTGAGAAACCTCCACCTTTTTTGGAAGTCGGTTAAAAATATCCTTAAAAGATAGGCATTCGACTCTAATTTTATGTTTTTAATATTAATTATTAAAATTAATATACCTAATATTACGAAAATCCTCATAAACTACTAAAAAAATATTTATTTAGATCTGAATATGTCTTTGAAATTACTTCCATAGTGGTGGTAATCCCAAAACCTAATTTTGTTTATCATCTTCATGCATAAATTAATTAAATCAGTGACTTTTTTACATTACTAGTAAAGTTATGACCGAATATACCGAAGTTATGACACGAATAACCTATAGAAATATCGATACTATAAAAAATTATCATGCTGTAAGTAATTTTATATAGTATCGATATTTCTATTGACTATTTAGCATTACTTTAGAAAGTGCTTGCTATAGTGAACAATTCATAGGGAATGTATAAGCCGAGAGTATAACTTCCTATGTCCAATCACTTTATTTATTACTAGCTGACCCGTGCCCACTTCGTTGAAAATAAATACAGTTTATAATGAAATTTAACTAAAAAAACAACGCGGAACCCGCAACGCGGAACCCGCAACGTGGAACCCACAGCCCGGGAACCCGTAACGCGGGATCTGCAACGCGGAACCTGCAACGCGGATCCCGTAACGCGGAACCCGCAACCCGGAAACCCGGAACCCGCAAACCCGCAACTCGCAACGCTTACTTAACCCGTGTTTCCTCTTTATAATATAGAGAAATAGTTTTTGATTTCTTACAAAAATCAAACATGTCATTCATACGTCCATTACATTTATTTATTTATTTATTTTATTTGGAATGATGTTTCATCTCAAGTCACACGGGAACGCTGTCGAATGGAATAAATATTATCCTATGTCTGTCTTCTGGCTCTAAGATTCCTCCTCACCAATTTTCAGCCATATCGGTAAAGCCGTTCTTCTATTATGTATATTGCTGACTATAGTGCTCAGCTGGAAGTTGCAACCAATACCTGTAATCCAAAAGGTTATCAAATAAGTGAATATCAAAATAATTTGTATCTTTTTTCTCTTAACTTTCAGATGACAACATAGACTCGCGAAAAAGAAAAGCTGCTCAAGAAGAATCTCCACCTAAGAGAATTAAACCTATTATTAAAGTAATGTATAATAATAACCCTAAAAAAATTGATACCTCAAACATAAAAGTTGAGGATCAAAGTATTGAAGAATTTATCAATACTGAAAATGAAATAAATGAAATGATTTTATTGAAAAATAAAGACACCATCACAATTGTTAAAATGAAATTCGAGGTTTGTGAAGAAGGTGTTATTCGAGCAGGACGAAATGAATTAAGTATTGTAGATAGTAAAATTAATTCTAATGTAAATAGCAAAAAAAATAAACCAATAACTGCCACAAGTAGTGAAGATTATAATAGTAAAAACTTCACACAAAACACATACAATAAGGAAATAATTAAATATAAAGACGATAGCACAATTAGTAAAATAAAGTTGGAAAATATTGAAGAAGATAATATTCGACCAACAGAAAATGAATTAAATATTGCAATTAATGAATATGATTCAGATATAGATATAACTAGCAATAAAACTAATCCAACAATTATAAAAAACGGGGAAAGAGTAAACAGTGTTTATAATGAAATGTGCCTACAAAATAATAATGATAAAAAATATACTAAGAGAAATGAAAATAATAAGCCGCTGACTAGTACCAATTATATTATACCTGAGAAAGAAAATCAGGACTTAGAAATTACTAATAGTGTAGCAGATAGTAAAGAAATGATAGATTTTGAATTGCATATTGAGAAAAATAAAATAAGTTCAGAAAATATCAGAAGTAAAAGTAACCAAGTGGTTACTAATATAATCATGAATTCCAAAATCGATGATAATAACAAAATAAAAGATACGTCAAATAAATCAATTTACAATGAACCACAAAAAAATAAATGTCTCAATGTGTCAGAAAAAGAAATACCAAATCCAAATATTATTGGAAAAGTGCAAAACAACAAAGAGGATGATAACATCAGATTAAAAGAAAATGAATGTTTAGTAAATCGAATAGAAGTTAACACCAATAAAAGTACTCAAGAACTTTCAGCTAACAAAGAAATTATTTACTGCGAAGGAAAAGAATTACAACATGTTAAAGACATGTCTAATGAAACGAGTACCAATCACAATGTACCTAATAAAGAAAGCCACAACCCTAAACAATTCGATTACCCCGGACCAAGTACTAAATCCATAAAAATAGAGCAAGAAGATGTCAAGGTAATTAATGAAAACATTAAAATAAAAGAAGAAATTCTAGAAAATGAAACAGACGATGAGAAATTAGTTATTGCAGAATTTAACGACTTAATTCGAGATAAATCTGTTAAATTAGAAGTAAAAGAGGAACTGGAGGAGTGTTTTGAAGATGACATGATCGTTTGGGGCTCGAACATCCACAAAGTAGGTGACGAAGATGTGGATGTAGGTACTTCCAATGACTACGAAGTTTGGACCCCTCACCTGGGTGTCGTCAGGAGTGATGTCAGTGTGGAAATAGAAAATCTAAATAGTGAAGACGATGACGATTTATCATTTCTGGATATAAAGTCTAAAAAAAAGTAAGTAGCGTTACAAAATAAACATGAATACAATATCAAAACTCTGGTATAACTTTATGTTCTTTCAGGGTTTACAGGTGTATACGCTCAAGATTCAGTGGGAACCACAGACAGTATACAGAGCACAAGAAACGTTGTACCATTATACATAAATCCACAAAGAAGTTCATTCCGGCCAACTGTAATCATTACAAATGTACGACATGCACCAAAGAGTATTCGACTTTGATTCGTTATCTGCGACATTTTCCGGCCCACGGCTACAAGCCGCTGCAGTGCCCCTTGTGCATGATGGTATTAAACTCGGGGTCAAAATTGGAGAGCCATGTCGCATACCACATAAACAAGAACTACCTGCTCATCCGAGGTATTCTGGCCGCTACCGACGACGATTTCAAAATGCAGTGCGCCAGATGTCCCACCGAAGTGCAGGTTGACAAGTTCTTCTTACACTGGGAACGCCACCTGTCTCTGCAGATGCAAGAGCGTAACAACCCGATCAAGAAGGAGGATTTCGCACCGGAGTCGCCAATTTTGAGGGAGTTAATAGGTGAGAGCTACATCCCAATTCTCGTATTTAACTTCGTTTTAATAAACTTCTCTTATCGCTAAGATCATACTCATAAAGTATTTGAGATTGCTGACGTGTTTGATTTAATAGATCGGGCTTAAGAGGAAACACCACGGTTGAGAGAAATACAAAATAGGTATTTATGAAATCTATTGCTGTCTTGCAGTGCCCTTGCTAGCCAGCACTAGCGCGATAGAGACAACTGCAACTTGAACTGAAATTACCTATTAAAAGTACCAGAAATCGACGTTTACGGGATTCCGGTTTCCTCCTCCAAAACTTAACCGATTTAAATATTTTTTGCTTTTGTTGTTTATTGTAGTCAAATCTGTTTCCTAGATATTTAAACATAGCGGAGAGTCTGGCCATTTTTTTAGGTTTTAAAACGTCCATATCTCTTTAAATAATTAATTTATTAAAAAAAGGAAAAAATAGGGACGTTCAAACAATATCCATTAAAATTCAGGAAAAAAATTGTTACTCTAGAGGTGTTATCCAGGGAGGAAATAGAAATCCCCTAGACCCCTATTTTTGTATGGAAAAAATTTCGTGGTGTTTCCTCTTAAGTACATCACTAAACGATATGACAACTAAAAGTGGTTACAGTGGCATTCGATTGTCTATCTCTTTTCATCGTGCTTATAATTGAAGACATGAATGGAAGGTGCTGTCGCAAAAAAAATTACCCAGAAAATTAAAAAAAAAGTTTAAACTGTCACTTAAACATTTTAGGATATAACGTATTAAGTACATTGATTCTAGAGACGGATCTTTAGATTAATGTACTTAATACTTTAAGTACGACGTATTCTAAAATGTTTAAGTGACAGTTTGAACTCAATTTTCTCGTGATCACTATTTTGCTACATATCACCTTCATCCATTGATGTCTTCAAGTCCTTAAGAGATTATCTTGAACGCTTTGTTCTATAGCAGTGGAGCCCAAAGAGTTTTTGCTGCTCAAAAAGGACCTCAAATCTGCGTACCCCTTTGTAGCATTGATAAAATAAAGATAATATAATATATCGCTATAAAATAATACTTTGAAAAATATTGTTTTTACTGTTATCCGTGCGTATCCCTTGATGCAACTTCACGTACCCCTATGAGTATCACTATAGTTCGTCCCTGATAAATTTAACCTAAAGGTAAACAAACCGAAAACATAGAAATTTTCACTTATTCACTTATTGTCCACACTTATCAACACTTTGACGGGTATATTAAAGGATCATACTTCGTTATCCAATTCTTTTTATAACAATTAAACAATAATTAACATATTTAGACATGAAATGAAAAACCTTCACATTAAAAATATGCTATTTTGACACTGTCGACTGTAGAATATAGTCTATAGTCTATGGATTCATAAGCCAATATAGCCAAGCCAAAAATAATATTGGCCAATTGGCATCACTGACTAATCTATGGTTGTGACTTGTGTCATAGACGGCTTTGTTTACGTTTGGGTTAAATTTATCTCGGACGTACTAAAATTGGGAAACACTGGTCTATAGGATACTAGCTGTACCCCCGACTTCGTTCGCGTGGTTTTTGAGTGACGGTTCACGTTTATGCAGCGCACGGAACAAAAGTCCCCAAATGTGAATAATTTTCTCCGTTTTTGCAACCTTTCTCACTGACGCTACGCTCCTATTGGTTGCAGCGTAATGTTATATAGCCTAAAGCATTCCTCTATAAATGGACTATCCAACAAAAAAAGAATTTTCAAATTGGACCAGTTGTTCCCGAGATTGGCGCGTTTAAACAAACAAACTCTTCCGTTTTATAATATTTCTATAGGATATAAGTCTATGAGTTTGAAGTGAATAATTTTTTGTAACAGCGCTGATCCAGGAGCGGTGCGGCCCGCGGCAGCAGTCGGAGAACAAAAAGCTGCGCTGGTGCAAAATGTGCAGTCGCCGGTTCACGCGCAACAGCGAGTGCAAGAGGCACTACATCGAGCATCTCCTGGACGACGCCTTCAGCCGCATATCCCAGGTGCAGGGACTCCGCTGCCAGATCTGCGGGGACGTGTGGCAGAAACCCGGCGAGTGAGTACCGTTCACACCCGCGGTCCGGGAATAGTGACAGATTAATATGTAGATTTTTTTAAACCGGGCAAGTGAGGGTCGGACTCACCGAGGGTTCCGTACGACTGTTGATATAGGTGAATTTGTTACAGCTTAAAGGTATTGAGACGTCAGTATTCTACCTACTTCTAAATGCGCTCCGTCCGGTGGCATTCCTGTGTAATGTAATATTATAGATTTAACTTCGAGCATTGCAGCATGTTACATATACACATTACAACATATCAATAATAATAGCAGCTATGGACGCTGGAAATTGGATTAGGTACTAGTAACTTGTATTAGTAACACTAACCGGTTATTTCAATATTATTTTACTATATAATGCCATTTGAAAAATCGACAGGATTTATTTTATAAATATATATTTCTTTATTTAGGTAAATAGGCCCTTTGACATTAAGTCCGCCATTGTATTTGTGGAAAAAGTGTAAATAAATAAATAAATATAGAGTTAGTAGTAAGTGTTAAACACTTACCTACACTGTTTTGTAAACTTAAAATTTTTCTATTTATATATTGGTCACGCGAGTGTTTAAATTATTGGAGTATTGAGCCGTTACAGTCGTTTTAGTTTTTTCAATTTTTGTCCTAAAACTGTTTTTAATTCAATTACGATTTCAACACTCCGGTCGGCGCGACACCACTTGCTCGCCATACAAATCCGTCGTCAAGGCCCCTGGAGTTATATAGTTCGTCCCTGATAAATTTAATCTAAAGGTAAACAAACCGAAAACATAGAAACTTTCACAAATTCACATAATGCGAACTTGCGACTTATCAACACTTTCACAGGTATATTACATACCTATACCTACATTTTATAACAATTAAACAATAATTAACATATTTAAACATCAAATGAAATACCTTCACAGTAAAAATACGCCATTTTGACACTGCCGACTGTAGAATATAGTCTATGGATTCATGCATTTATATTGGCCAATTGGCATCACTGACTAGTCTATGGTTGTAGCTTTGTTTGCGTTTGAGTTAAATTCTCAGACGTACTATACAAAGCCTTAATATTCATCCGTCCCGCAGCTTCCGCCACCACATCCGCGGGCACGCCAGCATGCCGGTGTACCGCTGCGAGCTGTGCGGCAAGAGCTTCAGCGACTCCAGCAACTTCGCCAAGCACCGCAAGGTGCACAACCTCGGCGTCTACGCCTGCGACGTCTGCAGCAAGAAGTTCAGCCGGAAGCGGACCCTCATCGAGCACTTCAAGGTACGTTTCCTTGGCCTTTCTAATCAAATCAAAATCAAATCACATTAATTTCAGGCAAAAGACCCATTAGTCAGGGTTCTCGTGATTAGAGGATGGGATTAGTATCAAGCAAATTTTTCGTGAATACCTTCATTTTGATGAGTCGCCCAAGAATTTCTTGGACGGAACTCTTGTTTGTGGTAGCTAACAGAGATAGCGAGAATAAAGTTTGTGGATTTGGTGATTCTAATTTTTTTTTATAAATCTCAAGATAATTATCTAAATTATCCTTCACAATCTATGGTTTCATCAATGAGTTCCCTCTTGCCAACTTATATCGATAACGAGGTCATCTTAAATTATTAGTAACCAGCTTCTTTTTATTACTTAGTTAATATTAATGTAATTCAACAGACATAATTGTCCTACAATGAAATCGGCTACTGACACCGAAAACGGTGAGGGGAGCTATTATTATTATTAGTATTGTGACACAACTAGGATTATAATAATATAATTTCTTATTCCTCTACATACTTTTCACCCTAGCACTTGTATTTTCTGAAAAACTTACAGAAAACTCTAATTTAATTCCAGCACCACGACAAACAGAAGCCCATAAAATGCTCGCTGCTGGAGTGCGATAAGGTGTTCTACACCCAGGCCGAGTACAAGAAGCACTGCCGGGTCACCCACGGCCCGATGAAGTTCTCCTGCCAGATATGCAAGACCAAGTACGACAGCCTCCGAGAGATGTGGGACCATCAGTGGGAGGTGAGGCGTCTCAGCTAGTAGTAGGAGGAAAAAAACATATGATTGTTTTTTATTTTAGCAGTGGAATGAACGAAAACAGCCCTATTTAAACTTTGAAACAACAAAATTGTGATGAAATTGTATTTTAATATAGTTTATTCATCGTTAGAATCGACAAGACTGACAAGAGTATTACGCTGAGTCCAATATAAAATATTTGAGAAACTCAATTATTTAAAAATATTGAGTTACTTTTTAAATTTTACATAAGTCCCTATGAGCTTACCTGACTTTTAAATCATCAGTGCTTTCGGTTGGAGCTTCTTTGATACCTACTTAACATCTCCAAGCTTAATCTGGCGTATCGAATTATATTTTTGACACTTTTTAAAAGTTTTTTTAACCCCACCAATAAAATTTAAAAAAAATCATGCCTAAATTACCAGAAGCTCTTGGGATACATATACTATCTTAATCTGACGCGCTTGAGTTACTACAAAAATCCCCTCTTCGGCTCCCCTACTATAAGCAATGGGTTTAGGACAGTAATCAAATAACATGTGTATGCAAAAACTATGTGACTTTCTAAGCAACATAGGCAATAGCAACAATTAATTCCTAAAAGAAGTGGCTTACAAAAAACTCGGCAAAAGTCGTGAGTAGCAGAAGCGGAATACATTAACAGAGTTATTGGATGTAGAAAAATCGCCAAAGTCATTATTTATGATAAAGTCGTCGTAAATAGGTAACAATCAATCACAAAATCACAGAATAGGTTTCCAAACAGCACAAAATAAATTGAAAGTAACGTGTATAGTTTTCTGTCGTCTTACAAGTGACAAGAGAATAAATGTTGCCAGAACACAAAAAATATTAGTCCAAAGTTTTTAAACGATTATTATTGTAGTAATAAGATATTATGAAATAAAATCGTTTCTAGTTTTATTTTATATGATCGAAGGCTCTGCAAAATATTTATTATAATTAATATAGTAGTTACTCCCATTACCTCACAAAATAGTTTTTGTAAGGGCAACATTGTTTCGTAAATGACAAAAAAAGTACGTAATTATTTTATTTCCTAACTCGTTTATACGAAAAAATTGCCGAGTTGTACAGAATAATGATCTTACTATTCATATAATAAGGACTACCATAAATTCTGATGTAAATTTTGAATATAGATACATTTGTGTGCTTTACTGGGCCTAAAACTGGCAATCCCCTTTAAAAATCCCGCCACGCACAGTACACCCTGATATTATAACCTCTCTGCACGCTAAAAATTTATCAGAAGTTTCTGCAGATTTCTGGAAATTGGTACGAAAAGGAGAATTTCCAGCAAACTGACACGTTAAAGCTTTTAATAGTTTTGTATATACCTACATATTATGTTGATAAAAAAAAAGGTTTTTTTAGATATGAACTATGTAAAAAATAAATAAAACAGGCGGTGATTAAAAATAACAGGCGGTGCAAAAGAATTACATGTTTTCAAAATGAAATTAATTTTTAATTAAAATTCTTCGCCCAACAAAAATTAATTTGATTTAAAATGGCCAGCATTGAAGAACGGCAATTTCATAGCTATTATATTAAAGTTCATGCTATAGATTCAATTAACAAACTTATTTTTTTAACAGGACCACAAAGTCAGGAAAATAATAGCGGACTGTCCGCTGTGTGACATGAAGTTCCGGAAGTTCGCGGACGTAAAAGCGCATGTGCGGGCCGTGCACACCACCGTCGACAACTTCAGCATGCTGAACCTCAAGCGGCTGAACACGCTCTCCCCCTCGGAGAAGAGCGGCAACGTCGCACACCTACTCCACGACGTGGCCATGCTCTAGACGGAGACAGAAGACAGTGCTTCACCTTCGCATGGGTAAGTTGGCTGGGATAACAACCTCACAGTCTAAAGAGAGAGAAGCTAAGAGAGCGGCAACGTCTCTCAGCTGGTCCACGATGTGGTCATGCTCTAGACGGAGACAGAAGACAGTGCTTCACCTTAGCATGGGTAAGTTGGCTGGGATAACAACCTCACAGTCTAAAGAGAGAGAAGCTAAGAGAGCGGCAACGTCTCTCGGCTTATCCACGATGTGGTCATGCTCTAGACGGAGACAGAAGACAGTGCTTCACCCTCGCATGGGTAAGTTGGCTGGAATGAAAACCTCACAGACTAAAGAGAGAGAAGCTAAAAGAGCGGCAACGTCTCTCAGCTGGTCCATGATGTGGTCATGATCTAGACGGAGACAGAAGACAGTGCTTCACCTTCGCATGGGTAAGTTGGCTGGAATGAAAATCTCACAGACTAAAGAGAGAGAAGCTAAAAGAGCGGCAACGTCTCTCAGCTGGTCCATGATGTGGTCATGATCTAGACGGAGACAGAAGACAGTGCTTCACCTTCGCATGGGTAAGTTGGCTGGAGTGAAAACCTCACAGACTAAAGAGAGAGAAGTTAAAGGAGCGGCAACGTCTCTCAGCTGGTCCATGATGTGGTCATGATCTAGACGGAGACAGAAGACAGTGTTTCACCTTCGCATGGGTAAGTTGGCTGGAGTGAAAACCTCACAGACTAAAGAGAGAGAAGCTAAAAGAGCGGCAACGTCTCTCAGCTGGTCCATGATGTGGTCATGATCTAGACGGAGACAGAAGACAGTGCTTCACCTTCGCATGGGTAAGTTGGCTGGAATGAAAACCTCACAGACTAAAGAGAGAGAAGCTAAAAGAGCGGCAACGTCTCTCAGCTGGTCCATGATGTGGTCATGATCTAGACGGAGACAGAAGACAGTGCTTCACCTTCGCATGGGTAAGTTGGCTGGAATGAAAACCTCACAGACTAAAGAGAGAGAAGCTAAAAGAGCGGCAACGTCTCTCAGCTGGTCCATGATGTGGTCATGATCTAGACGGAGACAGAAGACAGTGCTTAACCTTCGCATGGGTAAGTTGGCTGGGATAACAACCTCACAGTCTAAAGAGAGAAAAGCTAAAAGAGCGGTAACGTCTCTCGGCTGGTCCATGATGTGCTCATGATCTAGACGGAGACAGAAGACAGTGCTTAACCTTCGCATGGGTAAGTTGGCTGGGATAACAACCTCACAGTCTAAAGAGAGAGAAGCTAAAAGAGCGGTAACGTCTCTCGGCTGGTCCACGATGTGGTCATGATCTAGACGGAGACAGAAGACAGTACTTCACCTTCGCATGGGTAAGTTGGCTGGAATGAAAACCTCACAGACTAAAGAGAGAGAAGCTAAAAGAGCGGCAACGTCTCTCAGCTGGTCCATGATGTGGTCATGATCTAGACGGAGACAGAAGACAGTGCTTCACCTTCGCATGGGTAAGTTGGCTGGGATAACAACCTCACAGTCTAAAGAGAGAGAAGCTAAAAGAGCGGCAACGTCTCTCGGCTGGTCCACGACGTGGTCATGATCTAGACGGAGACAGAAGACAGTGCTTCACCTTCGCATGGGTAAGTGAGCTGAGTTATAAACGTCACAGACTAAAAACCAAATCAATGACTAAAAAGAGAGAAGCAAGTAGAGCGACAACGACGCACAGCAGCTGCTCCACGATGTGGTGGTCATCCTCTAGATAGACTGAAGACAACCAGTGCCACGCCTTCGAAAAAATATATAGTAATATGTATGGACGCTTCACACCACGTCAATTTGGCCCCGTGCCACATCCGTAGAACTTGTGTTACAGGTACCAGACGACGGAAATATATTTAATCTGGGGGCACGGTCGTGCCCCCGTCAAGACGAGCCAAGCGTAGCGCAAGGGCACTACCTACCTTTTCTCGAAAGGTTTCGTCGTTTTTTTGAGCTCTCATAACTTTTCTTTGGAAGATGCTAAATAGTTGAAATTTTCAACATATAATGACATTGGTAAAGACATGAAACATACAAAGTTTGAATGTCGTAGCTATTATACTTTAGATTTTATCAACGTCTAAAAACCCCAGATTTCGTCACTGACTCATTTATAGATCATCAAAATTCATAAGGTACTTCCTGAAATCCTATAAAGCTGATATTATTTATGTAAGCTTTTATTGCTACAAAACCACCATAAAAATTATTAAAGTATAAATGCCGCCATTTTGAATCCAATATGGTGGATGGTACAAAATGGATGTTTACTATACGGATGTGATCTTTAATACATAAAAGGTATATAATATATACAAGTATATAAAAAACCTACGACCTACTTTTTGTCGGACCGATAATCGGTCAGATTTTTGCTCCATATAATTTTTATCCGACTTTATTTATTTTGAGTGCGTTGCACTACTAAAATCAGTATGTTCTATTTCATTCCGATTATTAATCGGTGACCGACTTTTTGTATATGAAAGATATATTTATGAAAGAAAAACTAGTTTTTTATCCACTTTAATAAAATTAGGCATTAGCGCAAAGTAGCAGGCAGCAGGTTGTAATAAATTGCTGTCTGTACAAATTACAAAATATGTAAAACACGTGAAATCGGTTATCGGTCCGATAGTAGTCACCGACAGTTTTCAGTCGTATACGATATTTTTTTACTGCGAAGTTTATTCGATTGTTAGGAAACATTCACATTTCGTATTCGTAATTAACCAGCCTACAAAAATAAATGAAATCCCACCAAAAACATTTTCATGTAAAAATGTTGCCAAGACGAGCCTACATACGACAGAGGGTAAGCCCTCTAAAAAAGTTACCAGATATCGTATAAAGCCAAGCTCTACACAACACCTTAATCAAAATCTATCAAAAAGTGGTCAGATCTCATGTAGAACCAAAATTCATCATCTATGCGCCCTTACTTGTCCAGGCTTAACTTCACTTACGCTAAATTGCAGTTAAAACGTGATACTTGACCGTTTTGATACCGTTACGAAGATTTCATAGGAATTCATTAATCGTGTGTAAAATAAAACGGCCAAGTATCACGTATTGATTGCAATGTAGCGTAAGTGAAGTTAAGCCTGGAGAAGTAAGGGCGCATACATGATGAATTTTGGTTCTACATGAGATCTGACCACTTTTTGATAGATTTTGATTAAGGTGTTGTGTAGAGCTTGGCTTTATACGATATCTGGTAACTTTTTTAGAGGGCTTACCCTCTGTCGTATGTAGGCTCGTCTTGGCAACATTTTTACATGAAAATGTTTTTGGTGGGATACTTTTATACTAATACACATGTTTAAGATTTTTACTATACTATGCACAAATTTAATACACATCCATAACGCAGGAACTTTGAAAACTTCTTTTTCCCTCAATCGACGGCATTCAACCGTCGAATCTCTTGCTCGAGCGCCAACGCGCTCATCCACTGCGCTACGGAGATCGTCAGAAGAAGAGTATGTTGGTTGGATAATTGAAAATAATGGAAAGTTTCGTCACAATAAAATGACAACGACTTGTCAAATAAAAGTGGTTACAGCGGCATTAAACTGTCACATCTCTTGCTGTTATTCCCTGAGAGATTTTCCTCTCGCTCGAACCTATGTTCGACTATAGGATAAAGTTATATAGTTGTATAGACTAAGTCCATGATTGTGTGTTCACCTTATCTAACATATGTCTTGTTGTTTCAGGTAATAAGGAGATATGTATGCGTATTTATTTTAATACGAGACCTAGAAATGTGTGAAATAGAAATGTATATCTTTCCTTGTACTTCCACAACGCCCACCTGGCTACTTTTGCGTAAAGTAATCGTCTACAACAACAGAATTTTAAAATCAAAATATGCTGTCGATTGAGGGACACAATTTTTAAGAAAAAAGTAGTGTTGGTTGGTGTGGAGTATTAAACTTTTCTTCTATCTTAATTATGTGCAATAAAGGTCTTCGCACATTTTGCCAACTCAACTCATAATATGACGTTCAATGTAAGCATTGAGACTAGCGCGTTTATTGAATGACGACATTTAATTGAATGACTAACGGACAACTCGTCAAGACGTTCAACGTCTTGACTGGCCGCGTGTTGTTATTTGGTTTTAAACCCCGACGCAAAACGGGGTGTTAGTTTGACGTCTCTGTGTAAATGTGTATGTGTCTGTCTGTGGCATCGTAAGTCCCAAACGGATGAGCCGAGTCGAGAGTGTTCTTAGCTATGTTTGGTGGAAATCGGTTCAGATTACAAGGTCATCAGGTCGTTTTTTAGGTGTGGTAGGAATGTTACACGCTAAGTCGGGAATTTTTATTATTTTTTTATCTGTCAAATACCTATTTCATAGATAGAACATTGTTTCGTTTCACTTAAAAAGGAACAACTTTACGTATGTTACATACTTTTTTTTTATTATTGAAACGTAATATGCATTAAACAGATTATGGGAAAATGAAAGCAAGTAACATAAGTAAAGTTATTTTTTAATGGTGGAAACGTTTTATCTGTCAAATAGGTTCTCAAGTGGAGGTTGACCAAGTTTGAGATTGTTTTACGGACCTTGGATAACACAACGTAAAGCTTACATTACAACGCCGTACTGTAAGTTAGTTGGAGTGAAAGCAGTGTTGAGTTGGTGTTATGTGCAAACACCTTTAATGTATAATTCCATTTTTTTTAACCATATTCAAATGAATTTGCTTGCATGCTATATTAACATCTATTGAAATAGTCGAAAGTCAAGTACTCGAAAACCGCCTTTTATTTATTAGTGTCTAGAACAGCAATAAACATGTTGTTGCTAGTTCAAATAGGGTTATTGATGATGTATACAGTTCCGAGTCAATGTGATGATAATGTATACGTCCGAGATAAATTTAACACAAACGTAAACAAAGCCGTCTATGACACAACCATAGACCACATGATGCCAATGAGCGGTTTTTATTTTGACAGTTCTACTAGTTTCAGAAAACTGCTGATAGATGGCATTAAATCTAAGTAATATATCAAGTCCTGTGTAAAATGTAAATTTCCGCCTTGTTTTTTGTTTGTTTACCTTTCAACTTTCTTTCTTTCACTTGCAATAGTTTATTATTTATTATGAGAACTAAACTAAACATGGCTAGTCCATGCGCAGTACAATTTTGTAAAAATATAGGTAACCACCGCTTTCCCCAAGATGAAACTCGGAGATCAAGATGGATAGAGGCTATCAAACATGTAAAACAGGATTAACTATAAGAAAAAAAACCTTCATATTATGTTCAACTCACTTTACGCCAGCAGATTTCATCTCTCCGTCATCACTTTGGCAAGAGCCCCAAGAGGTAAAATATTTATCTTAGCGTCGAGTCGAAAATACTCGGCAGCAGGCTGAAATTTGGCATGTATATTTCTTAGAATCTAAGTATAGGGGAGTACTAAACAAGAACTTCCCGAAATCCCTACGGAAACGGGAGAAAAGTGTGATTAATTATTTGTTTCAAAAATCAAAGATATCGAAGCCAGAGAGCTATAATGTATGTAGGTTTCCTCGGAAGTGTAGGAGATCACTAAGAAAGGAATTTGAAAGGATTATTTTTGTATAAGAAACAGCATCTGGCAACTATTAGCCACTTTTTTGACATATTACATTATGCAAGCGCCATCTTACGGTAGTCTCTGTACCTAAAAGTGACACTTCGAAAACCCCTCATTAGCCATTATTAATACAATATTGTTGGCCACATGAATCCACATTCTACAATCGGCAGTGTCAAAATGGCGTATTTTTAGTGTGAAGGTTTTTTATATACCTGTGAAAGTGTAGATAACTGTGCACAATAAGTGATTAAGTGAAAATTTCGATGTTTTCGGTTTGTTTACCTTTAGGTTAAATTTATCAGGCTAAGATATAATGCCTGTCCTCGTCGTACTTTCTGTAGGCCGATGTTTCTACAGAATTGTCTACTAAGTATAATATAACCGACTTTTTGTGACGTGTGCGTAGAGCCCTCAGTGTTGTCAGTATGATTTCCCAAAAAAGTACGACTGGCTTTCTGAAAAAGTACGGGTTTTAACTTAAAGGTACGGTTTTGTCAAAACATTTAAAATGCTACAGTCTACAAATAGCAACCCTATTAAAAATGAATTGCCAGTATAATTTATAAGGTACTGTATGGTTGTAACAAAAAGTACGGAAAACCGTACTTTTTGGTAAGTTCTGGCAACACTGGTTGCACTATGTGTTCTATTTTTCACCTACAAAAAATTTATCAACGCCAAGTAGTGCATCATAAGATAAGAAGTATCATTTAAATGGTATTAATTAAGAATTATACACTTGCGCATTGATTGGAAATTTATGTATTTGGAAATTATTTCTTCCTTTCCGTTTTTTTTATTAATTCTAATTTCAATATTTTGTTTACTTTATATCACATTGAATCGGAATGAAGTATAGTTCGTATCGATAATAATTGTTAAACATTTAACTCATTATTTATATTGTATTTGAATATTGTGTGCAGAAGGAAACTAATGACTAACAAATAATTGAGGCCCACTCGTCACTATATTAATATATTATGTATGTAAATATTAGGGTGCCCACGGCATATTTTTTGTAGGTCCGATAATCGGACAGATATTTGCTCCATATTACTTCTGACTGACTTTTTGCGTGACGTGTCAGTTTCACTGTTGCAATCAGTATGTTCCAATTTTGATCTACTAAATGTCGGTCAGCGATCGGTTGTGGTCAGGCACCCTACAGGGTTTTATTACATCTGCCTTAATGAATTTATTGTTTATATGATGGTTTTGATGAAATTTAATAATTTACTTGAGATGAAATGACGTATGATGTATTTTATTCAATAACTGTCGTATTAATGCAGTTGCATTCATTTTATTGTTATTAAGTGTACGTTGTTAAGACTATTTTTTATAATAAACGAATAACTATTATATTGTATTTTATTGCGGCGAGTGAATCGATGGAGTTTTGTGGGTGCATATGTTATGGACCAAGCATAAATGAGCGCCTCCGTGGTCTAGTGGTTCAGAGCTTCGCTCTCGACTCGGAAGTCGTGGGTTCGATTCCCTCTAATATAACACCTCTGGGGCCTGGGGGCCTTCTGTGGCATGATTTTTTAAATGATTCTCTCATATTAAATCATGTTTTAAAAAGATTTAACGTCACAATGTCAGTTGATGTCCATGGTCGTGAAAGCCACAGAAGTTGCGTAATAGGCCCCCAGTTTTCGTCGGGGGTTAAATATATATAGGTAGTTTGAAGTCCTCCGCACGAGCCGCACGCTCAATGGCAGTATCTGATTGGACGAAGCGTGTGACGCGTGTTCCTCCCGCACCGCCTCAACTGTAAATCAAATTACCCAATTGTCAAGTAGCAATTTCATAATGTAATCCCTCTATTAAACAAATTACTCTAATCTATGATGTAATCACTTCGCCCGATAGAGCTAGACATTATTCATAATGCCTGCGCGGGCATAAGTAATAACTAAAACGGCCGTTTTTGTTATTACTTACGAGTAAATAAAGTATAGAACTGTAATTAAATTAAATTAGTTTAACTATTCCCATAAAGTTTGAACCGATTACTTTTATAATAAGATCTTTGTGTTATTGTAAAATTTATTTTAAAAAGAGTGGCGCTAGTTGCAGTTATTCCTCGCCTTAATCACCTGGTCCCTAATATATGCACGACAATGTAGTGGGGTATAAAAATAAAAATAGGTATGTATAACAAAATAAAACACTCTTATATTTAGATGGAATATATATTTGTCGATCACTTTTTAGGCGCAGCAGCCTTAGCTGGCTTCTCCTTCTTGACTTTCTTAGGGGGAGGCGCGGTTTTCTTGGCTACTGGCTTCTTGGGTTTCTTGGCAGCCGCCAGTTTCAGCGCTTTCCTTCTCTTCTCGACTAATTTCTCGGCTTTCACTGCACGGTCGCTCGCGGGCAGTTTGATCTGAAATTACATTATATTGTTAGTAACCAAGTTTATGACAATAATTCTCAACTTACAACAATAAACGAATTCAGAAAGTGTCAACGTGTAAGTAATCATGGTTTTTCATAACCCAATGCTCTGAAAAGAGAATATCATCATGCTAAATCAGCTATATGTGAATATTATGTAGTATTTATTAAGCATAATCAACCAGATTCCAGATTACATAGTCCCATGTGATGAATCTGGTTCGCAGGCGGAAATTCAGAGCACCGAAAATAGAACTAGTCTTATACAATAGCTAAAAATCGATTACACAAGTGTCGAGCTGTCTTTGTAAACTTGATTCGTGAGTTTGATTACTAAGCTCTGTTATATTACCATAGAGTTCTATTGTCAGTGCTGTAAATTCTCCCCGGTATATTGATTTCCGGCCAATAGTTACAGCATAAAATGGAATCATTGACAAAAATATATTCCATAATTATATTTCAAACATTGTCATGTAAATTTTTTGTAGCTAAATAAATGTAATCTTACTCCTCTCTTCTCGGCCACCACTAACGCCCTTTGGTTATTCCTCTTCTCCTGGTCGAGGACTGCTTTCCTCTTGAGCACAGCAGCGTAAGGGTTAAGGCGGAGCATGGCGCGTGTGTTGGTGAGAGGGTTAAGTTTGCGGGTAGCACGAACCACGCGCTTGCTGTAAAATAACAGTTTCTTTAGTGTTTGAACTAGTAAAGCTAATTACTTTAATTATCGGAAAGCACATCAGAAAGTGTCAACGTGTAAGTAATCATGGTTTTTCATAACCCAATGCTCTGAAAGAGAATATCATCATACAGTGATGTTGGTCATAGCACATTTAGTAGGTGCTGGACTTCTTTAAAATTTAATTTTAGTGCCGTAATCACCTTTAATTTAGCATTAAATATAAAGTAAAAAAACCGCGTAAAAATATACGTTTCGAATTGAGTACTCATTACATTTTTTTTCTCGAAAAAAAACGCACTTTGTTTAAAATCTAGGTATACCAGTAAATCGATTTTATTTTTATTTTTGGCAAATGATAAAAAATATTGTTTTGCATTCAAGCATACATAGGAATCAAAACATACTTGGGCGCGCGCAGCACCTTCCTGATCTCCTCGGACTTGAGCAGACGGCTGAGGTCTGTGTTGGCCATCTTGGGCTGTGGCAGGTTGAAGTTCTTCTTCTCCTTTGACGGGTTCTTCCATGATCCGAATAGTGGGTCTGCAAAATACACAAAATAAATATTACAACATGTTTTTGCCTTACTTTATTAGCACTGTACAATGGCAGTATCTAGAAAATCTAAATAAATATCTTTTCATTTGTATGTTTCTAGCAAAAAAAAAAAGTGGAGGACTAAAAATAACAAATCATTATTAGTAAGGAGGTTAGACCATTATGCAAACCAGACATATTACCTAATTCAAATCAAATTAATCAATTAATTATTAATCACTGATACCGTTATAATTTATGAATAGTATAACATAATATGTAGATAGCAAACTTAAAAGTAGTTATTACAAACATCTGTGACAAACTCACCCAGCCTGGAGAAGGCGGACTGTGTCCAGATGATGAAGCGTCCAACATGGCCACCGGGCGCGAGCTTCAGCAGGTTCAGCTTGTTGACGCTGAGCATTTCCACACCAGGGATGTTGCGGAAGGCACGGGTCAGACCCTGGAGACATAAAAGATCTGTTATAATGACTATTAATGGAAACGGAATTGCAATCCTACTAATGTTATAAATGCGAAAGTGTGTGTGAAGCCATGCAAATATTCTATTTAGTATAACAGTACTAAGTGTTTATTGTTTTAATATTTACAATGTATTCCACAAGTCGACACACCCTACTTCACTGATGAAGTCTGATGTTTCCTATGGGAATGATTCTATACCCCTTCATATGTAACTCAACCCGTATGTAACAGGCTGAGTAAGGCTGTAAGGGGATACTTTGTCTACCTATATCTGTGCACTAAATATAACGTGTGAAACGACTTATTATAGTCCAAGATAAATTTAACCCAAACATAAACAAAGCCGCCTATGACACAACCATCAATTAGTTGTGATGCCAATTGGCCAATATTAACACAGTGATTATTGTTGGCTACATGAATCCATAGACTATAGACTATATTCTACAGTCAGCAATGTCAAAATAGCGTATTTTTACTATGAAGGTTTTTCATTTTATGTTTAAATATGTTAATTTTTGTTTAATTGTTACAAAATGTATTGGATAATGAAGAATGATATTTTAATATACCTGTGAAAGTGCTGATAAGTGTGCACAATAAGTGAATAAGTGAAAATTTCGATGTTTTCGGTTTGTTTACCTTTAGGTTAAATTTATCGAACTATAGGATTTGGTAGTATTTCATATTTTTAGATTAAAATAAACAAAAAAAAATAATTGTTTTTTTAATTGTACAGATATAAAATAGTGATGGCATACATACTTTGTCCTTGCCGTAGACGATGAGGGGTCCCTTGCGCTGGACGCGGCGGCGGTTGCGCATCTTACCCTTTCCGGCGCGCAGGCGCTGGGACTTGTATACCTAGAACACAAAATGGCCATTATTATAAGTACAAAAAGTAGCAGTGGTGATGTCTGGTTTCCCTTCAAAGGGAAACCCCAGTGTGTATTAGGTAGGGATTTAGACGAGTCTTCAAATTGCTAGGAGTAAGTAAAGCCAATAGGAATCAAGTTATAGAAATCCCACGAAACCGAGAAGTATGTTACAAGCAAGACTACTTCCTATTATGACTGAATGTGGCAGGTTACATGATTATAAAATTTACATTTTTATGCTTAAAGTATTTTGTCATTCATTATCTATATCCAGAAAGAAATGAACTTCTGGTTTGTTGGAATGAAATTTTGTTCTCGTCTCATATGGAATAACGCACAAACTTTAGAAGAGTGTGGTTATAGAATAGAGACATTTCCATTGATATGAATAATACAGTAGTGTCTCACCAATGTATTACAAGGACTAGTTAAAGTTTAAATCAAACAAGTTACAATCGCTATTCAAAAACGCAAATATAAGTTATATGTTGCTATAAATTTATTTGGCATTTTTACCAAAATTCGCGTTTAAAATTACTATGACAAGCTCAAAGTACTTGTATAAATATAGCGTGACTCACTTTGAGAACATCAGACCAGGCCTTCACGCGCCTGAGGAAGATGACAGCCTCCTTGGTCTTGTTGATCTCCTGCACCTTGTCGGACACCACCAGAGGCAGCTCGGGGATCTTGTCGATGACGTGGCCTAATGACAAAAGTTTGGATTGTACTTGCATGACTTAAGGTCCAATACTACAATTAAATTAAGTGACGCTTAAGTCGCGTGCTGTCCTTGTCACTCGTTCTAGAAGTGACAGTGACCCCAGATGGCCTGTGGATTTGTTTTTTTAATTGGATATTTTTAGAGCAAGAAGAAAAAGCAGATTATTACACATATATGATAAGTCCAACTGTTAAATATTAAAATTAGATCATACTATGGTTTATAAAAAATTTGCTGTAATTTTGTAGTAATGATCTTGCACCCGTGCCCGCCACAGGGCGGACCCAGAACGCCATACCACTCCTGTACTGTAGCACCGGTTCGCAGTGACACGCGCCGACACGCAGACGACGCGTGTGGACATTTGGTGCATTTGCAGTAAGTAAGATTAAAAACGAAATGCCAAAAACATTAAATTCATAGACAATTCAATTATCATTATTCATGATATTTTAGACCCCCACAGTTAATATAATGATGACCTTCTTAAAATTGTAAATTTGTGTTACTATTCAAACCACAAAAAAAAAAACATTGTCTATAGTTACCTCTAGCCTGTACGAGTGCCGGCACTCCGGCGGCGGCGACCGCTGCGGCGGCGGCGGCCCTGCGCTGCCTTAGGTTCACGCGACGGTGCCAACGCCTCCAGGGCTTGGTGGGCGCGAACATGCGACCTCCACGACACATGTTACCGAACGCACCCTGACCGGACCTGCGGACAATCAAATACTCATTATCCACTCATTATTGTTAC
The DNA here is from genome assembly GCA_905187575.2 of Celastrina argiolus. Classification (NCBI taxonomy): domain Eukaryota; kingdom Metazoa; phylum Arthropoda; class Insecta; order Lepidoptera; family Lycaenidae; genus Celastrina; species Celastrina argiolus. Next base: position 2,864,291 of record LR994597.1, read on the forward strand.
AATAGATTATAAAATATAGGCTTATTATTATTCTTATACATTTGCTTGAAAGGTCATTTCATAGTAGGTACACATAATTTTGATATTATGACTTTTATGATAAGAAATCTATAAATCAATGTATAAGTAATTTCATGCTACATCCGCATGCAGTAGGATGGCTTCAGAAATGTAAAAAAATGTAGGTAGGCAGATAATAAACTGATCATTAAAAGGCCTTAGCATGAGCAGAATGTTGGCAAATATTGTCTTAAAAAGTAAACAAAATGTCTTCTATATGTCGACACACCATTGTCAAGGGACACAATGTTGTTTCCTAGAAGAATTTTACTATACCCCGGAAATGTACCTGGAGAGGCAAGATATAGCACTACCAGGAAGAGTTAGGGGAACTTTGGTGTAGACATAAATATTACTTCCGCAGGCTGATACATCAAAACATAACTTATAAATTCAGTGAATTATTTACTAGTAATATAAATTTAAGTTACCTGTGAGTACCACCACCACGAACACGGGGGATACGAGCTACAGCACGTCCAGTACCCCATGACTCAGCACTGGTTTGGTGACCTGACAAATTTAACAGTCTTGAATAAAAATTATATAATATTAAAAAAGTATAGACAAATTGACTATTATAAAGAAGACATTTAAAATATAACACTTTGATATACAGTCAACAAAATAGATTAGCAGTAGTAATAACAAATATTTGTAGTAATGATCTTGCACCCGTGCCCACCACAGGGCGGACCCAGAACGCCATACCACTTCTGTACTGTAGCACCGGTTCGCAGTGACACACGCCGACACGCAGACGACGCGTGTGGACATTTGGTGCATTTGCAACAGTTACATTCTAAGTCATTCTTTCAGATGTATACCCCCAAATAAGTAATAAAATTATTTAAACAACTAATTAGTTATTCAATGTTTCTGTTTTTGTCTGACACATATGAAAAGTTAAAATACTTTAATTAGTAAGGGTCTATGATCCTCTTCATATTTACCATAGAGGTTTACTTTTTATGTAAACTGCATTGTACTATAAAAATAAATAGTTTCTAGATATTTAACTTACCAGCCTCTTTGCTCACACTGTAGGGTTGTCTCGCGTTCTTGGACATAGAGACGTGGACATCGTTGACGAGGTCCGGGCGGATGGGCGCCTTGAACACGAATGGGAGAGGGACGGACGCATCAGCGACCTTCTCACTCTTCTCAGAGTATACCGACACTAGAGGTCGGGCAACTGATAGACTCTGAAATGGAGAACAACAATGTTATATAGAGGAGAAAACATTAGTTTCTTCATAAACCAAATATTATTGTAATTTCTAATTATTTCATTTTGTGAGCATGGCTAATAATAAAGTATCACATAATATATTAGTAACTATTTGTTATTGTTAATTTTATAGATAATTTTCAATAGCACTGAAAATACTATTCAACTATTCACATTAATAAATAAACTAGTTAGGCATAACTATGATCAAACTTGTGTAAAGTCACAATCCAACATGAACTGATATTAAATTTTTATGTTTTCCGTATGTCGACACACCATCATGATGCGCATAAATAATGGTGTTTCCTAAAAGAAGTTTACTATACCCCATAAATGTACCTGGAAAGGCAATAAGTAGCACTACCAGGAAGAGTTAGGGGATTGTATGTGTTGTAAAAGTTTTTGAAATAATTAATTTCGTGCATATGAAATGTAATTTGATTTAATCAATTGAAATGGCAAGATAATCAATATATTATTAAACTAAGACTGAAATAAAAAATTGTTGTGATCTTTCATCAACAATCATAACCTCAAATATAACCTACAAATGTGGACAGGTGCAAGAGGTATCCATAAGAAGTTAAAGCTTAAAAAAACGTAGAATATTACGAATTCCTTTAATTGATACTGCTGGTAGAATTGGAACCATGATGGCGAGTTTTTTTCGGCAACCATCAGACGCGCAGGTTAAATTTCAAACACTATTATCACGTTATAAAACAACATAATTTATGTTATACACACAGAACTACGTCGTATAAGGTTTATTGAACACTTCGAAAGATATAAACTTACGTTTTAAAGCGTGATTTCAATTATTTCAACCATTTTTACCCAAACACGTGGATCACACACCACAATAATTTTCTACAACAAAAACACTAACACTGTTAAATTTTCTACACTTGCGTAAAAATTAGGCTAAATTTACACTTTTTGTAAATCAATAACTTACCATTTCGCTAGATAAGCGAAGCTATTCCTCCAAATAAACACTATTTACGGCGGTACAGACCATCCGCCATGCCACGGAGGAATAAAAAGACCGGAAGACATTGACTTTCTGACATTATTATGCAATACTTGCTAGTTTAAAAAATTAAATTCTCTATGCCCAAACGTAGGTTTGGCAGTTTTGTCTATATTCCAAAGATTCGAACAAGCAGACGTCATCATAATATTACTAGCAAATACCAAAATGTTTTTAATAGGGAGTTTAAAAGTCTTGTTATGGACCAGTTATTTTCTTTTTAAAGTTCTACTAAAGGAAATACACAAAATTATACACTGTTATAAAAATACATTACAGATAATTTATAACAGTCCCATTTCTTTCCTGGCAAAACTTTAGATGACATCTAAAGTTTCACATTGTATTAAATGTATTGACATTTACGCTCAATTCTTTTTTTATGTTACTTTACAATGCATATTTATTATAAAAGGTAAGTTTTCTTATTCAGTATCGCTGTAAAAATATGATTAATGATTTTTTGGGGTACATGTATACATGTTACTAGGTATCACCGACCGGACGTGACGTCTTCTTGATTAAGAACTGACATTTACTTTCAATCATAGATGAAGGATCTTTACATAAAGCTTTCAATATTTCAAAATCAAGTAGGGCTCTCTCTTTATTTATTGTATTATCTATGAGGGCTGTCGAGTGTCGAAGCTGTCACACGTTATTTCATTTTCTCAGGTTTATTTTAAATCACTGATCAGTGATCACTGATGCTATAATTTATTATGATAAAATAAATAAACTTGATAATTTTATAACGAATAATGCATGATCGTGAAGAGCCTAATGAAAGCACTGAGAATATAGGATCTGTAATCATGGAATATTTGATCAACGAGTGTTCATTTCATAATCAGATTCAAGAAACAGCCAGCGCAGAACGCCTAGATGAATATTCCGACACACACGAAAAATTAAGACAATCATCATCTCGACTTATAGAGGCGGCAACGTCTTCGGAGGCAACAACAAAAAGCCCTAATACATTATATTCGTTAACTTTAGCAACAATACAAGAGGACTCATTGAGAAGAGCCGCTCAAGTTATTGCAGACAATAATAAAAATCTACATCAGTTTCATCGTAGTCCAATAAATAGCCACGATTCCAAGATTTCTGGATCAGACTTAAAGACTCCTGATTCACTAGGAGGTGCTCCGCCTTCCTACTCATTTGTTTTAAGGCAGGCATCACAACCAAGGCCACGGTTGATGGGAACCTTTTTCCCCTCGCCGTCTTTTGTGCTGCACACACCACCTCCGAATTACGCTACCGCATTTGATATTTACATCGACAATCAGTTGCCAAATCCTGCTCGAACCTATAGGTTTGGTTACATGCCGATGTATATAATATGCCCAGAGTGTGGATTTATTGGAGTAACGACGATTGTCAGCAAAATAATAATGAGTACTCACTTATGTGCCTTAATTTTGTGCCTCCTCTGCTGTTGGGCATGCACTCCTTTGCCTTACGTTCTTCGTTCTTGTAAAGAAGTACATCACTACTGTGGTAACTGTAGGGTGTACCTTGGAATGTACAACCCTACTACAGTCGAAAATACGACTACTCGAACCTAGGAATGAAAATTCATAAGTAATCGCCCTATATAATACGAGATATTTATCTAAAATGCTGAGTTTTTTTTTTGGTAAATGGTACCCCACTTCACCTTAACTGTTATATTTAAGGCTAGGTAGAACTTGAAAGAAGTATCAATTCTCTAATGCAGGACACAGGCACAGTGTCTTCGTATAATGGTCAAGCCAGTAGTCGAAAGTTGGTCGAAACCCTCGAAGCCGCACCTTTTCGAATACTTCTTCAGATTAACAAAAAACTAGTTCAGTTATTTACCTCCGCATGGGTTGATTATTCGTAATATAAAATGGCATAAAAAGCGTTCTAAATAAATTCCGTACACACATATTTTTCCTCAGAGTATAAGTTTCTAATATTGATTAAGGATACAATTATTTATATGTCGTTGGGATAAAGGCCTTGTCAGACTGGGTGAAATAACTTTAAACGGACCGTATAATGTCCGTCTTTCTGTCTGTGTGTATGTCAAGATCCTTTTTCTCATGGATAGGTCCAGATATCAAGCTGAAATTTATAACAGCTCTACTGTACCTAGCTAGGTAAAATATAACTTTGAGCCAACGCAATCAAAGGATTTATCTTTTGATTGCGTTGGCTCAAAGGCCCTAAACTTTCGACATTTTCAATACTCGCAAGGAAATCAAAAAAAGAATACTTAAGGAATAAATTTACTTTAGAAATAAACGCAACTCTTTTTTAAATAAATTTTACAGCGACACAAAGATCTTATTAAAAAAAGTAATCGGTTCAAACTTTAAGTAAATATTTAAACTAATATAATGGCATTTAATTACAGCTCCAAATCCTATACTGTATTTACTCTCATAACAGTGGCCGTCGGCCACTTTAGTTATTACTTAAAGTTTGTAACCGATAACTTTTTTTAATAAGATCTTTGTGTCGTTGTAAAATTTATTTTAAAAAGAGTGGCGCTAGTTGCGGTTATTCCTCGCCATATGTGAACTCAGAATCTACGAAGCAACGTTATAAATAACGTTGCATCGTACCAAATTTCAAGAGAATATATCACATATAGATACTACCCTACTACTTATAAACTACCCTTTTCCAAATAAACTTTAACTCTACTCTTCTACTAAGTGTGTACGGAACCACCGGTGCGCAAGTCAGATTTGCACTTGGCTTATCCTGTTATTATTTTTTCTAAATAGAAAGAGACAAAGCGTTCAAAAAGTTAAAAATTTTCCAGCATAAATTTAATTCATTCAAGTAATATATCATTGTTATGGAAATATTCACACATATTTAAATTTGAAAATTAATGGTACATACAAAAAGCATTTTTTTCTATAAAATTGCATTCATATTCCACAATCAGTTTTTTAATCAAATCACGTTTTAAATTTAGTCCATCGACATAGGTTATGATTATTATAATCTGTGGAGAGAGTTTGACATATCATATACATGCGTTCATAAATAAAAATTAAATTTGGAAATGTAATTTTTCTGTAGTCAATGTTATTTATATCAGCCATTGTTACTATTTTTATAAATGAATTATTTCGTTACTAATACTTCCAAAATACATTACATTTTTTATTTTTCAACGTTTTATGTAGCAGTTTTCATACTATTTTAAAATGAATGTGGTTTAATGTGAGGCTCACTAATGCCCTCTATTGAGTAAAAAAATTGTTGTAAAATTAGAAGTCACAGCCATCCGCGAGTTCCGTGTGTGTTGCGGAAAATACCCTTTTTGGGCGTCCGACCACATGTGTGAATTGTGAACAAAATATGGTTCTTTAGTGATTTTCAGGTTTAAAAAGTCATATTTAAAGTGGTTCTTAAACGGAATCGATCAATACCGTGTTCTGCGAGCGTTAAGTGTCATTAAAAAGTTGGAACAAATCAACGGAAGTGAATTTTTCGATGTAAATACGGTCGATCCAGGGTCAGTCTGGTGTGCAATTTGAACTGTGTCCATATATTGTGTTATTACATTATTGACAAGTTTCACAACATTTACGTCTCATAATTGACCTTCTAATATTCGAGACATTGCTACTTTTCGTGGGTCCGACCCGCAACATGCCGTCGTGTTGAGGGCATGGCGGCGCGCTCGTGATCGTAGGTCGGCGCGGAGCGCGCGCCCGGTCTTATATAACGATAGTAGAAGCGGTATGGCCGCGAGAGTATCGCTCGAGGGCGCTGGGCCCTCGTACGCGTCGGTGCTGAACTTTAGAGGGGGTGACAGCAACGACAGCAACAAGGAAAACATTGAGGCCACAGAGGAAGCGGTAGAAGCGCCTCCCAGGGCCGACGAGGAGGAGGAGGAGGGCTTCGTGCCCGTCATATCGCACGCGCGCAGACCTCCGAAAAGTCGAAGGGAGAGAGAGCGCAGAGCACCACCTCGTCCACACAAGGCTGCGCAACCAGCGGTCGACCCGCCAGCTCCCCAGGAGCAGCAGCAGCCGCCGCAGCAGCCCCAGCAACAACCTCAGGAAGAGGAGAACGAGCCTAAGAAGTTTGTCGAAGCTCCCATTCCGAAGGTCAACCCTTGGCAGGTGAGAGTATGTTTTGTTTACCATCCAAACTGTCACTAATGGATTTTCTTCACATGTAAACAATGACATAATATTATAATGCAGTTTAGAATTCAATCAATAGTGATTACACAAAAACTGTTCTTGTGTTACAATATGAAATAGTGACCCACTAGGCAACTGGTTCACACAATCTTGGCTTTGTTTAGATAGATGTTTGATTAAACAATTTTTACATAAGAGACCTTGGGCTGTGAACTGTCTTTTGTAAAACACATTTACTATAAACAATAACACATTTTATTCATAACTTTGAGAGATTTTTCTTTTCTTATTAGTATTACTTATAAGTTGTTTGGGATTTGTGTTAATTATTGTTCAATGCTCAGCAAAGCAGAATTTGACAACATATTTGTAATGATCATGTCAATTGAATGGGCACTGGCATAATTTTCATACAATTCACTTTCAATAATGTTACAATCACCTAAATTTCACATAAAATATTGTACATTGTCAAATGACATTTTTTAGGTATTTAAATTTCTACTAGGTACTTCATCAAAGATATACATACAGTAGGTGCCACAAACTCAAAATAAATAAATATATATGCTAATAGAAATAGTACTCGTTGTAGTAGTATCCATGCAATTGCAAATTTCCTAACATTGTATTTGGAGCCGAGCAATACTGTACTTACAGCCAAAGACATGTTTTGTGTCCCATGTGTGTCCTACCCCTGTCAACTTTTAAGAGGATATTGGTATTTAAAAGTACTTTTTCCTTGTAGTAAACAAAATTTAAACTTCTATTTTTATAAACATATACTTATTTGTTATAATTATTAAAAGAGATCATTTAAATATATTTAAAATATGAAATAAGTATAATAGTAATATCTATAGTCCCTTCCACAATATGTTAATCTGGTCCCATCCTAAGTTCTCATAGTACTTGTATTACATGTAATAGGCGACAGATATAATTGAAAAACAGATATAATAAATTTTTATTATTTAAACACCTGTCATATTAATTTAAATGACCTAGGAACATAGTAAACTTTTAGTTTCTTAAATGAGATTTGAACCCGCAATCTCTGCATTGAGTCGCAATGAGCTGAAGTACAACTGAATAGTAAAAAAGGAATTACGATTTGGTTATTAATGTAGCAGAAATGCATTGAAATTTATATCCATTTAGTCATAAAATTTCGAAATATTGCAAGATTTTCTGCTCTGTGAAGACAAACAACGGACAATACTAAAATATCACTAAAATATTAATGCTTAAATATTTTGTTAGACCCTAAATATAAAGCATGTGCATAATGCATTTATTATGTATTTATTATGCATTTTGTGCTCAGGAGTATTAGTGTAATTTTTCTGTGACATTTTAATAAACGGCCCTGAAACAGAACTAAACTTGCTAATTACAATTCTTAAAAAATAATTCAGTATGGTCAAGTCATTTTTCAGTCTATAAGTATCGAAAATTGCATTTAGTTGTTAATAGGTGTTACATAATTTATAAAAACAATCAGCTGGTTTCTTTTTTTAGTGTAGATAAGCTATACTTTAACCTCGGAGTAGCATACAATAACTTTAAAGTTTTATTAATATCAGAAAAGGTTTGGCAGTTATTTTTTTAACAATTTATGGTACTTAAGAAGTAATTGACAATAAAAATAAATAGGAAAAAATATTTAAACAATGAAAAACTATGATTAGAATAGGAATATGTTTGTTACATAGTATTATAAACTTGTCACAATGAATATCTATATTTTATATTAATAATAGCAATATACCTTGACATAATAACAGTATTTAAATTATTTATGAACAAATTTAAATCCTTATGATAAATTGAAACTCGTGAGTTCTAACCTATAAAACATACAGTGTAAAGATAAAAGTAGCTAAATTATATCATATTAGGTATAATGATATACAATCAAACAATTCATATTAATATTGGACCTGTATTCATCCATTGTTTATGTGTATGCCAGTAACATGTGCCTCAAGTTTTGAGGTTATTATAAGTATAACCTTTCTGGGTTCTATGTAAACAATGGTCTAAAATGTCTCTAACTTGTCTAATTTATACTTTTTGTGCGATTACAAAATACAGTAACAATTAGTGTGTCAATAGGTATATTGTTTATGTGACAAAGATTTCAATTGTGATGCCTTTACAAAAAAAGTACTAACTTTTTATTTAGGTTTACATTATATTATGTTGTGCTTTCTTTACACAAATTGATAGTTTAATTAGGTATATAATGTATTCTTTTCCCCTTAGTAATAAAAGTTTTCGAACTTTGGCTATTTCTGTCTTTGTTAAACTTAAAACAGGTGACTGAGAAGGACGAGGACACTGAATAACTAAATAATCATTGGTTAAAATGTTTTCATTTGTATGGTAGTTAATTTACTGAACTTTTTTTGTTTTCTATATTAGTTTAAATAATATGTTATTATAAGGTGATTATAATTTAGACTTATACATATTGTAGTGTGTCTAGTTGGATATTTTTATATTTGTGTAAAAATATCTGACTAGATCAACAAATGTTTTAAAAATTCCTGATGATAAACAGAGGGATGTTATAAATAAGTTTGATGTGCCTCCTCTGTGAGTGTGTAGCATCATAGCAACTAAATGGATGCACTGCTTTCAATCTAGTTTTTTTTGTTTGGAAGCAGACATGAGTGTAAGTTTTCTTAGATATAATTAATTATCATTAGTTTTCTCACTGCTGACAATTAAACATTTTCTTACAATAATTGTAGTAATTGGGTTAATCAAATTTACTTTTGTTTATTACTTTATTAGTGACAGAATATGGATTATAGTATAATAGGGAATTCTACCACCAATCCTAAATTACCATTATTGTTTGAACCAAAAATTTATAATTGTTCAAATGTGGTTTTTAGCAAGCAATTAGCTGAAGTCAAGTTGCAAACTTAAATCTGGATTAAAATGTCAAAATTTCAAATATCACCTTGGCTGGGGTCCTTGGTCAAATGTAACATAAAGTGTAGTATCTGTCACCTTACCTTCCATAAATTGAGCCTCCTCAGTGTTTGGTGGATTATTCCACAAACCTCCAAATCCCCAAAAATACCTATCTACTAGATAAAACTATTTCTTTGCTAGTAGTATTTCTATATCCAATTCAACTGCTTACATCTAATTCATAACTTATTCACAAGCTATCAGAGGGAAGCATGGTCTGTATAATAGGTAGGATTTTGGATAAGGGCCTTTAAAAAGTTTGGCTGAGTGAAGCTTATAGGAATTGAGTTGTAGGAATAGGAACCCCATGTCTGCAATTTTAACATAAAATATGATTTGAGTACCTATATAAAACTCTAAAAGAGGTTTTAATACTATAACAATATTATATAGGCATATTACTTATTATGCTATTGCTCCACACTTGGTTTTGCTACTGTTCTCCTAAAATCTATACATATACACAGCAATTTCTTCAAGTTCTCAAAAAGATGAATCGTTTTTTTTTCTTTGTAAGCTGACGTGATTGAGAGTGTTCTGCAGTGTCAAAGGCCGATTCCCCGAGTCAAAGTCACTTGATTGTCTGACAAGAAAGATGATCCATGCGTCGGATGGGGAAAAAGTCGGATCTGCGCCTGATCTTCCACCAGTCGCACTGGGCTACGAGAATTGCGCACACACTAAGACACTATAACTCCTGCGTCGCTGGCCTGGTTTCAATGAAACCGGCCACCGTTACCGAAATCTGTGTGGGAGGCATTATTATTTATTTTATTTTTATTTTATTTATTGATTCACCAACAGAACATCATCCAGTACAATTAAAAAATAATAATAATTAAACAATAACTTGTAGGTAAAATGAGTTCTAATGACAGGTGAAATACAACATGCTTTTACAATTGGCGACAAAAAATGAAATTTTTAATGAATGACAAATGGATAATAGAAATGGATAAAGAAAAAAAAAATGCAATTTACTTCTTAAAAACTAAAAAAAAAAAACTAATCGGTGCTTAACATAACATAAAAGATGATGATAATATTATTCTACAAGAATGTCTAATATATTATTTATCTATATTGATGTCGCATTGTGTTGTGATTTTGTTTATTTGGTAAAAAATCTATTTAGATCAGACCTACATGTAGGTACATAATTATTATTATAAGATGTTCAGCGATATTAAAATCAATCTTCCATTTGTTTCTTTATAATACCTATATATTATATTAAAAATTTAAAACAAACACATTATTAATAATGTGTTTGTTTTTTTACTTTAAAACTAGGTCATGACAAAAAATTAAATATATTTTCAATTAAATAAAATTTAGAATGCAAATCGATTTTTGTGTTTACGAAAATTGCGATTTTTTAAAATCCACTGTCAAGGTTGATGGCGATAGCTATATTCGTAAATTAATAAAACTCTTATCGATAAGACATTACCGCCATTTTTATTCTGGCATTATGTAAGTTTGTCACTCGCGGCACGAAAACTGATAATAATTTATGATAAAACCTCTTCCGTATATTACAGGCTGGCAACCTTACGGTTTTTAAAATTCAAATTACGAACTCTTTTAAGGCTTCGTGTTTTGATTCGTATTTGAAGACATGAATGGATGAAGGTGATATGCAGAAAAATGATGATTTTGAGAAAATTTATATTAAACTGTCACCTACACATTTTAGAATACGTCGTAAAGTATTAAGTAAATGAATCTAAAGATCCGTCTGTAGGATCAATGTACATACTTAATATGTTACTACATATCCTTAAACGTTTAAGTGGCTGTTTAAACTCAATTTTCTGGGTACGTGGGTTTTTTGCGATATAATATCACCTTCATCGATTCATATCTTCATTTATGAGCCAGTCCATCGAACACTTTTAATACAGCTGTCGGCCAAGCAGGACATGAAAACCTCAGATTAATAACTAAAGCATATGTATATCCTATTTCTATGATGAAAACTGCGTTAAACTGAAGTTAGGTATCTAATGACAGTGATCTGCATGACAGCGCCAATACGATTGACATTCGATAACTTTACTTAGGGCGTGTTTCACCAAGCTATGTTAAAGTTAATCCTTCGATAAATATCATGTTGTTCCTCTCTTAATTCCTATCAATGAATGAGAAGGCATGGTAATTTAACAAGCCGTTAACACTAACATGGTTAAATCGGGACTTAGGCCCGTATTATAAAGAAGTCTCAAACCCAACCTCACTTGAGTACCTATTTGACAGATAAAACAACGTTTCGTTTCACTTTTAAAAGGGAACTAGGTACTTTATTAATGTTACATAATAATTTAATTTCTTTTCTTACTAAAACTCTTTTCAAACATTAAAATAAATTTACACTATATTTTTATAATCTATATTTTTATTTTTACGTTTTAGAAAAGAAAAAAATGTGCCTCGTGTTGTGTGTCCCTTCATGACACCTTATCAAGTATAAACTACCCACTCCCTAGCACAGCACAAAATGAAAAGGGTATTTTTTTTGGATCTGTTTTTTTTATATTTTCTTTGGCCTTATTTATCTTTTTTTTTATTTATTTATCATCAGTTTAGTGTCGTAATAATGCAGTCTAAAAACAAAATTATTATTTTTAAGTTACCCCCGAATTGTTAAGAACACTCCCGAATGCCCCCGATCTCATAAGCTTTCAATAAAAAAAACAGATCAAAATCGTTTTATTCGTTTGTGAGCTACGATGTCTCAGACACTAGTACACACTTACGTCAAACTTATTACACCCCTCCGTTTTCGTCAGGGGTTACAAAGGAAATGGTTGGAAAATGCATGAACATAATATATAAAAACTTAATTTATAAAAAAAAAAAACCGAATGCTTTATTTTTATATACCTACTAAGTGTTTCTGAAATCCATCCAGCTGTTTAGGCTGCAGAGCGAACAAACAAATTATACATACATCAAACATACTCGCGAAAAACATAACCCTCCTTCTGGTGAAATTGGGTAAAAACTAAGCTACCATTGTCCAGGCTAGAGCTAATCAATGATTTCACTTCTGTATCAGCTGACCGTTATGCAAGTTGGCAATTGCTGGGATTACGAAACGCACTCTGAATAAATAAATATTTATGAGGAAGCGTCGAAAATTAGTCGAGTATCAGATTCTCGTACTTTGACCTTCGTTACGAGTGTCAGTCTGTCCCGCTCGTGCATCCATGTTATTAGGCGCGCGCGAACGGGTCAGTCTGACTTGGACAACAGACGCATGTTACAGTTGATCGTTCGTTAAATATCATTTTGTTCCTCTCGTTATTCCTATCAATGAATGAGAAAGCATATTTTAACAAGCTGTTAACATGCGTTGGTGAAATTGGCACTAAATTGGCGTTTAATTTGACAGTTCGTCACGACACTAGCGCCAAAGTGTCGATTTTATGGAACTATTATTTTTTCCCGCTACTTCGAACGGATAATCGAAACTTCACGGGAACCGTAAATTTTGCTGCGGTGAAGTAGCATTTGTGTAAATCCATGGTGTTAGTTAACTCCATAGCAAATTTTATTAAAATCGCTCCAGCCGTTTACGACGTGAAGAAGTAACAAACACACTCACAAACCTTCGCCTTTACGTTATTAGTGTAAAGTGCCGAAACCAATATCGGTATAATTTTCGAGAGTTTACTCCCGAAATAATCTAGAATCGAATCATTTCGATCCTACCGGCATTTTTGTTTGCGCCGGCTTGGTATTTTATTTGAAACTAACCAGGATAAAGGAAATCGTTAGATCGTAACTTTTTGTACTCCCGACCATATCAATCGACTGCGAATCAAAATTAACAAACGTAAATTTATTCGGGAGAACGCGGCGCGAACGAATCTGAATCAAATCATTGTATTAATATTGGCCAATTGGCATCACTGACTATTCCATGGTTGTGTCATAGACGGGTTTGTTTACGTTTGGGTTAAATTTATCTCGGAGGGAGGCTCAACCCTGGTTATGAATAGACGTGTCTGTACAAAATCGGTGACCTCTCGACATTTACAGGGGTCAACTTAAAGTGCAGTGCTATTTTCGACCTCCGTGCTCGATCTAACTCTGTTGTCGAACCTCAAGGTCGAAGTTCTGGGGTTCCTACGCATTACGCCGGTTCCTCTCGGCGGGCTAGGGTTGAACCGGTGGTAGCCTTTTTGTTGACTTTCTGAAAATAGTTGAGTTTCATTTGGAAATAAAATATTTTGATTTTAGCTGTAGGGGAACGTACATAATATTATGTGACCACTTTTCTTCCTCTGTGGGGTTCTGTTTCTAAAGGGTAAAAACGGTATCCTATTACCAAGACTTCGCTGTCTGTCCGTCTGTCTGTCACCGGGCTGTAACCCAAGAACCGCGGTAGCTAGACAGACAACAACAAATTATTTCTGTTGCCACAACAGTAACTACTAAAAACAAAATAACATAAATATTTAACCCATGCAACAAACGTGATTTTTTTGCCGTTTCGTACGGAACCTCTCGGACTCGAGTGCGACTCGCACTTGGCCGGTTTTTTACCTCACGAAAACATATGGGTCACCAAGGACGGTCTTTGGTGACCCTAGTTAAGAGGAAACACCACGAATTTGTCTAAAAATCTAAAGTTGGAGGTGGTTGTAGTTGTAGCGTGTGCCAATGCTCTAACGGTGAAGGGAATCACCCGCGCATGGTCGTCCCTTACTGACCAGTCTTTTCTCTGGACTAGGCCGACTACGTTATGCGAATACCATATGACATTTAAAACCGCCTGGCCCAGGCACTCCAATATATAAAAAGTGGTTACTTCCGCATGGAGAATACTCTATAACTCATAGTATAACGAATAAAAATGATTTTTAACCCCCGAAGAAAATAAAGGGGTTTATGTGTTTGAAGTGTCTGTGTCTATGTCCATCTTCCGTGCCAACCATAGCTTCTAAACGGATGAACAGAATATGATCTTTTCTTTGTTTGAAAGCTCATGTTCTTAGGTATAATTCATGATCACGTATTCACTGCTTGACAACTCAGAGGCGCATAATTTTGTTTCTTTAGTTTTACACCTTACTACTATTCCGGGGACCCAGATGTCTCCATTTGCCCGAAAGGTTATCTATTACTATTAACAATAGTAACCATTCACCAGGTGAATGCGTCACCTTGAAGGTCGCGAATGTGGGTCAAGTTCGCGTGATCGATACCAGGGGAGTAAGGGAGTGAAGGATGAGAGACGTAAACACGCTACGTCGCCCGCTTTGTTATGACCATCATTGCGTTACCCCAGATGTTACGAAAAACTAAATTGAAAATTTAAAAAAAAAACCCGACTTAGCGTGTAACGTTCCTATCACGCCTAACAAACGACCTGATGACCTTGAAGACCCCTAAACCTAAACCGATTTTCACCAAACAGCTAAGAACACTCGACTGATATACCTGTCAAACAAAAAAGCCGCATTAAAATCGGATCATCCGTTTGGTAGCAACGATGCCACAGACACATACACATTTACACAGACACGTCAAACTTATACACCACCAACACCCCGTAGATTTGCGTCGGGGGTTAAAAAGGAACCTCCAAGTGTGGTTTTTATCCAATATATCAACACATCTGTACGAGCTGTTTGACGCCGTTCCAGTGAATGGAATTCCGCGCTAGTTATTTAATCAAATAGCGGATGACTGCGATATATATACACATATTTAACACACATCCAGGACTCAATAACACAAAGAACTTTTTGTTCATTCAACGGGATTGAAACCCGCGACCTCCGGCTCGAGCACCAACGCGCTCAACCACAGGTTACGCTCTACGTAGGTCGTCGAACAAATTACAAGCTTGATGAGAAATGTATCTTATCGCCGTGTTACTCGTGATTACTCGTGATATCATGTCGCGTGCGATTATAACCACTGTCAACGTGGTGCTCTGTCAGCGCTGTCACCGCTCGACGGTGTTGCCATACGTGTGCAAAAAATATGTAAACGCATTTTTTTTTTCAGGATTTAATTGCAAAAATTTTTAAACCCCGTCGAAAACAGGTGATAAGTTTGACGTGTCTTTCAGTCTGTCTGTAGCTCCCAAAAAAAAGTAAATCAAAATGAGTTTTTATATACTTTTTTTTTAAGCTGCCGTGATCGTGTGTCTTAGCTGTAATTCGCTATCGCTTCTCGTCGCTTTACCTTCTCAACCTTAAACTTAAAAAAGTTCAACTTTTCAGTAGAGTCAATAAACTTAATAATTTTAGATTTTATTATGACATGGATTTAGGGTGTATACTGTACATAACTGAACCTCATTTAAAACAAAATCCATGTCATAATAAAACCTAAAATTATTAAGTTTTTTGACTCTATTGAAAAGTTTTAGTTTTATAGATAGATGTGAAGGTAAAGCAACGTGGCGTATGACACTGTCGATCATTTACGAAACGCGCGACTGCATCGCTACAAATCACATACAGCCCTTAGAGATTTTTTAACGCGTAAACTGACACAATACAAAAGAAAATTTAAGCTTCTCGTCATCGCCTCAGCGGCGCAGTGGAGACTGGATTCGTTTGCAACCGACTGTTCGCGAGTTCAAACCCTCGCACATTAGTACGATTAGTACCAATAAAGTCTAGACTTTTCCCGCTATTTAGGCTCTTATCTCTCTATAGAGATGCTGAGTTACGCATTGCGGGTATATTGACGTCCTCCGATATAAGAAGTTGTATGTTTCATGCGACTGAATGTTGGAGGAGGACATTTTGATATGTTTGTAGGTAAAAAATATAAATAACACTGAACAAACACGCCAATAAGTTGGCCAGATATAATATGAAGGAAAATCTGCCCGATTACCGGAGATACAGAAAGTATGAAGGTGTGGCACCCTTGTAGTATTAAAAGCCACATAGAGAATTGAAGACATGAATCGATGAAGAAAGTGATATGTCGCTAAAAATTTTACCCAGAAAATTGAGTTTATAAACAGTAACTTAAACATTTTATGATATGTAGTAACGTATTAAGTAGAGTTTTTACTTTTCTCTAGTATTCTAGAGACATATCTTTAGATTAATGAACTTAATACTTTACGACGTATTTTAAACTGTTTAAGTGACATGAATGGATGAAGGTGATATGGTGATAATTTTGCACCATATCACCTTCATCCATTCTTGTCTTTAATTATTTCTCGCAAAATTCTCGTAATACTCTAATAAAGTTGAAAAAATGCAAGTAATTCGTATGACGATATCGTATTACGTCTGCGCCAAAGACGTCTTCAATCCGGCTGAGGCTATTCAAAAGATTAGGTTTCATTTAGTTCTCGTTCGCAGATGACAGTCGTGGATCGATTTTGTCGACCTATATTTGATCTTGGACACTAACTAGTTACTGGCACATTTAATGCACTACACGTAATGCTGTTTTTCATGTACATAAATTTGTATTGTAAAATAATACAATAGTACAGTATACCGAAAAAGTAGGTGAAGC
The DNA here is from genome assembly GCA_905187575.2 of Celastrina argiolus. Taxonomy (NCBI): domain Eukaryota; kingdom Metazoa; phylum Arthropoda; class Insecta; order Lepidoptera; family Lycaenidae; genus Celastrina; species Celastrina argiolus. The sequence goes on from LR994597.1 coordinate 2,881,263, forward strand.
CATTAAATACAAAATCAAAAGAGAATACAGATAAACGAAAAAAAAAACAGGGGAGAAAGTTCAAATTTTTTTTTTAAAGAATCTACACTGTTGTTTTTCACAAACTCGAGTAATTAGTAATTACATGTGATGTACCCCACTCCAAACCACTCTAAACCCACCAAGTAGCCAAGATATTGCAAACGTTGTAAAGTGCAGTGTCATTTGTGTGGATAGGCAGTAAGCCAACACAGGATCAAGGAACTTATTTGTCACCGCCATCTTGGATTAGGTAAATAAACACGAAAGTTTATTTTTTATGCTTTAAAAATCTTATTATTTGAAATTTGTTTTTAATTTTAACCCGAAAATGGTGTTATTAGTGTGTCTCTATTTGCGTGTGTGTTGAATCGTAACTTCCTAGATCCTAACGTATGAACTGATTTTGATCTGGGTCTTTTGTTTAAAAGCAGTGATCTCGAGTGATCTTAGATATTATACTTCATCGTTACCAGTTCGCTCACTCGTTAATAGGTCGGGGATTAGTATTTTTTTTTTTATTTTCTTGTTTAAAAAATTATAACAGTACAGCTGTCCCGTGCCCACTTCGTTGAGCATAGAAACAGCTAACGATGAACCGTTTAAACCTTCTCGGGACTTCCACAAATAATTCAAGACTAAAAATAGCCGAATTGGTTGAGCCATTCTTGAGTTTTAGCGAGACTAACGAACAGCAATTCATTTTTATATTTAAGAGAATAGAGAAGATGTCCTTTAGAATCAGCTGAAGCAAACTTGCTCCCCACAAATTTGGGCCAATTCAATCTTAGGTAACTACAGACTATCTTTCGAATGATCTCACCCAGGAACACAGCTCTATGGTCACCAGAAACCACAACACCAAGCGTAAAGGTGCTTCTGTGAGACCGTGGGGTCTCTCCAATCAGACCTACGTCATTACAATACTACGTATCACCTTTTCAATCTACATACTAATTAAAACGCATAAATTGTCTGCTTCTTGATATCAGAAGGTCGATTGTGCTATTTTAATCTATATTCTATCTATATCTAAAGAAGAAAGATTTGTATTTATGTAACAAACACTGCTACGTATAAACTAAAAGGATACCCTCGATTATTTTTACACCACTAGGATTTTTATACACCGCATCCGCGTAGAATAAAAAGTGTCCTATGTTACTGCTAATGCCTCCGAGAATATGTGTGCAAAGTATCAAGATATCGGTAGAGTAGTTTTTCGCGTGAAAGCGTAACAAACAGACATACAATTTATAATATTAGGGATAATGCAGAATCGGTAGTCTTGAGCAGGATACGCTGGATCCCTGACATGAAGACCACGATGACCGCAACTTTCCACCTTATCAGGGAACTCTGGGCGGCGGTGTGGGGACGCCACCATCCATTGCACCGAGTCTACGAGCCGGTCGTGATGCCCAATATACTCCAGTGACAGGAGAGCCTCTGTTCGGTCTAGGAGCGAGATATATGCCCCCCAGAGCCTGGTAGAATTCCGGCGGTGGTGTTGGGATTGTATGTAATATAATATCCTCGCGGCTCCGTAAACAGCTGTAGTGACAGAGTATCGCAAAGTCTTTGTGGGTTGTGGCTGCGTCCAGTTCTCCATCTCTTCGGACGCGACGAGTTCCACATACCCGCGGTAGGAGTCCCCATCTACCTCGGGGTGCGTCATTTTCTATGCGTAAAAAAAAAGATTTGTTGAAGTCTCTGTAATAACAAAATGGTGATCTCACAAACGTCAATCGCTGTACAAACGTGCAATAGAATAACGATTGAGTTTATGATAACAGGACAGTCCATTTATAATTCATTGAAAGCTAAGCTAAGGACGCGTACTATGCCAGATGGCTATGATATAATCTTCAGTAACTGTTTTAATGTAAAACTTAATCTGAAATTAAAATGCTACAAGTTCAGGATTAACTCTACTGCTATGTTACTCAAAAAATGCGAAGTGGCCTCCAATTTGCACGATAAACAGCTGCAATTTAAGTAATAATAATAAAGTTTGAAACTTTTCGCATAATTCTATCAGAGATAAAGCAGCTGTTTTATATTTTTATATAACCCCTCAATATCTTTTAAAAGCTTAGGTTACCCGCCCGTTTTAGCTGTCTCGGGTACATTTCCATACAAATCATCGTTACCCTAGCGTGTGCCCTTAAATACGAGAATTGGGCTTCTGTGTGCCACTCTCATACGTTTAGAATGGTGTTTCCATACTCGTATTTTCACAGAGTTATGACATATGACCTTGACTCGGTTACCATATAGTTTAATTAAAGTAATGCCTTTTAATGCGTGACCCACATTTATTTGTTTTATTAATGTTACAAGTACTGGTTGTTTTGACAGCCATTTTGTACTGTATGATATGTTTCAGAATAAAACCTTAAATCGCAAATGTTACTTAACCTGCTTAAGAGAATGGCAGTAATTCAATCTCGCACAATGCTCTCTAAAACATCCTGTGATAACTGCCTTGGCAATTTTGATAAACACTACACTGTAGGTATGTCGGCAATCGGCATATAAACGCAAGACAAATACTCGTGAATTCTCTTACTTCAACTAGCATCTCTACTATAAAATAGCTCGCCACATCGGTGACAGTGGCCACAGGGTCACTTGTTATTGAAACCTTCGTTGAAACGCGGGAGTTTTTGTAGTGTCCCAACTGCCAAGTGTTACAAATACAAGAGTTCCTTTATTCTCTAAACCCCGTGGGACGCATTACCGATACGAGAGAGAAAACATTTTTACATAGGCGGAATGGATCATCTAGAAAGATGATGTGATGACAAGAATGGCATACAATTAGTCGATCAGCCTTCATTGTGCTAACCAGACTTGAAATCCACCCCGATCTTCGGGCGTCGAGAGCCAAGCTGGATCGACGGAGGCGTCAAATTTCGACCATACGTAAATAGCTACACTTTCACAATACTCTTCCAAGTCTTCACTGAGGCTGGTGAGTTAGTCCAGGACCATTGATCACGTTACCAAGCATTAGACCACAATACACTCTTATTCCGTAGCTCGTTAGCTACTCAAGCTTGTTATAATCGCCGGGATAAGATGTTCCAAAACTGCGTGGGTAAAGTTTCTACCCAAGGTCGCTCAGCGTCACCCAGCCGTTGACATTAAATGACGTATGCTGGACCACAGCCAATGTTATAATTTCAGTGATACATATTTAGGCAGCTCACACACCCTTTCACACTCTCGATTTTTTGCCCATTAGTCTTCAATTCGTTTGAAATTTCAAGAGCATTGGGTTAAATTTCTGCCAAGCAAGTGACGAATGCGATTTGAGTAAATTATAAGGTCCAGGATGCCTCAATAAAAATGCCCCTCAAGATAAGGCTGTCTAGAGTTAGACAAATAGTTTTGAGACAGAACTCAGAAGACAACGTTAAAGTTGAACAATAAGGTACTGACCTAAGAAATCTTCGAAGGGATATACCTATTTATAGATCGAAAAGCTTTGTATGGTTAGCCTTTTTTGGTTTACGACCTTAAAAAGGCTAACCATAACTTCCTTAGTCTTCTTTGGGCTTCCAATATGAAATGAAATACACAGATAATGCCCAACGACCAAACCACCGTCTTGCCCAGAATCCGTTTGCCATTGGCCATAATATAAGTAATAGGCCTATGTAAAATTGATCAGGTACAATTAGCTGTCGCACGGTTTTCCACGCGAAACAAACCGGACTCGTTATACATAAGTATAGCGAAATTATCGAAATGTTGCCTCTACCGGTATATGTAAATAGGCCTTAAATGTCACTTCCTGCATCGGTAAGGCTGGCGACATACCACGTGTCTTTAGCTTTTTCTCATCTCTAAGATTGCACACTTCCGTCCCAGCCAGCGGTAGTGAAGTTGGTGTCTTGGGGGCATATTAAAGCTGGCAGTGATTTGTGGTACGTTATGTTACATGTCAAAGTCAATATGCCGAACGTGCAGAAATTATAGGTGGCAGCACTCGCGCGTATTGTAAATGTCAAATATTCACTGATAGGATAGGATAAGACATTCAATTGATTCAAATTGATGGCACCAGTTGGCAGCACCGTCGATGTTACACCGGTCCCTATCTTCTTAGTCGTATACTCTTGGCAGAGTAGTCGTGGTCATGGGGGTTGTAGCACGGCCTTTTTGACAGTTTCCCGCCATCGTTCCCTCACCGAGGCATTTCGCACGCACAAATTTAGGGATGATTCCGTTAGGGCTTTCACACAGGTCCCTATAGCGCTTTGCATATTTTTGCAAATAGCATCGTTCTACCCCCCGCTCTGAAACGGAAGTGTTAATAAGTGGACCAAGTCTGAGCTGACATATTGATAGCACATATTCCTCAGTTTTAATCGTGCGTTGTGGCGTTGTCACATAATGTAAGACGCAGGCAATCCAAACAGCACAAATCCCGACTCGGTTTCGAACGGAGTGATGCGCAGTAGAATGAGAAAAAAGTTTTTAGATTCTCCCCGCTCCGACATGCATCGAAATCGTAGCCTATTCTTGAGTAATTTTGAATCGCGATTGGTGCCACCTCAGCCATTGTATGTCGATCATCGTGGCGAGTAAAAATAGAGCGTTCAAAACGACAAATGTGTAGATGGCCTTAGACAACGGTATTTTGTCGAAGGCTACCCTATTCGTTTCTGTAATATTCAAGGGTTAACGTTAAGTCGTTTAATTTCTAGTAAATGTTTTTGTGTAGTCAATAAAGTTCAATTTTGAAATACTTCCCGGCACTTCGCGTCTAGGATCCGAAGCGTAGTGGCGCAGGCTGATTCACATTCGTAGGTCTAGCTTGTATAGAAATGGTAGGAATTTGTATGCAGGTCTTCGAAAGGTTATTGACGCTGGTAGAAATTTTAATATACTTATAGGAACCCTAAGCATTAATATAATTTTCTGATAAAGAGTAAAGAGAAGTTTGTCTATGGGCAAAGCTGGCCACTCCAATACAAATAGGCATAGTGGCGATGGCTGGTTCTCATTCATAGGTCTAGCTTGTATAGAAATGGTAGGAATATATAAGTATTGAGGCTGGTAGAAATATTTGTCTATGACAAAGGCTATTGCCGTTGCGAGGCAAATAGTATATATATTCCTCTGCCCCTACTACTACTAACTTCTTTATCTTATTTACTATGTTTTAGATAATGTTCAGGTGTTGTTTGATACTTGATGTAACATAATTATATGATTGTTTACAATTTCATCATAGTTAATCAGCTGAGACCAGTTGGAGACGGTCCAAGTTCTATTTAAAGTTACAATCTTTTTGTTATAACCGTTACGTTTGTTTGCTGCTGTATTTTGGGTTATCAAATCTACTTGCCTATTTACCAGCAGACAGCTATTCCTTTACGGCTTATAATTTGCAAATATGTAAACTATTATATATATTAATATATATATATTATAACATTTAGGCTTTCAGCTCCCGAGTCTGTTGAATTAATAGAGTTAAATAAGGTTTTAGTAGTTAGTTTTCCCCGTCTTGTTTTAATATTTTAGTGCTTTGCCTATCCGATTTGTTTGCAGTCGAATTTTTCGTTATTTTATTAAATTTAAAGGAGAAAGCCCACTCTCTATAGCGTCTCAGGCCCAATGTGGACATCAAAAAATCGCATTAAAAATGAGTGTTCTAAAATGTTAATAGTATTAGATATCTGAGATAAAAACTTAAAATGCCGCCATTATTGTAGAAATATTTTTTTTTTTTACTTTTTGTCTATTTTATTTTCAAGGCCTTTTCCGACTTTTCAATAATTTATAATAGTAAGATATAATAAGATAGCCCTTGTTGTAGTGCAAGACTTTCAGTTATTGCTACCCAGCAATTGTGGCAAACAAGATTATCGCCTGACACCTAAAACATAATATTAACATTAATGATAAATATTTTCAACCGTAAAAGATTTAACGATTAAACCATAATGAAAGAAATAATAGAAACATTTTATTATAATATTATTATTACCTGCTGCCGTGAAACCCACTGCTGCATGACACTTAATTCTTCGGGCTCTAAAATACGGTTCTCAGTAACATTATTACCACAACATATACAATGTTCTTCAGACATTTTGGTATGCACAATAAAATAGCGTAATCCTTTAATCCAGGGCTAAGTAATCGTAGAAGGAGAGAACAAAACTAGTAAAACAATGCCAAAGTCGTACGTGAAAAGCCGAAACAAGTTCAGGCGAGAAAGCCACATTGCGGTGAAAAAAATCGAAAACAAAACAAAACGCATCTTTGAGCAACAAGCGAACGGTCGAGATCATTTGTTTGAAAAATGACATTTCAGTCATCAGTGTTGCCGCTTGTCGCAAAAAAATGAAATCGATAAATCGATTACGTAAAAAATAATCGATATAATATGACTTTTTATAAATCTTTATCGTTTATAGTACAAACGTAAACATTGGTTTTAAGATAAATGTTTTCTTTTGATTAATTCTTTACCGAATTACCAACAGTGACCCGTTATTTGTATTTTACATGAGTTTATTTTATTTGTTTATAAATCGATATTCGGATTGATTGATTAGAGTTTTATCATCGGGTAACATTTCACCTCAACGTTCTACTTAGGTTCCAAATAATCCAATAAAATTCCTTTTTTTATTGAAACATTACTGAATAATGTGGCGGTTATTTAAATGTTATCAAAAATCATGTCTCTTTATGGTACATTTCTGGAGAAAGTAAATCTTCTTAAGACGGCTGTCCGCTCTGGGCCTGAAATGGGCTTTCTCCTTTGTGCATCAAGGGCCTATTCACCTGTCCACGTCATTACGTCGACGTAAACGGCATCAGACAGGTCATCTCCACAATTTGCGATATGATCTCAACATTTTGTACAAATAGGAGTGTGTACGCAGACTACGTAATAAGTCAAGGTCACGCACGATAAACTGATGAGTTTGGCGTTTGATAAAATTAGAGTGTAGCCTCTATAAATAGTTGTATCACCTGGGCGAGTGCGGTTCGATACTAATCATAAATGAAGACATGTTATCTTTGCTCTTAAGCTGCTTCTTGTCCTAGACGCTGCAGTAATACCTATAGTGGTAACTGAAGATTTTCTATGTGTAGGTGTAGTTTTCATAGACAGCGGTAATTTTCACAATCTTTTATATAGAAACCAGCCTGCACCGCTGTGTTATAGTTACAGCTATATGATGGCAACGCTGGAGTCCAGCGTTGCCTTCATTATATAGCGACTAGACTGGACAAGGAAACTTGAGCTATACAATGATATAGGTACACGGCCTGTTGCTCTACATTATGTGGTAGACAACATACATTACTTGGAGGCAAAAATGCTTTTATTACCAACCCTGTAGTGGTGAAGGCTGGTTCTACTTCAGAGGATAAGTCCTAAGTCTCTACCTAGGATAAGTGTCTTCTAAAGTATGGGATAGAAATAAAGTAAAAGGAACTCCACCAAAACACCAAAAATAACTTTGTACTTTGAAAGACCGTAAAGAGGCAATGCTTATGTATAAAACAAAATTAAAAAAAAAACCCGACTAGCGTGTAACATTCCTATCACACCAAACACGACCTGATGACCTAGAAAACCTGAACCGTCTTCCACCAAACAAACTAAGCTAGCTAACACTCTCGACTGATATACCTTTGAAACAAAAAAAACCGCATTTAAATCGGATCATCCGTTTGGGAGCTACGATGCCACAGACAAACATACACATTTACACAGACACGCCAAACTTATAACACTCCGTACTTTTTGCGTCGGGAGTTGAAAAGAACATAATCAAGTAAATTATTGTTTCGTTCTGTCGTTTATGTAAGAAACATAAACCTCTAAAATTTTACTTAAAAATAAATAACCTAGAAATTCATTAATTTAAATAAACGACAGTGACGGAAGATACGAGTTTATATTAGCACGAAAGTGATAAGTGTGCGGCAAGGCTTCGTATTGGAGGCGACGCGTATACGATTGCGTGAAACAATGTAATTGTGTTAACAGCTGACGGTGACGTAGAACACCACGTGAATCGTGGTCACTGGATATATAGGTGAATTTGTCACTTAAAACTAGGACGTTGGTCCTAACAAAATAACATTTTCGATAAGATAAAAATAATTAACTCTTAGGATTGTTTTGAATAATTCATTAGTCAATGCTAATAACTTATATTTCGTTCTTATTAAAATCGCTCGTTAAGAACCGGGTGTGTTAAACTCGAGTTAAAACGTGGTTATACGTTCACCGAGTTCAGTAGGTCAAGCAGGAGCAATGGACAACTTCGTTTTCGTAACGTTATCGAATGTCAACTGAATGGGCGCTGTCATAACTAACATGCTTCTATTTTGATAACTTTACGAATACATATTCACGGTAATATATATGTCGCAGTCATTTGATTGAAGCAGGAGTTTACTTGAACGACTAGCGCGATTATGAAATGACGAAATTTAATTGAATGACTAAAGGACAACTCGTCAAGTTGTTTAATGTAACGTTCAACGTTGACTGAACGTCCTTTAGCATAGTCGTTGAATGTTTGGTAGAGGTAGGTTTGACCATAAGTTCGCAACTTAAAAGGTCCTCAAAAACGAGGACATGTCATCACTCATGTCACAATTACATATTACAATTATAAATTATTAACATATTTGTTTTGGTGATTACTAGGACTGCAGGAAAATATGAACTAAATTTCAATAACCTGACTGATTTTACGTCCGCTCTCTTTAAAGGGCTTAGTTACAGTCCGCTAACTAGTTGGACGTTGAGTGACACTTGCTCAATCAACGTTCGTCGGCCTAGTTAATCAATTAAATGTCGTCGTTCAATTAACGCGCTAGACATTTGATCAAATAGCTGATATAATCAGATGACTGAGACATATATATTAGCTATGCTATTACCGTGGCAGATATAACGGGTGTAAAAAGAGCAGTCACTATAACTTTAGGATATGATTATACTACCTTTTCTCATTCTAGAAATGTATTATTTTTTTTCATTTTTTTACAAAAATTTTTTTTTTTGCTTTATTGTTATTATTGCGACAAAAAATAAGAAATGGTGAAAAGTAAAAATTTTTTTTTTAGTTTTTGACAACAAAAATATTAGAAAAAAATACCTTTCCTAATAAATTTAAAGTGACTGCTCTTTTTACACCCTATAGATGTTCCTTAACCCGACAGTACGTCAAGCAGGAACAATTATGAATTCGTAACGTTATCGAATGTCAACTGCATGAGCACTGTCCTAAGTTTGGAGAAATTCTCGATAACGATACAAATACGTACTTAGTTATGAATTGTTCCCCTTAAACCCATTGTACTCGCGAACTGATTACAGATTAGGCTGGCCCTGAACGATATCTGATACGGCGAAGTCATCAATCAACCCGGTAAAATCGGGGATTTTCAAATGATTCAATGGAAAAGTATATTTTTAGTCTACCACTATGTTTTAAATCAACTATGTTTGGACTTGTTCTGTATTAAAGTTGATATCGTTAAAATCCACGTAGCCCGTAGGCTTCGTTCGTTGTCGCTGTCGAGTTAACCCTATTCACTATTCTATTTCGCATTTATAAAGAGGGTCAAACTGTTTTTTTTCTGCCGTGAGAGGGATAATTCGTCATGCAATAAAATTATATTATACTTTTCAAGTTCTTTCATTTTATACAGGGTGTTTTGGGGATGAGTGTAGGCATTTTGCAGATGGATAGTTTCGGTCTATGCGATCATTTTTTAGGAAGTTTTGTATTGTGTTTCACCAACACATTTTTTTTAAATACACATCGAAATGTATGAAAGTCACTAAGATTTGTTTTATGATTATTTTCTTTTCACCACAATTTGATTGTTTTTGCTATCGGAATAGTTGTAAGACTTTTAATAATTCATCGTTTGTTATGTGTTTAAATCGACAAATAATAAAAAAACTGTATTTAATATGAAACTGTGTCTATTTTTTAGCTTGATAACCCAAAAAGTGTAAAGTATTTAAAAAAGCAGTATTTTGCTCTTAACTTAAAAACTAAAGGATATCGGACTATAGTTCCCATACTAGAAAATGATCGCATAGACCGACCCTATCCATCTGCAAAATGCCTACACTCATCCCCAAAACACCCTGTATAATGTATTCGAATTGCTACCTGGGTGGAGACAAATATTATGTCCTTGTTCTTTAATGGTGGTTTAGGAAGTTAAGGAATATTTTCGGACTTTTCGAGCTATTCATAATTTATTTACTTATTAGTTTTATGGTTATTGGGAAGGAATCCAAGTATACTTAGATGACGTGTTTTACCTGGTACTAGACCGAGTTGGTCAATAGGTATCCGTTATCGTACAGTGTCTAATCTTATCACTTATCAGTCATGCAATTTCTTTGCATTTTCCTTCATACTCGAGGACGCATACAGCAATGAGACGTGACGTATCCAGGGCCATTGCGAACAGAATTGTCTAAGAACTAAGCCTTCAAACGCGAAGCACCTGCAAGTTGATTGGCAGATGTCCGTGGGTGGCGGTAATTAAACGTTTCTTCAATTAAGAGGCTCTTAAGTCACGTGTTGTCTTTGTCATTCTGCTAACAGTTACTTTATGAAGCATTAAATAATCGGTCCTCAGGATCTTTCATGCAAAAAATAACTCCTACACCGTTTCTCCTGTATTGTCCCACCCAGACTTGAAAATAACAATTTTATAGAAAGGATGTTGCATTGCCACTTTACCACCTAACCAATCCGAACACTTGATAACCAAAGAGACATTGGAACAAAAACTCCTCCCACTCGATAGTAATCGGTAGAAAAACGCGAACAAAAAGTCGATACTGGGCAAAGCTTTTTTCAGGCGAGTGCTGGGTGATGTCATACCGTTAGCCGAGGAAAAAACTGTTTAGCTTCGGTCTAAATGCGTGTACGACGTGGGAATGGCCGTGCTGTAGAGTGTGATGGGACTATTAATATTATTGGTATATGATAAACTCCAGATAAAATTTTAAATATTACTATTATATCTAGAAAAGTTAGCCCGCGAAATCTGATAACCACAACCTGCAAGCAAATGAGTGTACGTATAGGAATGCGTTTGATGCACCTCCCTCCTTTTCACACTGCTTATGCGTGCACTCGCAAGCAAAAACGTAAAAACACCACCACCACACAAGCAATAATGCTAACACGATCGTGCAAAGCCCCACACCACCATGCAGGTTGCAAACCTCGACGCGCGTTTTGCTTCGACCCCGGAGTATCCTTAGGATCTTTGCGAACAATGTTCGTTAAGTCCACCGGCTGAACCCAGTGGGACTAAACTGGGTAACTGGCACGTCATCTGACTTGACTGTTGAAAGAACAGTGCAGAGTCGACTTTTACCTGCCAAATCCGATGATCATTTTTCTTGTCAGATCATCAGGTGATCAGCCTGCATTTTCCTAGCCTGTTGAAAACAACATTTTTGATGTTGTTCCAACGCCGACCAAACCCCCGAGTGAGCCAAGTTCTAAGCCATTTTACCACTGTATGAGTTTGACTCGAAGCTCAATACAAAATCTGTATCCTTGCCTCAAGCCAGGCGCTCCGCGTGGTATAGTCATTATCACAATTTACAATGTGCATATAACTTGAAAAATAATTGTAGCATTTCTCAACATGCCGACTGCTGACCGGCCCAGGACCGGTTCTGCCGAGCGAATTTGGTATTAATTACGACGTAATAAGAGCGTTCACTTATTACTTATGTTGTTTCCATGGGCGTTTTAATTTATGAACTTTTGCGATTGCCATATTATGCCATTCTAAAGTGAGGGAATTACGCAACACTTAAGTTTTTTTAAATTTTCTGTTAAAGTTCGATTTGCAATATATTTTACTTTCAAAGGTTACGTTTTCGATCGTATGAAGTTTTAAATTAAATAAATGTATTGTGCACTAGCTCTGCCCGCGACTTCGTTCGCGTGGTTTTTGAGTGACTTAAACCGTTTATGCAGCGCACGCAACGAAAGTACCCAAATGTGAATAATTTTCCCCGTTTTTGCAACTCACTGACGCTTCGCTCCTATTGGTCGCAGCGTAATGTTATATAGGCTAAAGCCTTCCTCTATAAATGAACTATCCAACAAAAAAATAATTTTCTAAATCAGACCAGTTCCTATAATATTAGTATAGACTATGGCACACCAATGCGGTACTGGCCAATTTTTAAGGCCTATTTTTACCAGGACCGATAATCGAGCAGATTTTTCCTCCATAATATTATTTCTGACCGACAATTTGTATGACGTATATTAGACGCACTATTACAATCAGCATATTCTATTTTTCTCCTACAAAAAGTTTGTAACCGATTATCACTCGTGGGCACTGGGCACCCAGTGTAAAGCGAAATGTGCAAAGTAGAATCACACAATGTTAACTCTCTCTGCCGTGGTCGAGTAAAAACTATAGATTACTTTTAATGAATTCACGCCAACCTGTTATCTCTTGCGCCGATCGAGTTTTTCGGCCTAACCGGATCGGTCTCCCGATCGCCGAAATATCGTGAAAGTTGTCGTCACACGCCATTAATATTGCAGAGTCGTCGTCTACGTAACACTCATACGGCTGATTTCTGGAACGATAGTCAAACAAATGTATGAACAACAACCCATACTGAACGCCGATAAGGTTAATTCACCAAGACACCGATTAGATGACAAACGATTTGAATCAACCTTATTTCTGTGGAATTGTACCTAGTTGCAAGTGCGAACGTGATGTACTTATAAAATATCTGTCCTTTTCTTTCTCTCTGATAAATATTCCACCAATTAGCGATCAATATGGGTTGTTAATTTGAATGACATGTTGGTTGATCATACATTAGAATAGCGTTCCAAAAACCGGCCTGTTGTCTATCCATCCACTGTCCATAGTCAAAACGTCCAGCCGATATGCAGTTTATAACTATTGAGGGTATTGCCCAGGAGATTAGGCTACCTCTATGGCTCAGAGACTGAGTGGGTCGCTCAAGCCGGAGGTCCCGAGTTCAATGATCAGAGAAGATCTTGATTATTATAATTAATAATTAATCATCGAGAACGACTATCGATTGATGAAAACAGCCAGAAGATGTGCAGCGAGTATTTGAGTATACAGAACAGAAAGGTGTGCAGCGAGTCTAAGTTTACAGAACAGACAGACGCGGCGGAGTATGTTTACAATAAGTAACGATACTTTAGAAGACATTAGTGCTATATTGGCAACAGAAATACTAATTAGTCTAATTACTAATCAGTTAAACTATATAAATACATTTTACCCCCCTTCACATGTCACCTACTACAGCATATTGTTCTGCAGATACGGATCTTACCCCTTATTTATCCCCTTCAAGTGACTCTGACTATAGCCTATTATGTTGTTCAGGTACGAGGCGGCAGCACCGGCGTGCCTCCCCCTGCACCCCCCGCGCTGCTGGAGGAGAAGCGGTCCCCGCTGCAGCCGCAGCAGCAGGGCCGCGTGCAGCCACCGCCACCTGGTGAGTAACCACCGTCATAATAATACTTAAGTTCAAACACTACGAATTTTATTCCATACAGAAATAGGGGTCTACGGGATTCCTGTTTCCTCCCTGGATAATGCTGCTAGAGTAACATTTTTTTTTCCTGAATATATATCTATGTATATTATTTGTACGTCCCTATTTTTTCCTATTCTTTATAAATTAATTATTTAAAGAGATATGGACGATCAAAAACCTAAAAAAAAAATCCCAGACTCTCCGCTATGTTTAAACATCCAGGAAACAGATTTGACGGAGATAGCGGAGAGTCTGGTCATTTTTTTTAGGCTTTTGAACGTCTATATCTCTTTAAATAATTAATTTATTAAACAAAGGAAAAAATAGGGACGTAAAAACAATATCCATAAATATTCAGGAAGAAAATTGTTACTCTAGAAGCAACAGGAATCCAGGGAGGAAACAGGAATCCCGTAGACCCCTATTTCTGTATGGAACAAATTTCGTAGTGTTTCCTCTTAAGGTGTTACAATCCATTGTCCTGTACATGCTTGTTTTGCTTCTGTGCGGCATTTTTTGTTGAATACAAAACAATAATTACAATAATTAGGAAGACTTACTTAAATACTAATAATTAGATTTTTAAAGAATACTCAGTTATTTAAGTTGAAGAAGATTTGTTGTTGATATTATGTCTTCTTTTCTGTCTCTTACGTTTCGGAAGTAAAATGATTTTGTTCCCTTTTTTGGCTGAATTAATTGTTACAGACTACATATTATAAAATTTCTTAGGGGTCCAGATATTTTTCTGAATAAAAGTACCGAAATGACTATGTTAGAGTCATAATCATCTCAGTAGTGGCTTTTCCGATTCCACAGCAATCACAATTAGCACATTCCGTTCCGATTTAATGTGATGTAAAGAAATAAACGTTAGTTCGATCAAATGAATGTTACATTGTATTTCTTCACTAGCTGTGCCCGCGCCTTCTTGAGTGACTTAAACCGTTTATGCGGTGCACGCAACCAAAGTCCCCAAATGTGAATAATCTTCCCCGTTTTTGAAACATTTCTCACTGACGCTTTGCTCCTATTGGTTGCAGCGTAATGTTATATAGCCTAAAGCCTTCCTCTATAAATGGACTATCCAACAAAAAAAGATTTTTTCAAATCGGACCAGTAGTTTTTGAGATAAGCGCGTTTAAACAAACAAACTCTTCCGCTTTATAATATTAGTATAGATAAGAAGATTGGGGATCTGAGTTAGGTCATATTGATGGTAAGCGATTGTAGATGCTCAATGAAAGAGCGTGAAGTAAGCCTTAAGAGGAAACACTACGAATTTTTTTCCATACAGAAATAGGGATCTACGGGATTCTTGTTTCCTCCCTGGATAATGCTGCTGGAGTAACAATTTTTTTCCTGAATATTTATGGATATTGTTTGTACGTCCTTATTTTTGATAAATTAATTATTCAAAGAGATATTGTAAACGTTCAAAAACCTAAAGAAAATGGCCAGACTCTCCGCTATGTTTAAACATCTAGGAAACAATTTTGACTACAATAAGCAACAAAATAAAAAAATAGGAATTTTGCTCAATTCTGTTTTTAGCTAATAAAGCAAAAAATATTTAAAACGGTTAAGTTTTGGAGGAGGAAACAGGAATCTCCTAAACGTCGATTTCTGGTACTTTTAATAGGTTATTTCAGTACCAGTTGCAGTTGTCTCTATCGCGCTAGTACTGGCTAGCTAAGGCACTGCGAGACAGCAATAGATTTCATAAATACCTACTTTGTATTTCTCTCAACCGTGCTGTTTCCTCTTAAATTTAAGGTCTTGCTCTGTTTGGCGGGGAAATTTCAAACACTGTATTGCATGATGTTGCAGGCTATTCTTTTTATAATCCAAAACTCATCCAGTATTTGTTTTCGCAGAACCCGTCGCTCCCGTGGTCGTGAAGCCGGCCATCGTGAAGCCCCCCAAAAATGTCAAAGTGAATGCAAAGGTAAGACTAAAATTTATCAACTCTTGTCTTATTGTTTTTTTTTTCGGAAAACAAACAGTATACAGTGGCTAATATAATATATAACTAAGAACGTAACAGAAATACCATTTACATGTTTTCGCATATAAGAAAGTATGGAAGATAATCCTAGGATAGGAAAATAGAACGAAGCACCTAGCGACCTAGCGATCCTGTTTCTTGCATTTTTAACCGACCACCAAAAAAGGAGGAGGTTTTCAATTCGGCCGGTATAAAAAATAGAAACTACGTTTAAAAAAACCGACTTTGACTACTAAAAAGCATAAAACAATACTTTTATAATATAAATATTAATTGTAAATACCTACATTATAAAAGTATTATTCTATGCTTTTTAGCTGTTGAAGTCTGTTTTTTTAAACGTTTATTTTTATTTTGTTTAAATATGTAAAATAATAAAGGAAGTCCTAATATACAGGTGTACCTGTATATTAGTATTGGCGTTACACTGCATACGAGTTGATAAAGTTAGTTAGTCAACCTGTAATATCGTATGGATATCGACGCGTATAATTGCGATTTGAAGCACGGCGCGGCGGTACGACACGGTCGCAACGGATCCGTGTCTGTGTGGCCAATGCGATTTATATTCAATTACTGGGGGCTCGCGTGGCGCGCCGCGTGCGCACGTCCAGAATGGGACGTCACACCTTAGTAGTCTGACGTCACAGCTTAGTAGTTAGTAGTTGACGTCACAGCTTTGCTCCGCAGCCAGGACCCCGATAATCGTTACTCGAATGTCGGTTAAGTTGCGTTCATGCGATATGACAATCGAATCGACATTCGAATTACGAGTATCGGGGTCCTGGCTGCGGGACAGGACCCCGAATCATACGTCCACGAGCGGGACAGACTGAGATTCGAAACGAACATCGTGGCACGAGAATCAGGGCTCTGGTTATCAATGTCTCTTTCTTTCCACGAAAGAAGTAGAGTTCGATCGCGGTACAGAGAGACAATATGCAAATAGGTTGTCTTATCTGACACTTATCAGTAGATTCATACAAGCCCATACTGTTGGTATATATTTGACTCTCTGATTTTTTCAGTGAATATAGCATAGGCTTAAGTTAAGTTTCAAAGACGTAAATTAAGATTCAAGGTAGGTAGAGTAAATGATTTGTCTAAATGCCTATAAAATCTCGATATAAAATTAAATTATTCCCGGCACTATTTATAAAACTCAAACGAGTTTTGATTCGCTGTGTCGCGAGTCGCAACTTTGTTGCCAAAGGTGATTACTGATTAGTGATGTGACGATAAATTATCGATATCAATTAAGTGAGTTGTCGATAAAAATGTCGCTAAAAACGCGCGGCATAGGCCGTGTGAAATGTCTTATTTAAAGTCATGAGACAATGCTTTCCAAAGAGAAAGTGGCATTTCCCTTGTTAGGTCCTTGTGCTTGTTGCTTTGACACTATTTACAATTTATACTATAAAATTACCTTTAAATATAACTATAAACATAAAAAGTTACATATCACTTTACTATTACCATGCATTTATTGCTATTACTATTTATAGACCGACGCAAAGTAATACTTACTTTTCCTTCCGAAAAAAAAACTATTACTATAGTTCTATGATAGGATCCAGAATCTGAAAGACCGGAACAAAAAACAGAGCACTGAAAACATAACTCTTATACAATTGAGCTCTCTTTTCAGTGCTCTTAATTTTATTCGGCCTGCCTTCTTATATTATATTACAGTCTTAATCTTAATCGCTATATCGACATGCCGATTAGCGACAGAATCAGTTGGAATTGACAACATTTCAAATATTTTTTGTACTTGTTTTATGACGAAATATAAAAGTAGGGGTTAAATTAAGGGAACCCATATTTTTTATTGTTGAAAATGTGGTCATTTTCATTTATAAAACTTAGTTTTTAATTCTCATCATTCTAAAATGACTTAAGCGCCAAATGACGTCATTGGTACGGTTGAACAACAAAATACATTTGCACGTCATAATATATTTCTTAAAAAAAATTGTCAGTACTATCACTGACTTTGTGGTACTTTACTTTGAGGTTATTGAACGGTTTATATACGTTTTTTAGGTTTTATCCTACAAGCAAAGGTGTGTATCGTATTCTGCCGTACCAATGACGTCACAAGTGAATTTTTCGTTTTAATTTTTTTTCTCGGAAATTAATGATTAAAAAAATCTGTAAATTTTTTTTGGGACTTCGGAAATAAAAACAAAGAAATGGTTTTTTTTATTTTCGATGATTAATTAAATGAAATGTTGTCAATTGTCTCTTGTCCGTGTATTGGCATGACAGTTTATACTGTTTATTTTTCAAGTTAAATAAATAGCAATAAATGCATCAAATATGATTCTGAAAGACCAGGGGGCCTACTCAAGATGCCATCGCTAATTATCGCTTACAAAGTTCGACAAACCAAATCGCGATCATTTCGCGTACCTTATGTCAAATCCCATACATTTTGTTATCGAACTTTGTAAGCGATAATTAGCGATGGCATCTTGAGTAGGCCCTCTGAGCATCATCATCAGTCATCATGGTTTATGGCCCCTACACTTATGATTAGGTTAGGGACTAATAGTGCAGTAGAGTAGATAAAAAAACAATGCAATTTTTACATAGACGATTTGGTCCTGTGTTTTTAATTTTCTTAGGAAGTGTGTCATTTATTTTTCGCCAACGAAATTCGCTAAATTGGTCACGAATTACGCGTTGATACTTTCAGCTTAACAACATTTGTACAGACGGAAGTCGGAACGTTTAAAATTGAAACGCTCCAACAAAACACAAAAATATATTATTAGCACACGTTTATGTAATGTAATTCATGATGTGTCCGCCGTCCGTGAACCGGCTAGAAATTCGACCAGTGTTATTGTAATCATATTGTAATTAGTCGGGAGCATCTTGTGCGTCACGGCGAAATTGTGTTTGTTGAATAAAATAATATATTTTATTATTATTATTTAGATTTTTAAAATTACTTTTCTAATTTACTCCTAACTGAAGTCTTATTATTATTGTATATACTCTCCCGACCCGGAGGTTCGGGGTTCAATTCCCGCGTTGGAACAACCAGAATGTTGTTTTCAAGTTTAGGTAAGGACAATGCCTGATCACCTGATTGTCTGACAAGAAAGATGATCCATGCGTCGGACGGGCATGTAAGAAGTCGGTCTTGCGCCTCCAAGATACTAGCCGACCCGTGCCTACTTCGTTGAGCATAGAAACCGTTTAAACCTTCCCTGGACTTTCACGAATTTTTGAAGCCCAAAAATAGCCAAATCGGTTCAGCCGTTCTCGAGTTTTAGCGAGACTAATGAACAGCAATTCATTTTTGTGTATAAGAAGACATGTAATGTGTTTGTAGTCGCCCACCGTCGTTATCAAAAAAGCAGATTGGTGAGGGGCATGGCACTTCCTAATCCTGCAAATTTAATGTCAGCCTGCACTTTTTTTTCTTGTCGAAACGCGTAAGCCTAGGTGTTTCGACAAGAAAAAAAAGTGCAGGAATCAAATTGAAGATATGTATTCAAAATAAACTACTCGCCGAGTTTTTAATATAGTACGTTGTTTGGGAAGTTTTGCATTTTTGTTTGTTATTCTCAACTCTAACGGCATAGCAACCGATTTCTGTGTTTCTTCTTGCGTAAAGTTTTCATTCATATACGTCAGTGCAGTTATTTATAGAATAATCGTCTAGTATTTATCTAGTATTAACGAGTGCACGTAAAAGTTGCACTTAGTAGTTGCGGATGCATTTAAGCCGTTTCGAATCGGAGTGGAATAAAATCGATAGGAGATGCTCGCGCGGTCCCCTCACTAAATCAGTTTGGCGGTAGCCGGCGCGTGGGGCGGTCGCGGGTCGTGTAGTGTTGTGAACTGTGCACTTTTGGATTGCTCGGACACGGTTTTTATACATATTTATACACTTTTATATGGACTTTTATATAATTTATGTGGCCGTCGAGAATGTGGACTTACATACTTTTATGCGAACGTGCATATTTTTTTCAATGCCATACCACACTTGCAATTATTTAATTTTACGTAGTAAATGCCAACAGCAATGCGATAGCGAATTTATTTCATGCTGAATGTTGCCGAGGAATTTTAACAGCTCCCCGTTGGTTATTATTTTGTAGTACAATAATACATACTTAGCAAAAAAATATTTATTTACAAACTTAACAACCTTCTTTTGGAAAATCAAGAAAAATAGGCGACCACCGGTTAAAAGCTAGCCCGCCGAAAACCGGCGTAAGAAACTACCGCCAAACCGGGTGAAATGTAGCCGGTAAACCCCTGAGTCTTCTTATAGTTGGTTATAATAATCGGAATAATAGTTTACAAAGTTTGAACTTTGCACTCCTGATAGTCTAGACATAAGTCGGTAGTGTTCACTTCAAGGTGCGCCTAATAAAGTCAAGTTGGTATATATTTGAAATGACCTTGAAATGATTTGCCTACTTATGTAGGAAGTGCTTAAGTAGACAAATACGTGGTTGGACATGTAGGACATCTCTAAAAGTGTTAGTTTCTTACTTATTTGGAATGTAATGTTTATTCATTTTCAAATACGAATGCTTAGAAAAAAGTTTTAATAACTTGTTGATGTTAATCTCCGAAACTACTGCTTTTTATGATCAAACTGCCTTGTGTCGTCAAAACCAATATGTTTTTGCGATCCATGTTGGTATTGCTCCACTAATTAATATTTAAAGATAGTTAATTGGACAAAATAGTTTCGTTTCTTTCTGGGTCTAGAGAAGCTTTTATAGAATATCTCTTATCATAATTATTATTATTTTGCCGCGATAATGTAGCCTATATGTTAATCCAGCATGTAAACTACTACCATTCCAAATTTCATATAAATCCGTTCTGTAGTTTTTGCTCCAAGAAGTAACAAATATCACACACTCACAAACTTTCTCCTTTATAAAATTAATGCGATGTTGTATTTTACCTATGTAGGTTTAGGTTCTGTATCATTGTATTAATATATTTCCTTGTTCTGTCAAATAAAATTTCAATAAATTCTTAAATTGAGACTATAAAGAAAGTGAAAAAAGAATTAGCTGAGTCACTTGTCCCGTATTAATAAAGAAGTCTCAAACCCAACCTCACTTGAGAGCCTGTTTGACAGATAAAACAACGTTTCGTTTCACTTTTAAAAGTGAACATCTTTATTAATGTTACATACCTAGTACTTTAATTTATTTTCTTTTTATACCGTAATATTATATATAATCACATTAAAATAAATATAATCTATATTTACGTTTTAAAACAGAAAAAAAATGTATAGTATGATAAGTAAAGTTCTTCATTTTTATCTGTCAAATAGGTCCTCAAGTGGGGTTGAAGACCTGAATCGATTTCCACCAAACATAGCTAAGAACACTCGACTGATCTGACCTGACCTTTCAAACAAAAAAAACCGCATTAAAATCGGGTCATCCGTTTGGGAGCTACGATGCCACAGGCACATTGACACAGACACGTCAAACTTATAACACCCCGTCGTTTTGGCGTCGGGGTTAAAAACATCTCAGTCGCAACCTCTACATGAGAACCATAGTTCCAGACGATAGCGCGCTGATGATATTTAATAATAGCAGCGATCGGGTGATAAATTGGAAGATTGTTTAAATGTTAGCTAACGCGGTTGGGTAAATGCCAGGCGGACGGACCGGTTCCGTGAAGTTCACTCCGCACGCAATTATTATTTCACTACACACACGCGGATACGCGGCGCGACGGTGGGGTAGAATTGGTGGGATTAGGTGAAAACAATTGGCAGATAGAGCGCACTGAACGTGCGGGAAAAAGCCACAAATCCCAAGCTAATACAATCGATTCATAAAATACATTAAGAACCAAATTTTATTTGGAACTAATTGCTTAATGTATTGTTTTGTAGTCATAGATCTATAGGGAGGTTAATCGAAAAGAAAAGTTGTCTCTCCTTGTTCTCGTAAGCTATTGGAACTGTAGCCGACACGACTGGCTCAGAATGTTTATGCCAATCCGACGCACGAATCATCTTTCTTGTCAGGCAATCAGGTGATCAGCCTGCATTGTCGTAACCAGACTTTTTTTATTTATTTATTTTCCAAATTAAATTACAAAATTTAGAGCAAGCTCGGTATCCCATAAACCCTTTTATCCTTGAATACAACTTTAGGAAATCAAAAACAATATTGTTGGCTACTTATAGCCTACTTAATATTTTAGATCTTTGTAGTCTCGTCGTTTTGGGGCGGGCGATGGCTGCCTTCTTTAACTTTTACTTACTTGAGAACAACATTAGGAAAGCAGCAACAGCGAAGGTTATGTGATACTTAGTGTACTTATTTTATTTAGCTTCTTTTGAGTCTCGACTTCGGTTTTATGGACGGGCGATTGGTGGCATCTTGACCCAGACTTGAGAACAACATTAGGAAAGCAGCAACAGCAAAGACTATGGGGTACTTAAAACCTACTACTGGGCTTCCTTTCGGTGGGGCGGGCGATGGCTGACTTGTTTTGTAAACAATAGAACAGTGATCACCTTGATGTGTCGAACGCGTGTTATTATGTAACGCAATTAAAATAACTAAAATAATTACTTAATTCCCGACGTTTAGTGTGGTTAATGATTGTATCAGCCTGAAACGGCCAAACGATGATGAAATAATGATGATTGTGGGTGGTGTGGTCTGTTTCGCTGTATGATTGCTAGATTCGATGATAGCCCTGGCTAATGGAAGTCGGAGATCCCTTCAGCATGCTACATGGTTCGCTTTATTTACCAATTTTTTTTAGCAGCATTGGGATTTTATTGGAATTTGACAGTTGTCTAATTTTAAACACGTTATCGCGCCAAATTGGTATTAAATTGACACTAGCATTAGCAAGATTTGAGAAACGTCAAATTTCAATGCAATCCTAGGCCCGTATAAATAAAACAATCTCAAACCCAACCTCACTTGAGAACCTATTTGACAGATAAAACAACGTTTAGTTTCACTTTTAAAAGTGAACAACTTTATTAATGGTACATACTTCTTTAATTTCCTCACTTTTTAAACCGCTATATTCATATTATAGATTACAGAAAAACATTAAAATAAATATACCTAATCTTTATTTCAACGTTTAAAAAAAATTAAAGTATGTAAACACAAGTAAAGTTCTTCATTTTTGAAAGTGAAACGAAACGTTTTTTTCATATGTTAAATAGGTTCTCAAGTGACGTTGGGTTTGAGATTGTTTTATTTATACTAAAATTAGATTCAAGAGTGGGCTCATAGTATTACCTGCTATGTCTATAAATCGTCGGATCGGACTGCTGGAGGTTAGCGCCAAGTTGATGTGAAATTGACACGTGCGTCGTGTTTCAAATTAGAGAACTGTCAAATCACAATGCACTTCCCATCCCTATACATTGAAATTAGATTCAGGTGTAGGCCTTTCGTAGCGTTATTCGCTACTGTAAAACGCCAGAACAAACTCTGTGCTGGAGCTCACCTGGAGCGCCAATTGATTGGTATTGATATTGAATTATTGACATAAGCTTCGATAAGTGCGAATTCGTTTGTCATTTAGCGATGTTAAATCCCATATATTTTTTTCGAACTTCGTAAGTAATATAATAGCGACGGCGACCCAGTGTACGAACACGACGCATTTCATGGAAAAACAAGTTTGTCGAAACCATTAGCAAATTGGTTTTGCTGCACCTACGTCACGTACTCACTGGTGAGTGCTGACTACAGACTGCCGAACTCAAAGGTATTGTCTGTGCCCCGGACCGAATGCAATTTACATAAGGACTGCGATGATAAGTTTCGGGATTCTAGCTGGTGCTGTCGAAATATCATGATCTATAATGGCGTAGCGACTAGTAACGTGATACATCGCTACTGTCAAGTCAGACAGCAAGACTCAAGATACCATTGCGATGAATTTCAAAAATTAAGATATATTAAGCTATAAGCTTGCCACATGCGAATCTCAAATACCATATTGTTATTGAACATAGTCGTCGTTATCCGTCGATGTCAACTTGCCTAAAGCCTCCGGCCCGTATTAGGTTTCATTTGAAAGTTTCTGTCTGACACATAACCACGCCCCAAGTTGCAAACTATTGCAACTAATCCGATGCCATACAAATTCCAGTTAACTTCCTCACGGTGAGCAAAAACTGGGAATAAGCATGTGGGAGTACGAGTGGAAGCCCCAAAGGGAGATCTCCGACCGAGCGAGATGGTATGCTCGGTCAGGCCGAAGCCCACTGTACTATTTTTCAGATGTCGTATTTATAGCGCCGGACTTAGAAAACTTCGATAGCGCGATGCAGGATGTGGCACTAGTAGTACCGCTACATCACTCCCCCCCGAAGACCGGAGGTCGAATCATGAGTCGTCTTGTGCTTGAGTCGCCAGTGCCAGTGAGTCGGAACTGTGCTGCTGCTGCACGGGCTCCAGTGAGTCGGAGTGCTGCCGTGCGGGCTGATGCTACGTGCTGAACCAGGAGAGATGTACTCTGCTTGCTGACCGGTCGTGTAGTGAGAGTGCCCGTTGAAGCCGATGAGGGTTCGACCAGGCCGCGCTGCGTTGCGGCTAGTGGACGAGGTACCCGAAGTGGCTGAAGCTGGCTGGCGAGGTGCGGAGGGGCGGGAAGTGATGATGATGAAGGAGGCGTGTTCTGTCGAGGGTCACCAATGTGGGAGTACGAGTGGAAGCCCCAAAGGGAGATCTCTGACCGAGCGAGATGGTATGCTCGGTCAGGCCGAAGCCCACTGTACTATTTTTCAGATGTCGTATATATAGCGCCGGACTTAGAAAACTTCGATAGCGCGATGCAGGATGTGGCACTAGTAGTACCGCTACAAGCACACTGAACTATGCAGATCGGTCTGCCCTATAAAACCTGCCAGAATAACAAACACGTCCAGGCGCTTTTGCTCATCGAGCAGAATCTTGGAATAAACACACTAAACTGTGCAGATCGGTCTGCCCTATAAAACCTGCCAGAATAACAAACACGTCCAGGCGCTTTTGCTCATCGAGCAGAATCTTGGAATAAACACACTAAACTGTGCAGATCGGTCTGCCCTATAAAACCTGCCAGAATAACAAACACGTCCAGGCGCTTTTGCTCATCGAGCAGAATCTTGGAATAAACACACTAAACTGTGCAGATCGGTCTGCCCTATAAAACCTGCCAGAGTAAGAAATACGTCCAGACGTTTTTCTCGCCGAGCAAAAACTCGGAATAAGCACACTGAACTGTGCAGATCGGTCTGCCCTATAAAACCTGCCAGAATAACAAACACGTCCAGGCGCTTTTGCTCATCGAGCAGAATCTTGGAATAAACACACTAAACTGTGCAGATCGGTCTGCCCTATAAAACCTGCCAGAGTAAGAAATACGTCCAGACGTTTTTCTCGCCGAGCAAAAACTCGGAATAAGCACACTGAACTGTGCAGATCGGTCTGCCCTATAAAACCTGCCAGAATAACAAACACGTCCAGGCGCTTTTGCTCATCGAGCAGAATCTTGGAATAGGCACACTGAACTGTAAAGATCGCTCTGCTATATAAAACGTGCTAGAATAACAAACACGTCCAGGCGTTTTTGCTCATCGAGCAGAATCTTGGAATAGGCACACTGAACTGTACAGATCGGTCTGCCATATAAAACCTGCTAGAATAACAAACACGTCCAGGCGTTTTTACTCATCGAGCAGAATCTTGGAATAGGCACACTGAACTGTGCAGATCGCTCTGCTATATAAAACCTGCCAGAATAACAAACACGTCAAGACGTTTTTGCTCATCGAGCAGAATCTTGGAATAGGCACACTGAACTGTGAAGATCGCTCTGCTATATAAAACCTGCCAGAATAACAAACACGTCAAGACGTTTTTGCTCCTCGAGCAGAATCTCGAAATAAACACACTAAACTGTGCAGATCGGTCTGCCATATAAAACCTGCCAGAGTAACAAATACGTCCAGACGTGTGGCAACACCGGGCCCGGGGTCACGGCTGTCCGGTAAATAGTGCAAACTGCACGTGAAAGTAACACCAGACCTCGAATTCCTTCACTCGGGGGAACTTGGAAAAATTACGCACAACGGCCGGACGAGGTCACTACTCACTGCTCGCGGCCCAGGGACCTTAATCTCTAAACTGATTCGATTTTGATTCTGATTCGCTCGTGCCGCGTACTCGTACCGAATAAATTGACGTTTGATTATTTTGATAATCAGTCGATTGATCGAAACGTCGAGGATCCCTCGGTCCAGTTGCTAAGTGCAAACGAAAATAACGTTTTTTTTCGTTCACATTTCGTTTTTTATGTATGAACTTAAGGCGAAAGAAACTGGAATCAGATAAAAAAATTCGTTATTTCCTTGCAACTGAATGCGCGCATGGTCGTTAGTACAAAAAGTTACGATCTAACGAATTTCTTTATCCTGGTTAGTTTCAAAGCAATCAATCCACCAAATAAAATACAAAGTCATCCACTAAATAACATACGGCTTTCGCCGTTGAGGTCGAACTGATTCGATTCTCGATTGTGTCAGAACTCGGGAGTAAGGCTGCTGACTTCGATCCGACGATTTATAGACATAGCAGCGAATAGCCATACCTTGAATCTAATTCAATAGATCGACATTGGGATTAGTCTACTCTTGAATCTAATTTCAATGGATCGACATTGTATTTGCATTGGAATTTGACAGTTATTTAATCTTAAGCGAGCGGTTTCATTTACACTTGCATCAGTGTCTTTTTAATATGCTTTATTAAGCTTGTGTTGTATTAGGGTATCGAGAACCGGTAAAGTTTTAGGAACCGGGATTTTCGGTACCGGCACTAGTCAGAACCGGGAATTCCCGGGATTTCCCGGGATTTTTGGTATTTTCGTGATTTTTTTCTTACTTGACTAAAAACAAATACAATGGCTTCGAAAACTACTTTTTATAAATAAATCACACATTTTGGTATGTCAAGTTAAAGTATGATACATTAATTTGCTATACAATGATTAAAATATCGTAAATTTATATATTTTGAATTTAACGTCTCTAATATTAGAGCTTTTACCCACGGCTTCGGGCGCGTAAAATAGTATTCGTAACAAAAAGTTCTTTATCAAATAACTCTATGGCTACAGTATGATTAAGATAATGTTATACTAATAATCATATGACTATCCACTATTCAGTTTCTGGTCAGATCATACGCACTACAATATTTTTTTCCGTGGCGTATATTATGTATAACGATTTGCCAGCCTATAAGGCACACTTAGCAGATTCCCTCCCACTTTTGCAAAGTTATTACTTTTGAATAGGTAAATAAAACATTGCATATTATATCTACGATCTATCATGAGCCAAAAAACTATTTTACCGGTGTAAATCTATTAAAACTTATAATATTGTAAAATACTGTGTAGTACAAAAAACCCAACCAAAACTGAGGAGTTTTATAAGTTTAAGTATGAGTAATTATATTTTGCGTCACGTTATATACGTGACGTTGAATCCTACTTTGCTCGGTAGTTTTGCCTCGGCGTTGATAAGTCCTATTTATTATAAACTTATCGCCGTACCAAAATTAAACCAAATCGGTAAAACGGTTCATGACTCTTAAAGTAACAGACACAGTTAGTTTCACGTTTGAAATAATATTAAGTATGGATAAAACATTTTAAAATTATTTTTCTGCTTAGCCAATCGCACGAAATGCGGTATAATGTTTGGACAGAAATTAAAATTTTAAACGCAAATATTGTAAAGTAAGTTTTTACCCTTTGAATGTAATATCGATGTGAGTTTTACTGGCTAAAAAGATGGATCTTCCAAAAATGTTAACAGCTTTATCCAACAGATAAATTGATTCATCAAAAATTCATAGCTTAAAGATATCTTATAAAATTGGTTTTTTCCGATTTTTTTTATAATAAGTAGTAGCAAAAAGATTTTTTATAATTATAATTATGATCCCTTGGGACCTTTTTGTTTCCCAACAAAAAAAATCCTGTTATTAATTTCATGGTCCAATCTACCTTTGTGCCGAGTTTCATTTAAATACGTCGTAGTTTCACCGAAATACCATTAAATAAGTAGCTACTGTTTTTTGAAAATCCAACGGGCACCCTTTCGTTTTTGGGATAATAAGATATTACCCTTTTGGTTCGAAGCTATCGGCCTGCTAAATTTCATTTTATTCCATTCAGTACGGACTCATACGGACCGACAGACAGTACTTTTTTTATAATTATTATTTTTAGGTTCTATGGCCTTTAAAGACCCCAAATCTTGATTTTGACTTAAATATATATTTAATGAGCAGACATTTCCCCTAAATTTATTTTAATATGTTGAGATAGTAAAATCAGTTAAGGATATTTTGAATGACATCGTAAATTAAGTTAAAATTTGAAAGCGTTTTTCACCTTCGGAAAGTTACACCATCAACGGTGAACACAGGCTTTATTATATTTTCAAAAAAAAGGGATCCTTACTAAAACTCCAATAATGTAACCCAAGGTGTCAAAAGAATACAATTTATTAAGTTTTTATATGCATTGGTTAAAATATAATAATACTCATAATATGTTTATTACTATAACATTATCTAAACCACATTGCAGCTGTAGTGTTATTTGGTAAAGAACTTTTTGCTACGAATACAATAATTCCACACGCCCGAAGCCGCGGGCCAAAGCTAGTAATATAATATTACATACGTTTATAAAAATTGTTTATATCTATGTAAAACTTTAATGGAAGTGACTGTATAACGATATTTTAATCATTGTATAGCAATAAATATATTATCCTTTAACATGACATGCCACAATGTGTAATTAAAATACAAAAGTACTTTTCTAAGCCCGTTGCGTTTATTTTTTGTTAAGGTAAAAAAAATCCCGAAAATACCGAAAATCCCGGTTCTTTTGCGTTGAGAACCGGTTCTATAACAGTAGTCAAAGAACCGGGAAATCCCGGGATTTTCGGTACCGGGAAATCCCGGTTCTGAACCCTATGTTGTATGTAACGGAATCTTTGTGCATGATTTTCACCAATTTCTTCTACAGCAGGTCAAACAGCGCCCTTATTCAAGATTACATCGCTATTGTCACTTACGAAGTTCGAAAACTAAACTGTATGGGATTTGAGTTTTGACATAAGGTTAGGCGGGGTCATGCTTTACATACAATTGAAGAATGGATGAAGGCGATATGCAGCAAAATGATGATTTCGAGGAAATTGAGTTCAAACTGTCACTTGAACTTTTTAGATTACGTCGTAAAGTATTAAGGACATTAATCTAAAAATCCATCTCTAGAATCAATGTACTTAATACGTTACTACATAATATCCTAAAATGTTTAAGTGACGTGTTTAAACTCAATTTTCTGGGTAATAAAAAATTACCCAGAAAATAACCTTCATCGATTCATGTCTTCATTTATCATTCGATAACGATACTTTTACGGAGCTGTCAATTTTCGTGCTTGGCGTACAGAAGGCTTAGCCAACATGTCCATTGGTTATTACAATGACGATCTTCGAAATCGAAAATTTATCGGTTTGACATAACGTTCGCTAAGTGACATAATAATATCACATATAACGCGAGATAGATCAATACTTTGATACATGTTTGATTTCTTACTTCGTTATCGTTATTAACAATGGAGTATAGATTCATATTTGTTTATCACGAAAACGTGATAAAAAATTTTGTTTACATTTTTATCTCATTGAATCGGAATGCTGAAAATGCTGTAATTACAGTACATACTTACAGCATTTTCGTTTTGTTGTGTCGATATTATATAATGCTATTTCAATTATTTAGAATGATCTAACATAGTGTTCGGTGTGATTTGTTTGAATAATATGTTTTGTGTGATATGTTATGAATGTAACGATGTCAATGATGGCCGGGTACAAAAGGTGTTTACTTGGTGCTGCCGTTAGTAGTTGATTCTGCTGGGGTTAGGGTTGGCAGTTGCATGAAAAAATATAAAAAGAGTGAAAATCTATTGTTTTACTAGCTTAAACCGTTATGCAGCGCACGCAACGAAAGTCCCCAAATGTGAATAATTTTCCCCGTTTTTGCAACATTTCACCGACGCTTCGCTCCTATTGGTCGCAGCGTAATGTTATGTAGCCTAAAGTCTTCCTCTATAAATGGACTATCCAATAAAAAAAAGATTTTTTCAAATCGGACCAGTAGTTACTGAGATTCGCGCGTTTAAACAAACAAACAAACTCTTTCGTTTTATAATATTAGTATAGATCTGTCCCTTCCTTTTTCTCTGATAAATGTTCCACCAATCAGCATTCAAAATGGGATGTTAATTTGAATGCCATGTTAGTAACAGCGTTTCAGAAACTGGCCCTTTGTTTTTGTTTTTGCTGTCAAGTGTCAGCCCTAGAGGATGCGCACGCGCAGCTCTATTGTTGCGCGAAATGACTTGCTTATTGTCGGGCCGCTGGTTCGGTTTAATTCGTATGTTTGTTAGTGGTGTGACGTTGATGGTTATGTCGTGTCATGTGGCCTGCTGCCTGTTTAACACCCGATCTGACATGATGACTTATGACATGTCATGATTTATACAGTAATCCCCGAACGAAGTAACCGACGTTTAGGAGATTCCTGTTTCCTCCTCCAAAACTTAACCGATTTAGATGATTTTTTCTTTATTAGCTAAAAAAAGAATTTAACTAGGTTCCTATTTTTTTTTTTTTTGTAAAATGTCAAATCTGTTTCCTGGATGTTTAAACATAGCCTGGCCGTTTTTTTAGGTTTTTGAACGTCCATATCTCTTGAAATAATTAATTTATTAAAAAAAGGAAAAAATAGGGACGTACAAATAATATAACATAGATTCCGAGAACCTATTCATTGTTACTCTACGGGTATTATCCAGGGAGGAAATAGAAATCCCCTAGACCCCTATTTTTGTATGGAAAAAAATTCGTAGTGTAGTTCGTAGTACTCTTAAAGATAAGGAAATTCGGTAGATAATAATTATAATTAATTTAAACACGGAGGTCATTAATAGAAAAAAATGTCTACACCTTAATCCCACTAGTCATAACTTTACGAACTTCCTTGGGGTCAGTTGACAGTTTTATGAACACCTGCAGTCTTCTGGTACAGGTGTAACGGGCAGATGGAACCTTTATGTTAAACGTCAGGTGTTCAGGGGTTCGTTTGTGAACCTCCAAACGAGCACCCTAATTTCGAACTGATAAAACTACCTTTGGAGTTTGCTACTGAGGGGTAAGTGGGAACAATTGATGATGAATCGTAACGGTATGTGAAAATTATGACAGCGCTCGATTCTATATATATTATTATGTAGTTACGAATACGTAGCTGTCTATTGCTCCTGCTTACCACGATGTTGATGAATTTTGTTATTTCATTTCGTATTTAAGTATGGCGGTAAAATCACACAATAGCTATTTCTATGAACATTTTAGACATTTGTAGTACAATTTACCTACATACATATTTGATGACATTCGTAGCGCAGAGGTTGAGCGCGTTAGTGCTCTAGCGAGAGGTCGCGGGTTCGAATCCCGCCGAGGGATCAATAAATTTCAATGTTCCCGCGTCATGGATATGTATTTAATTTGTGTATAATATAATAAAATTCTTAAATTTGTGTATAGTATAATTAACCTGTAACTCATATTCTTTGGATTTAGCGCGGGTCCAGACTGACGTGGCGTGAAGCGTCCATATATATAAAGGAGAAAACCATCTTAGATACGGTTTGATATGCGGCCTCTTTCCGGAGTGACTGCTTTATCCGATGGTCAGTCTTCGGGAAAACCCCGAAGTAAATTCCAATGTTGTCCTGCTTGAAGACGATAAGTATTTTTAGTCGGACCTAAAAGTTTCCACTTATTCACGCAAACGTCGAAAGTTAAACATATTTCACGCTTAGATAACGGTCCGTTTCAATAACCTGTGTATTATAAATATTAAATAAGTAATAGCTAAGGGACTAAGGGCGTATTTCACCAAGCAATGTTAAAGTTAACGCCATGTTAAATATCATGTTATCCCTCTCATATTTCCTGTCAATGAATGAGATGGCATGGTATTTTAACATGGCGTTAACTTTAACATTGCTTGAAACTATTATTTATCAAATTATTCCATTGTTTTTGTCACTAACGACTTATCCTCATCACGTAAAATTTCAAGTTAATTAGACTTTTGGAAATTTGTGAATTTCATGCTCGAAGGTTCCGTTACATAAACTAAGTGTAAAAAAAAAAGTGACACTACTTTAGGGTGCGTATGTGCCTCCTATGTAGAGTATATTGTAACAGTGGCAGAGCTCTGAAGGACTTACGTTTGACTTTCATGCTTGTATGAGAATTGCCCCAACATCATAAATTTGCCCATACAATAAATAAATAAAAAGTTCCTCTTTCATCGCTGGTACTTACACAGTAAACTATATACGAGACCCATACACACCCTAAAGTATTATCACTCATTAATTTTATAGCCTGTATAGATACATACATACAGCCTACACAAAATTAAATGTATGTTATAAATTTTTCACCTTTGATAGTCCTTATAAGTATTTGAATCTATACAAGCATGCTTTTGATAAACATCTGTCGAAACGGCGCGGGCGGGTTCAACGCGTTGTTTGACCACGTGCTCGCAAAATAACCCCCCCGAAAATCCCCTTACCACGAGTTTTCGAACGTATAACGTATTCGAGTTACTGGACTAAATATTCTAACTTTGCATGTGTGTGAAATGTCTCGAATGTTATGGTTATTATAAAATAAAGTACATAGTGATTAGTGATATATAAAAAAAAATTAAAATCTTAAAAGTTTGAGAATAAGTTACAAAGTATGATGATCTTATTAAGTACTTCGTTTAACAAAATCATTCGACGTAACTTTGGCTTATTATTTTTTAAATGATATCCACAAATGCATATTAGCATTTGGATTTTGAAGTAACTTTGAGCAAAGAACATTACGACAAACTCTTATACTTCTAATATTCTTATTCATTGTAGGAAATATTTCTGGCGTAATTAATTAAAACAAAGAGCTATTGTAAAATGGAATAATATATCACACTTGTATGCAAAATGTTGTGCAAATACATATCTTTAAGTTTCCGTGTCAGATAAAAATAATACCTTAGCAGAACACCTTATGAGCATGCAGTAGAAACATATTGTTGGTTATTAAATAACAAGTATACATTATTAATAATACCTTTGCTTTAAAGTTGCAAACTAATATGACTACGTGACTGAAAATCATTAAGTTAGCAACATCTAACAAAGCAAAATAGCTTTATGGGTAGACATAATAATATCAGAATAAAATGCAAACATAAATAAAATAAATTCATGTTACAATGTCTTAATGTGTTTGGTGACACATTGAGAGAATTAATAAATTACATTATTTATCATTTTGTCTCACAATTTCGGCCTTTAAGGACATATAAATAATATTAGTAGGTACAACATGCAATAAAAACATTAAAATATTTAGTAATTTCACGTGTCATGTTCACAACTGTCACATTTAGAGAGCTGTTATTTTTGGAGGTTATAATTAACATAGTTCTTAGTACATCTAAATGTGAACTTTGGTATATTAGTTTGTTTACGTTTTATCATCTCGTGTCGTCTCGGTTTTTTAAACATTAATTCAACTCGAATATGGTTGTCCGCAAGACTGACACAAAAACGAATTTACGTAATTTAACGCACGAGTAAAATTACCTAATCTTACAATCCCAAGTCTCAATTTGAAATGCAGCGCGATATAAACTTGTTTTCGTGAACGATAAAAGTTGTCAATGACGTATCTATCGAGTGTCCTTGGTAGCGCCGTGCGAGCGAGAGGCGCCTGAGCGGGACGGGTGTATGGCGCGACCAACGTGTTCGCCACGAGGCGCGCGCGGCGATTGAGGTTATGATTTTTGACAACGTGATGTTAGGAGTAATGACACGTGATTATTGAGGCTTATTCTTCACTGAACGCGAGTGTTATATCATTGGATGTCAGTGTGTCGATCGTAGCTCGATCTTGATTTGAATGTATGTAGAAACCTAATTAAAATTAACATCACTTTTTAACGATTTTGTACGCATTAAATGCACTTTTACAATAGTCTTATAAGAAATACCGACTTAATAGTTGTTTCTTTCATATTTCTCTAAAGGTGTGTTCCAGTTGCAAAGAAATAACGTTATTAGGGAAATTTTTGATCAATTTTGTTTTTTATGTGTGAACTTAGGCCTTTAGGCCGAAATAAACAGGAATGTGATTGAAAATTTCATTGCATCTGGAATGTTTTTTTTTACTAAACTGGCCAACTGTTAGTAACTCGTCGTAACTAATTATTTTAGTATAAATTACTTCTAGTAATTGATTAGTTGCAGCTATTGATAAGAGCGTCGCTGTTGTTATAATTTATCGTATATTTTTATAAGCCTGTACTTAAACATTTGCGTAGGCAGTTAAGTCGACACAAGATAACGGCGCTCACTGCCGAGTAACAGTAAATTCGCAAATAAGTGCATTATTCCAAATTATGCACGCGTTATGAGGGGTCAGTGACCTTTTTAGGGTTCCGTGGCCAGGGGTTAGGTACCCTTAAGGCGAGGAGTAACCGCAACTAGCGCCACTCTTTTTAAAATGAATTTTACAATGACACAAAGATCTTATTAAAAAAAGTAATCGGTTCAAACTTTAAGTAAATAGCTAAACTAATTTATTATAGTAATATATAATAGTTAAACTAATATTATGTATTATATCTCGTAAGTAATAACTAAAACGGCCGTTTAAGTTATTACTTACGAGAGTAAATACAGTATAGGATTTAGAGCTGTAATTAAATGCCAATAAATTAGTTTAACTACTTACTTAAAGTTTGAACCGATTACTTTTTTTAATTAGATCGTTGTGTCGTTGTAAAATTTATTTTAAAAAGAGTGGCGCTAGTTGCGGTTACTCCTCGCCTTAAGAGGAAACACTACGAAATTTTTTCCAAACAGTAATAGGGGTCTACGGGATTCCCGTTTCCTCCCTGGATAATGCTGCTAGAGTAACAATTTTTTTTGTGACTATTCATGGATATTGTTTGTACGTCCTTATCTTTTCCTTTTTTTAATAAATTAATTATATTTTAAAGAGATACGGACGTTCAAAAACCTACAAAAAACGGCCAGACTCTCCGCTATGTTTAAACATATAGGAAACAGATTTGACCACAATAAACAACAAAATCAAAAAATAGGAACCTAGCTCAATTCTTTTTTTTAGCTAATAAAGAAAAAAATATTTAAATCGGTTAAGTTTTGGAGGAGGAAACAGGAATCCCGAAACGTCGATTTCCGGTACTTTTAATAGTTAATTTTAGTCCAAGTTGCAGTTGTCTCTATCGCGCTAGTGCTGCCAAAAAACAAAAATATAAGGGATTTGAAATAAGCTTCACTAAGTGACATACGATTTCGATTTTGCAGTTGGCAAACCTTATGTCAAATCCCATACATTTTGTTTTCTTGAATCAGCCCCCCGGGGTCCCCCTGGTCAGGCATAACAACCGCTGAAGTGGAACATAACAGTGGAAAGTTGTGTTACGTAACCAACCGACATAGCAACCATTAACCCGACAAACTGTAGCGGGTTAATGGTTGGTGTGTGTTGCCGATGTTCCAACGCGAATATATTATATGTCAGTATAGTACTGTAGTTAATGATAATAATGATAACGTCTTTGGACCACACTCGTCTGGTACCGTGCTAGGTAGCTTGCTAGATAGCTTGTGTTACAGGCAGGTATTTTAAGGAGCTCCGTAACCGTAACCACTCGGATATCCGATAAAAAAAATATCCGTAACCGAATCCGAAATAATTTCATATCCGTATCTGTATCTTTATCCGAAAGGTCATTGGGCATAATCTGACCCGGTTTTCGAAATATTTGCTACAAAAATCAAATTATTGGTAAATTATTGAGGGCTAGCCTACATTTAATTTTGTGTTGTTAAAAAAAAAACCGCGGGGGTAGTCTGAAATACAACTATTGAAATTGAATTACTTATCGTAATAGTAAGAGTACATTACCGTATATCACTTACTTTTTTTTTTTGAGCAGATGTCCATACTCTACATTGATGCGACATACCTATATACCTATTCGTAAACTAGGGACGTTTATCTAAACATCCATACCAATTTTGTTTATGTAGGCCGTGGATATAGTTTTCATAGTAAGTTGCCCAGTGAGTAATAAGTTTTTATCTTTTAGATGCCCTACAGACTTGTATTGTTAGAACCAGCAGACGAACATGACGAGTTCAATTGCTCCACCGTGTGATCAAGACACACATTCAATTCAATGCAAATAGTCGAAAATGTCTTATCATTACCTTATATCACTTACATTTATTTTTTTCAATTTTTGGGCAGATTCCCATACTCTACATTGATGCGACATATATATTCGTAAACTAGGGACGTTTATCTAAACATCCATACCAATTTTGTCTCTGTAGGCCGTGGGTATAGTTTTCATAGTAAGTTGCCCAGTGACCTTTCATATCCATTTCATGACTGGTTACAGGTACCTACCACACAACGGAAATATATTTACTTACATAATACTTTTATGCTACATGGCACAAATTTAATACACATCCATGACCCAGGAACTGAGAACGTTTTCGTTCCTTCGGCGGGATGGACCCGCAACCTCTCCAAGCTCCAACGCGGTCCACCACAGTCCACAGCGCTATAGAGGTGGTCAAAGTTATATCACAAGAATAAGGAAACTAACGATAATATGTTCGATCCCACGGTGAAGGTGACCGGTTTCATTGGAACCAGGCCAGGTTATGCAAAATTTTTATAGTGCCCAAATTTGTGCGCAATACGTATTGAGCAATCTCCTTCTATCGTAACACAGTGGGATAATCACCCGACACTACGGGCCCTGATTCAAGATGCGATTGCTATTATCACATCACATTAAACCAAGTGTATGGAATTTGACATAAGGTTTGCCAACTGAAAAGCGAGTTCGTATGTCACTTGGCGAAGCTTACGACAGATTTTCTTTCTTATATATAAAAACTAGCTGACCCGTGCCCACTTTGTTGAGCATAGAAACCGTTTCTTCCCTGGACTTCCACGAATATTTCAAGACTTAAAAATAGCTCAATCGGTTCAGCCGTCCTCGAGTTTTAGCGAGACTAACGAACAGCAATTCATTTTTATAGATAAGAAGAAGATGAATTGCTGTTTGTTAGTCTCCCTAAAACTCGAGAACGGCTGAACCGATTCGGCTGTAAACAGTCTTGAAATATTCGTGGAAGTCATCAAGGTTCATCAACTGTTTCTATGCTCGGGCACGGGTCAACTAGTCCCATATATTTTTGGTTTCGAACATCGTTAGCAATTATATCATCTTCAATTTGACGTAGGGCACACTTTTTACACAGCCATCCGACGCATGGATCATCTTTCTTGTCAGACAATCAGATGATCATCCTGCATTGTCAAACCAAACTTGACATCAAAATTTTTGTTGTACCAACATATTTTGTAGGTGATAGATAAATAAAACTTACTGATTGCAATATTGATCCTACAATTAAAAAAAGGAAAAAAAATATAACCTGACTTCGCAAAAAGGGTAAAAACCCCTTTAAAGGCTGAAACAAATAGATATTCTAAAAATGCATAGGTACAAAAATGGTCAAGATAGAGCCGTGGTCGCTCCCGCTAATAAAATAAGCGTCTGGGCACAGATTACTAAATAGTGTCTGGGCCCTGATTCAAGATCTCGCCGCTATTTATCGCTTAAGAAATTCGAAAACAAAATGTATAGGATTTGATATATATAAGCTTCGCTAACTGACACACAAATTCGCTTGTCATTTAGCGAACATGTAGTCAAATTCCATACATTTTGTTTTCGAAATTCGTAAGCGTTAAGAGCACACAGAAATACGATAGAAAAAAAAAACATAATATTCGTCTGCCGTTGCAGTAATTAATGCCAATAGCGAGTCCGGACACGGCCTTGTCCATTTTTGTATCTATATTTCTGGTTTATATTATCTGAATATTATACTATTTTCTTGACTCACTTTTTACCCGACTTCGGCGAAGCCAAAAGGAAGGGTAATTATTTTGGCAGTCTATGTATAAATATAGCAGAAGAGTAGCTGACACGTGCCTACTTCGTTGAGCATACAAAACGTTTAAACATTCCCTAGACTTCCAAGAATATTTCAAGACTAAAAATAGCCGATTCGGTTTAGCCGTTATCGAGTTTTAGCGAGACTAACGAACAGCATTTAATTTTTATATACCAGAAGATAATTATTGATATTTATAGTATGTACAGAAAACGCTGTAGAAAATGACAACGTTCCCTTACTACTAAAATAAATGTATTTGACAATTTGGCATATAAATCGATATTAACGATGAAGGAAGTAGTAAATGATACCGGTTTATGTTCACGCTCGTTTTCATTGTAAACAACTTTTTATTGAAATTGATATTCTAGTCCAGACTCCAGACTCGGTCTAGACTTCGGCTCAGGAACTGCTAAACTTGGGAGGCATTGAATAAAATATTACTGTAATTATTCCTATTATGTACCACATGCTAATATTCAGAATCGTACTATGGCAGTATGATTCTGAATATTAGTTACCACGAGCTCTCGAATGTCGAATCCGACTCACTTATTTAAAAGTAATAAATATACTAGATAGTCAATACATCATACACACTTAACTACTTCTGAAGTGCAGTGGTTGAACGCATTGGTGCTCGAGCGAGAGGTCGAACTTCAAATCCCTGCGAAGGACCAAAAAGTTTTCGGTGTTCCTGGGTCATGGATGTATCTTAAATATGTGTATAGTAAAAGTATTAAATATATTACCTTTGACTAGTCCCTACAACATAAGTTGTTCTGGTACTTACCACGGGGCCAGATGGACGTGGAGGGAAGTATCAGAGTTATTATTATATTATTACATTTAATTTTTCAATAAAATTAAATGTGTGTATGATGTATCTATTAACATAATACTTGAGCACTCGCGTAGATTACGTTTAAATATTCCAAGAAATATAAACGACATGTTTGCTTTATGTTTATGTTTTACGAACCTGTCGTTTACATTTTATTTTTGTAAATTAAAACTGTCTATGCTTATGCTCATGTGTATTCTATAGTATATAGTATATTATATCTAGATTCTCGTGTCTTCTCGCTAAATAATATTAGTGGGGCGACTGACAAGTAAAGTAGTGTCTAGTGAGTGAGTGAGTGAGTGAGATGTCGCACTAGTGCAGAGTGCCAAGTGCCACCATGACGGCCGGAGTGGCCACGAGACGGAAGGCCAAGACGAGGAAGAGCTGGGCCAAAATTGATCAGGTAATGTTGGCCAATGGTTATGGCCTATTGTCGTCGTGTATCTGTCGCAGTCATCTGATAGAATCTGCTATTTGATTGAATAACTAGCGCGGTCTTTGAATTCTATTTTTACCAACAAATTCAATGAATACTAGACTAGGACTACGACAGCCATTTAATATTTTATTTTCATTAACTTCAAAATTTCCGAATGTGTACTGTTCTAACGCACATTAAAGTAAATTAATAAAAAATATACCAACATATTGCTATATGCATGAGATGTTTAACGCCAATAAATGACCGCGTTAGTCATTCAATGAAATAAGCACATTCAACCTGATGACTGCGACATATCTATGTCGTCCACTGCTGGACATAAGGCTTAAGTATTTCTTGTTGCCCCTGGCGAGCGCAGTTTTGAAATCGTCCAATTAGTAACAAATATTCTGTATTGTTTCCAGGCGTCCGACTTCACGGACATCGGCGACTGGCCGACGCTGGGCGCGGCGGGTCCGGGCGCGCGCTGCCACTCCACGCCGCCGCCGCACGATGAAGTCGCGCACCACAACGGCAACGCGGTGAGTACCAGTCCTACCAGTTGTGTGATGGGGATGGGTGACGCAAACACCACTCGGCTGTCCTGTCCTGTCCCACAAATCTTCGGTGGTTAGTCATACCTGGTCGAAAATAAACGCGAACCTAAAATACCAAATTGAGCCTGCCTTCAAGCAAAGACTGGAATTGGCTAGGGCCATCTCTAAAACCTGTCTCCTAGGACCGGAAGCGTAATTTGTCCGGATTTTGGAGCTTTCACTCCGGACATTTCAATACTTTTTTCATTATCTTGATTAAAGTTGTAGTTCGGGACTACAACTTAAACCCCGCCCTGACGCTCCCCGGACGGCTTTCAAACTAGGACAAATCCGGGGAAACCCGGACGGATGGCAGCCCAGCTGATGGACAGCTTTGGCGAGTCTAGCGCTACAGGGAAATACCGTCGGAGCTTGCCGGGAGTGGCAACCGAGTGAATGAAGAAGAAGTGAAGCTATAGTTTTTTCTCTAGTCGCACCGCTCCCATTACCCTCTGGCTCTCATTACCCTCTGTTCCCCTACAGCCCTACCTGGTGTTGTATGATGGGGATGGGTGACCCAAAATACCACTCAGCTGCTGTCCCACAATTCCTCGGTGGTCAGCTGCTTACGCAATTTTGGTGGACGACTTTACAAAAGTTGAAATGTAAAAATCAAGACCCATCAAGAATCAAGATTTTTGAAAAAAGTTCAACGTCAAACGTCGTCTGACTGTCGATGTTTATCGAAGACCACCGAAGTTGCGAATTCAGCTGGTTTCATAGGATAGGGATGGGTATTACGAAACGCCACTCGGCTGCTGTCGTAGACCCACTCGCTTGGTGGTCAGCATAAGAATTACGGTTAGCACTACACTATCCACCACTAGTGTGCGTGTTTATAACGATTCTCACTCCATTGCTGGACATAGCCTCCCCCAAAGTTTTTTAGTGAGGCCGGTCGCTCGCGGCCTGCGTCCAACTCCCTGCGACCTTTAGGTCATCCGTCCACCAGGAGGACGTCGTTTAACGCTTCGGCGTTCCGTCTACGGTGTCCACTCGAGAACCTCTGAGCTCCATGTAATAGCATAGGTTACGGAAGACATTACAAGCCGTAGTTTGATCGCTTAGATCGTAGTCCGATAGATATTTTTTTTTCTCATATCAAGAATTGTTTAGGCTAACTGGCCTTATATAGTTCATATGTGTGATTTTACATGTAGTCTTTTGTGCAACTAGTCGGTACGACTTGTTATTTATCACTTTAATAATAAAATTGATAATGGACCGCTTGGCTGGAGGCATGTCTCTGACGTAGACTCGATTATGGATTGGTCTCAATAGTTAATATGTATACTGATATCAAAAGTAACTCTTTTAACGTGGCCACTTTTACAGTGAACTCTATAAGGCTTCACTTATTTATTTTACACGTTGTGTGACATAGTTTTTATTTCGTATCTAAGAGTCAAAATACCCTTATAAAGTTTAAACTTTAAAAATAAATACTATTACGACCGCTAATATAAATAAATTACCTATTAAACACAAAAAAAAAATATCATTTTATAAAAATAGTTATTTGTTGCTAACCACAGAATATTTTATGCAATTATAAAAATGTTACATGTCAAACTTGAATTAATAACTAGTTTTGAAGTCTGGTAGAACAAGTCGAGTGTAGGTTAAAGTGTGTTTAATATAGGCTAGATACTATTGTGACTAGAACAACCTTTCAAAGCTTTGCAATGTTCTTGTAAAATGTATAAAAATACTAGCTGACCCGCGCCCACTTCGCTGAGCGTACAAACCGTTTAAACCTTCCCTGGACTTCCACGAATATTTCAAGACTAAAAAAAGCCGAATCGGTTCATACGTTTTCGAGTCTTAGCGAGACTAACGAACAGCAATTAATTTTTATATATAAGGGAAGAAGAGAAGATGAGTTTAGAGTAGTATGTGCGAATAATCTAAGAGTCTAAACTATAAAGGAACGTGCTTTTCTACAAATTAAAATGACAAAAACAAGAAAGTTAAATTCGACTAAATAAATGTGTCATTGTATTTATTCATTGCCATTTTATTGCCTGTTATAATTAGTAACATTTAAACGTGTTGGTACTAACAGGAGCTTAAAAATGTCCACTTAGGTTAAATCAAGTTAGGTAAGAGGGTCTCGTTTTTATTGTTTTGTCTTTGGCTGTTTTACTATTTTAAAATTTTAGGTTTAATCATTTCTTCCCCCTACTAAAGAGAAGTCTCGGCGTATACTGAGGATGGTCACCCCCGGGGTAAAAAACCCCGTTTTAATTCTCGTTCACTCGTTTTAATTATCTGTAAAAATAACAAATAAATAAATAGTTGGTACGTTCTCTAACTATTGACTACGAAATACTATAATCAATCGAAATTGGGTCACTTTCCAAATATCAAGTCAAAAAAATTTTACGTCCACAATACTGACTTTCCTACTGCCCTTTTAGGACAAGTATCAAGGTAAATTAATACGTGCTGTGACCACAACACTTACTATTCACCTGCCCTTTCAGGACCACGAGCGCAAACCTCTGGAGGAGCAGCGCGTGGAGCGAGTGGAGGCGGTGCACAA
This sequence comes from Celastrina argiolus, assembly GCA_905187575.2. Taxonomy (NCBI): domain Eukaryota; kingdom Metazoa; phylum Arthropoda; class Insecta; order Lepidoptera; family Lycaenidae; genus Celastrina; species Celastrina argiolus. Next base: position 2,923,516 of record LR994597.1, read on the forward strand.
CCACCAGCACGAGCGTCAAGTGCCGCACGGCGACAAGGGCAAGCCCACCGGTGAGTTACGCTAAGTGAGGACTGAGGCGCGTCGTTCGCGAGTGAGTGTATTTGCGCTCAGGGCCCGTAGGCTGATTATGTATCTCGCAACAGCAATTCGACAGACGTAAATTATACAATTCTGTATAATTTACGCCTGTCAGTCAAATTTTATTTTTGGGCCGGGTTTCCACTAACGCGGAGTGGGACGTAGAGGTTGCGGTGCCTGATTTGACCAATCACTATGCTCGAAATCTCCGCTCCGCTTCAACGGAAACAGCACGAGCATAGTGACTGGTCAGTTCGGTTACCGCTAAGCTCCTCTCCGCCCTTATAGCCTTAGGGGTTCCGTAACCAAAGGGTAAAAGCTGGACCCATTACTGAACTCTGTCCGTCTGTATGTCACCAGTGTTTGTCCATGTACAATTGAAATTTTCACATAATATTTAAATGTAGACATGAAGGTGATTGATGATCTGATCAAACTGACACTTAAACATATTAGAATACATCGTAAAGTATATATTAATCTAAAGATCCATCTCTAGAATGAATGTAATTAATACGTTAGTACATATCCTAAAATGTTTCTGTTTGAACTCAATTTTCTTTATCGATTCATGTCTTCAAATATTTCAGTATTATCCCATACTATTTAGGTTTCACTGACAAACATAGAAAACTAAATGCTTAAATTGCTTTAAGTGTGCTGGTATCAGGTGAATACTTAGCATTTACAAGTAATAACTGCTTCCTGTCACCCTGGTTATTGACATTTTAATAGCGCGGATACTTGATTAAAAAATGCTACTTTATTATAGGTTATTATAGTTTTTTATGTCATTTATTTATGGCTTTTGTATTGTTTTCCAGGTGCAGGCAAAGGCAGCACCAAGTCGGGCAAGCACAAATGGGTACCTCTCGACATCGACGTGAAGGCGGCGAGGCCCGGCAAACACGGCCAGCAGCACGGCTCCAGGCTCGATCACGGTAAGTGACCACGCAGGGTACACGCTTATATCTGGGACTGCATGGTCCTTCATCCTATCTGGCTGGGACTGGGAATAAATGAGTGATAATAATTTAGGATGTGTATGTACCTCATAAGTAGAATATACTGTAAAAGTAAAGTGAGACTTACTTTTGATTTTCATGTTTGTATAAGAAAGGCCCCATCATAAATTTTTCCTGACAATAATTTAAAAAAAGTATCTGTTTCAGCGTTGGTACTTTCTTAGTAAACTCTATATTACTATAACATTGTTATATATATATATTTTTTAAAAAGAACAATTTTCCCATCTTTTTGCTAAAAGGTGGCCCCGAGCGAGTTTCTTACGCCGGTTCTTCTCGCCGGGATAGTCCCCGAACCGGTGGTAGGTCATCATGTAGGACAATTCTAAAAGTGTTAGTAACTAACCTATTTGGAAATAAAAGATTTTTCACCCTAAAGTTTATCACTTATCACTCATCAATATTATAGCTTGTATAGTTTAGGATGAATATTGCTTTCTCTATATTTCAACATTTACTAAACATCAAATGATTATAATCATTACCTCTACGTTTTCAGACACAGTATCGCTCAACGGCGAGGACAGCCGCGGGCGCGGCGCCGGGCGAGGCCGCGGCGCGACGCGGGCGCGCGGCGCACGACGCACCGCCCCCCGCCCCGCGCCGCACGCGCACCCGCACGCCATCTTCCACCATCCCGACTACCCGCACCACGACATGCCGCAGGTAGATACCATAGAGAGTATACTTTTTTTTTGGACATTTGAAGTATAGTACGTCCGAGATAAATTTAACCTAAACGTAAACAAACCTGTCTATATGACACAACTAAAGACTAGTCAGTGATGCCAATTGGCCATTATGAATACAATGAAGTTTGTTTGCTATGAATCCATAGACTATAGGCTTACATTCTACAATCGGCAGTGTCAAAATAGCGTATTTTTTCTGTGGAAGATTTTCATTTGATGTTTAAACATATTAATTATTGTTTAATTGTTATAAAATGTATTGGATAATGAAATTTAATCCTTTATTATACCTGTGAAAGTGTTGATAAGTGTGCACAATATATGTGATTATAGGAAAATTTCTATGTTTTCGGTTTGTTTACCTTCAGGTTAAATTTATCAGGGATGAACTATATATTATAGACTGATTTATATTTTAAGGTGTGACTTATCAATCTCAGATAAAATTTCAATAGATCGATAACTTTTATATAAGTTATTATATAAATCTAGTCACATATTTATTCCTCATTATGATACGACAGACAAAAGCTATCTTGCGATTGAAAAATCACCCCTTAGTCAACAAAATGACCCCTTAGTCAACAAAATGACATTCATAATTATTTTTCTGTATTTATTGATTATAGTCAGTCACTGTCTAGAAATTGTAGAGTGTGTTTGCCCAAATAAACTTACACGATATAGGCAAGTGAATAAATTCTTGTTATTAATATTCACGTAAATATCTGTTTTATTCACGTGAAAATGATTAATTTGCTTGTTAAACTTATTGAGGCACGGTTTTATCCGGATTCGATTTGTGTTCTCTTTTACATAAAATATTTAATATATAATTTTTATTTTTATCTACCTTTAAGCTCTTTTTATTGTGTGCTTTATTTCATAAAAATGTTAGCCCTGTGCTAATGAGGGCGTCACAATATGTTGGCTGCATGTTGTTTTGTCCTTGGTATATTGTACTTTTCAAAAAAACTTACTCGCCGAGTATGACTACCATCAAAATACTTTATTTCTACGGAAGAATAGACAGAATTATAATAATTCCAGCCTCGTTGCAGGTATCAGAAGAACTTGTGTTACAGGGAACAGACAATGGAAATATATTTATAACTTTTTTAAGATTTTTATTATGTTAATTATTAATACACATTTAATATGCATCCAAGTCCCAGGAACACAGTAAACTTTTTGTTCCTCTCACTGGAGGCTAATAACCAACGAGCTCAAATACTTCAGAGGTCGGTAATAGATAAAAGAAATATATAATAGGCATTTTGTGCCTAGTGCCTACAATCTCTTAGTATTTCTATTCTTGTGTAGATATAAACTATTTCTACGGTGGTCATGCTAAGTGTACTGGATATAAAATAATTAGACTAGACAGACTTAATACTGTATTTGTCAGTGTTATATTTTATATCTATTATCTATATTTGAAGAATACTCTATACCTAAACGCGATCCCTTATTCCTATCCTATTGGTTTATACATTTCATTATTTGGGGTTATTAACATTCAAAAAATGAGGTGGTGAAATTTAAAATTGGGGTTTAACCATTTCATGGAAGCCATTTCTGTTTGCATGCCAATTATAATTTTTATTTTTTTGCATAAATATTTTAGTCATTATTCTTCTTACTCATTTCTGCTTTATAAACATGTTAATGTTAATTAACTGATGCTTAATTCTTGTTTTCTGGAAAATGCATACTTAATATCTTATAATAACCTTCATACTAATTAAAATATTTAAACCATTGATTAGTTATTCAGAGTCCTCATCTTTTTCTGTTATGACTACAGGAACATGTAATAGTTTAATCAGTTGTGTAAATATTTTTAATTAGTATGAGGTACATGTACTTACAAGTGATTTAAATATTCAATATATTAATAAAGTCATACCTATACATTTCAAGTTATTACAGAAATTATTATCAAGTCATACTAAAAAAGATTAATTAATAATTATAGTCTCGACTTCAAAATCATTTTGGAAATTTTATATGTTACAGTGATATTACATACTTAAATTATTAATCTCAGTTATTAAAATGCGCACGTTTACACTACAACTTTTTTCTTTCTCTGTCAGTCAAGACATAAGTAATGTTCTTGTCATTTTAGTCTCTGAGATTATAAATCTGAGTAGATATAGTCATGACATTCACTAATGTACTAATTTTATCAATCATGCTGCTGATCATGTAGAATCCGACTTTGTTAGAAAATAAACTATTTAGGAGTTAAATTAGTGTTAGCAAATATATAATAGTCAATTATTAATCTGTGTTGAAATACTTTTTTTCTAATAGTGGACAAGAAAACGTTATTGTACTGTTTTATTATTAATTATTGCTCAGTTTTAATAGCTAAGTTCATTTTGTAGAGAACATAGATAAAAAAAGACATTGCATTATAAGTAAAACTAGCTGAGTAAAGTGCGCTGAGTAATAATTATATACTCTTACCATATTAGATATTTATCATATAAACTTATAGTTTTTAATCTCATACGCATAATCGGTGTTTCGACTAGAGTATTCATAACAAAGCTCATTAACATAAGCGTTTTAAGTGTTTCGCCTAGGGTTAGTAATAAAAAGGTTATTTCAATAACAGTTTTGAGTGTTTCTCCTAGGGTAGTCATAAAAAAGGTTATTTCAATAATTGTTTTAAGTGTTTCGCCTAGGTTAGTAATGAAAAGGTTATTTCAATAACAGTTTTGAGTGTTTCTACTAGGGTAGTCATAAAAAGGTTATTTCAATAACAGTTTAAAGTGTTTCGCCTAGGGTAGTCATAAAAAGGTTATTTCAATAACAGTTTAAAGTGTTTCGCCTAGGGTAGTCATAAAAAGGTTATTTCAATAACAGTTTAAAGTGTTTCGCCTAGGGTAGTGATAAAAAATCATACACTCGACTAGGGTTGTAACAAAGTCGGGTTCACTCATCGTAACCTGGGTGTGGTGTCCCCTCCCCCTAGCTCCGCGTTCAGCCGGCTCTGCCCCAGGGGCTGGTGCTGCACTACGGCGCGCTCGGCCTGGCTCCCCCCCTGGCGCCGGTGGCCCAGGCCTTCTACTACGGCAACTCGAACAACACGCAGTACGGCATTGGCCTGGATCCGACCACGCTGAAGGATCTGATAAAGAAGCAGATGTAAGTTACCTTTTTTTTTGTTTAATGGGTTCTTACATTATGAAAGTCAAGCTTTTTTCAGAAAGCCAAGTCCGCCGAGAAGAACCGGCGTGAAAAACTCTGACGGGGCTATCTTTTTGATAAAATTGTTCTTTTTTAATATGACAATAATGATGATAGTAACGTGGCTTCTGCGTGTTGGCTTTAGCACTACCCATGCATGTTCAAAAGCCCCGTAAGCAAGGAAAGCTATACACAAATATGATAATAATAAAGATATATAATCCATAGGTCGCTGGTTCAAATCCGGCTCGAAGGACCAAAAAACTATGTATAATGTAGGGCTACTGCTGCAGCCTCTAATACTAATATACAAATAGAATAGATGTATGATACCTAATTGATAAGTCAGAACGATCAGGGTTGATAAATAAAACCGTCCCGGTTGAATGCTGAATGATAACTACTTTATTAAATGAAAATTATGCTACAATTTGCACGCGCGTATAACACACGGGGATATGTATAGAAAATGCTTACTATGCTAATATTATTTTCATGTACGGTTAGCAACAACCCCTACAATTAATATTGATTATAATCGCCTCCGTGGTCAAGTGGTTCAGAGCTTCGCTCTACCCGGAGGTCGTGGGTTCGATTCCCGCGTTGGATCAACAAAAAATGTTGTTTTCAAGTTTGGTTAGGACAATGCAGGCTGATCACCCGTTTGTCTGACAAGAAAGATGATCCATGCGTCGGATGGGCATGTAAAAAGTCGGTCCTGCGCCTGATCTCTCGCCAGTCGTGTCGGTTTACCGTCCCACTGGGTCATGAGAGTAAATGGAAGAGAGAGTGCTTCTGTGTATTGCGCACACACTTGGGCACTATAAAGTAACTCCTGCGTAGCTGGCCCGGTTTCAATGAAATCGGCTACCGACACCGAAATCGGTGAGGGGAGCTATTATTATATTGATTATAATGACCTCGTGTCCCGCAGCGAGTACTACTTCAGCCCGGACAACCTGGCGCGCGACTTCTTCCTGCGCCGCAAGATGTCCGCCGACGGGACCATCCCCGTCACGCTCATCGCGTCCTTCCACCGCGTGCGCGCGCTCACCGCCGACGTGCAGCTCGTGCTGGACGCCATCCGCGACTCCGACCGCCTGCAGCTCATCGGCGGCTTCAAGGTCAGTCGTGAGTAAAGAGACGAGCGAGAGTATGAGAGAGAGAACGGGATATAGCATTTTATAATAATATTATAATAACGGCGCGACTCCGACCGCCTGCAGCTCATCGGCGGTTTCAAGGTCAGTCGTGAGTAAAGAGACGAGCGAGAGTATGAGAGAGAGAACGGGATATAGCATTTTATAATAATATTATAATAACGGCGCGACTCCGACCGCCTGCAGCTCATCGGCGGTTTCAAGGTCAGTCGTGAGTAAAGAGACGAGCGAGAGTATGAGAGAGAGAACGGGATATAGCATTTTATAATAATATTATAATAACGGCGCGACTCCGACCGCCTGCAGCTCATCGGCGGTTTCAAGGTCAGTCGTGAGTAAAGAGACGAGCGAGAGTATGAGAGAGAGAAATAGCGTGTTATAATAGTATTATAATAACGCGAGCTGTTTTTATGTAATTGGTTCTTCAATTTAGTTCGTCCCTAATAAATTTAACAGAAACGTAAACAAACCGAAAACAAGAAATAATTTTTTTTTTTAAAAACAGTTTGGGTTAAATTTATCTCGGACGTACTATACACGTGCTTCACACTTTCTTCTCGATCTTCAGGTCCGAACAGCGTTTGAGCCGACGAAGTGGCCGATACTGGACATAGTGGGCGGCAACCCGGAGGACCATCTAGACCACAAGTACGAGGACCGGCACGAGGAACCCGCGCAGCTCCAGGAGAGGATAGAGGCGCCCAGTATAGACGATACAACGAAACAGAACGAGGTATGTCATATCATTCAATGCCAATGTGCGGACTGCAAAGTCTGCGTTTCCACTGACGCGAAGCGGGGCGGAGAGGAGCTTAGCGGTGCCCGAATTGACCAATCACTATGCTCGAAATCCGCGTCTGTAGAAACGCAGCCTAAATGAGCATGTCAGTATATAAAGTTAAAATTTATTTATTCAACCTATTACAATTGAAGACATAAATGGATGAAGGTGTTATGTACCATAATTCTGATTTCGAGAGAATTGAGTTCAAACTGTCACTTAAACATTTTAGAACACGTCGCAAAGTATTAAGTACACTAATCTAAAGATCCGTCTCTAAAATCAATGTACTTAATTCGTTACTACATATTCTAAAATGTTTAACTGATAGTTTAATTTTCTAGGTAAACATTTTTTGCTACATATCACCTTCACACATTCATGTCTTAAATTAATAGATTGCTTGCAATGTAATTGAAGACGTGAACGAATGAAGGTGATATGTCGCAAAATTCCGATTTCGTGAAAATCTAAAGAAGCGTCCTAAAAGGTTTAAGTGACAGTTTAAACTTAATTTTGCTCGATTCAAAATTGTTCGACATATCACCTTCATCCATTCATGTCTTCAATTGTCTATAGTTACTTCTGTTTTTCCTGCTCTTATTGTACTTTTATGCAATAATTCCTTTTTTGTATTATAGACTAAAGATAAAAAAGAAGTTGCTCCCGAACCTGAGGTTAAACCTGAAGTAAAATCTGAGGTTAAACCCGAAGTTAAACCTGAAATTAAACCCGAAGTTAAACCAGAAGTTAAACAGGAGGTTAAACCATCCGAAGAGAAACCAGACGTGACCGAGAAGGAGCCAGTTAAAGAGATTAAGGTAGAGGAGAAAAAAGAAGTAGAAAAGAGTGAGAAAGATGACAACAAAGAGGACACTCAGAATACCAACGATGACCCTCCGCTCCAGTCCGAAACGACCGACAAGCCAAACGAAAAACGGTAAGTTACACGTATCAAATATAAATTGGTCGAGCTCAGTGCATACATTTAAAATAGCTTAATTTTAGAGTTCCTAACCTTTGGATCAAATGAAAAATAAGTAACGCCACTTTGTGTCTATGGTCCGTATTAAACAATACGTTAAAACAGTATTAAACAATCGCAAACTTGGTCTCAAGTATTGCGATCGTGACCTCTACCTGAGAACCTATTTGACAGATAAACCAACGTTTTGTTTTACTTTTAAAAATTATACATTTTACGAAGGCTACATTCATAATATAGATAAAAGAAAAATATTAAATTAAGTATAATCAAATTTTTTAATGTTTTCTTTTTACGTTTCAAAAAGAAAAAAAAAATATTCAATCGTAAAAAGTTGTGAGATACACGTTATGCCAAGTAGGGTTTTTTTTTATTTATTTTTTTATGGACCCATGTAAAGTGTGGGTCCGACTTGTTCCCCCTATCATAAACAGGGACAATTGTTTTCAGGGACAATTGTTTTCTTTTTTTATTTTACATTTTTTATCTTATTATATGTCTTCTTTATTTATTGTTGACAATACATAGCCAAGTAGGGGTTAGGAGGTCGGTCTTACAACATTTTATAGTGATCATAATCAATAATCTTTCATGTTTTAAATAAGACTGACTTGGCAATCGCATAAAAAAAAAACATAATATTTATCTCACAAGTGTGCATATTAAATCAGATCGTTTAGTGCGATTGCCAAGTCAATCTACTATTTATGATCACTACAGGATCACGTTCCCGCTCGAGCACCTATTCGCTCAATCAGTGCGCTACAGAAGTCGCTTTTTTATATTAATTATAAGTATTTATAAGTTATAAACTATTCAAATAACAACGTTAAGTAATATTTTTATTTCCAGCCGCAAGAAGCAGATGGTTGGTATATTCCCGCTCGCCACCATGGGCGGACCGCTAGTCGCTCCGGTCTCCAGCTTGCTCAGAGCGGTACCGCCGCCGCCGCTGCCGAGGTAAGTCAATGAAAAATACTATGTCCACACATAAAACATACACAAACGTAATAAATCAATAAGAGGTAATCTACAAATTTTAGTTATTCTGTGTATGTTATAAAAAATAGATTTTTAAAGTTATATTTTTTTTGTCTTTAGGATGTTGCTGTTGGATTTCTGATTTTAGTTAAACTCTCTAATCATTAGCGAGCTTAGCTAATATACGTTTATTTTTCCTCGCTTTCGATAATACATCTAATATATAAAATTATCTTGTCACAGTGATGGTTACCATACTCCTCTACAGCTTGATAAGGGTTGGCCCCCACCCGTATCATTTTTTTTTTAATTTTAGGATTTTTTTTTATAATGTGGCATTACAAAATATATTCAACTTGAAATTTTCACTCTTCTATCACCAACCCCTTTTTCCTAATAGTTGTTTTAGTAATTTTCCACATGCGGATTCCGCGTTGCAAGTTCCGCATTGTGAGTTCCGTTTTGCGGTTCCGCGCTCCGCGTTGCGGGTTCTGGGTTCCGCGACGTAATTGAATTTCATCACAAACTGTTTGTAAGCTCAACGAAGTGGGCACGGGCAGCTTGTAATATTACAAAATCAAAATCCTACACTAATTCTGTCGGTTTGTTCGTGTGTTCTTTATATCATTACATACAATGACGTGTTCTAGAATGTTCCGCACGGGGCGCGGCGGAGTGTCGCCGCTGCTGGGCGCCGCGCCGCACGACCACCTCAACCCAGATGTGCCTGAGTTCGTGCCGCAGGCGCGGAGACAAGGTGGGTCACACTTTATCGCGACACACGAAATTGTCACTGTGCAGGTTTCTTAATCATTGGTAGCGTAGTTGGGCTAATGCATCACACTCCACAACAATATTATATATTTTATAGAACTAGCTTGAAATACACATAAAACTGGTAGAAACGTTGAAATAATAGTAATTTGAGTATATCATATAGCAGTCAAGCTAAAATCTAAATTTTAAATTCAAACAAATTCTAATTGTTGGTAAATAGTGTTTACCAAGATTTAGAATTTAGTTTGTGTAAAAATTTTTTTACTAATCACTGATAATTAAATGAGCAAAGCCGTTTGACGGTCTCGGGCTTAATATAAAATTTTCTCGAGTATTTTGACCTCAGTGAAATTTTGGGAATTTTATAGCTTTATAGTTTGTTTTAGATTTTATATTTTGAAGTTATAATGATATCTATAGGCGCTTCATAACACGTCAATCTGCCCCGTGGTAAGGATGCGAAGACTTGTGTTACGGGGACCAGACAACGTAAACATATTCAAGATTTTTATTGTATACAAATATTTAAGACACATCCATGACCCAGGAGCATAGAAAGCTTTTTGTCCCTTCGGCGGAATTAGAACCCGCGACCTCCAGCTCGAGCTCCAACGCGCTAAACCATTGCGCCTCAAAGGTCGTCATTTAGTTGTAGATTCGCCTAATATAATAGTAATGAACTGTTTCACAGAAGAGCCGAGTGCTGACCAAGCCAATGCTGATGGAAACGAACAAACGGGAAGTCCGAAATCTGAGAAAAGCGATTCTGATGTTTGGACAGAGGTATGTACCACTGTTTGCCACTTTATTACTTATGGTTTAATGTTACGCTGAATGAGGACTGTGACACTGATATGTCAGTCCTCAAGAAAGCGATCTAATTATGGTTGAGAGCCCTGAATTTGAGATCGTGTTACTTTGTATCGCGATTTTCGTTTAGTATAATGATTTATATCGATTAGTAGAAAATTTTAAATACATTTTATGCGTATTGTATAGTTGTCGCCCACGATCTTATAGTGATACATGCCCAATGCCCATGCATTTAAACAGTCGGTCCTGCGCCCGATCTCCCGCCAGTCCTGTCGGTTATCCGTCCCACCGGGCTACGAGAGTAAAGGAAGAGAGAGTGCTTCTGTGTATTGGGCATACACTTGGGTACTATAAAATAAGTCATGCGTAGCTGACCCGATATCAATGAAACCGGCTACCGTCAATTCCGTTGATGACTAAGGCCGTGTTCGGTGGCTTATTTTTTTACACCCGCGCTGGTAAAGCAATAATCAAAAACCTTTATTATCTATTACCTGTCAATTTTAAATTTTAAAAATTATAAATTTACTTTAATTAATGGGTAACAGAAAATAAAGATTTTTAATTGGTACTTTACCAGCTTTTTTGACTGACAATAATTATTGTTATAATAAAATGACATTTCATGTACATATTAAAAATTTGAGTTACTAAACTATTCATTTATAATATAAAGTAATAATATAACACATAGATAAATTGCAAAAGTAATATAGCATGTAAGAAAATATACTATCTGTAATTGGACTGAAATAAAGCTTATTTTATTTTACCAGCTCATGCGTAAAAAATAAGCCACCGAACACGACCTATGTTGAATGTACGTCCGTATCTGCAGGTGAAGCGCCGCACGAAGGCCGGGTCCCGCGAGCGCGCGCCGTCCTCCTCGGCGGGGGGCGGGGCAGAGCGGGAGGAGGAGGCGCGCGAGGAGCTCCACTTCCAGCTGGACGAGGAGCTGGACCTGCCGCCGCCGAGACAGAACACCTTCACCGACGCCTGGTGAGTGAACGACCAGTTCTCAGTCTTAGTTTAATCATGCCCCAAAATTTTAGTTCTCCATTTTTGGTGCTAAGCAAGGGCGAACTAACATTTTGAGTAGTGACAAAAACTAGCATTCAGCACACAGATAGTAAGCGACAACCATGAAGGCAATAGACAAGAAGTATTTCCATCTTATACAGTTTCATTAGAGCCTCCAGTAAACTGGACACAAGCTCGTCGAAAGTCCATCTCGAAGGTTAACATGAACTGTATTGGTGATCTCACCATAAAGGAACTGATGTTGACCTTGTGACAAGGGACTTAAATGGATGTCTCCTTACGGATGTAGTCAGATGGAGTCGAAATTATTCTAAAAACTCTTTTCTTCGACGTTCATCAACTCACTACAATAAAAATTTGAACACAGTTGATATATTTTGTAACAACTTACTAACATATAAAGTGCGTGATTTAACTCATAAATAATTATTTGCATAATATTTTGGGTAAATTCTTGTATTTTTGTCTCCTTTCCTGTTATCTCTTTACTGTACTGTGTAGAGCACTGTAGTGGCCTATGTAATGTATATTGACTATGCGCTGCGAATTCGTTCAATGTCATTACTTATGTATTTAGTAATGGTACTTTAGGCTTGATTGTTAACTTACTATCTAAACATATTTAGGCCGTGTTTCACCAAGCAATGTTAAAGTTAACGCCATGTTAAATACAATGTTATCCCTCTCGTATTTCCTGTCAGTGAATGAGATGGCATGGTATTTTAAAATGGCGTTACCTTTTTTTTATTTTTTTTATTCAATTTTAATTTTAGGACTTTTATAAAAAATACATGACAGTCCTATAAGTTAAACTATAATATTTAAGTACATAATGTGTATATGTATATGTAAGTAAATTTTACTGCCTAAGGGCGTGTTTCACCAAGCAATGTTAAAGTTAACGCCATGTTAAATATCATGTTATCCCTCTCGTATTTCCTGTCAATGAACGAGATGGCATGGTATTTTAACATGGCGTTAACTTTAACATTGCTTGGTGAAACACGGCCTTATTCTTATAAAATTACTAACCGCCAAGAACAATAATTGTTCTTGGCGGTTAGTAATTTTATAAGAATTATTGTTTTGCTGCGTCGGACGTAGGTTCCGCTAATAATTTATTAAACAGTCCCAAATCATACCGGTTCAAGTTAAGAGACAGTTTAAGCTCATGTCTATCATGTTGAAAACGCGAGCATTCTATTAAAAGGTGATACACGTCCTCCACAACTCCACAAGTGTCACATTTGGGGGAGTTTTTCTTTTTCATTAAAAAACCAAATTTATTGAGAGGCATATGACCCGTTCTCAATCTATGTGCAGTAACAAAGGCGTTAACTTTAATATTGCTTGGTGAAACACGGCCTAAGGCTGCGTTTCCACAGACGCGGAGTGGGGCGGAGAGGAGATTAGCGGTGGCCGAATCGACTAATCACTATACTCGAAATCTCCGCTCCGTTTCCACGGAAACAGCACGAGCAAGTGATTGCTCAATTTGGGCACCGCTAAGCTCCTCTCAGCCCCGCCCCGCGTCAGTGGAAACGCAGCCTTATGTAATAGCTGTTTGTTGCCTTAATAAAATAAAACAAAAATAAGTAGTCGACATCCAACATATATTTCTAATTATCTATGTCACGTGCATAATAGTTAATGTTACTGTTCCGCTCGCCAAGTGGCGCTGACCGTCGTCATATTTTATTCAGTGAGTATTCTATGATTTTTATTTGCCAGGTCTGACGAGGAATCGGACTTCGAGCTGTCGGACGGCGACATCGGACGGCTGCTAATCGTGACGCAGACGGTCGCGCGCCAGCCCAAGCACGACGGACACGACCGCCAGGGCGACTGGTCCACGCGCACCAAGATCACGCAGGACCTGGAGCAGGTTTGTTATAGATGTTTACCTTTTAACCGATTCCAAAAAAAGAGAAGATTTCTCAAATGACCGCATGTATTTATTTTACGCCGATTTAAAGTTCATCGTTGTTGTGGTGCCACAGCATATGTTATGGTCCATTCACACGTCCAATAATAAACATGGGTTATTAATATTACGTTTATTATACATAGGGCGTGTTTCACTAAGCAATGTTAAAGTTAACGCCATATTAAAATATCAAGCCTTCTCATTCATTGACAGGAAATACGAGAGGGATAACATGATATTTAACATGGCGTTAACTTTATCATTGCTTGGTGAAACACGGCGTTAGTAATATATGCAATATATTATAACTAGGTACATAACCTAACCTCTCTTGGAGGACTAATATAGACTTCTTAGGCATCACTGTCAAACGTCATGTTGACATTACATTGTTTTAAACCTCATTCATAACGGTATAGCATTATGTAACAGTTGTATGAGCTAATTTTTGTGATTATTTTATTTTTGGAAAGAAAAAAATATCATGAGGTTTAATGGTCAATCAAATCAAAGGACACCGGGTCTGTAAGAGAGAGAGAAATATTTTATGTTTAGTTTTGTTATCACGAGATGGCGCTAGTTGTATGATAGCCGTAGAACCGAAGCAGTTTCTTTGAAACCAGAACACATTGTTGTAACTTTCCGTTTATTTTATACATTTTAAAATCTTACTTTTAAATTATAATGTCATGTGGTTTTCAGGTGATCACGGATGGTCTGAGACGCTACGAGGAAGATTTGTGGACTGAATTCTCTTCGGTAAGTTTTTTTATTACGTTATTCATTCATTTATGAGACTCTTCTTAAACTGTAATTTCAATTTTCTAGTTTTTTTTTACTTAATCATGCTATAAATTTTTGGCTACTGTTTTTATGGCAGCCTTCCTAATTTAATTTATAACAGCCATATTGCTGCGATCAGGCCTCTTGAATTTAATTTCAATACGATATATTTCGATACGACAATGTGTAGATGATCTAGAGAACTATCAAATTCCGATGACGATCTATACAAAGTATATTCAAGAGTCTATTATACTGTTATATGCTTTGACTACCCCGTCAGTAACATATTATGTGATTGTAGGGTGGAGGAGGCCCGTCATACCGCACCGTGTCGGTGATCAGCCGCGAGCAGTTCGAGGCGGCCGCGCCCGCTGAGCGACATCGCAACCCGCAGGAGCCGCCGCCGCCGCCGCCTGCGCCGCGTCGCCCGCAGGTAACACAATATACGCCATTAAATACATAGCATAAAACTATAAAATATATTATATCTAGTTCTCTTAAATATATTAACTCAATATCCCGCTAAATATATTTTTTGCTATTGATTTAAAATATTTAAATTTTATGGATGAAGTTGTATTTCTCTTGTATATTTGTATCTACAAAACTTTAGCTGTTAGGGTAGATTTACTAAATCTTTTATCGAAATTCAGTGTAGAAGATATCATTATTTGTATATAATCATGAATTGTTGTTACAAATTAATATCGAAATGAAGCTCTATTTATGTATATTATGTATGTTATATTTAAGTTTTTGTGTACAGGAACAGAGTCAAGATGGCGCGCATCGTCCGCGCCGCACTGCGCGCTTCTACGCCGCCAGCAAGGACCCACACGCCACAGATGTTATGTGAGTTATTCACTAATTAAAATGTTTGATTCATTAATAATATTTTTTTTTAAGGTTCCATACCCAATCATGTATACTACGCTTAAAAAAAAAGAAATTAAAGTACTATGTAACATAATAAAGTTGTTCACTTTTAAAAGTGGAACGAAACGTTGTTTTATCTGTCAAATAGGTTCTCAAGTGAGGTTGGGTTTGAGATTGTTTTATTTATACGGGCCTAAGTGTCCGATGTTTGATTATCTGTCAGTCACCAGGCTGTATCTAAAGAACCGCGATAGCTTTCATATTATACTTTTTCAATACATCAAACTTGATATTTGAGCCGATTTGAAAGGTACCGTTTGTACACGAGTCTGACACGCATTTGCCCATTTTTTTTAAACATCATAATAGCTCCCCAATCCCCAACGTATATAACAATAATAATAGCGCCCCTCACCGATTTCGGTGCCGGTAGTCGATTTCATTGAAACCAGGCCAGCTACGCTGGAGTTATTTTATAGTGCCCAACTGTGTGCGCAATGCACAAAGACTCTCTCTTCCTTTTCCTCTCATAACCCAGTGGGACGGTAAACCGACACGACTTGCGAGAGAACAGGCGCAGGACCGACATGACCGACATTTTTATTTACGCATGGATCATCTTTTTTATCAGACAATGAGGTGATCATCCTGCAATGTTCCATCCATAACCATCAAGGTAGTCAAAGCCAATAACATGTTTACCTCATATTCCCACAGCACCAGCCGCAAGCACAAGACGCGACACAGCCTCAACCCGCCGGTGGAGCACCACGTGGGCTGGGTGATGGACGTGCGCGAGCACCGCCGCCCGCACCGTGACAGCACCGGGTGAGTATATTTTTTAACAAAGAAAGACATAAAATACACTACTTATCCCTGAAGTGCAATTACTCGAGTTTTTGGGCAAATTTTTTTAACACTCAGGAATAAAGACATAAAAGACACTACTTATCCCTGAAAGAAATAATTCTCACAGCAGTTGAGCAGAGTAGTTCTGCCGTCCTTACGAAGAGTGCAATTACTCGAGTTTTTGGGCAAATTTTTTTAACACTCAGGAATAAAGACATAAAAGACACTACTTATCCCTGAAAGAAATAATTCTCACAGCAGTTGAGCAGAGTAGTTCTGCCGTCCTTACGAAGAGTGCAATTACTCGAGTTTTTGGGCAAATTTTTTTAACACTCAGGAATAAAGACATAAAAGACACTACTTATCCCTGAAAGAAATAATTCTCACAGCAGTTGAGCAGAGTAGTTCTGCCGTCCTTACGAAGAGTGCAATTACTCGAGTTTTTGGGCAAATTTTTTTAACACTCAGGAATAAAGACATAAAAGACACTACTTATCCCTGAAAGAAATAATTCTCACAGCAGTTGAGCAGAGTAGTTCTGCCGTCCTTACGAAGAGTGCAATTACTCGAGTTTTTGGGCAAATTTTTTTAACACTCAGGAATAAAGACATAAAAGACACTAATTATCCCTGAAAGACATTTCTCCCAGCACTTGAGCAGAGTAGTTCTGCCGTCCTTACGAAGAGTGCAATTACTCGAGTTTTTGGGCAATTTTTTTTAACACTCAGGAATAAAGACATAAAAGACACTACTTATCCCTGAAAGAAATTTCTCCCAGCAGTTGAGCAGTGTAGTTCTGCCGTCCTTACGAAGGGTGCAATTACTCGAGTTTTTGGGCAAATTGAGTAAAGAAGATATGGTATCAATTTGACCAAAAATTCGATTTATTGCACTAGGGCAGGAGTGCGTATACGGCGCCCCTAGTATGTGGGACTCCCGACCCACTAAAATCTGCGAACTGCCATCAGTTGCTACGAAAGGGGGTGGCTCGATATCTGAGGGCTTACTCTTGAATCTTATTTCTATGGGTTGACATTGGAATTTACCAGTTTTCTAGTCTTAAGTCCCTATTTCACGAACGGTTGTTAGTGTTAACGGCTTGTTAAAGAACCATGCCTTCTCATTCATTGATAGGAATTAGGAGAGGGAAAACATGATATTTAATGAAGGATTAACTTTAACATTGAAATTGGCACCAAACATAATGCTAGGGCCAGGTTGGTTTGATAACTGGGTAATACTTTTTAGCCCGGCAACGAATGGACATTAGTTTTATCATCTTCTACCCTATAGTTCGTCTCTGATAAATTTAACCTAAAGGTAAACAAACCGAAAACATCGAAATTTTCACTTATTCACTTATTGTGCACACTTATCAACACTTTCACTGGTATATTAATGGATTAAACTTCATTATCCAATACATTTTATAACAATTAAACAATAATAATTAATATGTTTATTGTTTAATCACTGACTAATCCACGGTTGTGTCAAAGACGGATTTGTTTATGTTTAGGTTAAATTTATCTCGGACGTACTATAAAAAATCTCACGTCTGCTTCCCACCAGGTCGTCGCTCGGCACGTCTCCCACCCTGGGCTCGTCGTGCGGGTCGGTGGGGCAAGCGCTGCCAGCGTTCCACCACCCCAGCCACGGTCTGCTCCGCGAGAACCACTTCACGCAGCAGGCCTATCACAAGTACCACTCCAGGTGTCTTAAAGGTGAGGAACGTTCCAAAACCTACAGGTTTTTTTATTTCGAACTTCTCTTCGTATATTTCTTATCTTTTAATGGACTTTGTTACTGTGCCAAAACTTATACATAGGTTACATTATACATTATTAAGATACAAAGTATTATCGAAATATGAGCGCGAGCGTTGGTGGGTTTTCGTCTGATACGCACGTTTTTGTAACCGTATTTCGGTAATATAAAGGACATGGATCATGCTCCATAAAAATCTGGCCCAAAAACGTATAGCCGGCCAACGTAAAGAAATGTAATAAATAGCTTTGTAGAGGAATTCGAACTGAATATTTTTATGATCTGGTATCAATTATTTTTTGGTTAAAAAAATATATAATATGATTTTTTAAAAGTCAAAATATGAGTTTTACCGAAATCTGTTCAAAGAAAACTGTAACTTCATTTACTTAAAAATCTTTTTGAAAAAAAAAACTTCTTATATCCCAATCGGGAATCGAATCCGTTGATCACAAAAAAACACAGCCTATGTTATTGAACCATTCGATAGTGTTGCTAATTTTGAAAAGAAAATCTCATAATATGGCAAACTTGAGGAAAGAACTTAATTTTAACAAAGTGCTTATTTTTCTCAAGTATACCTCAGAGGTAACCAGATCAGACCTATATTATTTAGTAACGTAAAAATTTGTTATGTATTCAGAAATACTGTTTTGGAATAAGAGAAATATTTTATAAGAAGTTCGCTTGCACCAAATGTCCACACGCGTCGTCTGCGTGTCGGCGCGTGTCACTGCGAACCGGTGCTACAGTACAGGAGTGGTATGGCGTTCTGGGTCCGCCCTGTGGCGGGCACGGGTGCAAGATCATTACTACAAAATGTTCTATTGGTATAAAATTGTTAGTGGGAAAAAATAATGAACATACATACATACCTATTATGTTCTAAATAGTAGTAATAATAGTAATTTTCCGAAAAGAAACATAAATATGGATCAAAAATATGAGATAGTTGTGTTGCGGATGATATCTACAGGATGTAAAATAAGTGATACATGGTATTTATGTGTCTCTTATGTAGAGTTTATTGTGAAAATACTAGCGCTGAAAGACTGTCCCGATTTCACCAACAAATGTTAGTGTTAAGGGCTTGTTACAATACCATGCCTTCTCATTCGTTGAAGGAATTACGAGAGAAACAACATGATATTTAACAAAGGATTAGCTTTAACATTGCTTGGAGAAACATGCCCTCAGTTTGTCTTTCATGTTAGTATGAGAAATGCCCCAACATCATAAATATGCCTATATAATAACTTTAAAAAAAGTAACTCTTTCGGCGCTGGTACTTTCACAATTATCTAAATACGGGACACATACACACCCTAAAGTATTATCACTCACTTATTTTACAGTAGTGACAAATACCCGTTTGTTCCAGAACGCAAGAAGCTCGGCATCGGCCAGTCGCAGGAGATGAACACGCTGTTCAGGTTCTGGTCCTTCTTCCTGCGGGATCACTTCAACAGGAATATGTACAACGAGTTCAGGTTTGTACTAGATACATAGTGATAATGCCTCCCACACCGACTTCGGTGACGGTGGCCAGTTTCACTGAAACCGGGCAGGGAAGAGTTATTTTTATAGTGCCCAAGTGTGTGTCGAATACACATAAGCACTCTTCCTTCACTCTTGGGACGGATAACCGACACGACTGACGGGAGATCACTATCAGGCACATGAAATGTTTAACCGTTTCTTTGTTACGCTTTTCACTCGAAAACTACTCAATCACCATTACTCTTCGTACATTTTCTTGGAAGTATTAGATGTAACATAGGATACTTTTATTCCACGCGGACGAAGCCGCGGGCTAAAGCTAGGCTGGGAAAAAAAAGAATGTCATATAAAAACTTGCTTTAATCAGGTTCAAAACAAACATGTTCTACACCCTTTTTGTTTTGAATGCGAGACGTATGAAAATGACGTCACTCATTTTTGTCTTTTCATACCAACCGTCAATATCGTACAATAAATTAAAATTATTATAAGGAAATTATAGTAAAATCTCCCCCTATCCCCTAGGACGCTGGCGAACGAGGACGCGGCGGCCGGGTTCCGGTACGGGCTGGAGTGCCTGTTCCGCTTCTACTCGTACGGCCTCGAGCGCAAGTTCCGCCCCGAGCTGTACCAGCACTTCCAGGCCGAGACGCTGGCTGATTACGAGAGAGGTAGTGCGACTTGTTGGTATTGTATCCCTCCTAGAGCGGGTAGGGTAGGAGAAGAAGAAGTGTCTGTCAAAAGGCTTTAATTAAGGTGGCGCCACAATTGCATTACGGTACATTTTATACCACAAGTTTTACATAGCCAAACTCAACTCACTTCACTTCTATCTTTACTTCAAGACTTATTGCTAACTTCATATCGTAGCGACATTGTAACCAGTTTAAATACTATAAATTAAATTATTTCGTAGAACACTTTTTAAGTTTTCTGTCTTAGAGGGATGAGACTTTTTATCTCTGGCCTCCATGCACCAAATGTCCACACGCGTCGTCTGCGTGTCGGCGCGTGTCACTGCGAACCGGTGCTACAGTACAGGAGTGGTATGGCGTTCTGGGTCCGCCCTGTGGCGGGCACGGGTGCAAGATCATTACTACAAAATTTTAATCGTAGAAGTAGAAATATTGTTAAGATTAAAATGAATATAAATTGAAACATATAGATATATCGTAGTTAAATTGTAGTGATGAAAGGTAATATAATAATTTTACATTATGTATCTAATAAAAAAAACGTTCTGTCAATCGAGTAGTAGGCCACGGATGTCATGGGTGTAAAAGAGATGGAAATATGTTTGAAGTAGAGAGAGCGAGATGTAATTTGAGCAACAACTAAAATTATTAACAAATCCTATCTGTGCACTACCAGCAGGTCAGCTGTACGGGCTGGAAAAGTTCTGGGCGTTCATGACGTACTACAAGCACGCCACGGAGCTGCAGGTGGAGCCGCGGCTGAAGGCGCACCTCGACAAGTTCACCACCATCGAGGACTTCCGCGTGCTGGAGGTATGTAGCGTGACGTCACGAGACAGTCAGTGGGCTGAGTGCGAGCTCATGTCACAGAAGCACGCCGCAGAGCTGCAGGTTTACCGGCAACTGAACGTCGTCGTCAATCGTCATTATAACTAGGTTGATTAATGAAATAAATCTAGTGTATATTGGAATAAAATATATAATAAAAATAAAAGTCAAAAACTTATTACGATACGTCGTCATTAAAATCTGTCAAAGGGGAATGCCAGTTTTAGGCCCAGTATTGCACACATATATATTCAAAATTTACATCAGAATTTATAGTAGTCCTTCATTATTCTGTACAAGTCGGCAATTTTTTCGTAACAATATTGAAAATTAAACGAAAGTAGGAAGTCATTACGTACCTTTTTTAGTCATTTAAGTCAAGACGTTGCCCTTACAAAAAATATTTTGTCAGGTAATGGGAGTTTAAAAATAATTTTGTAGTTTCCAAAATATTTTATTTCAAATTCTCGATCCGATTACACCATTTTTATATGTCTGCAAATTTTCAAGAAATTCAATTTTATTACATGAATACTTGGTATTTTTCAATGAAACAAAAACTAGTGTATTTATAGTTTAAATCAATTTTGTATTCCGAGTAACATTCTCCATTGTCTACAGCCGCAGCTTAACGAGCTCCTAGCATCGCAAGGGCCGACGGGCCCCGGGCGCGGGCCGCACGCTCGCCCCTACGACCGCCACCGCTCCGTCTCCGAGAGCGATCGCCCGCACCCCTACAGGAATAACTTCAGGTTGGACATATTCTATTATGCCTTTATACTCGGATTTACTATATTATCTTCCTGGATAAAATTCTGATCACTGGAAATATGACTCTGGGCTAATACACTTGGATAATAGCTCCCCTCACCGATTTCGGTGTCGGTAGCCGATTTCAATGAAACCAGGCCAGCTACGCAGGAATTATTTTATAGTGCCCAAGTGTGTGCGCAATAGGCAAAGACACTTTCTCTTCCTTTTACTCTCATAACCCAGAGGGACGGTTAACCGACACGACTGGCGAGAGAACAGGCGCAGGACCGACTTTTTACATGCCCATCCGACGCATGGATCATCTTTCTTGTCAGACAATAAGGTGATCAGCCTGCATTGTCCTAACCAAACTTTAAAACAACATTTTTTATTGATTCAATGCGGGAATCGAACCCACGACCTCCGGGTCGAGAGCGAAGCTCCGAACCACTAGACCACTTGGATATTGAACACTCGAGTGACAAATTTTGACACTGACATTTGAGTTGACGCTGCATAGAGGGTGAAATAAAATTTATCACGTGACGTCAGCAAATATGTATGTTACAGCCGGCCCCAGAATCCGAGCAACAACCAGAACAACAACCGCGGCCGCGCCGGCTCGTGCGGCTCCCAGAGCGTCGTCGCCAACTGCCGACCGCGTTGTGAGTATTGCCTTGTCTTATGGTGTCCGTAGGGTGCCGGAGTAAGAATAACACTTTCCCATTAACCGTTATTCCGTGGGTATCGTAAGAGCCGACAGAGGGAATAAAAAACAGCAACGTTTCTTTAAACTGCGCACCCCAACCGTCGAGTTGTGGTAGGTAGTATAACCCATACTAGATGATATACTCCCCATGAAATACTTTGGGGGGCGGCTTCTGTACAGCAGTTCTGTTCATTGAAAATAGTTCTTTATTTAGCGTAGTGAGATCCTAGATTAATCGCCAATACAATAAAATGGAGGGATTAATATATTTTAGATATATCTAGTCTATATTTTGATCATTTTGCAGGATCTGTAAGGAAAGAGAAACAAACACATCCTGGCAAAGTTTTGGATTTATAATGATAATATAAATAAGATATATAAGGTTTATTTTCATCATGCATAGTTAAATAAAGTTTTTTTTCAACAATAAACACTAACACATACCTTTGTTGCAGCGGCCAAACCGAAGATAAAACCAGACAACGCATCAACCGAAATTAAATCTCAAGTCGCAGCTAAAACGCAGTGAACATATAACCCTTACAGACAGAGCCGTGTGCATGTGTTACTTATTTAGAAATATGCATTTTTATATATAAATAAAAAGTTAAAAAATTTTAAAATATTAAAAAAAATAATATTATATTATATAGTGCTGGAACTACGCAGTGGTGTTAGTGTTTTTTGTGTTTAAATAACCGTCGGGCGCGGGTCCGGGTGTATCTACGTTGCGAGTTGTGGCCGGTACATACCGGTTGTGGCTGGTTCAGACCGGTTGAGGCTGGTTCAGACCGGTTGTGGCTGATTCGAGCTGGTTGCGGCCGACGTGGATCGGCTCGAACTGGTTTTTTTCGGTTTATGGAGCGGTGTCTGGGATTACAGGCTGGTTTAATATGGAGCCTAGGTAAGTTACAACACCTATTTTGTACCCTAAATCAGTAAATATTTTTGTGCAAATTTTTTACTGACAGGAAATTATCTTCATTTCCACATTATGAAATCCATTTCTTTTTACAATTGTGATATTCCCAATAAATAATAATACATTATATATACTTACCAAACTTACTTAACAAATAGAAATATAGTGAAAATCGATCATTTTGATACTGGAGAGACTAATTAATTTTAACATTATGGACTGGTTGGTTTACGACTGTTTTTAATGATGTCATTATAAAATGTTTTCAGTTCTCACTGTACAATGTTATGCCCCAGTATTATGCAATGAAAAAGAAAAAAAATTAAACAAATGTTTCTCTTGTTCCAGCTTGTACGCATCGACAATAAGCAAATACGCAGTATAGTCGACAAGTTATATCCTGATTACGTCTAGATTTAGGAGTAACACCCACTATATCCAACTATATTTATATATATTTTTGACATTGTAACATAAAATTCGAAGTGACTCGTTCAGTCATATTGTGACGATTTCTTAGCCTATAGTTATTTTAATATATAAAAAATAATAATAGTGAATATAAGTTTTATTAGGTGGAGCTTCGTAGTTTAAGTTTGGAGCGGTGGCGAGCGTGGTGCTGCTTTGTCTATAGTCCTCGCATGGTTTATTTTGAATGCACAGCCCGATCTAGGCATAGATTTCTTAGTTGCAAAATTGTACAGTTGTTACTTGATATTAGAGGATTCGATTTCAAACCTTGAGCCGTGTTCACACTTGCGCGTTGACGGCGAGTGTGCACACGACTCAACTACGTCGAAAAGACTGCAAATGCACTAGTTGAAAATTGTATAATATTATGAAAAAATGTATTCCTCTTTCACATGAACGGTGTATGACGTGTTTTGTATTTAATAAGAGACGAATATAAGTGTTACCACATACGAAATTTTATCGAAATTCGATTTGATATGAATTTTTGGAGTGCCACAGGGTTCATCGTTGGGACCTTTCTTTCTTAGATAAAAAGGAATAAGTGTTTTAAGTGAAAGTTGTTTTAATTTTATAGCAGTTTTGTATGTGGTAATAAAGCTTGTGTTCCATATACATACTGCCACTTATATATTAAATGAAGCACACAATAATTTACTATAAAGAACAACAGCAGCGATTGTATAGATATATGCAGATCAAAACTTAACACAAATTTTGTCCAAGTATGTAATTTTATCTTACAAGATAAACTATAATTGTTTGATATTGATTTGTGTGTCGTTTAGAATGAAATCGTAAAACTTTATTTTTCATCGAGCATGAGATTTGAATCAGCATTATATCTATATAATTAATCCACTTTTGAATTTATCTTAATTTTAGTAACTTTCAATCAGGCATTTGAGGGATTTGGTGAAATAATATTTTACCAGACGGTCACATTTAGCTGTAGTCGGGTTTAACTTGTTACGATACTTAGGATAGCAAAATTTTTAAATTTAATTTTGTTGCTAAAACTTACGTAGTAAATATAGGACTAGTGTACAAGCTGAGTGACTTGGGACTCACTTTAATATCACTTGGACATAAGATAGATAATGTTAAGGTAACGCGAGTTAGTGTAATATCAACATTGCGTAGCGCAGTCAAAAGCAATACTCAAGTCAAGAATAAAAATTCATGTTCATAATATCGCTCGATATTACTAGTGAATTTTTAATTTATTTATAACATGCTATGTTCAAGGATTGGTGAACTAGAATTGTTACTCGTCGGACTGTCGCTAAATGTGACCAGCAATTTATGCTCAATCTACGGTATGACGCGGAATATATTGTCCAAATGGGATTTTGCTTTGTGACTCAACTTACATTAGAATAAAAAAGTAAAACAATTGTAAATTAAAAAAAAACACTCTGTATATGTGTACTATATAATATTCTTTTATCTGTAATATGTACTTGAGAATTTGGTTCTTCATTAATATAGGTAATACACTTGTATGCATAATTACAGTAATGAGTAATCGAGTTAGGTGCGGTTAGTGGGTTGTTTGGATGTCTTGTCAGATGAGGGATAGGCGACTCTTCCCGTTGGATAATATTGTTTCTGGAGAAGGATATTTTTATTCTGTAAATTGCACTAAATAAATTAACGCGTGTTTCTATTTTTTTTTTTCTAGTTTGTAAGAATGCTTTTTTAATTTTGCGTGGGTTTCGTGTGGCAACTAGGTAAGCTTAGGTAGTAGCAGTAAGTGCTAAGTAGTAAAACAGTTACTGAGTTCCAAAATTTCTGCTTTTCTTAAATTCACTACGGCGCGTAGAGCTCAACAATAGTGCTGTCTCGCTCTTGAATATAAAATAGAGTGAGAGATGGAATTAAAATTTACCGCTATTCGCCTTGTCGTCTTGCCGCGTGACGTTAGATTTATAAATAGGTACCAAATTGCTATTTCTCATAAAATCTAGATCGACGAATAGTGAGTTTTTCAAAGTGGTTAGCACTTTTTACCCTAGCAACACTACACAAATAATATATTACCGTTAAAAAGCTTGTTATAGTTTATGGTGTAAACGATATCTACCGACTAAATGTTGCCATGCGCGCCCCATATTTCTATTGTAATAATTAGATTTTAATAAACGTCTAGTTTGCTTTCGTCGCTTCTTCAATATAAAATAGTTCCTAATATTTTATTTACTAATGATAATTACATTTTATTACCAGTAGTAGAAAGTGTCCATAAAAGGTTCGGTGAGCGTTAAGGCGTGTTAAGTCAATATTAATTGCTTAGTTTTTTTGGTACTCTAGTAGGAATTATATAAATTTTGGAAAATACCGTCCCCTTTTATAATCAACATCAAATAGTTTAATCGTTGAAGCGATCGAGAGCCTGTAAAGGGTAGTTATGATTTTAGACATATTTTTAACCAATCCACATTCACAAGTACAAAGATAAACACCAACATACTTTGTTTTTGATTTATTAAATTTCAAAATAATTTTCACCAAATTTTTTTACGTACCCATACTCTACATATATGCTGCCAATTTTAAACCTGTGTTTAAAGTCATAACTACACCGAGACGTTGTTTTTTTTGTTAAGTTTTTAAAAATGCTAATAAAAATTTGTTGCAATTTTTTTTTGTATAAGAACGCCAAAGGTGATGACAATGTGTTTAAATAACAACTTTTAGGGTCATTGTATAAATAAAAAAATACATTTATAATATGCTGTAAATGAATTAGTGGTCGTATTCCAGTGTCAAATATATTTTGACTGTCATTTTGATTTTAAAAAGTTGAATGAAAAATATAAAAAATTTGGTTGTTGTATAATAGGCACTTGTAGGTTAGTCGAACCAGTCACTCTCCTTGTGACGGTTATTCTAAGCATCTTTGTAAAAGAGGCTGGTAATCCTTACTGTTGGGGAAATACAGTATGCGACGTGTGGTGTCAGGCTTAGAAATTAATCACCTCTACACCAGAACCAAACGTAGCTTCGAAAGCTTGAGCTAATACAAGTCCCTCCCTGTCTCACATTATTATTAAGACAGGGACGGTCGATGTACAATGCGGATGAGCGAAGGCCCTCATATATTTGTAATCCCATGGGCAAGTGTTCAAAATATTTGAAGCTGTGTTTTGGTGCCTGATGTAGACAAGTAGACCAATATAACCTACTGCACAAACACGATGCAGACTGTAACTGGGGACTGTACTACCACTTAATAAAATCCTACTGTCTATTCAATAGTTCCTAACAAATTATTGATCGATGAATCACTAAGTAGCACATTACAAGATGGCGGACAACATTTTGGCGCCAAATCCACGTTAGTAGTGCAGTCCCTGCATAATCGAGTCATTCGTGGGCAAGACGTCCACTTTAAAACAATTCTCGCAAGGACAGTGACTTCTTCGTACCTTGTTTTATAGTAGTCATATAGGTGTATTAAAAATTAAGAGACATTTTTTTATTAAGATCGCTTTTTGGCGTCGGCGAGGTTAATAATCTTGTGAAAAATACGGTGTAATTTTTTTGATTATTTTCACTATTTCAAAAAAAAATCTATTAGTTCCCCGCCGACGCTCTTTAAGGCTGTTAAGGCTTGTGTAAGTTATATATTATACATATTATTATTATATTGATAAATAAATTAATAAGAAAATGTGCCTTTTATTTATTTCATTTTTATTAAAAACTAATTCACCATTCACTTAGTTTTTAAGGTTTACAGAGGATATTTATAATAAGTCCGAACTTTTATTCAATAGGTACCTACATAAAACTAATTAGATACTGTTGCTAGAAGTGTATAATTGTTTCCAAGTAGAAGATTCCTCTTATTCATAAAACCTCACTCTTACTTAACTCATTTAGCATAGCCACGAAGCCGGGTGTTTCTCGAAATAATAATAGCTCCCATCACCGATTTCGGTGTCGGTAGCCGATTTCAATGAAACCAGGCCAGCTACGCAGGATTTATTTTATAGTGCCCAAGTGTGTGCGCAATACACAGAAGCACTCT
Source organism: Celastrina argiolus (assembly GCA_905187575.2). Classification (NCBI taxonomy): domain Eukaryota; kingdom Metazoa; phylum Arthropoda; class Insecta; order Lepidoptera; family Lycaenidae; genus Celastrina; species Celastrina argiolus. The sequence continues at coordinate 2,951,172 of LR994597.1, forward strand.
CTCTTCCTTTTACTCTCATAACCCAGTGGGACGGTAAAACCGACACGACTGGCGAGAGATTAGGCGCAGGTCCGACTTTTTACATGCCCATCCGACGCATGGATCATCTTTCTTGTCAGACAATCAGGTGATCAGCCTGCATTGTCCTAACCAAACCTGAAAACAACATTTTTTTGTTGTTCCAACGCGGGAATCGAACCCACGACCTCCGGGTCGAGAGCGAAGCTCTGAACCACTAGACCACGGAGGCGTATTTCTCGAAATATTATTTACCTAAAAGTGGGCAATATAATTTACTTTAGCTGGGGACACGTCATGTCCGTAGCTTGTATACTTTTTTTTAATACATCGCCCCTAGCGTGGTCAGGGGTCAGGGTATTAGTTCCTTACACCTACTCACATGTACAGCTCCAGCTACTGTCGTGTCTATACGCTGACTGGCATACAAGTGCTAGCACAACATTTGATTTACTTGCATGTCCGTTGAGGGAGGAGACGAGGTTGCCAAACTGACACGTGAAGATGAGACGGCTATAGGCATGCCAGTGCGGGCAGTAACAGCACAACTTGCATGCCAGTTACTCGTAATACGCAGTAACTTTCATGCTAGCTCCTGTCTCGATTTACTGGAATGTGTATAGCTTAAAATACGTGCTTGTATAATACGTACCTACCTAATAATACGTCATGCTTATAGTCTTACATGCTTATATCGCCTCCGTGGTCTATTGCAGAGCTTCGCTCTCGACCCGGAGGAATAACAAAAAATGTTGTTTTCAAGTCTGGCTAGGACAATGTAGGCTGATCACCTGATTGTCTGACAAGAAAGATGGGATGGCGTCGGATGGGCATGTAAAAAGTCGGACCTGCGCCTGATCTCCCGCCAGTCGTGTCGGTTTACCGTCCCATTGGGTTATGAGAGTAAAACGAAGAGAAAGTGTATTTGTGTATTGCGCACACACTTGGGCAGTATAAATAACTCCTGCGTAGCTGGCCTGGTTTCAATGAAATCGGCTACCGACACCGAAACCGGTGATGGGAGCTATTATTATTATGCTTGTCGCTAATCGTGAATATTTGATTTTTCCCATTATTCCCATTATCCCAGACATTTCGGATAACAAAAAAAAATGTATATCGGAAATCGGACCGATTAATTACAATTAAGAAAGACGGATAATGTCTTCGTCGTGTCAGATCTGTTCTCAAGCCGAACGTTGCGGGTTCGAATCCCGTCAAAGCAACAAAAGGTCAATCAACCGGATTTTTTTAATGTAACATGTAAGTTGATAAAAATAATATATTTTCACTGTCTGGGACCTGCAGGCTTAATCCGTTTTATTTGGTGGATTACTTTGAAACTAACCAGGATAAGTAACTCCCGATCATATCAATCGACTGAGAATCAAAATAAACAAACGTCAATTCATTCGGGAAAACGCGTCACGACGAATCTGAATCAAAATCGAATCAGTTTGGAGAGTAAAGCGCCTGTAACACAAATCATTCGACACCGGAATCAGATTGAAGTGATGTGCATGAATCCATAGATATTATTATCTCATATTGTGAAACCGGTGAAAACGCCTTAACAGCGTTTCACATACCGCGACACAGAGGTCATTCAATTTTAAAGGCTGATATTTAGAAGTATTAGAACACAGCGGCGAGAGAGTACGGCAGCGCACGCAGGCTCCGATATTCATAAATACTGGTCCAGAGGTACAGATCAGGGATGTTGCGAACATTCGCATCCGCATCCGCAAATGCGGAACATCCGCATAAATTTAGACATCTGCATCTGCATCTGCATCCGCATTAATCAGTGCGGATGTTCATGCGGATGCGAGTATCATGCATGTGGTTCGCAGGAAAAGATAAAAATACTAAAACAAAAATGTAAGAAAATTTCGACTCATTTCAATCACTCAGAAACAACTGCAATTAATTCAGGACAGACTGAATCAACCGCATCTGAAAGTGTTTCAAGATTGTGTTACGCGATGGAACAGTACGTTCTACATGTTCGACCGTTTTACTAAGTTGAAGGATGCTTTGAGTCCTTACATGAATGATAATGAAATTGACCCTATTTTATGATTCGCGGGATATTGCTAGATATTATATATTGAAATTTTGACCCCATTTTGCCAGAAGAATGGAAAACCATTGAAAGTTTTATTCAATTACTGGGACCTTTTGAGGAAGCAACGCGGGAACTAAGCAGCTCTCACACTCTTATTTCATCTGTGATCCCAATAACTCAAATGCTTGAAAAAAAAGTTGATGACTATCTATTTAACAAGATCCCAAGAGTTTGATCCGATTCGACAGGCTGCTACGACTTTGAATACTGAACTTTCAACAAAGTTTTCCAGCTTGAGAGAAAACAATTTATTTATCATCGCCACCTACTTAGATCCTCGCTATAAGTGCCTTTTTTTTACAGCGATGACTGAAGAAAAGATTAAAGATGACATTTTAAAGATGATAAATACTGATAATGTCGTTTTTGAATCTCTTAATAACAATACCGAAAGAGCTAAACGACCTTGCTATGATGTTAGATTCGTCGAGTGAAGACGAGAGTACAGAAATGCCAGATAAAATTAGCATTGAAGCTTTTTATCCTCTCCACCGGGCAGTGTTCCTAGTGAACAATTATTTAGTAGCGCGGGTTAAATTTATGAACCTCTGCGTAATCGACTTGCACCAGAAAAGGTGGCAATACTCCTGTTCATTAAGTATAATGCTCCTATTTTTAATTTTAATTACTAATATTCCATACCATAAAATAGTTGTTTAATATATTGATTAATTACAATAAAAATATGAATAATTAAGTTATCATTGTTTTAATTCTTCATTAATAGACTTTATTTACATAATAAAAGCTGAAATGATGATGATGATGATGATGGTTTACATTATATCTTAAACATCCGCATCCGCATCCGCATCCGCGGATGTGAGCCCTCAAAACTCCGCATCCGCATTCGCATCCGCGGATGTGAAAAAATCAGCATTCGCAACATCCCTGGTACAGATTAATAACACTATAGTAGACTTCCATGATCTTAATCTTTGGACTCTTGAAAACGATGGTTACAGCAGCTTTTTGCACGCTCCGCGCCTCCGAAGGCTGTTTAAAATCGTATACATTGTATACGATTAAAAAAATGAAAGTGTAGAAAACACTCATGGAGGACAACAGTGACCTCCTTATTTTGAAAACAAAGCATTGCACACATTGCACAACATAAAAATATAATTACATATTCCTACGAGAATTATTACACTTTATATTTTTTTGTGCGAGTCATTCTTTGTTTATTGGCCTTTTTTTTACTAAATTACTTAGGTACTCTCAAAAATCGAATTGAAATAACGTGTTCGAGTACGACAGGGTATCATGCAGGTGTCTATGGGAGGCATTAATTGTTTACTAAACCAATCTTAAGTCCTATTTTAGCGTTATATTTTAGCAAGTCAGTATTTATGAATTATGACTGAAGTGTCGACTCTGGACGACTGAGGCGTGAGTCGTGACTGTACCTACTTAATGAGAAAATGTTAATCATACCATAAATAGCCATCCGCGTAGGTACCTACATTCATAGTGTAGGTATTTCTTCCACGGATTAGCAAGAATAAAGGCTATCTTATTCTCAATACGTCGTCTAAAATATTATTTTTCATTATTTAAATGTTTTTAACATTTTTGGTGGTCAATAAATAAGTAGGAAAAGTACCTAAGTATGTGTGAAATTACAGAGTAGATGATGGTCCGATTTTGATTAAATTTGCAGACTTAAGAATACCGGAAATTTGATAAACTTACTGTAAATATATAATATAATATAGACTACAAAGAAACGACATTTTATCGAACCAAAATGTTCGGTTACCCCGAGACTTATTACGCGCATGATGAAGTCGCGGGCAACATCTAGCAAGTAGGTATTTACGGTTGCTTCATCCGTTGCTAGATGTTGGCGTATTAGTTTCTTTTAGTCATTCTTGTGAGTTTTGGACAGTATCTACTTAAATACCTAGCTCATGAATAGTTAGACATAGATTTCTGCCATCACATCCATGAGCCAAGCCTTTAGGTTATATAGGTACTTATCCTTTCATCTGAGCACAGTGCCAAGATTACATTATCCCCTATACTGTGTCAATTGTCACATTTATGAAAGTGTCAAAGAATTCCTGTATAATTTTATTGACACCAAAATTGACACCATGACACTAATTTAACATTGACGTAATGACAAACCTGACAAATTTGTCAACAATTGACAATGACGTAATCAAAAATATGTGATTTTACGATTTTATTACTTTTCCTCCCATTAAACTTCGAAATGAGTAATCTACAAAATAGTTTCCATGCTAATGTATATATGATAACCTTATTACGCCGGAAGTAGCATCGTTTTCTTCGATCAATACCGTATACTGTTTATGGGAGGGAATTTGTCTATGCGACAGTCATTTTATTGGTATATAACAAGATTACTTCATGATTTGGCTGTCATTTATAGTGTAAATTATGTTTTTTATGCTAATTATTTTTTATGTTTTCAAAATAAACGTTTTAGGAAGGAAAAATATAATTTTTAGTTATTTACCGCCAAAACAAAGCGTCAGATAAAAATTGTCTATGACCAATATTTTGTATGTGGCAGCACAGCAAATATTAATCGATTTTATTATAATCGAATAGGAGGGATTTTAAATATTATATATTATAAATAAAATAGTTCTGGTATGCATCATTCACTTAATTTTAATTTTGAGATGCTTGTAAGTTTCATTATTCAATACAAAATAATTTTTATACTTGATACACCGTAGTCCATATGTTTAAAAAAAATTAAATGTAACATTAGTACTATAAAAAATAATATATAATTTTAATATTAATGATTTTGATGCTTTCAGAATTTATGTAAAATATTGAAGAATTTGTTAAAACAAAAATAATTTTGTATCGATTTCTACTTTAAATCGATTCTTGTCTATTCTCAACATCCTGTGTTGCCAACAATTCGAAGCTATGGAAAATTACATCACCATTTCATGGCACGCATTTGGGACTTCGACTTTTTGTGACAGCATGTCATTTTCGACATTTGATTGATAATTTTACAAAGATCCATCAAATTAGTTTGTTTGAAAGTTACTTTAGGCGCTAAATGAACATATCTAATAAATTTTGCTTTGAAATAACGATGTGAGTGCAAGGATTCCATAATAGGAGGTAGCTACCAGGGTCCCCATTATGTGTGCCCAAAAGTGTGTTGTGGAGGGCTGCAATTTGGAGTATGATGTGATTTGCAGCTTTTCTTTCTATAAGTAAGTCTATTTTGTTGTTTATTTACCTTAGGAAGCTCATACGAGCTAAATTATTGGTTCTGTATAGTAGGGCGCGCGTCTGCCGTGACCTCGACGCTACGTAATATCATACAAAGATAATCACAAATCATATTTATTTATGTTTTCCTTTGAAACTTCATTCTCTATTCTCCTCAAATAATCAATTTATTCGTGTTTAAGAGTTTATTTTGATGATAAATATCTTTATATAAGCTTGAAATATGTTAAAATTAATCAATTATTCTAATAAATAGTAAAAGTTGAAATAATGTAGTTACAAAAATGTATGATACAGTGGTTTAAGCTTTATACATTCTGGTTAGTTGGCAAAAACAGATACAACATATATAGGCCATACAATAGCCAATACATTTAATTCAAATAATGTGCAAGGAGCTCGGCTAATGTATCTCTTACTGCCAATTTACTGTTTTAATTATTATCATTCTGAGTGCATTAATTATTTAGTTATTACTGTTAAATATTGTACCAAATATAACCAGAAACATACACTTATTATAATAATCAAACCTTAAGTAATTTAGAAAAAGATTGATATTTTTTTATATTTCCTATAAAATGGCTGACCGTTAATATTAAGATTATTCTTTTAGGTATACAAATATTAATAAAACATTTATTTATTATTTAGTAAAGATGAGAGGTCATTGACTTATTTTATTTTGTCAACCTTACTTCTATTAATTTGTCTTATTCCACTTAACTACACTGTAGGAAGACCACCATAGAAATAGATTATTATTGGAATCAAATACAAAATAACAGATAATATATAAAATATGAAGCTTTGTTCAGTTTGTTATTATTTTTTTTTCGTGCGCAGACAACATTCATTTCAATAATGGTGATGCTATGTAATGTTTTGTCAGTAATTTTCATTTGATCAATATAGCAGCTAAGTACAGATTTATCTTAAAAGCCCAAGTTACTTTTTTAAATAATGCTGAAAACCTAACCCTGATCATAACCTAGAATAAATTAGTAAGGTTATCCCGCCATAATTTAACTACCTCAGACTATTTACAACACTAAAACCATTTCGACCATCTTTACGATGCCCAAAATCTGCTGCTTTTGAAATTTAAAGAGTAATGTTTTCTGTTTGTTGTTTCTTTCTATTCTCCTATAGCCCCGGCTGCGCCTATAGTTTGGGGATATTTGTTTTTTTATACTTTAAAATGGATATAAACTATTTGTATGTCAAAGTATAAATGTACCTAACATAAACTTGTAACAAACAGGAAAACCAAGTATGAGCTTTATTAAATTTTTGTTGTATTCATTCAATTTCAAAACCTATTTGCCGATAAAATATTATTAAAGTGAAATTAATGTATATGTAACCGGTGTAAAAAGAGCAGTCACTATAACTTTGGGATATGATTATACTACCTTTTCTCATTCTAGAAATGTATTTTTTTAAATGTTTTTTTTACAATAATAGTATAATCATAGGTATCTCAAAGTTATAGTGACTGCTCTTTTTACATTCTGTATAATAAAGTTTATGTTGGATCAGCATGTCCTTTTGACACAAAGGCCTCCTCTGTCTCCTGTTGTATTCATTATACATATTTAATGTATGCAATGTTTACGACAGATAAATATAGACATATTTATTTATTTTTGTATCATGGTCTAGTTTGCGGAGCTGTTTTGGTATGCTAGTGGTTTACCAAGTTTCTTTGTTTTAAATGTTATTTAGTAAGAATAATTACAATTTACACAGCAAAACCATATTGCTAATAGGTTCTCTGCAATTTTTTTGTTTATTTTAAAATGATAATATGTGGAAATCAAAGACCAATATTGAGGGTTAATATTATACAATTTCATCAATTTTTATGAATCTAAATTTGTATTTTAGTGTTAACACATCAGCGTCGACCGATGAGAAACGACAGGACTGGATCGAGGGTGCTATGCAGGAGGAGAGTGAATGCCTCTGGAGGCATGTTAGCTTACAACTATGCGGGTAGGCCTTATTAATTTTATATTTATTTAAATGCCTTAGTATAGTATTTTTCCCCATTAGTTAAAACTTTTAATTGGATTAATGATTATTATCTATAAATGTTTTCTTACTGTAATTAATTGTAAGCTGTAAGTTTTCTGAATAAAATAAATTTAATTTTTCACACCACAGTACAACCATAGTAGGTGTTTTTCTAGGGAAGAATAGATAAAACAACTAATTGACACAGGTAATCTGTTTTTTTGTTCCTTAAGTCTCACTGTGTCTATTCTTGTATACATTTTCAGGAGGTAATGCTACACATGCTGATAAAGCTAGGGTTGCAGATTTCACCAAGACCTAAATATTGAAAAGTTTGCCTATCATTATGACATAGACAAGAATACAATATTTTAAATATATTTTTAAGGTACCATTTCGAGATGGACCAACAGGGTCTGTGGATCGACTCCCCGATGCTGCCCGAGCTCCTCACTCCGCAGGAGCAGGCTGCACCCGTGCAACTCACAGCCAGCGAAAAGAGAAGTATGTTTCCTTGAAAAACCCCAAATTAGGAGGAATATCGAAAAGTAGGAAATACCAAATTACGCAGATTATATAAAACTTGTTGACTGACTTTCAAAAAGGAGGTTTTCAATTCAGGCAGTTTTTTTAGATAACCTTTGCACTGATTGTTTATTTCATAGCTGTAGCCATATTAATGTTAAGATAAGCACTCTTGTAGGATTTGTTATTAGACCTATATAAGCTACAATAGATTTAGAGTATTGTGTACTTTCGGCCAGGGATGTTACGGAGCTCACCGTAACCGAAACCGAAACTATCCGATATTAAAAAATATCCATAACCGAAAAAAGTTTTGCTACTGTAAAAATGTAATATCCGTAACCGAAATTATCCGAAACAAACGGATAATCCGAAATAATTTAATATCCGTATCCGAAATTTCATATCCATTTCATCCCTGGTTTCGGCTTTGTATGACAAAGACAGGAATAGCTAACCAGGGCCTCGATTCACCATTGTCGATTTGTAACGATTACGGATTGACATAATGCCAGTAGTAGGGATTAATCACATTTTGACACAGATTTGAGTTAAAGTTTAAGATCTTGAAATTTTGTAAATCGAACTACAGGTGTGCAAGTTGTTTTAGTTGAGGGGTTCATAATAAGCCATTATCTTTATTACACACAGTAAAAAATATCCAAATTATACATCGTGCTAAGTAGGTACTACTTGTTATCAGACCATTATTTATTATTATAATTATTAATGGATATGCAATAACAATTTCATACTAAAGTAAATTTGGTTAGCACATATTAGAGATATTATGCACCTTTATAATAGTGTATAATGCATATGACACTGTACGATTGAAGACATGATGAAGGTGATATGTAGCTAAATTGTGATAATGAGAAAACTGAGTACAAACTGTCCCTTAAACATTTTAGAATGTATGTAATGTCGTAACGTATTTAATTAATCTAAAGGGGGCCTACTCAAGATGCCATCGCTAATTATCGCTTACAAAGATCGATAACAAAATGTATGGGATTTGACATAAGCTACGCTAAATGACATACCAAATCGCGATCATTTAGCGTACCTTATGTCAAATCCCATACATTTTGTTATCGATCTTTGTAAGCGATAATTAGCGATGGCATCTTGAGTAGGCCCCAAGGTCCGTGTCTAGAATCAATGTACTTAATAAGTTACTATATAATATCCTATAATGTTTAAGTTTAAATAAATTCAATTTTCTGTTTTTTTTTTTGCGAAACATCACCTTCATACATTCATGTCCTCAATTGCAAGCGCAGTTAGTTTATGGTCACTAGCAATATCGTAACGAGAAATTGTAAAGCGGAACATCCTACTTACAATTTTTGGGTGTTTATAAACTATCGAAGTGAAACCATCATGTTACTGTCTGTCGGGCGTTAAATTGTCAACTGTCTAAGTCTAAGGCCGTGTTTCACCGAGCAATGTTAAAGTTAACGCCATGTTAAATATCATGTTATCCTTCTCGTATTTCCTGTCAATGAATGAGATGGCATAGTATTTTAACATGGCGTTAACTTTAACATTGTTTGGTGAAACACGGCCTAAAGACCTCGATTGGTCGGTCTAACTGCAAACAAACTAACAAATCAACGCGCGAGGTGCGTTCCGTCAAATGTCAGTTCACAATGGGCCTGTTCCAGGAGACGCTCTGAACGTTCAGATCATTCATAACGCTGACATTGACAGCTGACAGTGCCTGTGAAAACAGTTCAAAACGATCCTAAACAGTGCTAAAAAAACGCAAATCTGAACGAAAAAAACGTTCAGATCGTTTACTATTTTCTTTAGCACTGTTTAGGATCGTTTTGAACTGTTTTCACAGGCACTGTGAGCTGTCAATGTCAGCGTTATGAATGATCTGAACGTTCAGAGCGTCTCCTGGAACACAGGGAATTTGACGGTATCACTTCGATAGTTTAGAATGTAATGTAAAATAGTGAGTTAAATTGTTAGTAGTAGTATGTTCCGCTTTAGAATTTCTGGACAGTTTACAATATGTAGATCATAAACTAACGGTGCCTACAATTATACGGTGACATATACAGGCTGTAATATTAATGAGTGATAGTACTTTAGGGTGTGTTTGGGTCCCGTATATAGTTTACTGTGAAAGTACCAGCGCTGAAATAATTTGTTTTTTTTTTATGATTGTATGGGCAAATTTATGTTGTTGGGGCATTTCTCATAGAAACAGGAAAGTCAAAAGTAAGTGTTTCAACTCGGATACTTTCATAGTATAATCTATATAGGAGGCACATACACACCCTAATAGTCAGGGTTCCCCCATACATGGTTTTCACTTGATTAGTATCAAGGAAATTTTTCGGGAGTACCTTCATTTCGATGAGTCGCCTAAGTATTTCTTGGACGTAACTCTTGTTTGTGGTAGCTAACAGAGATAGAAAGAATAAAAAAAATCTCAACTTCGAGCGTAGGACCGGGATAACGTGTGGTACGTTACGCAATTTGTAGGACAATTATGTCTGTTGAATTACATTAATCAATCAATCAATCAATCAATCATTTATTCACAGAATGTATTACATAGGTAGATATGCAGGTGGTAAAGTTTAAAAATAGGTCCATACATTCTACCATAATAGCATGGTGTGTGAATTATCAATAAATATACAAATTTACCGTTGACTAACAAATATAAAAATTATACAATATCTAATTTAGAACACAGAAAGATTTGAAACATTAAAAAATGGATTAGTACAATGTCAAATAATAGTTATTTTATAATTAGTTGAAACGTGACAAATTTCATGTATTAAGACAATTATTAATTCAGAAATCTATACAATATTTACTAATTGTTATACAGATATAGATGGTATATTATTTTGATTATAAGTAGAAATTAATTGGTGTCATTATAACAATTTTTAATGTCCGAAATATTTATATAATGTATGTCATGGTCCAATGTATTTAAAAAAAAATAAACTATTTTAGTAACTGTCAAAAACATAAAGAGGTTAACCCTTTTTAATTAATTAATATACGTAAACGTGGCAATATTACGTAATAATTTATCCTACATGTGCCACCTTGTTATTTCTATTACAATTTAACAATTTTATGAGATCCAAATTTATAATTTAAATATTAACTAAGTAATAAAAACATAATCGGCTGGTTAGTAATAATTTAAGATGACCTTGTTATCGATACAAGTTGGCAAGAGGGAACTCACTGATGAAACCATAGATTTTGTAGGACAAATATTTTTTCGGATAATCATTATCTGGAGATTTATCAAAAAAAAATTGGGAGTCACCAAATCCGCAAACTTTATTCTCGCTATCTCTGTAGCTACCACAGACAAGAGTTTCGTCCAATAAATTCTTTGGCGACTCGTCAAAATGAAGGTACTTACGAAAAATTTGCTTGATACTTTTCAAGTGAAAACCCTGACTATAAAGTATTATGACTCGTTTATTTTACACCTCGTATGTAAAGGCAGCTAACTGAACTCTAAAGCCTGGCTCTGCTTGCAGGGCTGGAGAGAGAGTCATACCAGGGGCTTTTCGAACAGTTTTGTCGCAACAAGCCTAAAGGTACTCTCACTGTGGTAGTTTTCCAATTATAGCACTAGAGCGCATTATGCGGCATAATGCTTAACATTGAATGTTTCAACTACAGCAACGCTTCGCACAGTCGAGCACTCTCAAAAGTAGTGTTTTCGCTTGATGCGTGCAATGGATACCAACTCAGTGACAGAAAATTAACAAGTGTTTTTTCTTTAAGTTGACATTGATCGGAATGTTTTATTTATATCTTTAGTAATATTATTTATTGGTGACAAAATTTTTAGAGCTTTCATTTCGTTTTAGGTTTTTGTAAATAATCAAAGTTAATTAAACCTGTGTTAAAAAAATTAATATAAATATGGATGAAGGTACAAGCATTGATTTTTTTTTATATTCCACATTTAAAATGTGAATACAATTTCATTAAAAAGTATATAATTCTTTTAGAACTCATTAAAAAAAATTACTTAAAACAAATGTTAATTAAATAATCAAAATCAAAATTACTTAAAATAATCGTAAACAGTTCTCATACAAATAATTATTAATACCACTTTATTGCATGCCTCTTATGCGAAGCGTTGTTTACACATTAATGAGGTTATTGCTAACTCTATGATTTTTTTTTTCAATACTGTAATTAGCGCACTCTACTGGTGCATTTAAAAACTAATTCACGTTCCAATTAAGCTTCAGCATAATTCAGCATTGTGCGCCACTGAGTCGCACAATGCTTTGTAATTGGAAAACTACCATTAACTACCCCCAAAGTCAATTTTGAGATGGTACCCCTTTACATATACAGGCTAAATTATTAATGAGTGATAATACTTTAGGGTGTGTATGTGCCTCCAATGTAGAGTAGAGTATACTGTAAAAGTACCAGCGCTGAAAGACTTACTATTGACTTTCATGTTTGTATGAGAAATGCCCCATCATAAATTCAAACAAAATCCCTGTAGACACTTCCTTATATGAATTAACATTTTGCAAGTTTTAAACAATCAGTGCATAAGTTATCAAAAGGTTTTTGAAGTAAAACATACTTACAACACTAAGGCTATTTGACAAATAAAACAATGTTTCGTTTCACTTTTAAAAGTGAACATTAATATTACATAGTATTTTAATTTATTTTCTTTTTATACCGTTATATTCATATTATAGATTGCAGGAAACAATAAAATAACTATAATGTATATTTTTATAATTTTTATTTTTACGTTTTAAGAAAGAAAAAAATTTAAGTATGTAACATAAGTAAAATTCTTCATTTTTAAAAATGAAACGAAACGTTTTCTTATCTGTCAAATAGGTTCTCAAGGTGAGGTTGGGTTTGAGATAGTTTTATTTATTCGGGCCTAAGTTTATAGCTTAAGTGCAGTGCTCATTAAGACGGGATTTTACGAAATCCAACCTTTAAGGGTGTTAAACGGGGGTGCAAAGTTAGTATGAAATGTTTTTTAGGTTATTCAAATGAAAATCAGTATGAAGGTTGTTCTTAGGGCCGCGTCTTCTGCAGCGCCTGTGTGCGAAACCCATTAAGCGCATCTTATTTTGACGAATCTTATTGTTTCATGCATGTTTATATGTAATAGGTTTTAAATTAGGTGTGGCATCACCTAATTTAAATGAATGTTACACGCTAAGTCATGTTATTTTAAATTTAGTTTTTATGTATATAAGATAAGGCAGCCTAGACGTTCACGCGAACGAAGTGAAGTAGAGGCTAGTATTTGTATGAATCTAGCAAGTAAGTGTTTGTCGTTTGCAGTCGCAGAAACAATCCGCATGGAGCACAACTACAGCGTGGAGCCGGCGCAGACCGTCGCCGAGAACGTGTCGCGGCTGAACGTGCGGCAGCTCGTCGACACGTTAGGATACCTGTGAGTACATATATATAATACACTAGCTGTCCCCGCGACTTCGTTCGCGTGGTTTTTGAGTGACTTAAGCCTTTATGCAGCGCACGCAATTAAAGTCTCCCTGTTTTTGCAACATGTCTCACTGACGCTTCGCTCCTATTGGTCGCAGCGTAACGTTATATAGCCTAAAGCCTTCCTCTATGAATGGACTATCCTGCAAAAAAAGAATTTTTCTAATCGGACCAGTAGTTCCTGAGATTAGCGCGTTTAAACAAACAAAAACTCTTCCGCTTTATAATATTAGTATAGATTGAACACATATATATATAATACATGTATAATACCTATAGACGCTTCACACCACGTCAATCTGGCCCTGTGCTGAGTATTCGAAGAACTTATGTTACAGGTACCGGACAGCGGAAGTATGTTTAATATTTTTATACTATACACATTTAAGCTTTTTGTTATATTATACACATATTTAATACATATCTATTATCTATACATTAAGTTGACATAACCCAGGAACACAGAAAACCTGTAACGCAAGTTGTGTGGTGGAGCGCCTATAGATATACTTAGCTCGGAACTATATTGACGTGGTGTGAAGTGTCTATAGATGGTTATTATTAAAACAAAAATCGTATATATTTTACTATACATAATAGTTAGAGGTACATACACTAATGGCACCAATTTAGTAACTGGATCCTGTTTGAACAATAGTTTTCAGTAATTCTACCAATTGTATTTTTATTTATAGTCTTTAAAGAACATGCAGTAGTCTAACAGAGATACAGCGCAAGATTTATCATCTCATTTCTGGCCAATGACCAGCAGCTCTTCACCCTCCTATGCCACTCCACAGGTCCCTCAAAAACCTGCAGAAGAAGCAGCTGTGGGTGGTGAAGGTGGAGACTGAGAAGGCGGAGGCGTCCATCACGCAGTCCGAGCAGGTCATCACCAAGATGCCCGACCCCAAACAGATCATTGAGGTATGTTGACTATGAATTTTTTTTTAATTATTATGTTTTATAATTTAAATTAAAAAAAAAACTTTGGTTATTGCTTAGGTCCAGGTGTTTCGACGCGAATAAACCAGGTCAAGTAAGCAGGGCAAGTCAGATTATACACGCTGGACATTAAAATCTGATCATCCGTTTGGAATACAATGCCACAGACAGACACGTACACATTTATACAGACACGTCACCCCGTCGTTTTTGCGTCGGGGGTTAAAAACACTGGGGCACAATATTTGTTTTAAGATTTGCAGTGACTTGTAGACATTTATTTGAACTGTTTATTTAAAAAATAAATATTCCTTCCATTGCTTCTCATCATTACATCTCATGTTTACTAAATTGTTTAAAAATTTCAGATCATCCCGCAGAAGTCGGAGCAGGTGGAGACCCAGAGCGAGGTGCTGCACATCATGGAGGAGGACGGCAACATCTCCGACAACTTCATCTACGAGATCGCCGAGGAGCAGGAGATCACCATGGACGAGGTGAAGGAGATCCCCGGGCCCGAGCCGCGCGAGTGGACCGTCAACATCATCCCCGAGGACCCCTCCAAGCCCAAGTACGCCTACATCAAGCACTGCAACTCCGGCAAGAAGAAGCGCCACTTCACCGCCGAGATGAACGAGATCACCCTCCAGGGGAACTTCGAGAACTACTACATCCTCCCCGACGTGGACCCCTCCGTGGGGGTGGAGATCACCACCAGCTACGAGCCCGAGAATTACATCGTGGAGGAGTACCCCCACCTCGTGCTGCAGGAGCGCCCGCGCAAGCGGCCGCGGGACCCCGACGCCGCCAAGAAGAGGAAGAAGAAGTCGCCCTCCGTCCGCGAGCAGGTGAAGCAGATCAAGACGGAGCTGGGCGAGGACTGGGTCATCGACAACTCGTACGACCAGGACGCCGACGACTACGACGACAAGAAGGCCGCGCGCGTGAGGCGGAAAAATAAGAAATACCTCGGCTACGACTTCGTCACCTAACCTGGCTCCGCGGCTTTTGGTTTTCAGATATTTTTTTTATTAGATACTATATATGCGTGAAATAGGTCGAGCTGTCGGACGCTGTATTTTTTTCCTAGTTTTAAGATGGGTGTACATATGCGCATTGGCCGGTTGACTAAGTATTTTTTATTTAAATTCACGAGAATGAAGCCTGGTTTAGTTTTACTAATTTGTGTTTGAATTTTCTTTTTATTAATCTTAATTTATACGAATGGCGACATATTTTATGACTACCAGCGACTTGCCAAAAGTTGTTAGTGACGTTAAGCTGTTACCTATCCTATATTCGAATGTTATGCATAGGTAAGATTATATTAATATATATTCATCATTGGACGCTTCACAACTCGTTAATCTGGTACCGTGGTAAGTATCAGAAGAACATGTGTTACGGGGTCCAGACAACGGAAATATATTTAATACATACTTTTATACTAAACAGAACTTTAAAATTTTTATTATATTGTACCCGCGACCTCCGGCTCGCACCACTGCGCTACGGAGGTCGTTATAATCATTATATATTTTGGATAATACTAAGTATTAAAATAGCACACTTTTAATTTGTCCTCATTTGTAATATAAACATAAGTATTCATCTGCTCCTAAGATTAGGAGTATTAAAGAAGTAGTGGTATTGGAAGTTTTGTACTATATGAAAATAATTTACTTGTCATTTGCATCAAAGATATCGTTTATTAAAGGTAAACTGTCAAATCAACGTGCTTCATCACTAATATTCTATCAGCACTTCTATTTTAGTTTAAATGTATATTATGTTCTATAATGGATTGGGAAGGTGATTCTAGCGTAGTCGTGCAATACACCCAAATATATTTTATGTATTCATGATAAGAATGATTTAAAAGATGTATATCTCGGCTTAATCATATTTGGCTACGTGTAATATAAGTAAGAGGTGCATATTATCTTAAATGTCTACTTAGATGTAAAGGCTACTAGAAAATTTCAGTTTTAATAATCATTGTTCGTATTTTATTTAACCAAACGTTCGTGGCATGTGTGTTTTTATTCCGCTATTTATTTGGTGGATTTATTAATAAAAGCGAGAGGGTGCGATTTTAATAATGAATCAGAAATCGTTATAAAGTATAATTTTAGGACTGTAAAACATGGCTCATGGAATGCTTTATTGAGAGAGAGATACCTAATTATTAGAACTTGAAATCTCAATGACTATGATTTACGATCATATCTAACATAATAATATTGGGTATTCGCCATGCCTTATGTAAAAATCGAATTAAGTAATGGACTAGTAATAATATAGACTGGCACGCAATTATGATGCAAATATTATATTAGTAATATCGACTACGAAATTGAAGATGGGAGCGCTGGCCAATGCGTGATGTTGATTACAGCTGTTATAATATTATATGAAATCGGATGGGCTGTCGTCGAACTTCTGTTAATATTACATTACTTATAGTAAATAACGTTCTTAAATAAAGACTATGTTTTAAAATTGGTGTATTCATTTGCTTGCTGGAACAGAATTTGATCTAACTGTTCATACTGTCTTTCAATAATAACCCTAAAAATAGGGTTGCTACAATGATACCAATACAAAATGTCACTTATTTATCCGTGTAATATCTTAGGCTCGAATTATAATTAATTACGGTCGCGCTACCGAGCGGTCCGGCCGCTACACCACATTCAAATTCAAATTCAAAAAATTTTATTTCCAAGTTAAACTTAACAAGCTATTTTCGGAAAGTCAACAAAAATACTACAAAATCGCAAGCAATTGTGTGCAACGATTTATTTCAAAGCGGCCCAACCGCATCTCTGAGTTGCATATAATATGTAGTTCATTGCAATTTCACATTGCGACCGGGTCGCTAGCTCACGCGGATGCACATAATTCGAGCCTTTTACACTAATTTTGACATTTATTTTAATTTAATAATGACCTATTTAAGACGAAACACCACGGCTGAGAGAAATACAAAATAGGTATTTATAAAATCTATTGCTGTCTCGCAGTGCCTTAGCTAGTCACCACTAGCGCGATAGAGACAACAGCAACTTGGACTGAAATTACCTATTAAAAGTACCAGAAATCGACGTTTAGGGGATTCCTGTTTCCTCCTCCAAAACTTAACCGATTTAAATATTTTTTTCTATATTAGCTAAAAAAAGAATTGAGCTAGGTTCCTATTTTTTGCTTTTGTTGTTTATTGTAGTCAAATCTGTTTCCTAGATATTTAAACATAGCGGAGAGTCTGGCCATTTTTTTTAGGTTTTTAAACGTCCATATCTCTTTAAATAATTAATTTATTAAAAAAAGGAAAAAATAGGGACGTACAAACAATATCCATAAATATTCAGGAAAAACATAGTTACTCTAGAGGTGTTTATCCAGGGAGGAAATAGAAATCCGCTAGACCCCTTTTTGTACGGAAAAAATTTCGTGGTGTTTCCTCTTGATTTGATCGAATCTAAAAATTAAATATGATTCTTACTGTCGTTCAAAGTCCTATTAGTGGGTATTCGATGCAAAGTGATGGAAGAGTTAATAATCGATCACAGCGCGCACCGTGGCCAAAAAATGAACTTTCGGCATACTTTATACATTTTAGTCACGAAATTTATTTATTAACTAGCTTCCCGCGACTTCGGTTGCGTTGTAATTGAGTGACTTAAGCCGTTTTTGCGGTGCACGCAATGAAAATCCCAAAATGTGAATAATTTTCCCCGTTTTTGCAACATTTCTCACTGACGCTTTGCTCCTATTGGTCGCAGCTTAATATTGTTATATAGCCTTCCTCTATAAATGGACTATCCAACAAAAAAGAATTTTTCAAATTGGACCAGTAGTTTCTGAGATTAGCGGGTTTAAACAAACAAACAAACTCTTCCGCTTTATAATATTAGTATAGATAATCAGTTCTTTCGTTTCGTTGATCTCAACGGCATTTTATTTGGTGGATTACTTTGAAACTAACCAGGAAAAAGAAAATCCTTAGATCGTAACTTTAACGTACTCCGGAACATAACAACGACTGAGAATCAAAATAAACAAAGGTCAATTTATTCGGAAGTACGCGGCGCGATAGCATCTGAATCAAAATCGAATCAGTTTGGAGAGAAAGGCCTCAGTACTTTTGACGTCTTGATATGACAACGAAAATTATAATAATAATTACTTAATAGAGTGAAATAAAACAAATACCATAATTATAAATTGACTTATATTGACTATATTTACATTTGAACGCCGATTATTCGGTTTATTACCGGTAACCTGTGCTTCCTGGCGCAGCAGTGAACTGACTCAAGTCAAGTAGTATACAAGTTTGTATAGTTGGTCCCGTTTAATTTTAATCTAAACGTAAAAAAACCCGTCTATGATACAACCATAGACTAGTGATGCGAATACAATAAGTACAATGATTGAATATGTGAAAACTTGTAAATGGCTTATAGTTAGTACATAGTTCATTAATTTTTAAAAGTAGCTCTAAGTTTTCTCAACAAATAAAATAAATAAATTCTTGTTTGCGACTATACTTTGCCTATTGAATATATTCTACTTTTATTGTAAAAAAATTTGGTGTATTTGTTTCATTACGTTTATGTTAAATTTAAATGGGACATACGATATGTCGTAGTCATCTGGTTGAATTTGCTATTTGATTGAATGACTAGCGCGTTCATTGAATGGCGACATTGAGTTGATTGACTAAAGAACAACTCGTCAAGTCGTTTAATGTAATGTTCAACGTTTTCACTGAACGTAATGTTTGGTTAATAACATTTAATTTAACTCCTTATGAAATGACGACATTTAATTGAATGACTAAAGGACATCTCGTCAAGTTGTTGAATGTGGCGTTCAACGTCTTGACGTCCTTTAGCATAGTCAATGAATGGGATATAGCATACTTTGTTATGTTTGGTAAATGGTAGGGGTAGGTTTGACCGTGAGTTCGCAACTTAAAAGGTCTTCAAAAATGAGGCCATGACATGTCACACCAAATGAAAATGGGCCATGACATGTCACACCAAATGAAAATGAAAATAACAACTATGTAGGTACTATCTGTGCGAGCTCGTTGCTGCCATATTTGTTTTGGTAACTACTAGCGCCACTGCGGGAAAAAATGAACTAAATTTCAATAACCTTACTGATTTTACGTACGCTCTGTTCAAAGGGCTCTGATACAATCCGCTAACTAGTTCGACGCTGAGTAACGCTTGTTCAATGAACGTTCCACCTAGTCAATAAATGTCGCCAATCGCCATTCAATGAACGCACTAGACATTAAATCAAATAGCAGATTCAACCAGATGACTGCGACATATACAATAATATGTGTCTCGCGTCTAGTAGTCGGCGGCCGTGTTGGCGAGGTAGTCGCGGCGGCCGATGTTGCTCGCCTGCTTGTTCTGCACCGCCTCCAGCTTCGGACATTCTGGAACAAACGATCAGAGACTCTATATATAAAATTCAGTTAAAAAATCAAATTTAATTAATATAAACTGAAAATAGTGAAAAAAAAATATTATGTATTAAAAAAAACGTGGGGTGCATACACAGAAGCACTGGGCTACGACTGGCGAGAGAACAGACGCAGGACCGACTTTTTACATGCCCATCCGACGCATGGATCATTTTTCCTCTCAGACAATCGGGTGATTAGCCTGCATTGTCCTAACCAAACTTGAAAACAACTTTTTTTGTTGTTCCAACGCGATAATCGAACTACGACCTCCGGGTGGGAGCAAAGCTCTGAACCACTAGACCACGGAGGCGTTAACGACTTATGTGCAGCACGAGGGCGATGGCTCACCTGTGATCCTGTGCCCCAGGCCGCCGCAGTAGGAGCAGCCCTGCCCGTCCGCCGCCGGCGCCGCCGTCTCGCCGATCATCTCCAGCAGGAAGTCTGGCACCTGCACACACAATGAGAGCATTCAGATATCTCAATTAAATTGATGATTCGATGATGATCCGATAGTGTCCGTGAAGTGCACCTCTCCATTTACCATCTCTCCCGTGGGTGTCGTAAAAGACAGAGGGAATATTATATATCCGGAAATGTGCAGCAGCGTTTTGGCGGCTATTATCTGCACTAGCCTACTCGCCTGCCGAGCGTAGCGAGTATAGGCTACCCCTATAAAATACTTTGAGGGTGGATTATATACAGTACAGCTTACGTCATGATATTATTTTTATAGTTATAAATGGTCCAATTCAGAAACATCCTCCTGTTATTGAAGTCGGTTTGAAAATTATAATTTTATACAGGCTATAATATTAATGAGTGATAATACTTTAGGGTCTGTATGTATCCCGTGTATAGAGTTTACTGTGAAAGTACAGTAAACTCTATACAGCGATGAAAGAGGTACTTTTTTTAAGTATCGTATGAAAAAATTCATGATGTTGGAGCATTTCTTATAGAAACATGAAAGTCAAAAGTAAGTCTTACAGCGCTGGTACTTTCACAGTATACTCTACATAGTAGGCACATACATACCCTAAAGTATTATCACACATTTATTTTCCAATTATATCAAAAATATAAAGGGTGCCTGGCGGGTTTAAGATCTCAATTCTGTAGTCTGTGCTGATGCACACACTACTACAGAATCCCTCCCTATATATTGTGTAACCCTCAACGCGGAACCCGCTAATGATAGCCAAATCGGTCAAGGCGTTGTCGAGTTATAAACCTACAACGAAATGGCATTGATTTTTATATATTAAGAAGATAAATGACAGCCGGCAAATTACATCCTTTAATTAGTCTCCCCAAGTCCTGGACCAGTCCAGTGGGAGCATCGTCATCACCTGCTGGCCGGCCTCGGTGAGCAGGTGCTGCAGGTCCCGCAGCACGGAGCACTCGGTGGCGCGGCCCAGCAGCGTGGTGGCGAGCCCGCGGCCGGCGGCGCGCCCGGTGCGCCCGATGCGGTGCACGTAGTTCTCGATGTCCTCGGGCATGTCGTAGTTGATCACGTGCTGGATGTTCGCGAAGTCCAGACCTGGAGTGGCAAAAACAAAGATATTATTAATAAATATAATAATTATGTATTTAATTTTATATTGTATATAATTATATATATATTATTCAGTACAACTATGCCGGTGTGCATCTGTCGAACGCCAGACAACTGGATCCACATAATACCAGGGATCGCGGTATCGGTATTAGGTACTATGCCGTGATCGTATACCTGAGTGGACTCCAATTCCACAGCTGTTTTGCGTTACACTACCCATCCACATAAAGTATGTCTATTTATGTTAAGTTTTAGTTTATGATACTGTTAATACTTTGTGATGTAGTGTAATGTAAATGTGACTGTTGAATAAATGTAATTATGTACTTACTTACTTACAATTTTAGATATTACTAGCTGATTATATGTATAGTAATAATACACTAAATACTTGCACTTTTTTCCACTTTATTAGTTTTTTTACAAGTTATTTCTTAAAATACACGACCGGTTATTACTAGCTGAGCCGTTCCCACTTCGTTGAGAGCCCGGTACCTCCAAAGGGGATCCTCCGATACGAATTTGCCGTTTATCTATTCACTAGCTGTGCCCTGCGACTTCGTTCGCGTGGTTTTTGGGTGACTTAAACCGTTTATGCAGCGCACGCAACGAAAGTCCCCAATTGCGAATAATTTTCCCCGTTTTTGCAACATTTCTCACTGACGCTTCGCTCCTATTGGTCGCAGCGTAATGTTATACAGCCTAAAGCCTTCCTCTTTAAATGGACTATCAAACAAGAAAAGGATTTTTCAAATCGGACCAGTAGTTCCTTAGATTAGCGCGTTTAAACAAACAAACAAACTCTTCCGCTTTATAATATTAGTATAGATATGATGTAATAGTTCTATGTGACATCGAGTAAAAATATCGATTGTTTGTAATCGATATCTCCACGTCGTGACCGCTCACCCTTGCTGGCGACGTCGGTGGCGACCAGCACGTCCTTCTCCCCGCGGCGGAAGGCCTCCACGGCGCGCGACCGCTCCTCCTGGTCCTTGCCGCCGTGGATAGCCACTGCCTCCACACCTACACATACGTATTTTTATTTTTAAGTATTTTCAGCTATTTAAGCTATAACTTTAGGATATGACTATTCTACCTTTTCTCATTCTAGAAATGTATTTTTTAAATTCTTTGTACAAAAAAAAATTTTTTGCTTTTTCCTTATTCTTGCGACAAAAAAATAAGAAAAGGTAAAAAGTAAAAAAAAAAACATTTTTTTTGTTTATGACAAAAAAAATACATTTCCCAAATTTGGAAAGGTAGTATAATCGTATCTCAAAGTGTAATTCTCTTCACATTTTATTCGGCTTAATACATGCACCATGGATCACCATGTATATATTTATATTATATTAAATATAAATGAAGGATAGGCTCTATCGAAGAGCCCGCCCCGCAGCGTACAAGGCTCAAAAGTTTCCATTATACTATTGGCTTGCCGCGCTGTATAACCAAGGAAACTTGTTGGGTCAAGTACGCTCCGGAGCGAGGGTCAACAACAAGCAAGTGTCTCACCCTTCAGCAGCAGGTATTCATGAATAGCATCCACGTGCTGCTTCCTCTCGGCGAACACCAGCACCGGGGGCGGCGTCTTCTGCAGACACTGCAGCAGGTGCACGGTGCGCGCCTCCGCCTGCACCAGATCCAGGTCCTGGCGCACGTTGAGCGACGCGGCGCCGGCGCGACCCACGTTCACCGTCACCGGCTTCACCAGGGCCGACCTGGGGAAATATATCATAATATAATAATAGCTACCCTCGCCGATTTCGGAGTCGGTAGCCGATTTCATTGAAACCGGGCCAGCAACGCAGGAATTATTTTATAGTGCCCGAGTGTGTGCGCAATACACAAAGACTCTCATGACATTTTAAACGATACTAAAAACGAACGGGTATCGTTGCGGGTTCCGAGTTGCGGGTTGAGGGTTGTGGGTTCCGTGTTTAAGTTTCCACGTTGGGTTGGGTTCAGGGTTGTGTTAAACTATTTATATGCTTAACGAAGTGAGCACGAGTCAGCTAGTCTACACTAATATTAAGAATTGTATTTTTGTATGTAACGACTTAACTCAAAAAGTACTGGCCCGATTTTAATAAGTCTTTTTTCATTAGAAAGCTACATTATCACTGAGTAACATAGGCTATATAAAAATCAATTGCTGTTCGTTAGTCTCGCTAAAACTCGAGATCAGCTGAACTGATTCGGCTATTTTAGGTCTTGATATATTCGTGGAAGTCCCGGGAAGGTTTAAACGGTTTGTATGCTCACCGAGGTGGGCACGGGTCAGCTAGTTGTTAAATATAATAAATAAATCGATTTCTATCGGGTGGTATAGTACCTGGCGAAGTTCTGTATCTTGCGCGGCATGGTGGCGCTGAACAGCAGCGTCTGGCGCTGGCCGGCGAAGTAGGAGAAGATGGTCCGCACGTCCTCCTCGAAACCCATGTCGATCATGCGGTCCGCCTCGTCCATGCACAGGTAGCGGCACACGTTCAGCCGGACCTGAGGAGATGGTTGTCTGTAAGGGCGTTCGCTGCGTTGAGCGTGCGCCCGCGAGGCGTGCTAGTTTCATGACATCCCATAGTCCCATAGAGCAGCGATGCGTTGAGCGGGTTAGCCGTCGCACGCCGCGCGTGTATCAAGTGCCCGCGTGACGGTTTATCCTACCTATGTATTTCACTCGTTCCTAGCCAGAGTGGCCGGGAGCGGGGGAGGCTAGAGCCTCTCTACGTGGGGTCGAAGGACCCGGTATTGGAGATACTAGGGCCGAAGTGAATTCTTAGTTTTTCTAGGAACCCCGCCTATCGCGGGGGAAAACCGTTGCGCTGAGGGAATGTAGCGACGGTTTATATTGTACAGCGAGCATAATAAAAGTATACAGCATAATAAGTTATGAATTTTATTGATACGGACTGTCATTTTTAACCCACTTCAAAAATAGGAGGCTGTTCTAAATGTGTCGTCTGTATTTTTATTTTATTTTTGTTACCTCAGAACTTTCGCCTGGGTGAACCGATAAGGATGTTTCTTTTATAATTTGAAAGCTGGTACTTCCCGTTTGGTCCAGTTCTGACAATGGCATCCATGAAATAAGTCTGAAATTTGCACTAAAGTATGTGCTCAACAATGTCTAGGTAATATGTCAATAAAAAATCGATACTGTATCGAGTGTACACCCGCGCGCTTGACATTATACTGGCCGCCTGCGAGTGAAGGGAGACATGTGCGCGGGTGGCCGCGACGGGCACACGCATGACGCAGCGGTTTGTGGAAATCGGTTGAGGTGTTCAAGGTCATCAAGTCGTTGGTTAGGTGTGATAGGAATGTTACACGCTAAGTCGGGGGTTTTTTTTTTAATATTTAGTTTGCAATTTAGATGATGTAATAGTCACTCACCATCTTCTTGTCCAGCATGTCCATGAGCCTGCCGGGCGTGGCCACCAGGATGTGCACGCCGCGCTGCACCACCTCCATGCACTCCGACACCGCCACACCTGATCACCGAGTTGTATATAGACTCTGCATCATCATAACCTACCACCGCCACATCTTCACCAAATGACGTATATGGATCACGTCATCAGTCTGCCGTCCACTGCTGAACATTTTCTCTTTTTTTTAACCGACTACAGCGAAGTCATAAGTCAAAACCAAAGATGAATTTGGCAGTCTACTTTTATGTGTGTTTTTTTAACCGTAGGGCCTAAGCTACTGATCCGATCTTATTGAAATAAAAATAAAAAAATCTTAATTTAAACATACATTAAGAAAAGTAGAAAAATAAGAAACTGTTTAATTTTTTTCCGGGCAACTATTTACCAATTACAAATTAAAACAGCAAAAAATGTGTGGTAATAAAATTAATAAAAATATTACATACATTATAATAGTAGGTATATAGACTACTTGGAATAGACAAATATAATAAAATACATAAGATACGATAATAAGATGAAAGTATCTTATGTATTTTACTAGAAACCTACCCTGGTGATATAGGCTATAATAATATTATGTATTATTCACGTAGGTTGTCTACGTAATTTTTTTTTATAAAAGCTGATAATTTTTCTATTGTGTAAATACAAAAGGCCTTACCTCCGATGGCCAAGCAGCTCCTGATCTCTGGGCTGCCGCTGATCTTCAGCTGCTTGATGAAGTGCTGCAGGATGTCGTGGGTCTGTTTCGCCAGCTCCCGCGACGGACATATAATGAGCCCGTATGGTCCCTCGTTCCTAGAAAGGATAGCATAATATTATCATAGTGAAACATATCTTTGAATTTACATTTTTACCTTTCACTGCATTGACATATCCCAACAAATACATAAATGTGAAATGAGAGCCCAGTTCAAAGACGAAAAAATGAAATTGAGAAAAATAAATTATTTGTACATTAAAAAATATTATTATTATTATTGATTATGGTCGAGCAGCTAGTGGCTGATATGACCATATCTCACAATGTTGGAATTGTGCCTTGTTCCTTATTTATTTTTTTGAAGCCAACAGTCAAGTTTGTTTTTGAAAGAGTTAACAGTTGTTGCAGAGACCACATCCTCCGGCAGCATGTTCCATTTCTGAACAAGTCTATTGCTAAGAAAGTTGTGAGCTAGCAGAGAGTTTGAAGGTTTCCGTTCTAGTCTGAGTTGATGACCTCGACATGGTCTGGATGTGTCTTTTATTATATATAGATTTTCAAGGTTTGGCACACTGTATTGATGTGTTAATATTTTGTAGGTCTCTATGAGATCTCCACGGAGACGTCTTTCTTCTAGTGTAGTGAGGCGCAATATCTTTAATATCTCCTCATAAGTCTTTCGTCGCAACTCTCTAGGGATTTTTGTAGCTTTCCTTTGCACACTTTCCAGTAGGTTGATGTCTTTCTGGAAGTAGGGACTCCAAACCTGGTATCCATATCCAAGTAGTGGTCTAATGTATGTCTTATATATTTTCAGAAATAAGTCAACCGTCATGCTTTGAAACGTCCTCTGTACAATATAAACAAAAGAGTTAGCCTTTTTGACAATGTTAGCGATATGCTGATCCCATTTTAAGTTGTGTGCTATTGTAACATCCAGATCAACCTGTGAGTTGGTGGAATTTATGGGACAACCACCATCTAGTGTATATTGTAGCTTAGGGTTATTGTTTCCCAGATGCAATACACAACACTTTGTAAGGTTCAGTTTTAGTATCCAGTCGTTAGTCCATTTTAGTATACAATTCAGGTCTGCTTGTATTTGATCAGAACTTACCAGTGGATTAGCAAAGAATTTCCCATCATCGGCAAAGAAGGCGGATTGAGACTGTATAAGTGCAATTAAATCTGTCACATTTATACCAAACAGGTTTGCAGCGAGCACCGCCCCTTGAGAAACTCCGCTTGTCACTGGTTTGCTTTTTGAAAAAGAATTTCCAACTCTAACTTGATATGTTCTGTCCTTTAAATAACTCTGAATCCAATTTAATAGTAATCCTTTAATTCCAAAGTGTTCTAGCTTCATAATGAGGTGTTTATGGGACACTTTGTCGAAGGCACGTTCAAAGTCTAGGTATATAATGTCAACAGGGTTCTTGTTGTCAAGTTCTTTGCACCATGAATGTAGACATGACAGTAGGTTTGTTGTAGTTGACCTTTTTCTAACAAATCCGTGTTGTTTTGATGAAATAACTCCTTCTTTATGCCAAAATGTATTTATGTTTTCACAGATAATCTTTTCCGTTATTTTCACTACCACACTAGTAAGGTTAATAGGCCGAAAATTCCTCGGATCCATTTTATCTCCTTTTTTGAAGATAGGTGTGACAATGGCTTTTTTCCAGTCAGTGGGTACTTGGCCAGTATTAAGTGATTTGTTCATCAAATCAGTTAACAGTGGGGCTAATAATTTTCTGCAATTTTTTATAATTTGACATGAGACTCAATCTGGTCCGGGTGTTGCCATGAGTTAGTGTTAAGGTTAGAGATAACTTTTGTGACATCCTCGACTTTGAATGTTATATCACTTAAACAGTTATTAACTTTAAGAATGACAGTAATTTGAGTCTTAAAATCTATAGAGTGCTCTTTGGAGTATGCTCTTTGAAATTCGCTGGCAAAAATTTCTGCTATGTCCGCTGGTTTGGTAGCTAGATCTCTATTGTTGCTCCTTATAGCAGGAGGTATGCTAACTTTTGAGGAAATAGAGCGCCGAATATAGGAGTAAAATGACTTATCACCATTGTCTAATATTTTTGTTTCATAGTTATGTCTTTGTTTTCTAACAAGGGTGACATATCTATTATTAACTTCCCGGTACCTTGCATAGTCATCACTTAAACCTGACTGTTTGTATAAATTCCAGAGCTTTTTCTTTTTCAAAATGAGTTCTAAGGCTTCCTTATTGATCCAAGGCTTATTGTAGCTTTTGTGTGTCACAGTTTTTTCTGGAGCATGTTTGTTTGTAGTTTTGTTAATTGCTGTCAACAGTTGTAACCATAAATCTTCGGTGTTACAGTCAAGATTAGTATTTTGTAAGTTAGATGCAAGATCAATGTTGTACTCATCAGAGTTAATTAAATGGTATAGCCTATGCAACTTCTTATGATTAACTTGCCGTTGTACATATAACTGGGTACTAAATTCAATAACACAGTGATCACTTTTTCCTATTGGTGGACTGTAATTGATGTGCTTGACTAGCGAGTCTTTATTGACCATAATCAGATCTAAATACATACAATAGGAAAAAAGAGGAACTGTACAAGAGACCACCTTTTTCTGACAACCTAATAAAAAATACTAACTTAAAATACGTTACAATCAAAGTATACTTTAAATAACGTCAAATTGTCTCACCTAATAAAAGGCATCTTGATCTCCTGCTCCAAGCAGAACATGATGATGGGCAGCGTGAACACCAGTGTCTTGCCGGAGCCGGTGAAGGCGATGCCGATCATGTCGCGGCCGCTGAGCACGGCTGGGATGCCCTGCACCTGGATGGGGGTGGGAGTCTTGATACCTTTAGCTTCCAGGCCGCGTAGAATACCTGCAAGTAACATTTAAAGCTAGACCTTTGCTACTTCGTTAGAAAAAACTTTTAGGTTTTTCATTTGATGTTTAAATATATTAATGTATTGGATAATGAGGTATGATCCTTTAATATACACAATAAGTGAATAAGGGAAAATTTCGATGTTTTCGGTTTGTTTACCTATAGGTTATATTTATCAGGGACAAACTATAGTGTAATAATAATTTATAACGTATGGTGCACACTGAGGTTTGGTAGTATGACTAAAAGTACGGACAGTTCTTTTTGGCTTTTGGCAACAAGCGAGCGTAAGCTCCAAGTCACTCAACGAGCTATGGAGCTATGCTCGGATTTTCTCTGCGGGACAGAATCCGAAACGAGGATATTCGCAGTAGAACTTAAGTAACCGATATAGCTCATAGAATCAGTAAGTTGAAGTGGCAATGGGCAGGCCACATCGCTTGGAAAACAGACACTAGATGGGGATGGAAAGTTTTCGAGTGGCGACCACGGATTGGAAGACACAGCGTAGGGCGGCCCGCCACAAGATGGACCGACGATCTGGTCCGAACCGCGGGCAGCCGTTGGATGCAGACAGCGCACGACCGGTCGTTGTGGAAGTCCTTGTGGGAGGCCTATGTTCAGCAGTGAACGTCTTCAGGCTGATGATGATGATGATGGTAAGTAAGGGAGTATGACTACAATGACAGACCTTTGGGGAACTTCATGTGTTGGAACGTCCTGATGGGTGGAGGCACGTCCTCCCCCTCCACCAGTATCCGCAGCTGCTCCCTCACTCCCTGGTGCCTCTCCTCCGACAACTCCAGTATACATTTGGGCGGCTTCCAAGACGTTTTGATCGGTTCAAAATATTGTATACCTGGAAATAAAATATAAATTTAAAGTAATGTTTTTATTGTTCACCAATATACAACACACCGCCTTTAACAAGACCAGTGTAGAAATGCTTTTTGTCAATACAAAGATAGAAGTACCGATAGACTATTGAAACAAAATGATGAGTATAATAATAATGATTAAACAGACAAAACATATAGGTACTAAACGCTAGCTTTTCCACCGGCTTATATGGCTAACCTAACCTAACCTACCCTATACGTTTAATCATACCTTTTAATGACTTTTACTCGAACTTCCAAACGCACATTTTACCTCTTTGGAGGATTTTTTTTACCGGACTTCCCTTAGAGAATATTTTTTGTAAAAATATTTAAAATTTATTTCATGAATTTTAATGAAGAAGCTTCCTACTGAAATTCATTCGAAAAACTTCAAAAACGGCAAAGTTACTAACTTGCATACATTTCTACTAATTGAATTTTTTATTTTTAGCTCTCCGTAAAACTATGTCGAAAATAAATAATACCTATGTCTGAAAAAAATATTACAATAAGGCGTATAACGTATCGTTTCCGAGATATAATTCTGAAAGAATGGAGAATGTTCACTAGTTTTGTTTTTTTACGTTTCATATAGTCCATATGAAATAAAAAAAGTGTGTGTAAAAATTATTTCGATATGTCGCTTAGTTCCCGAGATATTGAACTTTAAAGGGTGCGAGTGACGGTCGGGCGGCGCTCGGCAAAGAGAATATAATCACTACGTTTTAGCGCTCGGCACGGTGACGTCACGAGTCATACGCTCACGCAGTACATTGCGCGCTCCAGTACGGTGTACTACGAAATAACGCTAATATTATTCGAAATGTCGAATTCAATCTGTACATTTTAATTAAAACTAAAACAAACAAAAATAATAAAAAAACTATATCTACTATAAAATTACTTCTAAAACTACAAATAAAAAATAACCCCAAGATCGTCCCCCTCAGGCAGAGTACCCAGAAGGCTCAAAGAGTTTCCCCGCTGGATAGCGATGCTTACTCTTTGAGCCAGGTAGGTTCCCGCTCTGGGGTCTCGGGTGGCTTCTACTAGATTTTTTGAAATTTGACCAAATAATTTATGAGCACCCGGACCCCATGGGCCTAGAGTTTCAACCCCAAACGGTTCAAATATGAGATCCCCACTAAGGTTCTCATATTTGCGCCGCTTGAGGTTCTCCGCCTGGTTTGCGGCCGCACCCGCAACGCTCGAGGTACCCTGGACGTGGGACGGAGCGAGTGTATCGACGCAAGTAGCGTCCCATACAAGAGCCCGTCCCACTCTCCAAGGGACCAAGGTCATTCCGTCTGGTCTCTTGCCATCATCACGCGCCAAACCCGCGGGCTCCAAAATTCAATTAGAAGAAAATCATGTGTTATGCCAAAATGTGAAAGTACTACCACCATAGCACCGGAAAAGTGTATGTGCATACATAATTTTTGTATTGTGTGCGTTATCGCGAAAAAGCTTTTGTACACCTGTCCGAACAAAATTCGTAATAACAATAAGTGCTACTTATTGTTATTATGAATTAATATTTTTTATTAACTATTATGAACTAATAAATTCATCTACCACTGTCTATGTATCTCATTACGAGTATTTGTATGAGTAGATATAATCCCACCAAAAACATTTTCATGTAAAATGTTGTCAAGACGAGTCTACACAGCTTACCCTGTGAAAAAGTTATCAGATATCGTATAAAGCCAAGCTCTACACTACACCTTAATCAAAATCTATCAAAAAGTGGTCAGATCTCATGTAGAACCAAAATTCTTGATCTATGCGCCCTTACTTCACCAGGCTTAACTTCACTTACGCTACATTGCAGTTAAAACGTGACGCTACTACCTTCTGCTACCTGCTACCCTCAAATCTACCCGGAGACTTGTTTTTTTGCATGTACCCTCAAATTTGCTTTTTTTGCGTCTTCCCTCAAATTTCTTTTAATTGCATGTACCCTCAAATTGGTTTTTTTTGCGTCTTCCCTCAAATTTCTTTTAATTGCATCTACCCTCAAAATTGGTTTTTTTTGCGTCTTCCCTCAAATTTGTTTTTTTTTTGCATCTACCTTCAAATTTGTTTTTTTTGCGTCTACCCTCAAATTTGTTTTTTTTTTGCATCTACCGTCAAATATATTTTTTTGCATCTACCCTAAAATTGGTTTTTTTTCATCTACCCTCAAATTTGTTTTTTTTGCATCTACCCTCAAATTTGTTTTTTGTTTTTTTTTTGCGTCTACCCTCAAATTTGTTTTTTTTGCATCTACCCTCAAATTTGTTTTTTTTTGCATCTACCCTCAAATTTGTTTTTTTTGCGTCTACCCTCAAATTGTTTTTTTGCATCTACCCTCAAATTTGTTTTTTTTGCATCTACCCTCAAATTTGTTTTTTTTGCGTCTACCCTCAAATTTTATCTTTTTTTTTGCATCTACACTCAAATTTGTTTTCTTTGCATCTACCCTCAAATTTGTATTTTGTTTTTTTTTGCGTCTACACTCAAATTTGTTTTTTTTTGCATATACCCTCAAATTTTATCTTTTTTTTGCATCTACACTCAAATTTGTTTTTTTTTGCATGTACCCTCAAATTTGTTTTTTTGCATGTACCCTCAAATTTGATCTTTTGCATCTACCCTATAATTATAGTAAATATGTGAGTCAAAACAAGATTACGATACGTCATAAAGTTTTCAAAATATTTAACTTAAAATTCTCGTTCCGATGACGTAATTTTTCAATGTCTGCATATTTTCCAGAATTTCAAATGTCTGTCAATTATTACTCGGTATTCATTAATACTCTGTATTATTCAATGAAACAAATAGTGTATTGGGACAGATACAAGCTACTGTGATAAAAGTTTTAATGAATTTTGAAATTGAAATTGAAATATTTATTTGCATATTGACATTTGACAAAATACAAAGTCTACCCTTACGGGTGTACATGCAGTGCGTTTAAAACTAAATAACAAAAATTTGTTTACTATTTAACTATTAAGACTAAACACAACTAAATATAATTATTTTCTTTAAAATTTTAATAGTCCTTAATACTATAGAAACAATTTTTTACCAGACATGTTTTGGTTTCTTTTTTAAATGTATATATCGGCCGTGTATTTATATATTGGCCGTGTGGTGACGGCATTAGAATACAATTATCACCTCCCCCGATACTATCCTAGGGGAGTCGTAAGAGGCGACTAAAAGGAAACACACACACCAACAGCTAATGTGAGAGAAGGAAAACTCAAAACAAAACCCTGTACCAACCCGTCTAGCCAGCGTGGTACCAGTAGGCTAAAATGCCTTCGATGATTACGCACCAGAATACCAGGCCCCTAGTCCCCGGCGGCCCCGCTATTCCTGGTTACGGTAGCGGCCACGGTAACGGCGGGGCGGGGGGTGCTAAGAATCCCCGGAAATCCCTTCTAAACGACAACTGGCCCTGGTAACACACAACGTGCGCACTTTGAGATTAGACGAGAAGCTCGTAGAGCTGGAAGAGGAGATGAACAAGTTGCACTGGGACATTATTGGTTTATCGGAGATCCGAAGAGAGGGCGGGGATACGATAACCTTACAGTCCAGCCACTTGTTCTACTACCGGGAGGGAGAACAGAAGTCCCAAGGTGGTGTTGGGTTTATCGTCCACAAATCTCTCATCAACAACATTGTGTCCATCGAGAGTGTGTCAAATAGGGTTGCATACCTTGTACTGAGAATCTCAAAACGATATTCGTTGAAGATTGTACAGGTATACGCCCCATCGTCAACACATCCAGACGATGAAGTAGAAGCTACGTATGAGGACGTCAGTAGGGCCATACGTAGCCCTAAAACACACTTCACAGTTGTTATGGGAGATTTCAATGCGAGGCTGGGCTGCAGAAGCGATGATGAGCTGAAAGTTGGGCCATTTGGATTTGGGCAGAGGAATCCCAGAGGACAGATGCTGGCGGACTTTATGGAGAAAGAAGGACTCTTCATGATGAATTCTTTCTTCCAAAAGCCGCCGCAGAGGAAATGGACCTGGTTGAGTCCCGACGGTGTAACTAGAAACGAGATTGACTTCATTATGAGCACCAAGCGGCAGATATTCAACGATGTCTCTGTGATCAACATGGTTAAGACCGGAAGTGATCACCGAATCGTCAGAGGCATGTTGAATATCAACGTCAAACTTGAGAGATCGCGTCTGATGAAGTCTACGCTCCGACCGTCGAATGTCCATATCCAAAACCCCGAGAGCTTTCAACTTGAACTGTAAAATCGCTTCCAATGGCTAGACAGCTACGCATCAGTGGACGATATAAATAGCAGGCTGGTAGAAACTGTCCATACGGTGGGGTCCAAATTTTTCAAGACCCACCGTACAAATAGACCTCAGAAACTATCCGACCAAACCCGGAACCTCATGGCTAGTCGACGTTCAATGACGCTCCAAACTTCGAGTGACGCTGAGTCATATAGGCAGCTCAATAGACAGATTACGAAGTCCTTGCGACACGATATCCGTTCTTTTAATACCCAGCGTATTAAAGAGACAATAGAGCGGAACCAAGGCTCCAAAGTGTTTGCAAGAGACGTATCTATTGGGCAAAGCCAGTTGACAAAGCTGAAGACCGAAGATGGACGCGTAACGTCAAATAAGTCCGAGGTACTACGGGAGATAGAAAGGTTCTATGGACAGCTGTATACCTCGGTCTCAGCTGAACCTGCTAGTTTAGCTGCAGACCCAAGAGCCAGGCTAACACGACACTATACCGAAGACATCCCGGACATCAGCCTGTACGAGATTAGGGTAGCTCTCAAACAGCTTAGGAACAACAAGGCTCCGGGCGAGGATGGAATCACTACAGAGCTTCTGAAAGCGGGCGGCACGCCGGTACTAAAAGTCCTTCAGAAACTCTTCAATTCCTCCTTACTCGATGGGAAAACGCCAGAGGCATGGAACAGGGGTGTTGTGGTCCTGTTCTTAAAAAAAGGCGACAAAACCTTACTGAAGAACTATAGGCCCATAACACTGCTGAGCCATGTCTACAAGCTGTTTTCGAGAGTTATTACGATGCGTCTCGAACGCAGGCTGGATGACTTTCAGCCTACCGAACAAGCCGGTTTCCGAAAAGGCTATAGTACCATAGACCACATACATACGCTGCGGCAGATTATACAGAAGACCGAAGAGTATAATCGGCCATTATGCTTGGCGTTTGTGGACTATGAGAAAGCCTTTGATTCCGTCGAAATATGGGCGGTCCTTAGATCTCTCCAGCGTTGCCGTATTGACTTTCGGTATATCGAAGTGTTAAAAGTGTTTGTATAATAACGCCACCATGTCAGTCCGAGTACAGGAGCACTGCACGAAGGATATCCCTTTAAAGAGAGGAGTAAGACAGGGGGATATCATATCCCCGAAACTGTTTACCGCTGCTCTGGAGGATTCCTTCAAGCTCCTGGAATGGCAAGGACTTGGCATCAACATCAATGGCGAATACATCACTCACCTTCGATTTGCCGACGACATAGTAGTCATGGCAGAATCGCTGGAAGATTTGGGGCGCATGCTCGGTGGCCTCAATAGAGTTTCTCAACAAGTGGGTCTTAAAATGAACATGGACAAAACAAAGATCATGCACAATGGCCATGTTGCACCCACCGCACTAACTGTTGGGAGCTCTACTCTTGAAGTTGTTGACGAATATATATACCTAGGGCAGGCTGTCCGATTAGGTAGGTCCAACTTTAAGAGAGAGGTCAGTAGCCGGATCCAGCTCGGCTGGGCAGCGTTCGGTAAATTACGCAACGTCTTCTCGTCCAAAATACCTCAGTGCCTTAAGACAAAGGTATACAACCAATGTGTGTTACCAGTGATGACTTACGGTTCTGAATCAGAAATGAGGAGATCCATAGAAGAACTAAGGTTGCTGACATTGCCCGTAGGATCAGTCAGCTGAAGTGGCAATGGGCCGGCCACATAGCACGAAGATTGGACGGTCGATGGGGCAAAAAGATCCTAGAGTGGAGGCCACGTACTGGCAAGCGCAGTGTGGGACGGCCACCTACCAGATGGACCGACGACCTGGTGAAAACTGCCGGGTCACGTTGGATGCAGGTGGCAATGGACCGGTCGCACTGGAAATGTATTGGAGAGGCCTATGTCCAGCAGTGGACAGTAAAAGGCTGAAACGACGACGACGACGACGATATAAAGATATATTTTTAAATTTATCTGGTAAATGGTTAAATATATCTATACACATTATATATGATTTTTTAGACACTAATGATAAGTTTACTCGTGGTTTATGCAGTTTATTTAAATATGTTATTCTTAAATTACGTTTGGATAAATCTTTATTTTGTTCAAATAATTTGAAAAATAAAAATACATACCTCATAAATATATAGGCAAGGTACAGGCAGTACATCATATTTTTTAAATATGGTTGATATGATTCATCTTGCTTAAGATTAAACATTGCTCTTATGCATCGTTTTTGTGCTAGAAAGGCATTATGTAAATCACATGAATTTCCCCATAATACTATACTGTAACACAATACTGAGTCTACATAACCGTTATAAGCTAATAAAGCAGTCTTAGTTGATACAACCTGACTAATTCTTCTCAAGGCAAATACAAATTTGATTACTTTTGAACAAACACTATTTACATGTTCTTTCCAATGTTACTAGGTATATATTTCCAATGTTACTCACACATTGACCTCAAGCTTGAAGAAAATTCTTAGTTCTTAGAGATCTTGTAATATTGGCTTTTGCAATTTCGTTATTTTAATTTTAGTAAGATAAAGAATATAATATAATATATTTTTATTGTTTTATTTAGAAAATCAAAATGTTACAATTTGTTTCTGTTTGTAAAGCAAGTTCAAAATACAGTTTTTATAATATGATCCCATACAGGAACCCTGGAAGTAAGTAAAAACGGAAACATCGTAGTAGCTAAAAGATATGTAGTTGAAAAATAATTATTATTGAGGAAAAACTGGAAAAACTACAATTGTTAAATCCATTGCATTGCTGTGTGTGCAATAAAGTCGCGAGTGTATGGTTAAAAATTAAAATTAAATATCATTTAATTCAGGCTGCATAGGCCCATATTATAAATACCTTACAGACTAACATACATATTAAATATACTTAAGAACTACACTTTAACACGTGCTGACGGCGACGTGCAACGCGCTTCATTCCGGAGTCTCCCCCGGAACCTCCGGTAGACCACACCCGTCGGCCAGAACTCTTCCGCCTCGAAGGTTGAAAGAAGATGAGTCGGTACTCTCACCACAAAGGAACTAAAGTTGACCTTGTGGCGAGACTCCAGACGCTCAACCCTCAAGGGGAGGGACGTCTTCTTCCGGATGTAGTCCACGACGTCCTTAATCTCCATGGACCAGTGCAGGCGGGACACGTACAGCGGCGTGGAGCGTACTTCACACCGCAGGCGCTGCTCGGGTCCACAGGGTGCGGTGCCGCGATGGTTGCGGACGGCGGGCTTCTTCTTTCTTCTCTCTACCATTATGAAGCCCTCCTCATCGCACTTTCTGCTCTTGTCCTTTCCAGATTGAGGAGGCTCAGCCTTGCGGCTTTCCATAGCCTTGAGGCTCTCTTTCTTCCCCTTTGTCTTCTCCCGCAGGGGATGTGCGGGGTGAGCGGTGATACACGCAAAACTTTTCTGCTGAGTTGGATGTTGACTCGGCGACTGCGCGACCCGGAGGGGAAGGCTGGCGGGGGCGGCGGCGGGTGCTGACGCGTCAGACTCCGCTGACACGCAAAACGATGCGTCAGCGCGCGCGCCACCACGACGTGTGTTGACGTAGGCAGTTGAATGTTCGGGTGACCCACTTAATGAATTATTACATTTTAATTGTAATAATTCACTACGTAAGTCACGAATGGTAGATTCCGATGCATCCAATCTACCCCGCATCTCGTCCAGCTCTGCCTCCATACTGTTGAAGTTCTTCAACAGGCTGGAGACGTCGACGTGGTCCATAGTCACTACCGGCAGCTTGTGGAGATCCTTCGCCACAAAAGCCGGCACGTCGTCTGGATAAAAAACTACTTAAAATCCTTTAAGTAGTTTTTGATCCATGAGTGCACATACAGACAGACAAAAAATTTACTGATTGCTTTTTCGGCATCAGTATCAATCACGAATCATCCCTAAATAGTCATTATAAAAATATATTCAGTGTACATTGTCCTATGTACACTGTACAGTTTTATTATAAGTATAAAAGAAGATTGATTGACTTGTCTTTACCTTTTTCGTAATGTTATAATATAAAATACTTATTAACTATTTTACTATTTTAATTATCTTTACTATAACTATAGATACTGATGGCACCCATTTCATCAACTTAAAAATTTTTAGATACTTTCTTACCTTTAGCTAACTCCGCAACACCCATCAAAGCTTTACTCTGAGCAACACTTTCCAATATATGCTGTTCCTCTTTAGCCTGTCGTTCAGCTGCAGACAACGCCCTGGCCTCTGCCAAGCGTTTCAGCTCGCTGTGTTGGTCCAACAGAGACACATTGTATTTACGACCC
This sequence comes from Celastrina argiolus, assembly GCA_905187575.2. NCBI lineage: Eukaryota > Metazoa > Arthropoda > Insecta > Lepidoptera > Lycaenidae > Celastrina > Celastrina argiolus. The sequence goes on from LR994597.1 coordinate 2,989,101, forward strand.
CATTCCTCTTGTGAAGCTGGAAGATCATAGATAATATCATGAGTGGTGTACATTACAATATCAAATTTGTTTCTTTTAAAAATAGAAACAGTTGGCTGACATGATCTTACAATGAATAGCCTTAAATAAAGAAAAAAAAATACGACAGTCCTTGGTTAAATAGGGTTGAGAAGGATTAGCTTCCATGTAAGGGAATATACATATTACCCATGACCAATAATTACATAGCACCCTTCCCCTCTTTTGGATATATATATATCCAAAAGAGGGGAAGGGTGTATAAGTAGTATTTGACAAGATAAGTAGTATATGACAAGAAAACCTTCAGTTTTTAAAATATTTATTTTCCTAGAAAATATTATTGACAGTGTGCTAATAACCTAAGTTTTTCCAATTAAGCGTAGTGCTTTGAAGTCCCCAATATGGATATGTTACCAAAGTACCGAAAAATATTGGTAAATTGGTTTGTTTCTATTAAATTGTCTTTTCATTTGTATGCACTGTAAGTGTATCCGTACTAGACACCTCTTACAATATTTGTTTCAACACAAACTTTAAAGTTATTAAATTGCTTTAAGGTTTTGTTACCAAGAAACTTCTGACATACATACCATCGTCGTCTGGGTCATTATCACTAGAACTTTTGTTTTCTGTTGCCGCTTCCGCCGCTATTTGTCCGAGGCGGCCTAATTTTAACAGTTTCTGCTTTTTTCTTTCCTTAACCGGTACGTATGGTTCGTAATTATCGATATCTTCCTCAGAGTCTGATGATTTTTCTTCGCGTCTATATCTCTTTATGGTGGGATTCGACATTATTATAATTCCTGTAGCTTAGTGAAAACTTTCTTCTTACTTTTATATACATAAAAATATTTTAATTACTCAGGAATGACTGATAATTGATAAATTACATTATTTATTTACAAAATTCTAAATTATGTTCTAAATATTTTGCATTTCGCATGTTTTGTTTGACAAGTTTTGACAAATGCTAAGATGACATTTGACAAATATTTTTTTCACTAAAATTAAAAAGCCAATGGTTATGTATATGTCGCAGTCATCTAATTAAATCAGCTATTTCATTGAGTGACTAGCGTTTTTATCGAATGACGACACTTAATTGAAAGACTAGGCCGAACATTGATTGTACAATCGTCACTCAACGTCCAATTAGTTAGCGGATTGTAACATAGCCCTTATATGAGAACGGACATAAAATCAGTCAGGTGACTGAATTTTACTAAATGCGAATCTATTAACCCCGACTCCACGTAGTACTTGTCTGTCAACCCCTAGAGTGTATATTTAAGCGCGTAGGCGCGGAGGGAGAGCAGCCCCCGCCCGCCCGCGGGCGAAGGGGCTGCATTTCCCGCAGCGCCGGAGACGCGACAGACCGACATTGTCCCAATAACAAATCTCCACGTAGAACTTGTCTGTTTTATCTAACCTCTAAACTACAACTGTAAATATTTTCTTAACTAGTGGTTGCTGAGTAGAGGGGAGGGTAGGGAGGATTTCCTTTGTCCCCTTACCGCCGTCTCTACCTTTCTCCCCTGTTTTACTCCTGGAAATATCCCGGAAACACAGACATAACCTCAAAACTTCAACCATAAATATCTTCCAAACTAGTAGTCTCCTAAAGGTGGGAGTGGTAGGGGGGGTTCTCCCCCTCCCCTCCTCCCCCTCCCCTTCCCTCCACCCCCCAATTAAGAGGGATTTATACTAAATTTTTTCCAGCTCCTCCTTTTTTGGAAGTCGGTTAAAAAATCGGAAAATTATTCGGTAACAAACATAAAAAAACCTACTTATTCATCGAATTGAGAAAGCTCCTCCTTTTTTGGAAATCGGTTAAAAAATCGGACTTAATGACGTTCAGTCAATGACTACATGACTAAATGACGTTCAATCAATGTTCAGTCAAGACATTGGACGTTACAATAAACAACTTGACGAGTTCTGTTGTCCTTTAGTCTTTCAATTAAATGTCTTCATTCGATAAAAACGCTAGTCACTCAATGAAATAGCTGATTTAATTAGATGACTGCGCCATATACATTTTCTCTCTAAGTATAGTGGTATAGGTACCTTGAACGTTTCTTGGACCTTCCTTAGACATACCTTTAAACCTTGAGAATAATAACAAAAAAATTACTTTAAGGGCCATAATCTCAAGAGAAATCAACATCTTATTGATTTTTGGAAAAACACTTTTAAAAGCTTTTTTACAATATGTGATAACTGATACGATATCAGACTCATAACAACAAAGAAATAAGAAAGACTCTTACACCTTCCACTGGAGGAAGCCTCGGGCCGAGCGGAGAGAGACCCGAGGTGGTGTAAGTGGAGCCGCTGCTCTAAATTCGAGTCGCCTTGATTGACCATGGATTGGATTGACTTTAGATCAAGTAAAGACAGGATTACCGACGGGCGACGACAATAGTTTTTAACAAACATCATTATTCATGTGCCGCGTAATCAGGTTTACCTAACCGCAACAAGCCGTAGCAAATTTAAACGTGTCGATTACCCTTGTGTTCCTTTAAGCACTTCTTTTACTCTGAACGCTCAGATCATTCGTATGCTAGTGGAACGACTGACAGATGTCAAAATTTAACATTTCCTTTTTATCCCATAAATTCTATTTATATTTTAAATTAACAATAATAACTACATTAAAAAAGAATCTAGAATAAATTTGCTCGATCCATAACTTAAAAATAACATCGAGATCAGTGAAATCTGTGAAATTTAAGTAAACGTCAAAAACAAGATGGGTAAAATTAACGATCAAACGAACTTACCAGTACGTGAAGTTCGATCGTAATTATACGAGGTGTTTCGTCCGAAGAGATTAGTATTATAAGAATTATTAACACATTGTAGTATCGCGTAGTGATTCCACTTCAGCACTTAAGTTTAGAGCTGGTAACTCTAAAAAAAAAAATACATAAAACATAGATGATAGTCCCTTTACTTACGGCGTCCCCACCGTCTACCTCAGCGAAGCATATTGACTTGACTTCATTTTTACGTAGTAACTAATTCTTAATCTGTGCTTCATTTCGTTGAGAGTCATTTGTGATATTTCTGATATGGGCGAACACCTGTTAGGGAGGGTCAGTGGGTCGACACTTCCATATAAAAAGCCAGACCCCCAAGCCAGTCACTAAAAATACGACTTTATTACTTTTGAGTTCAAGGCTTCAAGTTTGTTAAGTGAATCATTACCAACATAGAGAATCTTTTTTTGAGTACTCAAGGTTGGTAGCTTTGGAAAAATGGCGATACGTCACTTTTTTGGTTGTTTGAAAATTGTAAAGAACAAACTTCTGAAAAAATTGATTTTTGCTTGAATATCAAGTGATTTGGCTATTCAATTTGTGCTTCTATATTAAGTTTTGTTGCGTGTCACGGATTTCGTGTGTTTAATTACATTTTCACCGACTCCTTGAAAAGTTAGATTGCAATATTATTTTCGTCTGAAAATATTTCAACTAACATGGAAAGTCGCATCTGCAAGAAGTGTGCGATTGGTGGAGTACGTAGACTCCCCAAATCGACAATATTTCTTGCAAAATTTCCTCTTGACCCTGATTGGTAAGGCTTACAATTTTTGTACCTTTGCATGTAATGTCACCCTAAGGGTTTTGGCACTCATTGTGTTGGTATGTATTTAAATCAGTAATAAAGTCTAAGTAATCCATCCAATTCTATATTATAATATAAAACTTGTTACTTGTACCACTTATGCTATTTACTTCTTAAAGAGGAAATATTTTATTGCTTTCATCGAATAGGGCTCTTTAACCATTGGATCCATTACAAAACTTCTTCCAATATATCCATATTATCCAGCAGTAACATAGGCTACTGTTTTGATTCCTGTGAGAACTAAGTCTGATGACTGCTTTGAATGACTAACAAATTATTAATAAAAAATACCTTTCAGATGTCGATTATGGGTGAAAGCATCAGGCATTGAAGATTTAGTTTATGTGCCATGAAAAGTTGCATATGCTCAAGTTTATCTGTGGTGACCACTTTGCCCGTCAATGCTTTAATGCAAAAGGGAACCGGTTGTTAGCCAGTGCAGTGCCAACTGAAGGTCTCATGAGAACCCCTTTATCTGATGTCGCAGACAAAATTAAAAGAGCGCAACAACAAAATAAAGACCACTAAATTTGTATGTTGTGTATTTTTTATTATGTTACACGGGTAGATATATTTAAACATGGATTTTTGATTTTTTTATTTGATTATCCATGTTTAAGTATTTTCTTTCTGTGTAACATTCACTTTTACCTACAAAAAAACCCCCGAGGCCCCACCTACCCCTAGAATATTATCGATAGAAAGGCCCAACACTAGTATCGATATTCGATAATAATTCGTAACTAGTCCACATCACTAGAACTGTCAAACTATGATATGTCTGAAGGTTGGCAGTATTGTTTGTCGGTGATATAAGAAATCTCTAAGTTGGTACAAGATGCAGTCTAACTGTCGATGTGTGCGTGAGCTCAATTGTTTGTATGAGAGTGCCGTCTCTTAAAACGTAGTGATTATATCATAGATTAGAGTAATTATTTTAATAGAGGGATTATATTCTCTTTGGGGAGGGTGGGTTATACTAATCTCTTCGGACGAAACACCTCGTATAATTACGATCGAACTTCACGTACTGGTAAGTTCGTTTGATCGTTAATTATACTCGGTGTTTCGTCCTCGAGATTAGTATTATAAGAATTATTAACACATTGTAGATGTTTAGAGTAAGAAATATCACAAATTTTACAATTACACTTTATTATCAATTATTAATTTACCGTAACTTAGTTGTAATTAATAGGTATAATACAGTAACATAATAAGGTAAGAACCTATATATTATAATTAAATTTAACTTGATCAATAACATCATCTATTAGGTAAGTATTTATTATATCTCTATTTTATAAAGAACATAAAGTATTTGCTAAAGCAAGACTATCATTTTCAATAATTGGCCTGTCATAAAACTTAGCAAAGGTAGTGGAATTACCGCTCCATCCAGCAGCTTGTCTTATATTATCTACACTAATGTCCATTTTCTTTGCCATTGAGGTGGCTGCGTGCCTTGTACTATGCGACAAAAAGATGGAGACGTCAATTCCACTATCTTTTAATGTCAATTTAATCCAACGACTAATAGTTTGTGGTGAAACATTTTTAAATGGTTTTCTGAAACTAACAAAAAGATAATTATTTTGCCTCACAATATCCTTAGACATTTCTATGTATGCTTGGAGTGTCTTCGCAGGACAAACCTCTGGACGTTCACGAAAAAAAGGTAAGAATAAAATTGGTTGTTTTGAGCCTGGACTAGAAGTTTTGATTAAATCACTTATTTTAATAATTATTTGATCATTACAGCCTACTATTTCATCTAACCTAACTTTAGATAAGGTTTGCACCCTATGTGCTGTAGTTAGGGCTAACAGTGTAACACACTTTTTGGTTAATGTTTCGAGTGAAAAATTTTCATTGGGAAACAATGAAGCTAAATAATTTATTGCAACACCTGCATCCCATGTTAAGTTATAACGAGGTAAAGGTGGTCTTAATTTAAATACACCCTTACAAAACCTCGAAATCCTATCATCATCCGGTAACTTTTTTACAATAAAAGAAAGGGCAGATCTATAGGAATTGATTGTCCTATATTGGGCACAATCTTCAAAGGCTTTTGTAAGAAATTGTAAGATCATAGGGACGGAAGGCTCAAACATATTTATGAAATGAAATGAAATGAAATGAAATGAAATGAAATGAAATGAAATGAAATGAAATGAAATGAAAATATACTTTATTGCGCACAATCAAAAGTTACACATACACAGAATAAAATAAATCAAACAACACAGAAACACGATAGTACACAAAGGCGGTCTTATTACTATAATAGCAATTTCTTCCAGACAACCTTTGAAAGATAGGATTAAATTTCTGGATACGAGTATAATTGTGCTACATAAATAATTATAAATAATGATTAATATAATATATATCTTTATATTACATAATAAATAAACTGTAAATAATAATACATAATAAATAAACTGCAAAATAAATGATAGGGTACAAATCTAAAAAAAAAATACATAATTTATACTTGACACATACTAAGATAATACTTTTTTAAAAGGGATTTAAAAGAATTTAATGTTTTCGCTTGTTTTATGTAAATAGGAAGGGAGTTCCAGAGTAGAACAGATTTAACAGCGAAAGAAGAGTTGTAATACTTTGTGTAATTAATAGGGATATCTAACAGAAGATTCGTATAAGATCGTAACTCTTGTCTATCGGCGCTACGGAAATTAAACATTTGTTTCAAGTATAGAGGGGAGTTGGGATCAAACAAAATAGTGTAAAGTAGCGCAAGTACGCGAGCATCACGGCGAAAGCGGATAGGCAACCACTTGAGCTTGTGCCGAAACTCAGAAACATGGTCATATTTGCGCAAGCCAAAGATGAACCTTATCGACAGATTTTGAAGGCGCTCAAGTTTATTTAGTTGGTCTTCGGTCAAGTTAACGAAGCAAACATCTGCGTAATCTAATAAAGAAAGGAATAGCGACTCGGCTAAAGCTACCTTAGTAGGTATTGGCAAAATATAGCGTAGTCGTTTTAGGGAATGCCACGTCGAGTATATCTTCCTGCTGATTTCTTTCAGTTGTGGAGACCAAGAAAGATGCTCATCAATATACACACCGAGACTTTTAACCACCTTACTATAAGGGATTACTATTTCGTTGATACATACGTCTGGTAAAGTATCCCAGTCAATTCTGGAGGTCAGCCCCGGGCTTCCAAGTATTATCAATTGAGATTTAACAGGATTGATGAGAAGTCCATGATCCTTAGTCCAGTTACAGACCACCGATAAATCCCCATTGATTGCACCAACAGCGGCAGGCAGCATATCCAGAGTCGACTGTGTATAAATTTGCAGATCATCTGCATATAAATGAAAGGAGGAAGATATATATGGAGTTAAGGAGTTTATGAAAAGGGCAAACAGAAGTGGAGATAGGACACCGCCTTGAGGGACTCCGGCTGCAGCAACAGACCAATCGGAAAACGATTCAGAAATCTTTACTCTCTGACGTCGACCTTCCAGGTAACTTTTAAAGAAGCAAGTCACTGATGTTGAGAGGTTAATGGATGCTAAGAGACTTATCAGAATATCGTGGTCTATGGAGTTAAAAGCATTACTAAAGTCGAGTAAAGTTAAGATGGTAAGTTTTTTATGATCCATACCAGTCCGGATATCATCTAATACTTTAACTAAGGCCGTAGTAGTGCTATGACCCAATCGAAAGCCAGATTGAAAAGTGCTTAGAAGATCGTTACGCGAAATATAACTAGTCAGCTGCTGATGTAGGAGTCGCTCAAGTACTTTAGACAGGAAAGGTAGAATTGATATGGGACGGAAATCAGAAACAGTTTTAGGCCTAGACGATTTAGGTAATGGGATTATGTGAGCAGCCTTCCAAGTATCGGGAAAAGAAGAGGTTGAAATAGAGAAGTTAAAAATGTGGGAAAGGATAGGTGCAATTATGTCTAGGATTGGGACAATCATTCTACGACTTACTTCATCATTACCAACAGCATTCGATGCTATTGCCATGACATGTCTTTTAACATCGCACTCCGTACATGGTACGAATGTAAAAGGCTCATTGTTACAAACAGGTAAGGAGGAAAGATAATTCAAAGTTCGCAGTTTTGTAGACGGGTCTAAATTAGAAGAAGGAGTGAATTGTTTGTTTATTAAATCTATATCTATATTAAAGTTTTCATTAGAATTCGAAGTTTTGCCAACACCAAGTGTTTTTAAAAATTTCCAAATTTTCCCCGGATCGCCGTTTTCTACTGATGCATGTATGTGCCGCCTTTGAGCATCACGACACATTGTATTACATCGGTTACGCAATTTTATATATTTTTCACGATGTTCATTGTTGCCAGTTTTTTTGTATTTCGCTTTCGCTGCATGCTTGGCGCTAATCATAGACTTAATATCTTCTGTCAACCATGGAGCTGGCAGATGTTTCATCCTAACTGGCCTAATCGGAGCATGCTTGTCGTATAGTATTTTAAGGAATCTATTAAATATCTCGACCTTACTGTCGACGGATTTCGCTGAGTATAGTACTGCCCAATCAGTATTGAGCACATCTTCCCTCAAGCTATTAGCGTCTATTGAACTGAAATTACGCTGCATTAGTACTTTGCGCTTCCGTTTAGGTGTTCGAATATTATATGCGACATAAATCAAATCATGAAAGGAGAAAATTTCTGCTGAACTTTGACCATGTTTGCTAACATGACCTGATGAAGATACCATGATAAGATCTAGCAAGGAAGGACGGCAACCAGGAGAACAGTGTGTAGGGTTAAGTGGCAGTAAACTAACATTATAGGACTCTAAAATAGACTTTAAGGTTTTAGACCTAGTATCGCCTTTAAGTAAACAAGTATTAAAGTCACCCATTATAATTAAGTGATTATAATCTGGTGTGTATGATTCGAGTATGTTATCAAAAGATGAGAAGTAGTTATGGTGCATCGATGGACAATAGAAAACACCTAGAAGAAGTTTGCTACAGTAAGATACTTCGATCTCAATAAGCAGATACTCCAGTGAATCTAACGGTGTAGGCTGTGCTGACGAACTAATAACAGAGAAAGGAATATCAGAACGCAAATAGATCGCAACACCACCACCACCCTTATCAGTGCGATCGTTTCGAATTAATTTAAAACCAGGCAGGCTATAACAGGTTGACGGTAGACAAGGCTTAAGCCATGTCTCTGATACACAGATGGCATCGACATTAACTTGATCGAAGGAGGTTAGCATATCGGAGTAATGAGCCGGAACGCTCTGCGCATTTTTATGAACGGCTTTAAAACAATTTTGAACAGTAGAAAAATTATGGGAAATTGTATCTCTTAAAGGAGTATATGCACTTAAAAAGCTCTCATCACTACTATGTGAGGAGACGGAAAAAAAGTCACTGGAAGAAGTGTCAAAACTATTATCATTTATATTATGCATAATATAATTTAATATATATGTTTATTAAAATAATATAATTTAATACTTACTAATAAAATATAATAATATAAACACTTTGCAGTAATTAAATACCACTACTATTTAAAAATACCGTAGACCGACAGTGTCAAACACTAAGCATTTTTTTAACCACAGATTAAGAATTAGTTACTTTTTAACATGCACTAAGCACGAAAATAAAATAAACTCAACAGGACAATAAAAACACAAAAAAATCAAGAAAGCAGAGAACACAATAACTTAAAACATATGTACCGGTATGTAAAAAAAACAGAGTTATTTGAAAGCCTGTAACATCTTGACATCATTATCATATTAGTAATGCAAAAATCATACCATTTTTTGAAGCAAATATCATACTGTTTTAAGGTACTTTCCGATATTGAAGCTAGAATTATATCTGTTGAAGCATCTGGGATTTCTCGCTGTAATATTGCAGACCTGACAAAACTCCTGCAACCAGGATAATTTTTCTGTGAATGTTCCGTTTGCTAGAATTAGGAATAGAAAAGTTATTATTATTTATATACACTAATTTTGAACTTAACAAGCGTAAGGACACTGGATACCATGATTGTGTGGGCCACAGTGGCACAATCACAATCCCCTTTGCCTTGTCTGCTATAATCTTTCTTAGAACTTTAACAATAATTGCTACTGGAGGAAATGCATAAAAGAGAAACTTGGACCAGTTTAAAGTAAATGCATCTATTGCAAAGGCATCTGGGTCACTGAACCAAGAAACAAAGTTCTGACACTTTTTATTTAGCCGCGTAGCAAATAAGTCAATTTCGGGATATATTGATAAATCCTTGATTAATGAGTCATAACCATATAAAGATAGTTCCCATTCTACATCTGGGTGAGTCCGTCTTGACTCCCTATCTGCTATCACATTATCTGAAGACTTAATGTATGAAGCAAACACAAATAATCCACGTGTTTCACACCATTGCCAGATGTCTCTTGCTACCTTAGATAGATGAGGGTATTGTATACCTCCCATACGGTTGATGTAACTAATTGCTGTTGTATTATCAACTCTCATTAAAATATTGCAATTGCTGTAATTTTTTGTGAATATTTTCGAAGAAAAATATGCTGCAAGAAGTTCCAGGTGATTAATGTGGAGTTGAATTTCAATTAATGACCATTTTCCACTAGCCTTCTGGTCTCCACAGCTGGCACCCCACCCCGTAGTTGAGGCGTCAGTGAAAATTTCTAAACAATAATTATTATCATTTTTATTCTATTAAATGAATATTCTATGGCATTAGACCACCAATTTAAGTCAGGTAATAGTGAAGATGGCAAAGTCATATATTTTTCATAGTCATCATTGCCCACCAAATTTAGATATTTGCACCGTTCTAATTGTTTTAAATATACCCAACCATATTCTATTGCTGGACATGCCGAGACTAATAATCCAATTAACCTTGCAAAAGTTCTAATTTTAAACCGTTTAAGCTGCATAATATTTAAAAGTTCATTTTTAATTCTTAATCTTTTTTCTAAAGGTAAACTTAAAGTCCAATTGTGCGTGTCAATAATATAACCCAAATATTTTGCAGAGTTTGATGGAGTCGTAATACTCTTTTCTTTGGAAATTCGGCATCCTTTTATGGGGAAATGCAGCCGACATCAATACAATATTTGTGCTGCAGAAGCGAGCTATACGTTCCATTTACAAGATGTCGTCCTTTGAATCTCTGAGAGAAAAGTTTAAGGAAATAGGAATATTGACCGTCGCCTCTCAATACATTTTGGATAATATACTGTATGTCAGAAAGAACTTAAATAATTTTAAAACGAAAAGCGACAATCACTGTAGAAATACAAGAAATAAACACAAGTTAGATATACCTATGATCAGACTTAGCAAAGTAAGCAAATCTTTTAAAGGTCAATGTATACGCCTATACAATAAGATCCCAGAAAACGTTCAAAATTTTTCCATCAATAAATTTAAAAAAGTAGTTAAAGAACGTTTGTGTGCTAAAGCTTATTATAAGATTAATGATTTTGTTAATGATAGCACACCCTGGGAATAAGGTGGCCACTTTCGAGGCTACTTCTATTTTATAAAATATACTTTTGTAAATTGTAATTTATGTTAAGTTATAACATTGTTATATATATATTTTTTTAAAAGAACAATTTTCCCATCTTTTTGCTAAAATGTGGCCCCGAGCGAGTTTCTTACGCCGGTTCTTCTCGCCGGGTTAGTCCCCGAACCGGTGGTAGGTCATCATGTAGGACAATTCTGAAAGTGTTAGTTACTAACCTATTTGGAAATAAAAGATTTTTCATTTTCATTTTCATTTTGTTTATAATGAAACCTAGGTTCAATAACAATTTTTGCGTAATGTTTACATTTTTGACACATTCTTCATAACTACCTCCAACTAATAATAAATCATCGAGATAAATAGATGATATTAATCCGTTAGATCTTAATACATTCACAATTGGTTTCATTAATTTTGTAAATATATATGGAGCTGTACATAAACCAAATGGTAAAACATTGAACTCATACATTTTAGGTCCAACATAAAATCGGAGATATTTTCTGGAACTAGGGTGAATATTAATTAAAAAATAAGCGTCCTTTAAATCTAATGTAGCCAAATAGGAGTCTTTTGTTATAAGATTTAACACCGTGCGAATATCCTCCAACTTAAAATGACAATTATCAATGAACTTGTTAAAATCTTTTAAATTTAAGATAAATGTTTTTTTACCATTTGGTTTGGGTATTAGAAAAACACGCGACACAAACTGATCTATACAAGGATTACACGGTGATACGGCACCAATTAACATTAAGCTATTTACATGTTCTTGTAATTCATCTTTCTCTGCCATTGATAGATTACAGAAATTTTGGGAATTTTTTTGCTGAATAGGTTTATTTACCTTAATTTTGTAACCCTTTATCCAGGATAAAACGGTACTGCTAGAAGTAATTAAATTCCATTGATTATAAAATTTTGTAAGTCTACCTGCATAGCGTACCGTGTCTACTGGCGGCGGTTCTGCTTGGATGGCCTCGTATAAGGCTGACCGGACCTCCTCTGTGGCACGGGTCTGGTCCTCGCCGCAGCTGGCTGTTGTGGGCGTGGCGTTTGGCCCGTCTGCTGCCGGCGAGCAGAGGGCCTCGCCTTCAAGTTTAAATTACCTCTTGAAGAGCTCGCTGGAAAGAATTGAGGTTGCCTCCTTGGTTCTGGTTTTAAATCAGAACTGGATTTAGAAACTGCCTTTGCGGTTTTTATGGTTTCTACAAAATTTTGACCAAAAAGATTGCCCTCAATATTTGTAGAAGACAGATGGTCTCTCAAATCTTTTCTGATGAAGTTTAAAATGAGACTTCTTCTACACAAAGATTGATTATATTGAATATCACACAGTAACCGACCTAGGTCCATCATGTTTTGCGTTAATTGCTTGTCAGAACCTTGTGTATTATTAAGTTGGTTAGAAATAATAACCCCAAGTGACGAGATAGCTGCTGCTATTTCGACTTGTCTAGATTCAATCGACTTATCACGTTTTACTGCTGTATCCGTTATAGCCGCCCTTACTTCAGCGTTAAGCTTGGGTGCGGCTATGTTTGTGCAGTTGTTGGGTATTTTAAATTTTTCCAATAATTTTTTCCGAGCTTCTTTATCAAGTCCTTTTGTGGCTATGTGTGTAAATCTAGAGGCTACTTCTTTGTGTATGTCAGGTCCGTATGCAACTGTTATAGATGGGTCTTCACCCAAAATCTCTAAAAAGTCAGAGTTTGTACTCTCGATCTGGATAATATCATTACTAGTATTTTCGCTGGGAAGCAAGTTCCTAGTTGGAGTTGCTGGACCTTCCAACTGAGTTATAAAACCAGTATCTGAAATGGAAATACCGTTATAATCACCACGCCTATACAGGCCAAGCGACCTAATAATAATCTTTGCAAGCGACTGTTGTGACGTGAGAAACGGTTAGTTACTTTTGTACAAAATAGGATTGTGTCATTGAAAAAATTTGCTGCTCCAAACAGTTATTATCACAAAAACTATTTAAATCACCACATCTATACAGGCCAAGCGACTGTTGTGACATGAGAATCGGTTAAATGCATAAAACATCCGATATTTAGCTATATTTAGCTGAAAACTTTCCGTTTTGTGAAAATGTGGGTACTGAAAGAAAAAATTATTTCCCAAAATAGTTACATAATTACATAGTTTGCATTTCGCATACCATCTAATATTTCCGGTGGTCCCTCCGTCGAAGATTCCGAAGATCTGGAAGAGCTGGAACTGGAACTAGAACTAGAAAGATCTCTGGGTTTTTGGCGGTCCCGCTTAAAATGTTTTTCTAACTTCTTTAACCTTTTAACTACTAATTTAAAATTATCTTCACTACCTCTTTTGGGCATTTTTACTTTTATTTTCAATAATATGTTCAGAAAACCAAGTTTAATATTTATAAAAAAATAATTTTTGTTTACTGTATATTACCAATTTTGTGCAAGACGCGGAACTTGTGAAGTGGTACGGCACTAAATTGCGAATGAAGTCAAGTCAATATGCTTCGCTGAGGTAGACGGTGGGGACGCCGTAAGTAAAGGGACTATCATCTATGTTTCATGTATTTTTTTTTTTTAGAGTTACCAGCTCTAAACTTAAGTGCTGAAGTGGAATCACTACGCGATACTACAATGTGTTAATAATTCTTATAATACTAATCTCGAGGACGAAACACCTCAGATTAATAACTAAAGCATAGATACCGGGTAAAAAGCAAGAGCAGAGACATATTTCTGTTCTTGTCTCACTATACGACACATGCTAATGGGAAGGAAAGGGAAGTCTAGCTGTCCGTTACTTTATTTTTTTAGGCTTGTCACCACTTTGGGCGATCACCTGTACGAAATTGCTCACAAGTTGCCTGTCAGCTTGTTTGAGTTAATTTGATGTCTTTATTCGAGGGACGTCCATAGTCGACATCACATGTCGATAAAAATGAAAATAAAGAAGAAGATATTATGTTTATACTATCTACCACCCAGTATAAATTACTTTCCTCTTAATCTCCGTCTATGTCTATTAAGCTTAAGGGATTTTAGTTTCCCCCAAAAAATATTCAAGATTTCTTCTTGAGGAAGTTTTCTAATATTATGAACAGGATACATTGCTTCCGCGTGAGTTTTGAATGATTTAAAAAACCTAAGTCAATAAGCATCTAATCTAAGAAGTATTAGCATCTTATATTCTTAGATATTATACTCGTACCTCGGTACTACTAATGCTAAAATATAAAGATTGTAACATTATGATGCCGTTCAATGTTCTGGGGGAATCTAATCTTTTAAAACACTATTTAACTACATAAAATAAATTAGAAAACCACAATATATTTAGCGTTTGTAATGGACGTAATGCTATCTATTCAAAACAACGTTACGTGTAAAATCAATTTGACAAAATTAAGAATGTTGAGATAGAGGATAATATGAATAAAAAGTAAAGTCATATATACTTACACCATAATCAAAAGTCAGGAAGAGATTGCTGTAAGCAGTAACACCTCCTTTATTCCTCTTATTGCACTTATCTATTATACAATTGATTGTATTTTATGTTCAAAAAAAGATATTTTTATTCCTTTCTATTTCCAAGATACTATTTAAAAAAAACTTTTAGATAAAAAGTATAATAATATCATCCGAGTCATTCTTATCATCCCATTTTACTGTACTGCTGGTGTATGGAAATCATACAGTGCAAGTAATATTTAACGATGTAACAACACACAGTGTGTGTGTGTCTACACACAGACATTTGACATTTCTAGCATTTGGATTGGGATAAGTAAAAAAAATGTATTCAAAAATATATTTATTACGTATAATAATATTAAATTAATAATGGTAAACAACGCTTACAAACATACAAAAAACTGCACCAAAAATACAAAAAAGCTCTTTCAGTTTATCAACGCAGCATGCACTCCAGTTACGTAGGAGAGCTATGAATTTGACGATACAAATGGACCGACAGGACCGGATTCATACCTCGGCTTCACAGGAAACCCGTGTGCATCAACATCAAGGTGATACAATATTCTCGTTTGCAATAAAATAATTGGGGGTAAATGTTTAGAGCAAACATGACTCTATGTAGCTTCTGGTTTTGCAATGAACTCGAACCATTTTATTTTTGGAGCATGATTTCGTAAAAAACCTGTAAATACCAAATAGCAGATTAATTATATTTAACTTGGTATGGTAACATGGTATGTTTAAAAATAATAAAAGTTAAAAGTACCGAATACATATATTCAAACATAAGGTGATTATTTCGAACGGTTATCGATATAGAAATGTACATCACTATGACAAACTTAACCTCTTTGTTATTGTAAACAAATATTTTTTAAAATAATGCAAACACCGCATACTAGTAGAAACTATAATAATATACACATACATCTATTAAAATAAATTAGTTCTAGCCTATTTGGATAAATTTACTAAGCCTATAACATTTAAAACATACTTATGAAAAGATATTGTTCCGTCACAGTTTTCTTTTCGAGATGTAGGTATAACTTTTACACGCTTCACTAAGCTAGGCTTTTTCCGAAAAAGTTATGTTGTAAATTGCAAAAACTGTAATAAATCGGATGAGAATTATTATCTATTACATTATAATAATAAAATCTAAAAGAAAATGTTTTCTTCATGTTTTATTGTTGACACAATAATAGGATGGCATATAATGCTACCAATTGAAGTTGTCACTAATTTCTAAAGAGCTATAAAAATACAGAGACGTTTTTATTTATTTGGTTTGATACGTTTGACAGACCACCAAAATTTGACAGACCACCAAATCGACCTCTGACCTGGTGACAACGCGAAAAATCATGAAGTTGCTGTCTCTTTTACTCTCATGAATCTTTGCATTTGAATTTTGTTAGATAGATCGCTGTTTTTAGCTCTACTTTTTACACTCCTTCTATGTATATCCTATTTCTATGGAAACACCGAGTATAATCTATGCAAAATGACGTGATCATTCTGAGCGTTTTGAACAGTTTTTGACAGCTGACAGCTGCGTCTGGAACACGGTATGAAGAGGTATGAAGCATGTATGAAGTGTTTGTGTTAACTGTTAACTTGCAGCAAGCACTTGTACACAGATTAAGTATTAGTTACACTTGTAGCCGATTCTATCGAGAGTCGGGTTTTGTCACAAATCAAAGTGAATTTGCTGTAAGCAACCCTTCTACGTGTTTGGACGCATTTAGTCTCGGTCTGTACTGGTGGCGAGTAAATAAACCACAGAAATAAAAGATAAACATTATCTACTACAAGGTCGCATTTTCAAAACACTCTAGTAACAAATGGAGTCACTTACGGTCACTCTCAATCGTGTGGATGGCTAAAAATTTAGATCATGGTGGTGTATGACGATTTTTAATTCCCAAAATAAAGTCAAACGTTTGTCAAGGTTTGAAGTTTGCGTGAATTTTCACCTGTATTTTCATGGTATTTTCGGAGTTAGTTCCGGAGTCCAGAATTCCGGAGAAAATTTTGTTCATGAAAAAGAACTCTGCCCTACAAATAGAGTTGAAAATCGCACAGAGTTGTCAAATCTGTCATTTAGCAACTGTTTTGAAATTACAGAGTACGGTAAATTTAAAACTTCTTAGGTTTTACTATCGCGCATCGCTATCACATCACAAATCTCATGTATCGTAGCCTTATCGTAATTGTTTTTTTTTGCTAATTGTCAACAATTGTCAATGTCAAATGACATCAAAATATCAGTGACACGTAACTTCACATAATTAAATTTACTTTTTGTGACCTCCAAAAGCAAAAATTTGCAATGTTTTCCTAATGTATCCGTAAAATACATCTCAGTAAAATGTCTGACAAAAGTTTTGGTGATTATATTAACCGGAACATAGTGAAAAATCCATTGTTATCGTCCGCTGTTACTGGTCTCTCTATCGAAGACTTGACGCACAATGCCGTGTTGTTGCCTGCCGTTCCTGCTCAAGAAATGAGTAGCAGACAAGGTACGTTCTATTTTAAACCCCTAGAAGCCATTGACAAGTCATGACTGTCCCGACCTTGAGTGAAAACATACAACAATTTTTCCAATGCCTTTGTAGTGAAAGAATCGTCAATATCCGGGACTGTTGTGCAAATTTTCGCTCATTTTCGTCGCACTTTTCAAGAATTTTTACTAATTGAGCTCGTAGTCGTGTTTGATTTTACATAGAACTGCTACTTTAAGTGAATATATCCCAGAGCTATGTAGTAATCCTTAAAACTTTAGCAAGCGAAATCAGTGTTTACAATGTCGAAGTTTTTATACAAATCGTGTAAAAATGCGCCCTTTGAGAATGGATTTTTACCTAAGTTTAATATGCCAGCATACCCAAGCTATAAAAGAATAGATAAGGCCATAAGAAACTTTGTAAGTTGGTTGTGCTTTATATGTGATTAGATATTCATAAATCATAAATATTATATAATGCTGTGAAATAACATTTACCTAAATATTATCTCTTCAATGCCTAATAATAGAAACTTGGTGATAAAAAAGTCTAATATTTTATAGTGAATTCAAAAGCTAAAGCTAGACAGGTTTATATTTTTTCTGTTTCACACCATATACTTTGAGCGGATACAATTTTCAATCTAATATTTACATTCTTTATTTTTTGTATATAATGAATAATTTAATAATAAATAGAAATTAAAGAAAAAATGTTTTTTAGGTCCATTAACATTAATTAATAATTTTTTATGAAATTAAGTTTTAAATGTCAAAATTCATAGTTAATTACCATGAATAAATGCATCCAAATATTTGTTAAGGTACGATAAAAATTAAAATTTTGTTTGAATTCAACTAATAGTCAGGGTTCCCCCATACATGGTTTTCACTTGATTAGTATCAAGCAATTATTTTGTGAGTACCTTCATTTTGATGAGTCGCCCAAGAATTTATTGTTTGTGGTAGCTAACAGAGATAGCAAAAATAAAGTTTGTGTATTTGGCAATTCGATTTTTTTTTTTTGATAAATCTCAAGATAAATTATGCAAAAAAATATTTGTCCTACAAAATCTATGGTTTGATCAAAGAGCCAACTTGTATTGATTAAGAGGTCATCTTAAATAATTAGTAAAGGTTGATTTTGTTTTTATTACTTACTTAATATTAATGTACATACATAATTGTTTTACAAATTGCGTGGTACATTATTCCGGTCCTACGCTCGAAAGTTGAGATTTTTTAAGCCTTGCTAACTCTGTTTGCTACCACAATCGAGAGTCCCTTCCAAGAAATTATATTTAATTATTTTAATTATAATAAATGGACGTCTCATCAAAATAAAGCTACTCAAGAAAAATTAGCTTGATACTAATCATGTGAAAACAATGTATGGGGGAACCCTGACGGTAATATCTTTCTCTATGCCACTCACAGTAATACTGATTAAATTACGGGCCTTGAACTTTAAAGTGTTGAAACTATAATGCATCCTAATTTGGTTTTGTGGACACTATAATGTGATTACAATTATTTATGAATGGAATTGGAGTCAAGAATCTTAAATCTTACTTTCAATTTCTATTTTGATTTCTGTCAAGGTCAAGATGTCTATCACTAATAGAAAAGATGTATTTACATAAAGTATGTAACAAAACTTTTAGTCAAAAATATTTTCTTAAATAAAAAAATATTTTTAATGAAATAAAAGTCACTTTATCACAAAAATATTTATTAAATAAAAAATCAAATACAACTCTATTGCTGTAAGCTTACAGATAATGTACAATATAGATAACCCTTTTAAGTACAATTTCATTACCCGTAATAGTTTTCAAAGTGTTTTAGTGCATACATTTTCTGTTATTGACAAATTATTACCATTACATACATCATAATCCATAATTGACATCTATATTAACGACATTATTATAAGTTTGTCATCATGATACATAATATTTGCAAACATGATGAACATCATCAGCCAGGAAAAAAATGTTGATTACAAGGTTAACAACATTAATCCTCCCAATGGTAACTAATAGTTATATTTCTATTGGCATGGTGTATTTTATGAACATTTAAAATTTACTTAACATACTTAATCCTTTATTTATCTAATTATTTTTGTTAAATTAATATTTGCGGTATCTGAATGTTCAAAATTATTGTGCAACAATACACTATGATATTATGCTGCAAACAGAAGTAATTATTTATTGAATCCCAAATATTTGTGACCTGTTTTTTTTTCTGAGCAAACATTGCATAGGTATATAAGACGTTTACACATGAGGAAAAATCAGTAAAGAAATACTAACTGCCCGCGCCGCGTCCAACCTATGCCTGTTGATTGTTTGATATTTTAGTGTGTGATAGTTAGCAAGTGAAAGTTTTGATTTATTTAGTTATATATTATATATTTTTTTATTTTCGTTGATTGCTATATTATTATCATGCCAAGATTGTTCGATTTTTTTCTATTACTCTTACCATTGCCAAGATATTTGTCAATATTTAAATATATAGATAATATATATGTACTTTAATGAACATACTTTTTTAATTTATTATTTTATTATTAAATGTTATACTTACTTAATTGTATACAAAAACTTCTAGGTAATATCTTACAAATTAGGGTAACTTAAAGTGAAATGGACAACAAATCAAAAAATATATGAATAATGTCATACAATACTTAAAACTTTTATATTATTATTTAATAACTTATATTATATATTTTTTTAATATTTATTCTGAATTCAGATGCTACAAGTGATAGCTTCCTTTGCTTCTTTTAACCAGTAAGCTATTTCTTTAATAAGCATTTCTTAACTATATTAAAAATATGGCAAAATTAAAACCTATTATATCAATACTGTGTCTAATACAAAGTATATGGTGAAATATTTTAAAAGTATGCTCCTCTGTTTTTAAAAATCAAATTTCAACAAATATAATTTTATCTTTACACTCAATTTTATTATTAACGGTAAGGCTAAATCTTACAGGGCACAGCTTTTATATAATAATACTTAAATATACGAAACCTAATCTGTTTAGCCGAGCGTCGATTGGTCCGCAACGGGCAACACTTATTTTTCACGCTGTATAACAGACTTCCAACAACGAGGGGGTCCAATATGGTGCATTGGAAATTGACTGCTATGTCATTTATATGCTTTACTAGAAATGTACTTAAGTATGTCATCAGTAAAAGAGGATATAGAATCTATATATATAAAAGAAAGTTGTGTTTGTTACAACACTTATAACTCGAGAACGGCTGAACCAATTTTCATGGTTTTTGATTCGTTGGATTTGTCTCCTCCCCGAATAGCAGAATACATATTAAAAATATTGAAAACTTGATGTGTAATGAATAATTAATCATGTAAATAAATGCTCATATTTTGTTCATCAAATGTCAAACATTTGTTGTCAAATGATGTAACAACTATGCGTTCAGAAATCTATTAATGTCAGTTTGTAACTTTCAATTAGCAACGTTTTTCTAAATGCATATGACATTTTAAACGATAATTTCTTCTTTTTTTTGGCATTGGCAACGATATCTAGGTACTGAAAACGAAAATGCAGATATTATTGATAACTCAAGAACGGCTTTATCGATATGGCTGAAAATTGGTGAGGAAGTAGCTTAGAGCAAGTAGACGGACATAGGATACTATTTATTTGACAGCGTTTCCGTGAACGTTACGGGTTCTGCGTTAGGGTTTCGCGTTGTGGGTTCCGCGTTGCGGGTTCCGGATTCCGCGTTGCGGGTTTCGGGTTCCCATGCTGCGCGTTCCGCGTTGCGGGTTCCGGGTTCCCGCTGGTTCCGGGTTCCCGCGTTGCGGGTTCCGGGTTCCCGCGTTGCGGGTTCCGCGTTCCGGGTTCCGCGTTGCGGGTTCCGGGTTCCGCGTTGCGGGTTTCGGGTTCCCATGTTGCGGGTTCCGCGTTGCGGGTTCCGGGTTCCCGCGTTGCGGGTTCCGGGTTCCCGCGTTGCGGGTTCCGGGTTCCCGCGTTGCGGGTTCCGGGTTCCCGCGTTGCGGGTTAGGGGCTCCCGCGTTGCGGGTTCCGGGCTCCCGCGTTGCGGGTTCCGGGTTCCCGCGTTGCGGGTTCCGGGTTCCCGCGTTGCGCTTTCCGGGTTCCCGCGTTGCGCGTTCCGGGTTCCCGCGTTGCGGGTTCCGGGTTCCCGCGTTGCGGGTTCCGGGTTCCCGCGTTGCGGGTTCCGGGTTCCCGCGTTGCGGGTTCCGGGTTCCCGCGTTGCGGGTTCCGGGTTCCCGCGTTGCGGGTTCCGGGTTCCCGCGTTGCGGGTTCCGGGTTCCCGCGTTGCGGGTTCCGGGTTCCCGCGTTGCGGGTTCCGGGTTCCCGCGTTGCGGGTTCCGGGTTCCCGCGTTGCGGGTTCCGGGTTCCCGCGTTGCGGGTTCCGGGTTCCCGCGTTGCGGGTTCCGGGTTCCCGCGTTGCGGGTTCCGGGTTCCCGCGTTGCGGGTTCCGGGTTCCCGCGTTGCGGGTTCCGGGTTCCCGCGTTGCGGGTTCCGGGTTCCGCGTTGCGGGTTCCGGGTTCCCGCGTTGCGGGTTCCGGGTTCCCACGTTGTTTTTTTTTAGTTGAATTTCATCATAAACTCTTTATGCTCAACGAAGTGGGCAAGGGTCAGCTAGTTATAGATAAAGAAATATAAAGAGAGACTTAGAATTCACACAAAAAAGTTGTCTAAAGATTTAATACACCCTGACAAGGAGATAATAAAACTTAAAAGATGGCAAATACTATAATTAGATAAACGGCAATAAAAGCCAAACTAGATGAAAAACTGAGGGAGATTTGCTCCCTGATGAAATGCCTCTCCAAAATATGTGTAACATTAAAGCCAAAACATCTGATTATGACAAGGTCGATCGCAGATATAATTAATAATAATAATATTATGACATCACATTCAGTATAGCATGTATGGAAGCCGGCAACCGGCATATTATAAACCTGGTTAGAAAGTGAGAAACCTCTCCTCAGATTTCCAATGAGATACAGCGCTTTCTTACCGAATAGGATTTTATTGAATTCAGTTTTCAGATTCGACACATTAGTTTACAAATATTTGAATTCTGTAAATGAGACAAATACACTATTAAACCTATCATGAAACTGGACAAATGAAATCCGCATTAAATTGTACAAAACTCTAGAGATGTAAATTAACCAGGTTTTACTGCATCAACAAATATATAGAAATAGTGTGCGTGGGTGCCTTGCGGACAACATGCGTATGACCATGATAGAAAGGGTATCTTTCTACGCAAGTCTATTCTTGCGTAGAAAGATACCCTAATGCAAGATTGATAAGGGAACATTTTGTACCTACAATCTGTCAGAATTTCTATTCTTGTGTTATGTGTAGTCAAAACGTATATCTACAGTCACCACACGCGCGCAGTGCGGACCAGTGGACGTTCGTTTCCTAACTAATGTTTCTCGAAGTTCCGTACGAGGAAAGTTCTTTGGATTCTCTTCTCCGTTTCACGCACCAGTAGATACAGAATATTATGGATAAAATGACCACTATTAGTAAAACGACGGCTAAAACGATGGCCGCGATCCCTGCGCCTGTTATATAATCTGAAAAATACATTATAAATGTTAAACCCCATACTAAATAAAAGATTAAAAAAACTATAACCCGACTTCGCAAAAAAGGGCTCTAAAAAGGCTGAAACAAGAAAATAATTCAATTTGAAATCCAGTTAAGCATAGGTACAGATATGGTCAAGGTAGAGCCGTGGTCGTACCCGCTATTGGGATTGTATATTTCAACAGCAGACGAATATTATAGATTTGTTTAGCGGGTACGACCACGGCTCTACCTTGACCATATCTGTACCTATACATATCTGGATTTCAAATTGAATTATTTTCTTGTTTCAGCCTTTTTAGAGCCCTTTTTTGCGAAGTCGGGTTATAGTTTTTTTAATCTTTTATTTTATTTTACATTTTTTTTTGTTTCCACATAAACTATAACATTATATTTTCACTAAACTAACGTTAAATTAACACATAGTAAGTAACTAAACAACTCCTAGATACTATTTGTGCGACCGCATTTTAAACGTTTATTTTGAATTTAACAATAAAATATAATAATTAATTAAAATTTTAAATACATATTGGTAATGTGCTTGCCAAGACCTATCATTTGATACCAAACACGATACAATTATCTTAATTTAATTTTTTTTGGAGATAGTTTTTGACCTATAATTTTCAAAATACAAAATTTTTTGAAAAATTGTATAGCCTATGTTACTCGCGGGACTACTACGAATCGATTGACACCTTATTTATTAAAATCAGACCAGTAGTTTAACCGCTACGAGGGAACATACATACATACATACAAACATACATACATACATACATACATAGACTGCCAAAATCATTACCCTTCCTTTTGGCTTCGCCGAAGTCGGGTAAAAATATACACAACTGTTATGGTATTCAATGCCTTTGTCTGATACGTTGGAAAGGTATATTTGGTAGAAAAGGACGAGGACACTGTTTAATTTTAATACCTAAATGGGTTAAGAGGAAACACCACAAAATTTTTTCCATACAAAAATAGGGATCTAGGGGATTTCTATTTCCTCCCTGGATAACACCTCTAGAGTAACAATTTTTTGCCTGAATATTTATGGATATTGTTTGTACGTCCCTATTTTTTCCTTTTTTTAATAAATTAATTATTTAAAGAGATATGGACGTTTAAAAACCTTAAAAAATGGCCAGACTCTCCTCTATGTTTAAATATCTAGGAAACAGATTTGACTAAAATAAACAACAAAAGCAAAAAATAGGAACCTAGCTCAATTCTTTTTTTAGCTAATACAGAAAAAAATATTTAAATCGTTAAAATTTTGGAGGAGGAAACAGGAATTCCCTAAACGTCGATTTCTGGTACTTTTAATAGGTAATTTCAGTCCAAGTTGCAGTTGTCTCTATCGCGCTAGTGCTGGCTAGCTAAGGCACTGCGAGACAACAATAGATTTTATAAATACCTATTTTGTATTTCTCTCAACCGTGGTGTTTCCTCTTAAGTATGCTATCACTCACTAAATATGTCTATGTCGCGTTAAGCTCAACTCACTAGATATATGCTATGACACTCTAAGCTCAACTCATTTGATCTGTCGCAGTCATCTGGTTGAATCTGCTTATTTAATTGAACGACTAGCGCGGTCATTTAATGGCGTCAAACACCTCATACAGATAGCAATGTGTTGATATATTTTTTGATCAATTTACTTTAATGTGCGTTATAAACACATTCGGAAATTTTAAAGTTTAAAAATAAAATATTAAATGGCTGTTATAATATCGGATTAATTGAATTTGTTGGTAAAAATAGAATTCGATGAACGCGCTAGTCATTCAATCAAATAGCAGATTCAACCAGATGACTGCGACATGTTAGACGTTCTAAGCCCAACTCACTAGATATGTCAATGACGTAGCTGTTGGTGTTGCCAAACGCGTCCACAGCGTTGACCACGACTCGCGGCGAGCAGCATGTGGATCTGTAGTTGGCTATGACCTCCTCACGAGACCCTGATATGAAGTTGCTGTCGTAAATCAGGCCCAGTGGCACTGACGTCAGGCGCAGGAGACCTGCACACAAAATAATTTATTGTAGTATAAGAAAAAACCGCTGGGCGCAGATAGTGACTGAATGGGTAATCGAAGATGGAGAATGCCGGCCTAAGAAAAGATGGCGTAACGAACTGGATGCACATCAGCCAGGCTGGCAAGCGATGGCATACAAAATTAGACTAAGCCTCGGGGGAAGACTAAGGCCCAGCTGTGGAAGAGCAATAGAAAAACAGAGTACTTAAGTACAAATACAGATGAAGATAATAATTCGCCTTGCAGTAAAATTTATGGCATCACCATCAGCATCTCAATCGGAGAACTTACCGCCAACAGCATCGCGGGCCACCACGGTCGCGGACCAAGTATGCTCCGCGCAGTCGTTGCCCAGCCGCCCCGTGCAGGAGCCGCCGAAATTGTGTCGTATCTCCGGCGCCCACACATCGCGGAGAGTCTCGCCAGCGTTCATCACGTACACGTACGCCGACATGGACACCTGCTCGCGACCTTGAAATGAAAAAAGAATATAGAAACTGCAAGACGAGGCAAATGTTTATGCGACGCGACCTTGCAATGAAATATAGTCCATGGAAACTAGAAGTGGAAGAAAAGATAGTCCTATGTTTTACCTATAAATAATCCACATACAATAAAGACTGCCGCGATTTATATAGAAGGGCCTGGCGTCTTGCATTCCTACATACACCTTAAGAATATTATTTGCTAAACGATAGCCAGGACATTTGACTTAGGCGACGACTAACCCTACGTAACTAAGCGCTAGTAAATATCAACCGAAGTCTTACCGTATGCGGTAAAAGTAATGAGATCTCGCGCTCCAGGCTGTGCCGTGGATGCAATTGTGAGGGTGACGATCACGTTTACTGTTTGTCCTGATTGGATAGTTTGCCTGGAATCAGTATTAAATGATGAAGTGTTTTGATTGCGATTGAATGTCTAGTTTCGAGACATAGATGGATAGAGGATTAGGGAAGTAATTGCTACGATGAGTAAAATATGAATATTTGGAAACATACGATGCTGGGCTGATGCCTGTGAGGAATCTTAGTTCTCCAACCGCTCCGAAATCAAAGCGCTGCTGTTGGTCTCTGTAGTTTGTCACTTCGAAATGAAGCTGAAACGAACAATAAGAAATTACCAACGGATTTCAGCCTATTACTAATTTATAATTCGTTTATCCCCTTCGGTTCCTACCTGTAACCTCTCGCCTGGTACGCCATACAGCTTAGAGCTAAGACCAATTTGTACGAAAGTAAGGATAGTTCCAGCTTGGTTGAAGACCTGTGAAAATAAGAGTTACGCGGTTATCATAAATACCTGCATTATAAACAAATTGTTTTTGACAAAGCTACTGTCGACAGATCACCAAATATTTAGTTACCTGAGAACTGGCTCTTCCGAACGGGAGGATGTTACTGTCGTTGTATTGCATCCGGTTGTACATCCAAGAGTCGAACTCTTCGGCTCTCTCCAGATCGGATTCGGGGAACCTGATCGTCACTGACCTTCCTAACCGAATCTCCGTTTGGGGATTGAATGGTCCCGCGAAACGGACGAAGGGTTCACCTGGAAATATAAGTCAATAGCTTAAAGAAAAGCTGTTTTAATTATTTTAGAGCATTTGATTAACTAAGATTTTGCCTCACGAGAACTTGGTCCTATAAAATGTATCCTGTTAAAATACATATATATTGTATCCAAATTACCTTGCACGTCTCTTCCCAGAATTTTAACGTATACTTTTGAACTGGACACTTTGGGCATTGTTAATTCAGTCATAATATTTGCCATTGCACCGTCTGAATCTGATGGTTGGTAGCTAAAAAGGAATGTCAATAGAAATTAGATTTATAGACTTGCGACTATACTCTTACTTAGATAGAGATACAGATTTTCAAAGGTTAAGGAGTGTTACAAACATAGTAAGGAATGTTACAATCAGGGTTTACATCAAACGACCGAAGGCTTGCTCTATCCCTACTCTATAATTTTTTTTTAGTGTAAATAGACGTAGACCATTCTTTCGTTGTTCTATCTGCGTTTGCTCGCATTCACTCGTTGATATTTTGGTGTAAACGCTGGCGTTACCAGCTTTCGTTTACACTAAATATCAGGAAATAATGCTTTTGTTCTAGCTCTTTATAATTTTGATGTCAACCCAACTTGAGACAACACTGTAAATTGCTGTCGGGAAAACAGCAAAAAATGTACATGATTTTAGGGACTGTACCTGAAGGATAGTTTGGCTAGCTCCATTCCCGTCTCATCGACCAGGGATGATTCCCTGACACTCGCCACTGGTCCTGTTAGTCTCATCTGAAGGGTGTCTGAAAACAGATGAGCTTATTTTATTGGGATTTCGGAATTTAAGGCCGATGTCTAATAAAAATGTTATTTAACCTTTTAGGTAAGGTTTATTTAAGTCACAAATAGTTGACCACGAAACAAATACTTTTATCAACTAGATTCTAGAAGTTCATAACCTACTTAAATCTCTAATACCTAAGTAATATCAATTATTATCATTGATGATATTGTGGTTATTCCTACATATTTTCATTGGCTCATATTTTATACTCTAGTAATAACATTATTTACATTTTTTACAACATAATTCTTACTTTTCTTATATTTCTATGTTTTTTCCCCATCAACTAGTGGGTGGTAACTAGGGCTTGCAATCCGGATATCCGGATATCCGCACTATCCGGATATCCGCCGATTTTCAAATCCGGATTTGACTTGCATAATTATCCGCATTTTACGGATATTACGGATAGTTGTATTTCTCTTTTAAATATTAAATAAAAAGTTGTTAAACACATGAGTGTTATTGCGTTATATTATTTTAATATAGTTAATCACTTGCAATTATTTACTTACTTCACAAATCACAATAATTCAATATTTTGAAAATCCTTCGAACGAATCTGTGAGACTGACGATTGTTAAAATTATTTCTACATTTTTTGAAACACAACAATCAGATCAAACAGTCATAACTTCAACAGAAAATACACAAGATACAGAAGGTTGCTCTTCTTCAACTGTTTTATCACAACATTACAAGAAGAACTCATCCGGTTTATGAGTCAGCCATCTTCTGCGCAGCAACCGACTTCTTCAACAAATGATTTAGACACCACAATTCGAGTAGAGATGGCACTATTTGATGGAAATGGGCAGAGGAGCAGGAATTTAGCAAGGGTTTACAATCTTCTTTTATCAATACCACCGACCAGCGTTGAAGCAGAAAGAGTGTTTTCTGCTACAGGATATTTATGTAACCATTTAAGAACTTCCATGAAAGAAGATTCATTAGATAGTTTAAGCTTTTTAAGATCATATTACCAAAATTTTGATAAAAAATAGTTTAAGCATTGCGAAATATTATGAAGAGATTATTTGATATATTTTGATCATTTTTGTTTTATGTTATTTTATTAATACCAAAGAGAATATAATCACTACGTTTTAATTAATACATTTGTTGTTTCATAATTAAGCTGATTTGCCAATGAAAGAGATATTTTTATTTAATTATTATATTTTAAATAGGTTAATTTTATTGGGGGGATATTGTGATTTGTTATAAATGTAAGATCTCATTTTAAAGCGTTTTAGATCATGTTACCAAAATTTGGATAAAAAATAGTTTAAGAATTACCTAATATATTTGATAATTTCGAGATATTTTGTTCATTTTTGTTTTATTATATTATATTTATACTATTGTTGTTTATAATTGAGCTGATTTGCCACGAAAAGTGATATTTTTATTTAATTCTTATGTTTTAAATAGGTTGATTTTAGTGGGATGTTGTGATTTATGATAAATGTAAGATCTCACTTTTAATTATAATTGTTTTAATTTGAAAAGAATAGATACAAATTATTAATGTGGTATGATCAGTGTTTTATTGTATAATTTTAGAAAGTGTACTAGTTTTTTTATGTGATTATTACTTAAAATATTGGTATAGTTTCTTATTTCTTTGTCATTTTGCTTGAGAGACTGATTAAAACGTGTAACAAAAGCTTACTAGTCTTATTTATAATAAAAACTAAAAAAATATCCGGATAATCCGGATAGTAAAATATTAATATCCGTACTATCCGGATAGTAAAAATGAACGGATATTGCAAGCCCTAGTGGTAACCCTACGTTATCTGTCTCGACCTGTACGATAACCTCATCTATTTACTTCCCTATTTGTACTAGTTCATCAATTTTAATCATTATTGACTATCTTCAGTTTGTTATCACTTATCAGCTCCGTACGGCTTTGGCTGCTCGATTTCTTCGTTCATTTAGTTTTAGTTGGTACAAGTGTTAGTGTGTGTAATCTTTATTATAAATTGTGATTTATATTAAATCTTTCGTTATTCTTATATCTGATTTGTGATCTGAATTCGATATACATAAGATAGTGTAGGTGTAGTGTTTCTTTGATACGAGAAATTATAGTTAATATACAATTTAGTAATATTTACTTATTATCGAGAGCGTCCAATTATGTTTGGGTGCGAGATCTCTGAATTTTTATAAGCGTCTTACGTCTAATAAACATTGCTACGTTAAATTAAACAATAATATACTGCCGAAGTTTCAAAGGATTTCTGGTTTCCCTGTGATAGGTAAAAAATCGTACAAGCTACTAAGAACATTGGTAATAATCATCACCATTCAGACATTAAAGTTTTTCTCGAACTCAATACAAAAACACACGGGGCTAATAGCCCTAATATTACATTTAAACGAGTTTTTAGCTTCTTACAAAAACAAACCCGAAACGTGCTCCGATAAGCATCTACTAATCGAAAAGGCCCGGAGAAGAGGATGAGGTGAGTTAATATGCATGGAATTGTTGGTATACCTCTTACAATTTGGAATAATATAAACATCATGTTTTTGAACGCCGAATAATTTTAGATAAATAGTGATTGGTAGATTTGAACCGATCACAAGCAAATAACAAGTTAAATTTTATCAGATCATTATTAAATTGATTCTAATTTATACGCTTTTAATACTCGTAGCATCTCATTAGTCTAATGTCACAAAAACTAAATGATTTGTTCATTAAAAAAAACATATATATGGTCGAATTAAGAAACCACCTCCGTTTTTGTAAGTCGGTTAAAAAGCGAAATGTCCAGTTCTAAGGTACATATTTTCAGAATCGAGAAATCGGTATAAAGTAACCTATATTGATGTAATGCACTTTACAAACGATTAGGATATTGATTTAATTATTTCCGAAACTAGTTCTTCAACCTTGAGATTCTTACTTATGCGGAGAAAGGCATTTAAGTCCATACACCTTACACGGTCTTCGTATAGATGTAACACGTTTTTCATATACTAAAGATGATGAGATTTCAATGTCTATAATGGTATACCGGCCTGTATCGTCGCCTGAAAGTATGCATTTTTACCCCTTTACTAATATTTTTTTAACTAATGATGAGTTCTTGTCTTCGTCTGATAAATATTTATTATTTTTGGGGGCTAAAGTTTATCTAATGAAATGCTGAATTGGAGTTCAACGAACGATAGGCACTATAAAAACTTTCACTTTAACAGTTTGTACTTTGTTTATAGATGGACGTTGCGTTTAGTTTTTGTCACTTATTCTATTTATTATACTATAAGACAAAATGCAAACTTAAATAGAAAAATAATTTCTGATTAGTTATGTAGCTTATCGTGTATCAAAGTAGCAAATTGATTGCCCTACGGTGGAATCATTGCAAAAACATCATAGGTGTTCGTTTTAAAGAAATACAATATTTTGGTCATTTAAGATTATCTCTTTTCTATTACCTCTACGAAAAGACATAATAAATAATTTTGGTCATTACAATTTTGTACTGTCTCCCACTTTGCTTGGGGAGGGAAACTAGAATACTTCCAACTCCTCCTTTTTCTCTTCTGATTAACTTCATTGTGGGTCCCAAGACAGATTTAGCTTGTCCCTCGGGCACCCCTGAGATCATAACAAAGGGTCTTGGCTCACAGGAGTTCCTGTGGTGAAAATGTGTGGTGGGCCAATACCCGTTACAAAATTACCTCTACGCTGCAACTCGACGTCGAAGTGTATCAGTGTCCGAGCGGTGACCTGTATGCGGTACTCGCAGGTGTCGCACCGCACGCTCAGGTGCCACACCCCGACCATTCGCGCCAGGTTCCCGTCGGTCGGCGTCGCGGGTAATACTGATAGCCTGGAGGGATATAAAGGCCAATATAGGACAAACACAAAGCTTGATTCTTAGTAATCCTTAAATCTTATTAGACTACCCATTAAAGGTGTAGTAAGTTGTTTAAGCGAGTTGCTTCTTCTCGCCGGGATAAAGTCAAAGTCAAGTTAAAGTGAAACATAAATGTTAATGAAAAAATAGAGAAGTGTTTTCTGAACGTCGTTTCTATATGATGCCTACTACCGGTTTGGAAACTATCTTTAGCACTAGTTAATGCTTCGTAGTGTACCAAAAAGCAGTACTTTCTATTTTCATTGACGCCCTCCTCTGTGTCGTCAGAACCTGTATGTCCCATGACTTGGGGTCTTTACAGACAGTATTCCCTGGCACACTCTTTCCCGATGCAATATGATCCAAATGTAAACCAAGTTCAGTATGAGCGGCTTTTATGCTACCAATCAAAACGTCATTTCATCGCGCAATGGAGAGATGCAATGGCATTTTTGGTTATTAAACAAAAATATATTTTTGAATCGGAACTTAGTTAACGCACTTTGATGATGCGTCAAAGCATGATGAACTAAGTATAAAATCTTTCCGGAAATTGAACGAGCACAATTTACTCACATATCCTCGTTCGTCCCAGGGAACACCAGGTGCACTTCTCGCGGCTGCAAGCTGACGGTGGTGGACGCTGACGAGAAGCCCAGCACTGATGTTACGTTGTTCAAGTCAATTTGCGGCTCTGAAATTTTATAAATACCTTTTTAAATATAAATACCTCTTACATGTATGTATAGTAGATGGACATAAGAGCCATTTTCAGTATTGTAAACAACCTTAATCCTGTATTCATTTAGTGAAATCACGTACGGTTGAAAAGTTCTTCTTCAAGATAGTTTTTGGCGGTTTTCCGAATATAGTATTGTTACATTACAAATATAAAAACTATTTAGTTGGCACAGAGCAGTGGACACTGGGTTTAAAACTACAACATTACATCCAGCGTAACTTGCAATGAACCTGTGTCCGGAACCCGTCATTCTGATTTTTTTTGCTCGGACAATACAAATCATACAACAATAGTAATTTGTTATGACAGACGCATTAAATTCATTATTTACTCAAGGCTCGAAAATTACGAGCAAACGGTAATTGGATGATGAGAGAAGCTTCCTGGCTGAAGGAATGATGTACTGTTCGATCGTTATATGAGAAGCCCAAATCTTTTAACTGTATTCGATTCTTCGACTGTAAATTATCAGTAGAAATCTGACTCTGTATTCCTAGAGTAGTTCTTTTTCCACAATTAATCCAATATATATTATAAGAAAGAAAGATATTAGAAGAATCACAACCACTTCGTAAGTTAATTGACCTAATGAGCACGTACCATCGTTCGGAGGGTAGATGATGGCGTGTTCCACGTTGCCTTCTATGGATATCCTGAGTGCTGTGACTCCGTTCTCCACCGGCAACCCTAGGGATATGGCCTCGCCACCAGCCCGCTTGATGAGCAGCGTCTGAAATTAGTTACGAAATATCTTTATATCTGCTATCTTCTTGGCTAATATGGTATACTCTGATCAGATCCGAATTAATGTAGACGTAACAAAGATTAAATTTGACCTATATATTAATAGATACTGTTTGTCTATATAATCACTGTGGTAATATTTAATATATAGGACTAGATAGATAATATAGGACTAAGGAGTCTCTATAATTTTTCCATTTTATCTGTCTAAAGTATTTTACCGGGCAGTCTTTTTTGGCTATGTCAGTACTTCGCTTTCTCTGTCTAATGAAGCATCTGAATTAAGTTTAGGAATCGAAATTGATTTGGAAATTTAAAAACTGAATAGATTTTAAAATACTACAGTAGATGTAGAATAACTAGCAAATCTTGATTATCATATCTCAAAATGAGCTTATATTTGCTTTGACATTCAATAACAAATATGCCAATCGTCATCTTCTTACATCAAATTTCACTTCAGGGTGGTGTTGCAACCTGGCTTGTCTCTGGGTCGGATCATATGGCTCCCATAGCCGCAGCTCCGCCTCTGATGCGATATTGTCTGCGTTGTCCTCATCCTGAAACGTAACATGATTCACGTCTTTTTTTGCCTACAGTTTTTTTGGAAGGTCAAAGATTGCTTGTCTATGGTTTTATGTCGCCCGTTCTTCTTAACGTTTGCACTACTTCGGTTATACGTCGCGATTTAGTTTTTAAGATTACGTCATTGTAGAATTATGTTTATTGTTAATCTATTTGGTTAATGTTAATTTGAAATATTATTATTGGATTGAGTAATATAAATTAAAATGCTACCGATAGTATTTAGTTTTCATATATTTAATAGTCCAGTTCCTAGCTGGGTCGGTCCGTTTACTTTTAATTATAGGTATAATGTTTGTTAAAATTAGGAAACATTTAAACGGTTAAAACGTTAGTAAGTACGAATTAAAGTATTGGTACCATAAGCTGTATGGAGTACGGCAGCACTTCTCCGTCGGTATGGGAGGAGACGTTCTTGAGGTCTTGCAGGGATTGTTCCGAGTCTACTGATGGGTAGCTTGGGTCTGTCCAAATTGTATACACCTAGAATGAAGAAATTGAAAGTTATAATTGAGTTTAATAACAATACGCCCGAATTATAAAATAAAAATTACACGGTGAAAGAACATCCGGAATTTTCAGACACAGATTTCTATGTTGATGCCATGCTAAGTACTGGTTACCTTCTATTTTTAACGCCATTTATATCAACCAACGTATCTAATAAGTCTGGCTAAACGTTAGTAAATGCTTTGTCATGTTTACTTTTAATCTCTTCTCGATAAGAGCTCGCAGGGCCAAAGGCAGTTTCTGTGGATCTCCTGCCCCCTTGTCTGTGATAAGGAAGAGAGCGCTGTCGTAGGGTACTAGCTTTGCAGCTAACCCCAGGGCCCGCATGGTCCCGTCGACTGGCGCATCAGTGTAGACGTCCTGTAAAAATGTTGCAAGATCAGGTTGGGGTGTTGTAGAAATGCATCTTTATGAAAACGTCACCAGTTGATTACTGAAGATATTACCCGATTGCGCTAGAAAGTAGTAACATAAATGAGTGATAACTGAGAGTAGAGAGTATATAGAGAGGGACACCGATAAAAACATACAAACATACAGCTAAAATCCATCCAGCCGTCGAGCCAAAGAGGTCTTTGGCTCAACGGCTGGATGGATTTTAGCTGGAGAGATGTTTACTGTGAGAGTGACACTGAGTATATGAAAATAAAAAGCGCAAAGTTTTTGTTTAGCTTTTTATGTAGGTCTTTTATTCATTAAATAATCTTATTTGTTCACTAAATTCCTTTCAAAATATTCCCTATCTTTGTACTAGTTATTCGAAGTGGTATATTTATTGTCAGATCAGCGATTTAGTTTGTACTGGAAACCGGACTATGACAAATATTTATCGGGCCAGCAAAACTAGTCTGTTGATAGCTGTGACCTTATAGCAATTGAATTCAATGTTTGCATACGTCAATACACATTTTGTATTATTTACACGTAATTTTCATAAAGCCACAGACACATGATGAGTTGCGCACGGTGATTTGGTTTTCTTGACTTCCTAACTGAACAACAACCTAATTTTCGTTGCACACAGTTTGAAGTGACTTCTTTTCTTTCAGGGGCCCAAAATGCTACGTGACTTTTGGTGTGACTTAAATTTAATTATCGATTTAGTAGTTGCTCTTATGTACTTAAGAATAATCTAGTTTGACAAATTAGACGGCATTTTCGAGGTGAGACGACAGTCATTGCCAAGGCGATCTTGTTTGTAACTGTCCTCTGCTGTTTTCTTTCCTTGCTCCGTGTGTGTGGCTTGTATCATATGGTTTACATTTTACGTATATGGTAATGGAGCTGTTGTGACAATGTTGACTGTCACGGCTTAATGTACCATATACGGCTAATTATAGTTATGATCTAAGTATAATGCTTGAAGGTCGTAGACCGCACAAATATTATCATGTAGTTTTAACACCTCTTGATCGTTTATACTTTATAGTAAAGTAAGTGCAATGCATCTATGAGTACATTAATTCTTTTTGAATTTGAATGATAAACTAAAAATTCAATGCTGTAGTTGTTCAATTATATCATAGAAAAATCATTGTATAGTGTGGGTATTGTTGAATAAACATTTATTTATTTAATAGTTCCATAGCCAATATAAGGTTTAAGGATCATTATTGTTCAGTTATACAGTGTGTAAAAAGAACAGTCACTATGACTTTGAGACACCATTATACTACCTGTCCTCATTTTGGAAATGTTTTTTTTGTCGCAAAAATAAACAAAATGCAAAAAAAATATTTATTTTTGTAAAATAAATATACATTTCTAGTCTCAATCATATCCCAAAGTTATAGGTGTAAAAAAAATTACACCCGTTATACGGTTCTGTCCTAAGCGCCATGAGGGGTTTGCCTACCTAATATTTATGCATACGATGTTTGTAGCTTATTGTTTGCAAAACAATAGCTCTGCGGTTTGTCTAATTTGAATTACGTACGTACTTTGATTTAAATTAATTTTATTAAAATAGAGTCACTGCAATTCACTTCTATGTAGCTTTGTATTTACAACAGTCGCAAAGTTAGCTTGTTTGGTTTATAATCTCCAACTACTCGCCCTTATTAATTGTCTTGTCTCTATTTTACCTGATACTTGAGGAGTAGCTTTGATAGTGCCTCTGCTACTGTCCTCTGTCCACTCCCAGGGTGTGAGGGCTGGAGGCTATGACGGGATCTCCAATTGACACCTGATAATAAGAATAATAAGACTTTTAGTATTTAAAAAAAGGTAGTAAATAGTTTGTAACTTCAACACATTACGCTCTGGAATATCAGTAAGTTTTGTTACAGTAAAAAATATCGATCATAACATAGTTAGAACAATAATAATAATAAAATTGTTTGCTATTATTATTAAAAATATACAATGATTTTTAATATAACCTTTGTAGCCAAAAGGTGTAATTTAGTAGTCTATCTATTTATGTTTGATTCTTCCATCTACCCGTAGTCAAATGATTCGTAATTATGGCCCAGGCATAGGTTTTATTTGCGTCGAGTTATTTCTTTTTGTAGACATAATATTCTTGAACTTACAGTTAAAACTACTATCAACTTGTAACTTGAACTATTAGGTTATTATTTAGTTGTAATTGAAGTAACTAGCTAATCTGATAGTATTATTAACCTTGATAGGGGAATGTAGTTCCGCTCCACTTCCCGGCGCAATATAAATTAATAGTTTCGACATTTTACGTGACAACCTTTTTTGTTTGGGTTACTACCATGGTTGGGACTTTTGTCACTTGCAAACGGTGGTATGGATTCAAATTTAACATGTATTAGACTCCTTTCAATTGCTCTAGTATGTATTAAAAGGTTTATGCAAAAACTAATTTTCTATTATTTTTTACAGGTAAGTGACCCGATCGAACAAATGGTGTGTTTGGCTTTGGTGAGTCTTGAAATGATGTTGTGATTTGTTTCATAACAGTAATATAAACTAATTACACAAGTTTTGGGCACTTAGCCTCTCTCATTCTCCATTACAGCATTTGTAACTCACCATTAGAATCATATCCCACTATAACGATGTCTGTCATGTTCAACCCCTCATCGGTCAAGTCGTTCCACACGCCCAGAGCTCGGCTAAGAGCCGAGGGTCGAAGTGGCACCATGATGCCGGCTGGTGGTCGGAGCCATGTGTCCTCTAACCACGACTTTAGGGTTGAACTTCTACTCAGCGCGACGGTGGGTCGTGGCTTCTCTAAGCCCCATTTATCGGTTTGTTCTTTGGAATCAGCTGAAAGCAATATTGACGTACCTATCAGAAATTTTTAATAGTTAATTCTTTTTAAAGAATCTACCGAGCTCTTATACCTATAGAAAACATTTTATGAGTAAATTTGTTTTGTGTGTTTTAACTTGTTTTATATTTAATACTTTGTAGTGGATGCTTATATTACCTTCTGTTTTTGGACTTCTTTGTCCCATATCTTGCTGTTCGTCAATTTGTGTCCTCACTTCTTCAGAATCTGCAGCTAACAACGTGGCTTGTGTTGTTGTTGTTAAGTAAACATCTGACTGAAATAAATCCAAAGATTTTAATTACAAACTTTTGTATATGGAAAATTATCTATAAAATATAGGTATAATATTCGAATAATAATTATGTAGGTATTTTTTTATGTAAATTTTACTGAGGTGTTTTTAGAGATCACGGTGTGTTATTAATACGGTACCTGTCTGCTGTTGGCTATCGCTGGATACATTTCTCTTCCAGCGTTGTCTCTATTGTAGACATTGTTGTCCATATACCCCGTTGACGCTTCTGTCACATATTGAGCTGTCGTTCTAAGTCTTTCTTCTTTTTCTACTGCGTAATCTGCTGCATGCTCTTCAACTACGCTTTCTTCTGTGGTTACAGTTGAATCGACGTTCTTTTCTGTATTGTCCTGTGATGTGTTATGCTCATAATCATAATCTACGATAGTGTCTGTGTCAAATTGTGCAACTATACTCGGTTTTGGTTTATATTCCTCATTGTTTTCTTGATCTTGTGCTAGTATTTGTGAATCGTTGTATTCTATCTCACTCTGACACTGGGTCTTAATTATTATATTTAATACTATAGCTAATACTAAGTTTGTTTTATAAGCCATGTTTGTTTACAATGTTGTCATCATGTTTATAACCGGTGGGAGGCTTTTTATTACCTGTTGAAAAAGAGAATAATTAGTAAATACTTTAGATAATAATAATAATTTCAATGAATGGATAGATCTGTTTATTTCTCGACTGCTCATTCTTATCAATTAACTTTGCCCTATTACGTATTATAGACGCATCATCGACAATTATTTTACTCTGTTGCTTTATGTCATTACTATCATATTAATTAACTATTAAAACTTTTATTTTATTATCTCCTCTATTATGTCGTATTTATTAAGCTAAAATGAGGTGTTTTTATGCTATAATTCATAATTTAGTATAGTTTTTCCTCTTTCCCAACATATTATGCTATTATTATTACGTATTACTTTATGTTCTTGCACTTCTACCTGAGCTCATTACGTATTGGTTTACGTCTTATCTAAAAAGTAGTAAGTCGTTGAACTAAATATTTATTTAAGAGGCGGTTTTATTAATTATAATGACTCTGGTTTCCCTTTATCTTAATAATAATTATTTCCGAGTAATAAAACTAATATTTTATCATTAAATGCTGTGAGGTAGAGAGATACATAAATTTAATGGTCACGGTAAGTTTGGACGTAGACATTTCATTATTTATTTTAAAAAGTGTGTGTAAAATGGTATTGGGCATTGGTCTTACGTAAAGCACTAAAAAGAAAGTCCTACGTAGCTACGGGCACCAACTTCTAAATTTATTTAGGGAGCTCTAATTTTTTATTTTTTTAATCTGCACGGGTTGACTTATTGCCATTATTGCTACGGAATTCTCTACCATTTAGCCCATCATACGAAATTATTTATTGGTTATATAACCATGGATATTGACCTACTGTTAGCCATGGTTATCCGCTGTTGCTCAGCATCTCTGGTTTGTAATTATTGTGCACTCGTCAGTCCTAACAATAACAACTTGTAGCGACTAATTACTTGCATTTGCATATCTCGTTGTATCAGCTCCACGGATCTATTGTGACACCTGCGTTTATTGTGATAAGGATCGTTTTGCTGTGATGGCTCTATGACGTCATTTTGATTTAGTCGTGTAAATAATATAAGTATGGAAGTTAGTAGGTTCCATAGCCTTAGAATGGATTTTAAGGCTGTGATATTTTTCAAAATCCATTGCATTGGAGGTATGTTGTGGTGGATGATGTTCTTTCGTGGTGTCTATCTATATCTGCTTTTACTTCTTTTTTTAATTCTTTAATTTTTACTAGAATTTACCCTACCGTCGACATTGACCCCTTATGATTCATATAATTTTTAAGTTTTACTTTATAAGAGACTATTGGCTGAATACTGAATTATTCAGTACCAAACGTTTCATTATCGAGTTATAATAAAAAGTATCCGATCGCGTTTGGGGCACGTGGCGAGGTGGGTTTTTGTGGGAATACGAACAGACATTATTCGGACTCTGTATTTTAAAATATGTTTGACGAATAGTCATCGTCTGTTCTTTTTATTGTTATAAACACTTCTGTTATAAATGTTCGTTTGTTTGTTTGCATTGATTTGCTAATAGCGAGAGCTCCGAAAATACATGCTGGACCAATTTTCCTGAAAACTCACACCGAAAAATGTTCGCTTCCTGAAGAATTTCCTTTGATCGTACGAATACGGTGTGGATTTTTATATCAAAATAATTTTTTATATTAATTTCTATGTAACAAAATCGAAAAGTATCATATCAAATATGTAGTTTATCGTAATTTTTGTGCGTTAAGGTAGGATCTAGTAAAACCATGTAACGACAGGGTGGAGTGGTGGTGGAGCCCTTGCTCTAATTCTGCCTTTTGGTGGATTTACACCTGCAGTCGCGGAGCCCTAAACAGGTGAAGGAGTAAAAAGCCTGGCGCGTGACGTAATGACCGTGGTGCGTGAGTCACTGGCAGCGGGCCCTTCGTACAGTCACTGCCGGTGTATCTGCGAGATTGGAGACCATAGACAATCGTAGGTCTGCAGAAGCCGGCGACGACGAAGTCCTTTACGTGAAAGTAGTCCAAGAGCAATTAGTGAAACTAAATCTTATTGGATATATTGGATTTAACTATTTGTAGGAATAAAGACACCTGATTATGATCTACCCTTTGTTATGGACAGTACGCCAACGCGTCTGAGCCTAAAGACAGCAGAAATGCAGAATATACGTAAGGAAAAAGGTAGATTAATAATGGGAATATAGTATGTATCGGTATGTAAAGCCAAAACTTTTAATAGTTTACAAGGAAGGTGACCAGCGACCTTTATTTTAGTTTACAAAATACCGGTCCTGACGTCGAAATATTTTAAGAAATGAATTAATACCCATTAACTCAGCAGAAACGTTTGAAAGCTACGTAAAGTAATCGATTGTCAATTATTGTATTGGCGCTGTCATGGTTTTCATACCATTATTGTTCGTTAACGTTACTTTATGGAGCTTTGAAATGTCGTTAGGCTACATTTGTCATATGACGTGACTAAAAAGGGTACGGGCCTGCAGTTTAACAACCGCGTTGCTGTTACCGCTTAAGGCTGCGTGCGCGGGATAAGATGGTAACTGTAGTACGTTGAAACCTTTTTTCTCAATACTGGTCGTATTGAAAAATACCAAAAAAGAGTTCAACACGCTCTGGTCGGCGATGCTCCTTTCTCGCCATTCAAATAGTCGTTCACGGTCATTGATGTTATACGGCAGCACCCGGATTTTCCCGACTGTACCCGCGATTTTTGGTCGAATTGAAACGAGTTGGGTGACCCGGCAGGTTGCGACACGCATTGGTTAACAAGATGATGGGCGTTGTGCAACACGTTATGTCTCCCATGGGTTTGTAGGTCGTGGCCATAGGTCACCGTCGACCTGCATGGCAGACGTTGCCGGTACGGCTGGTACCTAGTTGCTGACATGCTTCGTCCAATTTCTTTGATCCGCAGGATCAAATCATCATAAAACAAAAAGACTCCTTATGAGCAACTGATTTATTTATGATTTTTTATAAATGTTATTATAGCCTGTAGATAACGTGTCCCATACAAAGAAGGCCAAAATCTGTCTGTATGATTTTAGCCTTTTTTTTTTTTTTTAATCTTTATTAAGGAACTTTGTCAGAAATGACCATTGTTTAGACATTATGTCTATAGAGATATATTTGAAGAACTGAAACAAAAGTTTTGAAACATTTCAAACTTGATTCTGTGATTTGAATTCGCTAATTATGTCACTTCAGAATTTTAAAAATTTAAACACACATTGCGGCATTGTGACACGTTTTGACGTCGGCAGTGTTCCGAGCGAACTAAATGAAATAATAGCTCACTTTTCAAGTGATATTCGCCGAGACGGATTTCTTGTGCTTACAATATCTACTGTTGGTCGAATGGTGAACAATACAAGCCTCAATACTCTACTAATTCTCGGTGAGTGTCGTTGGAGTAGCTTTTTTGCCTTAGCCGAAAAAGTATTATTCAGAAATGAAATGTTTTGAATTTAAATAGAGGTAATAGGTGATAATGATATTACCCATTTGTGCCGATGGGCCGGTGATGTATAGACGTGAGGTAATTAGAAGGCAGTTAGTACTCAGACGGAATTTAGTAATGGGATTGGGCAACGTACAGGCTGTTCGGTCACGACTCAGACCTCTGATTTAAGATGCCATCGCTATTATCACTTGCGAAGATCGAAAACGATATGTATACGCATTTGACATACTCGTACGTCACTATGGGCGTGTTTCACCAAGCAATATTAAAGTTAACGCCATGTTCGAAGAGGAAACATTTGATTGTTTGTTTGTTTGAATGGAATAGGCTCTGAAACCACTGAACCAATATGAAAAATTCTTTCGCCGCCGTTGGGTAGCTACACTATCAGCGCTGAATATAGGCTATATTATATTTAAAAAAATAGAAAAAGAAAGAAAATAAACGTAATGGTCACCGGGGTTTGAACCTGGACTCGATCTTTTCCGTCATTACAAATCTACTTATATGATACGGCTGTCAATTGTCATGGGTAACAACATAGTTTGCAAATGGAAAATAAAAATTGTGAAATGCTATAAATACCGCATTTATATAAGTTTAAACTATTTGGATTAATATTTTGTATTCCAAATCGATAAATAAAACAAAAAATGAATTCGCGTTGCGGGTTCAGGGTTGTGGGTTCCACGTTGACGGTTCAGGATTGTGTAAAACTATTTATATGCTTAACGAAGTGAGCACTAGTACATTATAAAAGTACATTATATTTAAGTATATTTTCATGCTTAGTTGTTGAAGTCGTTTTTTGGTAATCGTAGTTTCTTTTTTATTTCCTACTGCTCGGTCAGAGTATTGTGATTACGAACAACGTGCGCGGGCGCCATTTTATTCCGGGTAAACAGTTGCCTCCGACTGTACCTTACGCGGACGACATAAGGACTACTATCGCGGGCATTGTTTCATTCCGGGTACACACTACACACGCCGTTTAGAGTAAACCTCCCTTTGGACCTTAGGCGGACGACATAAGGGTCACAATCGCGGGTAACACCGAGCTATACAGATCGCATCGCTCCCGGAAAACGCGGCGACCTTGGGAAGGTCGTTAGTATGCCTCGCACTATGTCATGATCGTGCGCTGCATTCCGATGGGGAGTAGTGCGTGGACACGTGCTGTGTGCGAGCTTTTGTCACTGGTCTACGTGAGAAACTATTTTTTTAAGAGGCTTGTAAGTTGTTACCTAGAGATTATATCAGGTTCATCGTAACATGCATTATAAGCGACATAAATATATTATGAACTACCCGTGCCCACTTCGTTGAGCATACAAACCGTTTAAACATTCCCTGGACTTCCGCGAATATTTCAAGACTAAAAATAGCTGAATCGGTTCAGCAGTTCGAGTTTTAGTGAGACTAACGAACAGCAATTCATATTCTTCTTCTCTTATATATAAAAATGAATTACTAGGTTCACTCACCAATGAACAGTGAGACCTCTCGCGACTTCCAGACAACATCTAACCTGTGTAGAGTTCTCGTCCCGCCACAAAAGTAGGGAACTTTTTTTTGTTGACCATGGAAAACGTGTAAACCTTCCCGGGACTTCCACGAATATTTCAAGACCAAAATAGCCGAATCAGTTCAGCTGATCTCGAGTTTTAGCGAGACTAACGAACAGCAATTGATTTTTATATAGCCTATGTTACTCAGTGATAATGTAGCTTTCTAATGAAAAAATAATTATTAAAATCGGTCCAGTACTTTTTGAGTTAAGTCGTTGCATACAAAAATACAAATCTTTCCTCTTTATAATATTAGTGTAGATTAGGTCTGCTTACCTAGTGAGTAGACCATTAATTGCAAGAGGTGGAGGTTGGATACCCAGGGCGTGGCGTGTAACAATGAGAATTTTTCAGATTTCAACACATTATACTGTGATAATTAATATTTTAGGGTGTTTATCTGCCTCTTATATAAAGTATACTGTGAAAGTACTAGCGCTAAAAGACTTACTTTCAACTTTCATATTTGTATGAGAAATGCCCCAACATCATAAATTCCCATACGATATAAATTTAAAAAAGTACGTCTTTCAGCGCTGGTACTTTCAAAGTAAACTATATACGAGACCCAATACATAACTAAAGTATTATCACTCATTAATATTATAGCCAGCGGGCTTACTCCCGACACAATCGAAAACCGAATCCGTTCGATATCAGTGGTTTTTCGTATTTTATTTGGTGAATAACTTTGAAACTAATCAGGATAAAGAAAATTGTTAGATCGTAACTTTTTGTACTCCCGATCATATCAATCGACTGAGAATCAAAATAAAGAAATGTCAATTTATTAGGAAGAACGCGGCATGATCGTATCTGAATCAAAATCAAATCAGTTTGGAGAGTAAGGCCCTGTATGGGCGCTCTACCGGTGAAGGAAAATCGTCACGAAACCTGCACATGGCTGGCCCCAGACGTAATAACTTGTTATTCCTCTGCAGTCTGCACTAGGCTGACTATGTTGTGAGAATACCCTATGTGCATACGGCATAATAATAATAAACAATATCTATGGACGTCATTCACACCAAGTCAATCTGGCCCCGTGCTAAGTATCCGAAGAACTTGTGTTACAGGTACCAGACAACGGAAATATATTTAATACTTTTACACTATACACATATTTAAGATTTTTTATTATAGTATACACAAATTTAAATACACATCCATGACCCAGGAATATTGAAAACTTTTTGTTCCGTCGGCGGGATACGAACCCGCGAATTCTCGCACGAACACCAACGCCCTCAACCACACGCTACGGAGGTCGTCAAACATTTAAAACGGCCGGTCCCAGGTTCTCATGTTTAATGAGTTTCATCTCTCGGAGATTCGTTATATTAATACGTGAAGCAATCACTTTGAGTACAGGTTTACGAGTACAGTTTAGCAAATGAATATGAAATTTTGTGTTAAAGTTTATTGGGACGAAGGTGTGCCGAAAGTTAAGAAAAGTCCTAATTTTTTTTAATTGTCACGAATATTTTGTTTCAAGTCATCAAAAGTTATTCTTCTAAAAACAAATGAGTGATAATTCTTAAGGGTGTGGATGCACATGCTTCCTATATACAGTAAACTGTGAAAGTACCAGCGCTGAAAGACTTACTTTTGACTTTCATGTTTCGATGAGAAATGCCCCCAACATCATAAATTTTCCCATACAATAATTTGAAAAAAGTATCTCTTTCAGCGCTGCTTTTACAATAAACTCTATATAATTTACGGGACACACACATATCCTAAAGTTTTATCACTCATTAATATTATTGCCTGTTACATATTTCGCTTTTAGAAGACTAACTTTTGACTCACATTTGAATATTGGACTCTATTCTTTTGTTTCACCCAGCGACCCAAGGTGTCCATGGGACACCGCGATGGCAAATTATAGGTGACAGGCGG
Organism: Celastrina argiolus; assembly: GCA_905187575.2. Lineage (NCBI taxonomy): Eukaryota > Metazoa > Arthropoda > Insecta > Lepidoptera > Lycaenidae > Celastrina > Celastrina argiolus. The sequence continues at coordinate 3,033,862 of LR994597.1, forward strand.
CAGCCATTATAACCTCAAGATAAAATTGAGAATATTCGGTAATAAAATACGTCTTCGTGGTTCCGTTGTTTAGAGCTTAACTGTCGAGTGTCGACTCGCAGGTGGTGGATTCGATTCCCGCGATGGAATAGCTAAAAATGTTGTTTTCGAGTTTGATTTATTTGACAAGTAATGCATCCATGCGTCAGATGGGCATGTAAAAAGTTGGTCCTGCGCCTCTCGTGTCGGGTAATCTGGGTTTCTCATGAGCAAAAGAAAGAGGGAGTGTCCTCGTGTTTAGCATGTAGCATGAGTTGATGAGCACAGATGAGCACATGAGTGAGCACTCTAAAATGTCTCCTTCGTCCCGGCCATCCCGGTTCGAGTAGGTTGTTATTATTATAATCTTTCTCCTTTGCTCCGTTTGTACAAAAATACATATTTGAGGAGTATAAAACCAAAATCCGCTATGATTTTGGGCCAAATTTGAGTTAGTAGCACCGTTGAAAACCTCGTAAAAATTGCTTCAAAATGCTTGGCTAGTTTCGTACCAAAACCCGCTAAAGCATACAGAAATCTGCCCACCAAAAATAGATTCAAAATCAAAAGTCCCCATAACAGTGCATACCAGTATCAAATCCGATTAAGCTTAAACGATTTTTTGTATCCTGTGATATTTTTGAAAAGTACGTTTTAGTGGGTTTTGATACTATACCCCTCATATGTCGTAAACTAAATAATTTATATTCATAACTCATAGAAGCTCATCTGTTTATGGATTTTTCGTTCAACTCCAGGTCAAGGTCTGCATTATGTATTCAGTTAGTTGAGCCAAGTAGATTGCTAGGCAAATACATTGGATAAAGTGTATAGACATGCATATAATTATGCAGGTTATAATATTAATGAGTGATAATACTTTAGGGTGTGTATGGGTCTCATATATAAGTTTACTGTGAAAGTACCAGCGTCTATTCTAATAGTAGTTCTAATAGCATTATCCTGGGAGGATAGGAAAAAGGGCCCGTATTATAATCTTTTACAATACCAGAATGGTTCCAGGCAATTCAATAATACGGTCTTAAACTGCCTTGTTCTTTTTCATATTACAGCGACATGTTAAACTAAATGGATCACCCTAGTTTGGTTGTCTGAAAGTGACATTCGGAAGCAAGTATATATAAGTAATACGGAAATTCCAGGCAGCCATTTTGTGTGGTGTCAACTGTCTGGAATTAAGAGCTTGTAATAGGCCCCCAGGGGTCTCGTAGACCCCTGTTATTGTATGGAAAAACGTCCGTTGTGTTTCCTCTTAATGAATGAAATATGACTGGTATGGTAAGAGTTGCGCTGTATGTAACACGTTGGGCAACACCGTTTAGACCGATTCAAATATACGTGACACTGTTGTTGTCTCGTGGTGTAACAACAGTCAATAATCACATGAATTTCTTTTTGTGTACCAAATTATTATAGGCTGTTTTGTCTCGGGGGCGTTATTTTTTTAGAGCCGCACGTCTCTTTTCGTGGCCCATAAAATGAAATACTAATGACTACCCACCGGTTTCTGAAAGGCTGATCAAATCGTTGATTAGCTAAAAATGTATAGGATTTGACATAATCTTCGCGGTGTGACATACGAATTTGCACGTCAGTTACCGAAGCTTATATCAACTTGACAATGACACTAACAAGTGATAATACCGATGACATCTTGAATTATTGTCCTGAACGCTCATTGGTGATCGTAACGAGTGAGCGAAGTTGTTGCGAGTGTGTCTTACCAATGAGCGTGACGACAATACTTTATCTACACTAATATTATAAAGAGGAAAGATTTGTATTTTTGTAGTAGTAACGACTTAACTCAAAAAGTACTAGACTGATTTTAATAATTCTTTTTTCATTAGAAAGCTACATTATCACTGAGTAACATAGGCTATATAAAAATCAATTGCTGTTCGTTAGTCTCGCTAAAACTTCGGTCTTTAAAATATTCGTGGAAGCCTCGAGAAGAGTTACACGGATTCTCTCTGAACGAAGTGGGTACGTGTTAGCTAGTAGTCGATAAATGGGCTATTCAACACTGAAATATACCTACTACTGTCCAGTAATTTGATCCATTCTTTCAAAGGTTGTCTGGAAAAAAATGCTATCGTAATAATAAGGCCGCCTTTCGTGTACTATCGAGTTTTTATGTTGTTTATCTTTGTGTATAATATGTGTAACTGCTAATTGTGCACAGTAAAGTATATTTTCAAATATTCTTTCAATCGGACCAATAGGTAGTTCCTGAGATTAACGCGTTCAGATAAACAAAATGTTTACCTTTATAATATTAATAATATACACATTAGATAGGAATCGAATAATAAGGATAATTGACTTGTGAATTATGTGTCGATAATATAATCGATTGAATCGTGTTCACCGCTTCATACAATATTGTCTGTCACGCTTCTTGTGCACGCATTATATTATATCCTTTTATTGACAACAACTAGTTAGACAAAATTAAAAATGAAGAATCTCCGAATTGCTAAGAACACTCGTAGACGGCTTTTAAAAAAAACTAGACCACGATCGGTTCATTCATTTGGCATTTGACAGACATACACATAACCACGTGAAACTTATAATATCCGTCTGTTTTGGTTTGGTTAAAATTGCACATTATAGGAATTACTTGATCGTCAAATAAGGAATTTGTTAAAAGTAACTGTAGAGCAACTCTGTCAAAAGCATTGTATGAATCACTTACAATACCGATTACCGAATACCGATTATAAAATAAAGTATCGCGGATACGTACCAGTAATACTAAACGTTTTATTGGAGGATCATCCCAAAAAGAATATGTCGCAATAACAATAAATTGAATAACGATTTCATGTTCATTAACCCACTTATCGATTAAGGAAACAAACAAAAACACAACTTATTTGGACGAAAAATATTCCACTCGTAAACCGTTATACGCGATTTACACCGATACAAGAAATTCGCGATAATAAGGTACGACAAAGAAATTCGATTTTCGAAATACGTACCGGCCGCGGCTGGACGGGTTTCAGCGCGTTGCCCGTGCGAGATAAAATTAAAAAAATATAATGTCGCACGTTGGCGGTTGGCGCTTTTTTTAATTTCGTAAAAAGTTGCTAATTAATGAAGATATTAAAAGATATCAAGGTCATGATTGTATCACTGTTTATTTGCATAAATAAATATGAGTAAATAAATATTTTGTTAGGGTTCTGAAGTAATTACAAAGATTCCTACACCTCGACCTTCACCATGGATTTCAAGTTGCCACCCTGGCATTAGTAGGTATACAGATACGTTCTATATTTAAATACTATAGGAAAATTATAATAAGTGAAATCGGACATTGATTTTACATACATTTTTATGTTGATTTTATGGAACCTTTCTTATGGCGCCAATCACCATACAAATTTTCAGCGGAAGGCTGCCCAGTTAAAAGGCGATCTATCTTTTGTTTCAGATAGATAGGTCATTGACACTCGCCATGATTGTGTTACAACTAATTCTTGATGTAATAAATAGCTCCCCATGGCTCAAAAACAAAACATATAGAATTGTTAACATGATGACTACCACCGGTTCGGAAACTAGCTTGGCGAGAAGAAACAGCGTAAGAAATCCCGCGAGGCCATCTTTTAGCAAAAAGGTGGGAAATTTGTTCTTGGCTGTGTATGAGTCCCGTATATAGAGTTTACTGTGAAAGTACCTGCGCTGAGAGAAGTTTTTTTTTTCAAAATTTTGTATGAGAAAATTTATGATGTTGGGTCATTTCTCATACAAACATGAAAGTCAAAAGTAAGTCTTTCAGCGCTAATACTTTCACATTAAACTCTACATAGGATGCACATACACACCCTAGAGTATTATTATATACTCATTTATTTTACCTTAGATCTGTTATGACTAAAAGCTAAATGAAAAAAAAGTAAGTGTTCAAAGTTGAAACATAGCATAGGGGCACGTTATTCCCAAGGAATTATAATCGCAAGTCGTTGTGGTGCATTAGAATAAAATTAGGACTTAGGAGCATCTATGACACACAAACCTGCCGGACCAGTTTCATATTATGCGCATAATTATATGGTCAATTATTACCATGATCTAGTAATTAAACTAGATTCTGGTTCCAGAACACCAATGTCGGTCAGATTTTATTGTCGTTTTGTCACTATTCAAAGTTGATTTTTTAAAGCAATCGCAAATATTTACGTACACACATTAATTAGCGCATTGTAATTTGGTATAACACATCTAAAAAGTGTGTATGTACTTACCTGTACGTAAGTAAGAAGTTATACTAGGTAACTTCATGGTGTCGGTTTTTCGTGTCCCGAGCGCACATCGTGAAAAAATACCCATAATTTTTTCCTAATGCGCAAAAACAAGTATAACTTCAGAAAGTATATAAAGTTGTCAGTGATGTGACCAGGGGCCGTATTATGATCTTTTACAATAACAGCCTGGTTCCAGGCATTCAATAATAAGGCCTTAAACTGCCTTGTTCTTTTTCATAATACGACATGTTATTCTGAACGGATAGTTTGGTTGTCTGAAAGTGACATTCGGAAGCCAGTCAAGTGTCACGTGACCGCTGACTGGCTGTCAATAAGTGATCGTAATACGAAAATTCCAGCCAGCCATATTTATGGCGTAAACTGGCTGGAATTAGGAGCTTGCGATAGGCCCCCAGTATATTAGAGTTCAACGCGCACCGTATCTCGACAGTTTCTCGTTTATTGCCGCGGAGAGTTTGCCTAATGGAATTAAAATGTCGTTAAAATTTCAAATATCCGATTTAAGCGCCTCCGTGATCTAGTGGTTCCTCTCGACCCGGAGGTCGTGGGTTCGATTCCCGCGTTGGAACAACAAATAATGCTGTTTTCAAGTTTGGTTTTAGGACAATGCAGGTCAATCGATCACCTGATTGTCTGACAAGAAAGATGATCCATGCTTTGGATGGACATGTAAAAAGTCGATCCTGCGCCTGTTCTCTCGCCAGTCATGTCGGTTTACCGTCCTACTGGGTTATGAGAGTAAAAGGAAGAGAGAGTGTATGTGTATTTCGCACACACTTGGGCACTATAAAATAACTCCTGCGTAGCTGCCTGGTTTCAATGAAATCGGCTACCGACACCGAAATCGGTGAGGGGAGCTATTATTATTATTCGATGATCACGGTTCATGGGATACAGCCTGGTGACGGACACACGGACGACGGACGGATGAACAGCGGAGTCAGTAATAGGGTCCCGTTTTTTACCCTGTGTTAAAACCTCTTTTTTATATTATTACTAGCTGACCCGTGCCCACTTCGTTGAGCATACAAACCGTTTAACATTCTCTGGACTTCCACGAATATTTCAACACCAAAAATAGCCTAATCGGTTCAGCCGTTCTCGAGTTTTAGCGAGACTATCGAACAGCAATTCATTTTTATGTATAAGAAGATTAAAATGATTAATTATGTCAAGTTTATTTCTAAATTTCAAGTAATCTATGTGTTTTCGAATGTATCGCGCTATCATAACAATCGTGAATAAAGCAGGTTTTAGTTTTAAGTTTTGGAATTGGAACTTGGATATGAAAAGTAATACATGCCTACTAGTGAAACAGTGGTTTTTATTCCGTAGATATTTTTGGGGATTCTGTTCACACCTCTGATTACGAAACTCTAAAAATAAATAATAACTCGCTAACCTTATTATCATAAATACAGTGTGAAGAGAACGACGCGTAGAGAATTCTTTGTTGTGGAACCTTAAAATTACTCAAAAAATGAAAGGTCTAAAAGTGTGAGTCAAAAGAAGTGAATCTTACTATGCTGGGGTTCGCTGGCTCCCAATTTATACACATGAACGCACTGGTCGTTGACCTAAGACCTGACCAGGATTGAAACTAATCTGTTTTGTGACTTTTATGGAGATCTTTATTCGTGATTTGTCGCGTTTACGGTACGTAATTTATACGAGCGCGTCTACGCGTCCTTCTCTTCACACAGTATTCGGCTTGATATATGAACTATGAATCACCCTGTATTCGGATTTAATTTAATAGGATCCAGGGTTTTAAGGAAGGCCTACTGGTCGGTAGACTCTACAAGGCTCAACGGTTTACCAAATGTCACCTATGGTGCCTCATCACGCAACGTTTACATATTAACCGCAATGTAACAGCAATTTATAACTCGTTAGCGTCTGTTCACACCGGGACGAGGCGCGACGCACACGCGACCACACAAAGATACATATACAATTAAACTTTGCTCACCATCAACCATCTTTCCCATGGGTGTCATAAAAGGCGACAGGGAATATAACGGGCGTAAAAAGAACAGTCACTATAACTTTTGTATACCTTTTCTCATTCTAGAAATATATTTTCTTTAAAAAAAATTATAAAAATATATTTTTTTTGCTTTTTCGTTATTTTTGAAAAATAAATAAATTTTATAATGAGAAAAGATATGATCGTATCTCAAAGTTATAGTGATTGTTCTTTTTACACACTGTAATTATATTCGGATAGTGGCAGCAGCTGCGTTTCCGCGGAAATTATTATTATCACAACTTCGCCGCCGACCCGCCAAGCGTGGCGAGTTTAGGCAACTACGCCCCATGGAATATTATTTTGGGAGAAGCCGTATAATAATGAATTGCTGTTCGTTAGTCTCGCTAAAACTTGAGAATTTTTCGTCTTGAAATATTCGTGGAAGTCCCAGGAAGGTTGTAGCGGTTAATCACAAATCACAAACTGTTTCTATGCTCAACGAAGTGGGCACGGGTCAGCATCTCAAGTATCTTGTAAAATCTAGTTGCGTGATTCGCGTCTCGGTGTGTGCCGACCCTTAGCGACAAAAATCCGTACACGCGGCTCAATAACGACTTACAACATAGGTATTTTGAAATGGACGAATAGAAAAGTTTTGCAAAGGTTTTGGACACTGGTTGTGATTGTTTTAGCCTCAATTATCAACCCCCAACAGAACAGAGGGACATTATAAGGGAAGTTTAACGTGTCTGTGTGTGTCTGTGGCGTTATAGATCTCAAACGGATCAACCACATTTGATCCAGTTTAATTCGTTTGGAAGTTGACGTGATCGCTAGTGTTCTTACCTTTAATTCATCATCATCAGGTCGATCGTGCTTGGGGGTTACTTATTTTTATTTCTTTATATTAAAGTCTAATAAATAATACATTTATGTTTTTGATGGTCTACATATTTTTTTATGTCTAGACCCCAGACGGGCCATTACGATGCAAATAAGCGCGTTTCGATTTTTATTTTTCAAATTGTATAAAGTGCAAATGGAAAGTTTCACCATTCCATTTTTTTATCAGACACAATGAATTAGACTGAAAAAAAAGAAAGGTATATCGTCGCTACCTTCTCAACCTCTTGGCTAAAAAATCTGATTCTCGGATCTGAAAAATCAACGTTTCCTCGATACTATAAAACTTAATTTTTATAATATACTTTAAGTCAGTTAAGAAGCTAGAAATAATAAATAACTGAACGTCATTTAAAAAAAACATGTCATAATAAAATCTAAATTTATTAAGTTTTTTATTCTACCGAAAAGTTTTAGTTTTATAGGCTGTGATGATAAAGCGACGATATGTCTGATGATGATAATATGCCTTCCGTTGTTAATTCCCTTACCTTCTATTTTATATTTTTTTTATGTCCGTTTGTTTGTTAAAATTTCCCGCGAAAACTACTTAATCGATCATCAAAAAAGTCTGTACACATATTCTTGGAGGTATTAAAAGTAACATAGGATACTGTTTGTTTACATTTCATACTCCTTCTTCAGTCTGCTGGTCCCACGACGGATCTAGCGTGTCCCTCGGGTACCCCTGGGGTCATATCAAAGGGTTTTTGAGGTTGTTTACGACTTTAGATCATGGCTACATAGGTGTTTCAGTGAATATGTGGTAGGTCATTTGCCCGTTTAATAATCTAGTGAGTATATAAGAACACAATCTTTTTAATCATACAAAGTTTTATTTTTCTCATGCTTATTATCTTATTTCTACTTCTATTTCTTAGAATCTATTTACTAATAGATTTATGTGCGGGCGTATCACTTAGCGATCATTATAAACTCAAACCTTTTAATTCCATATCCTTACATTATAAAACCAAGTCCTTCGCCTAGTTTGTCTGTCTGTTCGCTATAATCTCGGACACCGGTCTTCATGCCATTTTCACAAATGGATAGAGAGGTTCTCGAGGAATGTTTTGAGTTTAAAGGACCCTGTTGTCAGTGCGTCAAAAAACTTAATTCTTAGGCGTTACGAAGTTAATAGAATCTTTACTAATATAATAAAGCGGAAGAGTTTGTTTGTTTAAACGCGCTAATCTCAGAAACTACCAGTCCGATTTCAAAAATTCCTTTTTTGTTGGATAGTCCATTCATAGAGGAAGGTTTAAGGCTATATAACATTACGCTGCAACCAATAGGAGCGAAGCGTCAGTGAGAAATGTTGCAAAAACGGGGAAAATTATTCACATTTGGGGACTTTCGTTGCGTGCGCTGCATAAACGGTTTAAAACCACGCGATCGAATTCGCGGGCACAGCTAGTATTATATAACACACTATTAAGTTAACACTTAAAGAATTGTCCTATTACTATTTCAACTCGATATATTTTCGATTTCGAAGATTGTCATTGTTATTACCGATGGCATGTCGAAAAACCTGTTATCGTTGTCAATAAAAAAATAAACAATATTCAAGTACCTATTCAATTATAGTTTTTTGTTTCTATTAGGTATATTGTGATTGATTTGTTATAACTACTATATTTATTATGTGGGTGTGTTTATTTCAGTCTCAAACCGGACTGTCCCGAATATTTCCCTCATTAGTATGTTCGAATGTTGTCGTAAATAAAATAAGTCAAGATAACTAAAAAGCCTTTTAGTGGTCCTTTAAAGGTGGTGCCGGTCATGAATATTTATTTGTTTTCGCGGATTTTGTAAACAAATTTCTTGTTTTGCAGCCATCACTCTACTTTAAGTAAAATTTTACTTAAAATTTTTCAAAAGCAAATTTTACTACTTAATACTGTATCATAATTATGGTTCAGATTCTATATTATATTAGCTAAGTTTTCCTATGTCAAATTTATTTTGTATTCCAAACTTAAACTACGAAAAATCACTTTATAAAATACAAACTTTGTTTTTTTTTCGTAAAAATCCACGTAAAACACTATCCCTTCGCAAACTCACAAACGAACACTGTCACTCGCGTACGACCGTGGCGAAAGCTCCTGGCAGACTGGCCGTCTGCGCGCGCGCAGGTGTGCTTAAACGAATCGCTACGGTGGACGGTGTTATGCGATACGACCGAGTATCGCTTTTCTTATCGCTGTGATGGCTCCGTTTTGTATTATGGATAGCAATCGCTAAAATGACTCTTAAAACATATAAGTGTAAATAGACGTAACTGCTAACTGCTAAAATAGGATGAGTTACTGTTCAAATATAACATTTTTATACATATCTTAAATGAGTAATAACGTAAAGTATAATTAAAATTGATATTATACATGTTTAAGGAGTGTTCAGTAACTATCATATCATAGGGTTTTCAAATTCGAAAGTTACTATCCGATTTCGTCAAAATAAAGAATTCTAGCAAGCAGCAAAATATAGCAGTTCCTTGTAGAAAGTACTACGAACAAATACAGTAATAATTTAAAAAAAGAGATTTACTTATTTTATTAATTTCTCTTTGAATAAAATAAGGTATACATTTCAATTTCAAAATAAATAAGCTTTTGATGATATGATGTTTTTTAATTATTATATTTACATATTATTACATGATATGTTATGTATATTTGTGCGCACCACAGGTTGATTATTATCATATTAGTATTATAAATTTAATCAACTATTACACAAACAGATAGAACTATGTAACTATGAGTATATCAGGTGTGGTATTTTATATACTACCAACTTAACCTGGTCTACTTTTCGGAAATACTAATCACTCACGCATTTGTGTCATTACTTACTACTAACTATGGTGAGGTGTCTCCTATCAGTCGTAAAGCCGGCCCTATTGATGTCCAGCGGATGGAAGGCTCAGTTTCCGTTGTTGCGTCACTTACATGGTATTGCAGATAGGTGGTGTAGATAGGCTTTTTCGACGATTCGCTGTCGCAATACTTGGACATAAGTCGAATTTAATTGTTATTTGTTTGTTGATGCGATTCGGTTGCTCGAAGAAAAATGTACTATAATCAGAAACGAAAGAAATTACTTTATATAAGAGGCCATTTATTTATTACGCGTGTCTAAATATTACCAGTTTCTATCCCACTCACCCAAATAACAAACAATAAGATTGTCATGGTTGAATTCTCACAAATGAATCCCCATAAATGAATGGTCCTAATGAATAAATGAAGAAAAAGGTCACACTTGGTGCAATGTTAATAAATAAACTAAAGAGATGGTTCCACATCACATGATGCGATTCGATTGGGGTATGAAATGATTATAGAGTGCGTTGCGGCGGCGGTAGTCAGGGACAGGTTTAGGCGACTTCATCAGAAGAAGTCATCAATAAACAAATGTAGAGGTTCGACGTGATACAGCCTGATCCAATTGGGGTATAAGTTTAGAGTGATGGAGGTAGGGCGCTACGAGGGCGGTAGCCAGGGACAGGTTTAGGCGACTTCATCAGAAGAAATCATCAATAAACAAATGTAGAGGTTCGACGTGATACAGCCTGATCCAATTGGGGTATAAGTTTAGAGTGATGGAGGTAGGGCGCTACGAGGGCGGTAGCCAGGGACAGGTTTAGGCGACTTCATCAGAAGAAATCATCAATAAACAAATGTAGAGGTTTGACGTGATACAGCCTGATCCAATTGGGGTATAAGTTTAGAGTGATGGAGGTAGGGCGCTGCGGCAGCGGTAGCCAGGGACAGGTTTTGGCGACTTCATCAGAAGAAATCATCAATAAACAAATGTAGAGGTTCGACGTGATACAGCCTGATACTATTGGGGTATAAGTTTAGAGTGATGGAGGTAGGGCGCTGCGGCGGCGGCGTCAGGGACAGCAGGCTTACTCCCGACACAATCGGCTTTTGGTATTTTATTTGGCGGATTACTTTGAAACTAACCAGGATATAGAAAATCGTAAGATCGTAAGATGTACTCCCGACGATATCAATCGACAGAAAATCAAAATAAATAAATGTCAATTTATTCGGAAGTATGCAGCACGATCTAATCTGATTCAAAATCGAATCAGTTTGGAGAGTAAGGCCCTAGGTTGTTGCGACCTCATCAGAAGAAATCATCAGTAAATATAAGGTGCGTTCCAACACCCAGGTGCAAGGAAATAACGTTTAACTCTATTAAATTTTAGGTGTAAAAGTCAGGTCTTGGATATTGTTCATAATTGGATCAATTGGACTTTCATAAGACCTGAATAAATGTGCGTCCTTATTTTTATTTTTTTATGCGTAGTTACGAATTTATGCGCCTTCAAAGAATCATCAAAATTTGGAAAGCTGATTTTTCGAAAGCTGTTAATGAAGGTAATCAGGTGGAATAAAGAATAAGTAAATAGTGTTTGTTTGAGTATTTTAATTGATTTTCTAGAAAATAAATAGAAATTAGAAAAACATATTTTTTTTCGTATAGTAAACCGGAAGTTAATATTAATAGAAAAATAAGGACGTACATTTATTCAGGTCCTATGGAAGTGCAATGGATCCAATTATGAACCATATCCAAGATCTGACTTTATTTTTCTGGCCCGCTTTACACAAATACATATTCATAGCACATGAACACCTAAATTTTCTTTCCTTCGGTGGGATTCGAACCCGCTCGAGGACCAATGTACTCTAACACTGCGCTCCAGATGTCGTCAAAAAACTGACAAATAATTTGGCGATCTATCTTTTTTCATAGATAGGTAGATAGAGAAGAAAAATGACGATTGCGAGGTTTTACCATAAATCTATCATTAAGAGGAAACACAACGGCCGTTTTTCCATACAATAATAGGGGGTCCCTATTTTTTTTCTTTTTTTTCATAAATTAATTATCAAAAGAGATAAAAAACAAAATAATATTGATAGTTTTGGGTGTGTTTGTGCATCCAGGAAAAAACAAGTTGGAGTACGAGAAATCGATGATTACGAGACCCCTGTTCCCTCCTACAAAACTTAACCGATTTAGGTACTTTTTCATTATATAGTGAAAAAAGACATTTTTTCGATTTTATAAAAATATGATTTATCATACAACAGGGGTCTCCTAATCGTCGATTTCTCGTGCCTTTAATATGTAATTGCAGTTCTAGGTGCAGTTGTCTCTATCGGTTTTCGCGACAGCAATATGATTTACAAACACCTATTTTGAATTTCTCTATATCGTGGTGTTTCCTCTTAAGTTTACTATCAAATATCAATTCTCGCGAAGATCGTTGATTTAATTTGTAACAATTAATTTACACAATGCTCTATCGCGGTGAGGTAACGCCGTGATACGGACACGTACGATGTTATCAATTAAATGTTGCAGTCATCAACATCAGCTTACTATACTCGTACTTCCGAATCAATCACAGTAATCGTATAACTGACTAACCGTGCCCGCGACTTCGTTTGCGTGGTTTTTGAGTGACTTAAACCGTTTATGCAGCGCACGCAACGATAGTCCCAAAATGTGAATAATTTTCCCCGTTTCTGTAACATTTCTCACTGACGCTTCGCTCCTATTGGTCGCAGCGTAATGTTATATAGCCTAAAGCCTTCCTCTATAAATGAACTATCCAAAAAAAATATTTTTTCAAATCGGACCAGTAGTTCCTGAGATTAGCGCGTTTAAACAAACAAACAAACAAACTCTTCCGCTTTATAATATTAGTATAGATTAAATATACTGTTGGTTCTTGATGGAAATTCATGTTCTCAATAATAAAACACAACAAAAAAGTGTAAATAAAAGTTGTGTGTTATTATTGTCACAATAATCACTCTTATATTGTAAAGGCGAAAGTTTGTGAGTGTGTGTCCCTCGTGGGATACTTGGGGACTGGTTTATGTCCAGCAGTGGACGTCATAGCTGACAGACGACGAGGATGTAAGGATGAGGATTATATGGGTACCCTAAGAGGAAACACCAAACGGCTAAAGAAATATAAAATAAGTATTTATAAAATCTATTGCAGTCTCGCAGTGCCCGAGCTAGCCAGCACTAGCGCGATAGAGACAACTGCAGCTTGAACTGAAAGTACATAATATTATTAACAGTACAAGAAATCAACTTTTAGGAGACTCCTGTTTCCTCCTCCAAAACTTAACCGATTTAGGTACTTTTTCATTATAAACTAAAAAAATAGCTGGAGCTAGGTTCCTATGTTTCGATATTATTATAAAATGTACTTCAATTTGTTTCCTGGATGTTTGAACACTGCAAAAAATTGGCTATATTTTTTAGGTTTTTTAACATTTATAATAATTAATTTATTTATTAAAAAAGGAAAAAATAGGGACGTACTAATATAATGCATAGATATTCAGAAAAAAAAATTACTCTAGCGGCATTATTCAGAGAGGAAACAGAGGTCCTTGTTTCTGTATGGAAAAAACAGCCGTTGTGTTTCCTCTTTAAGTAGGGCTGGCTTCTCCAAGTGTATCGGCTCTCACATCATAATAGAACATGATGTGTATTACGTAATGATCGTGATTATGGCAGCTGCCGACAGGTGCGTGTGCACTTAACCCTGACTGCGCGAAGGCCAGGACCGCTTACTCTGGTTTTTTGTCTGCTACTCCTACGAGTATCTAAGTGGCTCCCATTGTTAGAGTTCCGTAACCAAGTTCTGTATTCTATCCACCTGTGATCGATTTCTCGTTCACCTGTCTGTTCGCTTGTCTCTCTGTCGGTCTGTATTGCCTTCAGCCTGACCGTCTGTGCCTCCATCTGGCTGATTGTCTGTATTTCCGTCTGTCGATCACCAGCAGACTTAATCCCCACACAATAGGGAATTTAATCAATTTGATCTCAACGGCTTTTGGTATTTTATTTTGTAGATTACTTTGAAACTAACCGAGATAAAGAAAAACGTTAGATCGTTACTGTTTGTACTACCGACCATATCAATCGACGGAAAATCAAAATAAACGTCAATTTATTCGGGAGTACGGGGCACGATCGAATCTCAAACGAAATAGGCCCCAGATCTGTTTCTCAAGAACCGCAATAGCTAGAAAGTTTTTCTCAAATGATGTATTTCTGTTGCCCCTATAGCAAAATAAATATTTAGTGGTCGCTCCCGATGTTCGTGATTTTGTACGAAACAATTTGTGCTCGACTCCGATTAGTACTTGACCGGTTTTTTCGTTCGGTTCGACCCAAACGGATAGGTTAATGGTAAGTGATTACGCCCACTGGTTCTCACCGTTCAATGAATTGCTAGTTGTTATATTATTAATGACCTCTTCGTCTTCGATAGGAGAGAGTCGCCTCGATGTGTTGAATATAGCAATATTGTAATCCAAAATGTTGTTACAAAGTCCTTCCCCTGTCTATCTGTTAGAGCGGATACATTAGGCGCTTCCCGCAGGAGTTCTGTACAGACAGTGTACTCTGTACATACTCAAGCGCGCGCTTCTTCTTTATCCAAAAACGCGCATCAGCAAAGCGCGCGTCAATAAGCGCCTAATGTGCCACCAGCTCTTAGTGTTAGTCAGTGACTCAAAGGCTACTGCACTGATATCCATGCTGCTTTCACCAATGGATAGTGGTTTTCGGTTTCAGTTTAATGGACCCGGTAGGTGGCGCTGCTGTAAGTGCGTCAAGGTTTACCGGGACAATTAGTTCGTTATAAAATGGAATAGAGTTATAGGCGTGACAATTTATTTCGTCTTGGAGCGAAGCCAAGAATCTCCTCCTTCCTTCACGCAGTTTTCTATAAGGTCGTGCAACCATTTTCCTCTTAACAATGAACATCAATCTTCATAAACTCACGCAGCGTTAGACGTATTCCATGCCGGTTTTCTGCGAGGATGGGCAACCTCCTTGGCTTTTCTTCTTAACCTCTATCTGTATAAACTTCCTCGGCAAAACTCAGTGTTAAGCTTAATTTACGTCGGTTTTCTGAGAGGCTGCGCAACCTTCTGACCTTGGATTTTCTTCTTAACCTCTATCTGCATAAACTAACTAGCCGAAATACAGCGTTAGGCTTATACCACGCCGGTTTTCTGTGAGGCTGTGCAACCCTCTGACCTTGGCTTTTCCATTTAACCTCAATCTCGTGATTAAAATGTATTTTCAACGATTTAGAGCTCGAGGTAAACGTGAGCCGTGGTCACGGGCGTCCGCCTGCCAGCCGCCATATTTAGTCAGATATGTTTACGTTGAACAGCACATCAGAATGAATTGGGCACAAGATGGCGGAGAGGTGGATTAGTGAATTATTTGTACTTTGTACATATATGGCTAGACCTAACATGTTCGAAAATTAAAAATAAAACTAAATGTAGCTCCATGGTCGAAATTGTCTCCGGCTACGGCCTACGAAAATTTGTATGGAAATTTAAGCTCCCTGAAAGTAGAAACGCGCGGGATATTCAGGGGTTATTTAAAAAATATATTATACATAGCAGTGGCGAAGGCTGCTTCTTCTTTCTTTCTGTATATTAGGTAGGGATTTGGACGAGGGTCTTATAAAAATAATGGGTTAGTAAAGGAATGGAGTTGAAGGAACCCCACCCCACCATATATAGTCAGGGTTATATCTTAGGATTTAATTATACTTTCAATAGAAAAGTAATTGTCTCTATATTTTTCTGAACTGATTTTAATTTTGACCAATTCAAACGCTTTAACGTTGGTTTGAGTGATGAGAATACCATTTTGCTGATTTAACATATCGAGACTGCTTTGTAGCTTTATTATTAGCTGTTCGAGAAGATCGGGTGCCTCTCCAAACTGATTAGATTTTGATTCATATTTGATCGTTGCGCGTACTCCTGAATAAATTGAGGTTTGTTTATTTTGATTCTCCTTCGATTGATATGGTCGGGAGTACGAAAAGTTACGATTTGACGATTTTCTTTATCCTGGTTAGTTTCAAATAGTCAGGGTTCCCCCATACATGGTTTTCACTTGATTAGTATCAAGCTAACTTTTCGTGAGTACCTTCATTTAGATGAGTCGCCCAAGAATTTCTTGGACGGAACTCTTGTTTGTGGTAGGATAAAAAAAATTCTCAACTTTCGAGCGTAGGACCAAGATAACGTAGGTACCACATTATTACATTAATATAACCTCAGTAATAAAAATAATATCAGCTGGTTACTAATAACTTAAGATGACCTCGTTATCGGTACAAGTTGGCAAGAGGGAACTCATTGCACGCTTTATAAAGCAGAATGTTTGCCACAAATCTAAGTATAAGAACTTTGTAACTTACTTTCTAGCAAATAAATGATTATGATGATTATGATTGATGAAACCATAGATTTTGTAGTACAAAATAAATATTTTTTCGGATAATTTAGATTTTTCATTATCTTGAGATTTATCAAAAAAAAAAAATATTTTGAATCACCAAATCCACAAACTTTATTCTTGCTATCTCTGTTAGCTACAAACAAGAGTTCCGGCCAAGAAATTCTTGGGCGACTCATCAAAATGAAGGTACTCACGAAAAGTTAGCTTGATACTAATCTAGTGAAAACCATGTATGGGGGAACCCTGACTTAAAGTAATTCACCAAATAAAACACCAAAAACCGTTGATATCGAACGATTCGATTCTCGATTGTGTCGGGAGTGAGCCTGCAGTATCAGCTGGTCGAGAATATTGATCATAACATTAAGAAGAAACACCACGGGTTAGAGATATGCAAAATAGGTATTTGTAAAATCTATTGCTATCCCGCAACTGACCGATCAAACCGATAAAGACAACTGCAGCTTGAACTGAAATTAACTGTTAAAAGCAAGAGGAATCGACGATTAGGAGACCCCTCTTTTCTCTCCCAAAATTTTACCGATATAGGTGCTTGTTTCATTATAAACTAAAAAGGGCTGGAGCTATGTTTTTAACCGACTTCCAAAAAAGGAGGTGGTTTCTCAATTCGACCGTATATATGTTTATTTTTATGTTTGTTCGCGGATAACTTCGTGGTTTATGAACCGATTTTAAATATTTTTTCTGTGTTGTGTAGGGTTTAATTCCAGTTTGGTCCCATTGTCACCAAAATGGTGACCTGATGATCCGTGAGGAATCGAGGGAACTCCTCAAAATTTATGTGGAAACACATATCGATTTTGATTTTTTCTGAAGAAGCCCAAGCATATGTTACCAAATAATCCTTTTGAAGTCGGTTTTTTTGTTTAATTATGTTTTGATTTTATCATAAAATGTACTTCAATTCTTTTCCTGGATGTTTAAACACAGTCGAACATCTGGCCTTCTTTTTTAGGTTTCTGAACGTCCATATATTATATTTTAGTAATTAATTATGACATAAAAAGAAAAAAATTGGAACGTTCGAATAGTATACATATTTATTCAGGAAAACAATTGTTACCCTAGTTGCAGTATCCAGGAAACAGGACCCCTGTTAGACCCCTGTTTCTGTATGGAAAAACTGCCGTTGTGTTTCCTCTTGAGCCGCTCACGGCGCAAGGTACAGCTACAAATAAATTATTTATTGGGCAGTGTTGTTGGGGTCCGTTTTTGATGGCATTTTAATGTAATGGGAGTGATGAACAGTTAGACCATCTGAGCGCACGTCCACCTGTCCTGTCATACTTTTGATGTGCTTGTGGACTTGGTGAGCTACAGACTCATGGGGTTCCATGTGTAGGAAAGGTTGTGATATTGGATGCGTCTATAGTAATAGTTTGTTTATTTGAACGCAATAAAACAAGGAACTACGGGTCCTTTTGAAAAAATGTTGGATAGCTTGTTTTAGAGGAAGGCTAATAGGCTATAATATATCGTCACGCTAAGGCCGAAAGGAGTCACCAAATAATTAAAGTTAACGAATAATATTTGTATGAATGTGGCACCTGTAAGTTTCTTACCACGGGGCCAGATTGACGTGGTGTAATGCGTCCATATAACTGGTGTAAAAAGAACATTTTTGCTTTTTCGTTATTATTGCGATATCTCATCTTGCGATGATTAGTATAAGGAAACATTATTTTTTACTTTATGAAAAAAAAAAACATTTCCAAAATGTGGAAAGGCAGTATAATCGTATCTCAAAGTTATAGTGACTGTTCTTTTTACACTCTGTTTTATTTGAAGTAAAAAACAGTTTGAAGGCATCAGCGCTAAATGTCAGGACTCGCTTGCCCAACTGGCCCGCGTATCGAAACATGTTCTCGAAACTGGCCGCTGAACTCTGACAAAACGTTATCAATAAATCTGATCAATTATTCACATTTCGCAAGCGGCTCCGAAAATACACGATCCGGACCAGGGGGCTTGCTCTCATGCATATGCTACTCTCGAAAATAATTCCGAGTGTATTGGATTGGAATAGTTCCGACACGACATTCAATTTCAACCCAATTTGGCGCTAGTGTCGTGATGAACTGGGACTTATTCTCGAAACTAATTTCAATTCCGATGCAAGAACAATTCGATTCCAATGTTGTCATGCGCTACTCCGTAAAATAATATCGATTATATTGGGTTGGAATAGTTCCGACACGACGTTCAATTTCAACCCAATTTGGCGCTAGTGTCGTGACGAACTGGGACTTATTCTCGAAACTAATTTCAATTCCGAGGCAAGGACAATTCGATTCCAATGCTGTCATGCGCTACTCCGTAAAATAATATCGATTATATTGGGTTGGAATAGTTCCGACACGACATTCAATTTCAACCCAATTTGGCGCTAGTGTCGTGACGAACTGGGACTTATTCTCGAAACTAATTTCAATTCTGAGGCAAGGACAATTCGATTCCAATGTTGTCATGCGCTACTCCGTAAAATAATATCGATTATATTGGGTTGGAATAGTTCCGACACGACATTCAATTTCAACCCTTATTTGGCGCTAGTGTTGAACTGGGGACTTGTTCTAAATTCAATTCCGATGCAAGAACAATTCGATTCCAATGTTGTCATTATGTGATTATACAAATTTATGGGTGGGGAAATTTTAAGGATGGTTAAAAATATCAGCGTCTCCAATTCGTCCATTTCAATTGGAAAACTACAGAAATATGTTGAAACTGGAAATACCTAGAAGAGGTGTGCATATCAGCAATGATTCAATGTTTGTGTACCAGTAACGCGGTTGTCCCGCTATCTTATACTTTACCGAAGAACTTTACTGCAGAACGCCTTTGTTGTGTCACACTGGGCGCAGGGTGTGCTCCGCGCCCATATTCCGTTTTCGGTATCATGTAGCGTTTACCCTACTTATAGGTTATCAGCTGAGCGTCCGTGGCCTGCCAACTGCCTAAGTTGATTGCCACTTGAAAGGATCCATGTTTGATTCCCAGGTTGTGTCGTGTACCGATTACACTTTTTCAGATCTGAAGTACATTATCGGGACGCTAATGGTGAAGGGAAACATCGTGAGGAAACAAGTACATGGTTGGTTCCATATGTATTATGTATAGACCAGTCATTCCTCTGGACTACGCTGACTGTGTTGTTATAATACCGTGGGCACTACAGTATTTGAAAAGTTACTTCGTTTAGGGAATACTGTGTAAATCACGCGATAACGGATGCAAAAGCTTAAGGCCGTGTTTCACCAAGCAATGTTAAAGTTAACGCCATGTTAAAATACCATGCCAGCTCATTCATTGACAGGAAAAACGAGAGGGATAACATGATATTTAACATGGCGTTAACTTTAACATTGCTTGGTGAAACACGCCCTTAGGTTATGTAAAACATTTTGCTGATTGCCATCATATAGTTGCCATCACTTTCCGCCAAAGAACAACTCAATAAATGATTATAACAAAAACTTTATTTAATGTTTGACAAATGTGCGAACGGAGAATGAAATAAACTTCATTCTATACCGTGTTAAAACACAGTTTGTGATGAGGTAGGTGACTACAAAGCTAATAAAACCCTTAAAAATTTTAGGAATAATTAACGAACCCTAAGATCTAGTCTGTTCTGTAGGTTGCAATCTAACGATTTTCTTTGTCCTGTTTAGTTTAGTAATCCACCAAATATAAAATATTTTTAAACAAAAAAAAAACCGACTTCAAAAGGTAAACTAAAAAGAAAAAAATAAATTTACTTCGCACAAAGTAATACTTATTTTCACTTAAGTAAATAAATTTATTCTATAATTTTGAAGTCGGTGCCAAGTCCAGCGTTCTTTCATATTTTTTTTTCATTTAATATTGTTTGTAAGCCAGTACTTTGGTAGGTACATAATATATAGTAATAGTTACATTTTTGTATATTTTTTTCTGATTCTTTTTTCTGTGATTGCCTACATATATTTAGTAATTTGGCACCGACTTCAAAATTATAGAATAAATTTATTTACTTAAGTGAAAATAAGTATTACTTTGTGCGAAGTAAATTTATTTTTTTCTTTTTAGTTTACCTTTTGAAGTCGGTTTTTTTTTTGTTTAAAATTATTTTATTTTAAGATTTTTAGTTATGGGTAGACTGAGTAGGGATATTTAGGTACCGCCAGAGCAGCGCAAAAATTGTATATATCAAGTTGATTGACTATAAAATGATATACAAATTTTAATAATATCAAAGTCGGTACCAGCCAAACTGAATATGATTTCTATATAACTCTTTTAATATTTTTAGTCGATTTACATTTCTTTATTTGGCTTAAAACAATTTTTTCCCTTTTTAATATTTACCTATTTCGTCATATTGTTATGATAGTATAATATATGGATACCTACTATCTGGTGAAGACAGAGGTGGTGTTGAGTACTGTAATTGATATAGTGGCATCGCTTAAAGTATGCTTGCAGTACCTACTTTAAGCGATGTCGTAATTTCCAAACGTATTACTTTCAAAGACTAAGCAGTCCTGTATGCCTGTTTCTGATCTATGCGGTATACCTTGATAGTTGATTCAAAATTATGTTTGTTTTTAGACGGATATAAGCATATCGAGTAACATGCTTATGTTACTCGAAAAAAATACAAAATTACTATGAGTGTTCCTATAAATTTCGAGGAGTTCCCTCGATTCCTCACGACACCATCATCAGGCATGCACTTTGATAACTATGAGACCAAGTTCGACTGTAATTGACGTAGTGGCGTATGCTTTCATTTCTTTAAACAACACTGAAATCTTCAAACGTGTATCTCTAAGGACTCAGAAGTTCTGTTCACTACTTTAAAATCTTACTATTTGGTAACATATGCTTGGGCTACTTCAGAAAAAATCAAAATCGATATAATATGTTTCCATATAAATTTTGAGGAGTTCCCTCGATTCCTCACGGATCCCATCATCAGGTCACCACTTTGGTAAACACTGGTACAACACTGTAATTGACGTAGTGGCGTATGCTTGCATTTCTTTAAACAACGCTGCAATCTTCAAACGTGTATCTCTAAGGACTCAGAAGTTCTGTTCAGTACTTTAGGTCCAGGATATGGTGCAAAATCTTACTATTTGGTAACATATGCTTGGGCTACTTCAGAAAAAATCAAAATCGATATATGTTTCCATATAAATTTTGAGGAGTTCCCTCGATTCCTCACGGATCCCATCATCAGGTCACCACTGTGGTAAACACTGGTACAACACTGTAATTGACGTAGTGGCGTATGCTTGCATTTCTTTAAACAACGGTGCAATCTTCAAACGTGTATCTCTAAGGACTCAGAAGTTCTGTTCAGTACTTTAGGTCCAGGATATGGTGCAAAATCTTAATATTTGGTAACATATGCTTGGGCTACTTCAGAAAAAATCAAAATCGATATATGTTTCCATATAAATTTTGAGGAGTTCCCTCGATTCCTCACGGATCCCATCATCAGGTCACCACTTTGGTGACAATGGGACCAAACGGGAAGCACCACCTATCAAATAAAAAAAAATCATCCAAATCGGTTCACCCAGGCGAAAGTTCTGAGGTAACAAACATAAAAAAAAAAAAAAAAAAAAAAAAAAAAAAAAACATACAGACGAATTGAGAACCTCCTCCTTTTTTTGGAAGTCGGTTAAAAATACCAAAAGCCGTTTAGATCGAACTGATTCGATTCTCGATTGTGTAGGGAGTAAGCCTGCTGCAATGCCAGTATTCTCATATTGAGAAAAGTTCAGAGACCATCTCAAGTCGCAATGGGTACAAAAAATTGTTTAAACAACAATAATATTGACACTCCGTGAGGTCAATTATCACTTAGGCCTTTAATTCAAAGCTTCTCGCATCAAATGCGGTCATTTCTTCTGTTGGCATTGAAATGTGCTAATTCTTCTTACAAACATAATTTATTGCTTATTTGTAATTTATACCGATTTTTCAACACCGATTTCGGTGTCGGTGTCCAGTGTTGTTGAAACCAGCCAGGAGTCATTTTGTGCCCAAGTGTGTGCGCAATACACAATGATCTTGTGTCTGCCTTCACTCTCATAATCACGGACTGGAGAGAGAACAGGTCCAAGACTGACAATATGCCCATTCGACATCATCCTTGTCAGGCAATCAGGTGATCAGCCTGCATCAATGCAAACTTGAAAACAATATTTAGTTGTTAACACGGGGTTCGAACCCACAGCAGTCTATGTTATAATTTGGGAACTATATATTTAATATTTTATTAAAATTAAAAAAAGAATTGATTTCTCAGTTGGTGTAACTTTAAATGACTCAAGGATTTTTACTTTTGGTTATTCCAAGCGCCATTTAGTTTTTTTTATCAGTTGATTGGTAAAGTGACTAAAGCAGTGGTAGATGTTTTACATCAGCGGTTATCGTCATCATCATCGTCTGCATAATTTCAGCTACGACGTCTACTACTGGACATAAGCCTCTTCAAAGTTTTTCATGGGGGGATAGTTGCCTATATATGGCGCAAGATAGTCACAGATAAATTAATTCCGTGCGGGTATCACGACCCTCAGCAATGAGGAGTACGATGTGAGGAGGAGGAGTTGCCTATACTCGTCTCGCTCGGCTGGCGAATTGGCGATCGCAGTTTTCAGCCAAAAACAATGTCCGCAATGTAACAATGTGTAACGATTATTGAATAAGGCTGACATAATCTTTGGATGAATAGCCTTTAAATAAAGAAAAAAAAAACAATGTCCGCGGAAACGCTACTTTCCGTTTCCGGATTTTGACTCCCTCTGTCGCCTTTCTAGACACCCACGGGTAAGATGTAAGATGAAAAACTAGGGGCCTCACTCTCCAAACTGATTTGATTTTGATTCAGATACGCGTACCTCCTAATAAATTGATATTTGTTTATTTTGATTCTCAGTCGATTGATATTGTCGGGAAACAAAAAGTTACGATCTAACAATTTTCTTTATCTTGATTAGTTTCAAAGTATTTCACCAAATAAAATACGCGAAAACCACTGATATCGAAGGGTTTCGGTTCTCGATTGTGTCGGGAGTAGGCCCGCTGGATTGATGGCGGTAACCAACCTCAAACTCCCTTTAATATGATCTCAGGGACCGAGGAACATGCTAGATCTGTCTTGGGACCGATATTGATCAGAAGAATGAAGGAGTAGAAATAAAATAAATAAATAAATAAAAAACGTTTTATTTCCAAATGAAACTTACAAAGTTATTTTCGGAAAGTCAACAAGAAAAACAAGCTACCACCGGTTCAACCCTAACCCGCCGAGAAGAACCGGCGTAAGAAACTCGGACGGGGCCAACTTTTAGCAAAAAGATGGAAAATTGATCTTTTTTAACAGTATATATTTTTTACAATGTAACTTAATCTATAGCCTACACTTATTAATATTATAAAAGTTAGAGTACATATAGTAAATAAATATAAGCAGCCATCATGGTTGGCCACCTTATTCCCAGGGTGTGCAATCATTAACAAAATCAATTATCTTATAATAAGCTTTAGCACACAAACGTTCTTTGACTACTTTTTTAAATTTATTAATAGAAAAATTTTGAACGTTTTCTGGGATTTTATTGTATAGGCGTATACATTGCCCTTTAAAAGATTTACTTACTTTGCTAAGCCTGATCATAGGTATATCGAGCTTGTGCTTATTTCTAGTGTTCCTACAATGATTGTCACTTTTTGTTTTAAAATTATTTAAATTTTTCCTTACATATAATAAATTGTCCAAAATGTATTGAGATGCAACGGTTAGTATTCCTATTTCTTTAAACTTATCTCTCAGAGATTCAAATGAGGACATCTTGTAAATGGAACGTATTGCTCGCTTCTGCAGCACAAATATTGTGTTAATGTCGGCTGCATTTCCCCATAAAAGGATGCCGTAAGACATTCTACTGTGAAAATAACTGAAATAGACTAGTCGCGCTGTATCTTCGTCAGAAATTTCTCTAATTTTTCTGACTGCATATGCTGCAGAACTGAGCTTATCTGCCAGGTTGGCAATATGAGGACCCCACTGTAATTTACTGTCTAGCGTTATACCTAGAAACACAGTGGTGTCGACTAAGTTCATTTTCTCATCATTTAATAGTATATTGGTTTGTACTTGCCTTACATTGGGCAAACTAAACTTTAAACATTTTGTTTTATTAGAATTTAAGAGTAAGTTATTAACATTAAACCAATGTACTATTTTTGAGAGAGCACAATTTACCTCGTCGTAATTTGACTGTTGTCGCTTCACATTAAAAATTAGTGAAGTATCATCAGCAAAAAGTACTATCTCATGTTTATCCTTAACTAAATAAGGTAAGTCATTTATGTAGATGAGAAAAAGAAATGGGCCTAATATGGATCCCTGTGGGACACCTAATTCTATGTTGGTCCCATTGGACCTTTTACTATTTACCTCCACCCTTTGAGTCCTATTTTTAAGGTAAGAACTCAAAAGGTCGAGTGACGATTCTCTTATGCCATAGTGGTGCAATTTTCTGATCAATGTAGCATGCTCAACACAATCAAAGGCCTTGGAAAGGTCACAAAACACACCTAGCGCATCCTGCGACCTCTCCCAAGCTTCAAAAATATTACAAAGAAGACCTATACCAGCGTCCGTTGTGGATCGACCCTTAGTAAAACCATATTGACTATTATGTAAAAGATTGTTTATATTAAAATGTACTAATAACTGGTTTAAAATTAATTTTTCAAATATTTTACTAAAAGTCGGCAGAATCGATATAGGTCTGTAATTTGTGGGATCAGATTTATTTCCAGCTTTAAATAAGGGTATAACCTTGCTATGCTTCATCAGGTCAGGAAAAACACCACTCTTTATACAGTCATTGAAAATCATGGCTAGATAAGGAGCTACGATGTCAATTATTGATTTAATAACTTTCGTGGACATGCCCCAGAGATCGGCAGTATTTTTAATATTCAGCAACTTAAACGAGTTAATAATATCTCTGTAATCAATTTCTTTAAATTTAAAATTGACATCACATTCCTGTACATTGTCTCTGAGTAATTTTACAGCAGCTGCAGGTGAGGAATTTAAATTTTTTGTTGTTGAGACCGGAATGTCAGCAACAAATTTTTCAAAGACCGTCGCAACTTCTAGATCTTTAGTAATCTTTTTATCTTCAAAGGAGAGTTCAAAATTCGAGGTACGACAGGTGACGTTTCCAGTCTCACCAGCAATTACCTTCCATGTTGTTTTAATTTTATTTTTAGAATTTTTAATTTTATTCTTTATATGAATAGCCTTAGCAGCTTTACATACTTTTTTGAAGGTTTTTGAATAATTTTTAACATAAGTTTTAAATGTTTCACTATTATTAATACACTTTTCGTTATATAAATCATACAATTTTTGCCTACTAATTTTAATTCCTGCAGTTGCCCATTCAACAAATTTACTTTTTTTATTATTAATTCTAACCGTTTTAGGAGTAAATACTGAATTAAATTGGGTTCTTACAATTTTGAATAATTTATTAAAAGCTTCATCTGAGCTGTTTGACCCATCCAATAATTGAATATTTGAAATTAAATTACTCCTAAATTTCTCAATACGTTTTGTATTCACAGGAACAAACACAAGATTTTCCTTTAAGTTAGTATCGCAGTTGATACTAAAAGAAGCTAACTGTCCATGGTGATCAGAGCTGAGCTTATTAATTATTTCTTTTTTGCATGGTGTAAGATTAGTGAATATATTATCTATACAAGTAGCAGTTGTGTTGCATACTCGTGTAGGTTCATGAAATAAATTAAAAAGATTATACGATCTAAACAATGATGAGAATCTAACAGTGGTGGAGGAGTTTAAATCTAATAAGTTAATGTTAAAGTCACCACGTATAATTAACTTTTTGTTAGATGCACATATCTTTGACAATAATTGTTCCATTATTTGTTCAAAGGTTTCGTATAACCCTGAAGGAGGTCTGTATACGCTTACAATAATAAGTTGACTCAACTCTATGCAGGCTACTTCAATTATTCGTTCAGTTGAGAGACTCACAATATCCTTACGTTCCTTAAATCTCAAGTTTTTCTTAATTAATATTAAAGAGCCGCCTCTAATGGCATTTTCTCTACTGAACGAACTTGCTACCTGGTGATCATTGAAGTTGAAAATGAGTTCATGTTTTTTGAACCAATGTTCAGATATACAAATAATATCAACGTTAGATTCCTTTAGGAATAACTCAATTTCAAGTTCTTTACCTACCATTCCTTGTAAATTTTGATGCACCAGGTTTATCATACAGGATTTATTATTATTTAATATATTTGAAATTTTTACATTGTTGGTAGGATTTTGTATATTTAAACTTAAACTTAAGTTATTTCTGCAAGAGACATCCTCCATTGTCTTATTATCTAATTTAAATAAGTATTTGGAACATATTCCAATTCGTTAATACTATAACTATTATTCTGCTCAATAAAAGCAGAAGTCGAAAAAGCCAAATCATTGGCTGGTTTTAAAAATAAAAAGTTTAATAGCAACCTAGCTATATGTCTCTTACAGAGAAAGTGTTCCAGGTTCAAAAAGATGGTTGATGGGGATTGGGGAGGTGCTATTCTTTCTCTGGCACCCCATTGATCACGAATTTGCACTTGTCGTTATTCCAAGAGCCATTTAAATATTTAACAGACTTGATAAAAATGAGGAGGTTCTCAATTCTGGGGGCCTATTACAAGCTCTTAATTCCAGACAGTTGACACCATACAAAATGGCTGCCTGGAATTTTCGTATTACGATCACATAATAACTGCACGATGACAGCTAGTTAGCGGACACGTGACACTTGACTTGCTTCCGAATGTCACTTTCAGACAACCAGACTAGGGTGGATCCATTCAGTAAAACATGTCGCTGTAATATGAAAAAGAACAAGGCAGTTTAAGACCGTATTATTGAATTGCCTGGAACCAGGCTGGTATTGTAAAAGATCATAATACGGCCCCTGGCTGCTTTTTAAATATTTGACCGACTTGATAAAAGTGCCTTAAAAGTAAAATAGATAATCTTGTAGGATTGTTTTTAGTTGATTGGGAAAGTGACTCAAACAGAGGAAGATGCCTCTACACCAACAGTTGTCGAGTGTGCCTAATTTTCGTATGTTACGTTTTGTTTGCCTATCTGTCGGTCGGCACTATCTGTGTACAGTCAATAAAGGTTTTCCGGGTGACGCAATATAGGTTTGGATCGGTTGCGCTTTGTTTGAATATGTATGTGTACAGTCACGGTACGCATCATCGACCTTATTGCCACGGCGTTAAGGTTCAAATGTGTTAAACGTCAAGTGGACACCCGCACTGCACTTAATTATGTACGCAACGCATCTTGTGTTACATGCCCGATGATGCCATGTTTGATGTTGACGTTTTAGATAATTTATAGTTGATTAATCGTGATGTATTTGAATTGCTGTTTGATGTAGGGTTTGTTTTAAATAAAACATTTAATAAAGAAATTTAAAGTGTGAGACGAAGAGACAAAGATGGCTGACGGGGAAAAAGAGTATTGAGACATAAAAAAGTGTATTTAAATAATAAACAATTAACTGTTAAGAGACCATAGATTTTTTTCCCGTGATGGATCTAGTTCTGTGGTATAAATTAAATGATTATTATAATTGAAGACATGAATGGATGAAGGTGATATGTAGCAAAATTCTGATTTCGAGAAAATTGAGTTCAAACTGTCACTTAAACATTTTAGGAATACGTCGTAACGTATTAAGTACATTAATCTAAAGATCCGTTTCTAGAAAATGTACTTAATACGTTACTGCATAATCCTAAAATGTTTAAGTGACTGTTTAAAGTAAATTTTCTGGTTAAAATATTTTTGAGATATATCACTATCATCCATTCATGTTATTGGTGAAGATTCCAAAAATATATCTAGGTAAATAGTTAATTCATACATATATAAAAATTATAAAGCTCAACTTTTATTAATAGACATTTTTGTATTGTTACAGATATACCGGACCAAATATGCGCCCTCGGGGACGCCAATGGTAATGCAATACAGGGCGATGTTCATTTCAATGCAGCCCTCTCAAACATCACTCATGACGACGGTGCAAATAACAATCTGTTTACAAACGTAAATACTACTACCAAACCGAAATCCGACGAATTCGACGTAAACGAATACTTCGCGAGGCTGCAAGGCACAAGATATGTAAGCGCACCGATAAACACGACTCAGACACAGCTGGCTGAGACTCCAGAGGAGAATTTGGAGGAAATAAATCTGAATGACGAGAAGTCAAACGATGCACACAGCCTCACATCAGATATCGCGCAGAACTTCTCACAGCTACCCGCGGTGCTGCCGCAAGTGGCCAGCGCAGTTTTCAGCTCGTTTTCGAATATGTTGAACCTGAAAAGCCGAGAACACACGCCCGATGCGAGGGAGTTCTACAACGCGCCTAGAGAGGTTCCAAGGTCTGAGAAGTTTTCGGTAGCCCCGCCAAGGTCAGAGAACTTGGTTACTGCGGCGCCTGTGGAAGACAAGGATGTGGCACCACCGCCGCTAAAGGAACCCCCTGTAACGGGTAAGCTTGTACTTTTTTTTATCTCACCGAATAAAAAATAACCAGCGAATACCAACCAGTTCGTAATGAAAAAATACTATTCTCTTCGATCAATACACTAGATATCGTATCAGCACAAGAAATCCATCTCAGCAAATATCAACGCACTTGAAAAGTGAACTGTTATTTAATTTAGTTTCCTTGAAACACTGCTAACGTCCATACGTGTCGCAATGCTTGATTTAACACAGCTAATTATGTGATTTAATTTTATTTTTATCAAAATTTAAACACATATTGCGGTATTTAAAAATTTTTTTTATTCTTTTTTTATTTACAACTGTTTTAAACATTTGTCTCAATTCGTTACTAAACAAATGTAGCTCTATTGGAATACACCACGCGGACAGATTTTAGCCTTGTTTTTGTATGGGACACGATACCTATAAATGTATTGTTGATCGAAGCTAAAGACATGAAGAACATTTTAAATAGAATACATTACAGACACTTTCTTAATGTTTTCGGGATGTCTCCTAGATGTTCAATGCGCTCAATCTGCCTTTTTATTATTATCTGAGGTTCTGATGTAGAATTATTTGAATAAATCTGATACGAGTTTTGTCTTTAGTTTTGTATAATATTGATTTTCATTCTAAGACGATAAAGTTAGAGACATACAGACAAACGTCTTACAAATAATACATATATGTAGAGCTGTTTCTACTAATTGAAGAAATGAAGAGACATATTATAATATAAAATATAATGTTAGGGAATAATTAAACACTGGAACGTACATAAATAACGAATTTTGTGAACGAAACAATTAAGATTCTATGTTAAAAATATAAAACCTTAGTTTTGATTACATATATGCTGATGTTTCTGAAGATTACAATACCTAAATTACATTGTATCAAATTACCTCGCGTGAGGTCCAAATAATATGTCTGAGGGGTCACAAAAAACCACCGAAGCATTGACCCCTAAGATACTCAAAGCTGGTTTACGCCAAACTTTTTGTCACTAATTTTGATGGTACATTGATGCCTGTGACTCATACTTTCTACATAAATAGATGATTATCTCCCAACAATCATCGCTTGAAGTTCCTTTAAGTTTGAAATCCAACGCCGGTTTCTGAATTGCTGATTCCGACATTAATATTTAAAGAGAAAAAAGGTTACAACTTTTTAAAATAGTGTACTTTGCATATTGTTTTATGCTATATTAAAACAGAAACAATTTATAAAACGATAATCCTCTGGTAAATATAATGAAAATAAATATATATTTTTTGTGATTTTTCAATAAGACCAGTATTGAGAGAATAGGTTACAAATTACTCAAAATTTCATCATATCGCGCGCATGCAGCCTTAACAACCCGCTGAACGCTCATTGGTGAACATAGCTAGTGCGAGCGTTGTCGCGAGTAATGTTCACCAATCAGCGTTCAGATTAGGTTATTAACTCTAATGTTAGCTAATCGACGATTTGATCAGCTATTCAGAAACCGAGCGTCAGTATCACAGGCTCGCAGGCGACCTTATTAGCTAAGCAGTCAATATCAAATCTCAGTATTGCAGACGCAAATGCAGTTTATACAGGAAGAATATTAATATAATCATTATTCGTCCTTAGCCCTTGCCTGTCATGAAATCTTACCTCTAAAGTACGGTGTTTTCCGCGCAGAAGTGTTTTATAAGCTCGTCAAAAATCAATTTTCTAAAGAGATTTTTGGATCCTACAATCACAAATTTAAGGCGATTTCGACATTCAAATTTCTACCACCGGGGCAGGTCAAAAATCTGACAGTTAAACTTCAACTGACACAAGTGGTTCAATTAAGGCGCTTCATTTCGCAACTCTTTAGGGTTTTTTATCGGTGACCGACTGTTTGTGTGTAAAAATCTAACATACTCATTGCAACAGTGCAACGCATACATCATATTAGGGCCCGTATAAATAAAAACAGTCACAAACGCATATTTGACAGATAAAAAAAACGTTTCGTTTCACGTTTAAAAATGAAGAACTCTATTTATTTATTTATTTTTTTATTTAACACTTTATTGTACACAAGAAACACTTAACAGTAGTACAAATTACAGAGAAAGACGACACAAAGGTACTGCTTATTTCTGAAAGAAATTTCTTCCAGCAGCCCTACGGAAGAGATATGGGATAAAATATATCGGACAGAGCGTGCACAATTACATACAAATACATTACATCTATGTATATTATATTAAAATCAGAATAAATACATAAACAACAATAAATACAATAATTAATATAAATTTTATTACCTACATACATAATTAATAAAATTGAAATAAATAAATATATAAATAACTACTAAATAAATAAACCAATAAATAAATAAACAAATAAATAAATAAATACGTATAAAATAGTTAAATAATAACCGTTTAGTTATGATATGGATTGGGATTCAAAGTACTTCTTCAAACGTCTTTTAAAAATGGCAATGGTGGGACTATCACGAATGGTGGGAGGAAGTGAGTTCCACAATCTGACCGCATGAACGGTGAAGGAGTAGGAGTAGAAGTTAGAGCGATGGGATGGGAGGGATAGGTTTGTTCTGACTTTGGACCTACAAGGGATATCAATGGGCCGGGAAAAGTTAAATCGGTCACGAAGATAGGAAGGAGAGAGGTGATTATACAGGATATTGTAAAGTAAACGGAGGATATGGGAGTTGCGACGGAGACGGATAGGAAGCCACTTGAGTTTTAACCGAAAGGCTGATATGTGATCATACTTTTTTAGACCAAAAACGAAACGAATGCAGAGATTCTGCAAGCGTTCCAGTTTAGTTAGCAGCTCATCGGTAACGTCTAAGTAGCGGGAGTCGGCATAGTCGAGGATAGGGAAAATGAGAGTTTGGACAAGGAAAATTTTGGTTGGCAAAGGCAAAAAGTTTTGAAGGTGCCTCAGCATGTGCAATGAGTGGTGTACCTTTCTGCTGACTTCACTAACCTGCGGATTCCAGCAAAGGTTGCTGTCCAAAGTTAACCCTAAATTCTTAGCTGTGTCTGCGAATTCGATAATAGTACCATCATGTTTGACCTCAGGCACATTGTGTAAACGTTGTGTTATACACTTACTGCCTATTATCATAGCCTCTACTTACGTATGTTGCATACTTTATTTCTTTTTTAAAACGTAAAAATATAGATTATATTTATTTAAATGCTTTTCTGTGATATAGAATAAGAATATTACGGTATAAAAAGAAAAGAAATTAAAGTACTATGTAACATCAATAAAGTTGTTCATTTTTAAAAGTGAAACGAAACGTTGTTTTCTCTGTCAAATAGGTGCAACAAAAGAAATATCAAGTGAGGTTGGGTTAGGTTATTATATATATAGGGTTTATTTTTACGGGTCTAAAAGTCGTAATATCAAGGAAAAATATGTCCGATTATCGGTTCTACAAAAAGTAGGCCATTAGCGATGTCTGAGGCCTTACCATGAGGTATTACTTTAAGGCGAGGAGGGTCCGCTATAGTGTTCTATATGTCCCCTGTCCGTTTTAGCAATTATTTATGAGAGTAAATACGCTATAGGATTTGGAGCTGATATTAAATGCCAACAAATTAGTTTAACTATTTACTTAGTGTTTTAACCCATTTTTTTTTTAATAAGATCTTTTTGTGGTTGTAAAATTAATTTTAGTGGCGCTAGTAGCGGGCCTTCGTCGCCTTAACATTGCCACAAAGTAGATATATAACAGAGACACGACCTAGTACTAGAAAATGGTATCACTCTAATACTAGCAATGCGACTGGCAAAGGGTGAAGCCCAGGCACATTCCGGAAAGCGCCATCTAGCACTATGGGAAAATACTAATTACTAATTTCGTTTGGTATCTTCTTCAATAGTAGTGACATCTATTGCATTTTTTTTGTATTAAAGAAAGATTGTATGGTATGCCATGACATTGCTTACGAATTTCGTGACTAACGAATATGATCTCTATTTATAAAAGCGAAAATGTATTTTTAATTTACTCGAAATCCAAAAGTAATCTTAAAGTAATACTGCTACAAGACCTCATGGTAAGGCCCCTGCTCCCGTGTAGTATTTAATGTCGAAAACGCCATAAAATTCGCGACTGTAGGCACAACGGATTCATAAAAAAAAATAAGTTGTAGACACTATATGGTATGTCTTTAATTTTAATACTTTGAACCCGGACATGTTGGCGAGAAAAGCTTCTAGTTTTACCCGAAATGCTTGGAGAATAATGATTAGACGCTAACGATTCTGGTAGGCGAGATCGTGGGAAAACAGTTAAGGCTTTTCTGGCGGATACTTTTGATGCGATGTTACCGTGTATGATATTTCTATGTAATCATGTAAATTTTTTACTAGATTCAGAATTTTGCTGATTTCTACATACATGCAATGTTTTTTTTACTATACAAGGTGGTTCATATATCAAGCTGAATATCATTTTATTGATGTTCCACCACGTGATTGGAACCCACGACGAAGTCGAGAGCCAAGCTCTTAACCACTAGACCACATAGGCTATTAGTCATTTCAGTTAATTATAATACGAATATAAATACTCATGATTATCAAATAAATGGTACTGGTAACTGACATTTAAACATAAATATGGACAAGTACCGAAATGCCACAACTAAGCTGTTCTAGAGTTAATGCCTAAGGAGTTTCGACATTTACGCATTAATTTGGAATAGGGCATTTGAAGGTGGAGGAGCGTATTTTTGCGTTTGGCTCTCATTAAGGATTCCGGTAATCATATAACCCCACACGTCAGGGGTCAATCACAAGCCACAGTCGTGGGAAGAACTATAGCCTTCAACTGTGATACGGTACGATGTTACGAATACGTAAGATTTTGATGCGGTTATTTTATGCTCAGGATATAAGAATAATGTCTCCCACACCGATTTCGGTGACGGTGGCCGGTTTAATTGAAAACCAGGACACGCAGGAGCTATTTTATAGTGCCCAAGTGTGTGCACAATACACAGAAGCACTCTCTCTTCCTTCACTCTCGTAGCTCATTGGGACGGATAACTTCCCAATGAGCTACGAGACGGATGACTGCGGGAGATCAGGACCGGCTTTTTACATGCCCAGCCGACTCATGGATCATGTTTCTTGTCAGACAATCAGGTGATCAGCCTGCATTGTCCTAACCAAACTTAAAAACTTTTTTTGCTGTTCCAATGCTGGAATCGAACCCACGACCTCCGAGTCGAGAGCGAAGCTCTGCACCTCTCCCTGGATGAGGCTCAGGATATATTAAACCCTCTACTAACCTGTAACCTAAACATATGCTGAATCTATTATGTTCATGCATGAAAAAGTGCAATGCTTTGTGAGGGATTGCTTGTATCCATAAACATATAAAATATTCCAAAAAAGGCAGTAAACCGAAGTGGCAAACAACTGCTAATTTCTCTGTAGGGTAGGCAGAGAATTGAATTTGGTATCCGAGAAATGCGATGGAAGCTGGACGTTGGTCGGTGAAAGTGAGCCCTCGGGTGTTCGCTGATTGTGCCGTAATTTATAATGCATTAGATAAAAGTACAAGTTCTCATGTCCGCGTGACAGGCAGGACGCAATTAGTGCAGAACCAGTTGGTCCTATTACAGATAGGGGCACGCACTTGGACGTACGGAGTGGATCGTTTCGCGATACCCGATCCCGACACAATCGAGAACCGAATCAGTTCGAACTCAACTGCTTTTGGTCTTTTATTCGGTGGATTACTTTAAAACTTACCAGGATAAAGAAAATCGTTAGATCGTAACTTTTTGTACTCCCGACCATATCAATCGACTGAAAATCGGAGTTATTCGGAACTACGCGGCACGTTCGAATCTGAGTCAAAATCTAATCAGTTTGGATAGTATAAAGCCTTTAGACGCAAATCGGTCAATTTCAAAGATGTTTTTGACTAATTTGACGAGGGCTTTACGAAACATTGAGTTGCTTTAAGAAGTATCTTTTATTGCTGTCTGTATTTATTTAAATATTTAGTCATAATCTGCCTGTTTTACAATATCATTTTCGTTTGTAAATTTTAAAAATTTTGTGTCTTTAATTTTGTAACAAGGATAACTTGTGTTGTGTTGTTTATGTTGAAATTGTTGTTGAACGATATTACAAAACGCTCCTCTACTGTCTGGTGTAGCGCTAAATTTCACTTTCGAAGTAATTTCAATAATTTAAGATACCGTTCCCAAATAGGAAATCCATTATATGTTAACCCTTGTGCACGTTTAAAATCTATTTTATAGATTTTAATTTAACTTTATAAAATTTATTCGACATATTTTTAATGTATTATGTTTTAATATATAATACATTAAAAATATGATATTTTCTACCGTTGGTTATTTTGGTAATGCGCAATATTAACCTTGCCTTTTTTATTTTCAGGTCTACCAAACTATCGCATCACAACAAAGAAAAAAGTATATGCACAAATCCCTGGTCTAAGCCATGAAACTCAAGGCACTCACACATTCCCACTGGCCTCCCAAGCGCCATCCACATATTTTGTACCGGACGGCCGTCAACAAGTATCGTATCAACCAGACAATGTTGTTCCACCTGTACCAAGTGAAGAAAGTAGACAAGATATACCTGGCAATATAGAAATGTCAGAACATAATGTCACCTTTAAGCCTCCAGAAATAATAAACGTTATAGATAAACCTAATAATGAGGATAAAAGAGAACATGGGCTGCAAGAAAATTCGACACAAATGCCACCTTTCAGTACGCCATCTCAACAAATCCCTGTTTATCCACCGTCTCAGCACAACACGTTTAGCTTAACACCTCAGCAAACGCCCTACTCTTCACTACCACATCAAACACCCTTGAGTTCTCCACCGCAGCAAACGACTATCAATCCACCACCACAGCTAACGACTATCAATACACCACCACAACAAACTCCATTTAACCCACCAGCACATCAAACGCAATTTATTTCACAACCTCAGCAAACGCCCTTCAGTTCACCACCACAGCAAACACCCTTCAATTATTTACCGCGGCAAACGACTATTGATCCAGCATCGCATCAAATGCTATTCAACCTGCCATCACAGGAAACGCCCTTACGTTCAGCGTCGCAGCAAATACCTTTCAATCCACCACCTCAGCCAATGTCCTTCAGTTCACCACCGCCGCAAACGTCTATTAATCCACCAACTCAGCAAACACCCCTCAGCTCACCACCACAGCAAACACCTACCCTTCCACCTCCTCAACAAACACCCTTCATTCCACCACCGCAGCAAAAGCCTGTAATACCTCCACCGCCGATGTTTTCTAATCAACAACGTAGGGACAGCCATTCATTTGTGGAAAAAACTATTTTACCCCCCTCGGTCGCAAGACGTATTGCCGGAAATCAACCTATTATAAAACAAAGTTCTCCATCGAATATGGCAATGCAAAATATATTTGTACCAAATATGGATGCAGGTTCTCCAGATAATACCGCTCAATGCAACCCACCAATTACAAGTGACGCAGCACAAATTACATCGAATCAAAATGAAGGACAGAGTGCTAATAGTGTTTCAACATTTTTCCAACCTCTACTGCCTGAACCACATAATACGAGCATGTCGACCGATATTAATATAAATAACCCACAATCTAATATCATGAGTAAAATTGAAGTACTAGATTTAAGCGTATCTCAAAATGTGCAAGACAGGAATCCACAATCAGTAGTTTCGCAACCAGAAACTGGAATATTGTATAATCCTAATAGTGCACCCATGGCGACTTATGAATCAAAACACGTAGAATATAATGCTACACCGGATAATTCATTAGGTCAATATTTTACAAATACTGCACCTCCGCCAAGTGATCCGCCTAAACAAGTTGCAGAACCTCCTAAAATGACCACATCCGTAAACTTCAGATTAAATAAGAAAAGACCTCAGTACTATGCGGGTCCAATAGAAGGCGTTGGTAGCATAAGCAATAATTTAAAACCAATTATAAATCCAGTGCAACCTTCAACATTCCATGGATCATTGTTCACGCCTAATGTACAAGAACAGGTTACGAATGATGCTTCGATTAACAGCCCCATATCTGAACATCCGAGTACTCCCTTCGATATTAGCCAAAATCCTGTCTCATATACGTCGTATAACTATAACCAGCAGCAAGCTCCGACTCCTACTTTTAACACAGCGTTTGATATGAGCAGACCAAAAACGGAAAATGTAGAACAAAGTACTGATTCAAAAGGATTTGGCATAATTGGATCTTTAAAATCTAAGCTCAGTTCTATAGACATCAATAAAATCCAAAATACAGTAACAACATTCTTTGACCCAGCATATAACCACACAAAGGTGGAACAGAAAACAAGCTCAGATAATTTTACTCAAAACCAAAGTGAGCAATATTCAGAGAATGAAAGCATTGAAATTCCAACTGTTGATCAAACACAAACTTATACACATTATCCAAATTACCAGTCTACTGGTACCGTTCCAAGTACAGATATTTATTATCAGAACCAAATTAATCCTACTGACCTCAACATTCAGTATCAAAGTAATTTAATGACCAGTAATTTTCATAACTGGTACAATAATCAACCACAAAATAATCCTGAAAATATGTATGGGAATAATGTTAACCAAGATCAGTCAAACCAAGCTAATATTCCTAATTACGCTGAAACCACTACTATTCCGAGAGTGCCATTTACGGAAACGATTCCTAATTCTAGTCATATAAATCAAAATTATTCTAGAACATCCAGCTTTTTTGACTCATCAAGCACACAACAACAATTTTTTGAAAATATTTCTTCGCCTCCCGTAAATAAAGCCGATATAGGATTTGAATCATTCGCAAAAAATTCGAACACGACCATTTCGAATCAAGATAAATTTATTAGTGGCACAGATGTATCAGAAAATAAAATCACATTTAATTCACATGAAAATCAACCCAGTCAAGAACCTGTAACATTTTATAATGTTGGACAAGGAAATAATGAAACTGGTACACATTCAGAAAGCTATTCACAGTCAACTTTTGCAAGTGATATTAAACCTGATACATTGGGTTTGTTCGAGACACAAACAACGCAATCAGGGGTATTTACTGATTTACCACTAATAGAAAATACTGGGAAAGAGTCTGTATCTTTTACTGATAATAGCTTGCTTTCGAGCCTAAATACATTAAGTGACTTTAGATTATCAGAATCAAATGACAAAGACGAGGAGTTTTATCAAACAAAATACGATCAAGATTTCTACGAACCAAAAGTTGAAGGAGCGCCGTTGAGCTTTGTTGGCTGTGAAAAGAAAGAAGCCAAAGTAGAACATAAATCTATGATTGAAGAACACCAAATTAAACCAACTGATATTTTTCAGTCAATGCCAAGTTTGGGTATTAATGACTTTAAAGACTTGTGTATTCCTTTTAGTATTGAACAGAGTTTTAATTCTAATGATTCTAACACGAAATTTGGAGCTGAAGAGAAATCTAAAGAAACGAATGTTTCAACACAGCCGCTTCTATCGTACTTTCAACAGACCTCTAATTTGATTTCTTCGTCATTATTTTCTCAAAATCTTCCATCAACTTCTTCTTTACCAGATAGTAAAATTGATGTATCACATTTAAAGTCAGATAGTTCAGTTGAATATATAGAAAATCAAGTATCTGAATTAAATATTTGCGAAACATGTCGGGAAGTAAATAAACCAGAAGCGGATGAAAAGGAAGCAGAAGATTTGACTACTCAATTAATAGAAAATATTACTGCGCCTATTCAGTTGCTAAATCCAGTTGGTGGACTTACTGACTCTGAAACTCCTGTCCCTGAAAATATTATAGAAAATATTAAACCTGTTATTGAGTTATTAGAAGATGATAGCCCAGCACCCGCATATAGTTGGTCAGTTGAGGACAGTTACGAGCCCAATGCTATGGCAGATATGCCTTATGGCCAATCTCAAATGGAATCAAATGTATCAAGTTTCTTTCAAAATAAATCTCTATCGTATGAAAATATTCCAAAAAATGCTAGCGATGAGATTAAAGCTGAATATCAAAGCTCTCAAGATGATTATTCTAATATTCTTCGGCAGTTTGGCTTGCCTAGCGTACCTGCCGAAGAAGAGACAAAATCAGATGAAGGTTGCATTGATGTGCACTCAATAGAACAAGATGCTAAAAATGATTTTCCTTTTTACGACGAGTTTATAATTGAACCATCCGAAACTGATGATGATAAAATTGAGACTATTGAACGGACCAAAAGCGTAGAAGAGACAACTGAAGAGGCAACCCAAGAGACAACCGAAGAGACAACCGAAGAGACAACCGAAGATACCACCGAAGAGACAACCGATGAGCCATCCGCAGAACCTGAATCTTTTACAAATAGAGTTGAAAGGTATAAGCGTTTAGAGACAGCGGTAGATGCAACTGATAATGTATTTGACATACAAAAAGACATGAAACCGCTGAATGTGCCCACATCAATAAGTCCAGCAATAACGATAGCATCATATTTCGATACCGGAAACTATGCTGCAGAGACTCACTACAAAAATTCATTAACTTCACCGACTGACATAAATACATATAATTTTGATT
Source organism: Celastrina argiolus (assembly GCA_905187575.2). NCBI lineage: Eukaryota > Metazoa > Arthropoda > Insecta > Lepidoptera > Lycaenidae > Celastrina > Celastrina argiolus. Next base: position 3,073,703 of record LR994597.1, read on the forward strand.
CACAAACTTCTGTGTGCATTCCACCTGGTTTTGAGGAAGAATATAAAAGAAGAATGAGCGGTACAGGTCGCACGCTTTATTCAGGGTCAAATGTACAATCTTCGAACCTTATTTTGGATAATACGACAATTTCTGTCTCAACCTTATCCGACTACACGGAGAGGCCAAAAACATGCGATAGTCAGACCGAAGAAACTGAGGAAGTTAAAAGGGAACCTCTTGAATCTGAAAGATTACCGGCTTTCACTAATATAGCTAATCCACAACCGGAACCGGTGGAGTTTGTATCACAAGCCACGGCTTGTGCCAGTGCAGCTGATAAAATCGATCCGGTGAATGTTCCAGTGGAAAAGAAACCGTTGCAGGATCCGATTAGTTTCTTCTCCACACCAGATGCTTCTACTGGGGAGCCTGCACCTGAACAACCTGACGCTTACAATGACTTCAGTAGATTATCCAGCTATTTTGCTACTCCTAGTAAACCTGACCACTCGAAGTCTTTTTTTGAGTTGAGCGAATCACAAAATCATTATAGGCATAACCAAACGGCAAACAAGTCTGAAGCCATAGAACAAAACGTCAAAACGTTCTTCGAAAATCAAAATAGTCCATTATCCAACATTCCACATAACTTTACACAAACGGATCTAGTTAATGACTTGACTTCAACTAAGTATTTTAGCCCTAAAGACGTATTTACAACAGTAGGTTACTGTACTATTGAATATGACTCGGTTTCTGCAGAAAATGTGGGGAAACCAGAAATTCCTTTGAAACAAGGCGTAGGGAATGAGAAAGAAATTACAAATGGTGTAGGTGATACAGATATGGTAGGTAACGTAGAATGTATTATTAAAAGATGTAAGATTTGCTGTGATATTACCACCGGAGTTAGAAAAGTAGTCGACGTAAATACGAAAAATATTAAATTCAGAAAGTGTATGGACGAGACTTTGACTAAATCTGACCAGAGTGCCGACGAGAAAATGGAAAGTAAAGCAGCCAAGCCGTCGGTTACAGTTAATTTTTTAGACCACGCGCTGCACGAAGAACAAAATGACGAAGTCTCTTTAATGGCAAAGGTAGTCATTGTTTTATAGTCTAAACTTCTTATATTATTAGCCAACCGTAACACATACAAAGCTGTAATGACTTAAATAATCTATTTTAATTTGGTTTTTTATTAATTAAAGACATGAAAGGATGAAGGTGATATGTAGCAAAATTTTGATTTCGAGAAATTTGAGTTCAAATTGTCACTAAAACATTTTAAAATACGTCGTAACATATAACATATAGTCCATTAATCTAAATATCCGTCTCTAGAAATGTACTTAATACGTTCCTACATATCCTAAAATGTATAAGTGATAGTTTAAACTCAGTTTCTGGGTAAAAACTTTTTGCGACATCCTCATCCATTCATGTCTTCAATTTCGAGCAATGGACTTAGTTTCCAGCTCTTAATAAATTAAAAAAAAAATGGCTTCAATTGTAAGCCTGAATTTTAGGTTTATTTCACAGCATTATTATGTATTTAGTGTGTTATTTTGCTACTACTACCTATATAATAAAGGCTTATAAAATAAAAATAAAAAATAAAGGCTTTCCCAATCATAATTTATCTAAAAATTAAGTAGGACACGAATAATGATTTTCAGTAAGTTTATATCAAGAGTTATAATTCTCCAGAATCGTACATCGACAGAGTACTCCCCGGTGAAGCATCACTGGTTCTACCAGGTGGACGGCGAGGACAAGTTCAACTGGCGAGGATTCTCCATCGCTGATTCCGCGGCGCTGGAGAACGCTTATAATAGCCGTAAGTTTTTCAACGGTTAGTCGATTATCAACAATGGACAATCCGGAATTTTCGGAAAATATTTCTATCGGAAACTTTAACTTAAATCCATGACAAAATGTGATTCATCTGACACCACGCTGCTGTCATGTTCCTTATTGGAATCTGTTCGGAATCAGCAAATGAAAATGATTATGCCTTGTTTAAACCACTCTCTTGTCAAAAATTAAATGTGCAGCAGCTGTGCATGCTGATTACTTTAAAAAAAAGATCGGTCAGAAGGCCTACTCTTGAATCTAGTGCAAAAGTTTGACTTTGGAATTTTTTCTACGCTACTGACAGTTGGTTTGAAATCGAGAGTAGATTTCATGAAACTAAATGAATCAGATTCGATTTAGTGACATGAAATCGACACTTAATTTGGTTTGAACCAACATGGCGCTGGCGTCGTGTTCTTAAGAGAAAACACCACGGTCTACAGAAATGTAAAAAAATGTTGTAAATTCTATTGCTGTCCCGCAATTGCCCGATCAAACCGATGGAGGCAACTGCAGCTGGAACTGAAATTACCTATTTAAAGCACGAGAAATCGACGATTAGGAGAATCCCGTTTCCTCCTCGTTTCTTTAAATAATTATTTTTTTAAAAAAGATAAAAAAATCTATTAATAGTATACAAAGATACTCAGGATTTTTTTTTACTTTAGTGCCATAATCCTGGGAGGAAACAGGGGTCGCGCCCTGTTTTTGTATGGAAAAAGGCTGTTTACTCGATCGTATGACGACCTCCGTAGCGCAGTGGTTGAGCGCGTAAGTGCTCGAACGAGAGGTCGTGGGTTCGAATCCCGCCGAGGGAACAAAAAGATTTCAATGTTCCTGGGTCATGGATGTGTATTAAATTTGTGTATAATATAATAAAAATCTTAAATATGTTTATAATATAAAACTATTAAATATATTTTCGTTGTCTGGTACCTGTAACACAAGTTCTTCGGATACTTAGCATATTGCCAGATTGACGTGGTGTGAAGCGTCCATAGATATTATTATTATAATATTATTATTATTACTCTTAACTAGAAAACTTTCAAACTCCAATGTCAATCTATTGAAATTCGATTCAAGGGTAGGGCTACTGAACCATGTAACGCTTTTTTGTTACTAGCATATAGGGTATACATGATCATGATTCAGAAGTGAGAGCAAAGAAAGTTATTTTTCCAGCGGACCTTAACGCCAACACGTTCGTGCCGACGGACGGGGGGCGGTACGATGTGAACGTGGTCGGCCGACTCCGCACCGCCGTCTACTGGCGGGAGAAACCCACCAATGTTATACGGTACGTGATACATGACCTTCATCATTATTTCAGCTGTGACAAGTACTGGACATAAGCGTCTCCCACTTAGAGTTCGGTCCGGACATATTCCATCAAAAAAGTTTGCATACCTTATGAAGAAAGTAGATTCACCCAATAGGCATGACGAAAGATTTTAAAATCAACTTTTGTTAAGTGGATACACATTTTCTAATGATGAAAAAACCTTTATTTCGGTAAAATACTAATGAATATCGAAGATTATAACCATTTTTCTAATATATTTTCAATAATGCGCCAAAACAGGTCGAAGTGTCATGGCGTCGAGTGTGACGTCACGCCTAGGTAAACGGATGTTGATGACGGAATGACTCAGATGCTTAAGTAAACCATAGATAAAAGAGTAATATATAATGACAGCAGCGATGGACCATGACAGTGATGTTTACCTAGACGTGACGTCATGCGCTGTAATGCGGTGTTTCAGTGAAAATGGCCGATTGCACTATTTTAATCTTTTAATTTATTGAAAATCTTAATAATCACAATTTTTTATATTAAAATTTAACAGTATTTAAAATCCTTTTTATATCTTTTTTACCCTGAAATCATTAAATCTTTATTTGTTAATGTCGTCACGCCTATTGTGAAATCTGTAATAAGTTAGACGATATTGGGCACGTTTTGATGGAGTGTGCCAGGAACAAAAATGAAAGAATCGCACTCATAAATGGCTTTGGTTTAAATACATTAGATGTAGGTTGGGTACAGAGCTGTTTATGTAAACCGACCTCGAATACAGCTGTTTATAAATTAGCACTTAACGTTTGTGAGTGAGGTTCTGTAGTGTGGATACGATGGGGTTGTCATGTCTCTATGGACAATAACCCTAACAAATAAAATAGTTGAAAAAAAAGCGTCCCCCAAAGTATTTCATGAGGGTAGTTGTCTACGAGTATACACGCCACGTTTGGTAGGAGAGTAGTCGAGCGCAGTTTTCAGACTTGCGATGGAACAGGTGCAGGACCGACTTTTTACATGCCCATCCGTCGCATGGATTTCTGTCAGATGTCAGACAATCAGCTGATCACCCCGCATTGTCCCAACTAAACTTGAAAACAATTTTTTTTTTTGTATTTCAACGCGGGAATCGAATCCTCCGGGTCGAGATTGGCTCTCGGCTTTGAACCACAGGGAGTCAATAACGTTAGGTTCAGTGTTACGAGATTTGTATGCACATACGTGTATAAAATTTAACACACTTGTAGTTTATGCAAAAACAAAAAAAAATGCAATGAAGTACTAGTACTTCTCCACAGAAGTTATGATTCTAGCGGTCTATGTGTGTGTATGTTCGAATATATATATTGCAGCGTAGTGCTTGAACTACTGAACTTATTACAAAATATTGCTCTTAACATAGGTTAGAGTTTATTTTTATAAAAATTGTTCTTGTTACTTGCAGATGCAGTTGGTTCTACAAGGGCACGACAGATGGCCGCTACGTTCCGTATTCTGAAGAAATAGCGGATCTATTGGAGGTCAGTCGGCTCAATTCAAGTTTCAGAAACAATAGACCTCTTAATAAATTTACTTCGCACAAAGTAATACTTATTTTCACTTAAGTAAATAAATTTATTCTATAATTTTGAAGTCGGTGCCAAGTTTAGCGTTCTTTCATAATTTGTTTCCATTTAATATTAGTTTGTAAGCCAGTACTTTGGTAGGTACATAATATATAGTAATAGTTACATTGATAGTTGTATATTTTTTTCTGATTCTTTTTTTCTGTGATTGCCTACATATATTTAGTAATTTGATATTGTAGTAAGGTTGTTGAAGTACTTAATTGGCACCGACTTCAAAATTATAGAATAAATTTATTTACTTAAGTGAAAATAAGTATTACTTTGTGCGAAGTAAATTTATTTTTTGCTTTTTAGTTTACTTTTTGAAGTCGGTTTTTTTTTTGTTTAAAATTATTTTATTTTAAGATTTTTAGTTATGGGTAGACTGAGTAAGGATAGGTACTTATTTATTTTTATTTATTTATTTATTTAGTCGATTTACATTTCTTTATTTAGCTTAAAACAATTTTTTACCGTTTTAATATTTACCTATTTCGTCATATTGTTATGATAGTACCTATATATAGATACCTACTATCTGGCGAAGACAGAGGTGGTGTTGAGTACTGTAATTGATATAGTGGCATATGCTTGCAGTACTTTAACCGATGTCGTAATTTCCAAACTTATAACTTCAAAGACTAAGCAGTCCTGTATGCCTGTTTCTGATCTATGTGGTATACCTTGATAGTTGATTCAAAATTATGTTTGTTTTAGTCGGATATGCTTATGGTACTCGAAAAAAATACAAAATTACTATGAGTGTTCCTATAAATTTCGAGGAGTTCCCTCGATTCCTCACGACTCCATCAACAGGCATACACTTTGATAACTATGAGACCAAGTTCGACTGTAATTGACGTAGTGGCGTATGCTTGCATTTCTTTAAACAACGCTGCAATCTTCAAACGTGTATCTCTAAGGACTCAGAAGTTCTGTTCAGTACTTTAGGTCCAGGATATGGTGCAAAATCTTACTATTTGGTAACATATGCTTGGGCTACTTCAGAAAAAATCAAAATCGATATATGTTTCCATATAAATTTTGAGGAGTTCCCTCGATTCCTCACGGATCCCATCATCAGGTCACCACTTTGGTGACAATGGGACCAAACGGGAAGCACCACCTTTCAAATAAAAAAAAAATCATCCAAATCGGTTCACCCAGGCGAAAGTTCTGAGGTAACAAACATAAAAAAAAAAAAAAAAAAAAAAAAAAAAAACATACAGACGAATTGAGAACCTCCTCCTTTTTTTGGAAGTCGGTTAAAAACTGAAGACTAATTAAGATTGATGAGAAACTTTCAAGACGTTAAACAGTTAGATTGTTACGTCGAAACCCACATGAAGTCCACTCTGTCGCAATGGAGGCGACAGAATCGTTTTTTCTTACCAGGTGGCGTACTGTAGAGTGAGCTCCTATATTTTTTAATGCTTGTTATGATGTCATGCGCCAGGAAAATAAAACATAGTTAATACAATAGATCATGTTGGAACGGTGGATGAAATAATTAAATATACCTTATATTTTAAACATGCTGAGTGTATTATCGGAGACAAACAAGTGAAAGTGACACCTAAGGCGCCATGACAGATAAAATACAAAGTATAAGACAGTACATAAGAATGTCAATAGATGGCGCTGTACATATCAATAAAGTGTACAATATTTAATAACATATTATTGTAACAGAACCGTATAGTAGATATATTGATCATGCCACCGTGTTATGAAATCCTGTATTTTTTATAACAGATAATCTCTCAAAACTCAAAGCAGCCACATAACCCTATTAATTGATTCGTAACTTATAATATGTGATTTAATTAATTTAACGTATTTCTAAATATTCGCAACATTGATCTAAATAGAAATAAACCCGCGTTGCGAACCCGCCAATAGTTTCAAAGTCCTCACGCTACACTAGCGCCCCTGGCGGCGATTTAAATGCGCGATACAACATCTCACCTCACGATCGCACTTCAAATTATATTACATAAACAGGAGGAGTACCGACATGGCGTATGCACGGGGGAGTGGCATCGGCGGCTGCTGCTGCCCGACAGCGTGGTGGTGGTGATGCACGGCCCCACCGTCATGGTGCACTTCCAGAACGCCGGGCAGGACCTCGCCGCTGCCGCTGTGAGTAGACTGGTAGGAGACCGCAGTAGAACAACATAATAATAAGCGCACACCGATTTTGGTGTCTGCTTCTTCTTCTGCCAGTGTCGAGTATTTGATTTTGTTGTCGTTGGTCGGTATCGATGAATGGAAATATATTGTCATTTTGACGTTTGAACTTATTAAAACACGATTTAAAATGTCAAAATTTTGACGTTTCTAATTTATAAATCGAATTTTATAAAGTTCAAACGTCAAGATGACGGTCAATGTTCATCGAAAGGAGCCCACCAAAGTTACTTATTCGACGTCATACAAATTGTAGTTAATATGGCGAGCAGTGACAAGATTTCTAGCTCAGCACACTGAAGTATCGCGGACTGTCGTCTCTCTCATAGTCACTGCGTAAGAGTAAGAAGGAAATAACACTAATTCCAAGGGTCTTGATTAGCCTTGAGATTTAATGTGCGTGTGCGTATGTCAAAGTACGTGTACTTATGGCGTACGCATATGCGTCCGTATCAAAGTACTAAATGTAGAGTATATATCTTTTTGAATAGAATTGATGTATTGGTTACTATCAAAAATCTTGGTCCATATAAAAAAATTTTAACACTGATTTAGTATAAGTAATTGTGAACTTGTCTGTAACTTTTTATTACATAAACGGGTAGTGCTCAGAAAAATAACGCAATTGATTTTTGACACCTTTACTATGTATTTAAAACAAACTTCTAATATTATATTTTATTACCTTTAGCAGGCCTTGCCATACTCAGAGGTAAATAATAAATATCGTATTTAGCTTTTTTGTACTTTTAAACTAGCTATATTTTATTTGCTTAGTTGACACATCATAACTGGCTTCCTAATGCGAGGATATATATAAGTAAGCTATTTTTACGGTCAATTAACTCACCACTGCAACTACTGTGTAACCAGGGTCGACAGTGGTAACCGACCACAAAAACCCTTTGATATGATCTCAGGGGTTCCCGAAGGACTAAAATCAGAATAATATAGGAGAAGTAGAAAGTCTTCTAAGCGAGGAGGGCTATTGTGCAGTAGTGTGGGGTTCCTGTGGAGTACTTATCGGTTTCATTAGTATAGTACGTCCATTATAATTTAAACCCAAACGTAAACAAACCCGTCTATGACACAACCATAGACTAGTCAGTGCTGCCAATACAATTCAATGGTTATTGTTTGCTACTATGTATCCATAGACTGTAGACTTTATTCTATAGTCGGCAGTGTCAATATGGCGTATTTTTATAGTGAAAGTTTTTCATTTAATGTTTAAACATATTAATTATTGTTTGTTATAAAATGTATTGGATAGCGAAGTATGATCCTTTAATATTCCGGTGAAAGTGTTGATAAGTGTGCGCAATAAGTATATATGTGAAAATTACGTTGTTTAATTTTTTTTGCGTTTGGGTTAAATTTATTAGGGACCTCTTTCGAATTTTCTTCTTTTCTTTTTTTTAACTTTCGAAAATTCGAAGACCCTCATCTAAATTCATACCTATTATACGGTCCAGTGCTACCCTCTGATTAAGAACCTGCGTTCAACACTGCTGTGCTGTAGTCCTTGCATCTAATTTCCAAACCATCCCATAGAACCAGTCTCTCGGAATCCCCGTATACCGAAATCTACCGAAGGTCCACGTCGCGAAAGACGAATGCCGACGGATAGACCATCTGGTGCTGATGGTCCATGGAGCCGGGGAATATAACCAGCACCCGAGAGTTAGTTTATGGTTCTAGTAGAGTTGATCTATGGTCTCCATGTGACAGCTTGTCTGTGGTATTCATTGAGTAGAGTTCTAGGTTGAATTAGGAATAGCGGTTGGTTTTATATCTTTGCGAGTAAATTTTGTATTTTTGGTAAGAAACAACTTACTTCACAGATTTAAATCAGTACACTTAGTTGTAGTGGCACTTCTTCTCTGGACCCACCTGTAATGAAGGGTAGATAGTTGAATTATATGTAGATTGATGTGTTATCAAGTGACCGAGAATTGCACTGCGCTTTCTTTTAAGTCGCCTATACATAATGGCCGAGCGTTGCCAAGCGGCGGCAAACGCTAACGTGTAGACAGTCTATTCGCTTTGCCTTGTCATCGCTCGCCTAGCTGGCTCATTTGTCGCCACTCGCGTACGCTCGCGTTGGCATACGCTCGGCCAATATGTATAGCCGACTCTAGGCATTAATTCTCGATAAATTATATAATTAGACACTCAAATAATTCAAAATTTCTAGTTTGTTATCCTTATGACCTATTCGTAGATAGCTTCGAATTTTGCGGGCAGCGGGGCGGGAGCGGCGGCGGCGCGGGAGCGGCAGGATCTTTTGTGTAAAATCAAATGTTCTCGAAAACAGCGGCGCGGGAGCGGGTAACGAGTACCGCACCCGCCCCGCCGTCGCTGCCGCCTCGCTGCCCGCAAAAATCGAGGCTGAGGCCTTAATTATCTTCGCGTATCTTTATATATTTGTTTCGTCCAGCAATCAGCGGTGCGGACGTGGGTGGTGCGCCGCGGCTCCGACGAGGCGGACATAGACGAGACGGAGCCCGCCGACGTGGACCACCTGCTGTTCCTGTGCCACGGGGTCGGCTCCGCCTGCGACATGAGGTTCCGCCCCGTCGAGAAAGTAGGTGAGTGTATGCGTCGACAAAGGCACCCGAAAGTTTGCGACGTAATCAGACCAAATAATAATAGCTCCCTTCACCGATTTTGGGTGTCGGTAGCCGATTTTATTGAAACCAGGCCAGCTACGCGGGAGTTATTTTATAGTGCACAAGTGTGTGCGCAATACCCAAAGACACTCTCTCTCTTCCTTTTACTCTCATAACCCAGTGTGTCGGTAAACCGACATGACTGGTGAGAGAACAGTCGCGGGACCGACCCTTTACATGCCTATCCGACGCATGGATTATCTTTCGTGTCAGACAATCAGGTGATCAGCCTACATTGTCTTAACCAAACTTGAAAACAACATTTTTTGTTGTTCCAACTTCCAATGCGGGAATCGAACCTACGACCTCCGGTTCGAGAGCGAAGCTCAGAACCACGTCCAAAGATACTGTTATAATTAAAAAATAGCTCCCATATAATTGTATCTTAATCATGACTACAAAAAAGTCCGGGATGACATATTTTTAGAGATAGCTAACTTAATATGAGATATACACCCGCGGCGCAGCTCGCAACCCTTCAGTACTCGATAGCATCGTGCAAAATGTACTGTTCGTGCGAAATTACTTTTGGTGCGTACGAATTCGCGGCATACATCCAGTTAGTTATTTAAAGAAAATGTTATTTAGACACATTTTTTTTAATAAATAAAATGAATATTATTTTTAACATGTCCTACACTTATTAACTTGATGTTTTCTAGTGGACGACTTCAGGGCGACAAGCCTGCAGCTGATCCAGTCTCACTACAAGAACTCTTACGAGAGCGGCACCGTCGGCAGGATTGAGGTGAGTGCGTGCGCGTAAACTACGTGCATGTGTGCGTTTATATGTGGATGTGAATATATGCATACGTGGAACTGTGCGTGCATACGTATGTGCGTACATTACCACGTGCGTGCGTGCGTACAAGTACGTGCATGTGTGCATTTGTCTGTAGATGTGAACATACAGGGTGTAAAAAGAGCAGTTACTATATCTTCGTGGGGTAATAACTAGGCAAGAGATATATCCATCGGTACTAGTAATTTGCTTTTAATCCACTGTTTTAAAAATTCAAATATTTTCTATAGGCAATGTACAACGTGCACAACACAGCGATCAGCTGATTACGCTGAGAGGTCAATAGCACGCGTAAGACGTTCATTACGTACTAGGGCAAAAATTATAAAATTTAAGAATTTAATGCAGAACGTTGTTGCAAACAGTTCAGTCTTGCGACTAAAAATAATAAATTTCCAAAAATATTTTTTTTTTTCAAAAAATAATGAAAAAAATTTATTTCTAGAATGAGAAAAGGTCCATTAATAATATCCCAAAGTTATAGTGACTGCTCTTTTTACACCCTGTATACATAACGTACGCGTACTCGTGACTGTGCGTGCCTAACAACGTGCGTGCGTACAACTACGTGCATTTGTGCATTTGTCTGTAGATGTGAACATATACATAACCACGTGCGAGCGTGCATGCAACATGTGTGTGTGTGTGTCTGTGAAACAATGTAGTGATATACGTATGCGCGTGACCGTGCATGCATAAATGCATTAAAATTTACAATTTAACGGGACTAGCACTGTACAGTGTTAATAAACGTTTACCACACCTGTGTTTTGCTGATTAAGACCAACTGCACTATACCCGCGTGCCCCCCAGGTGCTACCGATCTCGTGGCACTGGCGCCTGCACTCGGGCGAGACAGGCGTGGACCGGCGGCTGGCGGCGGTGACGCTGGACAGCATCCCCCGGCTGCGCGCGTTCACCAACGACACCATACTCGACGTGCTGTTCTACACCAGCCCCGTGTTCTGCCAGGTAATTATATATAATTAAAGTGACTTTCTTGGGTAGGATTTCAAGTAGATTGTAGTCTAATTCTGATAATGTCACATCTCTGATCTCACACATCAGTGCACACCGAGATGGCCGCGGCATTTTTAAGATTATGATAGTATTTTTTTGTTGCTTGGTATGAGCTGACTCTTTTATACGCATACTTAATTTCGTCAGTTATTTTCTAGTATTTACTTTTAGTTTTATTTACTTACTTGTAACTATAATGATTAGTTTCAAATAGCTGCCTCTTTCGTCAGTTCGTGCCCACTGTAGAGACAAAGTTATTTTACATTAAAGCAAAGAGTAACAGCAACTAGCACCACTCTTTTTAAAATAAATTTTACAATGACACAAAGATCTTATTAAAAAAAGTAATCGGTTCAAACTTTAAGTAAATAGTTAAACTAATTTCAATTAATTTAGTTTAACTATTTACTTAAAGTCAATCAATGAAAACATCAATTCGGGCACCGCAAGCTTCTCTCCGCCCCGCTCCGTGTCAGTGGAAACGCAGCCTTATTCGACAGGGACAACTGTTTGCTTTGTTTATTTCTTACATTTTTATGATTAGGGGTTGACGAGTGGGTTGCGCGCGCGCAGCGTGCACGCTGCGTTCACGCTGCCGCTCGCTCGTGTGTTAAGCCCTCAATAACTTCTTCCCGTTGTCAGACGATAGTGGACACGGTGTGCGGCGAGATGAACCGCATCTACTCGCTGTTCCGGGCGCGCAACCCGCGCTTCCGCGGCGGCGTGTCGCTGGGCGGACACTCGCTCGGCAGCGTCATCCTCTACGACCTGCTGTGTCACCAGGCGGAGAAGGTGGGTCGAGGAGATTGGGGCCTAGTGTATACCGGGTTCTGTTGGAGGCCAAGTGTGTGTACAGTCTACAGCAGTATAACATGAACATACATATAGTTCGTCCCTGATAAATTTAACCTGAAGGTAAACAAACCGAAAACCTTGAAATTTTCCTATAATCACATATTGTGCACACTTATGAACACTTTCACAATATGTATAATAAAGGATTACATTTCATTATCCAATACATTTTATAACAATTAAACAATAATTAATTTGTTTAAACATCAAATGAAAATCTTCCACAGAAAAAATACGCCATTTTGACACTGCCGATTGTAGAATGTAAGCCTATGGATTCATAGTAAACAACATAGTCTATGGATTCATAGTAAATTGTATTAATATTGGCCAATTGGCATCACTGACTAGTCTTTGGTTGTGTCATAGACGGGTTTGTTTACGTTTAGGTTAAATTTATCTCGGACGTACTATATATATTTTTCAGCAATCTCGAGGCATTTTCTTAAAATAATTCTTGCGGCTATTAGATTAATACCCATAAATTAAAACACCCGAATCCAGTGAATATAAGTTTTACCATATTTACATTATTCTGCAGCCTGTTTAACTAATCGCTACAGAATCAGTTGTTTCTACAATAATATATTACCATGACACATTAATTGTAATGATAATTGAAAAAAAATTGTGAAACGTCCATATAGTAAATAATATCTCCCCTCACCGATTTCGGTGTCGGTAGCCGATTTCATTGATACCAGGCCAGCTACGCAGGAGTTATTTCATAGTGCCCAAGTGTGTGCGCAATACACAAAGACACTCTATCCTCCTTTTACTCACATAACCCAGTAGGACGGTAAACCGACACGGCTGGCGAGAGATCAGGCGCAGGACCGACTTTTTACATGCCCATCCGACGCATGGATCATCTTTCTTGTCAGTCGATCAGGTGATCAGCTTGCATTGTCCTACCCAAACTTGAAAACAACATTTTTTTTGTTGCTCCAACATGGGAATCGAACTCACGACCTCCGGGTCGAGAGCGAAGCTCTGAACCACTAGACCACGGAGGCGTCTATACAGGGTGTAAAAAGACCGGTCACGATAACTTTGGGATATGATTATAGGACCTTGACTGATTCTAGAAATGTCCTTTTTTTTTTACTTTTTTTTTTTCAAAAATTTTTTTTTTTTTTTAATTTATTATTTTTAGTCGCAATTCTAAACTGTTTGGAACAACATTTTGCATTAAATTCCTAATTTTTATAATTTTTGCTTTAAAACGTAATGAACGCGATGCGCGGTCTATTGACCTCCACAGCTGACTGAGCGTAACTAATCTGTGGACTGAGCGCGCCGTCCGACTCAGAGTACCTATCGACTTCTTACCGATTTTGTAATATTGTACCTACATGCGAATACTAATAAGCCTTATAGCAAATGTATTTGTATTAAGTGTTAGTTATTTAACTCTAAGTTATAAACTAACTCTGGGTTAAAACCTGGTACAACTGGACCTTACACTTAGTGTAGTCAGTAGTCACCATAGCGGACGGATCAATTGTTTTGAACTTGGACTCGAACTCCTAGATCGCCTGCATCGTATAAGTATTGCTTGAATTTGTTATCATGACAAACTAAAACTTCCTTTATAACAAAACCCGTGTACCTACATACTAACTAACTTCTTAATGTCAATCGGCAATCACCGCTTTTTTAATGGAAATTACAGACACGAAGCGAAGATTCCTGAAAGACAATTAAAACGTAACATACGTACCTACACAGTTCAAATTCAAATTAATTAAGTAGGTATGTAAAACTACGCCTATTTACTTACGTGAATGAAGTAGATATTCAGTAGTGAGCACCATCTCAAAATTAATGGCTTACTGAGTCGCGTCTCCCATGTCGCGTCTCGTTAAAACTTTTAAAAATGTTCTTGTTGTATTTCGATAGTAATAGTTCCTAATAATCTGAGCAGCATACCACAATATGATTACATGGACACATCACACAACACAACATTACGCTGTTAAACAAGACCTTAGACGAATAATTAATAGTAAAATAAATACCTAAAAATAATTCAACTCAGGCAACCATTTACCTCGAGATAAAAACTACAACTGAATTCTAAAATAGTTTTTAAAAGATGCCGACGATAAATAATTCTTTAGAAAATATTACCTATTTTCTTTCTTTCGGCAAATTCGTATCAAAGATTGACCGCCCGGCGCGGCGATATCAAACGACGCGACGAGGAATAAACACGTGCCGCCACTGCAGTGTTTCCACAATGAGGGGAAATTCCCCTTTCAAGGGGAAATTAGGGTCCAGAGGGGAAGAAAAGGGGGAAAGACTATAAAAGGAGAAATTGCGGGAAATCATAGATTAAACTTGGCTCTACCGTGGACTAGCGTGTTACCGTATGATATTCATTTACCTATTATGATGTTTATAGAATAAAAAGTACAGCGCCAAACTATGTAAAAATTTTATGGGACCAAATGACAGCTATTCTGCAGCGAATAAATAAAGAATCACGCAAATCGGATCATTAACCTAGAGTAATCGGTGTACATACATGAAAAACAGACCAAATTGAGAACCTACTCTTTTTTTTAAAGTCGGTTAAAAAACGATAAAGACTTTTTTAATTACTACTTTAGTGAGTACACTAGTGCCAAAACTTAAAAATAATTTTTGAGTGTAAAAAAGTCCTGAGAAGGGGAAATCTAACTTGAGGCGTGGGGAAACTTAATCATTAGAGTGGAAACACTGACCGCCACTCGCCGCCCGCGCCGGCCGTTGCAGGGGCCTCCGGGGCTGCGGCGAGCAGCGAGCTACCTACGATAATAGTGAAGAGACATGTGAAAATTAACTTCAATGTAGTCGATATTTTTTAATAATTAATAAGTAACTTACTGTTTTATATCGATTCAGATAAGTTTCTATGAATTTCATACAGATACCAATAATTGAAAATAGATTTAGAAAGTTTGTAAGATTAAGAATTAAAGATGTTCTCAATTCTCATGATATTATTTAATAATATTTAATTCTGTTACTTAACTTTTTAATGATTCAAACACTTAAATGCTTATGAAAAAAATAGGTAATAATTTATCGATATCAGCACAAAATAGAAATATCGATACTTCTAACTATCGATACTTTTAGTGCATTGGGTGCATGTCTTAGTATTTGCGTAAAATATTTTTTTCGTAGACAGTCGCAGTTGGCACATGTGACGAGACAGTAATCCCATTCCCGTGTGGTTGAATTATTATTTATCCGCGATCATTTTATACCTAATCATCGTTTTAAATGTTTTAATTTTTGTGTTACGGTTTCGTTTCTTTTAGGTGTTTCTTTTGTGATTACTAATTAGTATTATTGATTTTTCACTGTTTTATTGTGTTTGTGCGTGACTTTAATTTTTAAATACCTTCGTCATACATTTAAGTACCTACCTACCGCGTAAGAAGATAGTAGGTATAATCCAGAGGCATTAAGGATTTAAAGCACAACAATTTAAGTACCTACCTACCGCGTAAAAAGATAGTAGGTATAATCCAGAGGCATTAAGGATTTAAAGCACAACAACATTAGTCAGGTACGTATTTATTCTGTAACTGATTGATGTTTGATCGGTGTATTTTGAATTGTCGTTTCGCTGTTTGATTTAATTGTGTATTTTTTTTAATTAAATAATATTGCGAATGTCGTATAAACTTGTTCTTAGTCGTTATAGTCGCCTCCGCTTTCCAAAGCTTAAGCTTTAGCTAAAATGTATTTGTATTAAGTGTGTGTAACGACCCGAGTCGTCGAGTGTTGTTCCAACGCGAGGTTCGATTCCCGCGTGAATGGATGCCTTTACATGTAAAATGTCGCACCTGCGCCTTGTTCTCGCGTTGGTCAATCGAGTTTGGTAAACCTCTCACTGGGTTATGGAAGTAAAAGTATAAAGAGTGTCCTTGAGTATCGCGGTATTATTAGTATTAAAGTATTAACGCCTCCATCGTCTAGTGGTTCAGAGCATAGCTCTCGACCCGGAGGTCGTGGATTCGATTCCCGCGTTAGAACAAAAAAAATGTTTCTTAGTTTAGTTAGGACAATGCAGGCTAACCATGTGATTGCCTGATAAGAAAGATAATCCATGCGTTCTGGATAGCATGGGCATGTAAAAAATCGGCCCTGCGCCTGTTCTTTTTCCAGTCGTGTCGGTTAACCGTCCCGGGTTATGGGGAGAGTAAAAGGAAGATAGTGTCCTTGTGTATTGCGCTCACACTTGGGCACTTCTGCGTAGCTGGCCTGGTTTCAACGAAATCGGCTACCGTCATCGAAATCGGTATAAGGAACATGCAAATTTTAGCTTTATTCTAATAAGTTTACGTTTATGTTTATTTGAACACAATCAGCTGTTTTTCTCTATTTGCAATTCATGCGGGGCGTGGCGCGTCCCTCCCCGTGTTACCTCCCGCTACTGCCCGTGAGGTTGTGTACGTTTTACATTGCCTATTGTAAAAAAATAAAATTTTTAAACAATGGATTAAAAGCAAATGACTAGTACCAGTGGATATACCTCATGCCTGGTTATAACCCCACGCCAGAATAGTGACTGCTCTTTTTACACCCTGTATACAGGATTTACATCCTGTAGGGCAGTCACTATAACTTTCGGATAGGATTATAGGACCTTGACTGATTCTAGAAATGAATTTTCTCATTATTTATTTTTTGAAAAAAAAAAAATATTTTTTTTGCAATTTACTATTTTAGTCGCAAGGCTGAACTGTTTGGAACAGCGTTCTGCATTAAATTCTTAAATTTTATAATTTTTGCCCTAGTACGTAATGAACGTCTTACGCGTGCTATTGACCTCTCAGCGTAATCAGCTGATCGCTGTGTCGTGCACGTTGTACATTGCCTATTGAAAATATTAAAATTTTTAAAACAGTGGATTAAAAGCAAATGACTACTACCAATGGATATATCTGTTGCCTGGTTATTACCCCACGAAGTTATAGTGACTGCTCTTTTTACACCCTGTATATTATACCGACGACCTCCGTAGCGCAGTGGTTCAGCACGTTGGTGCTCGACCGAGAGGTTGCAAGTTCGAATCCCGCCGAGGGAACAAAAAGTTTTCAATGTTCCTGGGTCATGGATGTCTATTAAATTGGTGTATTAATATAAAAAAAATCTTAAATATGTGTATAGTATAAAAGTATTAAATATGTTTCCGTTGTCTGGTACCTGTTACACAAGTTCTTCGGATACTTAGCACAGGGATTGACGTGGTGTGAAGCGTCTATAAATACTATGATATTATTATATTGTACTAGCTGAGCCCGCGACTTCGTTCGCGTGGATTTTGAGCGACTTACACCGTTTATGCAGCGCACGCAACGAAAGTCTCCCCGTTTTTGCAACATTTCTCACTGACGCTTCACTCCTATTGATCGCAGTATAATGTTATATAGCCTAAAGCCTTCCTCTATAAATGGACTTTCTAACAAAAAAAGATTTTTCAAATCGGACCAGTAGTTACTGAGATTAGAGCGTTTAAAAAAACAAACAAACAAACTCTTCCGCTTTATAATATTAGTATATATGTGTGTTCCAGCTGCCGGAGTCGCCGAGCAAGCAGTACGTGTCCGGCGCGGCGGGCACCGGCCAGCCCATGATCCGCTACCCCGCGCTGGACTTCCAGCCCGACGCGCTCTACGCGCTCGGCAGTCCCATCGGTGAGCGACTGACTAATACACATTACACAGCCTGTACAAGTATCCCGCCAAGTCGCGGCCGGACCGTCCTTTTCTCGAAGAAGTTCAGGCCATTCGGTTCATTTTATTTTTACTTTGTGCTATTGAAATGGTGATATAATTAATGTTTAGATCGTGAATATTGTTATTGTCATATTGTTTTAAATTATTGAATTGTATCGAAGGGTAAATATTAAATTGAGTATTTTTTTATAATGGAAATTGTATTTTTAAATGTATTGTAAATTTTTAGAAAAATTGTAAGATATTGTAACTGATTCTTGTAATATTTGCTCTTGTATTTATTTTTAAAAAATTGGAAAAATGAAAGAAAAGATAAAAAAGAAATGAACGAGCCCTGTCTCTGATAGGGGCGAAAGATTATTAAAAAAAAAATCCCCTACAACTTTGTTGTGGGTAAAACTAGATGCCTGCATTTTTAGTTACTAAGTAAGCATTGTATAAACACGGTATGTTTAAAATTTCATTCAATTTAAAACAGAAGTTTAAGAAATACAACTTCTCAAAGTTTCTTAATTTTGTCACTGACTCGCTCACTCACTCACTCACTGACCGATCATCATAAAATATTAGGCACTTCTAGCAGACAAGCTTCAAATTTGGAATACAAGTAGTGTTTAGTGTATGAATAAAGGGGAAACCTAAAGATTTTGGAATCCCTATCTAGTCATCTAGATACGCCAACTGCATAAGTAACTTTGTAATACCATATAAATGTATAAAGTTAAATTTGCATTTTCTTCACTTGGGAATCGCACTAAACTATCTGATTTAATATGTATGACTTGTGAGATAGATATTTTATACATTATTTATTAATACGATTGCCAGGTCAATCTACTTTATTTTATAACCGACTTACTCCAGCTTGGCATCACATGGATCTCACAACTTTTTGCGGCAAAAGATCCTACTTGCGAGACTTGGCACTTTTTACAAGTTATATTTTTGATGGGATCCTTTATTATGTAGTTGTCAAGATTCATGATCTATGCTTCGGATAGGCATGTAGAAAGTCTCTATTCGCTAGTAGCTCTTGTGTAGAACACTGGGTTATGAGTTATTAAACTTCTTATCTTATCTACTGCTTATCTTTCCAGCGATATTCGAGTGTATTCGTGGAGTGGACATCCTGGGACAAGACTTCAAGCTGCCCTCGTGCAAAAACTTCTTCAACATCTTCCATCCGTACGACCCTATTGCTTATAGGTGAGTTCAACATTACAATAACAACTACTAGTTTGTCAATGTCCCTTCGAAATCTATAATATAATATGTTTCTATCAAATACATAACACAAAGTATAAAAGGAAATTAATAATATTGTAGTTGTAATGTAGAATGCATTGATAACCAAAGCACCAAATGCATAATGTGTGTATAAGAACAGTCAATATAACTTTGGGATATGATTATACTAACTTTTCTCGTTCTAAAAATGTTTTTTTTTCCATTACCCTTTTTTTTAAATTTCGTTATTCTTGCGACAAAAAATAAGAAATGGTTTTTACAAAAAAAAAATAGTTTTTTACAAAAAAATACATTTTCAAAAAATATTGATTGTATTTATTTTGGTCTCGTGTAAGTGACATCTTTCTTAATGAGAAATAAAGATGTTTAAATCGAATATACATGCGAGTTTCTTACGCCGGTTCTTCTCGCTGGGCTAGTTCCCGAACCGGTGGTAGGCATCACATAGACACGACGATCAGAAAACATTTTGTAAAAAAATATTGTGAATAAAATGTTTTGATTGATTGATTGACATGAAAATAACTATAAAGTATATTTACGTATTTAAGTATATTTACGTTACGTTTATTTTCATCCTTTTTAAATGCCAGCGTCACAGGAGCCGCAAAAGGACTATATGATTCTTCTATCAAATTATTCTTTAGTAGATTGGATATCTGTTTCTCTATTTCTAACTTATCTTGCATTGTACATCTGTATGGTCTTTTATTGCAATATGTGTTTACTAGTAAGTCTATATGTGCCTCGTAATCCTTAACTGTGCCAATATCATATTTGTCTTTAGCAAAAATAGTCTTATATTGTGTTATTATCTTCTGTATTTCCGTTTTTTTCTGTTCATCTAAATGGTCCATTTTAATCATAAAGTCTTCTGTCTGTACATGCTCATTAAAATTTATTAGGTATGTTTTAATATTGTTATCTTTATTTTCTATATTTCTTTCAGTTTCACTTTGTAGTTCTTTATACATTATTGTTTGCCTTTTTTGTCCTATCTCCAGATTCTCATTTTGTGTTAATCTAAACTCCTTTATTATATCTAATCCTATAATGAAATCATAAAAATCTCTGTTATCAACTTTTTCTATTTCAAAAATTTTTATCTTAATAGATATTAATCCATCAGTTTTCTTTACACCATTAACCGTTTTCATATATGCTATGTTAAAGTTATCATTTTTCTCTCTTACTTTAATCAGTCTTGAATTTATTAAAGATATTTGTGAGCCAGAGTCATAAAACCGCTCACCTCTAATTTATCTTCTAGCAACAATTTAATTTTGATTAATGGTGTACTTACATGTTTTTTTGATTTGAATTAACGTCTACTTCAAGAAAAGCATTACTATTCACACTTCTAATTTTATTTGTTTTCTCTTTTTCATTTTTACTTTCTGTAAACCAACATACTTCTTCTGAATGATATCTTATTCCTTTGTTTAAATCTTCACAAATTTTACAAGGTTTTTTTTCATAACTTTTTATCTTTGGATTTATTGTACTATTTCTTATACTTATTGAGCTTTTCTTATGCATCATACCCTCATATTTTTTTATTTCATTGAAAAGGTCTGTGGTGTTTCGCAGTTCATCTCTGTTTATTTTATTTAATATGAATCCCGGTAAGCCTGTTGAAATTAAATCTATTATGGTTGTGGAATCTATGGATTTGTTAATATCTAATATTAGTCGCTCTTTCTTCAACGCATAATCAATTAATAAACCCTCTTTATATCTAAATGCAAGAGCATATGAGACTGTGTCCCACCCACTGTTTTTAAAAGTTTCTAAAAAATTTTCTTTCCAATCACTCCTTTCAGATTTTACTGTTAATTTTATGATCATTGAACTGTACCAATCTAAACAGGATTTTTCTAGAAATAATCTTAATATCTCTATTTTAGTTTCATTCTTTATAATATTAAACCGTTCACATTCCTTATCAAAATTTTCTATCCATTGCATTGCATTTGGATTCCGACTTGTGAATTTTTCTATAATAAATTTTTCTGACACATTTTTTAAATTAAGTTGACCCTCATTCCTTGTAGTTGTTTCTATTAAATTTTCCAGGATTTTTTCCAAATTATTATCCCTTTCTTTGTCTTCTTTCACAGTTTTTTCCTCTAAATACTGGTCCAAAAATTGAATATTTCCTTCTTCATCTACATAGGTTTTTATTTGTTCTTCGTTTAATTTTATCCATATTCTCCTAAATTGATGTCTCTGTTACATAATGCTATTATGTATTTAAAACAACTACCATCGGTGGCCATATTATTAGGGACAGTACGAACATTTTCAAATTTGTCAGTTTTATTGAATTTCTGAAAGAAACTATTAGTTGTAGGTATGTCATATATTTTTTGTTTGTTTCTTCTTTTTATTGGGGTTACAAAAACAACTAAAAATATCACAAATAACTTTTATTTTTCTTCATATTAGGTTCTATATAAAATCGAGAAAAAAATGAGTATTTTGTAATGTCACCCTTTGCTGCAATAACAGCATCTATGCATCGGGGCATGCTTTCGATGCATGTTTTGCATGTTCCCAGAGTGTAGTATTATGCCACTCTCTTATATAAGATCTATAAGTTGCTGCTTAGTCGTTATAACTTTTTTTTATAGTGGCCCGTTTCGTGAGTTCCCACATATTCTCTATAGGATTCATGTCTGGCGAATTCCCTGGCCAAGGCAAAATATATTTTTTTTTTCATCTAAAAATGCAGTTACAGTTTTGGCTTTATTGCACGGTGCCGAGTCACGCATGAAAATATATTTTTCGTTGTTGGGAAACCATTCTTGGACCTGCGGCAGTAACCGGGTTTTGAGTACTTTCTTGTACTGGTCCTGTTTCATCGTCCCTTCCACAACATACAGCCGCCCCATGCCTTTGGCTGATATAACAGACCATACCATTATGCTTACTGGATGTTTAAGTCTCTGAACCAAGTAGTCCGGATGAAATAGTTCTCCAGGACGGCGTCTTACAAAAGAACTTTTGTCGACCAAAATTTGGAACGTCGATTCGTCGGAAAAGCAGACCTATTAATAAATAAAATTATTAGGACGAAATGGTTATTGACTTATTGCGCTACAAAGAAAGTTATACCAACTTGACTCCAATCGTCAACAGTCATATTTTGATGTCACCGAGCTCATTCAAGACGTATCTTCTTCATACTATTCATACTGTCGGTAAGACGTGGCTTTTTGGCAGGACGCCGGCCCATTAGCTTCTGTTCAACAAGCCGTCTCCACATTGTTCTTTCGGAAATGCTAATACCATCATCATTCAGCATTGTAGTTAGACAGGCAACACTCTTTTTTCCATTCTTCAGGCAAATATCCCTGATTTTTCGATCAGTACGAGCCGTAGGGAGTCTTTTCCTGTCACATTTGCCCGCGCGATCTGCCTCAAGAGGTTGTTTATTGTCAATTTTAATTTTTAATCGACTTACTACTGACTTAGAAATGCCTGAAAGAAATGCTATGTCTCTTTGAGAATGTGCGGAGTGCAGTAACAGTGTTTGTACCTCCCTACATTTTTTGGAGAACTGTCTGAAGTCTTACCCATTCTAAAAAAATAGAAAATCATTAGTTGTCGTATTGAAATATGAATAACATGTAAATTGTCTGTTAAAACTAGTTGAAAATATTTTTATAACATCTTTCACTTACCTTTTGGTTATTTTAAGTACAAAAATCTGTTTAAAACTAATAAAAAGTAAGCAAGTTGAACCGGCAAACAAACTGAAAATTCGCGCCTTTTCGACAAAAAATTGCATCTGACATGATGTACCATGTAATTGACAAATGACGTACGTAACCTGTGTTGCCATATCGCAAAAATAATAGCAATATTATAAGGAGTAATATTAAATAAAATTACCACGGTAATTTTTTTTTATTTTATTTAAAAACAATGTATTTAGAAAAAATATATAAAAAATTTCGTTGTCCCTAATAATATGGCCACCCACTGTAGATGTCAAAGATGACATTGACGTTGATGCCTAAGATAGTTTTAAGTCAGTCTCCTTGAGAGGCCCAGATAGGTGGGATCAATGTACCTACATAGTTATTTATAAGATACTGTATAATGTATTATCTACGTAGTAGAATAAAGTCTTATACGATTAACTAGAAGTGTATTATTATTAAACGTGTAATTGGATCCTGATAACAATAACACATATGCTGTGGCACTAAACAGTCTGTTTTTTAAACTGTTTTTTATTTTAGAGTAATTACTCAAACTCATAATATCTTTATGATTATTAACTGGTCTCAATTCTTCTGGGATAGCAAAACATTTTCCTTCTTCAGTGGTTATGGAGGTTATAGCTAATATATTAGATTTGCTATCACTTGACGCTATCACTGTGAATTCAAATTGTAGCCGAGTCATCTTCGGTTTTGTGATGAAAAATGTCGTTTTATAATGATATTATGAGGTTTGAGAGTAAAAGTAAACCACAAATTGTTTCTCTGAAAAATACAAAGAGATTTTATTTAACCTCGAAACTTAAGTTTTAATTATTTGACAAACAAACAAAACATTACAAAACTCTTATCTTACCTGAAAAATACAAAGAAACGACATTTAAAGTTCACATAAATCAATTTAAGTTATATTTCAGTAAATTACTCCATATTGTATTCCGCCATTTCTTCTATAACCTAAGCGTCACCCCGACGTCATACAACGTTAAACGCGCCAAGCGCGGTAATGTTTAAAAAAAAAGAATATATAACCATGCGGCGCGTCACAGTCCTAGCTTAGCGTGATGAAGTATATGATTGAACTCTAACGACCCTTAGAGGTCTGCCACTATCCCCTTGCGTCATAGTACTCACTTAGTAATTAATGTTCCAGGATAGAGCCGATGATAAACCCGGTGCTGCGAGACGTGAAGCCGCTGCTCATCCCGCACCACAAGGGCAGGAAGAGGATGCACCTGGGTAAGTTGCTTGTGACATATTCCAGGAGGAGAGATCCCAAGTATCGTCAAAAATTGCGTCAAAAATGCATGAGTTTACTGAAAGCACACACAAAGGTTTTTCTTAGGGTTTTCAAATACCATCAACGCTATACATTCTTTATAGTTTTAGCCTCCGTGGTGTAGTGGTTCAGAGCTTCGCTCTCGGAGGTCGTGGGTTCGATTCCCGCGTTGGAACAAATAAATATGATCCATGCGTCGGATGGGTATGTAAAAAGTAGGTCCTGCGCCTGTTCTCGGGCTATGAGAGTAAAAGGGAGAGAGAGTGTATTTGTGTATTGCGCACTCACTTGGGCACTATAAATCTGACTGCTGCGTAGCTGGACTGGTTTCAATGAAATCACAAACACCGAAATCGGTGGAAAGCTATTATTTAGCCTAATGCGGGCAAATTCCATAAAAAACTAAAGTGGATTAAACATAACTTCTTCACAAACAGAAACGTCGGTATTTTTGTATATATTCACTTTAGGATATAGGTACATATAGATATCGTTCATAATGCTTAAACACCTGGCAGCATGAGGTTACTGGAAGCCCAAAGGTTTTTCAGTTTTTTAGTAAGGAAATACCTTAAACACTGTGGAAATGAGTTGATATAATACAAGATGTAATTCTGAAACTCTGTCTATATTCACTGAAACTTATCCCAATACATGTTCCCTACTGCCTTGTCACTACGCAACAGGCGAGCCATGGTCCGACACCACATCGCCTTACATATTTGTGTCAGCGTTCTAGTAATATGTTGTAACAGTATAAACTGGTATGATCATGTTGCAGAACTGAAGGACACGATGGCACGCGTGGGTGCCGACATCAAGCAGCGACTGATGGAGACCATCAAGAGCACCTGGTCCTCCGTGTGGAAGTCGGCGCCGCCGCCCACCGACCACCAGCTCGAGAAGGTAATCGCGGCAGTTGGGGATTGCGAGTGCGTTTTTAACCACCGACGAAAATAGAGGGCTATAAGCCTGTCTACGGTGCGAGGTCGTGCGTATATACCTTTTTTATGAATGACGAAAAATAATGAAGATTTACACTTTTTAATGTAATGTGCGAACGAGATGGGAACAACCGATTGTGACGTCACGTTGCTAACCCTACATAGACATTACACCAACCCGCGTACAAATATTGCTTTGCGAGAATGAGATATAATTATAACTTTATTTCATTGCTTAACTTAAATGTTTTAAAACTTATTCTAATTATTTTTCTAGGTTTTGCTCATCCTTTTGATTTTATGCGTAATGAGTCCAAAAGTAAATAAATGTAATATTTATTCAATAACCCAATTCTATATAATATTGCAAAACAAGTTTATGTTATAGGTAGTCGAAGAGGAGTTGGAGAAAGAGCAGCTGACAGACGAACCTAAAGAAGAGAAGAGCTGTGATGTCCAACAGGTGAGTCTCGCTGTAATGTATCACCATGGCGCTTACGTTTTGCAATAAGGGCCCTGATTCTTGAATCATCTTGATGCCATCGCTATTAATCGCTTACGAAGTTCGAAAACAACATGTAAGGGACTTGACATAAACTTAGCTAAATCACATAATATGAAGGCGCTTGTCATGACAACGACGTTTATGTCAAATCCCATACATTTTGTTTTCGAACTTCGTAAACGATAAATAGCCATGGCATCTTGAATCGGGGGCAAGGCTATCCATGGTCAAGTGGTTTGGAGCTTGCCTCTCGATTCTGTTAAGCGTACATGGTTGGCCTCAAACATATTCCATTTACCAGCCATTCCTCTGCACCATATAGACTGTGTTGTGCTAATGCCGTATGTGTTGTGCGCCATAACACAGTCCCACGCCTTGAATCTTTATATATTCGGGCAGAATTTTTAAAAGCGAGAAAAATAATAATAAGTAGTAAGCTCGATTTTGATAAAAACTGTAACTGCATTATTACTTTTTGTAAAATTCTCCTACCTGGGAATCCAACTGTCTCATTTAGAAATATACTGTATATTTAACAAGATTGTGCAATTACAGGCTCCCCCGGAGATGCTGGGTCAACTGAACGGCGGGCGGCGCGTGGACCACGTGCTGCAGGAGGCGCCCTTCGAAATGATCAACGAGTACCTGTTCGCCATGCGCAGCCACGTCTGCTACTGGTGCGTTCGCGGTTACACACCTACGCGGTTACATAGACTAATGAATATAGGCATACAATAACGCCCCCCCCCCCCCCTAACCGTTTATACGCATACGTCCACTTTCATTTAAGGTGCGCTTAAATGTAAGAGGGCGTAGGCGTATAAACAAGGAGGCGTACGCGGTTACCTACACATACGCACGCTTGCGTATATAATCGACCGCTTGCGTATACAACCGGTTGATTGCGTATACGCGTATGCTCGCTTGTTTATACGCATACGCCCTCTTACATTTAAGCGCACGCAGATTCGTTTATTACTTATTACGTAAGACGCTGCTAAGCGATTTTGTAAAGCGATTTGATAATGTAACTTGTTCGATTGTACATATCCATGTTTGCGATTGCCCACGGCACAAGCTATACGTTCATTATACACTTATTATTGACTACATAACTATTGGCTCGGTTTGGCAAAGTGCAGGCTGTCGGGCCCAGACCGCATTCAGCAATCATTTAGCAATTGGCATTGGCGAGAATAAATATCAATATTATATCAAATGTTGCAAAAACGGGGAAAATTATTCACATTTGGGGACTTTCGTTGTTAAACGGTTTAAGTCACTCAAAAACCACGCGAACGAAGTCGCGGGCATAGCTATTCACGAAGTCGCGGGTACAGCTATTCATCTATAAGGCTGCTCATATTATAAATATTTGCCTATAAAGCCTTAAATAAATGGTATTTAATTTTTGGTCCTTCGAGCCGGATGGATAAATATACATTTTGTAAACATATCAGAAGAATTTAAGGGTAGTCTGGCAGTCCTAGGATCTACTATATAATACCGTGTGTTCTGTTGCAGGGAGTCCGAGGACACGATGCTGCTGATCCTGCGCGAGATCTACGACGCGGTCGGCGTGCGCGCCGACGCGGCGCTGCCGCAACCCAACATGAGCGTCGAGCGTACGCGCCAGATGCAGGTATACAAGGTGTTAAAATAAATGACTGATAATGAGCGTGTATGTGCCATTTAAACATTAATTTAAATCTTGCTGTCTTTATCTGCTAATATTCGTTGTCCGAATATCTTTATACAAGATGTAAAATAAATAAGTGATAATACTTTAGACTGTATGTGCGTCCTATGTAGAGTATACTGTGAAAGTCCCAACGGTAAATATACTTTTGACTTTGTTTTGACAAAAAAAAAGTACCTCTTTCAGCGCTGGTACTTTCACAGTAAACTCTATATACGGAACCCATTCATACCCTAAAGTTTTATTACTTATTAATATTATAGCCTGTATACCCATCATCATTTTAGCTATGATGTCCACTGCTGAACATGAGCATGTAAGGGTGTGCCCTATTTGGTTGTTAAATAAAAGTGAACACTTCGGACTTCATAATATATTATCACGTATAAATTTTACATAGGTACACATAGGTATTGGTACATAGGTGCCGGCAGGGCAACATACCCTTACGGATACTAAATTATAACTGCACAATAAAATTAGTCTTAAAGACTTAAGCGGGGCACCTGACACTTTAGACTACATCACACATGCATACAAACGCGTATGTGCATATCTGCATACGCTGCACGTTACAAGCCTTCCCTAAAGTATTTGATGAGGGTAGTTGCATATACTCGCCACGCTTCGGGCTTCGGGCGCTTCGCCACAGGCGGGTTGGTGAGCAGTTATCAGACACGATATCCGCGGAAACTCTACTGCTCATTTCCGGATCAATTATAGTATTTCCTCTGTCGTCTTTTTCGACAACCACGGGGAAGAAGGTTAATATGGAGATGGTATTCTTTCTTCCGCGCCCTACAAATCACTTAATCTATAAAAACCAACAGTACATTCAATCTATACTAATATTATAAAGCGGAAGAGTTTGCTTGTTTGTTTAAACGCGCTAATCTCAGGAACTGCTGGTCCGATTTGAAAAATTAGTTTTTTGTTGGACAGTCCATGTATAGAGAAAGCCTTCAGTGTATATAACATTACGCTGGGACCAATAGGAGCGAAGAGTCAGTGAGAAATGTTGCAAAAACGGGGAAAATTATTCACATTTGGGGACTATCGTTGCGTGCGCTCTATAAACGGTTTAAGTCACTCAAAAACCACTAATTAACTCCTAGTTAATTAATTATCTGCCGGTATACAGTACGTAATACATATTTTAACATTGATTTTTTGTTTCAGGACAGCCCGGTTCACTCAGGTTTGTATGAATGTTAGTTATTTCTAGTAGAATTTTTAATATGTATAAAGTTTCAAAGATTTTGTAGCTTCACATCCTACTCTTTACATGTCTCTATTGTAAAATTTTAAAATGAAGGTCACAGTAGGTAATATAGGTAAACAGTAGGTCAAGCAGAAACATTCGAAAGAACCGTAAAGTAACGATAGCGAATTACAATTGTTGAAAACCATGACGGCGCCAATACAATTGACAATCGATTACTTTACTTTATGGAACTTTCAACTTTTCTTGACAGCTCAAATCGTGACGCGACGCAGCGAAGTCCTGCAATGAAACGTGTACGCTTTTTGTGTAGTAAATAAAGTTCAATTTTAAATTTTGTGAGTGCGTGCCGCGTCTCGTTGTCTGTCACTTAAAATTAAATTACTTTAAATAACTTTTTTTATGTTATTGAATGTACTGTAGGTTCTTGATGGAAATACATGTTACACAGTAATGATACACAAATTACTTACACTTTTTCCACTTTATTAGATAATTAACAGATTTATAAAAATACACGACCGGTTTCGACTAAGTCATCATCAGGTGTCTGTCAACCTAGTCGAAACCGGTCGTGTATTTTTATAAATCTGTTAATTATCTAATAAAGTGGAAAAAGTGTAAGTAATTTGTGTATCATTTCTGTGTAACTTTTTTTAAACAATTTTTTTTTATTTCAGACGCGTCAACTAGTCGAAACTCACCGTGAGCGGATGTTTACATACATATTTAACTATATAACTGTGTAACTGTTCGACCAATGTAGATAGAGAATTTAATTGCAGTAGCTCAATATTAGGCCAGACTTCACCGACATTTTTATCGTTTATTTTGTTGTTGAGTTGATTTTTCGTCGCCGATAAAAGGGACACAATATGTTAAATTATAAACAGACACTTAGTTACAAATGTCGGTGAACAGTGGCCTAAGTTGCAGATCTGGCTTAGAAACCCATTAACTTATATCTGTAATACGTACTTTAGCATACAGTAGCCTAAGCAGGAACAATTGACAACTAGGTAATCGTAACTCTAATAAATTCTTCTACTTCTACTGAATACTTAGTGAGTCTCTATCGACTTCGGGTTTCTTAATTTTTGACATCTGACAGTTGTTTCACACGTGATGCACAAGCGCCGCCTGGTGACAGAAAAAGAATCGTTTTTTTTACACCTTTGGATACAACATTCGTCACCAGATGACGCTTTGTGTGAGTGCGGTCTGCCTCCTAGCGGCAGAATAAATATCAAAATCCCTAATTGTATGAACTAATGACAGTGCCATTGACAGCTGTCAATTGTTCCTGCTAACCTTCACTCAGGTGATGTTTTAAACAATGCATAGTGATCCCATATTAATAAATAGAGGAAAATAATCAAGGCGTCCACGAGCCCGATTTTATTATGAACTGTAACTGAATCATTAGATTCTTGATCCTTACCAGAGAACCAGTGGGTACTCTTGAATAAAATTGAGATTGGAATTGCGTTTGAATTTGACGGTTCGTCAGTCGTGAGGAACTGTCAAATTCAAACGCAATTCCAATATGGCGCTAGTGTCGACAAGCGCCATATTGGTTTGAAATTGACTGTAAATTTTCGATGGTAGCATGACTTGACAACATTGGAATCGGATTCGTCTTGGATCTCAATTAAAATTTGTTCGGCAGTTAGCTCCAGATCCTTTAATCCTAATTAAATTAATCTTATTGATTATGAAGTCGTCATCGTTTGAATACAGACCGATACTCATCAATCTGTATTAGTCACCCCCAGTGTCTCGAACGCTTCAAATGTATGATCAATTAACATGGCATTCGAATCAACCTTGTCTGAGGAATTTTAACCAGCCTTTCAAGTGCGATTGTGATGTAACTATATACAGGATGTAAAAAAGCAGTCTTAGTAACTTTGAGATACCCTTTCGTCATTTTGGAAATGTATTTTTTTAATATTTTTTTTGGCAAAAACAAAAAAAAAGTTTTTTGCCTCAAAAATAAGATAAGCAAAAAAATTTTTTTTTTTATTTTTGTAAAAAAAAATGAACGAATACATTTCTAGAATGAGAAATAGTAGTATAATCTCTTTTACACACGATATATGTGTCCCTCCCTTTCTCTCTTATAATGCTTCACCAATCAGCGTTCAATATTGGTTGTTAATTTAAATGCCAGTTTCATACATTTAAATAGCGTTCCAAAACCCGGGGTAAAAGTTTAGATTTGACTTTGACTTGAAAAGAATAATGGTTATAAAAATAAATTCTGTGTTTCAGCTGTTAGGATAAACTTGGGATAACCAGTCATTGATATTGTTTTGCTATTAAATTAACTGCGATTTGTTTTATCATATAATTACACAAATTACAAAAAAAATGTAATATACTAACTATTATTCCATTTCTAGCGTTACTAAAGCTAAAAACTTAAATTTTAAAGCTTACATTGACGTATCTATATACTATTTATAAAAAAAAATGTATTATCAAAATAAATTATATTAAAAAAATATATTATTCTTTAAATGTAACTTTAAACAAATATCTTTATTTTTTACAGAGAGAACTCTTTACAGTTGTTTTATTTTTGATTTATATTGATTATTATTATACATTGAAAGAAAAACCTTAAAGAACAAGTTTTAAAGGTAAAACCCATTGCCTTTAAGTGTTTGGTTGTGAATTAAATTTTTTGCTGGTACCTACCAGGTAAACCACCGATTATTTGTTTTTTAATCAACAGAAAAGACTATCAATTATATCACTCCTTTTTGCATCAGTGTAACTGCAAAATGTAAATAACTAATGATATTTTTTTTATTAATGTTATTCTTTTCCTGGCACACTGGATTGGTATGTATTTGTAAGTAAATGATTTATGGAATCCAGTAAAATATAACTTTTTTATTCTCTATAAATGTTTAAAAGTCTATTACTTTTGTCTAAATAATGTACAATTTATTTTTCTTGTATGGTACGTCCGAGATAAATTTAACCTAAACACACCCGTCTATGACACAATAAAAGACTAGTCAGTGATGCCAATTGGCCAATAGTAATACAATGATTTTTGTTTGCTATGAATCCATAGACTATAGGCTTATATTCTACAATCGGCAGTGTCAATATGGCGTATTTTTTCTGTGAAAGATTTTCATTTGATGTTTAAACATATTAATTATTGTTTAATTGTTATAAAATGTATTGGATAATGAAATGTAATCCTTTAATATACATGTAGAAGTGTTGATAAGTGTGCACAATAAGTGAATAAGGGAAAATTTCGATGTTTTCGGTTTGTTTACCTTCAGGTTAAATTTATCAGAGACGAACTATAACAAAACTAATTACTTATAATATTATGCTGTTATATATTTTTAAATTGTCCGACAAAAAATAATAGCAGTATGATTTGGCTCGTCTACAAAATATACTGTATAAATGCAAAAAAAGTTATTTATTTTAGTTGAATTTAGTTCTTATATTTATTGAAGTAATACTAACACTGATTTTATGGTTAAATAAATGTTTATACTTTATTATATCTTTTTTTATTACTGCCATATTGTACCCTTAATATATAAAACTACGTATTAACCAAATTTTGGTGCCATTTTTTGATTTTTATGTTTTGTCCAAAGTTATTTATCTTAGAATATTGCGGTATACCCAAAAGTGTAAATACAAACAGATAATAATAAAAACAATATTGGTAACGAAAAGCCATAAGCCGTATGCTGGAATTTATTAAAAGATTTTATAAGAAGTCGGTTTCGCACTGGCAACTTTTTACAACAAAAAAATGTTTCGTGTTTATCAGAAAATTAATGTGATATTTTACATTTTGTGTAAGTGTTTCGTATTCGTATTACTAATAATACCTACCTACTGTAATACCTATCTACTATACCAGTCGTAAAAATATAAATGAATTCTAGTGTGGGGTACACCTTATGATTAGTTTTGTTTATCTTAACGAAACAGGAATGTATAAAACGACTTGTATTCAATTTAACAGTTTCTACTTACTAACTACTTGATGACGCCTACTTACCTGCTTATACAGGCTGATTCATGTGTCATATTATATTGAGGGCTGATTTTTCAATAGTCTGATATCTTTTATCTGTCGAATTAACATGAGACTTTGACATTTGTTACTTATTTATTCCTCGGGTAAAAGTTATCCGACGATTGAAAAGCATCCGTAAGCCGAATATTGTGTGAAGAGAAGGACGCGTAGAGCATTTTTTATTTTGGCACCTCATTTTAAAAGACTCTAGAATACAAGCACATAATATCATATGTATGATTATTCCACTGTAGCACCTAATGTACTTTTAATAAAGACTAGTAATAATACCGTGTAAACAATCTTCAGGCTTTTTAATTTAAGTCTGCTTATAGTTTTTATAAAAAACGTGTTTATTAATAATTGAAAAATGTTTGAGGTTCCCTGGACTGTATTGGGGTAGACACGTAATATTAACTGGCAGTTGTTCAATTCAGTGATCTTTGGGTTTCCTTTCTTCAACCCGTACCACCCTGAGGACGGGAGCTCTGTCGAGGAGTTCTCCAGCGGGGAGCTGACGGAGACCACCGCGGCACCGCACGTGCACGAGAGACGCAAGATCAACGGCAAATACTACGACTTCACTTAATAAATTAATAAATATTATTTTATTTATCCAATTAATAAAACGAGTTATTGTCGACATGTCTCAAAAAGCATCGTTTCAACCCTTACCCACCGAGATGAAAATTGATTTGTAAAGTGGGATAAAGTGAACAGAAATCTTCCACGTTTTATGTTCACTAATTAAAACAATTCACATAAGTACTTCACTTGATCATTGATTTATTGATACACTCAATCAATTATAATAATACACAAACAATCAGCACTCGGGCAAAGTTACCCTTACAACACAAAATACACGATTCATCCTGGTTCCGAAACGGAGCTGAATTTATACACTGCTTCCTACCCTCTACGAGGACGTAGGGGTTTGGTAGGGAAGACAGCCACGTGATCCGGTGATGATAACATTACCGGAAGTAATATTAACTTATTATTGTTACAGATTGATAATGAAATACTAGCGTTTGAATTTAGGTTGTAAGCCTCCACATCCATTATACTAGATAACATTGGCGAGCCGCATGCCGCAAACTTTCAGTTTCCCGTCCGCACATCTACTGCTGTAGGCCAAGCTTCGATGCGGTTTTAATGGATGAGTAATGATGGGTAACATGGGCTAAGTAGTCTACGCTCCTGGTTAGTGTTTGTGAAAATTGTAGTTATTCGTACTTCGCCATTTCTATTCATCATTTAGATACGAAAAGGAAGTTTGCTGCGCACCATTACTAATATGGATTTGTTGTACATGTAGATTATAGGTATTATCTTTATGAACTACTAGCTGACCCGTGCCCACCTCGTTGAGCATACAAACCGTTTAAACATTCCCTGGACTTCCACGAATATTTCAAGACTATTAATAGCCGAATCGGTTCAGCCGTTCTCGAGTTTTAGACTAACGTCCTGCAATTAATTTTTGTATATAAAATAATAAAGAGTAAAGAAAAGAAAAAGATTCTCAAACACTTTTTATTCGTAAGTATTTGTCTCTCGAAGTTAACATGGCTTTCGTACAATAGTTCCAATTGTATTCATTAAAAATGTAGGTTTTAGATCCATCTTGTTCAAATTTAATTAGAAATACCATTACAGTTAATAGTTGCCCAGGTATTGTTCGATAGCCGTCGCTAGTAAACTGAAATAATCGTAAAATATTTTATGCGAGGTTGCGAAATGCTATTTTCTTATTTATTATTTCCTCTGGGTAAGTACGTCAGAGGTTTTTGTAGCATACTTACATTATAGTTCATATTACATATTTTACTAGATACTTTGTCTGGGACTTCACGTTGACGAAATCCCCTTAAGAGGAAACACCACGAATTTTTTTCCATACAAAAATAGAGGTCTAGGGGATTTCTATTTCCTCCCTGGATAATACCTCTAGAGTAACTATTTTTTTCCTAAATATTTATGGATATTGTTTGTACGTCCCTATTTTTTCCTTTTTTTAATAAATTAATTATTTAAAGAGATATGGACGTTTAAAAACCTAAAAAAAATGGCCAGACTGTCCGCTATGTTTAAATATCTAGGAAACAGATTTGGCTACAATAAACAACAAAATCAAAAAATAGGAACCTTGCACAATTCTTTTTTTAGCTAATACAGAAAAAATATTTAAATCGGTTAAGTTTTGGAGGAGGAAACAGGAATCCCCTAAACGTCGATTTCTGGTAATTTTAATAGGTAATTTCAGTCCAAGTTGCAGTTGTCTCTATCGCGCTAGTGCTGGCTAGCTAAGGCACTGCGAGACAGCAATAGATTTTATAAATACCTATTTTGTATTTCTCTCAACCGTGGTGTTTCCTCCGTGGTCCGGTAGTTTACAACATTTTTTGGTGCATTCCATCATCCATACATTGTTCGCCAGTCTATACTTACATACGGAACATCGGTGTCAAGACGTACTTACTCAATGCGTAGAAAGGGACCCCTTGTTTCTGTACTCCAAAGATCGTGGGTTCGATTCCCGCGTCGGAAACAAATGCTTTAAATTTAAATATATTATACCTAGCAATAACCCTAGACCCTAGTTTTTACGCGGGATATTGCTACATATAATACCTATATTTAAATTTTATGCTATGGATTTCCGCAAAGTACTTAACTCCTGATTCTATTAAATGCTTTAAATTCTAGTTTAGACAATGCGGGCTGATCGCTCGATTGTTGTATTGTCGGATGGTTTATGGAAGGGAGAGTGGTTTTGTGTGTTGCGCACACACTTGATCACTATAAAATTTCACCTGCGAAATCAATGGGAAAGAATTAAACCAAGAAAAAGTATATTATGTTTCTGTGGCAGTAGAGCTTAATATATATTATTAATGTTTTTAAATTGACATTTTATTGCAAGTATAATTTTACTACAGTTTCACAAATATTTTACAACGACGTTCTTGGCGGACTCATTCAACGACAGAATGAAATAACAGGTAAGAAAAGATATGCTTATCTTTCTCTTGAAAGAAAAAGAATCGATAGCAATAAATCTTGTAAGTCTGATAAAAACTTAAACACGCCATGCGGGGCTGCAGTACTGTGACAGATAATAATAATCTGTCGAAGATTAGCCGATCACACTGCACTAGCAGTCGTGTACTACTATAATACGTACCTACATAGCTACATACTATATTATCTGAATTCTGAAATATATGTCTTCTTACCTAGATTTAATATTAAAACATTAGAAATAGCGGGTGTAAAAAGAACAGTCACTATAACTTTGGGATATGATTATACAACCTTAACTCATACTCATTCTCTTATATTTATAACTAGCTGTGCCCGCGACTTCGTACGCGTGGAAAAGTGATTTAGGGCACTTTAGTATTTTTAAATATATTTTTAGTTTATTGGCGCAACCGCTGAGAACTTTCGCTAATAGGTACTTCCCAGTGCATCCCAGTGTTGATCCCGATCCAGCAATACACGTACCCGGCAAGCCTCTTGGTATGCAGGGTATAATAATAATATATTACTATCCTTTCGGAGCTCGGCAAAAGAAGTAGGCCTTCGAACAATATGTAGAAGTCAGCAAAGGTATTCGAAGTTAGGATAATATTATTCGAATGCACCGTATAGACCCAGACAATTTTTCACGTTAATTTAGTAAAGTATTTAACTTCGATGTCCGTCTGTCTGTCTGGGTGTCAAAACTTTAACACGTGTAGGTATCAAGCTAAAAATCATATTAAAAACTCAGCTCTACTGTCCCTTCTGGCTGTGAAAAGAAACAGGCATCTTGGCCACATCTACCCAAAGATTCAGCCGTTTATATCGCTAATTTTCGCAATTTTCGACACGCCAAAGGGAACCAAAACCTAAAGGGTACTTCCCGGGAATAGAAATTTGATATGAAGCAACATCTTAATGCACTATTAAAATGTTGCTTCATATCAAATTTAAACGACATAGGATAAATTGCGAAACCATAAAAATATTTTCAATTTTTTCAACTTATTACCGTTTTTGTCATTAATGTTTTGAAGTATTATTAAATTTAAACTTATATTGCAATTACTAAGGTCTTTAAAACGGAACTCTCGGTTAGACATGGGCGCAGCGGCACGCCCCGCCGAGGATCCAGCAGGCTTACTCTCGACACAACTGAGAATCGAATCAGTTCGATCTTAACGGTTTTTGGTGTTTTATTTGGTAGATTACTTTGAAATTAATTAGGTTAAAGAAAACCGTTAGAACGTAACTTTTTGTACACCAGACCATATCAATCGACAGAGAATAAAAATAAACAAACGTCAATTTCTTCGGGAGTATGCGGCACGATCGACTCTGAATTAAAATCGAATCAGTTTGGAGAGTTAGGCCCCAGCTCGGCGCGCCGCGCCGATCGGCTTTAGTAGCGTTTTTTATAACCTACCCTAAGATTAAAAATAATAATAATATAAATAAATGAAATTTTGTTTTAAACAAAATATAAAATAAAAAAAGAATAAATTTGAATGCTTGAAGCAGCGCGGTTCCCGCCGCGCTTCATACAAACGTCCAGTATTTTTTTTATTGTCATATCAAAGCGACATCTATATAAATTCATACTACCGGTACTGCCTGTTAGCACATTTTAATAGTATTTTTTACCCAGCAGTGGGGTGGAGTTCCTTTGGTTGACCTTCGCCAAAATTCCTACCTACCAGCATCTGATACCTACACTACACCCCGATTCGGATGTAAGACGTCACGCATCAGCCTGTATCGCGCGGCGCCGCGGCCCGCGATGCGGCGCGGCGGTCGAATCACGGCGAAACGATTTTAATTTTGCTATATTATCTCCTAAACTATTAATTATACTTGCTAGGTATAAAGGGCAAATATAGTCTTCATGAAATTCTTAAGCCAACTAACGTATTAAAAATGATGAGGATTAATACCGTGATGGTATAAATAGTTTACCAAAAACCGCTTAACTGCCCGTTTTTTTAGATTATCGCGAAAGGCTTTCTTTTAATAATACAGTTAATTAAGTTGATTTATACAATAAATGATAATTTATTTCAATTTGTGAAGCAAGTTCAAAAATACAATTTTTATATTATTATGATTTATGACACTGTGGAAACACTCTTCTCAGAAAAAAAAATCTGTTAGGTACTTATTTCAAGTTCTAATCTACTTTAGTGCCACATTCTATTGCTTCGCGTCACTGTGTAAGCGATCCCCCCGCGCCCCCCGCATGAACCGTTCGTCCGCAGCCCGCGCGCGCGAAATTCCTCCGACTTGCTTCCAATTTATCGTCACTGCTCGGCTCCTATGTATCGTAGCGTTATGTTATATAGCCTATAACCTGCCCAGGAATATGGGCTACAATCGTACCAAGTTTGGTTAAAATCCCTTCAGTAGTTTTTGTTCCTATCGCGCACATACAGACAGACAGACAGACAGACAGACAGACAGACAGACAGACAGACAGTCAGACAAAAATTTTACTAATTGCATTTTTGGCATCAGTATCGATCGCCAATCATCCTCCAATATGTATTTTGAAAAAATATTCAATGTACAGAATTGACCTCTCTACAGTTTTATTATAAGTATAGAAGATATACATATATTTTTTTACAAAAATTTAAAAAAGATTTTTTATGCTTTTTTGTTATTCTTGCTACAATAAGAAATGGTAAAAAGAAAAAAAAATGTAAAAAAAAATAGAAAAAAAAACATTTCAAATATTAGTTCTTTTTACACTCTGTGTATATTATAATGTAGCTACTAACATACACATAATTTTTTTTAAATATTTTATTTTTTTAATATCATCATTCATCTCAGATGTTTGTTGTCTGCGACCAAAACTTTGTTAATTATTATCTTTGTGAGAAAAGAAAAAAACATATATACCTACAGTCGAATTGAGAAACCTCCTAATTTTTTGTAAGTCGGTTAAAAAACGGTCAAGGTACCAAATGTATTGTAAGAGGCCCCCTGCTTCGGCGAACATAGTTAAACTAACAAAATTCTACACTTTAGGGCCCGAACTCAAACATTTTAAACCTGTCGAACATGAATTAAATAACTTGGGCACGGAACACATTGATCTACGACGGGCTGATGCGAAACCTACAGAAGCCACTCCAGTCAATGACGAAGAAAAAGAAGCCGACAACGGTTCAGAAGCAGGAGATGATGAAACGGAATCGGCTACTTCAAATACCTCTGTTCATATAGCAAAGCTAGAAACAGCTACACAACCATCAGGTAAGCTGGGCGTCATGGCTATCGCTCTAATCTCTATAAACAAATCTGAATTATTCATGGTTGATATACTAAGCCGAATATAGTGTGAAGAGAAAGACGCGTAGAGCATTTTTTGTAATTACTTACCATAACGCGACAAAACACGATCTCCATGAAAGTCACAAAACTTTGATAAAAAAAACACGAGTTTCAACCTTGGTCAGGTCTTAGGTCAACGACCAGTGCGTTCGTGTATAAAAACTAGAAGCCTGCGAGCCCTCAAATAAAATAGTAAGATTCACTCCTTGTGGTCATTTTTTTAGACCTTAGATTTATTTTTTATATTATGAGGTTCCAAATCAAAAAATGCTCTACGCGTTATTTGGGTCAGCTAGTCTTATTATATAGGGTCAAAACGTCGTGACGTTTTAAAAAATAATCACGCGTCGCGTCATTACGACTCTAGTGTGAGTTAAGCCTTAGGGTCATAAGATGTCGAATGTAATGACGTAATCGTCGTATTTGATGACATTCCAGGGGACTCCCCTATGGACTCCGCCTGCCCCACCAGCTGCCCGGCCGGGGAGGTGATGGTGTGCGGGCGCTGCGGCCGCGACCGCTACCACACATTCCTCAGCGCCTGCCACCTGCGCCTGCACGCTTGCAAGTACCCGGGCCATGGTAGGGCATATTTTATCCGCTTCTGTTGTTTAGGAGCGTCAGTAAGGACCTTAAGCGTTAAACGCGTGACCCGCGCTCAGCATCACGCTTATTTTTAACTGATTTAAACGCATTTCTTATCATAAATATATGTTGGGAGATACGATTATGTTGCCTCGGACTGCACACGCGTATATCCACAGATTAAGTATTAGTTTCTACGTAACGTATAAGGCATCTTAAATACTCTCTCGCGACAACGCACACAAACTCGCGTACATACTTAAAACGCGTCTGTTTGGTCGGAGGTTAAAAGGGGTTCGGTTTAAAGTAAAGTATCAACTATAAGTAGAACTCTAGTAAATGTTTAAAAGGACAACAATAAAACCATTGTTACTATCAGTAAAATGTAATATTGAAGTGTTTCAAAGTACAACAGCCAACAGCGCGATGAACCGTTCTGCTCGGTCTGCCGCGGTATAGTTTTGCATGTAAACGTCAGTTTACTCATCCACCAAACAGGGATGTTATTCCGTAACCGTAATCGAAATTACCGGATATCCGATATAAAAATTATCCTTATCCGTAACCGAATCCGAAATGAAAGTTTTGCTACTGTAAAAAGGAAACCAACATTTTATATCCGTAACCGAATTTATCCGAAACAAACGGATAATCCGAAATAATTTAATATCCGTATATGAAATTTCATATCCATTTCATCCCTGCCACCAAATGTTTTCAGGCGTACAACTGGTCAGCCGATATCCGTGCGGGCAATACGGCCCTATGAACACCGAGTTCAACATCGTGGGCGGCAAAATATACCCACCGAAGGAGCAGTCACCGTAGATACTGGACGCTTATGGTACCTTATGAGATATTATGGAATCTTTTTTGTTATTGCGCAGGGGAAATCTTCCCTAAGCCCCGTGTTTCTTAAAACAATCCCAATCTCAAACCCAACCTCACTTGAGAACCTATTTGACAGATAAAACAACGATTCGTTTCGATTTTCAAAGTGAACAACTATAATATTATAACTACTTAATTTATTTTCTGTATATTATACCGTAATATTTATATTAAATTAGGTATAATCTTTATTTTTACGTTTTTAAAAAAAAAAAAAAAAAAGTATGTGATGTCACATACTTTATTTTTTTTCTTTATTAAAAATGAAGTACTTTACATAAGTATGTAAAGTACTTCATTTTTAAAAGTGACATAAAAGGTTTTTTTTATCTGTCAAATAGGTTCTCACGTGTGGTTGAGTTTGAGCTTGTTTTATATATAGGGTAAGCTGTTGAACAGTGGCCTAGAAAAAGTTTGAATGCTCATAACTCCACTGAGAGTGATTATAGTCGTGATTTTTTTGATATGTATTACTTATAGTTTATTAAACTTTGAATTTGCATTAAAATGTAAGCTTTAAGTCTACTGCAAATTGGACAGTTACTGTTTTTTTAAAAGTCGGGAAATGGTTCACTGTGTACTACCATATGTACACACTGAACCAAGGGGTTAGCCTACAGTGAACCACTTAGATTTTATTTATTTATAGAGGACTAGAAATATAATTTGTTTAATGTGGTTATAATTAAAACATCGGCTATGTGTTGACGGCTCCT
Source organism: Celastrina argiolus (assembly GCA_905187575.2). Taxonomy (NCBI): domain Eukaryota; kingdom Metazoa; phylum Arthropoda; class Insecta; order Lepidoptera; family Lycaenidae; genus Celastrina; species Celastrina argiolus. The sequence goes on from LR994597.1 coordinate 3,114,981, forward strand.
TTCATAACTAAAGCGCCATGACCTCCAATTTTTCTTTTAACGGATTTCTTTCGACTCATCCTGTAGTATAAAAAATTTCAAGGAAGTAATAATGAGCAAAATATACAAGTAATAATTTAAAAACCTCCAAACACACTTTGTCTTTGAAATAAATAATAGAACTGTATAATAGTTTTTTTGTGACTACCAAACGACTGATATTATATTATATAAAGTGAAGATGCATAATGCCAACCATGTGGTTCATTGTGTACCGTCCAATTTGAGCCACTGTGCACGACTACCATTCATTTTCTTTTAAGTTGAAATATCATAATGAATAAAACGGTTATATTCACCATTACTATATACATAATATGCGTCAATGGTATGTCTAAAAACATGTAATATGTAGGTGATGAAAAACAATAACGAGAATGCACTAGAAAACAAAATGGTAGTTACGTAATTTTTTAGTTTTTTGAATGCAAAACGATTATAGTCTCTTTTCTCGACTGTCTTTGGCGGGAGCGAGACGTCGATTGGGCACTTAGGATTGGATCGAGAAACAAGTATATTCGCGTTTGCGGCACGAATGGGCTACGTCGCATTCGTGAGATATGAATGGTGGGCCATTGTGTACTACTGGTTCACTGTTCAACATCTGACCCTACCTAAGATTCCTGGGTGTGTGGGATTTTTACCCACTAAAACCCCGGCAATTGACAGTCTTCCGTAACTAGGAAGACCACGGGAACTCTACAACTTACCATATTTTTCAAATCTCAGTCCATTTATATACAGCTATAAATAATATATAATACCAAATATAGTATTTGTATACACATAGTATTTGATACATTATCAATTTATTTATTGCGTATGTAACTTATTTATTTATTGCGTATGTAACGTATTTTATTTTTATGTAAGAATTTTTTAAAAACCAAATGAGATCGTCATGTTATTTCTGTTTTGCAGCAGTTGGTAGTGGACGCAATGGATGCAGATGGTTACCAGCGAGAGAGACCCACGAACTGCATTTTTTCAACAATAAAACTATATTTTTACATAAACCTATAAAATAATGTACCTAAACACTCATAAGTAAAATTAGAAGTCATTTTTACACTGTTAGGTACCTAAACCCTAAACAGCAGTGTGGGTAACGTACGACTTGCGTCATCCAACACAGCGCCGCGTATAGCCGCGTCATCGCTACACAATTAAACACACGCACACAGTGCCGCGCGCACGTTTAGCCGACATGACGATTAGTTATCTACGAGTACCAAACGTCGAAAAAATATATTAATATGAAAAGTCGTATTAATGTATTTTAGTATAAGTACATTTTACCTACCTATTATGTAATAACCCATCAACCCTCGCGTCGACCGATGGCCAAAGTAAATGCAAGATGGCTGCCACTTGACCTATGCCCCGCGACAACAAATGGAACTAGTTCTATTTAAAAATTCGATAATAAATATATTGGAGTATTGTGGGAATAACCCGTAAATAAAATCTCCCGATGTCAGTAAATTTAACTTATATCCTCTCTTTTCTGAGATTTTGGGCCTGTTCCAGTAGACGCTCTGAACGTTCAGATCATTCATAACGCTGACGTTGACAGCTGCCAGTGCCTGTGAAAACTGTTCAAAACGATCCTAAACAGCTTAGCAGTAAAGAAACGCAAATCTTAACGAAAAAAACGTTATTTTCGTTTACTATCATTTACTAGAACACAGGGTTTATAGGATAGGTTGATTTAATTAATATTCTCTCGCGCGATCATAGCGCCCCCGCGTCTAGGAGAACTTTCATGGAAAGAACTCTAGGACATGAAGTAGGTAGGTACTAATCCATAATATGGTTCTGCAGTCTAATTACTGTCATGTACCTTTTATATGTTTGGTTTGGTTTACAAGCTATTTTCAACAATTATTAACCGTTGTGTTTGAAATCCGTACATGGAATTTCGCGTATTAAAATATTATTATTTTAATACGCGAATTATAGTAATAAAAATAGGAGTGTTCAACTACCGTGAACTGTATTTGGTTATCAGTAGGAAGTTAGATATTTACTACCTATTGTAAATTTTCTGCTTGTTATCAAGCTTGAACGATACACGTTTTGTCCTTTTATTTCGATTGGAAATGGTATTTTTATCACAATGTCGTAATAATGAACTTATCAGCGCCTCATCATCTACATGACTATATATACGGAGCTGAATTTATGGTACATATAATATACCATCATACCTATATGCGTCTGCTTCCTCGTCCCAATGTTTCGATTTTATCATAAAATGTACTCCAATTTGGATATGTGTGGCCGAAAATCTGGCCACGGAAGTTAACTAGTCCATCAACACTTTAAAATATTAATTTAAAAGTAAATCCGTTATTCAAAAATTTAACGGCATAATGAGTAATGCCCAGCTATGCCTAGATGTAGTTTTCTTATAAACGCATCACACAATCTGAAGCAACTAAATCCATGAAGGCGTACGTAATTTACATTTATTGTACGTACAATTAATTACATTAGCTGACAGGTCGTTCGTACAGACTGGGACACTTTGTCTTAGTATGATTTGCGTTAATTTCCCACGCATACCTATTACCTACTCGGCTTCTATGTGTTATTATTCTAATCCTAATATTATGCTCAGTCTAATCCCATCGTTGCGAGTACGTGACTCGCAAGACATGGCTTTTGGTAAAAGAAAGGTCCCTATATTTTTACAGAAACATCACGACAGAGACTCATATTATTTAGCGTATATTATCTAGCGGGTGTCGGCTGGAGTGGATGCCATTTATTATTTAAAATGGCCTTAACATTACGTACATAATATAATATAAAGTCAGGCTTCACATAATTACCCGACTATTTTACTCTCAATATTATTAAACGTCTCAAATTGCAATTTCTTATCGTTGTTACGTCTGCCGATTTAAATACGGTGCGCAAGAAATCAAATCGCACTGGTGGTCGTTGCCGAGGCCGATACATCGTTACCGGACGCTACGTCGCGTCGCGTGACATCGTGTTGCACGTGCACCGTAAGGGTGCACGCACAGAACCTACTCACTGATCATTTCTCAGTTGATTTCTCTCAGTTGGCAGCATTGAGCCAATGTCACTTGTCATTTGTCATTACAAATTAATTGAGTCGTGAGATGTGTCCTGTGGTTTTCGTTTTCTATAAAATTCCTAATTTAGATATTTAGAAATAAAACGAAAGCAATAAAATATATAGCAATAATTAGGAAGAATTTTGTGTGTGATAATGGAAGAATATTTTTCGGCTACTATTAAAAAACTGGTAAGTATCTATGTAGTTGAAAAAAAATATTCTATCTTTTTTGTTAGAACTGGTTTCGTGTTTTATAAAATCAAATTAAATTTGCGTATGTAGATTTATACTTATGAAAAATATAAGTACAATTTGCTATCTTGTGAATATTGTGTCTGACGAATATAGATGGTTCACAATTTATTAATTTATTTAGCACAATTTTTACATTCCTCAATTTCCTCATGAACCCAAAGCTTATTAGTATAAACTAGTTACATACTTATTTGTGCATTGAAAATAAGGGTTATGTATCTATTTATTTCTTTTTTCTTTCTTTCTTAAAAGAAATAATCAAAGGCAATTATAGCCTACATAAACCAATTTTCTGTACTTAATTATTAAATGGAATTCTTGGTTTATATTAAAAAGTAGTGCACTTTAAAGCTTAATAATAATTTTATGTGAATAAAAATGTTCTTATTAGCATTGGATGGTCAGAAAAAGTAAAAGAAAACCTATATTACCTATTTGATTTTAAATGAAAGTTTTTAGGTTCATATCTTACATGAAAATTATGTGTATGTACTACTGGTGCGCTATTAGTAGATAAATAGGAAGATCAATAAATTTTTCGTCTTAAAAATCTTAATAAGTATGACTTAATCAATATGGATTAAATTATTACATAACTTAACATATACAATAGCAATACATACTTTTTGAAAATAATTGAGCATTTTTTACAGAAATCAAATGACTATAACCAAATAAATATAGTACTAGGCAATGAAAGCTGTGACTTGGATTCTGCTGTTAGCTCTATAGTTTATACTATATTTTTATACTGGCAATACAACCAAATAAAATGCACAGTGTGCACTCACCGCAATGACAATAATGATGACAAAATATTTGTGCCAGTGCTAGATGTAAAACGAGAAGATTATCCACTGAAAACAGAAGTCATATTTTGTTTAAAGGAACATGGGATCAATGAAGAATATTTAGTGTTCAGGTATATAAATAGTCCTGGCCGGTAGCTTTGCTTGTATTAGTCATCAAACCTCCTATTTCTTCGCCTTGAGTGAGAGAGCCATCTTGGATCCAGGCTTAGTCATTTACCCTTTTATAAATTTGCTTAAGTTCTAAAATTAGGTTCCTAGTTCCTACAATGTATTTCATGTTATAACATGTTGATGTGTCCATAATGATTTAAATATATTAGAATTTAAATAAATTATTACTAATGCTAATAGAGTTTCTTTATTTGTATACTGCATTTATTATGTAGGCTACTATAGATATTATTCTACTTCAATAATAAATGCAAATCTCTACTTTTACTACCGCCGATGAAATACTTTTGGGGAGGTTTATCTCCAGTAGGATATTAATTATTATTGCTGAAATGATGATTTATTAGATAACTTTATTTTTCGCCATAAACAAAAGAAGAAGAAGAATTTTTTTTTTATTACGATCTGTCCAGAGACATTTAGTAATAGTTGCGAAATTATGAAGTTGAGTTTAAGAATGCCCAACATTGCTTAACCATTGTTAAGAACGCTTAATATTATTTTATACTGCAAACATTTTCAGGGATGACATTAATATTGAAGAGTTAGCCGCGTCTAAAGATGTAAACATAATCCTGGTTGATCACCACATCATCTCACACAAGTATGAGAAGTATATACCGTATGTACGAGAGATCATAGACCACCGACCCAAGGATGAGGACAACTGGCCGTACAAGCCAGATGTGCGGAGCACTATAGAGACAGTGGGCTCCTGTGCCAGTCTGGTCACACAGCGGATACGGGACCTGAGCAGACTGCTTGGGAAGGATGAAGAGTTCTTGAGGTTGTACTCGGAATGCACTGACATGTTACATGGTTTGTATATTCTTATGGTGATTTATTAACCATTTACCAGATAAATTTAAAAATATTTAAAAAAGAAACCAAAACATGGCTGGTAAAAAATTGTTTCTATAGTAGTAAGGACTAACTAGATTTTAAAGAAAATAATTATATTTAGTTGTGTTGTCTTTTTAGTTATAGTTATAGTATAAAAAAAATGTTATTTAGTTTTAAGCTCACTGCATGTACACCCGTACGGGTAGACTTTGTCAATATGCAAATAAATATTTCAATTTCAATAATGAGAGTTCAATTTTAACTATCATGAAGTAAGCTTGGGAATAACTGGCTTGACTGGAATGATACTGTGGCCTATCGGAACAATGTGGCTAAGTTTATTTGTTATATATGAAATGATAGTTTGAAAACAAATGATTTTTTGTACAACTGATGTTTCATGACTAATACCCCTGGGTTTACCTCAATGGCTTATTGTTTTTGTATTCATATTTTCAGGTGTTATATTATTAGACACAGTGAACTTCTCGAAGAAGCTCAACAAAGCCACTCCGACTGATGTCAACAATGTTGACGCTATAGAACGTATTCTAGAGCCCGATGACATAGAGAGAGAAAGGTATGATTAAGTAACAACTTAAGATAAGTAGCTAAAACGCGTAGGAAAAGTGGAAGGTGCATTTATACACACATATCGAGTTTTGCAACCTGCATGGTGGTGTGGGACTTTGCACAATCGTGTTAACATTAGTGCTTGTGTGGTGGTGTTTTCACGTTTTTGCTTGCGAGTATACACATAAGCAGTGTGGGAAGGAGGGAGGTGCTTTAAACGCATGCCTATGCATACACTCACCCATTTGCTTGCAGGTTGTTGTTGTGGTTACAATTTTTCGCGGGATATTGCTAAATATATTTAAATTTTACACACATATTTGTCATACCACTACTGTTTCGCAACAACTTTACTTACTGCTGCAAACCAACGTTAATAGAACTTGGCAGACAGATATCCGGGATCAACACAGACTATTTTTAATCAAGAAAAATGTGGAGTTCCCGCTGGAACCCCTTTTGCGTATCTATAAGCGAATTAAGAAATATGATACTTATTATATATATGCAACATGAAAGCCATTGTATTTCTTCATTGCATGGTAAATAAGTGACATTTTAAATTGGTAGCATTATAGCTCCCCATACTGGCCTTGTTTATAATTGGATTACATTAAATTCGAATCGAAATATGGTTTACCATTCTTGTGTATTTTGTGGAAGTGTGCCTCTGTAATTTGTACTGTTTTACTTTCATTGTAAATGAATTATTATTATCTAGGAGGAGCAAGGTGGACCGCCTGGTGCGCGCGCGCAGCGACGTGTCGGCGCTGTCGGCGGCGCAGCTCATCAAGAAGGACCTCAAGGTGCTGCAGGACCTGCTCGTGCCCACCTTCCCGATACTCGTCGAGGTTAGTGTATCCACCATCATTTTGTAAAATGTAATTAATTTTCCCCGTTTTTGCAACATTTCTCACTGACGCTTCGCTCCTATTGGTCGCAGCGTAATGTTACATAGCCTAAAGCCTTCCTCTATAAATGGACTATCCAACAAAAAAATATTTTTTCAAATCGGACCATAGTTCCTGAGATTAGCGCGTTTAAACAAACAAACAACCTCTTCCGCTTTATAATATTAGTATAGATTAACCTATTAGCTAAATACATTAATTTAAATTTAGCATTGTTACAGTATCTCTTTCACAGGCTTTTTAGTATCAGCGTGTCCCGATGGCTCCCCTAGCTCCTTCCACTTCTTCCTTTCCTGGGTTAGCCATAAATAAAAAATAAAAAGGGTTAGCCATACTCTCCTAAAATTTATATCGTTTCACTCAACTGACAAAGACAGAAAGATTATATTTTTAAAGATGTTTGATGAACAACAAATCTTCTTCGTCATGCTACCAATTTCCAACTTTTATAAACCCCTGATGCAAAAACGACGGGGTGTTATAAGTTAGTGTCTGTAGTATCGTAGCTCCCAATCGGATGATCCGATTTTAATGCGGTTTTTTTTTGTTTGAAAGGTATGTCAGTCGAGAGTGTTCTTAGCTATGTTTGGTGGAAATCGGTTTAGGTGTTCATCAGGTCGTTTGTTAGGTGTGATAGGAATGTTACATGCCATGTTTATGTTTACTTTGTCTCTTTATTGGTAATAATAATATCTATGGACGTTTTTTCAACGTCAATCTAGCCCTGTGCTAAGTATCCGAAGAACTTGTGTTACAGGTACCAAACAACGGAAATATATTTAATAATTTTATACTATACACATATTTAAGATTTTTGTTATATTAATACACAACCATGACCCAGGAACACAGAAAACTTTTTGTCCCTTCGGCGGGATTCGAACCCGCCACCTCTCACTCGAGCACCGACGCGCCCAACCACTGCGCTACAGAGGTCGAGTCATGGTATACCTGTATTTAATGTTTTTTTTAATTTCCAGGAGTTCCTGCAGCGGCCGCATGCGGTCCAGGCGGTGCGGGAGGCGCTGGCGAGCTACAACTGCTCGCTCGCGGTGCTGCTGGGGATCGACCTCAAGTCGCAGCTGCGGCGGGACGGCGCCATACTCAGCCCCGGGGACCCGGGCAGGGGCATCCAGGTATTTAATGGCCTTATGGCCTACTCTTGGTGTGGTATACAAAATAAGTAGTACAGTACTAGCGTACAGCGGGTTCACTCTTCAACGAGTAGGGTGATGTCCCACTGGTAAGTAAATTTAAAGTTATAACCTTACCAGCGTTACAGAAGATTGACGTGGTGTAAAAACGTTCATAAATATAGCTATTTTCTTTGTCAGCGCCGTTTTCTATACCTTAATTTAACGTAAACAAATCCGTCTATGACATAACCATAGACTCGTCAGTGATGCCAATACAATACAATGATTATTGTTTAGGGGTTGTCCATTAATCACGTGAGGCTTGAAAGGGGGGGGAGGGGTTTGATAAAAATCACGAAAATAACACAAGAGGGGAGGGGGGGTGTAGTAAGATATCTCGTGTATTTATTTTTTCGCCAAACGCGCGATTTTTAAACAAATATTAAGCGGCAAGGCGCGGCGTGTAGTGACCTACCTGTATTTAAATTAAGATAATATTCAGAAATTTTTATGATTCTTTGTAGGTACAAAAAATACACGTGATGTTGAGAAGGGGGAGGGGGGTGGTCTTAAACCTCACTACATATCACCAATGGGGGAGGGGGGGTTAAAAAATGCTAAAAAAAGATCACGTGATTAATGGACAACCCCTTACAAACTATGAATCCATAGATTAGAGACTATATTCTGTAGATCAGGCAGTGTCTAAAATGGCGTATTTTTTATACTGAGAAAGATTTTCATTTTATATATATTCATTATTGTTTCATTGTTATAAAATGTATTGGATAATGAAGTATGATTCTTGAACATTCCTGTAAGTGTCGTTAAGTGAATATGTGAAAATGTTGGTGTCTTTAGTTTGTTTATGTTTAGGTTAAATATACAAGGTTTAGTGTTTTAATGATATATTTGTATTCCAGCTGCTGGACCTGTTCCAGAACTGGTCGGACCCGCAGCTGGTGCTGCAGCGCGGTGCCCGCCCGGACTGTCTCTACTTCACCATAATGAACCTCTCCGCCTCTAGGAAGCAGATTATACCCATACTAAACGAATTCCTAGCCAACAAATAATTTATTTATATAAGTTTTTAATAAATGTATACTCTTTATAAAGTTTTGTTTTAATTGACTAGCCCGTCCATGTCGAATTGACAAAGGCCTTGGTTTGTCAAATCTGTATACACAACTTGCTAACCCGTACACACTTCGTTGAGCATACATAAAGTTTAAGCCTGGACTTCCACGAATATTTCAAGACTAAAAATAGCCGAATCGGTTCCGCCGTACTCGAGTTCTAGCGAGACTAACGAACAGCAATTCATTTTATACCTATTTTATATAATATATTTTATATAAAGATACCTATCTACATATGAAAATATAGGGATCAATGTTGGATTTATGATATTGATAATGTGTAAAAAGTATAGCATTACGTTAGACAATTTATCGTCGCTAGGTTTTCAGAATAAATGAAACTTCGAGATATTGTCAAGTATTTTATTAAAAATTATTAACATACCTTATCGTAATAAATGCGTAGGATTCACTATGAACACAAGTAACCTACAATACGATTCGCCCTAAAAGGCAACGTCCCTTACAAAATATTTTGGTCATCGACTCTTCATAAAATTTCACATTCTAAATGTGTTCAATGACATTTTTAAAAATTCTGAAATAAATGAATCTCAAAAGTAAATAATCATAAAACGTCTTATAAAAGAAAATCATATATCGCAGAGTTTTAGAAAATACTTATCGTACACATGAATGTTGAAGGCTACGTGTAATGTAACAGAGAAAACCTGTACTATAAATACAAGTTAGAACTCTTGCGTTCGTACAACAAAGTTGACAATCGAATTTACGAATTTAATTACAGTGTAGTGTAATTTATGCAGCGATCATATAAAACTCTATGGGATGTAGCCTTATTGTATCAGCTTAGCTTAGAGGAGTGAATGAGTAATGTCTGTATCTGTAAAGAGACTTTGTGTATGGAAGGTTGTAAGCCCAGTGTAGGAGTATTATTGTATTTACTTAGCTCTCAGATGTTCTTTTCCTAATTAGTTACTTATCTCTCAGATGCATTCTTAACCTAAGATGTAGGTTAATAAAAATGATACAATTCACTATAACTTTGGGATATGATTATACTACCTTTTCTCATTCTAAAATGTACCTTTTTTTTACAAAAATAAAAAAAAAATATTTTTTATAATAATAAAAAAATATATTTTTTTGCTTTTTGGTTATTCTTGCGACAAAAAAATAAGAAATGGTAAAGATTACTTTTACAAAAAAAATACATTTGCAAAATGGGGACAGGTAGTATAATCGTATTCTAAAAAGTAAAAGTTATAGTGACTGTTTTTTTACACACTGTATATAAAATATCAAAACTCTTACGTAAAAATTTATACATATTTGGAATCAGTTATGATTTTTTCGTACGTTGATACAGATACAGAATGTTGCTGTTCGGAGCTTAATCGCACTGGGTTAAAGCATATCAAGAGAAAAGCATTATATTATGTAATATCATAGAATCAGAAGTGATAAAACTAAATAAAAAGTAAAAACTTAACTCGAGATTCTTGTTCACCAGTTTGTTACTAAACATTAAACATTTATATACACAACATATTTTATTCTTATAATTTGTTCCGCTAGATGTAATATAATTCGTGCGTACCATTATGTGCCTTAGTTAAACGAAAATAACGTTATTTTCAATCACATACTGTTTTATATGGATGTACTTAGGATGAAAGAAACAGTAAGTACCTAAGTACTTAATTTGATTGAAAATTTCATTATTAACGTGATTTCAACACACAAAAGTTAACAAATAAGTAACCCTATTGAGAGTTGTTCGCTAGATGACATTGAATCGGAACGGAACGGATTATATCTACTCAAGTCTGTTTTATACAAAGTAAATTAATTTCTCGTAAAGGCCTAAATATTAAAGCGTTAATTGTTTGTGATTTACAATAATATAAAATATTCACTGGTCCAATATGTCATAAAAATACCTAAACAAGTGGCACATAGTCTTCATACATTTATACTAAGTACTTGTATAGTCTTGGGCCTTACCATGAATTCGTACAAAAAATCCGTTTTTTTCTTTTTAAGTACGGAAGTCCAAAAATAGTATGTTTTTAAGTTCCAATTATTTACTTTTATATAAGAAACAACATTTTGTAGTCAAATAATTGTAGAATTTTAGTCGCCAATAGATGGCGCTGATAACACGATAAAAATTGTAAAAAGATTGTAAAACGTCAACAGGTAAATTTGTTTGAATACTAGCCATAACTTCTAACATCATATCAAATGTATCAAGAATTAAATTAAGCAAGTACCTACGCAGCAAGAACGACCAACACTGTAGTTGAAGTAGGTAAGTGAAAATAAATTTTGTGTCAAGCAAAAATAGTTTGTTCACCAAATATATCTTTCTCTCCTGCCATTTGCTTAGGCCCCCTACAGAACTTACAAGTTCTGTCTGAACATGGCGGTGATCTCGTCCACGGTCTTGTTCTTGGTCTCCGGCACCTTCTTGAGGATGAACAGGATGAAGATCGCCTGCAGCGCCGCGAAGATGCAGAAAGTGTACATGCCTAAAACCCGCTGAAATCACAACATTAAAGTCAATAGGCTGTTTTGTAAAAAAATGTATTATGCGAATTAAAAATAAATGTACCTAGTGAATTTTCCTTTTTTAAAAATTAAAAATAAATGAAAGAATAACATACATTTACGCATGTCGCCGGATCAATAAATTATATAGATCCAAACAAACGGCCATTCTCTATTTTTCTGATTGTAGCGAAATTATAATGGCTTCTTAGTAAGTAGTTGAATTTAATTTCTGTTATACGTCTAACATACAAAACTAATCAGAAATAATGAACAGATGAGAGTAGATTAGCTCTCAGTATTTGATTGACCACCAGATGGTTTTGCTGGACTTACCGTGAGCGGCAGGAAGCTGAGGCCGACAAGAAAGTTGGCAGTCCAGTTGACGGTCACCGCAGTCGCCGCCGCCGCCGGCCGCGCCGCCTGGTTGAACAGCTCTGAAACATCCAGGCGCAGTGAAATTAAACTTAATATCATTATTCGCATACAGCATAGGTACATTGTACATAATAATAAAGATAGATCAACAACTGATATAAGAATTGAATTTGAATGCTAAGTGCACGTTGGGATTCGGGTACCGTGTAAAACAACAAAAAAATATATGTTTATTATTATGTGTTAGATTACTTTATCGCCAATAATTTGCGAGGATACGTTGCAAGGAAAGTGTTTTCAATTACGAGTGTTGCTCGAATGCAGTTTAGCTAGCACCCATCAATTTGACAACACTAAATATGGCATTTAGCTTTAGTCAGCAGGATGATTCTCTTAGTCCTTCGGGCTTTGCTTTTCTTGCCGTGGTGGTGCTGGTACGTACCGTTGACGAGGAACCAGGGTATGGAGCCGGGCCCGACGGCGAACATCACCACGAACAGAAGTACCAGCGCGACGCACACGAACGGCACCCAGTGCACGTGCGTCTGGAATACACATTACACAATATGGTAACATATCACTAGAGGGAGAGAGATGACTCATCATTCGCTAATAACGTGGCTATGTTCGTTTTTTAGTTGGACTTTAACGAGTCATAAATTCGAATTCCAAATGTGTGTGAATACAGCGCCATCTAGCGGCTGGATACAAAGTTGTAGATGTAGTTTTAGAGCCATCCAGTGTTGATTCCTTTGAGTCTGAGCAGTTAGTAATTTATTTAAGGCGAGGAATAACCGCAACTTACTCTCATAAGTAATATCTAAAACGGCCGTTTAAGTTATTACTTATGAGAGTAAACACAGTATAGGATTTAGAGCTGTAATTAAATGCCAATAAATTAGTGTAACTATTTATTTAAAGTTTAAACCGATAATTTTTTTTTTAAAGATCTTTGTGTCATTGTATTATAATTTATTTTAAAAAGAGTGGTGCTAGTTGCGGTTTTTCCTCGCCTTAACATTAAATCGACATGTAATTAATTTATTGTTACACTTACTAGAGTATTAAGTGATCTGAGTGTGAGTTAATTTATTACTATGAGGAATTAACGTACGTGAAAAAGTTAAGTAAAATTTGTATGGCATCATAAAGCTATTTTTTGCCACTTGGGGGGTTCATCGAGCAGTGATATGAATGATAAATCGCATATAGCACATAGTATGTGTACAGCATTACTCACGTATGAGTTAGCGACAATGAGCCCGATGGTAGTCAGCAGCATGCCGCCGAAGCCCGTCAGCAGCAGCGTCTTGCGGCCCGCGCGCTCCACCAGCAGCAGGCTGATCACCGTCATCACCACGTTCACCGAACCCATGCCTGGAAAACAAGCAAAAAGTTACCTGGGTTCTCTGAATTCTAAAATGTCGTTAGAAATTGAGATAATATAAACAAAAAAAAAACATTTAAACGATCGAATTGAAAAACCTCCTCCTTTTTTGGAAGTCGTTTAAAAAAAACATCAACAAAAATTTATAATATTAATATGATATGGTTTAAGTATAGACTACGCTCAGTCGATTAATTTACATAAAGAATATCTAGTAAGTAAGTATACTGAAAATCTATATTAAAAAAACTGCAGATTGCGATGGTATTAATTAATAAAACAAGAGGTTAGGTACCAGTAACAAGATAAATTTTATAATTTCATTGGGACTTTAAAACATGTTAAATAAAAAATATTTCAACTCTTTGGAACTTTGTTTGATACTTTCACATATTTACTTATTGTGCACACTTATCAACACTTTCACCGGAATGTTAAATGATTACTTTTCATTATCCAATACATTTTATAACAATTAAACAGTAATTAATATGTTAAAACATCAAATGAAAATCTTTCACAGAAAAAATACACCACCAACAATCATTGTATTATGGATTTATGGCCAATTGGCATCACTGACATCTATGGTTGTGTCATAGACGGGTTTGTTTACGTTTGGGTTAAATTTATCTCGGACGTACTATAATTCAATTTACATATTTCACCAGCACTCACCAAGAGTGGCGTACTGGCTCTGCGCCTCGTCCAGCCCCGCCTGCGTGAAGATGTCGGTGGAGAAGAACATGGTGGCGTTGATGCCGGACAGCTGCTGCGCCGCCATGACGGTGATGGCGATGACGAGCGGCTGCCGCAGCGAGCGGTTGCCGAACAGCTCGCGCAGCGTCACCTTCTTACTCACTTTACCCTTCTCGGCTTCCTGAAATGGCAATAAATTTATATTTATCTAAATTTGTAACCGAATTCCGAAATAGGAGGTTTCTCAGTTCATATATTGTGCTTTTTATTTGTTAATAATTCTTCAAAAAAAATTACAAAACAACTTTAAGGCTGCGTATCCACCAGAGCTGTGCTTAGCTGCGTTGCGAGGAATGTGTTTTTAACTTTTTAAGAACTAATAGAGTCGCTTGTCAAGAGCCGCGCTGACCGATGCGTGATAAATGAAGCGATTCTATTGGTACCTAAAAACACATTCCTCGCTACACAGCACAGCACAGCTCTGGTGGATACGCAGCCTAAGCCGAGGCAACTTTTGTTAGCGGCATTAACGTAAGAAACAAAAAAATATATTAAGACCTTTCCGGGTGGCCTTGGACATTTCAGAATTATAATACGAATATTTTTTATTTTGCTACTAGCACTATTTTCGGCTTATTCTGCAGTAGCCCGTAGTGAGTAGTCGATTGTCAATTGGACCTACTTTTGCAATAGGGAACCAATCCACACACTGATAGTTTTGAGAAAAAGCTATTTTTGTTTAAATTTTGTATAGAAAAAAAAGTGTTGTTATTTTGGTAAAGGTCTTTAGGAGAGAAAGACCTTTACCAAAATAACAACACTTTTTTTTCTAGACAAAATTTAAACAAAAATAGCTTTTTCTCAAAACTATCAGTGTGTGGATTGGTTCCCTATTGCAAAAGTAGGTCCAATTGTATTGGCGCTGTCGAGCTTTTCATACAATTATTCGTTAACGTTACTTTACGGAGCTTTCTAATGTTCCTGCTTGTGCTACTGCAGAACAAGCCAAAAATATAACAAGGTGTTATATGATTCTGTTAAGTGATAGCCCATGATTTTAGTTTTTCATAAATTGACTAATATTCTAAAATTATTCACATACTAGCTGTGCCCGCGACTTCGTTCGCGTGGTTGTCGAAAACACTATCGCGATTATCTTCTGATTGCTGAGTTTGTTTGTTTGTTTAAGCGCGCTAATCTCAGGAACTGCTAGTCCGATTTGAAAAAACATTTTTTGTTGGATAGTCCATTTATAGACGAAGGCTTTATGTGAAGGCCGATAGGAGCGAAGCGTCACATTTGGGGACTTTCGTTGCGTGCGTTACAAAACGGTTTAAGGCCCGTATACATAAAACAAACGAAACGTTGTTTTATCTGTCAAATAGGTTCTCAAGGTGAGGTTGGGTTTGAGATTGTTTTATTTATACGGGCCTTTGTCACTCAAAAACCACGCGAATGCAGTCGTGGGCACAGCTGGTAACTGATAAGATGTACCGACCTGGTGCATTTCCTCCATCTCTGCATGGACAGACACGTCACCTCGCAACCAAGTTAGGGCTGTAAACAATTAAATTAGCATTTGACAACGTCTTGTAAACGAGTTGTAAACGAGTTGTAAACGAGTTGTAAACGAGTTGTAAACGAGTTGTAAACGAGTTGTAAACGAGTTGTAAACGAGTTGTAAACGGGGACAAATTTGAGAGAAGCAAATGTTTTCTCGTTTTATCTACCTACAAAACGAGACAAAACTTGTTAAGTAATCACTATAGTAAATACTTACAAATCTAGCAATCAAGTTACTTGAACCGGTGGTAGCTTGTTTTTCTTTTTTTTCTTTTACTTTCCGAAAAAAGCTATAGTACGTCCGAGATAAATTTAACCTAAACGTATACAAACCCGTCTATGACACAATCAAAGATGTCTAGTCAGTGATGCCAATTGGCTAATATTAATACAATAATTTTTGTTTGCTATGAATCCATAGACTATAGGCTTACATTCTACAATCGGCAGAGTCAAAATGGCGTAGTCTTTTCTGTAAAAGATTTTCATTTGATGTTTAAATATATATATTGTTGTTTAATTGTTATAAAATGTATTGGATAAAGAAGTGTAATCCTTTAATATACCTGTGAAAGTGTTGATAAGTGTGCACAATAAGTGAATAGTGGAAAATTTCGATGTTTTCGGTTTGTTTACCTTTAGGTTAAATTTATCAGGGACGAACTATAGTTAAGTTTCATTTGGATATAAAACGTAATTATATATTTTAATTATTTTACCTCTCTGAGCCTTTAATTCGGCGCCTCTATTCAGGAGCAAGAACTTGGGCGACTCGGGGCAGAGCGGCAGCGTGCAGCACTGCACCAGGGCCGGCACGATGGTGATGGCCAGCAGGATGGGCCAGCCCGTGGCCGTGCCCAGGACCGACTTGAGTCCCAGGACTTGGGACAGCAGGATCGACATGGTGATCACCAGCTGGTACACTGTGCCGATCTGAGAGCATAAATTAATAGGTAATAAATAAAATAACAGTACAATCAACAATTTACGGGTAGTACCACTGATCTCACCATATTTGCACCTATGCCATATCTGGATTTCCAATTGAATTTTTTTCTTTTTTATTATAATCGGACTAGCAGCTTAGCCGCCGCGAGGGAATAAACAAATATATATACACACAGACTGCCAAAATCATTACCCTTCCTTTTGGGTTCGCCGAAGTCGAGTAAAAAACATGTAAACGGTTGAAAGGGCGAAAGTTTGCAAGTTGAAGTAAAAGCTTGAAACTAATTATTTTTATGCTGTTGAGACTAAATAACGAACAGCAATTCATTTTTATATATAAGACTAGCTGGCCCGTGCCCACTTCGTTAAGCATACAAACCGTTTAAACCTTTCCTGGACTTCCACGAATATTTCAAGACCAAAAATAGCCGGATCAGTTCAGCCGTTCTCCAGTTTTAGTGAGACTAACGAACAGCTATTCATTTTTATATGTATGAAATGAAGAAGAAGATATAAGTGACCATCCATAAATTACGTCACACGAATTTCATGATTTTTTTAACCCTTCCCGGTCCTTGCCACAGCTGCTCATGGTGAGACACCACTCTCTCTAGTAAGACGTCACATGTTTGCAATTTTACATGTAGAAAATATAATGTTGTGTTCTCGTATTTTAAAAAACTAGTGATTTTTAAACGTCTCGACAACTCCCTCCCCACTACGTAATTTATGGACGGTCCCTAAGAGAAGAAGGTATACATACCGAGCCTCTCAGCGACACGGGGGATATTTCGGACAAGTACATCGGCGCCAGACCCGCGTTGAGTCCGTTGTTCACGCCTATTAAAAACCTGTAAATATTATAGCGTTCATTCAGCTGTTTTAGTTATTACTTATTACTCATGAGAGTAAATACAGTATAGGATTTAGAGCTGTAATTAAATGAATGAATAAATGAATTTAACTATTTACTTAAAGTTTTTAAAACCGATTACTTTTTTAATAAGGATCTTTGTGTCATTGTAAAAATTATTTTAAAAAGAGTGGCGCTAGTTGCGTTTATTCCTCGCCTTAAGACTGGGTAATTGACTATAAATCTAAGTACATAGTTTTATTTATCAGACAGTAGAGGAAGTATGTATTTTTAACCGTCTTCCAAAAAAGCAGGCGGTCTTGTTATGTTCGGCTGTATATAGATTATAGGTATATAATTTTTGTACTACTCGGCGTAACTTATGCAACTACAATTTGTGTAGCATCGTGTGTTTTTTTTAATAACTTAGTACAATTTTTTTAAATAAATCTTACCTGCCAAGAATGAGCATTTCCGAGGAGTTGACATATCTGGCACCAGCCTCCAGGGCCGCACCAAGGAAGACCAGAATATTATTCAACAGCAAACCAGATTTTCTGCCAAGTCTGAAACATTGAAAATTTACATCAGATTTGACTCGTCAATAGATGGCGTTGATAGCATTATTAAATTTTAAAACAAATTATCAATCTCACTAATATAATAATAAGGGCGAAAGATTTGAGTGTGTATGTTTGTTACATCTTTCCGCGCAAACGGATGGACCAATTTTGATAAAATATTGGTATTTAACAGCATCTTACACACACTGTATTAACCCATAAGGCTACGATTTATCCAGAGGAAAGCCGCGACCAAAATTTAGTAAACCCTAGTAATAAACCCTTGCAGATGGATCTGTATTCTGAGACGCATCACTCGCCACCGAATTTGACGCTCGCCTATAAATAAAGGAAATCCAAATAAGTCAACGCTTTAAAGAGCCAGCCTATCATCATAATATTATGCATCGTTGTCAATCAAGCGGAGGAGGTCACTCCGAAGATGGAACAGGAAGCTTGCATATTAGTACGACCACCGAAACACAGTTAGAAGATGATAGACTGGTGACAAGTGTACATAGAATGGAGGACATTCTTTAAATTAATGAAATTAGGTAATCAGAAGAAGGGAGGACATTCTTCTGATTAATTTAATTAATTAAAAGCGGCTCACAAGACAAGGTGAATATATATGTAGCAGCATCTGGTCGAATCTGCTATTTACTTGAACGACTAGCGCGTTCATTGAATCCTGTTTTTACCAACAAATTCAATGAATCCGAGACTTAGGAGAGCCATTTAATATTTTATATTTAAACTTCAAAATTTCCGAATGAGTATTATAACGCACATTAAAGTAAATTAATCAAAAAATATATCAACACATTGATATCTGTACGATCTGTTTCACCCCATGAAGGTACCGAGCTAGTCATTCAATATAATATACTAGAGTTTTCGGGTACCCCTGAGATAACATCAAAGGTTTTTTGAGGTTACCACTGTCAATTCTGGCTACACAAGAGTTGCAGCGGTGGAATGTGTAGACAGTAGTGGGCAATATGCCTGTTTAAAAAAAATACCGTCCATATTTACCTATCAGCGACCACTCCGGTGATCACACCACCCAGCATGCCCCCCACGCAGTAGATGGACACCACGATGGACCAGATCGTGGTGGTCTTCGGATCGTTCTCGGCCCCCCGCGTGGCATTCCACGCTGAACCGTTCAGCACGCTCTCTTGGAGCCATTCGGACATCACCTGCAATAGAAAATTATATTATTATCATTATTATCGTCCCTGTCAGCCATCTTTCACGTGGATGTCATATAAAGTGGCAGAGGTAACATAGTGTTCTCTCGCCAGTCGTGTCCGTTTACCGTCCCACTGGGTTATGAGAGTAAGAGGAAGAGAGAGTGTCTTTGGGTATTGCGCACACACTTGGGCACTATAAAATAATTCCTGCGTAGCTAGCCTGGTTTCAATTAAATCGGCTACAGACACCGAAATCGGTGAGGGGAGCTATTATTATTATTTATAGTACATATACAAGGAAATCTTGAAAAAGGGTAGGTAATATCCGAAATTATAGGAGATAGCTAGTTGCGAGATCGATTTCGATAAAACTGAAACAGCATCATTAGATGTTTAAATAATAAATCAATTTTCCTGGCCGCGAATCAAACCGACTTGTTTAGAAAAACATACCTTTTAATGCATATTGTCTGTTATCGAATCCGAGTCGAATCGAAGCATCGCTAAATGACGAGTAATTCGTAAGTGATTTAGCGAAGCTTACGTCAAATTCCATACAATCTTCTTTTCGAACTTCGTAATCCATAAATAGCGACGGCATCTTAAATCAGGGCCCAGACTACTGGTGTTTCAGGGCAGCAGTGATCGCTTACCATCAGGCAGTCCGTCTGCTCGTTGTAACATTATACTTACGTTCTGCGGCGCGTTGAGCACCCCCGTGTTGTACCCGTGCTGGAACGCGGACCAGCACGCCGCCGAGATCACGGCGAACGCCAAACGAGCTGTCATCTCCTGTTGAAAAGTGATCTATTAGTGGCGTACACTGTTATTGCTCACAGTCGCATCGTCAAGTGTGTCACCTGTAGCATGATAATTATCTCTATTCTTTAAATTTTAAGGTGCAAAGTATTATCCAAATATGTTTACAGACTTAGACGCATGATAAAAGAAGATGCGACAACCCTTGCTAGTATTATTTCTACAATACAAACTTGGACCAATAATTTATGCTAATATTATAAAGCTGAAGGGTTATTTGTTAATTTGAACGCTCTAATATTTTAACAGGAACTGTTCGATA
This sequence comes from Celastrina argiolus, assembly GCA_905187575.2. Classification (NCBI taxonomy): domain Eukaryota; kingdom Metazoa; phylum Arthropoda; class Insecta; order Lepidoptera; family Lycaenidae; genus Celastrina; species Celastrina argiolus. The sequence goes on from LR994597.1 coordinate 3,135,133, forward strand.
TAAAAAAAATATTTCAGTGTTGAATAGCTCGTATATCATTGAAATTTGAAGGCTATGTAATAATATGTACTCGAACTAGATGTAAAAAGAACTATAACTTTGAGATACGATTATACTACCTTTCCTCATTTTGGAAATGTATTTTTTTTTATTTTCTAAAAAAAATGTTTTCACTTTTTACTGTTTCTTATTTTTTGTCGCAAGAATAACGTTAAAGCAAAAAAAAATATATTTTTTTAAATTGTTGAAAAAAAAAATAAAAAAAATACATTTGTAGAATGAGAAAACGTAGTATAATCATAATAGCCCAAAGTTATAGTGCCTGTCCTTTTTACACCCGTTAGATCATCACGCTAAGACCAATACGACCTGAGCACCATAGAAAAATGTTACTAAATCAGGAGTTTTCACGCTACACGCAGGTGTTAGCTATATACAAATATAGCTAACATAGGATGAGGAGATATATAAATATAATTCAAAGCCCAGTTAAAATGTATATAAAGTTTATTCGTAGTCGCGGGCAGTATTAAAACAATAGAGCTGTGACGCGTCGACTCTACGCCAATGTGACTTGGGCCTTATGCAATCTACATACAACTTGCGTATGGCATTTATTGACTCCACAGTAAACTTGGTAAAGACCATTCTGGTGTATTCGTAGGTACGGTATGCAAATAGAAATAAAAAACTATAACCCGACTTCGCAAAAAAGGGGTCTAAAAAGGCTGAAACAAGAAAATAAATCAATTTGAAATCCGTGGTCGTACCCGCTATTGGGATTGTATAATTGCAAGTTGCAACAGCAGACGAAAATTATGATTTTTGATTTGTTGAACGGATTTATGCAAAATTATCATAATTTAATATTTTTTTGAGATAGTTTTTGAGGTTTCATTTTCAAAATCCAAAATTTTTTAAAAATTTATATAGCCTATGTTACTCGCGGCATCATCACCCATCGATTGATACCTCATTTATTAAAATCGGACCAGTAGTTTAGCCGCTACGAGGGAACATACATACATACATACAAACATACATACAAACATACATACATACATACATACATACATACATAGACTGCCAAAATCATTACCCTTCCTTTTGGCTTCGCCGAAGTCGGGTAAAAAATCAGGACATTATTTAACAAAAACTAACTGACCCGTGCCCGTATCGTTGGGTATTTTAAAAATATTTTTCACACAATGGATATTTAAATCTACACTGTATAAAATGTTTTTATGATTCATAATCCTATACCAATAAGTGTAGTGTAGGTTGTAGATAAAATTACACTTACCTACACCTACACTTTAGCTGAAACATGTAACCTAAATCTACAAACAAAAATGACGCATATTAAAATGTTTAAGAATTAATCTTTCGGATGGAAAAGTATAGAGATTAGTGTATTAAATGAAACCTTTGTCATTATAAGAAAAACAGTGACCAATTATTATTCTTGTGTATTTCAGTAAGCAAGCCCGCTTCTATCGTCACGAGTCGACTAATATGTAGGTTAAATTTTGCATAGTTACTTACTTTAACTACAGTGTTTGTCCCACTTGGTGCATGCTTATTCAATTAATGCTAAATAGTAAATACATAATGTGACATCAGAAGTTATGACTAGAATAGTAGAATACAAGCTGTGTATATCCTACCTACCAAATGACGTCTTTTTTTACATTTTTTATCGTGGCATAGCGCCATCTATTGGCGACAAAAATTAAAAGTATACTTTCATAAGCGACAAAATATGAAATCAACCTATACTATTTGATCCCCAAAGAAACAAGGGTAAAAGTTATTATTTACACGATCGGAGGTTTTATTTAAGGGCTATTCTTACAAACAGTTAAATACTGACCTCCAATAGATTAGACATCTACTTATATCTATTATTTATAGCTGTATCAGATCATTGCGAGACTTCTTTTATGAACTCTATATTCATAAAAAACTGACAAATTTAAGTTCCAACGGTTAGGTATTAAAGGAAAACTTTATTTGTACTAAAAATACTTTATCTCTAACAACTTCATACATTTTAAACCCATTCATGTATTGCGCCTCAAGCTATAACTATCTATATTGGAGCGTTCCAGTTGCAATGAAATAGCATTATTAACGAAATTCTCAATCACATTCCTGTTTCTTTAGGCCTAAGTTTAAGTATGTGAAAATTTCGTTAATATCTTAATTTCCTTGCAACTGGAATGCACCTCAAAAAAGGATAACTCAAGAAAGGATGACACAGGAAAGCTGAATTACAATTAGGTTGCAGTTTGCATTGCCTATTGCCTGCTTCACATCCCTTGCCTTGGAATGTTCATCTAAAAAACGTATGATATTAGTCATTTGGTTATATTATAGACATGTACTAAAAGTGAATTGGATAAAAAACACGATCAAGGCCGAGTGCCGAAAACGTACAATAGGAAAATGAAATATTGGAGTATTATTGAAATTTTTATTATTTTATCAATGACATAAGCGTTTCTTTTTATTTAGAATTTATAGTTGGTAGTTGGAACTTGGATACAAACAAAAAAGTTTATGTAACTAATATCATTATGCTCAGCAAATAAGTAAGATCTTAGCTCATAGATGATGATAATTCAACTATTTCCTGGTCTAAGTATTAGTTGATTTAAGCGATATTGTAAGCATTTCGATAATTCACGACTCGAAGGACCAAAAATTTGCGATGACAATATACCTACAAAGGTTTATGACCTTGCGAATCCCCTAAACTATTGATTCCATTTTAATTAAGTGTCGATAGATTCGATATAATAATCTTAGTAACTTAGGCTATACTTTATGTAGCCGAACATAATAACCGCCTCTTTTTTGGGAAGTCGGCTAAAAATGTCGTCGTTTACGACAAGCACATGGCATGTGGACACTGGACAGACCGAAAGTAAGATATTATGTGTTGTTTATTTGATAAAAATTCGCTACCTTTTTATCAAGTTATTATAAAATAATAAAAAACGCGGTCGAGTTCTAAAAGTAGCAATAATACCGCCAGTCGTTATTTTCGCCACTTTTCTAAATTTCCGGCCTGTGTTCGGCGTAAACAATGCGTAAACTAAGTTAATCTGTTGCGTTATGTTATCTATGACAAATATTCTTTGTTTTTTGAATTTGAATTATCAATGGGCTACTAAATTTACATAGCACATTATCAGAAGGGAATTTTAATCATTGTTCTGTTATGTTTTTAAATGTAGTTTCCGGAATATCGAGGGAGGGACGGAAACAGATTTTCCGTCTCTTTCGCTCTCACTACTTTACATACTAACCCTGCTAGAGTCTACTCACTCCTGTTCCGGTCATAAAACACGAGGTCATACGGTACATATTGATATTTTGTAGGGTGCGATTTTGAACTTTACTGACATACTTATTAGGTTGAGTATAGTATAGCTGTATACTAGGTACCGGGTTTGTCGGCGTCTGTACACTATACAACTATAACAAACCCCAAAGTAATAATTAGTAGAACCAATTAGTGTTTTATTGCTGGGATTTCCTGTCTGGAATATAAACATACGCAGGTTCATTTGATTAGCGATAGTTATGCTAGCCGACACCAAAATAACAAATAAGAGCATTAGAATTTTGAATTAAGTATCAGCTCTATAAATGTTTAAATTAGCTTTTTAATTTATAGGAACGTTTAAGTATGTTTTAAATACGTCTTGTAAATATTTTGAATTACGTTACTACATACCTACATAAATTCCGTATATTAGCAATGATATTCAATGGTTATTATTAGTTACCTACTAGCTGACCCGTGCCCACTTCGTTTAGCATGGAAACCGTATAAACCTTCCCGGGACTTCCACGAATATTTCAAGACCAAAAATAGCCGATTCAATTCAGCTGTTCTCGAGTTTTAGCGAGACTTACGAACAGCAATTGATTTTTATAAAGCCTACGTTAACTCAGTGATAATGTAGCTTTCTAATGAAAAAATAATTATTACCTAAAATCAGTCCAGTACTTTTTGAGTTAAGTGAGTTAAGTCGTTACATACAAAAATACAAATCTTTCCTCTTTATAATATTAGTGTAGAAGTGTAGATGTAGATTACCCAAGGGGTTTCTCTCATACTAGTAAATTATTTTCGAAACTGATAGCTAATCGATGTAATATTGTTGCATATTATTATTTAACGTTTGTCTTTATCGTACCTTGTCGTAGACTTCTAATAGTAGGTATTTTATATGTTCAACGTATTACGTAGGAGTATACTCCATAAAGTACTTATTAACTTATGTGCGACAACGGACTCAAACTGGTTTTGAAGTAAACGCTCACGAGTCACGAAATTATACCTACTAACTAGGGAGGTTACAAAGCTTTGACTTCGACTTCGATAAGTCGCAACTTCCGATTATTATTATTGTACCTTCGGTTCCGAAACTTTAGACCATGCCATCTCATTCATTGACAGGAAATACGAGAGGTATAGCATGGTATTTAACATTGCGTTAACTTTAACATTGCTTGGTGAAACACGCCCTTAGAATTGGAAATTTTAATCAGATGTCGAAGCGTAGCTCCTAATAGTAGGGTTGCCATCCGTCCGGGTTTCCCCGGATTTGTCCTACTTTTGAGGGCGTCCGGGGCGCGTCCAGACCGGACGGCCGATATCCGAATTGACATTTTTTAGTTTTGAGATTTTTCCGAATAAGGCGTATATTTGTTGGTTTTGGGCTCCAGAGTCCGGGTTTTCACTTTTTAATGGCAACCCTAGCTAATAGCAATGGCAGCCCTTGTCGACCATTGCAAAAACGGTCAATCCTATCGCAACGGACCTCGATGCGACACCTATCTATATAAGAAATGTCTGCCTCCGACACCGGTTCCGACTTCCGACAGTTTCGGACTAATAAATCAATTTTTATTTGATTTTCAAATGTTCCTGTTTGGACTACTGTACGCAAATTTGGACGCAAAGCGTAAAGGGAAAATGCATTATCGCAACAATACTTTAAATTACCATGATACAATTTTCCTTTTGGATTATAATATAATATTAATAATATAGGTACTTAAGGCGAGGAGTAACCGCAACTAGCGCCACTCTTTTTAAAATAAATTTTACAATGACACAAAGATCTTATTAAAAAAAGTAATCGGTTCAAACTTTAAGTAAATGGTTAAACTAATTTATTATAGTAATATATAATAGTTAAACTAATATTATATATTATATCTCGTAAGTAATAACTAAAACGGCCGTTTTAGTTGTTACTTACGAGATTAAATACAGTATAAGATTTAGAGCTGTAATTAAATGTCAATAAATTAGTTTAACTATTTAGTTAAAGTTTGAACCGATTACTTTTTTTAATAAGATCTTTGTGTCATTGTAAAATTTATTTTAAAAAGAGTGGCGCTAGTTGCGGTTACTCCTCGCCTTAATACATATATTGTTTTTCGAAAATCTCATTCAGGGGAGATTATGAATAATAATATGGGACTAAACCCAGACTGAATTGTATGAAAATTATGACAGTGACATTCGATAATTGTTCGAATTTTCCCAGTTTTTTATTGTTCCAGCTCCGCCAACTTAGCTAAGTTCGAAAACATAAATGAGCAACAGAGAGGTAAACTGTTTCAATCAAGCAAAAGAGCGTCTCGTAAGTTGTCGATGTTCAAGAAATTTGTTGTTCGCCAATGTTGGCACAATACTTCGTTCTGAACACCCATATTCCCACTCTGACATTGGCAAATCACAAAGGAGCCATTTTGAAAAGAAGAAGAAGAAGAAGAACACCCATATTTAACTTAGATGAAACAAAAAGAGGTTTTTGTTTCATCTAAGATATTTAGGGGTTGTCCATTAATCACGTGATCTTTTTTTAGCATTTTTTAACCCCCCCTCCCCCATTGGTGATATGTAGTGAGGTTTAAGACCACCCCCCCTCCCCCTTCTCAACATCACGTGTATTTTTTGTACCTACAAAGAATCATAAAAATTTCTGAATATTATCTTAATTTAAATACAGGTAGGTCACTACACGCCGCGCCTTGCCGCTTAATATTTGTTTAAAAATCGCGCGTTTGGCGAAAAAATAAATACACGAGATATCTTACTACACCCCCTCTCCCCTCTTGTGTTATTTTCGTGATTTTTATCAAACCCCTCCCCCCCCTTTCAAGCCTCACGTGATTAATGGACAACCCCTTAATTACTTCCTTACGTCTACTTTGTGCTTACGTATTAAACTAGATTTGGACGCTAGCCTAATATGTAGTTTGAAAGATTTCGACCACGCAAGTCCTTTTGTTTATTAATTCCTATTATTAGCGTCTAAAAATGATATTTCAAATAAAATTTACATACTTACCTACCTACTCGTATGATGATATTTTAAATGCTAAAAAGTTTTATCAACGTCTAGAGTCTAGACCAGCGCAAACTGGTTAATATGCAAACTATCCACTCCTTAACTCGACAAACATGAAAATTCAAATGTCACGAACATTACGATTTAATTTATAAATCAGGATTTGAATACCTACTCACTTATTTACTTTCGACGCGAACTTCATACAGTAGGGTTAGCAGGACCGTATTCGTAAGTTATCGAAATATAATTGAATGAACATTATAATTCGATAACGTTACGAATACGTCAATTGTTCCTGCTAACGTACCTCTACCTATAGAGGCACCTGACACTCCTTTGGGATTTTTAAACTTTAATTGTCTACAGGTACTCTCCAAGTTATTAAATTACTAGCTGGCCCGTGCCCACTTCGTTGAGCATGGAAACCGTGTAAACCTTCCCGGGACTTCCACCATTATTTCAAGACCAAAAATAGCCGAATCAGTTCAGCTGATCTCGAGTTTTAGCGAGACTAACGAACAGCAATTGATTTTTATATAGCCTGTGTTACTCAGTGATAATGTAGCTTTCTAATGAAAAAAGAATTATTAAAATCGGTCCTGTACTTTTTGAGTTAACTCGTTACATACAAATATATACAAAAATACAAATCTTTCCTCTTTATAATATTATGAAATTCTGGTGTAGATGACATATTAGGTTATTCTCTTTAAGTAGTGCGTCATAAACGCAATTCATAAATGATAATATTGTCTTGGCATATTAACAGAACAATGAGTATATTATAGTCATACGATTCCTAGAACACACGCAACTCGCAGACTAACTGAACAATCACCTAGCCTACGTCCGTGGACTCTGAGTTGTGAACTTGTGACCTAACCCAGTTTTAATAATAGAAATATAAGTCCATAAATTATTTTCAATATTTTACGTTTGTATGATCAAATACTTAAACATTATCATCTGAAATCTCTGCGAACTACAACTTTTCGAATAAAACTTACTCAACAACGTTTGACATTACTCGTAACTAATATTATATGATGGAATAAAACATCTAGCGGGGAAAACAACTAAACTGCTCTTGTTTTATTGAATAACATTGACTAACTACACAAACTAGTAGTTGACGTTAAAAATATAGGCAAGGGAAACAGACGTGGTGCAAATACTTAAAAGGGAGTATAAAGCTAAGTTTATCTAGCTAAATCGGCTTAAATGCCATTAGTGAGAGCCCATTCGAAAAAAAAATAAAAAAATGATTGAAAAAAAGGGTATAAAAATAGGCTCACCTCTGTCAGTTTTGAGTTTTTGTTTGAATATCATATTATTATTTAGGATATAAGCCCATAGGATGATAGGACAGTCATTTGGCTATTACACGCGCGAAAATATTATAGGAAAAGCATACCTACTAATATTATACAGTAGAAGCCGCCTACGATTCATGCCGAATTCTCTATTTTTCGGATGACGGATGACATCTAATTATTTATTTGTGTTCTTTACATAAATATTTTTATCTGTGCCTGGAGTATTGACCCCCAAAGCACCCTAAAGAGTCCAGTCGTCAGCCTCATTACCTACATGAAAATTGGCGAGGTAAAAACTAGTTTTTAAGTTAAGTTTATGGCTTTAAGTCCCGATTTCACCAACGCATGTTAGTGTTAACGGCTTGTTAAAATACCATGCCTTCTCATTCATTGATAGGAATTACGAGAGGAAAAACGTGGTATTTAACGAAGGAATAATTTTAACATTGCTTGGTGAAACAGGCCCTAAATATCTCTCCATCTTACAAGTAAGTAAGTAACCGACTAAATTTATTGAGTCAGAAAAGCGTGCGCCGCGGCCGCCGCGCCTTATACGTAGATAATAAGACACTTTAATGTGGAGCTGGGGAAGTGGGAACCGGTCCTTGAATTCCAATGTCAACCAAGCCGAGACTCTTTTAGTTACAGTTTTGGTAATATTAGATATAGTAACAAAGTTAAAAGGGGGTGTGGCTGTGTTATGGACGCTGCCGTTTTTTTTTTAATTATTACGTAGCATAATAACTTGTTTGATTCCTTGTTCAGTGGTAATTAAATGAAATTTTATAATGGAAATGATAGATATTATAAAACGTTGTAACTGCTGCCTATGAAAGCAACTTTAAAGACAAACTATCACTAGTATGTTAAAATTTTTCGTCATTCGCACTTCGATTGGATTGTCAGTCAGTCCCGCTCGCACGCCTCTCAAATCATGAATACACGAGCGGGACAGACTGATATTAGAAACAAATTTCGAGGTACGAGAATCGGGGCCCTGGTACCTAACTCAAATTGTTGCTGTTAAAATTAAAGGTGGTTAGGTTTTTACTCTACAATAATACTGTAGAGTAAAAATTACAATTCTTTAAGTTTTGAACTCCGGTACGATGAAAGAAATTTTATTTTATGGTTAATATTTTTTTATTGTCCTGAGTTTGCCGCTGGACTGTAGGTACTCCAATTATTTAGAATAAAGGATAACTTCCGGTTTACTTCCGGTCAGGTGAAATAATTAGGTACATATCGCTCGTTTAAAACTACAACGTGGCACAACGAAAAACTGGAATTTTGGGAAAACGACTTTGAAACTTTTAAAATCTTATAACTTTTAAAGTAAGATAGCTACAAAAAAGATTATTTTGCCCATTTTAAATTTTACTAAGAAACTATGAATCTCAGTGAAAATTTCATTGATGTATAGATATTTATTTATGAAATAATAGTTTTATATAAAAAAGTCCCTACATGTCACGTTCTTCCTATAAAAATAATGAACTTAGTGACTGACAAAGGGGTATATCACGTTATAGGTAACAAAATAAAGATATTTAAGAATGTGGTACAGAATATATTATATAGTAAAAATAACAGTGTTGAAATTTTAATAGGAGTATTTATTGAAAAAAACTATTAGCTAAAGTGTAACTTACTAGTTTTATAATCAGTCTCAGAAACAAATAATAACAAAAATAAGTAACTAAATTAAAACCCTTATTTTATTAGACAAAACAATCCTACGTCTAAAAATAATAATTTGACCTGATATTATGAATTATAGAAATATTAAAATTTACTATAGTGTCGTAAACGACAAAATTTGTACCAAAATAAGCTTCAAGTCGAGGAATAACCGCAACTAGCGCCACTCTTTTCTGTACATAGTTCATACTCCTACTTATAATTAGGTAGTACCTATTTTACAATAACCATAATGACTTAGATATATGTATATTGACTATTTGAGAACCAATAACAGATACAGGAAATATCACATCTTTTTTTAGGATCAGAACTAGGTACTAATATTAATCTAAGATGGCATAACTCGTGAAAGGAGCATTGTTCTTCTTCGTCTTCACGAGCCTCACTCTGTGGTGTGTATGCATTTTCTTCCTGATCGCATATTATATCCGCAGCAATAGCATCTTAAAATGTAGCTATGTATTGGTCCTTGGAGCCGAAAACACAATTTTCTATGCCTGTACTATTTATTAAGTCTTTTGACAATTCGTTTAGAGGTACAGTCAGTGTTGCCAAGGTGTGAGCTTCTTCATCATCTGCACTTTCTTCAATAGCTTTGTTGATGGTGAAATTCGGGTCTCTCACAGAATCGTCGCTATCCTCGATGAAGTATTCCTCAGCTGAGCTTCTAGATGCTCTTCTGATGCTGGAGCTGCTAGAAGAATTTCTACGCCGACGCTTTTCTGGAGTTTTCTCATCTTGATGATAATTTTCATAAGCCATTTCCACTATTCTCCTTGATCGTGAACCCATCTTGAAAGAAAAAAAAATCTTTATTAATAAAATATTATTATAAACAATGTGACAAAACGATGAATTTCTTAATATAACAACAATATTTCAAATATATATCGTGACATCCTGTTATAAACGAAGCGTAAATTTAAACAATTGTAAAAAAATATTGCATACAACGTGACATGCTAATACAAACCAATTTTATTTTCATAATTTTCAAAGGAATAACGTGTTATCAAAGTGATGACCAAGTACGATCAATTAATTCTTTAATGCTAAAATGCGACATAACAAGTGTGACACATTATAGAATTAAATAAATAAGTAATAAAATATTTACCTTTACTCCAAAAAGGTGTCATGCAGATCGTGACACGTTGCTGTCTTATACCGCAAGCAAGTTCTCTCACGCACTGCATTGTCACACTGAGGAGGCGCGTTGTGGAAATAAGCTTAGCTGCTAAACGGGGCAGCGCTACATCGTGACAAGCCCTCTCTTTTCCTCATACTTTTGTCGGTATTGGCTTAAATTGTACCACGTTTTTGCACTAAATAGATTCGGTTACGGTGAATAAAATGGTATCAATAACTCAAAATTGAGTTATGCCACTGTGACACGTTATAGTTTTAAACGAGCGATATACTAAAATAACTTCCCAAAAAGACAGTGTTGCCAGTTGCTTGATAATAATAAGAATTATTAGGACTTGAAGTTATTAATTTAAAATTATTACCCGACTAGCAATTTACGTAAAAAGTAATACCTATTCGATGAACATTATGCTAACTTTTTGTCGTAATATTATGTTAAAACTGCCAGTTATCAAATACTATGCCCGGTAAAATTTCAATTGCGAAAACAGGTTCTTTATCTTAGGGCATAGCGTACGCTAACCGAAATTTTTTAAAACACGTGCAAATTAAAACATAGAGAACAGTATCATCTTAACATAATTAAAAATTATAATATGTAGCTAATTCAATGTATTAAATATAATTACGTATACTTTCATAAAATGAAAGGATTTAAAGACATAAAACAGGGTACTTAAAATAATTTGTACTTATTTAAATAAACCTTAAAAATAATCTCCTATTTATTTTAGTCTTGTATATTTTGTTTGTTTTTTTTTTATAACGTATTTATATCTAATTTTACTATAGTTGCCTCATTGTAATATTTTTTTTGCTAAATACATTATGAGAATCCCAAAGTAATTACCTATTTTGAATAAAATTGAACCAAAACAACATAGAGTATGTTATTTAATTCACTTATACGTAAAGGATCTAGGTACTTCAAAAGTGAAAAAGAATGTATTTTTTTCGGCTGAGTAAACAAAATAGAAAGAAAATTACCGTCATCCTTGAATATTCACAGAATTGTTCTTATTTGATCGAGTAGTCACTGGCACAAGCTTAAGTTAGTATAACAATATTTTAATAAAACACAACACTTCAAAACATGCTCATTTTCTCGGATTTAAAGTGACGCGTGTGCGTACGGTCGCCGAGCGCTCAGAAAATGATTCGGATTTCAAATGACGCGGACGCACACTGTCTTATTAATGACGTAATATACCGGTTCGGATAGTATTCGAACGGTATCAAAAACATTTGAAGCCTCCCAATCAACAATAACCTTTATTTCATGGTGTTAAGCCTATCTTTTGCCATGCTAAACCTTCTATTTATCTTGGCACCATTAAGTTTGTTTGGGAAAAAGCGCCGTAAGCGTTTGAGTACTACTCTATTTGTAGCGTTTTGCTTGGTAGAGGAAAATTGTGTCCTTTTAATTAAGTCTTTAATTAAAAGGACACAATTTTCCTCTGTATAGGTACGTTATTTTATTTTATTTAGATTGTATTTATATAACCAAAAATATTTGATCTCCGTTTCACTTTGAGAGTGAATCTAAGAATATTAATTATAATTATACATGTATAAATAAATAATAGATATACTTTAATAATTAGTAATATATACATTTTACCTTCCAATAAAATGTGTATTATGTTCCTTAACGTCCAAAGTCCTTTATGAGAGTACATCGCTTGCTACCGATTACAGCCCATAGATGTCGTACCGTACCGTTACCGCTCCCAGCGCCACCTTCCGTTAAATCTGTGAACTCAGTGAAAGCCACAAGCCGCCATCTTTGATATATCAGATCATTGTAAGTGTCTCATAATGATGAGGATGGACACCAGGAAGCCCTTATTAGGACTTTGGACGTTAAGGAACATAATACACATTTTATTGGAAGGTAAAATGTATATATTATGGTTCCGTTTGACGTCCAAAGTCCTTTATGAGAGACGTGTTTGTTATCTTCTGGTGGCTTGTGAATAATGCAACAATGTGATAAAGTTTTAAAGTAATAAAAGAATCACAATAACACCTATCAAGTATTACTGTGTGTCAAGAGACTGGTCGAGTATTTAATTCTCTATTTAAGAATATATTTTTGTTCACGTAATCCGACATCACAATAATTACTGCTGATGTAAGTTTCCAGGCGTAGCGTAAAAATATATATATATATATATATATAGCTTTATGACATAATACGTATTTTGAGAGGAAAACTGTAAAAGTACCTGAGGCGTTCACCAAGATAGAAATATTGCACCGCCAGTGGGGATTAGTTTACACTCCAAGCAACTGGGGTATCAAAAAATTTTAGCACCATCGACTCCGCTACTAGTAAGGGTTGAATGCAATTAAAAACGTCTGGCAAAGTTAAAAAGTTAGTTACTATTCGATGCCATCGTGTGACACTTTTGGTTCTATGAATAAAATATATTACCTGGATGGTACAAGTACTATACGCTATGTAATAGTGTAATAGAACATCTCTGCAAATCTAGACTTATTCCTGAGAATTAAAGATAAATAAGTTATAATATTACCGACTATGACGCCTTTGATCCTTTCCAGGACTGTGGAAATCGTCGCAAAGATCTTGCTAGGTGACCGACCGGCAATTAGGGAACAGATGTCCATAAGCTGCATCACGTCTTCAGTGTCTTACATTTGACAGGAACTTCGTAGTTGCGATTAGTGTTCCATACACTTTTACTGAAGCCGTAGCGTGCCAGCGTTAGGCAAGCAACCTTCCCGATTGGGGTGATGAAGGTTGCAAAGTTGATAAACCCTATGAGGCGAGACCTGCATGAGGGACCAACCGCCAGCTGCACAGGAAACTCCATAAACTCTAGCACATATACAGTATCTATTTTTTCAATAAAACTTTATTAAAGTGTCATGGTGAGTGTCCCGAGCTTTATGTAGCCTTTGAAGCTGTAATGTGCGAGCTTTCGACCCTTAAGTCTAGGACTGATTTTGACCCAAAGTCGACTACAGACAAGAGACCATGAGTTCTAGCACGTCTGCAATGTCTTGGTTTTCAATAAATACAACATATTTGGATGTGCGTCTGTATCTGCGTTATAAAACCTTTTGTCTTCGTATCATCGACAGGAACCTCGTCTTAGAATGTATGCCATTATAAAGCTCATGAATGTATATCATCATATAAACATCTTGTTTGCGTATCATCAATCCCTGTATTAGTATTAGAACGTGTGCTATTATAAACATATTGTTTGTGTATCATCAATCCTTGTATTTGAATATGTGCTATTATAAACATCTCCACTTTATATCATCAACAGGATATTTGTATTAGAATGTACCTATGCCATTATAAACCTCTTGAATTTATATAATTGATAGGAAATTTGTATTAGGATGTATGCCTGCTCTTGACTTTATATCATCGTTAAGAAATCTGTATTATGATGTGTGCCATTATAAAACTTTAGACTTTGTATATTGGACATAGGTAAAGCACGAGTCGACAATGACTCGAAGGCCAAAGTGGATATAATATTAATATTATACTCTGTAAAGCTGAATCCGTTTGTGCGACAAACAGACCACTGCCCCGATTTTCATAGGACCTGGTATACGTAAAGTAAATAGGCGCAAATGTTTGGCGTTTCAGCCAACAGCAATCCTGCTATACCCGGAGGTAAATAGTTTCGACACTGATATTATAGTCCCAAGAGGAGTAAGACCTGCTTGAACAATCAGCTATTAGTCAATGTATTGTAATGAACTTGTACTGTCCTTATTGACTTTCGACAGGGAATTTGTATAGGTTTTATGTCCCTTAAATATTACTCTTGCAGTGTAAGTTGCGCGGCTATTCGACCTGCCCCAGCGGGATGAAGGTTAGGAAGCTAATTTTTTAGTTCCGAAGCTGATATTATAGCCCCAAAATCCCAAGAGGTAGAAGACCTGCTTGAACTGTCAGCTGTTAGTCAATATATTGTAATGAATATGTACTGTACTTATTGACTTTCGACAGGGAATTTGTATACGTTTTGTGTCCCTTAAATATTACTCTTGCAGTGAGAGTGCGCGACTATACGACCTGTCCCAGCGGGAGATGAAGGTTAGGAGGCAAATTTTTCAGTTTCGAAGGTGATATTATAGTCCTAACTTCCAAGAGGTAGAAAACCAGCTTAAACTGTCAGCTGTTAGTTAATGTATTGTAATAACCCTTCTGTACTTACTGACATTTTTGAACACGGAATTAGTATAGCGTATTGTATACCATAAATATTGACTTTGCAGTTTGACTGCGAGGTGATACGACCTTTCCCCGCGCGGGAGATTTAGGTTAAGATGCTAATTTATAGCCTGAACTACTGCAGTTGGTATTATGTAATAGCCAACAATTATTTATAAATTTTAATGTCCTCGGTAAGCTGACATTTATAGTTCAAAACCAGCCAAAGTTTAGAACCTTTAGAATTGTTGAAGCCTGATTCTTGGTTCGATGTACTGTACTAGAAGGCCATGTATTTCATCATCTCGGTCGATATTTATATAGCAAGCATACCAACAGTCTGTGTTATATATTTAATGGTAACAGTATTTTAGCCACAACTACAAAATGAACGAGATTTGCAAATCTAATGACTTTGATTAATATCGTGAGCCCGTCGACTGTACAATGGATTTCTACCACTTTATTGATAATATTTGTGATGGCGTCAACTGTACATAGTTTAAATTCAGCACAATACCTCTTTTTAAAAAATGATAATTTATGTGAGGTTACCGACTGTACATTTTATTCGATCACTTGTCTCAGTTTGAAATAATTCTATTAAAGTCATATTAAAATCAGTAAAGTTTTGATCTCTTATATATTATGTGGTCATATTATATAATATATTATATCCCCCCCCCCTTCTTTTTTAAGGAGTGAGGATGGCTCGCAAAGTCTTGGATCGCCAGTATAATTTTTGTTCGAATACCCACGATTTATTTATTAATGATGGTTCCAGAGAACTTGTGTGTTTGTAACCTGAATGTATGTTATCCAGTCCGCCTACTTTTTATCTTGGCTTATCAAGCATTAGATATCTGCGTCTGCATAAACATGAATTTTCTAAGCTATATTATATAGGCTTAGGGTATGTTTATTAAAAATATTTTCAGGCGTCTACTGTTAGAACCGAACAGTCAAGACGTTTAACGTACCTATAGAAGGTCTGGAAAAGTTGTAGGTACTTCCAGTGCAAACATCGATCTATTTCGTTCAGAAATGCTATGAGTAAAAACATCGATCTATTTGGATCGGAAATGTTGTGAGTGTAAACATCGATCTATTTGGATCAGAAATGTTATGAGAGTAAACATCGATCTATTTTGATCACAAATGTTACAAATGTAAACATCGATCTATTTCGTTCAGAAATGTTATGAGTGAAAACATCGATCTATTTGAATCGGAAATGTTATGAGTGTAAACATCGATCTATTTGGATCAGAAATGTTATCAGTGTAAACATCGATCTATTTTGATCAGAAATGTTTTGAATGTAAACATCGATCTATTTTGATCACAAATGTTACAAGTGTAAACATCGATATATTTCGATCAGAAATGTTATAAGTATAATGTATTTTAAACTAAATATCTGCAGAACTGTAAGTACTGGCTCAATTAGCAATAGAAAAGAGCTGAACAACTTCGCAAAAAATATTTTACTACCCTCCGCGAAGTAAACGTAAATGATGTAACGGATGGAAAATTCGATTTAGTAATGAAATATTTGTATTAATACATTTACATAGCCATTTGAAATGTAAAATACAGCGGTTTATTGTATGAATACGTTTACATTTTAGGTAATACGTCTCCGTTCCAAAAATGGCGGTAGACGTAAAAGTTTAAAAATAGCATGTTTTGTTAATTAATTACTTTTATACTATTCGGATATCACGCTATGATAAACAGGTCACCGAATTAGGCACGATTTCAAGAAGTAGATCATTAGTACCCGCCGCATAATCGTGAAAAATTATCATGTCACTCACCAAATGCAGCTGCAAACCTTTGCTTCGATCCTAATTTCAAACGGCGAAGAGATTTTCTGCTCCATCTTCTACAGTAACCGCCAATAACGAGTTCAAAACGAAGAACTTTTTACCGCGATATCCCGATCGCGTGATTTACGTCTACCCGATACGCGGTAAAAAAACTGTATAATGAACTCTATTGACGATCAGTAACGGTTTTACGACTTTATAAAACTCAAAAATTTGTTTTAAATAGATTTTAAAATTAAAAGTTAAGTTAAATTTATAACTTAAATAAGTAAGTTTTTAGCGACTGCATGGTTGCAAAAACGACGCAACAATGATCTGATATATCAAAGATGGCGGCTTGTGGCTTTCACTGAGTTCACAGATTTAACGGAAGGTGGCGCTGGGAGCGGTAACGGTACGGTACGACATCTATGGGCTGTAATCGGTAGCAAGCGATGTACTCTCATAAAGGACTTTGGACGTCAAACGGAACCATAATAAATCTAATTCTAATATATTCGTTACCTTAGTCACATTAAAGGCTGGATTAAAATTATTAAAGGGATATATTTATGGTCCTTTCAGCTTTGGGATGATATTTGGTAGATTAGGCGACATTGGTAGTCTTTTACTTTTGCTTGTTTATTGATTGACACAGTTTAAGTAAATATTAGGTACACTATATACAAATTTCGACATTCGACAAGTCCTTTGCGTTCAGCGAAAGAAACATAAATTAATTTTAAGTAGGTAATTATATTATTGTGATTATTCACTAATGAACTTATGAACCCATTGTTTATTTTCTAAGTATTATGATATTTTTTACTTCCTGGGCGTTCGAATATTTAATATATTTCTCTGTGAGAAAATTATTCTGAGTTTCTTAAAAGAAGACACTTTTTTACGGAAAGACACCTTTTATGGAAAAGATCAAATTCTAATTCATGCATTAATGCATGTACCTTTTTAATTAATATAAAATAACAACTTAAGTTACTTAGTTATTTTTATAATAAGTAATATGTGTACATATTCATCAAAATACTATACCTACTTGGCCAGATAAATAACATGATGCTCACGACTAAAATTATTCTAAAATAATATTTTTATTAATTCTATTTTCAATTTCTCATATTGTAGAATATAATTAAGTTTAATTTATTAGTGTAATGAATGTAAAGCGCTGTTTGCGCTACATGGTGGATTGTGTGGGTGTGTGGGGGCTCGCCGTTGACGTCAGCGACCAGAATAAATCGACCCTTATTAGTTATTTATTAATGCGTAACGTGCACCCGAGTAATGCACTTATGATAACTGGGATGTCGAGGGCAAAAGGATATTGATAATTAAATTGTCGACAATACTTTTATATTTATTAAAAATCCATGTACACAGATCACTATACACAATAAAAATAACCTAAAAAATATTAAATAAATGTTAGTAAATAAAAGGTATGAAAAGTTAAAATACGATATGTTCGTACAAAGTCCAGGACGGTACATGTTTTAAAGTCTCCTATTTCATTCGGAGCTTATTCGTATAGATCTCAGTTTAACCTCATTTAATAAAATCGATAAACAAGTTAATGTTTGAAAAGAGAATTTTTCTCAAGAGGTCAAGAATCAAAACTAATTAATCTAAACCAAACTCTTTATTATAGTTGTGGAGGTATGTAGTACCACTTGAAGTTATAAATAAAACTCAGTATTCGGTATAGGAATGTGTATTTACAAAAGTCATATTTCGTGCTTAAGTACTATTCTAAGGGGGTTAATACGTACGAGGCTCTAATAGTAAAAGAAAGAGAGAGATAGCAATATGTTCCATCGCCGTCTTCCGCGCCTGAGTGAGATGGTGTTGGTGTTGTCACTGATCTCTTCGCACTGTGTGAGCGAGACGCATAGTGTCATTGCGTCTCTGTCGGCTGAGGTAAACTCTGTAGGGGGTTAAAGCGCATGAGGTGATATGCGGTACGCTACAGGACTCCCCTTTAAGTGAAACGTACCGGAGCTCTGATGGTTCGCCCAGATCGCGTTTTCTTCATGGGATCTTGATTTTCAGTTTCGTCATCTTCATTCACGATGTAGGCAGGTTTCAGGCGGTCAATTGATATGACGGCTTCGTGTCCGGATCGGAGTATCGTATAGAATTTGCTTTTTCTTTTCAGTATACGATATGGTCCCTCGTACGGAGGCTGAAGCGGTTTTCTGACAGCGTCGATACGTACAAAAACATGTTCGCATTTTTCTAAGTCTGGATGTACGAACGTGACGCGGCTGTTGCTATGATGTTTTGCTGGCTGCGGCTTCAGGTTCTTGATAGTTTCTCGAAGGCCGGATACGAAATTGTAGTCCATTTCTGTCTTGGCGGTTTGTTCGGTGAAAAAGTCGCTCGGTAGTCGGAGATTTTGACCATATGTTAGTTCGGCGGCGCTGACTTGTGTGTCGGTGCGTAGTGCGGCTCGTAAACCTAACATAATGGTAGGAAGTTCGTCGACCCAGTTTTTGTTTGGTGTGAGTCGAGCTTTGAGTGCTGCTTTAATAGAACGATGCCAGCGTTCAACTAGTCCGTTGCACTGAGGATGGTAAGCTGTTGTTCTTGTCTTCTCTGCGCCAATGATCTTGGTCAGAGTAACGAAAAGTTAACTCTCAAATTGTCTTCCTTGATCCGAGGTTATTTTCGTGGGACATCCAAAACGAGAAATCCACGTCTCGTATAGTGTTTTCGCTGTAGTTTCTGCAGTAATTTCTTCGACTGGTGTTGCTTCGGGCCATCGGGTCGTGCGGTCTACCATTGTGATGAGGTAGCGCTTTCCTTGAGGTGAAGTGGGAAGCGGCCCGACGATATCAATATGTATGTGCGAGAAACGATCTGTAGATTTTGGGAAAGTCGCCACGTCGCTCGATGTGTGTCGCTGTATTTTCGCCTTTTGACATGCTATGCAGTTTTTCGCCCATTTCCCGATATCGATGTTCATTGCTGGCCAGAAGTATCGTTCTTGAATTAGTTTTCGCGTTGTTCGTACACCAGGATGACTGAGTTCGTGGACGGCGTTAAATGCTTTTACACGAAGTGATTCTGGTATGTATGGACGGACGTGTGGCGTTGACGTTTCGCAGTATATTTGCTTCTTTGATGACGGCAAGGAAACTTTTTTTATGTGAAGATGTTGTTGTTTTAATAAATCTTGTATACTGCTGTCCTTTTCTTGCGCGTCGGCGAGTTCTTCAAAGTCGAATGACGTAGGGAATGAAATTGCTTCCACTCGTGATAACGCGTCGGCTACGACGTTGTCGGATCCACTTATGTGTCGTACATCGCTTGTAAATTCGGCAATGAACATAATTTGGCGGGCTCTTCTGGCTACTTCATTGTTTGTATTCATTTTCGTGAAGGCGTAGATGAGCGGTTTGTGGTCTGTATATATTATCAGATGTCTTCCCTCGAACACTTTTCGGAAATGTTTTATAGCCATGTAGATTGCAGTTAGCTCGCGATCGAATGCGCTGTACTTCATCTGTGCGTCGGAGAATTTTTTGGAGAAATATCCAAGCGGCTGCCAGGAGTTGTTCATGTGTTGTTGAATGACGGCTCCCGCGCATGTATTAGAAGCGTCACACATGAGTGCGAGCGGAGCTGAATGATGTGGGTGAGCTAGTACAGCGGCTTCTTGAATGCTTTGTTTGCACTTCATGAAAGCTTGATCTGCCTCTTCGGTCCATTGAATTATTGTTTTGTCTCTCTTCTTACAGTTGTGAAGGAATGCGTTGAGTGGAGCTTGAATAGATGCGGCGTTTGGTATGTTTTCTCGGTAATAATTAAGCATACCGAGAAAACGTCGGAGTTCTTCTATAGTGGATGGTTTTGGATACTCGATGATGGTTTGAATCTTCTCTTTTGGTGGTTCGATGCCTTCTTTAGTGACTGTATAGCCTAAAAATTTTACTTGTGGCTGACCAAAAACACATTTAGACGGGTTTATGGTGATGCCATACTCTTCGAATCTTTGAAGTACTTGACGAAGGTGCTGGCGATGTTGATCTTCATCTTCGGAAGCAACTATGACGTCATCGATGAATGGAAATGCGTAGTCGAGTCCTCTGAGTACTTCATGTATAAACCTTTGGAAGGTTTGTCCGGCGTTCCTTAGTCCGGGACACATTCGGGGAAATTCGTAAAGCCCGAATGGTGTAGTGATGGCCGTTTTCTCGATGTCCTTTTCAGTTATAGGAATTTGCTGGTAAGCGCGATTCAGGTCAATCGTTGAAAAGATGAGTTTCGATGACAGCTGATGGGTGAAGTCACGGAGTCGTGGAATCGGATAGCGATCTGGTGTAGTGACTGAGTTTAATCGTCGATAGTCACCACAGATGCGTAGGTCTCCGTTCTTCTTCGGAACGACGTGTAGCGGACTCGCCCAAGGACTTTTGCTTGGTCTGCATAATCCTTGCTGCATCATGTTGGTAAATTCCTTCTTCACCTCGTCATGTCTATGGGGTGGTAATGGTCTTGAACGAGAATATATAGGCTGTCCAACGGTTTCTATGACGTGTTCTATCTTGTGCTTGCTGCTGAGTTTCATGGCTGATAGACGAGTTGTACCGGGGAAGTCGGCAAGGATGTCGTGGTAAGACTGATGCTTGTCGATGCTTCTAATTGTAGGTATCTTCGAGTTGACTGCCGGGGCTGCTACGGTGAGGTTTGTGATGTTGTCGATTAGTCGACGGTTTTTTAAATCGACTATGAGGTTGTGGAAATTGAGAAAATCGGCTCCCAGGATTGGCTTCGTGACATCTGCTACAACAAATTTCCACTTGTATGGTCTTCTAAGGTTTAAGTCAAGTTCAAGCGTTTTTTCACCATACGTAGCTATGGTAGTGTTGTTAGCGGCATACAGCTTGAATGGAAGAGCTTGACTCGTAAATTGTTTTGGTCTCGGTATGACGCTGATGTTGGCGCCTGTATCTACCAAAAATTGAAGCCTTGTTCTCGCATCAGTGATAAAAAGGCGGTAAGATTGGCTTGATACGTTAGGTTCCGCCGCTGCTAACGTTCTCTCTAGTTTTCCGACTTCTTGACTTCCTTGAATGTGCACGGCGTAGTACATCTTCTAGCATTGTCTCCAAAGCGGCGATGATAATAGCAATACGGCGATGGGGTGCCGTATCGTTCGCGTGAGCGAGAGGGCATGCGTCGCTGCTTGCTGTCTCTATCCTGCGACGTGTAGCGATGATACCGGCTTGATCTGTACGGTGAGCGTCCTCTGTAGTAGTTTTGAGAAGTCTTGAGTTCGGCTATTTCATTTGCTAATTGCTTGATTACTTCGAGAAGTTCTGGATCTCGTCTTGTTGAATCTGATGATGTTGTGACAGCGGAGATTTCTTGATTTTGTTCCAGCATTTTGTCGGCAAGCAGTGCGAGTTCGTCGAGTGCGGCGGTCTTGCTAATGCTGTCGCTTACGACGAGAACGGAACGGACGTGCGCCGGGAGATGATTCATCCACATGAGACGTAAGGTTGAGTCAGGTACCTTTTCTCGTGCCAGGTTTCGCATGCGACGGAGTAACTGCGTAGGTTTTTGATCGCCGAGTTCCATCTCTTGTAATAATTTCTGGAACTGGCGTCCTTCGCTTTCTTCATACACGGAGATCAGACGTTCTTTTAGGATGCTGTACTGGTTTTCGTTTGGCGGGTTGTATAGAAGATCGGATATTTGTTCCACGTCTTGCCTGTCGAGTTGTGCGATCACCATCTGAGAGAGCTGGGCTTGACTTTTCTTCAAGTCGTGAGTTGCGGCTTCGAAGCTGATGAACCATAGTCTGGGACGATCACGCCAAAAGGGTGGTACACGAAGGCTTAGGGCGATGGCTCCTAGTTCGTGTGTGCTGCTCTGTTCTTGCGGTTGCTTGTCGGTGGTTTCTCTGTTGTTAGCCATTCTTCTTTATTCCTATGTTTCTTGCTCGGGGTCACCAATGTGGAGGTATGTAGTACCACTTGAAGTTATAAATAAAACTCAGTATTCGGTATAGGAATGTGTATTTACAAGCAGCGTATGCAATCTCACACCCGACGGAAGCCCTCGACCGGATTCTTTTTTGGGAGGGCCCCGGGTGGAGAACCACGACCAGGGATCCAGCAGATCCCTCTACGTGGGGAAAAACAAAAATGGCGCGCCTGGTACAAATACCTGGCGCAAAAGCCAAAGTTCTAAGGACCGAACCCTCCGCGACAGAACGCGGAGAAAAGCCAAAATAGTGCCGAAGTGCTAACCCAAACGACAGACCATGAACTAGCCATTGGAAAGATACATCTAAGTTAGCAATCAGCACGTTCGCGGACGGCTGTGACC
The DNA here is from genome assembly GCA_905187575.2 of Celastrina argiolus. Taxonomy (NCBI): domain Eukaryota; kingdom Metazoa; phylum Arthropoda; class Insecta; order Lepidoptera; family Lycaenidae; genus Celastrina; species Celastrina argiolus. The sequence goes on from LR994597.1 coordinate 3,158,060, forward strand.
GGCAGCGACTACACATCCGGCTGTGGAGGCCTCGACCCCGGGGGCCGAGGAACGTGTTTGTAGACCACTCCTCCACGTGCACGGGAATCTCATCGCTGGGTGAACAATCGACCGCGGAAAGGAAAAGGGGAAAAATGGGAAACTTTCACCCGTGCTTACGCATCCGGTGCATAGCCAGACGTGGAAGTGAAGCTTCCACCCGTGCTTACGCGAGCCGGTGCATAGCCAGACGTGAAAGGAAACCTCCACCCGTGCTTACGCATTATTAAGTGCATAGCCAGACGTGGAGGGAAAAGCTTAAAAAGCGAAAAAAAGGGGGGGGGGGAAGAGAGTGGGGGAAACGATAGGCGTCTGAGCCATTCTCCTCCTCTTCGTGGTGCGACGGGCTTACGACTCCGTCGTGTGGTCCTCTTCGAGGACGGCGTCTCTGGGCAGACGCAAGCGGTCCGGCGGGCGCGCATGCCAGGGCGCCAGGTCAGCTAGCTCGATAAGGCGCGAGGCGTCCGCTCGCGCAAACAGGTTGGTGGCGAGATGCGCTACGAACGCCTCTACGCTCTCGACGCGCAGATCTCGCGAGATGGTGGTGTTCCTCACATACCAGGGGACACCCGCGGTTCGGCGCAGCGCGCGGTTCTGCACCCTCTGCATCAACTTTTTCAAGGACGCAGAGAGCAGATGGTGCCATGCGGGTGCCGCGTATGTGAGGCGGCTGCGGACGTAAATCTTGAACAGCGCTACGCGCATGCTCAACGGGATCTGCGGTGCTGAGTAGGCCGGCGCCAGCCTGGCTAAGGCTGCTCTGGCCTTCCCGACCGCTGAGTTGCACTGCGGGCCCATGGTGAGCCGGCGGTCCAAGGTGACCCCCAGGTACTTTGCGGTTCTTCCCCAGGGGATCTCCGCATCGCCTATCCTTAAAGGCGGTGGCAGCGCGCTCCTTCTTCTGGTGACGGCGAGCGCTTGGGACTTCCCTGCGTTAACAGATAGTCGCCATTTGCTCAGCCAGTCAGGAAGGAGGTCGAGCGTCCGCTGTACCTTGACCGCAGCGTGGGCCGGGTTCAGCGAGGTCGCAATAAATGCGGTGTCGTCGGCGTACAGCGCCGCCAAGGTGTCTGGGTGCTTGGGCACGTCGCTGGCGTACAAATTGTACAGCGCAGGCGAGAGCACGCTACCCTGGGGAACTCCGGCTGTGATCGGACGCTCCGACGACAGCACACCGTCTACCCGGACCCTAAAGGACCGGTCGGCGAGGAACGATGCCATCAGCTTAACCAGGAAGCGAGGCACGTTCACTCGAATCAATTTGCAGAGCAAACCTTCGTGCCACACGCTGTCGAAGGCCTTCTCCATATCCAGGAACACTGCGACCGAAGACTCCTTTTTGTTGGCCGCAACGGTGAGGTGGTGAATTACTCGCACCAGCTGTAATGTGGTGCTCAGCTGAGACCTAAAGCCGAACTGTTCCTCACGAGGAGGGAGGTAGGGGTTGAGGTGCTTGAGGAGGAGGATCTCAAGGGTTTTGGAGAGGGTGGGGAGTAATGTAATGGGCCGGTAGCCAGCGGCCCGTCGGAGATCTTTATGGGGCTTAGGGATAGTAATAATAAGCCCCATTTTCCAGCGGGAAGGGAAGTGGCCTGTCCTAACGATGCCGTTGAACAGGCGGGTGAGTGCGGCCACCGTCCTGAAGGGAAGGTGGCGGAGGGCTAAGTTGGGGATGCCGTCTGCACCGGGGGCCTTCTTAGGTTTGAGCCGAGAGAGGGTTTTACGCACCTCTCTGGGTGAGAAGGAAAAGTTTGGGGGGTCGGGAGGGGAGAGAAGGAAACCTCTAACCTCCTCGGAGATAGTCCGGACGTGGTCCGTTGCGGTGGTCTGCAGTGGGGAGAAGGTGTGCTCCAGATGCTCTGCAAATATCTCGGCCCGGTCCTCTGCGCGATAACGGTAATTACCATCCGCGTGGAGGAGTGGTCTGGCGGGGGCTGCGGAGTTGGTGAGGCCACGGCAAAGCTGGTGGAGGGAGTGCCAGTCCTCTCCCGCCTCCAGGATACGTCTGGTCCAGTTTGCCTCCTTGAGCAGGTTCAACTCCTTCCTTACCTCGTCCTGCAGCTTATTGAGCTGCGTTTTGAGGGAAGGGCAGCGGGTGAGCTGCCAGCGACGTCGTACCTTCTTCTTCTCCGCTAAGAGGGCAACGACGTGTCGCGGCAGGGCAGGCCTCCTCAACTGCTGCGAGGACGCCGGTAGGGTGGCCGCTTCCAACGCCGAGGTGATCGCGTCCGTTAGCTGGGACGCCAACGATTCGACCTCCTCGGCGGAGCTGACCGGCATGTTGGGGGTTGACTCATGCAGCCGATGCGAAAAAACGTCCCAGTCGCGGACCGGTCGCCTCAAAGGGGAGGGGACGGTCGACGCGGGGGAGCTGATGACGGCCAAGACAGGCAGGTGGTCAGAGCCGTACGCCAGGTCCAGCACTTCCTGGTGGAAGGCGCCCGGCAGGTTGCTCATGACCGCTATGTCTAGGACGTCGGGGGAGTGGTGCGGAATATCCGGGTAGTGGGTGGGGGCATACGTGCCAACAACGACGTAGCCCTGGCGCTCAGCATCTGCGAACAGGCGATTGCCGTCCGCGTTCGCCAGTCTGGAGCCCCACCCGGGATGCTTACAGTTCAGATCTCCGGCAATCAAGGTCGGCTCCTCCGATAGGAGCTTCCTGATGTCGGAGATATCTAAACGAGCCCCCGGGGGCTTATAACTGGCGTATAGATGGGTGCGCGTTGTCCCTATTACAATTTCGATGCCGAGGGCGAACATCGAAGAAACGGGGGGAGGGGGGAGCACCTGGTGCAAGAGTCGTCTGCCCACCAAAACGGCTAGGCCTCTGCACACACGGTCTCCGTCCGTGAAATCTTGCCGGTAAACTAAATAGCCCGGGATTCTGAATCGGTCCGAGGGGGAGAGGAAGGTCTCGCTCAGCAAGGCGACGTCCACTTGTTGGTCGTGGAGAAGATGCTGGATTGATGTCGCCTTGCCGCGAACCCCCCGGACGTTCCAATGAATGATCCTTACTGGCGACGGAGCGTGGGAAGCCATAAGGAGATAAGCTTCGTTAAGAGGGAGGCTCCCCGAGGGAAGGCCTGAAGCAGAGCAGCGAAAGTGTCTTCTCCTGCCCGGATCTTATTAAAGGTGTCCATGGCGAGGAGGAATAGCTCTTGTATAAGCTCACCCGTGTTGGAGGGCTGAGCCTGTTGAGCCTGTTGTTCAATCCTAACCCGACGACGAGAGCTCGAGGGGGTAGGGGTGGTGGGGGGGGCAGCGGAAGCTGCGACTGCAGGGGCCACTTCGGTAGAAATAGTGGTCGCCTGTGTATGGGGTGCGCGAGGGGCGCGGGGGGTGCGGGGGGGGCGCGGAGGGCGCAACTGAAAGGTGGGGGGCTCGGTCATATCACCGGCCATGGGGGTAGGGGGGGCGGAAGTGTCGGCGTCCGTGTCCATGGCGACCACGGGGGTGGCGCCGGACCCGGATGCTGTTCGCCTCCTCCTGTTGGTTCTCGGTAAACCACCTCTTCTTCTCGGCGCCCCGCGCCTGCTGTTGGCTGCGTGGGCTCGGCGAGGAATGGGTGGGTTGGCCTCGGCCATTAAAGAAGTTGAGGTAGGGGGGGGTGGTGGTACCTCTGTGTCTGGTACCGCGGGTCCCCGGTTGGCGCGCTGGGTCATGTTGCGCGTGGTACGCGCAAGCGGGCCGGCGCGCAGGTTCCTCGCCTCCCTCAGGAACGTCGGGCAACGCCTGTTGTTGGCGGGGTGAGCCCCCTTGCAATTGGCGCAACAGGGGGGGTCGTCGGGTGAGCGCGGGCAGTTGGCGGCGGCGTGTTCCCCACCGCAGCGTACACACGCGATCCTCCGGTGGCAGTTCCGGCTAGAGTGCCGGAACTGCTGACAGCGGTGGCATTGGGAAGGACCCTCCTTCCCTCTCCATGCCTCAACGATAATGTTGGGCATGCTCAAAAATTCTTTTATTTCGTAGACAGCCGGAGTGAGACCCGGGGTCCGCTTCAGCAGTGCGAAGTAGACACACCCGGGTCGGTCCCTTCTACCGGAGATGCGGGAAACATACTCGGCCTCGAAGCCGAGTGTTCCAAACTCCGTCATTATTTCGTCGGTGGAGGTATTAGGGGGGAGGCCGTATAGACCCACCTTTAAACCCCTTTCTTGAGGGAGGGCATATGAATGCCAATTAATATTCGTGGCGTTTGATTGACTTAAGTCAGTGAGGTACCGTTGTACGGTACGATATTCGCCCTCACTAGCGGGCATAAACTTAACGCCTTGGCCGTAGGCCCGGGCGTTGGGGGCGTGGCCTAGCTGGGCGCGTAGGGCCCGGAAGTGGGTGGTCCAGTCTTCCAATTTTTCCACCACAATGGGCGGGCATCTCGAGGCTGGAGCTGGAGGTGGTGCAGCTGCTGGTGGCAGCGGTGTTGTATCCATCGGCGATCCAGCTTGAGAGGTGGAGGGCTGAGGGATGTCCTGCGAGGCCACCGCGGCATAGGACGCAACGCCTTCGTTGCGTTTGGCCGGCGGGGACACATGCGGGGAGGTCTCAACCTCTCGAGGCCGCTTGGGGGCCGTCGAGGGGAGTGGTGAGGGCGGGGGGGGCATCAAAGCCGTTGGTGAGAGCGGCGCTGCGGCGCTGGCTGTGGACGCGGTACGCGTCGCTGCGGCACTGGTCGCAGGCGCGGCACTCGGCGAAGGGGTGAGGGGGGTACCTGGCATGGCGGGCTTAGAAGGCCCGCCGTGGTCCTGGTCTTCATTGCGGCGCGTGATGCGCTGCGGGAGTGCCGATCCTGGTTCGGCAGAGCGGGCAGAGGGCCCAGGCTCGCAGCTGGCCGCCGCCGGAACACATTCGGGCGCGGGGGTCACAGTACCCTCCCGCGAGAATGCCGGCGACGGGCTGGGGCGAGCGGTATCCCTTCCGCTGCTAGGCTCGGCGGTCTTAAGGTAGCCTCGGCGGTGCCAGGGCGTGTTCGACCTCGACCTCGAGCGGGCCGAGGCACGCGACGGGCCAGACAACGCACGGGGCGTGTGGCGAGGATCGCGGCTGGCGGGCCGCGACTCGCGGTCGGACATATTTCTATGTCACGGACAGAACTACACTATAAACGAACACAAAACACTTACAGGAGTCATGTCTCAGTATTTAGTTAAAACACACACAATAGGTACTCACACGTAGGCACAACACGCGAACACGAACACGCGAACACGGACGCACACACGCGGGGGATCTGGTTCTCCGTGACCCCAACACCGGAACGAGTTCCAGTGGGAGGTCAGCGACGGCAACCGTCTCCCAGCAATGCGCAATGCACGATTGGTTTTAACAAATCAATCGTACATATACGGACGCTGAATGGAGTAATCAAGGCTGCAATCAGTGGGGGGTCGGCACGGACACGGAGTACGGAGACAACCGCGCGCACTGAGAGCCAGGACGATCCGTGTATTTACAAAAGTCATATTTCGTGCTTAAGTACTATTCTAAGGGGGTTAATACGTACGAGGCTCTAATAGTAAAAGAAAGAGAGAGATAGCAATATGTTCCATCGCCGTCTTCCGCGCCTGAGTGAGATGGTGTTGGTGTTGTCACTGATCTCTTCGCACTGTGTGAGCGAGACGCATAGTGTCATTGCGTCTCTGTCGGCTGAGGTAAACTCTGTAGGGGGTTAAAGCGCATGAGGTGATATGCGGTACGCTACATAGTATTAAAAATGTGTTTGGACACAATTTTCTTACTTTGCATTAAATATTGTCATCAAAAGTACGGTAACGGTAGCATATTATAATGCACGTCATAAACTTTTGCAGTAGTACCTATTTTATCTGCTAAAATGTATTGTTGCATTTGTTGCTATAGTATTTTGCGGTCCTCTGAATGTGGTTCTAATTATATATTTCTATAATAAACACATTTAAATACATCGGAAGTTACTTATAAAACTTCAAAAATAATTTAATTGAAATTTAATTTAATTATTTTAAAAGTAAATAAGATGAATGTATTAATCTACAAAAAATAATTATATTATTTTCAGTACAAATTATCTCTTGGTATAGCAACACTGCTAATGTCACTTGATTGTCATTGGACGTAACGTCAAAAAAATATGTACCTACCTTTATCCCTGTGTTCCAGGAGCTGATAGTAAACGAAAATAACGTTTTTTTCGTTCAGATTCGCGTTTCTTTAGCACTTTAAAGAATCATTATGATCGTTTTGAACTGTTCTTACTCGTGTTCCACAAGCAGGTGTCAGCTGTCAAAAACTGTTCAAAACGCTCAGAATGATCCCATCTTGTTTTTGACGTTTACTTAGATTTCACTGATCTCGATGTTATTTTTAAGTTATGGATGGAGCAAATTTATTATAGATTCTTTTATAATGTAGTTAATATTGTTAATTTAAAATATAAATAGAATTTATGAGATAAAAAGGAAATGTTAAATTTTGACATCTGTCAGTCGTTCCACTAGCAGTAAAGTTTGTTGAAACGTTCAGATCGAAAATTTCATTATTGTGCTAAAGAAACGACTGTGTGCGTTATGAATGATCTGAGCGTTCAATGTAAAAAGAGCGCTTAAAGGAACACGCCCAAAGATTATTATTAGAACACGCCCATAGTTATCATTAATGTCAACGCAACGGTGTTTTGAGTTTTCAAAATAAGAAAATAAACAATCTCGGTTAAAGTTTAGTTAAAGAAAATTATTATTATTGTAATATGTTCTAAAGTTTGACTCTGAAGCTGAAAGTTTTGTAATAACAATGGATAAAAATAAAATGGGACCACCGTTAAAAACGACGAAAGCAAAACGTCCAACAACTGGCACTGCTACTACTTCGCGACCAACTTTACAGTCAAAAAAGGAGGTTGTAAATAGAACTAAAATTAATAAAAACAATACCGTGGTCGGCTCTGCAGATGTTACCGTGTGTAAAAGTGAAGATGCTTTGCCAAATTTTGACGCAGAATATAGAGAAATAGCATACGTAAAGTTCCTACATGCGATGCTAGGGGATTGCTTGGTCGATGAGAAAATATCACGCGAAGAAACACTCATGGATGTTCAGATGTCGAAATTGGCCGATAGGTTTCAGAAAACCGTGGACCAGCTGGACAAAACTAAGAAAAAATTAAATGACATCAGTTTCGTTGTTGAACAGAAACGGCAAGTATTTTTGTTTTATTGTGCAAGTAATGGACACAAGTTAAATGAAGAAGCATAGATGTGATTACGCTATTAATCATTGATATTAAATATTGTATTTTCTTTGTGTATTGACACATAGACATAGATGGAGGAAGTGACAGGATTGAGCACTTCTATTGTTTGTTATAATATTGAGCTATTATAATTTCATACCAACAATACAAGAGCTCAATGTTCCTCAGAAAGAACATTTTTGTTTTCTATTTTCAGGTTATTGGATCTCAAGAGTAAAGACTGTTCATCATTTTATAAATTCACTGAAGATTCGCAAGTTGAGGACTTACTTAAAAATCTGTCAGTGGCAGAGCAGTCAAAGCTCAATAATTTACAGACAAAAAACTTTGACTTTGGTTACACAAAGGAATCCGGGTATGAGCAACTTCTTGAAGCAGTAAACGAGACTATTGAGGGCTTGGAGCAAGTGAAAAAACATTCCCAACTAGATTTAAACAAACTCAAAGAATATGAGAAGACACAGAAGAGTATAGAAGAATTGGAAAAGGAGAGATGTGATTTAGAAAATTTAAAAAAAGAAATCGAATTTGATTTGCCAAAGTTTAGTGAGAGATTGTTGATGGAGGCTTCAGAAAAAATTACAAAGATGATCAATGCTGATGATGATGATACTCCTGATGAAGATACAGTGCTCACTTGAATATTAAAATATTTTAATATTGCAATAATAAATTACCTTACTACTTATTGTATCTTAGTGTATATTATTTCCAATTACTGTATGTTGTATCCAAAATATTTTTACTACTTTTTTAATTCCTACTTCCTAAACTACTTCCAAAATATTTAAGAAAAAAATATTACATAATTGGGCACCCAGTAATTATTGCTGTTGTAATTTAGTATTACTATGATCTAATATATTTAATTGCCTATTTTATTAATTACAAATTCTAAATTAGTGAGAGGTGGCCATAGATAAGAATAATAATAATACATTAAGGTGGCTCACTAGTCCCAATCTTTGACAGACCCCGAGCCGGAACTTTTTTAAATTATATTACTTAAGGTAAATAATATTATATTATAGCTTTTTATACCTTTAGAAGTATGGAAATAATACAATCTTTATAAACTTTTAAAGGAGTAATTAATCCAGGGGTTGACCCCCCTGTTACTTGTAACTGTAACCAGAGCAAGAGTAATGCAGTGCTATATGTAACATTTGTTTTAAACTAATAAATCAGAAATTATTTATCCTCCATAGTCCCTATATAATTTTAAAAAATAGTACTATTTTTATGAACCATATACTTACTAGGTACTTTACTACTTATAGGTACTAGTTTCCTAACTATTTTGTGCTTGTTGTAGGTAAATAGTAATGGAGTGTAGGTATCACCATTACTATTTACTAACCCGTCGCATAGTAACGTACAGTTAAAACTTATCGTTTAAATAAATATAATACTGGCAAAAACATTAAAGTAAACAATTTAAAGAGAAGAGAAAGGAATTACGTCAATTTTAATTTTTTGACACATGACAAAAAATCAGCAAAATGTTTATTTTTATTTTTTGTTTACTTGTCTGTTTAAATGATGAGTTATTTTAAAATCCCGCAATTACAATATTTATTATTAATAAATTGTGGTACATAAATACTTTGTGTGAATATAATCATGTATTAAATACTTAAAATAATAACGCCGTAGAGGTTCTAGGGAGTCTTTTTAAAGAAACTTTATTAACATAAATCAAAACATGGAGCTCGATGAAGTCAGTAGTTTGTTGTGTATGGCCTGTTTGTGCGTAGGAAGAACTATACGAAAAATTACTGACCAAACTTTGAACCAATACTACATGACCATACTAAATGAAATACCTGTAAGTACAAAGCATGTAGAGTCCGACCACTAGAAAAATACTTCCTTATAAAATAAATGATAAACTACTTTAACTTCTAAATTAATTTAATTTTTTTCTTCTAATTTAATTGATTCTTCTCCTTCTGTTCTTGAAATGAAACTTATTATATAAATGTGTCTTTAATTCGACATGGTACTAGATAAATATATACGGCATGCAACCATGACCTTAATGTCTATCGGCAAACGTATTTCATATATCGCCTCCCATTTCCATATTGGTAACAAAGATTGCTAATGGCTATCAGAAACTTTATATATAATAACCCTAATACTGGTAGTATTAGGGTGCTTTTCTACCTGTAACATGATTTTAAGAACCAATAGCATGCTATTGAAAAGTGCATTTCTGACAAGGCATCCTTGCTCATTACTGGTTAAAAAGCACACTTAGGGTGTGTTTCACCAAGCAATGTTAAAGTTAAATATCATGTTGTTCCACTCCTAATTCCTATCAATAAATGAGAAGGCATGGTATTTTAACAAACTGGTGACACTAAATCTAGTGAAATCGGGACTTAGACTGGTAAATTTTAACCTATTGTACCAAAGAATAGTCCTTCCACAAACTCCAATAAATACATGCATACATGCGCTTTCAGCTGTGTATCACACCACAAGCAGTACCTGTAGTCTGCTGGGAGTGCGAGGCGGTTTTAAAGAAGGTATTGGCTTTCAAGGAACAAGTGAAGGACTCTTATAGAATATTACAGACATATACCAAAGAGGTAAGAGGCTGTATTTATAATAATTGAGTACTTTTCATGTATTTACCAATCATTCTTCTGGACTAGGGCAACTATGTTGTATGTGCTGGACTATTACGCGTCATTAAAAAACCGCCTGACCCAGGCACTACAGTATTTAAAAAGTGGTTACTTTGCTCGGAGAGTTGAGAGATGCTAAAGCCTACTTTTTTGTTGATTTATTAGAGAATGGCATTTAGCAGATTGCTCATAGTCATAGTATACAAGTTCAATGATTTTATTGAATACAATTGAACCATATTATTAGTTTTTATATCTAAAATATCTCACTATATTTGTCACTTATTTTGAATAAATATTTCCACACATAAGTAGAGTATCCCACAGGAACCGTATTAAATTAAAATTAGGCCAGTTGTTTGCTTGTGAAAAAGTAACAAACATACATACATAGTCACAAACTTTTGTCTTTATTATATTAATCTAATATTTCAGAATCTATGTGAGTTTCTACTGAGTGAGGTGGATAGGCCCCCTCGGCTGAAAGTACATAACAATGAGTGTATTGTTATATATCCTGATGAAAATAGTCGCATAGATGTTAAGTTAGTTGATGATTCTAAACAACACATATCAGAAATTGAAACCGTGATTTGTGATGGTAATAAACAGGTATGTACAATCAAATTAGTTGCAGCTGGGCCAGGTTCATCAAAGTTGCTTGGTAGCCATAATATGGCCAAAGTGTGTAAATGATGCGCTAGCTTCTTGATCTGCAGTTGATGTGGATTTACATTTTGATATTTTTAGATGAACTAGTGCAATAGAAAAAGTTTAGGCATTATGTACTGATTTCGGTGACGGTGGCAGGTTTTCATTGAAATCAGGCCAGCTACACAGGAGTTATTTTATAGTGCCCAAGTGTGTGCGCAATACACAGAAGTACTCTCGTAGCCTAGTGGGACGGACCACTTACACGACTGGCGGGAGATCAGGCGCAGGAACTGCTTTTTACATGCCCACCCACATGATCATCTTTCTTGTCAGACAATCATATGATCAGTCTGCATTGTCCCAACCAAACTTGAAAACAAAATTTTTGTTGTTCCAACGCGGGAACCGAACCTACGACCTCCGATTCGAGAGCTAGGCTCTAAACCACTAGACCACGGATACTTATTAATTAAATAGTTTTATACTGTGTTATAAATAGTTAAAATAATGAAATAAGATTTTGTTGTTTCTGAAAACTCTTTGAATTTTTTCAAGGACTTTCAAAAGTGTCCATTAGGTGAAGTCAGAAGAAAAACACATTCTAAACACAAAGAAGAAGTAGTCATTGACTGTTTGGAAGTAAAGACTGAGAACCAAGAAGGTAAGCAAGAAGAGAATATTCGGAACTGTAGTCTTAATAGTCTACAGTTATAAATTATAATGTAACTAGCTGTTACCGCAACTTCGTTCGCGTGGTTTTTGAGTGACTTAAACCGTTTATGCAGCGTACGCAACGAAAGTCCTCTAATGTGAATAATTTTCCCCGTTTTTGCAACATTTCTCGCTGACGCTTCGCTCCTATTAGTCGCAGCGTGCCTAAAGCCTTCCTCTATAAATTGTCTATCCTACAAAAAAAGAATTTTTCAAAGCGGACCAGTAGTTCCTGAGATTAGAGTGTTTAAACAAACAAACAAACTCTTCCGCTTTATATTATTAGTATAGATTAAGATATGCCATAAATGTGCACTATGCATAAAGCAATATTACTCACATATTTTCTTGCATATTTTGGGTATTTTTTTGTGGTATATTACTAGATAAAATATTAATCGAATTGTGTGCGGCAAAGGAACAGCTGGTTCTGTTCACCACTTACAGTTATTACACAAATGGTCGCTCCTTTTTTAGAATCGCGGTTACGAACAGACTCTCAGTCCAGTGAGGAGCCGAAAGTGGAGGAAATTGCTACAGTTTTGTGTGACGTCATAAGACAGGTTCGATATTTTATTAAATTAAATTAATTAAATTAAATATTTTTTTATAATTGTACACAAATGTTGACTAGAATAGTCGAATATCACATTAAATAGATCCCCTATTGATAAGTTATTATTGTATAATTTTATTTTTATTGAAAGGAAAGCTTACAGCTACATTAGACAAAATAGAAATTACTTAGATTGCAAATAAGAGCTAATTACAAGTTACAGGATACATAAGAATAGAAAAATAGAGGTAAATATTATTTTATAGTGCCCAATTGTGTGTGCAGTACACAAGAGACCTCTATCATCCTTTACTCTTATATTTAAGTATTTTTAAGCAAACAAACTTGCAAAATAAACGAAACTATACACTGATTTATAATTTCAGTCAGTATAATGACATTTCTGAGTCCATCACCTCTCTTTCTTCCATTGTCAGTTAGCAGAGACAGAATGATTTTTGCCTGTCATTTCACTTACCTAGATTATAAACAGGGTTTAGAGACTTACTACTTACATCTATGACTAATATACTGAAAAAAATGCAGGGAAATCGGAAGAAAGATCCTGGTATAAAACCTGAAGAAAATGGCTCGTACAGTTTGGATATAGAATATAAAGATGACGATGGTTCTGATGGAGCTGGAGACGACTTGGACGGGGTGTCTGATAATGGTATGTCTAAATCCATAGTTTTATAAAAAAAAACATATCTACGTAAATTATGTATGTATGTTACCTAGGCTATTATGAATATATTGACACCTCTGTTATTTCAATCGTATCGGTAAGTTTAGGCGCTACGATGGCATACACACTAACCCCCTGTTTCTCGAACGCTATTCAAATGAACGATCAACTAACATGGCATTCAAATCAACAACCCATATTGAACGCTGATTGGTGGAATATTATCCGACAGAAAGGAACCGACATATATTTTATAATTACATCACGCTCGCACTAGCAGATGCAATTTGAATCAACCTTTGATTCAAATTGCATGTCTACTAATCGGTGTGTGAGTGATGTAATTATAAAATGTCTGTCCGTCCCTTTCTGTCTGATAATACTCCACCAATCAGCGTTCAATATGGGTCGTTGATTTGAATGCCATGTTAGTTGATCATTTGAATAGCGTTGGGGAAACTGGGGGTAGACTGTTAAAATTATTGCTCTTCCTATTGCTATTGGCTTCATAGTTGGGTAAAAAATAATACTAACATGACACTTAAATGCATGTTTTAACGTACATCATATGCTGTATTACTTTTAGAAAGTTGCAAGCCTTGTTTAAGTAAAAATATTATTATGGTTCCGTTTGACGTCCAAAGTCCTTTATGAGAGTACATCGCTTGCTACCGATTACAGCCCATAGATGTCGTAGTACCGTTACCGCTCCCAGCGCCACCTTCCGTTAAATCTGTGAACTAAGTGAAAGCCACAAGCCGCCATCTTTGATATATCAGATCATTGTTGCGTCGTTTTTGCAACCATGCAGTCGCTAAAAACTTACTTATTTAAGTTATAAATTTAACTTAACTTTTAATTTTAAAATCTATTTAAAACAAATTTTTGAGTTTTATAAAGTCGTAAAACCGTTACTGATCGTCAATAGAGTTCAATATACAGTTTTTTACCGCGTATCGGATAGACGTAAATCACGCGATCGGGATATCGCGGTGAAAAGTTCGTCGTTTTGAACTCGTTATTGGCGGTTACTGTAGAAGATGGAGCAGAAAATCTCTTCGCCGTTTGAAATTAGGATCGAAGCAAAGGTTTGCAGCCGCATTTGGTGAGTGACATGATAAATTTTCACGATTATGCGGCGGGTACTAATGATCTATTTCTTGAGATCGTGCCTAATTCGGTGACCTGTTTATCATAGCGTGATATCCGAATAGTATAAAAGTAATTAATTAACAAAAAATGCTATTTTTAAACTTTTACGACTACCGCCATTTTTGGAACGGAGACGTATTACCTAAAATGTAAACGTATTCATACAATAAACCGCTGTCTTTTACATTTCAAATGGCTATGTAAATGTATTAATACAAATATTTCATTACTAAATCGAATTTTCCATCCGTTACATCATTTACGTTTACTTCGCGGAGGGTAGTAAAATATTTTTTGCGAAGTTGTTCAGCTCTTTTCTATTGCTAATTGAGCCAGTACGTACAGTTCTGCAGATATTTAGTTTAAAATACATTATACTTATAACATTTCTGATCGAAATATATCGATGTTTACACTTGTAACATTTGTGATCAAAATAGATAGATGTTTACATTCATAACATTTCTGATCAAAATAGATCGATTTTTACACTGATAACATTTCTGATCCAAATAGATCGATGTTTACACTCATAACAATTCCGATTCAAATAGATCGATGTTTTCACTCATAACATTTCTGAACAAAATAGATTGATGTTTACACTTGTAACATTTGTGATCAAAATAGATCGATGTTTACACTCATAACATTTCTGATCCAAATAGATCTGTATTTACACTCATAACATTTCCGATCCAAATAGATCGATGTTTTCACTCATAGCATTTCTGAACGAAATAGATCGATGTTTGCACTGGAAGTACCTACAACTTTTCCAGACCTTCTATAGGTACGTTAAACGTCTTGACTGTTCGGTTCTAACAGTAGACGCCTGAAAATATTTCTAATAAACATACCCTAAGCCTATATAATATAGCTTAGAAAATTCATGTTTATGCAGACGCAGATATCTAATGCTTGACAAGCCAAGATAAAAAGTAGGCGGACTGGATAACATACATTCAGGTTACGAACACACAAGTTCTCTGGAACCATCATTAACAAATAAATCGTATTCGAACAAAAATTAAACTGGCGATCCAACACTTTGCGAGGCATCCTCACTCCTTAAAAAAGAAGGGGGGGGGGGATATAATATATTATATAATATGACCACATAATATATAAAAGATCAAAACTTTACTCATTTTAATATGACTTTAATAGAATGATTTCAAACTGAGACAAGTGATCGAATAAAATGTACAGTCGGTAACCTCACATAAATTATCATTTTTTAAAAAGAGGTATTGTTATGAATTTAAACTATGTACAGTTGACGCCATCACGAATATTATCAATAAAGTGGTAGAAATCCATTGTACAGTCGACGCCCTCGCGATATGAATCAGTCATTAGATTTGCAAATCTCGTTCACTTTGTAGTTGTGGCTAAAATACTATTACCATTAAATATGTAACACAGACTGTTGGTACGCTTGCTATATAAATATCGATCGAGATGATGAAATACATGGCCTTCTAGTACAGTACATCGAACCAAGAATCAGGCTTCAACAATTCTAAAGGTTCTAAACTTTGGCTGGTTTTGAACTATAAATGTCAGCTTACCGAGGACATTAAAATTTATAAATAATTGTTGGCTATTACATACTACCAACTGCAGTAGTTCAGGCTATAAATTAGCATCTTAACCTAAATCTCCCGCGTGGGGAAAGGTCGTATCACCTCGCAGTCAAACTGCAAAGTCAATATTTATGGTATACAATACGCTATACAAATTCCCTGTTCAAAAAGTCAGTAAGTACAGAAGGGTTATTACAATACATTAACTAACAGCTGACAGTTTAAGCTGGTCTTCTACCTCTTGGAAGTTAGGACTATAATATCAGCTCCGAAACTGAAAAATGTGCCTCCTAACCTTCATCTCCCGCTGGGACAGGTCGTATAGTCGCGCACTCTCACTGCAAGAGTAATATTTAAGGGACACAAAACCTATACAAATTCCCTGTCGAAAGTCAATAAGTACAGTACAAATTCATTACAATATATTGACTAAAAGCTGACAGTTCAAGCAGGTCTTCTACCTCTTGGGATTTTGGGCCATAATATCAGCTTCGAAACTAAAAAATTATCTTCCTAACCTTCATCCCGCTGGGACAGGTCGTATAGCCGCGCACTTACACTGCAAGAGTAATATTTAAGGGACACAAAACCTATACAAATTCCCTGTCGAAAGTCAATAAGGACAGTACAAGTTCATTACAATACATTGACTAATAGCTGATTGTTCAAGCAGGTCTTACTCCTCTTGGGACTATAATATCAGTGTCGAAACTATTTACCTCCGGGTATAGCAGGATTGCTGTTGGCTGAAACGCCAAACATTTGCGCCTATTTACTTTACGTATACCAGGTCCTATGAAAATCGGGGCAATGGTCTGTTTGTCGCACAAACGGATTCAGCTTTACAGAGTATAATATTAATATTATATCCACTTTGGCCGTCGAGTCATTGTCGACGCGTGCTTTACCTATGTCCAATATACAAAGTCTAAAGTTTTATAATGGCACACATCATAATACAGATTTCTTAACGATGATATAAAGTCAAGAGCAGGCATACATCCTAATACAAATTTCCTATCAATTATATAAATTCAAGAGGTTTATAATGGCATAGGTACATTCTAATACAAATATCCTGTTGATGATATAAAGTGGAGATGTTTATAATAGCACATATTCAAATACAAGAATTGATGATACACAAACAATATGTTTATAATAATAAAAGCTCGCACATTACAGCTTCAAAGACTACATAAAGCTCGGACACTCACCATGACACTTTAATAAAGTTTTATTGAAAAAATAGATACTGTATATGTGCTAGAGTTTATGGAGTTTCCTGTGCAGCTGGCGGTTGGTCCCTCATGCAGGTTTCGCCTCATAGGGTTTATCAACTTTGCAACCTTCATCACCCCAATCGGGAAGGTTGCTTGCCTAACGCTGGCACGCTACAGCTTCAGTAAAAGTGTATGGAACACTAATCGCAACTACGAAGTTCCTGTCAAGTGTAAGACACTGAAGACGTGATGCAGCTTATTCCCTAATTGCCGGTCGGTCACCTAACAAGACCTTTGCGACGATTTCCACAGTCCTGGAAAGGATCAAAGGCGACATAGTCGGTAATATTATAACTTATTTATCTTTAATCCTCAGGAATAAGTCTAGATTTGCAGAGATGTTCTATTACACTAGTACATAGCATATAGTACTTGTACCATCCAGGTAATATATTTTATTCATAGAACCAAAAGTGTCACACGATGGCATCGAATAGTAACTAAATTTTTAACTTTGCAAGACGTTTTTAATTGCATTCAACTCTTACTAGTAGCGGAGTCGATGGTGCTAAAATTTTGTGATACCCCAGTTGCTTGGAATGTAAACTAATCCCCACTGGCGGTGCAATATTTGTACCTTGGTGAACGCCTCAGGTACTTTTACAGTTTTCCTCTCAAAATACGTATTATGTCATAAAGCCATATATATATTTTACGCTACGCCTGGAAACTTACATCAGCAGTAATTATTGTGATGTCGGATTACGTGAACCAAAATATATTCTTAAATAAGGAAAAATACTCGACCAGTCTCTTGACACACAGTACTTGAAAGGTGTTATTGTGATTCTTTTATTACTTTTAACTTTATCACATTGTTGCATTATTCACAAGCCACCAGAAGATAACAAACACGTCTCTCATAAAGGACTTTGGACGTCAAACGGAACCATAATATATACATTTTACCTTCCAATAAAATGTGTATTATGTTCCTTAACGTCCAAAGTCCTAGTAAGGGCTTCCTGGTGTCCATCCTCATCATTATGAGACACTTACAATGATCTGATATATCAAAGATGGCGGCTTGTGGCTTTCACTTAGTTCACAGATTTAACGGAAGGTGGCGCTGGGAGCGGTAACGGTACTACGACATCTATGGGCTGTAATCGGTAGCAAGCGATGTACTCTCATAAAGGACTTTGGACGTTAAGGAACATAATACACATTTTATTGGAAGGTAAAATGTATATATTTTAGAAATCCTGTATGAGGAGAACGGTCTCGCCTCCGACTGCGACCGACAGGAACCCACCGCAAAAGTTAAAAAGAAGAAAGATTCGGGAAGAAAGAAGACAAAGACCGTTAAAAATAACTCTGGCAAGGTAGTTTTTTTTTTTATTTATTTAGAAACAAACAGTTGTTTATATAATTTATGAACTAATACACATTTTAAAACATAAAAAACCTACAGTTCCATAAAAGAGTAACAAAAAGTGAGAATTATATAAACTAAAAGCTACAACCCATACCTTCACCAGCCCACCACATAACATACATATTGCAAGATCTTCTAACGAAACCATTACCAGTATTAGAAGTCCTGAATTGTGGTACATTAAATAGTAGTGTTTTTGTATTTACAGACAATACACAAATAACTAGTCTACAATAAAAAATCTATTTTTGCACACCTCACAAATGAAATGAAACATGAAACATGCAGAACTTAATTATGATAATTTGAATAGTTTTGGCTAACGAGCTGACAAGGTATTAAGCGCCCGTGAGCGATTCAGCCTATGAACCAATATGAAATTTAACCAATATTAATTTCGAAATTTTTCGTCCTGTTAAATGTCTTCGTTTGTTCTTTTTCTTTCCACTTCATGTAATTTTTTCTGATAAGATTTCTTGATAAGAATTTGACAGTTTTCTTATGTTAAACACGACACTAGCGGCAAGTTGTGAGAGAACTGTCAAATTGCAATTTAATTTCAGCGGATGGACCATTGTAATTAAATTCAAGAGTAAGCTCCCTGTTATTGTGATTTTGTAGTGTCTGTGAACTATTTGTAGGCTAATGTTTTAATATGTCGAATAAATATTTTTTATTTGTTGAAAGGACACACAAGCAGAGAAAATCCAGTATAAGACTGTGACGCTGGCGTACGAGGAGCTGCAGGCGGAGCGCGCGGTGCGGGCGCGGCGCAGCGAGTACGTGCGCGCGCCGCACGCGTGCCGCAGCTGCCTGCGCGTGTTCCCCAGCGCCGCGGCGCGCACTCACCACGACACCACCAGACACGCGCCAGTATGTACGAGTAGCGAGTAGAGTACAGG
This sequence comes from Celastrina argiolus, assembly GCA_905187575.2. Classification (NCBI taxonomy): domain Eukaryota; kingdom Metazoa; phylum Arthropoda; class Insecta; order Lepidoptera; family Lycaenidae; genus Celastrina; species Celastrina argiolus. Next base: position 3,176,876 of record LR994597.1, read on the forward strand.
CGAGCGCGCGTTGCGGGCGCGGCGCAGCAAGTACGTGCGCGCGCCGCACGCTACGTCACCGCACATCTGATTTCGGAACTTTACCGATACTAGCCGAACCTTACAAATAATTATATCAGTATTAACTATTAACATATATTTTCTACTACAGGAGTTGGGCGAGTACATCTGCCCGATCTGCTACACTATCGTGGCCACGGTAGAGGCCTTCACCGCGCACTACAAGAGGCATATACGAAGGTAACGGAACCTATCCTTACATATTATAAAATAAAATCCCCCTCCGCGTCTGTCAGTCTGTCTGTTCGCGAAAAAATCAAAAACGACTGCACCGATCTCAATGCTGTTTTCAGTAATAGATAGAGTGGTTCTCGTGGAAGTCTATTTTAACCTAATTAGATCCGATAGGTGGCGCTGATATCAGTGCGGCATTAATTCTAAGGCGGAATAAAGTTTGCCGGGACAGCTCGTACTCATATAAAATTTTTCCACCATATTCAATGATTATGTATTAATAGGCTCATCTTACATTTGCACAGAGCCGAAGGGTCAAATTTGTCACCTACTGTAGTTACAATAGTGGAAATATGGTTACAAACGTTGACGCGCGTGATAAACGAAGACGCCTAACCTCGCCGTCGCTCGACGATCATATTTTGTAATAAAAATTTGAACAATAATACTTTAAAGAGAATATTATTTTAATTGAATATTATGCTATAGGTAATGTAGGGACCAAGTGGGTATGAATGCACCTTTGGTTCTTGGAACTGTAATAAAACTGTAATATTTTACAATCGTCACAAATACAATAATCATTCTCGTAATAATTGTATTTGTAACGAATGTAAAATATCTCGTCCTAAATGTTTAATTACAATAAATGTTAATGAAACGTGTAATTAGTAATAGACAGAGACAATATAATACATTAGTAGAGACTGCGCTCTCGCGCATCTCTACAAATCTAAACTCTATAGGTGGCTTCGACTGTGCGTAAATAACTGCGAATGAATGTGTTTGTATGTAGATACGAGTGCAGTGTGTGTCAGAAGCGCACGGCGGAAGCCAAGGCGATGGAGCGCCATGTCAGCACGCACATCAGCCCGCACGTCAGCACACACGTCAGCACGCACAAGTAAGCGGATGTATTTCAGTTAGAAGTATTCTTCTGTGGTTGAGCGTTTAACTTATTTATTTAATAAACTTATTAATAAACCAGTGAAAACAGGAAAACACTATCATTTTGAGATAGAGGGCGCTGATCCAGTATCCCATTCACTGACAGAAATGCGCGTGAAAAAGTAACAAACATCACGAACTATCACTTTTTAATATTAGTGTGATACTTCATGTGCAGTTACAGAGACGATTTTTTTTAAAAGCTGACGTGCTCGCAGATATTGTAACTATAATTCTTAACTTAAATTATTGAATTTTCTTTATTTATGTAATGAATAATAATTTGTTGTAACCCAGAAAGAATGGTAAGTCGCGGAACAATGCGCGTGCGCCGCGAGCGTCTGGCGGGCGCGTGGCGTGCGCGCCGAGCGGGCGCGTGGCGTGCGGCTCCTGCGACAAGACGTTCAGCCACCGCGCCGGCCTCATGAACCATCGACTGTGAGTACTTAGACGTCATGTCTTGACATGCTCTTGGCTAAGTTTTTATTTCAAAGACCAATCGATACTTACAGATACGCGGTACAATAGGTTAATAAAATTTATTGAAAATCATAGTCAGTCATTTTTCGACCGTTTGTGTGAAGTTAATTACTTACTTCACACAAAAGGTCTTACAAAACGGTGCTGGAGTTCTTTCCGTAAAATAAGATCCCTAGACGCGACTGTGATCTTGCTACGGAATGTTAAATCAACCTATCCTATAAGATCCGTGAAGGAAAAAAAATCAAAGTGGGTTTGCTGACGATAGTTTAACGTGACAACATCAAAACAAAACATTGACGACACTCGAGCCGATCGTGCCTTTCGCTCGTTCGTGCGTTCTTGCTATGATCGCAACGTAACGGGACAATGTGTCAGCCTTTTTTGTGCCGTCGATTTATTAGACGTTGCCAAAAACTCCCTCTCCCGCAAATAGAATATTCGACCAACTAACGTGTCCGGTTGTACCGCAGCGCAGTGCACGAGGCGCAGAACGAGTTCCCGTGCGGCGCGTGCGACAAGGTGTTCCGCTGGAAGACCAGCCTCAAGCGACACCTGGAGAAACATAAGGACAAGGTCATTCATTTTTCTCCCTTCCGCAATCTGTGCCTGTCACTTCATCTGCATGGAATTGATCCACAATGAATATTTTATGATTGCTTTCGTATAAGTAGTAGTGGTGTTAGATTTATCACAAGAATGTAAGTTTATTCCGTTTAATGACATTTTAAACTTATCTTGCTGCGTATTTACGTCCAACATACGTCTGACACCTCTCTCCATAGTCCTTGTGATGTACAGCTATAAAACGTGTAATTCTGTTCAACTGGTAAGGCGACGCGCCACTGCGCTGCAAACGGGCATTCTCAGTTGAGATAAACAACGTATGTTTATCTAACATATTTATATGTAAACATATACTTTTTTAAAGATAAATTTTTCATCTTTTTGGTAAAAGATGAAAAATTTTTACCACGCGAGTTTCTTACGCCGGTTCTACTCGCTGAGCTAGTTCCCGAACCGGTGGTAGGCATCATATAGAAGCGACGTTCAAAAAACATTTTTGTAAAATTTATTCTAAATAAAAAAGTGTAGATATGGAATAAATTGCTTATTTATTTATTTATATATGTACATACTTTTTTTAAAACAGAATTTTTTCATCTTTTTGAAAAAGATGGCCCACGCGAATTTCTTATGCCGGTTCTACTCGCTGGGCTAGTAAAGTTGTTCAGACGTTCAGAAAACATTTTTTGTAAAATATTTGACTTTGACTTGTTACTGAAAAGTGTCTTATCGTTAACCACCTTGCAAGACCTTGTGGGAGTACAAGTGGAAGCTTCAAAGGGAGATCTCCGACCTCAGGAGATGGTATGCTCGGTCAGGCCGAAGCCCACTGTACTAGTTTTCAGATGTCGTATATATAGCGCCGGACTTGGAAAACTTCGATAGCGCGATGCAGGATTGTGGCGCTAGTAGTACCGCCACAACCTAAGCGTTCTGTCGTTACCCTTTTAAAGTTATTTTGTTTTGCACGTTGTAGAGCGACGGTGGCGCGTCCGAGGCGGCGGGCGGCGGCGGCGCGGGGGGCGGGGCGGGCGCGGCGTACTGCGGCGCGTGCGAGCTGGCGTTCGCGTCCGTGTGCTCGCTGCAGCGGCACCTGCGGAACAGCCTGAAGCACGTCACGCAGGACCAGCTCAAGTACGGTTCCCGAAATTAATGTCGAGCTTTTGAAAATATATACGGTCGAATTAAGAAACCTCCTCTTTTTAACCGACTTCCAAAAAGGAGGAGGTTACACAATTCACCGTATATATGTTTTTTTATGTCGTTATTTTTTTTCGCTACTAGAGTTAAACGCTATCGACACCTGGGGGCTTATTACAAGCTCTTAATTCCAGGCAGTTTACGCCATACAACATGGCTGCCTGGAATTTTCGTATTACGATCACATACTAACTGCACGATGACAGCTAGTCAGCTGACACGTGACACTTGACTTGCTTCCGAATATCACTTTCAGACAACCAAACTAGAGTGGATCCATTCAGTTTAACATGTCGCTGTAATATGAAAAAGAACAGGGCAGTTTAAGACCCTATTATTGAATTGCCTGGAACCAGGCTGGTATTGTAAAAGATAATAATACGGCCCCAGTCTTGTTATTGTTAAAACCTTGTTATGAATATTCAATATTCATAATGAGGTTTTATCAATAACTATTACGCGACAACACTTCGCATTATCTCTCTACAGGTCATATGGAGTTACTACGTCACTTCATATAACACTCGTCACCTTCCCTACTATATATGACCGAGTCTGCAGCGAGAATACTATAGTGAGGGGTTCGAAGAGTCTGCCAACGAATCTCTACTTGCTAACCTCCACATAGGTCTCTTTTCATAAAGAACTGGAGGCCTATTACAAGCTCTTAATTCCAGCCAGTTTACGCCATACAACATGGCCGCCTGGAATTATCGTATTACGATCACCTATTGACAGCTAGTCAACAGTCACGTGACACTTGACTTGCTTCCGAATGTCACTTTCAGACAACGAAACTAGGGTGGATTCTGAATAGAATAACATATTGTTGTAATATGAAAAAGAACAAGGCAGTTTACGGCTGTATTATTGTATTGCCTGGAACCAGGTTGGTATTGTAAACAATCATAATATGGCCCCAGAAAGAACAGGGGTCTACGCGACCACTGTTTCCATCTGGATAATCCCACTAAAGTAATTGTATTTCTGAATATCTACACGTCCCTAGTTTTCCTTCTTTTTTTATCAAATTAATTGTTAAAAGAGATATGGACGTTCAAAAACCTAAAAATATGGCGAGATTTTCAGCTGCGTTTAAGCACCTGTCTGGTACCTGTAACACAAGATCTTCGGATACTTAGCACAGGGCCAGATTGACGTTGTGTGAAGAGTCTAAAGATATATTATTATTATTAGTATAGCTGTTCCGACGACTTTGTTCAGTATTAACTGTAATGTAATACATAAATAAAATGGATGTACTATTCCTACCAATGTACCGTTTTCTATAGGTTCATCTGCGAGCACTGCAGCAAGCGGTTCGCGGACAAGACCAAGCTGCGGAACCACATCGAGGAGAAGCACCTGCACTGGACCTACGCCTGCCACCTCTGCGGGAAGGTGAGTCGACCCACTTGACCGGGTTAGTGGACACGACTAGCTCGGAAATGTAGCCGTAGCTTTTATAAAACTTTGTATATTTTGTACGCTTTGCTCTGTTTATTTTAAAAATAATTTTTGACATGTTTACGTTTTGAAGCTTGTGAATTGATAATTGAATTGCGATATTGTCGGCTAAGTTTGGCTCGCAACTTGAATTTCTCTCGCCTCACCTTCCTATTATTTGAAGTGGGTAGATCACCAACGCCCCGCTTTATTGGTGACCCCCGCTTTAAACCTATCCATCTGTAAAAGTTAACAATCTATTTAGTATTGGCCGTTACGTTATGTGCAATGAATATGTGGGATTTTGTTTTGTTGGCCCAGTGTATCAGAAGACCTTGTAACGGGGACCAGACAATGGAAACACATTTAATACTTTAATACAATACACACCATGACTCAGGAACAGAAAAGTTTTTGTTCCTTCGGCGGATTTCGAACCCGACTCCGGCTCGATGACCAACTCAACCATTGCGCTACAGAGGTCAAATCGTGAGCACACAACGTGAAGTGTCCTACAACACACTTCACGTCATAAAATGAAGTATGTAATTTATGATTATGATGACAGCCGTCGAAGAACCGCGTGGGGCTGGAGCAGCACGTGCGCAACGTGCACAAGGGCCGCCCCAACAACAAGATCTGCCACCACTGCGGCAAGGGCTTCCCGGTGAGTGAAAAAAGCATTACCATAGAAAATCATTATGTTATACAATGTTTTTTTTAAATTCCAGTGATAAATCCGTTTGGAAATGTAGCTTTGTTACGTAACGCGTTACGGCCCCAGTCTGTTCGGCATCTGTTGGGAGTCCACGCACACTTTTTTTAGGTACATTGGCCGTTGTTACAGACGAAGGTGCAGCTGGAGTCTCACATCCGCACGCACACCGGCGAGCGGCCGTTCATCTGCGAGTTCTGCCCCACCACATTCTCGCAGCAGTCCAACCTGTACAAGCACCACCGACAGGTGAGTACTACAGCCGGTCAGCTGGAGACGCACTCCGCACGCTCACCGGTGAGTTCTCCCCCACCATCTTCTCGCAGCAGTCACACCTATTGAAGCACTACCGGTGGGAGTACAGTCAGTCAGTGTTATTTTACATCAGAGTGGACCGCTATGTAGACATTAGAATCATTTAGAAAGTCAGAAGCAAAATAATTCTGAACGGTATCTCGCATCGAATGTAGTCTGGTCGAAATCCATATCTACAGGTTTGAATGCGCACAATTCGTCGGCGATGATAATTATTATCATAAGCGATTGATTTGATAGCGGGTACACATTAGGCGCTTTCAAACGCGCGTAGACATCGGCTCTTATACCTGGTCGACCGGCCACTTCTTATTTAACATAACTTATTTTAGATATCGTCGACAAATAATAAAATCTTCAGATTCCATATTTGCTGACCAAATATTTCATGCTAATAGGTTCATCTGAACATAAAGTCGAAGAGGTATCCTCTAGGCAAGAAGAGAAGAGTCGAGAACGAGGCGCCGCAGGTGGGACAGGTGCCGCTCGTGTACTACGACAACATGCTGGGAGCGTGATAGAGGGAACTTATCTCAGGCCCGTATTAATAAAATCTCCTCACTTGAGAACCTATTTGGCAGGATAGTAAGAAAGATACTTGGAGAGTAAGGAACATAAAGCGCCACCTGCGATTAGCTTCTACTTTTCCTCCCCTATTCCAACGTCAATATTGTTCAAGTATAGGCCCAAGGGAGAGAGAACAATTTATACAAAATGATCTGCCTATTGTTTGTCAAAAGCAAAAATTAGCGAGTGTGTTTGTTACTTCGTCACGCGCGAACGGCTGGGACTGTTCTAACTATGTATACAGGAAGATGACACAGGGGCTACTTTTTATCCCGAAAAGTGTCCAGGGTGCCTACTCAAGATGCCATCGCTAATTATCGCTTTCAAAGTTCAATAACAAAATGTATGGGATTTGACATAAGCTACGCTAAATGATCGCGATTTGGTATGTCAATTAGCGTACCTTATGTCAAATCCCATACATTTTGTTATCGAACTTTGTAAGCGATAATTAGCGATGGCTTCTTGAGTAGGCCCCCCGAGGTAGCCATGTAGCTGATCCATAAAAGTAATGTGACAAAGCAGTACTACTTTTCGAACTATATTAGTTTCCAAGAAGTTATTGCAGTCTACTGCATTCGCTACTAAAACGGCGCGTTTTAATTACCGGGCCCTGATTCAAGATGAAAGAGAAAAACAAGAAGAAGAGCCATAGCTATTTATCACATACGGAGTTCGAAACCGAAATGGATGGAATTTGACATAAGCTTCGCTAAATGACATACGAATTCGCTTGTCATTTAGCGAAGCTTATGTCAAATCCCATACATTTTGTTTATTTCGTAAGGGATAACTAGCGATCGCGTCTTGAATCAGGGCCCTGAACTATCTATAAGAAAATTGACCGCCATACAATTTGACAGCTTTCGGCGGTCGATCGTGTTTTAGCTTTAATATTTGAGATTTGCCATCAGTATTTATAAATGTGTGAAAGTTTATTTAAATATACGTGTGTTTTGTGACTGATGTTTTAATAAAATTGTAATATACTTGTAAGATTTAGTTTTAATCACACAAATATTTTCCTATCAGTTCTAAACAAAGGAATCAAATACCTAATTAATTGATGTCCAGTTGAAAGAACACACATAAATACTCGTATTATTTATTAAATATCAAAATACACTTTGAGATCATCACACAATATTATACTTCTTCTTTATATACCTTAAAATAAATGACACATGTATATAAAAACGCGCGACAGAGTCAACAAACTTCAGCCTTCAGAGTAAGAGGTAGCCAGTACACGCTAATGTAGTTTTGCCCATATTGAATAACTTATACATAATTATAATACTAAACCTTACAAAATCATGGCAGAAAACCTTATAATCAATCAATAAATCGTCACATTTACTAAACATATTATAATTCATTCACACTAATAGTTTAAAGCTAAATCGACTGAGGCATATAATGAGTATTCGATATACGCACGCAGAGAGCGTGCATCATTGCGTATGCGTTGCGTGCGTGTGTGTGTTGACTGTTGCGTGCGCGTGCGCCGCGAGCGTGTTGACTGGTGCGTGCTCGTCGACTGTAGCTTGCGCATTTGCGTCCGTGCGTTTGCGGTGCGCTCGCCGCACGTGACGCGACAGACAGGAGTGCCAGGCGAAGCGCGCGCCGCAGTCGCCGCAGCGGTACGCCGCCGCGCCGCTGTGCAGTGCCGTCACGTGACTGCGAAGCTTCGCTTGGTTCTGGGGAAGATATTGATTGAATGTCTTTAATGCATTTGTACAAAGTGTAAAATAAATGAGTGATAATACTTTAGGGTGTGTCTCCTATGTAGAGTATACTGGGAAAGCACCAGCGCTGAAAGACTTACTTTTGACCTTCATGTTTGTATGTCCCAACATTTACGAAAATTTGACAAATACAATTAATGAAAATGTTCTCATACAATAATCTTTAAAAAAAGTACCTATTTCAGCGCTGGTACTTACTTAATAAACTCTACATACTGAACCCATACACACCCTAAAGGAACATCACTAATTAATATTATAGGCTGCTTATTAAATGATGGAACATAACATGTCAATGAAAGGCTTCACACTTTAGACAAATTGTCTTTAAAAGAGAAAAATACATTAAAGAACTAAGAGCAATTGAAATGAAGTGTTTCTTGCTTGCGTAAACGTGCAAACGTATGTGACAAATAACCGCTGTGAGGCGTGTGTAGTATATATGAAGTACACTTATATTTTTTTCTTGCTCCGATATCGTATTGGATGGATACGACAAATAGGGACAACTGACCGGGAAGGGCTTGCCGCAGTGGTCGCACAGGTGCTCGGGCTGCTTGCGGTGCACCACCTGCTCGTGCAGGTACAGCGACGTGTGGCTCTTGAACACCTGGCAGACGGATTCAACATTTTGACATTCGATACAATAGGTTAAGCCAAAAATAATTTACACAAAGAGGGAGTATGTAAGTACCTGATTTTGACAAAGCTGAACATTTTCATTATTAGATGTGCTTTATTTTTTGAGCGGGTACTGTAGCTAGTCAAAATCCTACTGAGCGAGGCCGCATATACAACGTGTATAATAAATAAGTGATAATAGTAATTAAACATATTATAAAAAGAACCGGTGTAATAAATTCGAAGGAAGCCATTTTTAGCAAAAAAATATTCTTTTTTTAAAATGTATACAGAATATGTTTACAATGTATACTTAATCTATATATTGCAACAAAAGTCAGAGTACATTGAAGTAGCCTTGCATGTGGCCATCTTATTCCCAAGGTCGTCAATGAAATCATTAACCTTATAATAAGATTTAGCACACAAACGTCATTTAACTACATTTTTAAATTAATTGATATAATAATAATAACATCTATGGACGCTTCACACCACGACAATCTGGCCCCGTGGTAAGTATCAGAAGAACTTGTGTAACGGGGACCAGACACCGGAAACACATTTAATAATTTTATACCATAAATATATTTAAGATTTTTATTACACTAATACACAAGTTTAATACACATCCATGGCTCAGAAACACAGAAAACAGTTTGTTCCTTCGGCGGGATTAAAACCCGCGACCTCTCGCTCGAGCACCAACGCTCTCAATAACTGCTCTACAGAGGTCATCTAAATAGGAAGGCTCTGAACGTTATTTGGGATTCTATTTTATCTAGCCTAACTATAATATGCGCATGAGTGTAAAACATCAAAATCTATGTTCCGATCGGCCTCACTAAGCGGAGAGTTCACCTTCTGGCAAGTGCGGCAGGTGTGCACGTAGTTCTTGAGGTGGTCCCAGTCCACGTGGTCGCGCAGCCGCGTGCGCGTCGCGAACCGCCGCCCGCATGAACTGCACATGAACCTGATGATGACAAACAGCTACAATAATTTTATTTATGTATTATTGTATATCTAGCATACACACATAATAAACAATACACAAATATTCGAAGATATTTTTTTTTTCGTAAAACGACATTACAAAAATTTAAATTACAAATCAATTGACACCTCATTTCGTCGCTTCACCTTCTCAACCTCGTATCTAAAAAACTACAACTTTTAATGTAAAAAAAACTTAATAATTTTAGATTTTATTATGACATCGATTTTGGATGTATACTGCGGGCCTACTCCCGACACAATCGAGTACCGTTCGATATCAGTGGTTTTTCGTATTTTATTTGGTAAATTACTTTGAAACTAATCAGGATAAAGAAAATTGTTAGATCGTAACTTTTTGTACTCCCGACCATATCGATCGACTGAGAATCAAAATAAACAAATGTCAATTTATTAAGAAGTACGCGGCATGATCGTATCTAAATCAAAATTAAATCAGTTTGGAGAGTAAGGCCCCTTAACTGAACCTCATTTAAAACAAAATCCATGTCATGATAGAATCTAAAATTATTAAGTTTTTTGACTCTACTGAAAAGTACAGTTGTGAAGGGAAAGCGACGATTTATGAAAATCGGACTAGTTGTTTGGGCATTACGGTGAGCAAACATAGATACATATACATCATTGTATTGTCGGGTAAAAATACCAAAGAATAACTATAATTTTCACGAAATTCTGGTTATAACGTAGTCACAGTATTTAGCAATAATTGCTAGAAAGAGATTGACAGTATTTTGGTTGTAATATTAGTATACTAACTTGAAGTCGTCCTCGGAGACGTGTTTCTTGGAGACGGTCATGTGCTGGCGGTAGGTCGCGATGGAGGAGAAGCTGCGGTTGCACGGCTCGCACACCAGCGACCCCGCCGCCCTGCCGAAACGTCAAGGACTATTGTACACACACGTTTTTGAAAATCTATCGCTAAGTTGCTGGATGTTAGCAGGTGCACTGTGGGAGTTCGTTGACTTAACATTTATAGGTTGTGACGCCGCAATAAGTTGACCCCACGAACAAACTTAGGTACGTCAACCGCGCTGCGACGCAAAACCGCAACGCAGTGTTGTGGCCTTGCCCACTGACAGTTTTTATGACCAGTTTTATCTGTCATTGTCTTGTCCATTCCTCCGAACAATGAAACCAATTCTACGGTGTGTATACACGCGTAACATCATAGGATACTCAGCACTTTTATTGTACAAGTCTCTAAAAACTCACTTGGCCTGGTGGCTCTTGAGGTGCCGCAGCAGGTTGCCCCGCCACTGGTAGCGCGCGCCGCACTGCGCGCACGCGTACCGCTCGCGCGCGCGGTTCACGGCGCTGCGGATGTCCGCGGGCGTCTGCGCCTCCGCCGAGCCCTCCGCCGTCTCCCCCAGCTTCCTAGATATTTACAAAATTAAAAACCCCCGAATAGGGATGATGAAATGTAAGATATTTACAGAACATCCCTTTTAAATTTAACAAACCAAAAACACCAACATTTTCACATATTTATTAATTATGAACTATTTCATTGGAATATTAAAGGATCATACTTTATTATTCATAACATTTTCAAACAATTAAACAATAAATCTATACTAATATTATAAAGCGGAAGAGTTTGTTTGTTTGTCTACTGGTCCGATTTGAACAATTCTTTTTTTGTTGGATAGTCCATTTATAGAGGAAGGCTTTAGCCAATGGGAGCGAAGCGTCAGTGAGAAATGTTGCAAAAACGGGAAAAATTATTCACAGACTTTCGTTGCGTGCGCTGCATAAACGGTTTATTTAAGTTACTCAAAAAATATGTATGATAGAATTATTGTAATATAGGCGTCGGCATCACGACGACGTTGGGCGTCGTTGGGCGTCGCAGCGTCGGGAGTCGGCGTCGCGACGTTGGGCGTCGCGACGTTGGGCGTCGCGGCGTCGGGCGTCGGCGTCGCGACGTTGGGCGTCGCGGCGTCGGGAGTTAGCGGCGTCGGGCGTCGGCGTCGCGACGTTGGGCGTCGCGAAGATGGGCGGCGCGGCGTCGGCGCCACGCCGATGCCCGACGCCGTGACACTCGACCTCGGGCGACGGGCGTCTGCGTCGCGACGTCGGGCGTCGGAGGCGCGGCGTCGGGAGTCGGCATCGCAACGTTGAGCGTCGGCGTCGCGGCGTCGGAGTCGGCATCGCGACGTTGGGCGTCGCGGCGTTGGGCGTTCGCGGCGTCGGGCGTCGCGGCGTCGGCGTCGCGACGTCAGGCGTCGCGGCGTCCGGCGTCGCAGCGTCGGGAGTCAGCGTCGCGACGTTGGGCGTCGGCGTCGCGACGTCGGGCGTCGGTGTCGCGACGTCGGGCGTCGCAGCGTCGGGAGTCGGCGTCGCGACGTTGGGCGTCGCGGCGTCGGGCGTCGGCGTCGCGACGTTGGGCGTCGCGGCGTCGGGAGTTAGCGGCGTCGGGCGTCGGCGTCGCGACGTTGGGCGTCGCGAAGATGGGCGGCGCGGCGTCGGCGCCACGCCGATGCCCGACGCCGTGACACTCCACCTCACGTTGGGGGTTCGCGGCGTCGGGCGTCGGCGTCGCGACGTCGGGCGTCGGCGTCGCGGCGTCGGCGTCGCGACGTCAGGCGTCGCGGCGTCCGGCGTCGCAGCGTCGGGAGTCGGCGTCGCGAAGTTGGGCGTCGGCGTCGCGACGTCGGGCGTCGGTGTCGCGACGTCGGGCGTCGGCGTCGCGACGTCGGGCGTCGCGAGGTCGAGTATCACGGCGTCGGGCATCGGCGTGGCGACGTCGGGCGTCGGCGTCACGACGTTGCGCGTCGCGGCGTCGGGCGTCGCCGTCGCGACATCAGGCGTCGCGGCGTCGGGCGTCTGCGTCGCGACGTCGGGCGTCGGAGGCGCGGCGTCGGGAGTCGGCATCGCGACGTTGAGCGTCGGCGTCGCGGCGTCGGAGTCGGCATCGCGACGTAGGGCGTCAGCGTCGCGACGTCGGGCTTCGGGAGTCGGCGTCGCGACGTCGGGCGTCGGCGTCACTACGTCGGGCGTCAGCGTCGCGGCGTCGGGCTTCAGCGTCGCGACGTCGGGCGTCGGCATCACGGCGTCAGGTGTCGCGGCGTCGGGATTCGGCGTAGCGACGTTGAGCGTCAGCGTCACGGCGTCGGGCGTGTTTGGTCGGAGCGTAATGTTATATAGCCTAATGTAATGCCGGAAGGCTATATATATATCTATAAAAATGGACTATCCAAAAAAAAAAAATTCAAATCGGCCAGTAGTTCCTGAGATTAGCGCGTTTAAACAAACAAACAATTCACATTTGGGGACTTTCGTTGCATACGCTGCATAAACGGTTTAAGTCAATCAAACGCCACGCGAACGAAGTCGCGGGCACAGCTAGTAATATATATTTATACATCAAATGAAAAACTTCCACAGCAAAACTACGCCATTTCGACACTGCCGACTGTACAATATACTCTATAGTGTATGGATTCATAGTCGCAAACAATATCATTGTATTGTATTGGCCAATTGGCATCACTGACTAGCCTATGATTGTATCATAGTAGGGTTTGTTTACGTTTGGGTTAAAATTACTAGTATCCAAGTGATTAACTTCGTTTTGGCGACATCGTTATCAAAATAATAAAACTTACCACAGTTTAAGTTGTATCTGATGCTTGGAGCTCGTCTTTACGTGCTTCTGTAAGTTTGACGTCGTGGTGAAGGACAACCTGAACATATTATCATTTATCAATGTTTATTTTATTGAGTAGGTGATAGGTATAATAGCCGACTTCAGTGACGGTAGATTATTGACACCAGGGCTCTGTTTCAAGATGACATCGTTATTATGACTTTCGAAGTTTGAAAACAATATGGGATTTGACATAAGGTTCGCTAAATGACATACGAATTCTCTTGTCACAAAGCTTATGTCAAATCGTTAAGATTTGACATAAGCTTTGACTGCGTAACAAACCAAGGCCCTGATTACGTAACTTCTGTGGCTTTCCCGACCGTCGACATCAACTGTCATTGTGACGTTAAATCTTTTTAAAACACGATTTAAAAAATTAATATATCATAATTTTGACGTTTTAACTTTTTAAAAAAAACATTTAACGTCACAATGACAGTTGATGTCGACGGTCGGGAAAGCCACAGAAGTTACGTAATCAGGGTCCAGGGCCCTTGTGGCATTTCACATAAGCTTTGCTAAGTGTCATACAAACAACTTGGGTATAGGACCTGTTATGCGTGAATACGTACTTGCAGGGCTCGCAGTAGGGCCGGCGCTTCTGCCCGTTCTCTATGCGGTGCGTCTCGAGGTGCTTGCGCAGGGAGGTGCGCCACTGGAACGACTTGGGGCAGAACTCGCACGGGAAACTCGCCTTGCTGGATGTTAATTTGTTTATTTCAATATAGGTCCTCTGTTAATTTATTTATTCAATATGGGTCCTAGGTTAATTTTTTTTTTCAATATGGGTCCTATGTAAATTTGTTTATTTCAATATGGGTTCTATGTAAATTTGTTTATTTCATTATGGGTCCTATGTTAATTAAAAAAACTTGTTGGTAGGAACTAGTACCCAGATAATGACAGAAACTTTTGTTCCTATAGTGGGATTCGAGCCCGCAACCTCCGTTTTAAGCGACGACGAACTGATGATAAACCATTAAGCCACAGAAGTCGTCAAAATAACCACTATGGATATTGATTGAGAGACATTTCATAGGTCGAATTTTTTAAACATGAACTATATTTTGAGCCAAATCATATGCAAACAACTTAAATATATTTGTATTCCTACCTTTGATCCTCTGAATTATCTGTTAATGTTTTGGTATCTTGAGGCTTTTCAAAATCAAAGTTAATTTCCGTGCTGAAAAAAAATTTACTTCTTAATAATAATCGCTTCTATTATGAACCGGTGGTAGGCTTTTTGTTGACTTTCCGAAAATAGCTTGTTAAGTTTCATTTGGAAATAAAATATCTTGAATTTAGAATTTTTTTTTTTGAATTTGAAAAATAACATTATAATCATATCAATAAGGAATTTATTATTATCCCTAGGGACTAGGGAGACCTGTGTCATCTAGCTTATATAAATAAATTAATATATATAATCACCCCAGACAATGTGTCAAGTTATAATGCTTCACCGCGGACCTCTTGCTGGTGAACCTATCGCTGCAGGCATTACACTGATACCTTTGCGTGTGTCTGTTCATGTGGTAGTTGTATGAGACCTCAGAACTGAAGGCACACTCACATATTTTGCATCTGAATAATGCTGCATGCTGCAATTAAAAATAATTTTGGTTATGCCGTTGCTGGTAGACAGACAGTGGCAGAAAATATACTATTGTGTTAACACAATAGGTACACAGTGGTGAGGAGATCTCATAACTCCATACCTATCGGCTTCATGCCCTTTGAAGACCCTAATCCTAGCTGTTAAACAGTCTAGAGCTCCCTTCTGAAAGAGAACCAGCCTTTGGATGGATCATATTTTAATTGTTTTAAAACTATGAATGTGTCATTGTCATTCAACGATTGTATAAACACTAGAAATAAGCACAAATTAGATATACCAGTGATTAGACTTACCAAAGTAAGTAAATCTTTTAAAGGTCAATGTATACAATAGAATCCCAGAAAACATTCAAAATCTTTCTATAAATAAATTTAAAAAATTACTTAAAGAATGTTTGTGGGCTAAAGGGCATTAATAAAATCATTAACCTTATAATAAAGGTTAATGATTTTATTAATGATTGCACACCCTGGTAATAAGGTGCCTCTATGCTAGGTTACAACTTTGTACACTTTGTTTTTATAATTTTACTTTAAAGTCATAACATTGTTATGTATATTATATATTTGAAGAGAAAAAGAACAATTTTCCATTATTTTTGCTAAAAGAAAGCCCCGCGCGAGTTTCTTACGCCGGTTCTTCTTGCCGGGCTAGTTTCCGAACCGGTGGTAGGCATCATGTAGGACAATTCTATAAGTGTTATTTAATAACCTATATGGAAATAAAAATTTTTGAATTTGAATTGATTCAGTACCACAATATAATAAAAGTACATATTTTACCCACCCTTTCATGCTTCATATGAATATGATCTTTTAAATCGTCAGCATTAGGAAAAGACACTATACATCTCTCACATCTGAACATAGCGTTGACATAATCTTCTTGATTCCGTAAACTATTTCTTTCCTCTTGTAACTCCTCTGTGTTTAATTCAATTTCTGTATATTCCAACACTTCATTTTTTACTTTACTACCATTTACCACTTTCTTTTTTTTTCTTTTTTTACATATCTCAATAAGGGGTTTCTCATCATCATTTGAGTGAAAATCGTCCTCAATTTTTATATCTGTATCATCATACTGAGTTTGTGTTTCTACTTGTATGACTTCAAAATAATATTCTATACCTTCATCTGGTTTATAGTCTACATTAAATAGATCTTGTGTTTTCAGTCTTGTTTGAGGTTTGCTCTTTTCACATATAGAGTCCTGGTATAAGAGAAATAAATAAGTAAGTCGGTTTGTATTTATAGGTTTGTTTGTTTGTAGTTTAACTAGGCTACAGTGGTTTAGATACATTTTTTTTCGTTTAGATTTAGGATATAAATTCTAAATAGTATTTTTGCCATAATATAAGATGCATGATTTCAAAGTTACATAGGTACTTAATTATTATTATATTAGGTTGCATGTAGTAAGACCACCTTTTGTACAGTCCCTCTAGTTTATTTATAATAGTGTATAAATGTTCTATATATATAGAAGTATACTTACGATTTCTACACTATTTAATAATTTATAGGAGTACGTAACTTGATCCTTAAACTTTAAAAATCGATATAATTCAGCAGTACATTCCCAACACAAATACAGCGGTAGATCATCCGGGACCGGCATCTTGAACAAATAAAATTTAACAAATAATACTTGTGTAGTAATTTAAAATATGCTTTGTTCCATGAAACTTATTATGAATTCTTTATGTTCTTACCGGTATATTTCGAATTATTTCTTGGAAGCATTCTTTTTCCTTTGCGGTACTAATATGATGCATTTTACGTTGAGAATTCATACAGCCACTACATTTATTGTTTGAAAACGAACTCATCTTGACAATTTCTTTAAAGGAATAGCCGAAATTTTATTGGTAAAGTTTATGAAATACATAAATGTTTGTTTTGTTTGCTTTTGATTTTTGTTTGGGTTGGGACAATAGTCTTCTTCTACTTCTTTGAAAGTGACAAGCGATGACAGTTGACATTGATTGTGAAATCGTTCCTTTACAAGCAACTAGCCGCGAAGCTAATTTTATTTTGAGATTTTAATAATATTTCATGGTCTTTATTCCCACGCTCTCTTTCACGCACGTCTTTTTATATAATATAAATTATTTTTTATACATTTTTTTATAAAATAATAAGTTCTAAGATAGAAAAAATTACATAAATTACTTGAAATGAACACTGGTAATCTAAGCTTTTATGTCAAAGCGAAACGAAACGTAAAACTATAATAAGAAAGTCGAGCATTTGCTAAAATATATTTTTCGCGTCTTAAAAATGAAAAAAATTGAAGACACTAACGAGCAAAAATGGAAAATTTAGTACATTTAAACTTACCAGCGTACTACGAATCAGACGTTATTAATGAGAAAACACAAAAACATACTTGTTTATGCTGTCTTGCAAAAAATGTCAAACTGATTAAAATAATAAATTGTGAACACGCTACTACTTTTCTAAACAATTTAAAGCCACAGGTATTTTTTATTATATTTTTAATTGCATTTATAAACTACTTCTTTACTAGAAGACTTGCTAACCTATTAATAAAGTAATAGGTATATCATATAGTAGGTATCATATGGATTGGTATCTTACTTATACACTGTACATATTCAAGTAAAGTTAGGTACATTTAAGGTTTTCGTGCTGTTTTTAGCTTCAGCTGAACAAGTCTGCAACAGTATGCTTCATGTGTCATACTCTGATCAAGAAATTTCATAATTTCAAATTACAAGTTGAGAGGTCCCTTGTACAACTGGACCAGCATGGTTATGAATACTTTCCACATAATATCATCAAACAAGATGTAAGTAGTGATAATAAGTAAATAAAATATCTTATAATATCTCATTCAATTAGGGACAGTAACTTGTAGGAACCATAATAATACTTGTATATATAAATAGTAGGTATATACATATTCTTTTAATAAATATTTTATTCATTCTTCATTTTTAAAAGGTATTTTATTTTTTCAGACAACAAATTTTACCTATTCAAATATAGAAACAAACTCAACAGTTGATTCCAAACCTGTTGAATATGTATCAACTCCGTTTCCCATAGCACATAATGAAGTAGAAACAGAATTTCCAAATGAAAAATTCTCAGAAGTTAAATTGGAAGTCAAAATTGAACATGACAGTTATTCCGACTTGGAAGAGGAGGCTGTAGCAACAAAAAAGAAAAACACAAAAAAATCTCGGAACTCCTTAGAAAATAAATACGAGGGAAAAATTAGAGTAGTCACTCTGTCTATGGACGAAATGTTGGAGGAGAGAAAGAATGATGCAGCAAAGCCGGGGTATTTGAATTTGCCTTTCAAATGTGAGAAATGCATCACTGGTTTTGACCATGAGCTGACATTGAAGGAACATATTGAGAAGCGACACACCAAGGTATGTTATATCTATGATATTATCAATTATGAAGATTTAGAATCTGAAATTTTATCTTAGTGCATACATTCTTCACGGACTGTTGTGTTGTTGTTATGTTACTGACTGACACTATAAATATGAGTTATGAGTATGTGTTTTCTATTCTAGCTGTATGTGCATGTGTAATAGATTCTATGAATAAGTGATTGATGAATTCCGGTATTTCTTAATTGTTTGCTATTTATTTTGTATACCTACATTAAAAAATCTGTTGCAGAAAAAAGGCGGTTTCACATGTGAAATTTGCAAGTCGGTTCTAAGTACAAAGACATCATTTGATGAACACAATAAAAGGCATTTTAAAAGGTCAGTAATTCGATACTAGGTTTTTAGCGATTTTCAAATATATTTTTTTAAAATGTGAAGATTATTATTTTTTTAAAAAGCAACGAGAGAACGCACTAAAGAGATCTTTTCTCTATGCTATGCGTTCTAAGTGTTTACTTTTTTCATGAATGCTTTGTGTCCTCAGGTACGAGTGTGTGGAGTGTTACAAGAGGTACAACAACATCTACTCAGTCCTCAAACACTATAACGAGCTGCACGGCAAAATCGACACGCACTTCGCCTGCAAGATGTGTGACTATACCACAGAGTAAGTTACAGTATTTTTTTGGTATAATTATTTCTTATGCTGTAAGTTTACTAATCCAATGAATACTTTTTTAAACGGAATTCCAGGTCGCACCGCAGCTACCGCTACCACCTGGACAAGCATCGCTCGGCGAAGGTGCAGTGCGCGGACTGCGGCAGCACCTTCGTCAACAAGACCGGCCTGCGCGTGCACATGTTGTAAGTACCTATCTACCCCCGTCTATGACACAACCATAGACTAGTTAGTGATGCGAATACAATGATTATTGTTTGCTACTATGAATTTAAAGAGTATGGACTATATTCTACAGTCGGCAGTGTCAAAATTACGTACTTATTTTTACTGTGAACGGTTATAAAGTGTATTGAATAATAAAGTATGATCCTTTGATATTCTGGTGTATGGAAGTAGATAAGGTATGTAGAAGTGTACACAATAAGTGAATATGTGAAAATCTTGTTGTTTTTGGTTTGTTTACTTTAGGTTAAATTGAAAAGAGACGTACTATACTATTATCTATTAGGTACATACTAGTACTTTCTAGTTTTTTTTTCTGGTAAAGCTCTGGATGTCCAAAACGCTTATTTGCTAGAAAATCCTACATTTCGTCCAAAAGTTACATGGTTTTTACTGACTTTCATACTAGCCTGTTATATTGTGTGGATAAGTCCCGATTTCACTTGTTAAAATACCATGCCTTCTCATTCATTAATAGGAATTACGAGAGGAACAGTATGATATTTAACGAAGGTTTAACTTTAACATTGCTTAGTGAAACACGCCTAGTGTACGTAATTCGCATTTCCTCGCTTGCAGCACGATACACGGCGCGTCCCCGCGCGTGTACGCGTGCGGCGAGTGCGGGCGGCGCTACCGCTGCAAGTCGGGGCTGGCCGCGCACGCCGCCGCGCACGCCGCGCCCGCCTACTGCGCCGAGTGCCGCGCGCAGTTCCGCTCGCCGCTCGGCCTGCGACACCACCTGCGCACGCACTCCGCGCACGTGCACGCCGCGGACAGGAAGTATGTTTATTTCCACGGGAAGTGCAGGAGACTACTCAGGGATTCCTTGTCGGCCGGCCTTACAAGGATATGTCCGACTGTACTGGAACAGAGGCGCCGCACCCTACGGACTAATCTCCCTCTTTTCTCATCCTGCTGCTATCAAAATGCAACACTCTTTAAACACTGTCATAATTTTCTTTACTTTCCTTTTTGATTCCCCTTTTTATTGTTTTTTTTTAAATTATTATTTACACATAGAGTTACAAACAGGAAGTATGTCAGATTATACCTCAAACTATATTACAACTCGGCGTCAGCTGGACCGGCTAATTAAAAGAGGTAGCGGCTATGGATGGATAAGGGCTGCCCTAGAATGGGACGGTTTGCTCTCATTGGGGAAGACCATTAGATGATTAAAAGTTAAAGAAAATATTACGCAAAGTGAGGACTGTGATTCAAGCCAAGTAGATGCCAACTTTAAAGACATTGGAGGTTATATAGTGTGTGGCGGCACTACTAGCGCCACTATCCTGCATCACGCTATCGAAGTCCGGCGCTATATATGTTGCAGTCATCTAATTGAAAACACCAATTCATTGAGTGACTAGCGTTTTTATCAAATTACGACATTAAATTGAAAGACTAAAGGACAACTCGTCACGTCATTTAGTCATTTAGCGTAGTCGTTGAATTACCTACTTACGGAATATCAAGTTGGGTGACATTTTTTTCTAATTTGCGCTCATACTACCGATATTTTATCGATAAATGTAACTTTCACTTGCAATAGTATAAATAATATAAATACATCCATTTAGTGTAGTTTTGTATGTTTTATTAGCTAAATTAGTAAAACGATGCCGTACAGCATGTTTAAAACTTACCTTCATTATGTCGTTCGTACTCAGTCAGTTTCACCTCAAATTTTTCTTTAAGAGTAGCCGGCGGCGACGTACTATTAGATAAATCCATGCTGTCACACTATTTTATAACGAGTATCGCATTATAATGTAGATTTAATTAAAAAAATATCAGCACAGTGCTATTTGACGCCATATGTTTTGGTGACTACTAGCGCCGCAGTGAGAAAAAATTTCAATTACTTGACTGAAAATACAACATTACAATCCGCTAACTATAGTTCGTCCTTGATAAATTTAACCTGAAGGTAAACCAAACCGAAAACATAGAAATTTTCCTATAATCACATATCGTGCACACTTATCAAAACTTTCACGGGTATAATAAAGGATTAAACTTTATTATACAATACATTTTAAAACAATTAAACAATTATTAATATGTTTAAACATCAAATGAAAATCTTCCACAGAAAAAATACGCCATTTTGACACTGCCGATTGTAGAATGTAAGCCTATAAGTCTATGGATTCATTGTTCAATCAATGTTCGGCCTAGTCTTTCAATTTATTGTCGTCATTCGATAAAAACGCTATTCATTCAATGTAATAGCGATTTCAATTAGATGACTGCGACATATAGACGACATTTGAAAACTACAATGGGCTTCGGCCTGACCGAGCATACCACTTCGCTCGGACGGAGATCTCCCTTTGGGGCTTCCACTAGTTACACCACATTGGTGACCCTCGACAGAACACGCCTCCTTCATCATCATCATCACTCCCCGCCCCTTCGCACCACACCAGTCAGCTTCAGCCTCTTCGGGTACATCGTCCATTAGCCGACTCCCACAAGTGTGTTGTAATTTCCGTTTGAACCAACGATTATTTTATCAACAGATTCGCGTGCTCGGAGTGCGACTCCAAGTTCCTGTCGAACAGCTCTCTACAGGAGCACGTGGACTGGGTGCACAGACACAACGCCAAGCACGCCTGCGACCTGTGCTCCAAGGTAAAGATTGACATGTACAATCTGTTGTGATGCTACAGCCTTTGGTTCGGATCCGTTCACACATCCAATAATACACTTGGATTAAACTCTTATTTTTATTGAGTGAGTGACACGTAACATAATAACATATAACTAGGTTATAAGTTATTATGTTACGTGTCACTCAATAAAAATAGTATAGTTTTTATTTTAATTTTGTCTTGTATTATTATTTGCAGGTGTTCAAAAATCGTTCTAACCTCAAGAAGCACAAAGAATTCGTGCACGAGAAGAAACGGCCGCCGCGGAACAAGATATGCGACCACTGCGGCCGGGGGTTCACAGTGAGTCCTACTTTTATTTTTAATTTGAAATCTCACTAAACTCGAGAACGGCTAAACCGATTCGGCTATTTTTAGTCTTGAAATATATAATCCCGGGAAGGTTCAAACGGTTCATCACAAACTGTTTGTATGCTCAACGATGGGGTCAGCTAGTAAAGTATATACTAAATAGTTTATTTTTGCAGACGGCGTCGATCCTGCAAGCGCACATACGCACGCACACGGGCGAGCGGCCGCTGCGCTGCGCGCGCTGCCCCGCCACCTTCGCGCACTCCGCCGCGCTCTACACGCACAACAAGCTGCTGCACGCCACATAACCTCAAAATATTATAACTTCAAAAACAAGCATCAACCATGAAGTAGGAACATTAAACTGATTTACGCCACGACCTCAAAAAAACCCTTAAGCCAGGAATAAATAAACATGACGTGTTTGAGTTTTCGTTTTAAACACTGTGTTTAATAGATAAGAATACATTTTTTTAATCGACCAGCTAGATCTCCGTCGACATTTATGTATTTATAAGTCAATTATTGATATTTATAAAGTGTATTTCTATGTATTGTGTATTAAAAAGTAAAAAATAAACTATAGTTTTTAATTTTCTTAGTCTTTTATTGTATATTTTTTACATTGGTGTATGGGCTATATGGATGTATTAGAACATGGCTGGCCATAATGTGTAACCACGGCCGGTCTGCCGCGGCGCCGACGGTGACGTCACTCGTCGGTGACAACGACGGGCGGTTTGCCGCTCGCCGCCACCTTGTGCAGGCGGCGCCGGTGCGCGGCGAGCGCGGCGCTGTGGCGGAACGCGCGCCCGCACTCCGCGCACGCTAGCGGACGCTCGCCCGTGTGCGTCCACTCGTGTTCACGGAGACCTTTTGCATCCTATAATAAACAGTGACAACATAATTTAATACAATGAATGAAAGATGTCGCAAAATTTTTAATGAGGGAAGTTGAGTTTAGAAGACGTTATAATGTAATAAGTAGGTACATTGATTTTAAAGACAATTATTTAGATTAACGCACTTAATACGTTACGACATATTCTAAAATGTTTAAGTGACAGTTTAAACTCAATTATCTCGAAATCCGAATTCTGCGACATATCACCTTCATCCGTCATGTCTTCAAGTCATAGTATTGCCCAGTTCAAGTATGATATGAATTTTATTGAAAAGGTGTAGATTTACTACACCTTTACACATGTAAGCATACTCATTACATTCTTGAGTTTAAATAGAAATAATTAACTCTTAAACAAAAGTTATTCACTGCAAATGTAACTTACCCGGAAAGCCTTCCCGCACTTTTGGCATATCTTGTCGCGCGCGTTCTCTTTGACGCCGTGGTGTGCGCGCCGCACGTGCCGCGTGACGCAGCGTCGCGTCGCTAGTGCCTGCGTAAAAAAATGCTTCCGTAACGTCTTCAAAGACCTCGCGACATACAATTTCGTGTTATTGTACATAATATATATTATCGTTGTAGACACATATTTATAATCTATAGTCCCCAACGCATACTCGGCTGTTCCTAAATCAACTAACCGAACCTAACACACATAATGTAGCTGTGTGTACATTGAATTTTGTTGATTGAAGACTAAAGAAAAAAATTAAAGTAAGTTTATAACATAAGTAAAGTTCTTCATTCTTAAAAGTGAAACTGAACGTTTTTTTTATCTGTCAAATAGGATCTCCAGTGAGATTGGGTTTGAGACTTTTTTTTTAATACGAGCCCTTGTAAGGACCGCGCCGCAAGGCGTACCTTGTCACAGACGGGGCACTTGTGTCGCGTGCGGCTGAGGTGCTGGTAGTTGACGTGGTCGCGCAGCTCCGCCCGCGACCGGTATCCCTTCTCGCACGAGCTGCATTTGTACCTGAAAATACATATCGTTTGAAAGAATGTAAACAACGCCCTTAGTCAAACTTATTTAAAAATAATTTGTAGTTCCTTTTCTGGCCATCTCATGCGCCACGCCTAAAAAGTAAATTCATTGTTGAGTCGTCAACATTTATAATACATTTTTCTATCGCGCAATAAACCGAGTTTGATTTTTTAAATCTAATGATTGTATCATATCCCTCATAAACAGTCAAAGATGCGGAATGCGGATATTTGATCCCGGAGGAAATTCTTATTCCCGTTAAATCTGAATTCGATAATGATCCAATGTGTACGATATCGTATCCGTCCATTTATTTAACCTGCGACGAGATGATTTTCTAAGCATATTATAGTAGATAGCGTGTATGTACACATGCATGTCATACAATGTGTGGTGTTCACTGACAATTTGTGTTGCGATCTTGCAATACTATGGGACGCAAAGAAAGCACCCAATCAGTAAAAATAATCTTTTATTTTCGTTTTATATTTCTATTCTTTTATAAAAAAAACATCACTCACTTCAATACATCGTGCATGGCGTGCGGGAGAGTATACTTCAAGTGATGCTCGTACGACGCACGCGACACGAAGCGCTTGTCGCACGCAGCGCATGCGTACTGCGTGCGCGCGGAGTGCGTACGCGCGTGCGTCCGCCACAGGTCGCGCCGCACGAGCTTGCCGCATGTCGGGCACTGCGAACGGGGTAGCGGACCCAAGTGCAGTCTGAAAAGTTGAAGAATTTGTGAACATAATTTCAGTGCAACGTATTTAACTTAACATTGAATGAATGTCTGTTGATGAAATGGACTGTCTTGTATAAATTTACTAAGTAGTAATAATTTCATATAGTATATCTATTGTAAGATTAATTGATCGTCTGTTCCTTAAATGTATCTTTCGCTGGGGTACACGCGAAGAGGGAGTGTTCTGCGAAAGTAAAGATTTGAAAACGTAACACGGGAAGCGTCAAGCAACTTGTTTGTGCCAGTGCTCACATCATATTCGGCTAATCTCGGCCCACTTCGCGAGTACTCTGAAGCAAGCAAGCAATTATATCGTCAAAATAATATTTTGTTATCATCTCTTTACATCTTCCTATAAATAAGAATATATGGCTGTTCGTTAGTCTCGCTAAAACTCGAGAACGGCTGAACCAATTCGGCTATTTTTTGTCTTGAAATATTCGAGGAAGCCCAGGAAGGTTTTAACAGCGAGAAAATACTGTTTGTATACTCAACGAAGTGGGTTAAAAACAAACAAACTCCACACAACATGTTTTATACTCAACTGCTCATGTCTATTAAGAGTGCTTTTGAAAGCAAACTTTTTATCGCAAGTAGCGCACTTGAACCACTCCCTGTGGCATCTCTGTACATGCTTATACCTTTTGTTTTTGTTGCTGAAAAAAAAGATTAATTAATCGGCACTTTGTTACTACATTTAAAATGTGTGTAAGGTATTTATGATATGGGCCTATTTAGCCTGAAATAAATGGTATTTAATTTGATTTAATATAAGTTAAGGAATATTAGGTAGGGATTTGAATGAGGGTCTTCTAATAGTAGAAGTTAATTGAAGCAGATAGGAATAGTGTTATAATAATAATAATACTTCCCACATGACGACGGAGTAGGACGGATAACCGACACAAATGGCGGGTGATCAGTCGCAGGACCTACTTTTTACATGCCTATCCGACGCATGGATAATCTTTCTTGTCAGACAATTAGGTAATTAGCCTGCATTGTTCTAACCTAACTTGAAAACAACATATTTTGTTGTTTCAACGCGGGAATCGAACCCACGACAGGAGTCTAGAGCGACGCTCTGAACCACTAGACCACGAGGTGTATGGTGTTATAGTTATTTCATGTCACTATAAGGTAGTGAAAATAATACCTACTCAAAACATTGGTCACATTCTGTACAAGAATATCTGTATGTTGTTTTATCATCCGGTTTTGCGCCTGGTTTGTTGCCAGAGTGTTTTCTTTTTTTATTAACAACTTTTGCCTCTTCATTTGAAAGTTCAATTTCTTTTTCCTTGTATTGTAAATTTGAAAGGGGTATATCGTCTGTCTCACTCTCAGTCTTAATCGCAATGTCTGGACCACAGTCTACAAAATTAAGATCACAAGAGGTATATTCTGGCTCTGTGAAAGTGTTGTCAAAACTGTTTTTGTGGTATGTCGACAATGCTGAGAGACATTTCCATTTGTATTTGGCCTGAAAAGTATGTTATTTTTTATTTCTTTCAACAGAATTTCCGAATATTTATTTTAAATAAAGGAATTTAATATTCAGATCACTGCTGGTTCGATTTTAATGAAAGGATTGTCTTGTGTGTGAATGGATTCTTGATAAAAGCCTGGGAAACATAGGCACTATTGGGTAATATAATTTACATAACCGGGGATAGTTTTTTTTATAAAAAAGTATTTAGCAAAGGTTATTTATACTTTATTCAGTTCTGATGAAATAAGCAACAGCTGCTTCTGTGCGACACAAGCTCTGTTTCTGAATTCACAAACTTTCTTCAAGAGTGAAAGACACTCCCAACACATAAATAAGTTGGCTGCTCCTTTGAAAAAGCTTTCCTAAAAAAAATTAATACATTATATACAAGCTTATTCCCTTAGAGCCTTACTAACTTTGTTAAGTCCCAAATTATAGTGAACCTTTAATTGGAATCTGGAAAATAGCATGTTCTAATAGTTATAGTCTACAAGAGAAATAATCAAACCTCATAAAGGCCTGATAGTTGATACATACAGTAGCCAACAAGCTGTTGTACCAATTCTAGAATTCTCAAAAAATTTTAATTATTTTTTAATTAAGTAATATGCTAGAAAAAAAATTTATCTGAATTGATTTGTTGAAACAGAGAACTAACTGTCCAGAGTTTTTTTATTGTGACTACACAATAAAAAAAACTGCGTGTACTAACTCACTCTGCCTTTACACTCTCATAAGCCCATGGATCTTTGGAACAGCTTAGGGGAGGCCTTTACCAAAGGGCAATCAGATATAATTAAGTAAAAGTATAAAATCATTGTAAAAAGACAAAAAGAATCTAAATAAAGGCTTATTATATTTTATTTATTTTACTAAGCCCATGGATCATCTTTATTGATCACAGGAAATCAGCAGACTTTAAACAAACTTTTTTGTTGCTCCAACGAGGCAATCGACATTATTGTCACTGGATCACGTAAGTATTATAGTCACTCATTCTTAGCTTTGTTTACGTTTACGTCACATTGAATCGGAACTGAGTATGATAAGGTCGAAAAGTACTACATCGTCTTGTTGGCGACCGTTTGTAAAATATACTAACCTTATATGCTTCTCTATCGTATGACAGTAAATAGTACAAGTTGTTAACACCTTCAGGGACTCTACATAGCTGAAGCAGTTTTCTATCGTCGCTAATACAAGTGCAGCAAACCGTTTTTAAAAAACTTTCCGAACCCTCCATATTGTATTTTAACGTGTTTAGAAGTTATTGTCGAAACTATATACGCATCCTAAGTAATATCATTTTATCTCAATTTAAGTGTAATATTATCAACAAAATATTATTATGTTATACCAGTATAAAAATATTATCACAGAACAATAACAAATTCCAAAACAAAGCAGCTACGAGCTGGTTTTGACATAACACATCTATGTCAACATGTCAAGTGTATGTCACTGTCAGCCATAGACAATAACTTATTTTTATTTATAAAAGGCCGAACGAATGTAAATCAAACATTGATTTTTGTTTCAGATTCGTGTAAGGAATGAAACTTAGAAACAACAATAATATGAAAACAATAGCAGCATCTGTATCTATTTATTAAACATCTAAAGTATTTTTACAAAAATGGAAGCATTGACCGGAATGAAGACAATACCGGTAGCAAGCATGCGGCGCGTGACTCGCCTGTCCCGCACTACCTCATACCACTCCGCATGGTTTCCTCCCATCTTAAAAATACGAATGAAATAAAATACCAAACATAACCAACAACATTTATTTAAAGTGTAATATCTTGTGTATGGCGCGCGTGTGCGACACCAGCGCCTGCCGCTGAGTGAACGACGCGGGGCAGCATTCACACTCGAAGGGCCGCTCGCCCGTGTGTGTGCGGATGTGGTTGTCCAGAATGCGGTTGGTCTGGAATATTAAAAAGTAATATTAAAGCAGGCCTATGCATATGTTGTTAAATGATTTATACAGTACTATGCTTTTGCTGACACGTGACCGCGTCGTTGAGCATAGAAACAGTTTGAGATGAAACGTAAAATTAAACCTTCCCGGGACATCCACGAATATTTCAAGACTAAACATAGCCGGATCGGTTTAGCGAGTTTTAACGAGGCTAACGAACAGTAATACATTTTATATATAAGATTCTCCGAGGGAAGACTCTATAAATACTGTAGTGCCTGGGACAGGTGGCTTTAAATTTCGCATGGTTGCCCAGCACATACGACATTCTCACAAGCTGCATATTATACACAGCTTTATCACTCATCTCTCTCCAAGTTTACTAGTAAAAAATCATCTAATAATTTTCCAAGTAGGTGGATACTTACCGAGAATCCCCTAGCACAGAACGGGCATATTTTGTCCTTGACCCGCGGCACCTTGTCGTGTATGCTGGCTACGTGCTGCCGAAGACGGAAACCGTTCAGGAAATACTGAACATACATAAAAAAAATCAATCAAAGCGATACATATGTCGATAAATCAGCATAAAAGCGTATAAAATAATGATTATAAAAATATAGATTAAACTTATGTTAATATTTTCGTACGTCCGAGGTAAATTTAACCTAAACGTAAACAAACTCAAAACATCGAATTTTTCACATATTCACATAATAATTGTGCACACTCATCAACACTTTCACAGGTATATTAAAGATTCATACTTCAATATCTAATACATTTTGTAACAATTAAACAATAATTAACATACATATTTAAACCTCAAGTGAAAAACCTTTACAGTAAAAATACGCTAATTTGAGACTACCGACTGTAGAATATAGTCTATAGTCTATGGATTCATAAAGCAAACAATAATCATTGCATATATTGGCCAATTGGCATCACTGAGTAGTCTATGGTAGTCTAGACTAGACTATGTCATATACGGCTTTGTTTACGTTTGGGTTTAATTTATCTCGGGCGTACTATATATTACAAATATTGCGTTTCAAAATGACAGGATGTAACATATTAAGCAAATTTGTTCACTTTTAAAAGTGAAACGAAACGTTATTTTATCTGTCAAACAGGTTCTCAAGCCGAAGTTGTGATCGATATTCTTTTTTCTTTCAATTATTGAGACCGAGCTTGAGGTTGTTTTATTAATACGGGCCTGATTCGAGCCCGTGGTCTATTGGTTAGACCGTTGATTTGAACTTAAGAGTGCGTGCACCAACGGCGGAAAACTGAGGAAACCCACAAATAGTCGGCCTCAGACGTATTAACCAGTCATATATCTGGACTAGGCCGACTGTGTTGTGAATATGCCGTATTTGCTGAAGAACCAGACAACATTGAAAACTAATACTGCTATTTTAAGACACCAGCGTATTCTTTCTCACAGTGGTAAAAATCACCCGCGTATATTATACAGGCACCCGCGTATAATATTAATGAGTGATAATACTTTAGGGTGTGTATATGCCTCATATGTAGAGTATACTGTGAAAGTACCAACACTGAAAGAGGAACTTTTTTTTACTTATTGTATGGGCAAATTTATGATGTTGGAGCATTTCTCATAGAAACATAAAAGTCAAAAGTAAGTCTTTCAGCGCTGGTACTTTCCCAGTATAGTCTACATGGGAGGCACATACACACCCTAAAGTATTATCACTCATTTATTTTACACTTTGTATAAGCAAAATATGTTATTAAGAATGTATTTGTCTATCAAACGCTTTACCTTGTCGCACGGCTGACAGTAGTGTTTAGTCTTCTTGAGGTGAACGTGGTTGTAGTGGTTGGTCATGCTGCACCGCCGGTCGTACACCTTGTCGCACTCGGGGCACGGTATCCTGGAAGTCATCATTCATTACTAGCGGTCCTGGCAAACTTCAAACGACTCTGACAACGCCACCTTACACCTACCGGGTCCAATTAATACATATAAGGTGTAAAATAAATCTCTCTCGACGCAGTAGCACAGCTCGCGCGCGGACTTCACGCGGTGCGGACTGTTGCACACTTCACGCCGGTGCGGGGACATACTCACCCCGCTCTCTTCCTGTGTTTGACGCTCATCTTGATGTGGCGGGTGTAGAGCGAGACGTTGTCGAACTGTATGTTACACTCGACGCAGTAGCACAGCTCGCGCGCGGACTTCACGTGGTGGAGGCTGTTGTGCCGCAGCAGGCCGTTGAACGTCTTGTACGTCCTGTTGCAAGCTTCACACCGGTGCATGTCGTGATGTTTTCTGAAGAGTTATTTGAAATACATTGGATTGAAACGTGTCAAGTAATCCTTTTTCCGTATTCTCTTTTATAGTCTGTGCGATGTAGTAAGGACCTAGCTAGACTTAATGGTTTTCGTGGTTACCACTGTCGATCGTCTCACAGAAGCTGGTTGATATGTCAGGTAGGGCCGACATCAGTCTGCTCACTACAAGTTTTACGATTACTAAATAAAATAGGCTCACCGTATATGTTTGATAAGTTTCATTTTCGTAACGAAGCTTTTCCCACAGTGGTCGCAGGTCACCTGCTTGTGTAGCCGCCTGTAGTGCTCGTAGAAGTGAGGGAACTGCCTGGAAATAAGCATTTATTAACATCACCCGCAAATATCTTTATAAACCGCTGTTATGTAATACTGAAATCTTCTATTTGGCTTACTTTCCGAATTTCAGACCATTTGCCAAAAAGTCGCTGGAAAGGTACTGCTCTTGTCATTTCTGCCGAGCAGTCTTAAGCGCACACTCGTTTTAACCGACTTTCAAAAAAAGGAGAAGGGTCTCAATTCCGTCTGTTTTTTTTTTATTATTACTAGCTGACCCGTGCCCACTTCGTTGAGTATACAAACCTTCCCTGGACTTTCACGAATATTTCAACCAGTCTCGAGTTTTAGCGAGACTAACGAACAGCAATTCATTTTTATATATAAGAGAAGAGATAGATAGAAGATAGATTATTGATTTTATTTAAATGATTATTCTAGTAAAGAGCACTTACGTGAACTGTAGCCCACATTGCAGACACTCCACTGACCTCTTGTGCGTACACAACAAATGTGTATCAATTTGACCGCTGTGGTAGCACTCAAAATCGCACATATTGCATTTGTACTTCGTGTAGTGCGCCTTGATATGTCGGGAGAGTCTGTACTTCGTACGCAAACGTCGGTTACATATATCACATACGTACTGATCATATAACTGTAAAAGAATGGAAATTATTTATCATTATTATTGATATTTTCCAAAAACTTTTTTGTTTAGATCGAATTAAATCTAAACGTAAATAAAGAGATCGTTAATAGAACATGTAGGCGTTACAGGTTAGGTTTTATTATTCTACTAGCTGACCCGTGCCCACTTCCTTGAGCATTAAAAAAACCGTTTAAACATTCTTCCTTCTTCCACGAAGATTTCAAGACCAAAAGTAGCCGAATCGGTTCAAACGTTCTCCAGTTTTAGCGAGACTAACGAACAGCGATTCATTTTTATATATAAGATAGGTAATATAAAATTTATTACGACACAACGAATATTATGGAAAGAAAAGTAGAGGGGAGAAGAGGAAGAGGAAGACCTAGGAGAAGTTATATAGAACAAATAAAGGAGAAGATAAAAGTTCGGTTGTATCAAGAGGTCAAAAGTAAAGCACAGGACAGAGAAACATGGCGATTACTCCACCAAGACACAAGACAGACAAGAGACAAGAGCCTAGCTCTTTATTTTTAAATGAATGGAGGAATATACTATTTTAATATTTCTTATTTAGTAATTTATTATGCAATAAAAAAATACAAGGACACATTCGTTTCGTTTATTATTTTTTGAACGTTCTGAAAAAGTTATAATACTATCAAATATATACAACGGTTAAACAACAATAATTATACTAATGAATCACAATTGAATATTACCCGAAATAGGTGCGTTTAAATTTTCGCGCCTTTTATTTTTAATGTGGGTAGATTTGTTTTATTCAATCGGTCGAGTTCGTCAGTATTGTTCTTTTTTTAGTTACTTAATTTACAACATATTTGCAACCATTACATAGTAATCACGTTTCAGGCTTAAGTATTAGGTTTTGTTGCACCAAATATGGTTTTAGTATCCCTTGCTCCGTTATGGTATATGGGAAGTGTTCATTAATATAATAAAAGTACATCCGTGTGTTTGTTGTGATAACAAGTGTTGTGGTACGATGGGACCTACCTAGGAGGTATGTTATTACAAATTACTTTACTTTTGTACTAAATTTGCTTTAATTTGTATAAACATATGGTTTTATCTCCAAAGGAATCCACTAGTTATATAGAGACAACAGACATTCTATTAGATATAATACAATATGGATTTCTTAATCTGAAATAAATTATTTGATTTGATTTGATTAGAAAAAGATAACCTTGTAGGGCAAGGTAATCGATAATTGCAATAAAAATTAAGTATCGCGCGATTTTTGCCATTCACTATCATTAGATAATCAGAAGACCAGATCTGGGGGCACGGTCGTGCCCCGCCAAGACGAGCCAAGCGAAACGCAAGGGCACTAGCTACCTTTTCTCGAAAGGTTTCGGTCGTTTTTTTGAACTCTCATAACTTTGCTTTGGATGATGCTTAATAGTTGAAAATTTCAACATATAATATATATTACGTCTTTCGCCTTTTAAGACCCGTGTCTTAAAAGGCGAAATAGATGCTATTCTTCTCTCCCACGGTATAATATACTTTTATCAATTTTAATTGACAAACAAAAACATAATTCATTGAGGCAAAATATGTCTCGTGTCTACATTTTGTCCCAAATATATTGTTTTGGGTCTTAAAATGAGATAAAGCTTAACACAAGTAACTCTTGTGATAAAATGTGGGACCTTTGATAACAGGTCAAGGGGTAAGTGCAGTTGATAGGATTTCAAGGTCATACATTTAAATTCTATCAAGAGTAGCAGATTAGTAAGAAGGGCAGAATTAGACTGACAAAAATAACTGCCACAAGTAAACCATATCATAGTTTACCTTATTATGAAAAGTTTTAACATGCTTCAAATAATATTTTTCCTGTGCAAACCCTGTTATACATATTTCACATTTATATGCCATAATTTTGTAACTCCTTTTCGTTTTCTCTTGCTCCATCCAATACGCTATTTCCTTTTCATCTATTCTTACAGTTTCATACATTCTCATATTATTATCATTCATGTAAATAACTCTATAATTTTTGTTCTCCTCCCTCTTTTTTAATTTAACTTTGCCTTTCACTTTTTTCGTTTTATGTTTTCTCTTGAGGGCATTCTCAATAGGCTCCATTTTTAGATTCTCAGCAACTAAATCATTATTGTGAAAGAAGTCATTAAAGTCTAGGGGTTCACCATAATCATACTCATCCATCGGTTTGTAGTCTATAGGTTCTTCTTTCAGTTCAATGTCGACCTTTATGTTATCCCCATTATTATCATTGAATATAGTGTCTTCACAGTGTTCGACGTCAACAACATTTTGGTTTATTGTTATGGATAAAGTAGACAGTGTTTTGAACTGGAAAACCAGGAAATGTAAAAAAAAATGTACACAGATTACAAAATCAGATATTTTATTTATAAAATATACCTAATGTGTTTTTTTAAATTGCATTTAAAAAATCAGTCATGCGCCAGTAGGACCAGCATATAAATGGTTCCATACAAAAGCACTATTGTATGAGAATCCCACTCAAACATCTATGTTTTGTTGTTTTTTCATCAGTGTTTGTTGTTATTGTAGCAACAAAGATGCTATTATGCATTATGTGAATACTTTTACTGTCTATCAGGATTTATTAGATAAAGCCTGCAGAGTGGTAGACTTATAGTCATAGAATAGTCCTGTTTGTAGCCTTTTTGGCATGGAATCATTAAAAGCCTTTTAAATATAATTTTAAATAGGCTCAAATGCTAAATAAATAAAAATATAATCTAAGAGCTAAAGCTAGTTTGAATAGATGAAGCACTGCAGTGCTGATAATAAATTATAGTATCTAGTGAGATTTCAATTATTTTAAAATCCAAAAGTAAAAAATATATTTTACTAACAGGAAATTATCTTAAATTAAATTATTAAGAATTGAAACTATAATATTAATATCAATAATTATTATTCAAGATAAATATTTTTACACTTTGGTACTAATATGAATTAGGTTTATTAATTAAAAAAGAATATATGTTATAGACTATTTTTACCTGAAATTCTTTATTAGAATCTGACAAATGCTTATTGGCCTCTAGCACTTTCTTGCAGAACTTTTCAAACTTTCTCAAATTGGCATTACATTCCCAGCACATTAATGGTATTTCTTGTTTCTGCGTTAAAATTTTTTATAGTTTACACATCAGTTGTAGCTATTATTTACATCATAACATATTCTGAGCAGTAATTAAGAAAACTCTCTATATAAGCTAATAACTAAAGAAATAATGAGTTATTAATTAGCCGGTGTAAATAGTAGTTTCAAAAGGGAATTAAAGTTTTGCAAAACTTTACACCGATATGTGTTATTAACGAATAATAAATAAACTAACTGTAAGCTCTGGCTACTAAATTTCTTGTCTGGAAAGTGAACAAGTTACATTCAATACAAATACCTACTTAGACTATAATAATATATAAATACTCACTGTATCTTCTACTTTCACTGAATCCTTTATTATTTTATGGTAAATATGGTAATGATTTTCAATAGAAGTCAGAATTCTATCAGTGGCCAAGCAACCACGACATGTTACCCCAGTTTCCCTTAGGTTCGACATTGTTAGAAAATAACCTTAGTTACGATTAGATATATTCATTGATTTTATAGTAAAAATAAACTAAAAAATATCATTTTAAATATTTCCAGCGCTCGACAAAAACTATATTTTTGCCAAATTAATTGTCAGTTGTCACTAATGTCAAAACAACATATGGCATAGAGCCAAAAACCTTTTTTTATTATAGATTTCCAAGTCAAATGTCAATAAACAGAAGTTTTTAGTTAAAAACTGCCGAATCTATTTTAAATAGATTAAAAAAGTTAACCAGAATTATATAATATTATTACATAAATAAAACAAAATATATTGTTTGTACTCATATTGTACTGTACTCATAGGTTTTAAGCTGTGGTTTTAAGCTACGGTTTTTATATATTCGATAGTCTATGATCTTATCCTTACTCTATCGTTTATTATTGTTTTGACTTTTATAATTTGTTTATGGTTTGTTAATGGCCGCTACGTCCTTGCAATAATACTATAATTTTGTTGTATGACTTGCTATTGCAGCTAACTTTTACGTTTTAATTACAAACAGTTAAAGTAAAGGCCTCAAAATTGAGACCTATATTACAATGGAGAATGTCGCCGAAGTGCCTATTGTGCAGCATTTAAATTTGTTACATCCTATGCCCCCTATCCAGGAATCTATGCTTCAGCCGATGAACAATGTACAAATAAATCAAAACCCTCCGGAACCGCCGCCTGCACCGCCAGACGAACAGCTGCAGCCGAAAGTAAAGAACGAAAAAAAGAAAAAGGAAGCTATTGACGGCCAAGCACGTGAAATAATATTTAAGGTGATAAAGTTCTTCGAAAGTGAAAAACAGAACAGAGGATACGCTTTTCCCGTAGAAAATGTAGTCAAGCGAGCTTGTGCTGCTACCGGCCTTTCGGAGAGCACCATTAAAAGAATAAAACGGGAAGGATTGCGAGCAGAAGCGACACAAACGAAAATGACCGGACCTAAGAAGAAACGAGTGAGAAAAACAAAAGTACAACTCGATTACTACCAGCTATGTGCTCTTCGTGGCATCGTCAATAGCTACTCAATGCGGAAAGAGATTCCCACGTTAGGTAAAATATTGACTGCCGCCAAACATGAATTAAACTATAGAGGTGGTAAGGAATCTTTGAGACTAATATTATTGAACAAGCTAGGTATCAAATTCAAAAAGTGTGAAAAGAAAAACAAGAAGCCTCCAGAAATTAATCCACCCCAAATACAGCAAATGTCGAATGTTATGGTACATCAACAAATGGCTCCAATGAAGGCGGAGAACCACTGTATATATACCAACATGATGCCGCAAGTTCCACCTGTGTCCTACTAGTGTAAGTGTATTACTCCGAATATTTCAGATGAGAATAATTAGATGCGAGGACAGAATATTTCTGTTGCCTCTGGTTGAAAAGCATGATCTGGATAGTATCTTCAAATGCAGCAATGATATGGTTACTAAAAACCTTAGTGTAATGCATGTGAATAATATGTCATATAATGTAAATAATAGTTAAGTTAATATAATACAAAGATCATAATAGATATAGTGAATGAATGCCTAACTGTTGGAATTGTGTGGTAAAAATATTGGTGATCATTTTAAAATTAACACGTTGACGGACAGTACTACTGCACTGATTGTAGCTGTTTTGACACTACTTTTTTTCATACATTGCCTATAGGCGCAGTGTCACAACACATAGTAAATAGATTATGATATATGACAGTACGCCTGAAGGCATATAACGACGTACTGTCAAGTAGTTAGTACGAAAAATTTATCGTCTTAAGGCGTTCTGCCTTTTGCTCAACATAGAGTCTTACGTCGAGAGGCGTTCTGTCATATCACTTTTTTAGTCTTTACGTCTGTGGGCGGTACTGTCCTTCAACGTGTTAAATATAATAAATTCATATTATAATTTACAAAAATCAGTTCAGTAAGCAGTTTTGGTGTTTGATCTCTATTTTAAAAGAAGATATGAAGCAGAGTTAAAAGAGAATTACATTTATTGATACTTTTTGCAGCTTTTTAGTGAGGTTTAAGTTTAGGTAATGTTTATTTATTTGTATCTGATATACTGCACTGTTTTTTGTAATATGAATCAAAGAAGTTTATGTCTCTGAATCAGGTTTTATAATGTTCCTTGTAATATTTAAAGTAGATTGAATATTTATTTGTAAGCAATTCACTTAGACACTATATTATGGTATTGAATTTTTTATTACATTACATAATTATGCCCAAAGTGAACTGGGTCTAAAATTCATGCTTTGTGTTAAATCATGTTTAATTTTGCAATTGGCAAATCAGAAGAAAATATACTATCACAGTTTTCTTAAAGAAATCATATTTTTATATTAATACATTATTATTATACCCCAGTTTTTGTGCAATCAGAATTTTATTTTCTACATAATAAAGAATTAGAAGTCTCAACTTAATGATTTCACAACAAGGCTTGGATAATATTGTCATTTACAAATACCAAGTCAGTATTACCAGTGGCATGATTCCCATTTTTATATTTACTTGTACATTATACATTCATATTATGATTAAATAAGCAAATGTAATTCATTATATTAATGATATAATTATAAGGCTGAATATAATATTATAAAATAAATGATATTAATTTTTAATATACAACTATTGGTTTTAATTTTTATCCAATTATAAAAACCCATTAAGAAAATAATACAATGTTTGTAAACATTGTAGGTAGTTAAATAGTTAAAAAAACATTAAGAAAATAAACATAGTCTTAAAATAATCTTTATTTTTGCAAATTGTGCACAATAATTTAAATAATTAATATTGTACTTATTATTAATAACAAAGAAAGTAATGTTTCAAACAAATATCAGTGGTTTTTGGCAATTCAACTGTATGACCTTCATAGAGTTAAGTGCTAGCTTTTGCTTACAATTCATTTTCTTGATCTCAACTTCTTCACAAATACCATTTACCCATATATGTTTAAAATAACTACTTAATAATTAATTAACACTATAGACTAGATCTTAAAAGGAAACTAAACCTTTAAAATGTAAAGATAATATCTTGAAATTGGAATGAAATATACATCAGATTTTGTCCAACTAATAGTACAAAATATATAGTTACAATTGGGACCCTCGATCATAGATAAAGTCGGCTATACATATTGGCCGAGCGTAGGCCAACGCGAGCGTCGGAAATAGATGCAAGGCGAGTGCTATCGTCCACACATTCGACAAAAGCACACAGGTGGCCAATGTAGACGAGTGTTTATAAAGCAGCCCACACGTTGCAATGGCGGCTATACAAACGTGTGGACGCTATTGGCCGAGCGCAGGCGAGCGCCTTTGATTTGTGCACAAAAACCGACACCGATCCGAAGTGAGGCGAGTGGTCGCGAGTGGTCACGAGCGACGGCGAGCGTAGACAAGTGGCAGCAAATGAGCCGTCAGCCGTACACACGTTGGCGCTCGGCATCACTTGGCCAGCTAAGCGAGCGATACCGAGCGATGACATGGCAAGGTAAAGGCAAATAGACTGTCTACATGTTGGCGTTGGCCGTCGCTCGGCCAATATGTATAGGCGGCTTAGAGTAATACATTATACAGCCCCCCCTCCCCTGACTTTTTAGTAGCGAAACAGTAGCGCTACAGAAGTGATATCAACACATTACTATGTGCTGCAAAAAGTCGTCGAGGGCCTTAAGGTACAATTCCGTGCATCGCGATCGATCGCGGCTTTTGTTTTCATGACTATAGCTTAGATGATATTCTCATACTGTATGATCTAAGCTATCATAAAGTCAAATCATTGAGTTTAACACATAGCATAATATATCTTTATTGTTATTTGTTCTACATGTTATTATTCTACATTGTTAAGGTCCACATTTGTCTATTAATATAATTATGATACCTTTATAGCGTCGGCGCTTTTCCGTTTAACACTCTTGTAAGTGGATCTGTATATTTTTGTTATACAAAGTACCCTAATAATGTAAAAATAGAGATGAATATTATGTAGGTGACAAACTTGACGCCTCCATTCTGTTACAATGTGAATTGAGCCTTGGACACGGACTATAATATTCTGAATCTCCCCATCCGAAGGAAATTCTAATCATTGAAAACAGAACATTGGGCGAGCGTCGATTCAATTGGCAGTATCAGTTTGACAACAGTGATTAGATTTTTCCCCAGACGGAGAGATTCAGAAGCATGGAGATTTTATGTACATCAAAATTTCATAAATTAAGGCGCCAATTTTATACCACAAGTTTTAAATAACTAACTTCTATTTACTTCATTACAGTACATATTGCTAACTTCATATTTCGACTCTAGCGCTATTGTAGTCAGTTTTAAAATTAAAATTAAGTACTTTCGTCTGAGACTAAGTTTTCTGCTTTGAGGTACAATTCCGTGCATCGGAATCGACCACGGACGCGCGCGGCTTACGACTTGACACGATTACACAGTTGTCTTGGTAGCAACATTATTTACATATGGAAAATTAATAATATACTCGCATATTAAATGATGTATAGGAAAATAATTGAAGAAAGATACTACAAAATATTTATAAGTTTTCTCCTGCGTTCCTAGACATTGTGACGCCATAATATGTTAAAATCCACGACATTTCTTTATTGTTCTCTCATTAGCTTTTCGTATTTATGTTCCATGTGTAGGTATACAATGTTGCTATCATGACAGCCGTGTCATGCAGTCGTAAGCAGTGCGCGGCCGCGATCGATTGCGAGGCATAGAATTGTACCTTTAGTGATGACTCTAACCCTGTGTTCCAGGAGCTGATAGTAAACGAAAATAACGTTTTTTTCGTT
The DNA here is from genome assembly GCA_905187575.2 of Celastrina argiolus. Classification (NCBI taxonomy): domain Eukaryota; kingdom Metazoa; phylum Arthropoda; class Insecta; order Lepidoptera; family Lycaenidae; genus Celastrina; species Celastrina argiolus. Next base: position 3,217,000 of record LR994597.1, read on the forward strand.
CAGATTCGCGTTTCTTTAGCACTTTAAAGAATCATTATGATCGTTTTGAACTGTTCTTACTCGTGTTCCACAACAGGGGGCTGACAGTGTAGTTCCATTTGTTACGTTTTGGCGCTGCGGTCGAAAGCAAAATGGCGTCGTTTTGTGACGTCACACACGTCTATGGTCTATTTGTATAAGTGTCTAATGATCTATGTTGTCAAAACTCAAATATGGCCGCGTGTAGTTTGTTAGTGTTTTGTTTATCCTCGTTTCTTGCTTGATTTGATACAAAATATTCAATTACTCCGCATATTATTGATACATTATATCAATATTTTATAGTGTGTTAATTAATTTAGTGTATATGTTGTTAGTTTTTCGTTTTAAGGGACTATTTAAGTCTTGTGTCGGCGGTTGCAACGCAACTATTAGTTCATGAAACGGCATTTTTGTTTCCCAAAGAACATTAATTTTAGAAACCTGTGGCTGTCCTTCCTGGTGCCAACTATCCATCGGTCTCTCTAAAGAGCAACTTCGAAAACTTGTTACTGAAAAACACTTTCATAAATATCAATTTGACGAAGAAGGCCAAGATATTTAATCATTCTAATCCATTTCTCCTTACGGATGATGAAATACAGAGCACGGCATGCCTCTATCGTCCTGTGAATCAGGTGAGTTTTACTTTTAAGACGTTATAGTTATAGCTAGTGTAATTATAAAGTATGAACAGTATAATATAATTATACTTAATCTTTGACTCATTAAGTTTGCCAATGTTTTTTGCTTTTGTATAACAATATTAATCTTAAATGTACTCATTTGTTTCAGACAGAAATACCCCTAGGTATACTCCAATGAGGATGTAAATGCTTCTGATGAAATGTTGGTCATTTGAAGAGTGGGTATGTATTAAGTACTATGGCATATTGACACTCATTCTATATGATATTTTAACATATCAAAAGATACTGAAATTGTTTTATTTTTGTGAAATACCAAGGTTTAGTGGTTTGGAACTTGGCTCAGGAATTGGAGGTTGTGGTTTCGATAACTTCATTGAAACAACAAAAAATTTATGTAACACTTGTTTGACATTTATGAAAAGATGGTCTTTTCATAAATGTTAAAGAAGTGTTATGGCAGTTTAAGCATATTTGATAGCAGAATAATAATGCAGTTTTATTTAGGGTATCAACTTATAGTGCTGAAGAACAAAACTAGTTAATCTATTTTTGCCAATTAACTAAAGTTTTTACTAGAAACCCTCCTTGTTTTGTTGTTGTTGTTGGCCGGACTAAGTGACCGGCCAACTTATGTACTGTTTATTCATCTTAAATATTGTGTTATTTATTTACAGAAGTGACTGATCATCTTTTGTGTCGTCAAAGAAATGAAAACAATTGAAATAAGAGCACACTTCAAGTAAGGCAAGTGGCCTTAGAATCAGGAAAACCTGGACTTGTGTGTTACCATCACTAGATGGTTGGATTACGACATTAGAGAGTTTTATTAGGATAATTATTAAAATATTATTAAAAAAAATATTCTGTTAAATATTAATATTCTTGCTATATCAATCAGGGCTTATTAGAAATTTAGAAAATAAATCAATAAATAAATGATAAATGTAACCTGTTTTTATTTTGTATTACTTAATAAAAATAAATTACCTGAACTACAAAAACCTACCTACAAAAAAAATCGATACCTTACTAAAGTATCGATAGCTGGACTCGATTATTCAACCACATATACAATGTGTGTTTGTAGTCTGTGATGTGCTATGGTCTGTGGTGTGCGGTCAAAATGACAGATGCTACAGTGCTGCCAAAACGTAACAACTGGAAACTCGGTAAAATATCACTGTCGTATCTGTTACGTAGTAACTAATACTTAATCTGTGTTCCACAAGCAGGTGTCAGCTGTCAAAAACTGTTCAAAACGCTCAGAATGATCCCATCTTGTTTTTGACGTTTACTTAGATTTCACAGATTTCACTGATCTCGATGTTATTTTTAAGTTATGGATCGAGCAAATTTATTATAGATTCTTTTATAATGTAGTTATTATTGTTAATTTAAAATATAAATAGAATTTATGAGATAAAAAGGAAATGTTAAATTTTGACATCTGTCAGTCGTTCCACTAGCAGTAAAGTTTGTTGAAACGTTCAGATCGAAAATTTCAATAATGTGCTAAAGAAACGACTGTGTGCGTTATGAATGATCTGAGCGTTCAATGTAAAAAGAGCGCCTAAAGGAACACGCCCCTTATCTCTAGTCACGTTCAGAGCAATAAAGTCCCATCCAGGCCATAGACAATTATTTGAGGTATTTGTGTTGCGTGCGGATGTGCGACACCATGGCGGTGCGCTGCGCGAAGGCGGCGGGGCAGTGCGGGCACTTGTGCGGCCGCTCGCCCGTGTGCGTGCGGATGTGATTCGTAAGAATCTTCTGATTCTGGAACCAAAATTGATTATTATGGTTCCGTTTGACGTCCAAAGTCCTTTATGAGAGTACATCGCTTGCTACCGATTGCAGTCCATAGATGTCGTACCGTACCGTTACCGCTCCCAGCGCCACCTTCCGTTAAATCTGTGAACTAAGTGAAAGCCACAAGCCGCCATCTTTGATATATCAGATCATTGTTGCGTCGTTTTTGCAACCATGCAGTCGCTAAAAACTTACTTATTTAAGTTATAAATTTAACTTAACTTTTAATTTTAAAATCTATTTAAAACAAATTTTTGAGTTTTATAAAGTCGTAAAACCGTTACTGATCGTCAATAGAGTTCATTATACAGTTTTTTACCGCGTATCGGGTAGACGTAAATCACGCGATCGGGATATCGCGGTGAAAAGTTCGTCGTTTTGAACTCGTTATTGGCGGCTACTGTAGAAGATGGAGCAGAAAATCTCTTCGCCGTTTGAAATTAGGATCGAAGCAAAGGTTTGCAGCCGCATTTGGTGAGTGACATGATAATTTTTCACGATTATGCGGCGGGTACTAATGATCTATTTCTTGAGATCGTGCCTAATTCGGTGACCTGTTTATCATAGCGTGATATCCGAATAGTATAAAAGTAATTAATTAACAAAACATGCTATTTTTAAACTTTTACGACTACCGCCATTTTTGGAACGGAGACGTATTACCTAAAATGTAAACGTATTAATACAATAAACCGCTGTCTTTTACATTTAAAATGGCTATGTAAATATATTAATACAAATATTTCATTACTAAATCGAATTTTCCATCCGTTACATCATTTACGTTTACTTCGCGGAGGGTAGTAAAATATTTTTTGCGAAGTTGTTCAGCTCTTTTCTATTGCTAATTGAGCCAGTACGTACAGTTCGGCAGATATTTAGTTTAAAATACATTATACACATAACATTTCTGAACGAAATAGATAGATGTTTACACTTGTAACATTTGTGATCAAAATAGATCGATGTTTACACTCATAACATTTCTGATCCAAATAGATCGATGTTTACACTCATAACATTTCCGATCCAAATAGATCGATGTTTTTACTCATAGCATTTCTGAACGAAATAGATCGATGTTTGCACTGGAGGTACCTACAACTTTTCCTGACCTTCTATAGGTACGTTAAACGTCTTGACTGTTCGGTTCTAACAGTAGACGCCTGAAAATATTTTTAATAAACATACCCTAAGCCTATATAATATAGCTTAGAAAATTCATGTTTATGCAGACGCAGATATCTAATGCTTGACAAGCCAAGATAAAAAGTAGGCGGACTGGATAACATACATTCAGGTTACGAACACACAAGTTCTCTAGAACCATCATTAATAAATAAATCGTGGGTATTCGAACAAAAATTATACTGGCGATCCAAGACTTTGCAAGCCATCCTCACTCCTTAAAAAAGAAGGGGGGGGGGGATATAATATATTATATAATATGACCACATAATATATAAGAGATCAAAACTTTACTGTGATATGACTAATAGAATTATTTCAAACTGAGACAAGTGATCGAATAAAATGTACAGTCGGAAGCCTCACATAAATTATCATTTTTCAAAAAGAGGTATTGTTATGAATTTGAACTATGTACAGTTGACGCCATCTCAAATATTATCAATAAAGTGGTAGAAATCCATTGTACAGTCGACGCCCTCACGATATTAATCAAAGTCATTAGATTTGCAAATCTCGTTCATTTTGTAGTTGTGGCTAAAATACCATTAAATATATAACACAGACTGTTGGTATGCTTGATATATAAATATCGACCGAGATGATGAAATACATGGCCTTCTAGTACAGTACATCAAACCAAGATTCAGGCTTCAACAATTCTAAAGGTTCTAAACTTTGGCTGGTTTTGAACTATAAATGTCAGCTTACCGAGGACATTAAAATTTATAAATAATTGTTGGCTATTACATAATACCAACTTCAGTAGTTCAGGCTATAAATTAGCATCTTAACCTAAATCTCCCGCGCGGGGAAAGGTCGTAATCACCTCGCAGTCAAACTGCAAAGTCAATATTTATGGTATACAATACGCTATACAAATTCCCTGTTCAAAAAGTCAGTAAGTACAGAAGGGTTATTACAATACATTAACTAACAGCTGACAGTTTAAGCTGGTCTTCTACCTCATGGAAGTTAGGACTATAATTTCACCTTCGAAACTGAAAAATTTGCCTCCTAACCTTCATCCCGCTGGGACACGTCGTATAGCCGCGCACTTACACTGCAAGAGTAATATTTAAGGGACACAAAACCTATACAAATTCCCTGTCGAAAGTCAATAAGTACAGTACAAGTTCATTACAATACATTGACTAATAGCTGATTGTTCAAGCAGGTCTTACTCCTCTTGGGACTATAATATCAGTGTCGAAACTATTTACCTCCGGGTATAGCAGGATTGCTGTTGGCTGAAACGCCAAACATTTGCGCCTATTTACTTTACGTATACCAGGTCCTATGAAAATCGGGGCAGTGGTCTGTTTGTCGCACAAACAGATTCAGCTTTACAGAGTATAATATTAATATTATGTCCACTTTGGCCTTCGAGTCATTGTCGACGCGTTCTTTACCTATGTCCAATATACAAAGTCTAAAGTTTTATAATGGCACACATCATAATACAGATTTCTTAACGATGATATAAAGTCAAGAGCAGGCATACATCCTAATACAAATTTCCTATCAATTATATAAATTCAAGAGGTTTATAATGGCATAGGTACATTATAATACAAATATCCTGTTGATGATATAAAGTGAAGATGTTTATAATACCACATATTCAAATACAAAGATTGATGATACACAAACAATATGTTTATAATAGCACACGTTCTAATACTAATACAGGTATTGATGATACGCAAACAAGATGTTTATATGATGGCACACATCCTAATATAAGGTCTCCATTGATGGTATACATTCATGAGCTTTATAATGGCATACATTCTAAGACGAGGTTCCTGTCGATGATACGAAGACAAAAGTTTTATAACGCAGATACAGACGCACATCCAAATATTATGTTGTATTTATTGAAAACCAAGATATTCCAGACGTACTAGAACTCATGGTCTCTTGTCTGTAGTCGACTTTGGGTCAAAATCAGTCCTAGACTTAAGGGTCGAAAGCTCGCACATTACAGCTTCAAAGGCTACATAAAGCTCGGTACACTCACCATGACACTTTAATAAAGTTTTATTCAAAAAATAGATACTGTATATGTGCTAGAGTTTATGGAGTTTCCTGTGCAGCTGGCGGTTGGTCCCTCATGCAGGTCTCGCCTCATAGGGTTTATCAACTTTGCAACCTTCATCACCCCAATCGGGAAGGTTGCTTGCCTAACGCTGGCACGCTACAGCTTCGGTAAAAGTGTATGGAACACTAATCGCAACTACGAAGTTCCTGTCAAATGTAAGACACTGAAGACGTGATGCAGCTTATGGACATCTGTTCCCTAATTGCCGGTCGGTCACCTAGCAAGATCTTTGCGACGATTTCCACAGTCCTGGAAAGGATCAAAGGCGACATAGTCGGTAATATTATAACTTATTTATCTTTAATTCTCAGGAATAAGTCTAGATTTGCAGAGATGTTCTATTACACTATTACATAGCGTATAGTACTTGTACCATCCAGGTAATATATTTTATTCATAGAACCAAAAGTGTCACACGATGGCATCGAATAGTAACTAACTTTTTAACTTTGCAAGACGTTTTTAATTGCATTCAACCCTTACTAGTAGCGGAGTCGATGGTGCTAAAATTTTGTGATACCCCAGTTGCTTGGAATGTAAACTAATCCCCACTGGCGGTGCAATATTTCTATCTTGGTGAACGCCTCAGGTACTTTTACAGTTTTCCTCTCAAAATACGTATTATGTCATAAAGCTATATATATATATATATTTTTACGCTATGCCTGGAAACTTACATCAGTAGTCATTATTGTGATGTCGGATTACGTGAACAAAAATATATTCTTAAATAAAGAATTAAATACTCGACCAGTCTCTTGACACACAGTAATACTTGATAGGTGTAATTGTGATTCTTTTATTACTTTAAAACTTTATCACATTGTTGCATTATTCACAAGCCACCAGAAGATAACAAACACGTCTCTCATAAAGGACTTTGGACGTCAAACGGAACCATAATATATACATTTTACCTTCCAATAAAATGTGTATTATGTTCCTTAACGTCCAAAGTCCTAATAAGGGCTTCCTGGTGTCCATCCTCCTCATTATGAGACACTTACAATGATCTGATATATCAAAGATGGCGGCTTGTGGCTTTCACTTAGTTCACAGATTTAACGGAAGGTGGCGCTGGGAGCGGTAACGGTACGGTACGACATCTATGGACTGCAATCGGTAGCAAGCGATGTACTCTCATATAGGACTTTGGACGTTAAGGAACATAATACACATTTTATTGGAAGGTAAAATTTATATATTACTTAAATAAAAATTAGAGTATTTTTACTCTTTATTTAATTTTTTTTCTTTATTTTTTTATAAACTGTGTTAAACAGCGCAGCCCGTACCCGTTGTTGTATAGTTCGTCCCTGATAAATTTAATCTGAAGGTAAACAAACCGAAAACATAGAAATTTTCCTATAATCACTTATTGTGCACACTTATCAACACTTTCACAGGTATAATAAAGGATTAAACTTCATTATCCAATACGTTTTGTAACAATTAAACAATAATTAATATGTTAACCATCAAATGAAAATCTTCCACAGAAAAAATACGCCATTTTGACACTGCCGATTGTAGAATGTAAGCCTATAGTCTATGGATTCATAGCAAACTTCATTGTATTATTAATGGCCAATTGGCATCACTGACTAGTCTTTGGTTGTGTCATAGACGGGTTTGTTTACGTTTAGGTTAAATTTATCTCGGACGTACTATAGTACTGAAATTGTCAACTCACGTGGAAGGCTCTGCCGCAGATGTCGCAGATCTTGTTGCGTGGCTTCTCGGCCTTCTCGTGCACGTACAGCGTGTGGCAGCGCAGCCCGTATCCGTTGTTGTAGTACTGAAATTGTCGAAAAAAAACCTGAGGCACTCCTAAAATACATCATAATAGGTGGGGAAAAAGTCTTTTCGCATTATAGTATGTATGTACTTGTCATAAAATCTCTTGGGCTATACCAATTGTATCTGGATGATTTTGGTATCATTAAAAAGTTTTAATTTTACAGAAGACAATTCCAAATTCAAATTAAGTAAATGTGAAATTTTCATTTGTTTTTCTTATTGTTGAATTAGTGATTCTAATGAAGAAATTCGATACATTTAAAAATTTTATCACAAAAAGATAAAAATGCAACACAAGGCGCGAAAAAAAATTGTGATGTTTATGGATCTAATGCGGTATCTGTGTGAGTAGCGCAAATTTGGTTTAAGCGTTTTCAATCCGGAAATTTTGATATCAAAGATGCACGTCGCTCTCGTCGCCTTATTACGGACAAAACTGATGCCATTTTTTAAAAAGTGGAGCAAGATCGGCATATTACTAGTTACGATGTAGCTGAAGAACTGGGGATTGACCACAAAACGGTTTTGGCGCATATGCAAAAAGCTGGTACACAAAAAAGCTCGATATTTGGGTGCCTCATGAGCTCACTGAAAGAAACCTAATGAACCGTGTACTCATCTGTGATTGTTTATCACGACGTAATGAAACCGAACCATTTTTTAAGAAGCTGATAACTGGTGATGAAAAGTGGATCACGTACGACAAGAACGTGCGAAAAAGATCGTGGTCAAAGGCCGATCAGGCTTCACAGACTGTGGCAAAACCCGGGTTAATTCGCTATGTGTGTGGTGGGATTGGAAGGGCATTATTAATTATGAGCTGTTACCGCCAGGCAGGACCATCGATTCTGAACTGTACCGCGAACAACTGATGAGAAAAAAGCAAGAAGTTGAGAGAAAGCGGCCGGAATTAATCAACAAAAGGGGTGTGGTTTTTCACAATGATAACGCTAGACCTCACACATCTTTAGCCACTAAGCAAAAATAACGGGAGTTTGGCTGGGAGCTGTTAATGCATCCGTATAGTCCTGACCTTGCACCTTCAGATTTCCGCCTGTTTTGGTCGCTGCGGAATTCCTTAGGCAGTGTCGGGTTGACAAGAGGACTGCCAAAACCACTTGTCGCAGTTTTTTCATCAGAAGCCCCAACATTTTTATAGCAATGGGATCATGTCCCTACCAACAAGATGGCATAAAGTGTTATCGAACAAAATGGCACGTATATACTAATTATATAAAATATTTTTTATATAACATGCGACGAAACTTTTTCCCCAACCTAATATTAACCTTGTAAATTTGTAAATCTTCTTCTTGTATATAAAAATAAATTGCCGTTCTTTAGTCTCGCTAAAACTCGAGAACGGCTGTACCGATTCGGCTATTTTTAGTCTTGAAATGTTTGAGGAAGTCCAGGGAAGGTTTAAACGGTGAGAATATTCTGTTTGTATGCTCAACGAAGTGGGCATGGGTCAACTAGTTTTATTATATAAATATGATAATACTCGGCCGAGCTACATGGTAGGCGGAGTGTTAGGCTTTATTTTCGTTACGGAATTTCTTGGTTCGGTCGCCGCGCCAAAAGCCATGCAATAGTTTAAATTGGTTGTCGGTAAAGTCGGTTTACGGATGATAGTTTAACGTGACAACGTCATAACCTCTTTATATACTTTGGAGGAACCTTATGTCCAGCAGTGGAGGTAATATCTGAAATAACATAAAAAATTGGGTACTTAACTGATCCAGTTAAACTGATCCAGTACCCAATTTTTTATGCCGGGAAATAGAAGGCTCACCTTGTCACAGATGTTGCAGTAGTGCTTCGTCTGCTTTAGGTGGAACAGCTTGTAGTGGTTGGTCATATTCGTCTTCTTATGGAACACCTGCCCGCACTCCGGACAGGGCACTCTGGAATACAATTAATTATTTTAAACAAATGTCAACTAATAAATACTATGAATAACATTTATAAAAAATGTTAACCCCAAAATTATTAATAAAATGCTTTTTATCTCTTACTAGCTGACCCGTGCTCACTTCGCTGAGCATAGAAACCGTTTAAACCGAAACTAGCTGAATCGGTTCAGCTGTTCTCGAATTTTAGCGAGACTAACGAACAGCAATTCATTTTTATAGAAACCTTTAAATTTATCAGTATTTCTCTACTATATTATGCATTTATTATACATACAAACCTTCTGTAAGAATCACTCTATCTATTAAAAAAAACCGTATCAAAATCCGTTGCGTTGTTTTAAAGATCTAAGCATACATACGGACAGACATACAGCGAAAGCGACTTTGTTTTATACTATGTATTGATAATCTAGGATAAATTTCGAGTTAAGGTCGACTTTCGAAGCGACCGTATAGACTTTTTTATTTTTTTATATGCAATTTCGTAGCGATAGATCAATGAACTCCACGTAGTTGTATCTGCAGTTGCTCATATGTGTAACTACACAGTACATAGCACCAGCTCACCGGTAGATCGCTTCGGAACGTGCACGACCGAGCTGCGCAGGTACGCCTTGTACGCGTTATCGTAGGGGTAGTGCTTGTCGCACTCCATGCAGGTGTATATGAAGTCGCTCTCAGGTGTAACTACACTGTAACTACACAGTACATAACACCAGCTCACCGGTAGATCCGCTTCGGAACGTGCACGACCGAGCTGCGCAGGTGCGCCTTGTACGCGTTATCGTAGGGGTAGTGCTTGTCGCACTCCATGCAGGTGTATATGAAGTCGCTCTCAGGTGTAACTAACTGTAACTACACAGTACATAGCACCAGCTCACCGGTAGATCCGCTTCGGCACGTGCACGACGGAGCTGCGCAGGTGCGCCTTGTACGCGTTGACGTGGGGGTAGTGCTTGTCGCACTCCACGCAGTAGCACAGCTCGTTGCTGGCGGCGTGCGGCACGTGCACGCGGCGCTGGTGTTTCTTCAGTCGTTCGCCGCTGCGGAACGTGACTTTGCAGATACGACATGTGGCGGGCAGATGCATTAGCCTGATGACAGATCGAGTGTCCATATAAATATCACATACGTCCTACTAATATTATAAACGCGAAAGTTTGTAATAATTTATGGATGTATGTTTGTTATTCTTTCGCGTAATAACTACTGAGCGAATTTTAATGAAATTTGGCATGGTTATATGCTGGATTAACAGATTTTTACCACAGCAAAATGTACAGCTCCTGTGGGAAGTTGTAGGAACAATATAGTTGATTGTAAACCTGCCTATCAATTAATAATTATAAAACTAAGTCTTCCGACGCGTCTGCCTGTCTGTTCGCGATAAACTATATTCAAAATTCAAATTCAAAATATTTTATTTCCAAATAAAACTTAACAAGCTATTTTCGGAAAGTCAAAAATATAGGTATAATATAGGTATACTACTGCACCAATCTTCATGTTGATTTCACCAATGAATAGAGTGGTTCTCGAGGAAGGTTTTAGTGTATTAATTGGACCCGATAGGTCGCGCTGAGGTCAGTGACAGCTAGTTGATTTGCTTATCGCTATGTTTTAAAAAAGATAATTTTACACATTATGAGAAACATTTAAACTTTAAGATGGAACCATATTGGCCCGTTTCACAAAACCTCTCTATTTCTAACTAAAAATTACATACATCGTGAAGCATTTAGTTAAAGATAGATAGGTTATTAAAACTGGCCGTAACTGAAAACCTACCTCATGTGAGAAGTTATTCTCTTTTTGGTTCTAAACTCCTTGTTGCAATGGCCACAAATGCACTTATGGTCGATCAGTAAATGTTTGCGTAAATCTTTACCAATGCTGGAAAAATAAAACAAATAGAATGGTAAATATTATATCAAATTATGAACAAAACATATGTCAAAGTGAACCTAAATCTATACTAATATTATAAAGAGGAAACATTTGATTGTTTGTTTGTTTGAATTGAATAGAATCTCTGAAACCACTGAACCAATATGAAATGAATGAAATTTTGTCGCCGTTGGAAAGTTACACTACTACGTACTATAATATATTTAAAAAAAAATGGGTTCCTTACTAAAACCCCAAAAATGTAGCCCAAAGTGTAAAACAACGAGGTTCAAAATTTCCCACATAGCGAACGCTGCGACAACGGCTGGTTCTATTTCGCAAACTTTTTACGGTATGTTCGGTATTGTCAGAAAAAGGTTATGAAAGAAAATATTGAAAAAAAGTATGTTATGTGTTCCGCGTAGCTTGAACAGGGTTGTGGCTTCCATGTTTAAGGTTCCGCGTTGCGGGTTCAGGGTCTAGGGTCCCACGTTTAGGGTTCCGCGTTGCGGGTTTGCGAGGTCCGCGTGTCCGCGATGCGGGTTCAGGGTTTTGGATGCCACGTTTAGAGTTCCGCGTTGCGGATTTACGAGGTCCGCGTTGCGGGTTTGCGAGGTCCGCGTGTCCGCGTTGCGGGTTCAGGGTCTTGGATGCCACGTTTAGGGTTCCGCGTTGCGGGTTTACGAGGTCCGCGTTGCGGGTTTGCGAGGTCCGCGTGTCCGCGTTGCGGGTTCAGGGTCTTGGATGCCACGTTTAGGGTTCCGCGTTGCGGGTTTACGAGGTCCGCGTTGCGGGTTTGCGAGGTCCGCGTGTCCGCGTTGCGGGTTCAGGGTCTTGGATGCCACGTTTAGGTTTCCGCGTTGCGGGTTTACGAGGTCCGCGTTGCGGGTTTGCGATCTCCGCGTTGCGGGTTCTGGGTTGATGCAATTTTATGTTCAAATAAAATAAAAAATATTAAAATTACGCAATATTGATATTACACTAATAATTAATAGTATTAGAAACAACTTACTGATCTTATAATTTTATTCTACTTACTGAAAACACTGGTCACATTCAGGACAAGAGTACACAAATCTATGCCCATTTACTATGTGTTTACTTGTGTCCTCGGGACTATTGTATGTTTTCCCACACAACCGACACTCGTATGTGTCTATCTTGTGCTCCTCATAGTGACTGTTTACTGTATCCAGGTTGATTTCCAAATTACAAAAACTACACGATGTTGCTTTTGTCTGTAAAGAAATATTACACACTACACACACTCATTTGGGGTTAAAAACTATAAGTAAAAAGGTTTGTTTTGAACACAAATGAAATCCTTTTAATGTAAAATATCCTTTTATGTAAATATCTGAAAACATTTTGAAGTGAAAACTACATCCTCTTTGAAACAGAAAGAGCATCTTCTATTCTATTTTCTATCCCATCGCCTATATGTACTTAATACCAAATAGGTTTAATTCCTGGCTAGAGAAATTAATTTATCAAAAGTCTAATAATTATTTATGTGTGTATATCAAAATCAAGCGATCAACTCTTTTTAGCATTTATGTAATGTAATGTACCTTAGCTAATTTTAGAATGTCTTTTGATTTCATAGAACTTATCTTCTTAACTTGGGTTATAACTTTCATCTGTATTTTTTTTTTAAACATTTTCACATTATCTTTCTTAAGTTTCTGCAAGCTATTTAGTGTAAAAATAATTTTACTAAAGTAAAAATCAATGTTACTTGTATCCAGCATGCTACGTTTATGCTTAATCTTTTTAGATTTACGTTTTTTAATTTTCATGTTGGGTTTAACTTCTTCATTGTTTAATTCTTCTGTTACATCATCATAAGTACTTTCAGTAACATCATCACAGTTTGTATACAAGTCAGCATCATTTAAATCTTCTATAATGCTGTTAAGGTCTTCATATGTTTCTTCTTTAATCTTTGTGTTTTCGTCTTTTTCTAACTTTTCTATCTCCAGCTCCACTTTAATATTTCTTTCTTCTTCTTCATTTTTACAAAATGTGCTGACAATTTCATAGTTATTGACTATATTGAGAGATGATAAAGATTTTGTGTCAGACAGTAGATTCTAAAAAATGTATAGTATTATATTATATAATAATATTATCATATGATAAAGCTTTGTTTTACATAATACATTTTATATTTTTTTAAATATTATATTTACATACCTCTGAATTAAAGCAATATTTCTCTAAGTCTTGCTGAGCTCTTTGTATACGTTTTTGAAAATATTTTACTCTTTGTAACAATGCCACACACTCCCAACATAATAATATATCAATAAACAAAGTACCCTGAAAAAGATAACATCAGATAAGTTATGTTTTTGAAAACTTTTAAATTCAATTGTTTGTGTTTTTTCTATATAATATAACTTATAAGTAGCCTTAAAGAAGGCTGCTTTATTCTTAAAGTGTGCTATCATTTATATAATCATAAAATGTTATAGTTAGCCATTGAACACAAACATTCTTTGACAACTTTTTAAAATTATTAGTTGAATTTTTTTAAATTATTTAAATGTTTTTGAACAGCTCGCTTCTGGAGCACAAATATACTATTTATATCTGCAGCACTGCCCTATAGCAGAATTGCATTATAAAATACACTAGACAGTAGACATGCTGTATTCTCATCTGAATAATGTCTAATTTTACTAACTGTATATGCTTCTGAACTGAGTCTGTCAGCCAGTCTAGCAATATGGGGGCCCCACTGAGTTTAGAGTCTAACAATATAGTTAAGAATACTGCAGTATCCACTAGTTAGTTGATCCATAAATTCATAATTTAATAGTACATTGGTTTCAGTTTTCTTCACATTAGGAAATGTGAATTTTACACATTTTGTTTTACTATCTTTTAAGTAAAAGATTATTTACACTAAACCTAATTATGTACTATCTAGAGAGAGCATTATTTACTTCCTTATGGCATATAATTTGCCGTTCTATATTAAAAACAAGAGACATATCATCAGCAAATACTATTCCATGTTTTTCATTTATGAGGTAGGTTGTTTATATAAATTAAAAACAAAACAGGTCCTAAAACAGACCCTTATGGGACCCCATATCTATTTTGGAGCCTATGGATCGTTTTCTATTTACCTAAACCCTCTGAGTTCTATTTGATAAGTATGATTTCAAAAGGGCAAGTGCTGGACCTTTTACTCCATTGTGGCCTAGTTTGCTGGTCTATGTTATTTGCTGCGCACAATCAAATGCCTTGGAAAGATCGCAAAATATTCCAAGAGCATCCCGCGATCCCTCCCAAGCATCAAAAATATAACTTATCAAATCCTGCATCTGTTGTAGTGCTTTCGTTAAACTGTTGTAGCCTTTGTAAAACTAAATTGTTTCTTTAGTAACCAAAATATAATAGATGTTTATGCTACAACTCTCAGAACAAAACTTTAACTTGGAACTACTTTGGCAGCGAATCTTAGTTAAGACAATATGTACTTACATCAAGGAATGTGCTATTATTCAATAAAATGAAATACAAATCTGCATTATGTGTTAATGGTTGCAAATTACGACCAGTACTTAAACAACCATGGCAAATAAGCTGCTTTCCGTCTAGTAATTTTGACATTGTTGTATTATTTTCCAATAGTATAATAACAGGATGACATACTGGCTGCAGGCCACACAATTATTTATAAATTACATTTCTTATTTTAGAGTAATATGAAAATGTTGATCTTCATTTATCAACAATCTGCCATTTGACAGAAATACTAATTCTTCTTCGCCTTCTTAGAACAAACCATAGACAAACGTCAAATTTGCTGTCAATAATGTCAGAAATTCTAAAAATAATTAAACGTCAAATGCGAAACTGGGTAAGGCAGCCATTTTGTGGTGTCCTTGGGGCGATATTATACCCTTAATCAATTTTGTCTATTTTACATGGGAGTATTACTTTTTGTTTTGTATTGAAAACAATTCAAGTTTGAGTCGCAAACTTAGAAGTATTTGTAAAAGAAAATTAAAATGGAGCAAGATGTTGAGGATGTCTTTAAAACATTGTGCTGTGCATGCCTTAGCACAGATCGGAATCTACTTCCAATACATAGCTCTTCAGAAATTGTTGAAGTTTTTAAATTATTACTATACAATAATTATGCGGCTGATAGAGTAAGTTTGTTTATTTAAATTAATTTACATTTATACTATTCAAATTATTCGAGTGAATGCGACTATAATATACTTGTTTTTCCATTTAAAATAAAAGATAATTAAATTTTAATATATTCCTAATTACTTATGTACTTAAAATATTTTTGTTGTTTTAGATTTTAGATACGGAAATTACCCCTAAACAATTCATATGCTGGGAGTGTGTGGCAATAGTAAAGAAGGTATCTAAATTCAAGAAACAGGTACAAAGTGCTCAAGAACATCTGAGAGTTGTAACATTGGGAAATACTCTAGAGGTATATTTATTATTTAACTAGCGACCCGCCCCGGCTTCGCACGGGTGCAATGCTGATACTAAATTAAATACACTACAGAAAAACTATGAATGTTGTATATAAAAACATAGCGGCCCGCTCCGACTTTGCACGGGCATAAAATATATATGCCTATGTCACTCAATGAAAACATGATAAAAATCGATCCAGTATTTTTGATTCATTCATTACTGCCCTTGGCCTGCACGCATTAAATTTGGAGTAAAACAATTCCTCTTTCCCTATACTTACTATGAAGATTTCCTGCTATCTTTGGAATATCTAAATTCATACAATTTTTATTACATTACACATTTTTACTTATTTACTTTTTACATTTTTACCTAGGTATTTATTTTATTTTTACAACAATTAATATATTACAGGATGTCTTTATACATAACGTTCACAGCTTTCTTGTCATTAGACAATACAAACATGTTTTCTCTTGAGGTTACTCTTGAAAGAGCGACATACAGTTGGCCATGTGAAAAACAGTCAACGCTCAAATCTAAGCCTGCAACGTCCGCCCGCCGCAAACGCAAATTTTAAATTTGTAATATCTCCGAAAATATTTGTTTAATTTACATGCTGTAAGGAACCATATTGATCTATATTAATTGCACACTGTATTTAAGGTACTTAATTCGATAAGGATTAATGCCGTATTGCTTAAAATAGCTTCGTAAATAAGTCATTTTCTCACGTAAAAAGTAAACAATAAAAATGGTTAATGTGGGTTATCCCTAAAAGATAAACATATACCATCGCGGACTTTTTTGTAGACCTTTTTATGGTGTACAATACTGTAGTACATTAATTTGATCTAACTCGTAGGGTTTAGGCAGCGTTTTTGCTAAAATAGGTTAATTTACGACATCACGTAAGAAACCTCTAAAATTAGTAATGTTGCCTTAGTATATTATGCATGTATTATACATATAAACCTTCCTCTTGAATCACTCTATCTATTGGAAAAAACCGCATCAAAATCTGTTGCGTAGTTTTAAAGATTTAAGCGCACATAGGGATATAGGGACAGAAAAGGCGACTTTGTTTTATACTATGTAGTGATAATAATCTATAGTTTTTAAACCTACCAGTATTACATTATTGTTAAGTTAATAAGGTATATATTATAAATTGTTTGCATTACAATTTTTTATTTAATGTTATTCAGGCACTGGATCATACGTACCTATCTCAATCTCTCTCATCATTGGAATGTGTTCTGAAGTCGGACTATGACAGAATGTATATTGATTACACACACGAGGACACCTTCATAACACCGGACTGGCCTCAACAGTACATATCCATAACTGGTGAGATCAAGCCACAACAGTATGACATGACGATAAGGGACAATATCACTCTAGGAATAGACAATAATCAAATACTCACAAGTAAGCTAATTAATTTTTATCATAATAATAGATTCATTTATTTATTATACTTAACGCACAACAAAGGTGGACTTAATGCCATATGGCATTCTCTGTCAGTCAAACTTAGGGAGTTACAGAAATAAAATTGTATAGGTGCCAGTAAAGAGAGAGAAACTAATAATAATAATAAATTTCACACCAATCACTTGAGCAACAAAGTTTATAATACAAGAATATCAGTAATTAAGTTGTATTTAAGGGCCTCTTTAAATAAAGGAAACCTGTTATTTCTGCTGACTTGTGCAGTGCAATTGTTTAAATTTTTGAGACAAGCCTTAAACTACATAAATATTAACACTGCAACTCTCAGCATAGGGCTGTAATCAACTAATTTACTCAAATTCTAGCCTCAACTATTAATATTAATTTACAGAATAAAAAGCTTATTTATTTAATTTTAAATGATATTATGTTGTTTCAGTGCCAGAGTTAGTAGTGGAGAACCCGGTAACCGGTGTAATGTCCCACATTGTGGTGGGGGGTGACCAGCTGCTGGGGGAGACGTACCCCACAACACATGTTAAGGGAGAGATGCCGGAGCTCATTTTAGAGTAAGTTGTAAATGTTTACGTATAATAATATAATAAAGCTGAAGAGATAGTTTGTTTGTATGAATGTGAGAAAACTACTGAACACATTCATACAAACAAACAATCCTTACTCTCCAAACTGATTCGATTTTGATTCAGATTCGATCGTGTCGCGTACTCCTGAATAAATAGACTTTTGTCTATTTTGATTCTCAGTTGATTGATATGGTCGGGAGTGCAAAAAGTTACGATCTAACGATTTTCTTTATCCTGGTTAGTTTCAAAGTAATCCACCAAATAAAATACTAAATGTCGTTGAGTTCGATCTGATTCGATTCTCGATTGTGTCGGGAGTAAGCCCGCTGGTCAAGTTTGAAAAATTATTTCCCTGTTAAGAGGAAACTTTTTTCCATACAAAAATAGGGCTCTACGGGATTTCTGTTTCCTCCCTGGATAATGCTGCTAGAGTAACAATTATTTTCCTGAATATTCATGGATATTGTTTGTACGTCCCTATTTTTTACTTTTTTAAATAAATAAATTATTTAAAGAGATATGGATGTTCAAAAACCTAAAAAAAATGGCCAGTCTCTCCGCTATGTTTAAACATCTAGGAAACAGATTTGACTACATTAAACAACAAAATCAAAAAATAGGAACCTAGCTCATTTCTTTTATTAGCTAATAAAGAAAAAAATATTTAAATCGGTTAGGTTTTGGAGGAGGAAACAGGAATCCCCTAAACGTCGATTTCTGGTACTTTTAATAGGTAATTTCAGTCCAAGTTGCAGTTGTCTCTATCGCGCTAGTGCTGGCTAGCTAAGGCACTGCGAGACAGCAATAGATTTTATAAATACCTTTTTTTTTGTATTTTTCTCAACCGTGTTGTTTTCTCTTAAGGCGAGGAATAACCGCAACTAGCGCCACTCTGTTTATAATAAATTTTACAATGACACAAAGATCTTATTAAAAAAAGTAATCGGTTCAAACTTTAAGTAAATAGTTAAAGTAATTTATCATAGTAATATATAATAGTTAAACTAATATTATTTATTATATCTCGTAAGTTATAACTAAAAACTACGACCGTTTTCGAACGTTACTTACGAGTTATTACTTACGAGAGTAAATACAGTATAGGATTTTGAGCTGTAATTAAATACCAATAAATTAGTTTAACTATTACTTAAAGTTTGAACCGATTACTTTTTTAATAAGATCTTTGTGGCATTGTAAAATTTATTTTAAAAAGAGTGGCGCTAGTTGGGGTTATTCCTCGCCTTAAGCCCATTTATCGAGCCATATTAAACTGTATATTGTTATACTAAGATCAATAGGAGCAGAACAGCAATGAAGAATGTTTCAAAATCAGGGATTTTATTACAAGCAGCTAGTTTTTGTATAAATCTATGGCGGCACAACGAGCACCATAATCCTGCATTGCGCTTTCCAAGTTTTTTAAGTTCTGCAATATATAATGTACAACATCTCAAAACTATACAGTGATCTTAGGCCTGACCAAGCTCACCACTTCGCATAGTCAGAGACTTTGGAGCTTCCACTTTTTTTCCCACGAGATTGATAAAGACTAAATAATAAACTTGAATAAAATTCTCTACAAAATGTCAGTACTTATAATAGCTAATTAAAGCAACATAAGACACATTACAATAATTATAGCTTACAGACCAAATTTAGTGTTTTTGTAAACAAAAAGATTTAATCAACATATTGTACTATTGTAGTTCTTCAGTGCACACTGGGGGACATTTAAATTGGTATCATTATAGATACAATTCGACTAAATTAATGTACCATTGTGTTTCTTTATTGCATGGTCAATCAGTGGTATTTAAATTGGTA
Source organism: Celastrina argiolus (assembly GCA_905187575.2). Taxonomy (NCBI): domain Eukaryota; kingdom Metazoa; phylum Arthropoda; class Insecta; order Lepidoptera; family Lycaenidae; genus Celastrina; species Celastrina argiolus. The sequence goes on from LR994597.1 coordinate 3,236,699, forward strand.
CCATTATAGAGCAGGGTTTCTCAACCTTTTTTCAGTCTCTCTTTTTTTTTTTTTTATAAATATCAATAATAATATAAATTTAATATAATATCTATAGACGCTTCACACCACATCAATCTGGCCCTGTGCTAAGTATCCGAAGAACTTGTGTTACAGGTACCAGACAACGGAAATATATATTTAATACTTTTATACTATACATAATACATTTAAGATTTTTATTATATTATTACACAAATTTAATACACATTCATGACCCAGGAACATTGAAAACTTTTTGTTCCCTCGGCGGGATTCGAACCCGCAACCTCTCGGTCGCCACGCGCTGAACCACTGCGCTACGGAGGCTGTTGATTATAAATAATACCGAATGACCTAAATTATTAGAAAAGGTAATTTTCAATGATATTTATATTTTATTCTCAGCCAAATTTTTGTTTGTAAATAATTGTATGTAACTAGTATAATAAATAACTATAATTATTCATTACAATAATTATTTATATTTGTCACACAAAATATCCATATTATATAATTTGTGTTTCTCCTTTGACATCTCTCTACGCCCTTTAGTAAAACATTAGGCACCCCACTGATTGAGAACTCCTGAGATACAGTGAATTGTACCAAAATAATGTGCCATTGTATTTCTTTACCGCCTGGTAAATTAAGGTGACATTTAAATTGGTCTCATTAAGGACAACGCAGACCGCTCCGGACGCGCCGCAGTCGTCATTTACATACATTCGCTTCAGTCCATAGATTAGAGTAATTTGTTAATAGAGGCTTCAGTCACTGCGACGGCGGCGAGGGTAGAGGTTGCATACAACTTCATACAAAAAAATTTAACCGCGGCGCGTATGCGGTCACATCAGCGTTTACCTTTTTGAGTCAATTGATTGTGTACAAAAAAGTACATGTATTTTGTTTACAATCAATTGTATTTGTCTATTGTCAAAGACCTCTATCATGGCTCAGTGGTAGAGCGCGTCGGTGCTCAACACGAAGGTTGCTGGTTCGAATCCCGCCAAAGGAACAAAAATGTTTTATTTTGTTCCGATGTCATAGATTTGTATTATAAAATCTTAAATGTGAGTTCAATGTATAATATATGTTTTAAAATATGTATGTTCCCGTAACATAAGATTTTCGGATACCTTATCACGACGCGGGGCCAAATTAACGTGATGTGCAGCATCCATAGATACATAGTATTATTAAAATGACTCAACGCAGATTTGATGACTCCCGACGCTAACCGATTAATGGCTGCGTTTTGAATCTCAAGCTGAATTAGGCCTCCGAAACGATACTGATATCCTGGCAGAACATACATCTAATACTTATATTATAAAGCGGAAGAGTTTGTTTGTTTGTTTGTTTAAACGCGCTAATCTCAGGAACTACTGGTCCGATTTGAAAAATTATTTTTTTGTTGGATAGTCCATTTATAGAGGAAGGCTTTAGGCTATTTAACATTACGCTGCGACCAATAAGAGCGAAGCGTCAGAGACAAATGTTGCAAAAACGGGGAGACTTTAGTTGCGTGCGCTGCATAAACGGTTTAAGTCGCTCAAAAACCACGCGAACGAAGTCGCGGGGACAGCTAGTAGTATAATAAATACTTTTTTTTCAGTTCAACAACAACTATGGGCTCTGTTATCATTGGGCAGCCAAAGAAAGTGAAGACCGAATTGAACAAGAAAGAAAAACTTAAGGCAGGCTACAATACAGTGGATTTGAGTGAATCTGAGATGCTAGAATTGAGGTAAGCCGTAAGAGCATAAAAGTTATTGTTAAATTAATTTCATTTTCTATATCTGGCCCCTGATTCAAGATGCCATAGCTATTTATCGCTTGCGAAGTTCGAAAACAAAATGTATGGGATTTGACATAAGCTTCGCTAAATGACGAGCGAATTCGTATGTCATTCAGCGAACCTTATGTCAAATCCCATACATTTTGTTTTCGAATTTCGTAAGCGATAAATAGCCATGGCATCTTGAATCTGGGCTCTGTTGTGCAATTAAGTGTTACTGTATTGTGTTGTTATTTTCAGAAATGAAGACAAGAAAAAGGTTCAATACGCGAGTGCGGTGTACAAGTGCGAGCTGTGCGTGATCGGCTTCTACAACCAGGGACAAGTGGAGGATCACTTCCTCGCTGAGCACACGCCCGTGAGTTGATCAGTTTTTTCGCGCTAGGCAGGCCTTTAGTTTGAAATTCGAATATAATTCAAAATTTCAAATTTCACTCTTTTTACATTCTTTTGCCTCTCAGGTATATGAATATATCTAAAAAAAAATCTGTTGTCTATGTAATCTAAAATAAATATTAATATTTGTGTTAAACCGACTGTAATAATTTATTGGTATTTATTGGTATTTTCAATAATTTTATATACTTCTAAGCATTATATACAAAAGATATTAGAATTCAGCAAACCTTCGCTATATAAACTATAAGTGTGCCAAATTTATATCCTCTGTTTCTACAATTTTCGTAAAATTGTACCTTAAACTTTTGCTTCACGAATTTATATATTAGATTTTTTATTAACATTAACAGTTTATAGCATTTTATATTCATAAACTGCTATAAACTGTTAAAGAAACTGAATCGAACAGGAATTCTGAAAAACCGACATAAGTCGAATTGTACAAACATTTAAACATTGCAGAAGCCAGGCTTCGAGGCGTGCAAGGTATGCTACGTGTACGTGGCTGCGGACGCGCTGGCGGCGCACACGGACGCGCACTACACGCTGTACGAGTGCCGGCTGTGCGGTCGCCGCGAGCGCACCTCTCGCGCCGCCACGCGCCACGTCGCCGCGCATCTGCGACCCCCGCCCCTCGCCGCGCTGCATGTCGACGTGAGTGCACACACAAAGTCCGCAGTGGCATTCGTTGCCGGTCACGTATTATAAACCTTAACATCATTGTATATATCATTCCAGGGCACAAAAAGGAGGAAAAAGAATGATGCCGACAAGACGCCCGAAATGCCGCCGCCGAAGCCCGGCGATCTGAGGAGACTACTCTCCAAGACCACCATCGTAGGCTACAAGTGCCTCGAGTGTGACATGTTCTTCAAGTAAATATTGATTTATTTTTGGTGTAAAATTATGTTTGATTTTTTAAAAGGAGAAAAAAAGTAGAAGGTGGATGAATATTTCGCTAATCGTCAATGTCAACTTGACATTGACGTTGATATTGTCATTTGTCAGGCAGTTGAAAGCGAATATTATGTGGACTATGTTGTTCAACTTTCGACAATGAATCTAAATAAAAACATGGAATTTTACCTGTCCCTCATCGAATGTTGTAGGACATCCCGCGCCCGCAAGACGCACGTCGCGCGCTGTCACCGTGAGGGGCTGCAGTGCGACGTCTGCAAGCGGACCTTCGTCAACAGAACTACGCTCACCACACATCTTAAGTAAATAAATAAATTTAAAAATAGCACCTATATCCGTGCTGCCCGCTTTTGTATTGTAAATGAAATGAAGGGCAAGAAAAATTAAACAAGAATTATTGTCAATTAAATTATTTTTTGCCTACAAACAACAAACAAAAGTTATTCATACAATATTATGTTATGGTACAAAGTACGGTACATAATTGCACTTTTAATAACATGCTATGATGCTATTGAAATAGATGTATAAAATTATTCCAAGTCGCAAAATAAATTCATAATATATTTCATGAATGAGACCGCAGTTTCAAAACTTGAGGTGGTTGCAAAGTACCTATCTACACTAATATTATAAAGAGGAAAGATTTGTATTTTTGTATGTACTGACTTAACTCAAAAAGTACTGGACCAATTTTAATAATTCTTTTTTCATTAGAAAGCTACATTGCCACTGAGTAACATATGTAGGCTATATAAAAATCAATTACTGTTCGTTAGTGTCGCTAAAACTCAAGATCCGCTGAACTGATTCGGCTATTTTTGGTCTTTAAATATTCGTGGAAGTCCCGGAACGTTTACACGGTTTCCATGCTCAACAAAGTGGGCACGGGTCAGCTAGTAATATATAACTAGGTAGAATATTTATTGGATACAAAACTATGTCTTTTTACTATGCCATAAAAGAATAAAAATCTTGATAAATAGATTAATGTACGAATGGAATGCCTCCTGTAGAACAAAGCCATCTTATAATGTTTGTTATAATTATGTTGTATACAGGGTGTAAAAAGAGCAGTCAGTATAACTTCGTGGGGTAATAACCAGGCAAGAGATATTATACATTGGTACTAGTCATTTGCTTTTAATCCACTGTTTAAAAAAAAATATAAAGAAGTGACATCAAATATTGCAACACAATTTTTTTGTATTAAAGATAGATTGTATGGGATGGTAGGACATGCTTTGAGATATGATTATACTGCCTTTCCTCATTTTGGAAATGTATATTTTTTTGTCAAAAACTAAAATATTTTATTTTACCTTTTACCATTTTTTTGTTGCAAAAATAATGAAAATGCCAAAAAAAAAGTAAACATTTTATATTTTGACAAAAGGTAGTATAATCATATCCTTTAAAGTTGGTTAGTGAATGTTCTTTTTATACCCATTATAGAGTGGACCAAAGGCAAGTCTTATAAAAATTGGTCCAATAGAATTCAGAGTCTGTTCCAGGCAAACCAACAAATCTTTTGCCTATAATATTAGTAATACATTTATAATATATGTCGCAAAAAATCATAATTTTGTTACATATCACCGTCATCCATTCATGTCTTCAAATCATACAACCAGTTTGGCATAGCCCATTGTCAGATGTAGACCGTACATAGCAGTGGCAAAGACTGGTTCTCCTGCAGAGCATAGAGAGAGCTTTAGCTTGTATGATAGGTAGAGATAAATTAAAATAAATTTGGGTCTATAAAAGGTAAGGGGTTGTGGAGTCAATAGGAATGAAGTTATAGTAACCCCCATGTAACTTATAGATTATGAATATCCAATTTTATATTGTTTAGACTGCACGATGGTCCACTGCCGCGGGAGAAATGCCACATCTGCAACAAGATGGTCCGCAAGATCCAGCTGAAGTACCACATCCGGCGGCACGAGAACAAGCAGCGGTACGAGTGCGCGGACTGCGACAAGGTGTTCTCGCACCTCACCACCTACCAGGCGCACCTCAAGTACGCGCGCCCCCACGCCTCCGACGACGTGTTCAAGTGAGTCCGACGTCACACTCGCCTCTCGCAATGAATGGGATATTTAGCAGGGATGTTGCGGAGGTCCGTAACCGAAACTGTCGGATATAAAATACTATCCGTAACCGAATCCGAAATGAAAGTTTTGCTATAGTAAAAGGGAAGCCAAAATTTAATATCCGTAACCGAAATTATCCGAAACAAACGGATAATCCGAAATAATTTAATATCCATGTCCGTATCTGAAATTTATTATATTTATGTTTCATCCCTGATATTTAGCATGCTCCAAACTCCCAAAGGTGGATAGTTTCCTCCGTAGCGCAGTGGTAACGCACTCAGCGTTGGTGCTCGAGCGAAACCTCGGGGGTTCCAATCCTTAATAAGTTTTCAATGTTCCTGGATCATGGATGTGTATAAAATTTGTGTATCTTATATATAAAAATGAATTGCTGTTCGTTAGTCTCGCTAAAACTCGAGAACGGCTGAACCGATTCGGATATTTTTGGTCTTGAAATATTCGTGGAAGTCAAGGGAATGTTTAAACGGTTTTTTTTTCTTTTTTTTATGCTCAACGAAATGGGTAGGTTATATACATAGGTCAGCCAGTAATATAATAAAAATCTTAAATAAAATCGTATAGTATAAAAGTATTAAATATATTTCCGTTGTCTAGTATCTGTAACACAAGGTCTTCGGATACTTAGCACGGGGCCAGATTGATGTGGTGTGAAGCGTAAAAGCCTAAAATAGACTATAGTATGTCCGAGATAAATTTAACATAAAGGTAAACAAACCGAAAACATCGAAATTTTCACTTATTTGCTTATAATATGTAAGTGTGCACAACTTACCACACTTTTACAGGTAAATTAAAGGATCATACTTCATTGTCCAATACATTTTATAAGAATTAAACAATAATTAACATCTTTGAACATGAAATAAAAAACCTTCACAGTAAATAATGCTATTTTGACACTGCCAACTGTGTAATATAGTCTATAGTCTATGGATTCATGTAGCCAACAATAATCTTTGCAATAATATTGGCCAATTGGCATCACTGACTAATCTATGGTTGTGTCATAGGCGGGTTTGTTTACGTTTGGGTTAAATTTATCTCGGACGTACTATAGTTTTCGAAGTATGATCGACCAACATGTGAGATTTGGTGAGATGATTATTTTGTGCCGCACGGCGTAGGCGATGCAATAATAGTTGCGCCGTAGCTCTGTACCATAGCGCTCGCTTGCTTCGTTTTATAGCGCGCGCTCGCTCTATTCTATAAATTTAATTGTATTAGGATATATATAGAAGATAGGGAGGAATGGTAAAACTTGGAACTTTAAAAAAATGTAATAACTATGTAGTAAGAGATAATGAAGGTTATTTTATTTTATTTTTTTATTAATTATATTTTAGGTTCCCATGCCCGATGTGTCACAAAGGCTACCCGACTAAGGAGGCGATGCAGGACCACTTTAACTACCAACACCTCGGCAAGACCAAACACAAGTGCCCCGTCTGTGACAAGGTGTGTGATAATTGTTATTGGTAAAAAATATGATGAAAATGTCACATAATATTATGTAGCATACAGACAATGTTGTTACAAATAAAATTAACATGTTTAAAGAGAATAAACACCTATTTACATAATTTTTACCCAACTACTACTGTACCCAAAAGAAAATATGGCAGTATATGTATCAAAAAAGTTTGTTTTTAACCTAATTAAAAAAAATAGAAGGTTCTTAAGAGGAAACCACACGGACGAGAGAAATGAAAAATAGGTATTTGAAAAGTTTGTTGCCGTCTCCAATGCGCCTTGATCACGTGGGTCACGCCCGCTATCGATGTGTGAGTGTGATCGTCTATGTGTGCGTGACACCCGCGCCCCGCCCGGACGGGCCTCTCGCTACCTATAATGCTTAAAGTAAATCGGACTATATTTTATGATTATGACAAGAAATGGAATCTTCGTTAGACACTTTTTAGATTTTACCTCGACTACCTACCTAGTACCAGAAATGGTCGATGCTCGTATACAATAACTAGTGAAGTCCATAGTTTCATAATATTATGGTGTTAATTCTACATACTATGATTAAAGTATGTGGCTCATTCAATCCGAAATTGTCTAGATCATTGAGCTATTTCGGCACACAATTAAATTAGCCCATTAAAAAATCTAAAAGTTTTATATACTCAAACACCTTCAAAAAATAATGTTTGGTTTATAGGCTATTGTTCGATAACTATAAATATTTACGAAATTTGAAAAAAATATCCTGAAAGAGGAGTAAATTTACCAAAAAAAGGTTACACTCCCGGAATTGTACCTCCATTATTTATATTTTTAAATTAACGCTGAAAATAGCCCTCCGCGCCATTGTTGCATGCAGACGGCCTCTTAGGCGTCAGTTAATATTTTTAAAGTAGGTACCTAAGTACTTAGAGCTAAATGAAAGATATAAAAATATGTAAAGTATAATCTAAATACTCACAAGAATTGATTTCTGTCGGATTTTTTCATATAAAAATTATATTTCAATAATTATGCTAGACAATAATTTTTTCAAACTTCCGTTATCGTTCTAAACTAAAAAATATTTAAATAATGTCCGTTTATAGAATAAATAACTACAAACCAAACACTATTTTTGAAGATGTTAATTCTTTATAACTTTTGAATCTTTTTGGGCAAATTTCATTGTGATCATTACGATCATTATGATTATCAAATGGTCAATATGATCTAAATATCATCGGATCGAATAAGCTAACCACATATTATGTAATTTTAATCGCAGTATTTTAAACATTTTAAACTTATAGAAATTTAAAATGTTTTTTATTCTACATACTAGGTAGTCTAGTCTATCACGAAAGGATATGGATCATGCTCCATATAAGTCTAGGCCATAAATTCAAGTAACCAGCCAATGAAAACAAATATGCTATGCTCACACACAGCTATGTCAAAGTCAAACTGAAAATTTTCAGTTAAGTAACTAAGTATTAAGTATTCTCTAGGAACACAGAAAAAAATATTTATAAGCATTATTCGGCGAGCGGTCATAACTGTGCTAAATTGTTTAGCGCCAACGCAAAATTACTTTTGCATATTTATATATTGCATTTGTTAGTTTTTGAACTTAGGGTACATTTGTTTAAAATTTTAATTAAAAAAGCTTAAAAAAAGTTTTTCCCAGTTTTTTTTAACGGTTTATTTTTTTATTAAAAATATATTAAGTATCTCAGGCTTGCTGTAACACTTATGACCGTATTAATAAAGAAGTGTAAAACTAGGACTCGCTTGGTTGATACAAACTCATACTAAGATCATCTTCTTCATTTGATTAATAAATTTGATTTCAAGGACATATCAGGTGAACCGGGTTAAGGAACGCTGTCTCAACTAAGATCTAACCTTTCAAAACTGCTTTTTAATGTGTGACTAGTAAAACAACGTTTCGTTATACTTTTAAAGGTAGCAGATTTATTAGTTTTATAACAAATATAATATTTATCAAAATTTCTGTAAATGAATGTAACAAAATTTTGTAGTATAAATATCAAAAAGAGACTTTAATCTTAATTATTACATTAAAAACCAGTTTTTCATTAATATTTTTGTAGAAATAAAATATTCCATCACAAAGAAGGTTCATATTCGGAACTAGAAATAGGTAAAACGGAATGAGATAGTGACATAAGCCTCAAGACAATTCTCAAATCACTGTTTACTTTCCAAAGCTCATCTACTCATGTAGCAGTTTGACAGCTGTTGATAACGCTCATACTCAGTTGAGACACCGTCTTTAAGTTAAGTGCTTAAGTACTATTTATTAATTCGACTGTCATCTCAAATACTGACTTGAGGTTGAGGTTGAGATCGTTTTATTTATATGTAGTATGTATTACTTAATTCAAAATTCACAATATTTTATTTAGAAATGAAACTTTACAAGCTATTTTCGGAAAGTCAACAAAAAGGCTACAACACCAGAAATCAGCTTGTGCTTATTTATTATTAAAAGAAAGTTATATAGTAGCTAGTATATATTTTGTCTACAAGAAAGTTATGTAAATGAGAGTTGTCATAGACTCTTCTTGCCTGTCAATGAATTAAAAAAATGTTATGTTGATATATAAATTTGTAGAGCAAATTATACTTAGCAGATTTGGAGCATCAATAATATTATTATGTATAATTTGAATAAGTATAATAAGTCAAAATATAAGAGTCTGTTTTCAATAGACTGAGTTTTATAGTATATAAGTCAATCGTAGTAATTTAAATTTGAACGGCCGGGGGAAATTAATAAGTTGACGATAATAAACAATTTTAAAGAATTTATTTCAGTATATATTCATAAACAAAGAAAAACTAATATTGGTCCACAGACGCTGGAGTATGTTCAACGATATAGAAAAAAGTATTTAAAAAATATATTTACTTTAAAAGAACAAGATTATAACTCACAAACAAGCGAAATCTTAATAATTATTTTAACAAAAAATTAAAATGTATAATGTAATCTAAATTATTCAAAACACTTACACCAACTGGGGTCCATTCATAAGATATTATTTCTCCAAAAATAAAATAGGATTTTAGTTAAGATTTATACAAATCGAGCTCAAAATTATTTTGGACACTTTTTACTAACATTTTTAGAGTATTCTTGCTGTAATTATTCAGCTCGTAAAGGCAACCTTTACAACATTATAATATAATACGTTTTGGGCGACCGGCTATTTGACGTTATGGCCCAATACGATCCTCGTTATTTGGCAGTAAGCATGAGAGAATGATGGACGCATAATAGTTTTTTATGTTTTTTGAATATAATTTAATTAGATTTATATAATTAAAGTTAGTGTAATATAATAATTTAATAATAAATATGAAAAAAGCTATAGACTTCACGAAAAAGATGTAAGAAACTAGAAATGTCGATATCGATAAACAACACTAGTTTATCGATATCATTATCGACTACGTATCACATCACGCGTGTGTGTACGTATTTGTCCGCGTCCCCCTACCTCAAGCCTCGCCCCTCATAGTGCGATAGGGACAACTGCAGCTAGAACTGAAATTACCTATTAAAAGTACCAGAAATCGACGTTTAGGGGATTTCTGTTTCCTCCTCCAAAACTTAACCGATTTAGATAATTCTTTCTTTATTAGCTAAAAAAAGAAATTAACTAGGTTCCTATTTTTTGATTTTGTTGCATAATGTAGTCAAATCTGTTTCCTAGATGTTTAAACACGGCGGAGAGTCTGGCGGTTTTTTTTAGGTTTTTGAACGTCCATATCTCTTTAAGTAATTAGTTTATTAAAAAAAGGAAAAAATAGGGACGTACAAATATTATTTATAGATATTCATGAAAAAAATAGTTACTCTAGACTAATTATCCAGGGAGGAAATAGAAATCCCCTAGACCTCTATTTTTGTATGGAAAAAAATTCGTGGTGTTTCCTCTTAATTCGGCCTGATATTTTTATGTATGTACACCGATTACTCTGAGGTTAATGATCCGATTTACGTAATTCTTTTTTTATTCCACGCACGCAATAGCTGCAATTTGGTCCCATAAAAACATTACATTGTTTGGCGCTGTAGTTTTTATAGAAGAATATTCTTCGTGAACGGCGTTACAATGATTCAGAATATTTTTTGTAGTATATTATGTAATTTAATAATTATCTTTCTTCCTGTAAAATAGAACGTGTATAATAAGAACGGGAACCTGCAAACTCTCTGCTAGCTCACAACTTTCTTAGCAATAGAGTTGTTCAGAAATGGAACATGTTGCCAGAGGATGTGGTCTCTGCAACAACTGATAACTCTTTCAAAAACAAACTTGACTGTTGGCTTCAAAAAAAAAAAAATAAGGAAGAGGCACAATTCCAACATTGTGAGATATGGTCATATCAGCCACTAGCTGCTCGACCATAATCAATAATAATAATAATAATAAAATTTTACTAGTAATTTCTTTTTCACAGCCAATAGCGTCGAAGGCGAACGTTGAGCGTCATATGGCGCGCGTGCACGGCGAGAAGAAGGAGAAGCCGCGCAACCACGTGTGCCAGGAGTGCGGCAAGACCTTCACCGTGAGTGCTCTCTACTCTATGGACTACTCTACATTTTATCTATGGATAGGCTGTTAGAAGTTTAAAGTGTTTGCGTGCGTGCGTGCTCGACTCGGGGACTGCTTACAATTCCCACTATAGTACGTATGAGATCAATTTAACCTAAACAAACGTAAACAAACCAAAAACACCGAAATTTTCACATATTTACTTATTGTGCACACTTATCAACACTTTCATCGAAATTTTAAAGAATTACACTTCATTATCCAATTCCTTTTAATAACAATTAAACAATAATTGACATATTTAAACATCAAATGAAAATCTTTCACAGAAAAAATACGCCATTTTGACACTGCCGATTGTAGAATACGAGCCTAGAGTCTATGGATTCATAGCCAACAATAATCATTGTATTAATATTGGACAATTGGCATCAATGTCTATGCTTGGGTCATAGACGGGTTTGTAACGGGTTTGTTGACGTACTATAGAATCGGGAACTGCGAATAATTCTTACTCAACCTGGGTATTGCTTATAATTCCCACCAGAAACGGACGATGTTAACAATTATTCCCAATCTACTGGGCGACTGCTTACAATTCCCACTAGATTCGGGGAATGCTTACAATTCCCACTCAACTCGGAGATTGCGAATAATTCTTAATCTTTTCCAAAAACATTGTGGTGTTTTGATGTCACTCATTGGCCCTAGCAGAATATCAGTGCAGTGGGCTTTCTCGCTGCGAAATGCTGAGCTGGGGTCAATTTTTGACATCATACAACATAATAATATTATTATTTTTGATACTATTGTTCTTTTTATATTGTTACATTGTGTTGTATGATGGTCAGAATAAATTTTTTTCTTTCTTTCTTCTTTCTTTCTTTAATCAACCTAATAATGGGTATTAATATTAAAGTAATTTATTAAATACTTAATAGTATTTTTTGTCTAGGACAAGAAAGCTGTGACACAGCACGCGGCAATCCACTCGGCGGAACGGCCACTGTCCTGCGACATCTGCTTCCAGACGTTCAAGCAGAAAGCCTCGCTGTACACGCACCGCCGCCGCGTGCACAAGGTGCAGACGCCGAAGAGAGTGGTAGAGTTCATGGACAATAAGGTCGCGTAGTGACGTCATGGAGGTTTTGAGGTTACAATTATCATTGGTGGCCGCAAAGTGTCTGCAGATGGAAATATTACAGGATCCATGAACATTAAACTCGCGTAGTGACGTCATGAAGATTTTGAGGTTAGATTGTCTATGATATTTACTGGCCGCAAAGTGTCAGACGGAAAGACTAAAGTAAAACGAATGTTTGTTACGTTGTGTATGTGGAATACACAATCGGCATGACTACCGATTATGTCGGCATGACGCTTCACGCTACTGATTGTATTACAAAAATATCAAAAACTCTCATTGATTTCAATATATGTGCTCAGTTAACGAACAAGCGGATAGAATCACGAATTATTTAAAGATAAAGTAAAGTTAAATTATATTATACTTATAAATTAAATAATATATTATATACATTTGGAAAAGATCTGTATCAGATTAGAATAAGAATAAACCAATATAATTTACAACTTATAGCACGCACAGCATGATCAACATAAAATGCGCATTGTTTAGACAAATATAGACATAGTAACATATTGAAAGGACAAAATCATTTTGTCTATTTTTAACCTCCGACAAAAACAGAGTTGTGTTATATATTTGACGTGTCTGTATGTCTATGGCATCGCTTGTGGCAGTGGACACAAGGATGTAGTGATTTAGACCAAGTTATTTTGTTTGTAAGCGACCATGGTCGAGTGATCTTAACTATTTATCATCAATCACTTACTGCTTGACAATTGAACATTTCTGTAATAATACGCAAGAAAGCCGGAAGAAAAGAGAACTTTATTCACAGACCACAGACTATAAAACACAGATATTAACAGACATTATAGCACAGATAATAAATAAGAATTATATTTTGTTACATATTTTAACAATTTTCTTACAAAATAGGGGGTTCAATCAAAGTTTTAATTTTGTTTATAGTTTTTCCTTAGAAAGACACCATAATTATAGTGGTCATGCTATGCCTTCACCGTGTAGGTTTCTTCAACAACTTTCTGCTTTTATATGATCAATAAAATTAGCACCAAAGTGGCTTAATTCTTATTTTTTGATGGTAAAAGGTTCCTATTTTTTAACCGACTATATGGGGAGACAAAGCAAGGGTTATGATTTTGGCAGTCTATATATGTTTGCACCACCGCCTAAACTATTAATCCGATTTTAATGAAAAAGGTTTCAATAGATTTTTAACCATAGCATGAGTAACAGTATTATAACCAAGTCTGGTTTGTTTTATAATCTATGTGCTTATTTGAAATTGGTTTTTGTGTGCATGTTGTTTTATTATTAAAAATTAAACCACTTTTGTGACAATGTTATAATTTAGTATTAAAACTTAGTGTAACAGTTAAAATATACATAGCTATTGTTATTAATTATTATAATATTTTTAGTGAATAAATTTTTAGACAACTTTATTGGCATACTTTCTTTCCCCTTCATTGTATTATATGTCTATTGTCTATGAATCATGTAAAAATAAATGAAACTTATTTTTATATTTTTTAGCACATGTAAGTATCTAACTTTCGTAGAAAATAATAAAATACAACATTTTAATGAGAAATCTTTATTGCGAATGATAGTAATTGAACATTATAATAGTAATTAATAAATTTATTATAAACATACAGTGTATAATTTTAATTGACATATTTACATATTAAATAACATTTAACAGTTTTGAAATATACCAGATATTTTTTATAAGACACATCTACAAAGCCTTTATCGAAATGTTGAGAACGACGCTATTTCGTACCGCTATTCGAATTATAATAATTCGAATTACCCAACCACAATATTAGTTTGGGGACGGATATTTTTAACAATTGTATCTATCAAGATGGGGTATTTAATCAAATAAAAAATTGCTTATTAACTTTAGACACATTGCATACATGCTATTTATGTTTCTTTCAGCTTAAGGCGAGAAATAACCGCAACTAGCGCCACTCTTTTTAAAATAAATTTTACAATGACACAAAGATCTTATTAAAAAAAGTAATCGGTTCAAACTTTAAGTAAATACTTAAACTAATTTATTATAGTAATATATAATAGTTAAACTAATATTATATATTATATCTCGTAAGTAATAACTAAAACGGCCGTTTCAGTTATTACTTACGAGAGTAAATACAGTATAGGATTTAGAGCTGTAATTAAATGCCAATAAATTAGTTTAACTATTTACTTAAAGTTTGAACCGATTACTTTTTTAATAAGATCTTTGTGTCATTGTAAAATTTATTTTACAATAAGGGGCGCTAGTTACGGTTATTCCTCGCCTTAATGTAATGAATACGAAATATTTGCTGCCAATACAATAAATAAAATTCTCAAAATGGATGGAATTACAGTTTTATCATGGACGTGAAGTAATTTTTTTTTTATCTAATAAAGGCACTTATTTTAGAGACATCGGCTGTTTCCACATACACGGCCGCGGCAGCTGTTAAGTCGCTAGAGGACATGGTCCAGTGGTTTAGAACTCGACAAGGTCGTGGCTTGGATCTCGTTTAGTGACGCCTAAAAATTTAGCTTTAAAGTCTCCTTAGGACCTAGAGAAGAAGACATTAAAACTCGAATGATCTGCCTGCATTGTCCTAGCCTTAGGATAATGCAGGCCGATCATTCGATTATCTGACGAGAAAGAGGATAAGCTTGTACATAGTTGGTCCTGCGTCTGATCTCTCGCCAGTAGACTTTACAATTCTTTTGGGTTACGAGAGTAAATGATGGGACACTTGTACAATCTAAGGCACTATCAAATACTCCTGTACGTGGCCATCTACGGCGGCAATTCTCAAGCCTCGAACTTAGTTCCGAATATTAGTATATCCCGCTCGCACGCGCGGTAAATCTCATTTGCATGAGCGGGACATACGATCATTTGGAAGCATCGCCGTGGGCGAGCGGGTAAGTGGAACAACAACGAGTACCTATTCTAGTTGGGGCTAGCAGTGCAAACTCTTAATACCACAATATTTGTACCCTGTTAGTTTAGTGCCTGTGTACCTGACTGGCAAGCAGGGTAGTGTTAGCAATATTATTACAGGGCATCCAGACTTACATAGACTATCGATTTTGATCTACATTTTTTTGTTTGTAATCTGACGTGATTGCCAATGTTCTTAGCTATTGATCATCAGTTGCCTTAAAAATTCGGGGTTTATTCAAAATATTCAATTTTGTTCCTTTTTTGTTACATTTTGTTTACATTCGGAACAGATTATACTATTTCTAGCGAGATTACAAACTATTATATTAAACACTTCTACCAAACATTTTTAGCGTAACATTTTAGACGTCAATACATTTTTTTAGATTTAAAATTTATCAAAATACATTTTAAAGTCCTTATCGTAAAAGAAGTCGCGCAATTACCGAAACTAAATCTCATCTAGATTATACACATTGATTAGATTGGATGATACATAATGTAGCTCAGTATTTAACAATGTGTTATGTGTAAGAATAACTCATAAATAAAAACATCTGGGTCCTGATTCAAGATGCCATCGCTACTAACGAAGTTCCAAAACAACATGTATGGGATTTGACATAAGCTTCGCTAAATGACGAGCGAATTCTTATGTCATTTGGCGAAGCTTATGTCAAATTCCATACATTTTGTTTTCTAACTTCGTAAGCATTTAATAGCGATGGAATCAGATCGGCTCTTCAGGGGACTTCTTTTAGCAAGATCTTTATAAATCTAGTTCGTGCAAGAATGGTCTATGCTTAAAGTTGATATTTTCCATCGTTTAAGGTCATACACAAGAAATGCAATTGTGTGTCCCTCTTGAATCTGTATGAAAATAAACTATGGTGTATTTGCCCCTTACTCTATTTCATTTACAATCAATTTTATATAATTGACCTCAACCAATGAAACCGCAACAATTCTTAGAAATGTAGATTCAATTATTGCATGAGTTTTGTAAAACCTTAGATATGTTTTTGTTGTTAAAAAAAAATTAAAGTCATAACAAAACCTGATTCTGTTGTGCTGCGTGCAACATATCTAATACATTATATCCTACCTAAGTCCTAACACTAAGTATTACATACTTATAAAAATAACTTGTACATACAGGGTCTGTATAAGCTTAAATGCAAAAAATAATTGTTATAATATCAAACAATTTTTGTACCCATTGAATTATTTACAAATGCACTATTTCAATATGTATCAGTTATACAAAATATATTGTAGATAATTATTATAATGAAATATACAGGATTAGTACACATTTCACCAACACATGTTAGTGTTTACGGCTTGTTAAAACACCATTTCTTCTCAGTTGCTGATAGGAATTACGAGAGGAACAACATCTTTATTATATTTAACGAAGGATTAACTTTGACATGCATTGGTGAAATTGGCACTTAAAATCATAATATTCAACTAACAATTTGTCACAAATCTGTTAAAAAGGATAGATGCCAAATGTTTACCTGGTAAGTATAAATTTCGAGTTGCCTGCAAAAGCTCAATATATACTTTATGTATTAAAAAAGTATACAATAATGATATCGATCTTACTTTTGAGGTAATATTCTATGTTTAGCACCATTTATGTTTTCTGTATACCACTTTACGTTTACTTACATTTTTTAAATTACCACAGTTATACCTTGTACAATGCTTATGTTTCATTTTTTTATTTAATAAAAAAGTGGTAATGTTCTTATCATTACTGACTTGTGATATGTGTTAATAATAGCACATTTTAAGTTAATTCGTAAATAACTAATATAATAACATGCCATTAATATTTAAATGTGTGATACATTTCCCTTGCCATTTTACTACTATAAAACTTTAATAATATTTATGATAATACTGACATTTGCAACACCTCTAGCAAAATGTTAAAATTGATATAATATGCTAATTTTATTACAAGCAGGAGGTGTTCTTTTAATTTATTATTTTTTATATTAATTACTATTGGAATGAATGTTTGATACTTAACAGAAAGCAATGAAAATTTAATTACATAATATGTTAAGCTATTTAAGCATAACTTTAAAAATTTAGGGCCTTTTGATTACAATAGTATTGTCCTTTCTGCTAGTTATTTATATAAGTAGCATATATATATCTTTACTGTTATACATGAACATAAAACAGCCCAGAGTATGGTGGAGACTTTAATACTCAACATCCAGTAAATGATGAAATCTCCTCCTTAAATAAATTAATATCATATTAAGTTTATTAGAATATCACACATTACTTTAAACACTTATTTGTACTACAAGTTGGACAGTTCTTTGTTTGGTCATCTAACCGAGCAATTTGTTTCTGTAAATGCATTATCGTTGCATCCTTTTGTTTTAGTTGAACCTTTAAATTAGTTATTGAATCTTCTAGGGCTCCGTACACAGCCTGGACCTCAGGCTGGTAACTGAACACCTGTGGGGGCTCATCTAAACAAAAGAAATCCCGTACTACCGGGTGATTTGGTGACTTACTTAATACAGCATTAATAAATACCTGTAGACCTCTCACTCTCTCCTCTAGGAACGCTGGCTCAAAATTATCCCTGAACCACCTCTTACCGGGCAGAGGGAGCATCATATCCGGTAGCTCCGATTTAATCCTGTTATACAACCTAACAAAATCAGTATACCTCCTAAAAACGAGCCACGACTGGTCTCTCTTATCGTCTTCCACTTTGAGTTTGTAAATAGTAAATCTAGCCCTCTCCTCCATAACTTCATATCCGACAATAGGTATTTGTAATGATTCAAACTTTTTTATATCTGCTGAATGTAGATTTATGTCGATGTTGCTTATGCTGCTGTGAGATGTGATTTCTCTGTAACTTTCGTTGAGGTTTCCCATTGACTTATGATGTCCTCTTGTCTGAAGGGGTCTTCTTGATATTTCGGTTTCATTGTCCGACAAATTAGCCTGATACCTTGCCTTGTAATATTTATTGAATTTGGATAATGTTTCGTTTATTCCGTTCGAATCGTCACTGGAAGATGATACTTCATTGTTCATGGCATCCCTATCTCTTCTGTTCGCCTGTAATTTGACCGTGTGTTTGGGATCTACGTTTTGTACTGTAGCCATTGTACTGTAATAAAAAAAAACTTTTTAATTTTTATGTTAAGTTTCGCAACATATTTACAAACAAAGCGTAATGGTTCGTTAACGATGACGTCCAGTGACCACAATATTATGACGTCGTACGCAGCGTGACTAAGAATAGCAGACCCGTTTTATGAACTTTACCTGAGACCTTGCGGTGGAGTAGTGTAATAATCCTTATTCAAATTCAATAGTGTATTGTGAATAAATATTGGATTGATCATCTATTGTCAATTTGACCACTTTAGTAACAACCTTGCAGAGTTTTTAGATGGTCTTCAAAATTCATTTCAAACCAATTTACAAGGATAAGCTCATATTAAGATCTTATATATACGTTTTATTATTAATCAATTTAAACATAAAAACAAAAATCTGCTGCAATTCTACACAAAGTAAATTGACATATGTTGACAATTTTTGACAAATAAAAAATATCTAATTAGCGTCTTCTTCGTCTTCTCTTTTCACGGGTAACTTTTTATAACCGTGCAAAAATTAACGAAGGGCAAAATTTTTACGGTAAAGATATTCTGAAAAAAGAAGAAGAATACAAACAAAAGTTTTATTATTGTAATTCGAATGATCAGAAACATTAAAATACCTATTCATTTCTTTATTAATAACCTTTGGTTTGAACTACAAAGTTTAGGAAAAAAGGTGTGAAAGTTGAAAGTAAAAACATTTATTATTTAATTAAATCAAATTCAGTTACTAAGAGAAAAATAAGAACAGAAAACGAAAATGTCTGATACAAATGAGATCTCTACAATTGCGGCTATAAAATGCAAACAACAAGCAATTAGAGCAGTGCGATTCAACGTCGATGGGTCTTATTGCCTAACTTGTGGGGCAGATAAAAAGATTAAGCTTTGGAACCCCTATAATCAGCTCCTGTTAAAAACCTATGGTGGGCATGCTAATGAAGTGTTAGATGCGGCCGGATCGTGCGACAACAGCCATATTGTTTCGTGCAGCTCAGATAAATCAGTGATTCTCTGGGATGTTACTACTGGTCAGCCCATCAGACGGTACAGAGGCCATGCTAGTACAGTCTCATGCATAAAGTTCAATGAAGAATCATCTATGGCAGTGTCAGGCTCAGTTGACAATACTGTTGCTTTCTGGGATATTGTTAGTCGCAGACAGGAGCCAGTGCAGGTTTTAAAAGATGCCAAAGATTCTATAACTTCAGTGCAAGTTACAGATCATGAAGTTTTAACATCTTCTGTAGATTGTCATATGCGCTTGTACGATTTGCGTGTGGGCAAAATGATATCTGACTATATTGGGCATATTGTAACATTTGGAAGTCTAACACATGATGGTCAATGCTATGTACTGAGTTGTGCAGACAATAGTGTAAGACTTTTCGACAAAGAGTCTGGGGAGCTATTAAACTCTTTTACAGGACACGAAAGCAAAGATTACATGTTAGAGAATGCTATAAATGAGACAGACAGTCACATTATTTCAGGTTCAGCTTCAGGAGAAGTTTATTATTGGGATCTCGTGTCCAGTAAATGTACAAGGAAATTAGTCCACACAAGTCTCAAGCCTGTTATATCCCTCAGTCATCATCCTACTGAAAACAAATTGTTAACGGCCTGTGAAGATGAAATAAAACTATGGGGCATCCCTGAAAGTACTGAATAAATAACTTTTTATTTATTAGTGTTAAAATAGTACTGTTTAAAATAGTATTATAAATTAAAAAATAAATTAAAAACTACTTAAAGTAACATAAAGTAAATTATTATTAGCTAAAGTATAAACTAAACAAGGAATTTAATTAAAAAACTTTATACAATATATTAACTGTTTTTGTTGTCTAACTTCTTAGCGCTCGTTCAGACACGGCGGGAACCGCGCGATTATAGAATCGCATGGAAATCGCGCGGGTCTTATTTATATGAGTTAGTTAGTAATCGTTCAGACATAACCGCGCGGTTAATCAAGCCGCGCGGTTACCGCAACCCAACCGCCAGAAAATAGAATCGCGCTGCTCCCGCGCGTTTCTATTACTATGGAGTCTTTACTTCGCGTTCAGTTGCGTTGCGGATACCGCGCGGTGAGCACGTCACTGTTCGTGAGTTCGCCATGGATCGTTTCGACACTGAACTATTTATTGATGAGGTGGAGAAGAGACCTGCAATATGGGACATTCAGTGTGATGATTACTCAAATAAAATTATCAAGAACCGAGCTTGGCAAGAATTGGTGGAGATATTTGGAAATTGCGAAGACACGGTGGAAAAAAAGAATATTTTAAGTAAGTAGGTTTATTCACCAAAAAATAATTGACAGAATTATGTTATAATTATTGTTATGAAGCGTATATTATACTCTCCGTATACTTTAGGTACTTAAATAAATATAAACAAACTTCGGCTGCCTTATGCAGACATTTCGAGCATTTTTCAAATGAAGGTCACAACTGTATTACCATATTTCGTTTGTTTACATTTAGTTATGTACCTAAACATTACAAGTACGGTATGTTAGTTGCAGCTATATCTTTGTGTCTTGCCATGGAACACGCCCATCGTTCACAAAGTAATGAGCGAATTTATCTCTGATATTCAAAGATGACGGTGTCCCTCTTCCCGCATGCAAGGTATTGAGATTAGTCATGGGTGCATTATATAAAGTATCTTTAAATTTTAGACCATCTCTAGTCCGCACATAGTTATGTAGAACACAAGAAGCTTTTATTATATCTTCGGCAAAATCTATGTTTACATTTATAGGCCTATGAAAGATGCGCCATTTGTTCGCCAAAATACCAAAAGTGCACTCAATATTACGTCGGGCTCTCGATAACCTATAGTTAAAAATCCTTTTTTCATATGGTAAACATTTGCCTGAATATGGGCGCATTAAATTTTCTGCTAAGCCGAAGGCTTCATCTCCAACTATAACATAAGGCATTGGTGTTAGGTCTACATTAGATATTGGTTTAGGTGTTGGTATGTTTAATGATTTTTCTGTCAGGCGTTTATAAAAAACCGAATTTTTAAATATAGCAGAATCACTACTTTTGCCATAAGCGCCAATATCAACATAAGTAAAGCAATATTTGGCGTCGCAAAGTGCTAAGAGCACTATGGAAAAGTAATGTTTATAGTTATGATACAAAGAACCCGAATCAACAGGCTTTATAACTCGGATATGCTTGCCGTCTATAGCACCAATGCAATTTGGAAAATTTGCATATCTCTCAAAGTCTCGTGCTATTGTCTTCCAGATATCTTCAGTCGCTTCGGGCATGACTATGTTTACCAACTTATTCCACAATGATTTACATACTTCGCGGACAATTCCAGTAATCGTCGATTTTCCTAGGCGATAATTGTAGCTTAGTTCTCCAAATGAACAACCCGTACCAAGATATCTGAAACAAGAATATTATTAATAATGTTATTATTTTTAGGTACACAACTCCAAAAAAAAATGGAAAAACATACGAGATTGCTACAATAAAGAATACAAAAAAGAAAAAACAACTCCTTCTGGTTCAGGTGCTCGTAAAGGAGCCCGATATATGTATTTTTCAAGATTATCTTTCCTGCAGAATAGTGTAAGTAATAAAGACACTACAACTAATATTGAAGAACAGAATGAAAGGCAAAGTGAGGAGACAAGTGAACTAAACGCCAATGAAGCCACTGAAATACGTCCCCCTAAACGTAAGAAAACACAAGTGCCAGAAGAAAAAATAGCTGTTTTAATAGAAAAAAGTATCGAGTCACGAAAACATTTTCAGAATGAACTTCAAGAAAATAGTATTACCAAGCAAGATGACGACAAACTCTTTTGTTTGTCGTTTTATAAAGAACTCAGAAAAGTACCAGAAAATAGGCGTTTAGCAACCAAAATTGAATTACTTCAAGTGATACAAAAAGGACAAAGCTTACCACCCCCTGTTCGCTACAATACTCAGCAGATCACACCTACGTATTGGCAAGGACAACAGTATACAAGCCCGCAAGGATATTTTACTACATCTGGATCATCTCCTCCTGTTCCGGCACCGTCACCGTCACCATCGCAATTTAGTTCTGGCTCTCAGTCCTCTACAGTTATAGAAAATATTTATGCTGATTTTGAAGAACAATAAATAAATCTTACCTTAAAGTTATTACGAGTTTCTCTTCCGGTGACACGCTTGGCCTCAAATGCGTTTCAGAGCATGAAATATCTTGCCTGATCAGTTCAATTAGTTCATCAAAAGATTTTATTGACATTCTCAAATAGTCAAAAAATTTGTTATCATACATTCTTAATTTGGGATATAATGTTACGAACTGACCATGTACTAGTCGGTCACGTAATATTGGATGCACCCAATACCGCCTTTTTCTTTTCTTTTTTTTAAGGAGCAACCACAGTAAACACACTTCTTCGTCGACCTCCATTTTGAAACTGACGCTAACCCGCACGAAATCGCATACTAACCGCGCGTGTCTGAATAGCTTCACAATTTTGCGGTTTGAAACCGCGCGATTCGTAAACGCACGATTCCCGCATGTCTGAACGCAGGCTTACTCTGCTAAAATGGGTTGCTGTGTCATAAATACTACTGAGTAATATAGTAGCTTCTGCATAATATGCCATGCATAGATAAGAGTAATACTTAATACAATGATGCCATGCCTTATTATAAGATCTATATGCCATGCAATTTAATCTATCTCAGCTATACTCAACCTGCGGCCCGCTGGGCTTTTTTATTTAAGAATTTTGAAGTAAAAAAATATGTAAACCATTTAAATTTTTACCAAATAAGATTGTAACCCTTAGCAAATCTCCAAAAAGTTTCGAAAGAGCGTTCATCGTTAAAAGTAAGTACATACATCGTTATGTCTTCAATCTCAAATCTTCAATCAATAACTAACTAGTTAAGAGCGTGCATTCAATTTACGACGAAGTTTCAGTTTTTCGGTGTTTTTGACTGCCCCTCACACGCATAAAATAACTAAATTAAATAAAACAATTAGAAATATATGAAGATAAACTCTTTATTTTGGACATCATTTTATAAAATTAAAGTTTTAAGTAGTACATTTGAGTAAATTTAAAGATTTCGGAACGCCGAATCGCAAAAATGCCGATTTTAGCTCACTTTGATAAAGAAAATAACAATTAAATCGTGTTAATATAGTTTAATTTCTATTTTTATAAAAAAGATTATAAAGTCCTTCAATGAAATATTGATAAAAAATTAAAAATATATGTATTGTTAACTGCATAAAAAATCTTTTAAAAATGACATAATTTACGTTTTTCAGTGCTGTATTTCTACTGGAAAAACTAAATTTCTTCGATGATATTATTTTTATAATTGATAATCATACTATTGGTAAGTTGACACTATTTTTTATTTAATTAAAAAACGATGTTTATCCCATTATTCAATTTTTTAAAAATTACTTGTTTTCAACCAAGCGCACGCGTCATGTAAATCGCGATCTATTTAGTACCCGCTGAGAATTCGTGAGGGGAGGTTGTGTCGCTCTGCGCGGGACCATCAAAGTATAAAGGTTCACCGACCTGGTCCGCTCATGGACTTATAGTGCGACTACGCAGAATTGACGCTTTGACGAGCATTAATATTTTTATGAGAAATGGGGGAAATTTACAGAGATTATATTATGTCGATTACAAAGTTCATAATATTTATATAGAAAAAAAAATATTAAGAGGTTACCACAAAAAAGGTGTGTAATTTGTTCAGAGTTTATTTATAAAATTTAAAATTTATATAATAATCATCATCAGCCCCTGTGTGTCTGTTTCTCATATCGTAGCTCCTAAATGCATCACAGATTTTGATGCGGTTTTCTTAAGCAGAAAGCTGGTGTGGTTTATATATTTAAAAATTATACTAATCATCATCAGCCCCTGTGTGTCAGTCTGTAATATCACAGCCCCTAAATTAATCAAAAGATTTTGATGTCAATTTCTTTTGTTGAGAGCTGATGTGATTTGTATATTTAAAAATTATACTAATCATCATCAGCCCCTGTATGTCTGTCTGTAATATCACAGCCCCTAAATTAATCAAAAAATTTTTATGTCAATTTCTTTAGTTGAAAGCTGATGTGGTTTATATATTGAAAAATAATACTAATCATCATCAGCCCCTGTATGTCTGTTTGTTATATCGCAGTTCCTAAATGATTGACAAATTTTGATGCGGTTTTTTTTAGTTAAAAGATGGTGTGGTACATATATTATTTAAAAATTATACTAATCATCATCAGCCCCTGAGTGTATGTCTGCTTTAATGTAACTGTCATCAATATAACCGAGTATCTGGGGGCACGGCAGTGCTTCTGTCAACTTGAGCACGGCCGTACCATCAATTTCTCGTAGCAGTTTAGGCCATTTTCAACTCCCTATAACTTTGTTGTGGATTAAAAGAAGCCTTCATTTTTAGTTACTAGGAAAGCATTGTACAAACACAGTATATTTCAAATGTAATTCAATTTGAAACAGAAGTTACATAATTATAACTTGTCAAACTCCTTACTTTTGTCACTGACTCAATCACTCACTGACCGATCATCAAAAGTATTAGGCACTTCTAGCAGACATAGAAGCTTCACATTTGGAATACAAGTAGTGTTTAGTGTATAAATAAGGGAAAAACCTAAAAAAATATTTCTGTAGAATTATCTAGACTAACTGCATAATTAACTTTGTAATGTCATTTAAATGTATAGGATTACAAAGCTGTATTTGCCCTTTTGACAAAAACACGCGTTTAGTAAATCTTCTACAAAAAGAACTGAGATCCCATCAAAAACATATCTTGTAAAAATTGCCAAGTCTCGCTACTTAGTTCTTCTACAGTAAAAACTTGTGAGATACATGTTATGCCGGAAAAAATGTACATTACGGTCGGTCATTTTATGGCGAATAGAGCTATATGTAAGGAGTCACTAACCAAAATTAAAAGTTGCGGCAACTCCTAGTTTTTTAGTTTTTGAAAAAATAAAATTCGTATTTTTGTATGAATATTCAACTACTTTTGACGTAATTTTGACAGTTTTTTTTTATATAGCGCCAAAAGCCATTTTTATTCTAGTTCAATCACCTATTTTTCTTAACTAGATAATCGGGCAGAATTACGTCAAAAGTAGTCGAATATTCATACAAAAATACGAATTTTATTTTTTCAATAACTAAAAAACTACGAGTTTCCGCAAGTTTAAATTTTGGTTAATGACTCCTTACATATAGCTCTATTCGCCATAAAAATTGCAGCCGCCAACTCAACCGACCATAATGTACATTTTATCCAAATAATCTTTAATTTTATTTCATTTTCATTCAATAATCAGACGGTTGCAAAATGCTAGTTAGTATAGTGACAACATTTTTGTCACTGAAAAAAGCATGTCCATCCCGACTACCCACTAAAAATTGGTATTTTAGTACATTTTAGTGGGTAGTCGGAAGTGGGTCAGTAAAATATTTAGGGACAAACATTTCTGGACATCAAAGATGAAAAATAAATAACTTGGTATATTTTTATTAAAATTAGGTTGTTGAATTTTTTATTCTCATTACTTACTTATCCTAAATTATAAATGTGAAAGTTTGTTTGTTTGTTCGTGTGTTTGTTTGTTACTTTCTTCACGTCTCATCTACTGACCAACCACCATGAAACTCTTTTCACACAATCATCGCGAAAGTTATTCCCGACGGTTAGACAGTAACGCGGACTGAGCCGCGGGCGATTACTAGCATGTCGAGTATGTATAATTTGTATTTTATAACTTAAATACCATTTAATTTTATAGAAGTATTGAAATGGTAGGTAATATTAAAATTCATTAGGATCAAACTACCAATATTACTCGCGCGCTCTACGTACGCTCGACCTAGCGTTAACCCACACATGCGTATTGTTATGCGTCTGTGTGAGTCGATATCGTCTCTCGCGGCGATTTCGACTTGATGAAATTTGATTGCGCGCTCTTAATGGTTTTAGCTTGCGGATAAGGTTGAGTATGGCTGATCTAAGTTGTAACTGCATATTTGCATAGCTCATTACTTTTATCTTTTACGATTTTATGAAGCGTAATTCAAAATCCGTAATAAACAGCGACAAAATTGTCGCGGCTACGTTTTTTCGCTGTTTACTCGCGTGGCTCGATCAACGTAAAAAAAAATATCACAGTCGTGTGAAGGCCACAGATTAAGAATTAGTTACGTGAAGGCCGAAGATGGAGGATGAAAAAAAAACAAATGTCAAAGTGCGTCATCCAAATCAAATCCCGCTGCGATAAATCTTGCGAATATTTATGTTAAATGCAAATCGAAAATGAAGAAAGTTTCTACAAAAAATTCTTCTAAAACTAAAAGAAAAGGACAAGCTTACAAGTGCGACTTGTGTGTTAGAAAATTTGTCAGTTTAAATGCGTTAAAACTGCATCATCGCGCTCAACACAATATCCAGCCTTATAAAAGTAAATCTAAACTAGAGCCAAAACAATATGCTCCAGCTAAAAAACTAGATGTAAAGAATGAAGCCGTAAAGAAAACAACTGTAATGGAATCTCCGAACACCACAAAAGCAGGATTTACAGCTCAAAATGAGCCTTCGAAGGAAACGCTGTACTCTGAAGTGGAGTATGAGTGTCCAAGATGTTTTTTGTCATTTAATACATACCTGACTGCCGCACAACACATAGAAAAGTTCCACTATGCTGGGAGAAAAGTGTAAGATCGACTTATGTGTACATTAGTTCTAACATTTCATACTAAATAATGTTACCATATACTGAGTGATTACATTCTAAAAAAGAATTTAATAATAATTTAACTATTTTACTTATTAAAAAAACATTTAAGCTTTTTAGATTGGATTTGTGATTATGGTAAGAGTGACACTGGGTATAAAATAAAAATAAAGCTAAAATAAAAAGTAAAATTGTGTTATGTACCTTAAATAATATCTCATAGCACAGCATGCCTCTTCGATATAGGCCTCTTCCCAACAATTTCCATGTTTTATGTTGTTTGCAACTTGTCTCACTGGATATATCAAAAGAAAAAGCTCTTGTATTTTTAACATTTCAATTTGTCATATTAAAATGCTACATACTAATGCTACTACGAAAACTATTTTATTTTTATAGTCCAATGAACATTCTACCAGACCGTAAGGAGTTATGTTTGAAGTGCAAAAGGAAAGTGAAATCAATACCAACACACTTGTGTGGCGCAGAGAATTTGGAGGATCTGAATACAATATACAGCTGCTTAGGCTGCTACATGAAGTTTGGTAATTTAAGGCTGTTCTACTCGCATGTAGTTTATAGACATGCGGACGGCGTTGAGAGCTTATTCTTTCCAACAAATAATGGCAAGTCTCATTGATATAATATTGTTCTAGTCATACCCAGTTTCCTGAACGCTATTCAAATGAATGATCAACTAACATGGCATTCAAAGCAACAACCCATATAGAATGCTGATTGGTTGGTCGGACATTATCAGATAGAATGGAAATATATGTCACTTTATATTTACATCATGCTCGCACTTGCAAGATTTGTTAAAATTTCACAGACACCAATTTGTTGACATATGCGAGCAATTTATTTCAATCAGCGAGCGAGTGTTATCTAATCATAAAATATCTGTCCGTTCTTTTATGTCTGATAATGTTCTATCAATCAGCGTTCAATATGGGTTGTTGATTTGAATGCTATGTTAGTTGATAATTTATTTGAATAGCGTTCGAGAAACGCGGGGATAGTGTCTTTTTTTTTTCTTTACTTAGCCTGATCATGGCGTGGTTTTGTTAAAATCCTTTTAATAGAGGTGTTCCATTGTACACACATCTCATCATTATAGATTCTCTCTGGTCTAGAATATGCTGACGCTTATGATTATATTATTTAACTAAATTATTTACTTACAGACCTCTCAAAATGGAAACAGGATATGGAGTATCAAACAAATGGAAGGTATTCACAATTTGTTAAAGTTGACTCCAAATGCTATGCACACTGTATACGGGCATTTGGGAAAGGCACTAATATAATCAATATCTGTCCTTCTTTAATTGTGCTACAAGAGTTCCCAAAAGGCATACAAATCCACTACTATAGCCACCATTCCCAACATCCCTTTACCAACTACAAGTTTATAAACAGATATAAGAAATTTTCCATTACATCCTACTTGAAAGCTTCTGATTCATATTTCCAATTGAAAGAATTGAAGAGTGATGACACTGATCTCTATGTACAATTTAAACAACTCATGGAAAGTGTTGTTCTCGATGCCGCTAAGCTCAAAAAGGAATCTCTTACAATATTGTTTGGTAAAGCTCTGGAGATGACGTCAGTATTGACAGGTTATGATAATGAAGATGATATGAGTGATGATGGTGCGAAGCCGGAAAAAGAAAGGATGACAGTCACTGACATAGAGAAGGCTCTAGAAGAACCAATATTAATAGATAATGCACTTGGTGATGAGCCACACAAGAAAAAGGTGAGACACAATTCAGAAGCTCCAGCACCTATGATACTTAACTCCTTCTCGCTAGCTAACACAGTAGGGGACAGGAAACAGGAAATAGAACACAATGTTACTGAAACGCTTGAGAGGCCTAACATCAAAGTAAAGGATATAGGTTCATTACAAGAACCTAAAGTATCAAATGACGTTAAAGATAAACCAAAGGAGAAAACACTTTTAGACTCAACACCGTCTTCTTTTAACGAATCATTTGCAGTATTTGTTGAACAAACTTGCTCAGGAGAGAATGAATTGAAAAGAAGATCAAAGCGTGCAGTCATGAAAACAAAAATTGGACAATACAAACCACCTTCTCCCGAAAAATTAACACCTAACACTCTGAAAGTAAAAAACAGTAATAGTTTACCCAAAGAATCACCTCTAAAAAGTGTTCAGAACTCTCCCAAGCCAGCTACACTAAACACTCCGAAAGTAAAAAACAATGATAGTTTACCGAAACAATTGCCTCTAAAAAGTGTTCAGAGCTGTCCTAAGCCAGCTGCACCCAACACTTCAAAAGTAAAACACAATAATAGTTTACCGAAACAATTGCCTCTAAAAAGTGTACAGAGCTGTCCTAAGTCAGCTGCACCCAACACTTCGAAAGTAAAACACAATAATAGTTTACCCAAAGAATCACCTCTAAAAAGTGTTCAGAACTCTCCTAAGCCAGCTGCACCCTTGGAAACGGGTGCCCAGCTGCCGAGGGGTAAAATTAATAAAGTGTCCAATATAGAAACGAGACAAAAATCAAATGCGTGCGTTTCACAAGTCACACAAAAGGTGAAGGCTCCAAGTAGTGTATCAATAGGAGTCAGTAAAATCACAAACAATTCACCAAAGCATAAAAATATTGTTAAATCAGTAGATTCTAAGGAGCTGCCTAAACCACTTTCATTGAAGCAGACAAAAGATATCAAGCCAAAAAAAGATAAACCTAAAGTAGAGATAAAATATGAAGTGAAAGAACAGAAGAATGACTGCAACATTTTAATATTAAAGATTTAGTGTCTGCATGTGAGAATGTTTTTCTAAAACGTTACTTAAACACCAACTTTTAAATCAGAAGCAATAATTCCTATATAATAAACAGTGGTGCCTCAATAAACGTAGCAAAAAGGCGTAAATCGGAAAAACATTAAGTGTAAGTTATAAATAATTGTGTACAGAATTCATTTTTGTAACCATAAAAGGTTGAATAAGATTGCAAATGTAGTATTTTTTACACTTATAATAGATATTTTAAATAATTATTATTATCAGTATGTTTGTTCATGTGAAATCATACATCATCTAATTTTATACCCTATGTTACATAGGTATTTGTTATGTTTTTAATTTACTGCTAATGGACTGAAGTAGTAATATTTTCGGGTTTTTGGTGCACATATTGGCCTTCAACATTAGTTATTTGTTGTTACTCTGTAAACAATACCTCAGTTTTGCGTGTACAATTATTATATCACATTATATATTTTATTAATATGTATAGTTCGTCCGAGATACATTTAACCCAAACGTAAACAAAGCCGTTTATAACACAACCATAGATTAATCAGTGATGCCAATTGGCCAGTATTAATGCAATGAATATACGAATCCATAGGGCATAGATTATAGACTATACTCTACAGTCGGCAGTGTCGAAATAGCGTATTTTTACTGTGAAGGTTTTTCATTTGATGTTTAAATATGTTAATTATCGTTTAATTGTTATAAAATGTATTGGATAATGGAGTATGATCCTTTAATATGTGAAAGTGTTGATAAATGTGCACAATAAGTGAATAGGTGAAAATTTCGATGGTTTCGTTTTGTTTACCTTTAGGTTAAATTTATCAGGGACGAACTATAGTAATGTCCTAATGAAAGAAAAAGTATCATAATATGAGTGTAGTGGATCGCCGTTTCAGCTTTGACGTTCACGGCTGGACATAAGCCTCCCCAAAGTTGCATGGGAGTGCCTATAATCGTCAGGCTCAGAGCGAGGCCCCATTAATGCGTTGCGTCATCGCAGCGTCGTCGCTGCGTTGTTTTCCGTGGCCCATGTGTTAAAAAATGTATGGAAAACGAGGCAGCGGCACGACAACGCAGCGTAAGCACTAATGAGGCCTCGCCCTTAGGCGGGTTGGCGTCTGGCGAAAGCAGTGTTAGGCTGCGTTTCCACTGACGCGGAGCGAGGCGGAGAGCAGTTAGCGGTGCCAAAATTGACCAATCACTATGCTCGAAATCTCCGCTCCGCTTCAACGGAAACAGCACGAGCATAGTGATTGGTCAATTTTGGCACCGCTAAGCTCCTCTCCGCCCCGCTCCGCGTCAGTAGAAACGCAGCCTAAAACGATATCCGCGCAAACGCTCCATCCCATTTCCGGATATATATCCCCTGTCGCCTTTTACGACATCCACGGGAAAGGCGGTCGATGGTGAGGTGCTATTCTTACTACGCACCGCGGAGTGAGTGGACGCATAAGCTGTAAATAACTGGTTCTGGGTGTATTTTTTCGTGGGATGTTGCTAGATATAATATTGATTGTACAATAAAATAAAGGAAATAATAATAATCATATCAAGTTGGTGATTTTTGTTAATCCAATGTTTAATTCAACATTAATTTAGAAATACATCACATCTTTCCTTTTTTGCTAAACCTTTAAGTACTGTTATAGAAGTTTGTGTCAAAGTTAAGAGTCCTTAACATGAAAGAAGTCCCACAGCAAAAGCTAAACTTAATATTGTCTATATTGTCTAGACATTGAGGGTCAGTATTTAACTATTTTTACGAGTAACGCGTCAATAAAACCACACGAGCGAATTCGCGTGACACTTAACGAAGCCTGTCAAATCACATACATATTTGTTTTCGAACTTCGTAAGTGATAGTAGCGATAAGGGTACAGATATTTGTAAATATTAGCTTTTACCATTTTTCAGGGGATCTCATTAAGTAGGATGATTAACATCGCGCGATAACAGCGCCGCGTATAGAAGACTTCTTTCATGGAAAGGACTACTGCCTATTAGTTTATCAACAATCAACATCATGTTATGTCGCCTATACATATTGGCCGAGCGATGCCGAGCGGCAACAAAGGCCAACATGTAGACAGTCTATTTGTCTTGACTTGTCGCCTAGCTGGTGGAGTGAAGGCGAGCGCCAACGTGTGTACGGCTCATCTGGTGCCACTTGTCTACGCTCGCCGTCGCTCGTGACCACTCGCAACCACTCGCCTCACTTCAGATCGGTGTCGGTTTTTGTGCACAAATCAAGACGCTCGCCTGCGCTCGGCCAATAGCGTCCACGCTTTTGTATAGCCGCCACTGTAATAAGTGACATTTATCGCTGTCAGGCCAACGTGTAGGCAGCTCTACAAACGCTCGTCTACATTTGCCACTTGTGTGCACTTGCCGAATGTATGGACAGTAACACTCGCCTTGCATCTATTTGCCGTCGGTCGCGTTGGCCTACGTTCGTCCAATATGTATAGCCGACATTAAATAGAGGTCTACCTCGTGTCCACGTGACACTGACATAACCTAGTTCATGTGACGTGACGTGAGTTATAATGACTACAGTGTCAGTAATAAGGCCTCAGCCTCGAATTTTGCGGGCAAGGCGGGAGCGGCAGCGGCAGCGGCGCGAGTGCGGTACTCGTTACCCGCCCCTGCGCCGCTGTTTTCGAGAACCGGTCCATTTGATTTAATGCAAAAGATCCTCCCGCTCCCACCCCGCTGCCCGCAGAATTCGAGGCTGACGTCTAAAGCTCACAAGCGGTTATATTTCTTGGCACAAGAAATCTTGGTCACTAGACATAATGACAAACAAGCAAGACAAACTTTGTGCTAGGCGGAATAACATAACCTCTATAGTGTGCCGAGTGTCAGTTTTTGACACCAGTGGACGTGGCAAAGTTAACCGCAATTTG
Organism: Celastrina argiolus; assembly: GCA_905187575.2. Lineage (NCBI taxonomy): Eukaryota > Metazoa > Arthropoda > Insecta > Lepidoptera > Lycaenidae > Celastrina > Celastrina argiolus. The sequence continues at coordinate 3,269,714 of LR994597.1, forward strand.
TATAACATCGGAACAACGCCATAATAAACAAATAATGGTAAATTAATTATGTTATGTCATACAATATTGTTAACTTTGTAATGTTGACTAGTGAAAAAACGAGCACTCATTTCTAGAATATTTGTATGCAATATGCATGTATGATCCATACATATTATGTATGTATCATGCATGTTCCATCCATGATACATACATAATCCATCCAAGAATACTGTTATCAGTAAAAAATCTTTCGTTTTCGAACAATCATGTTTAAGCCAAATGTAAAAATGTATTGATATGGACTTTTTTAGTATAAGGTTGTAAAATAAATGATTTTATAGAAGTATAATATTATTTCAAGTATTTTTCTGTTTCCAGACAACCTACAGTATGGTTGAAATCAAAGATTAACCTAGATTTATTGTAACTTGCTTGTGAGAACAAAGAGAATAACGTAAGAATCAAAATGACAAAGGAAAAATATATTGACACTTTAAATATAAATTTTTAGATACATAAACTTGAAGGTAAATATCGCCCAATGCTATGTAGAAATGGAAAATAAACTGTATACCTATGTGCAGTAAACTGATGAGAACTATAGGAAAGTAGATAAAATCACCATTATCGTTTTCAGCTTAGTCCAGAATGTTATCTAATATTTCTTTAAGTTGAAACTAGAACATTTTCACAACACACAACTTTTTTACACTTTTCCACTTTTATTACGTTTTGGCGTCCACTTCTGATATAAGCCTTCCCCAAAATTTTACATGAGGGTAGTTGCATAAACTCGCCACGCTTGGCCGGCGGGCGCAGTTTTCAGATATTGGATAAACAAGTAGATAAAGTCGTTATTATAAATCTAATAATTTAATACCCATTACAATACTATAACATGAACCTTGAATTGAAAACATGAATGGATGGAAGGTGATATGACGCAAAATTCTATTTCGAGAAAATTAAGTTCAAACACTTCAAACTGTCACTTAAACATTTTAGAATACGTTAAAATTCATTCATAGTGATCAGGAGTCACGTGGCGTTTTATTGAAACCAGGCCAACTAAGCAGGAGTTATTTTATAGTACCGAAGTGTGTGCGCAATACACAGAAGCACCCTCTCTTCCTTCACTCTCGTACGTGTGTGACTATGTGGTGTGACGGATAACCGATACGACTGGCGGAAGATCAGGCACAGGACTGACTTTTTACATGTTCATCCGACGCATGGATCATCTTTCAGACAATCAGGTGATCGCCCTGCATTGTTCTAATCAAACTTGAAATTATCATTTTTGTTGTTCCAACGCGGGAATCGAACCCACGACCTCCGAGTCGAGAACGATGCTCTGAACCACTAGACCACAGAGACGGATTGCAGTTTATACCACTCATGTGAATATAAAACTAGATTAGATCAAGCAAGCAGCGTCATCCAAATATCTTTATTACACACTAGCTGACCCGTGCCCACTTCGTTGAGCATAAAAACAGTTTATTTTATTATCAACTCAAAGATACAACGCGGAATCCACAATGTGGAACCCGCAACTCGCAACGCTTAACCTGTGTTTCCTCTTTATTTTTATTTGTACTTTATTAGTATAGAGAAATAGTTTTAATATTTATTTATATATATAGATGTATAGATTACTCCTACTAACATAAGCTAAGGGTCGGTGAATGCTCCCGTTACAGTAGGTCCAGCCGATTCGGAGATCATTAGTTTGATGACGATGATGATGATGAAAAGTAGCCTAAGTTAATCCTCATAACTTTAGCTATCTACCAGTGAAAGTCTCGTCAAAATCGGTCCAGTCGTACTACAGAGATTAGCTAGGACAAACAGACATGCAGACAGACACAATTTTTTTAAATTGCATTTTCCTTTTTTTTTAACCTTTATAATGTCATATGCACTTAGAAAAACCTTGCTAATTGAAAGATACAAACAGACACTTCAATTTTATTTATTTGTATAGATAGATAATATGATTGGGGGATAGACAGTATGTGTATGGCTACTTACACTACACAAAACAAATGAGAATGTTGCAACATCAAATCGTCCTGTATTTATGTAGTCCTCATCATGATTTTACATGTAATATTATGAAGATTCATCATCAAAATTCATGTGCAGCTTGTTTGATTTTGTCTGATGGAACACCCTGAACCACTCCGAGGCGGGGTGTATGGCTCTCTTCACTGCCCAGGAATGAAGTGTTTTGGCGATGTCTTCGCTTTTCAACTGTATTGTTATTTTCATCTTCTTATTTAATCTGAAATGGGGTAAATTACAAGTGAATATTTGAAGAAACTTTGTACATTCTTTTTACAAATAAGTAAATAAGTATTTGTACAACAACAGAGGACAGTTTATATAGAGGAGAGTGAACTGGGCTATTTTTATAATAATGCTTAAAAATATAATGGACGACCTCCGTAGCATAGTGATTGAGCGCGCGATGCTTTAATCGGACGTTACGGGTTCGAGTTCCGCCGAGAGAAAAATGATTTCAATGTTCCTACGTCACGGATGTGTTATGGATAAATTATGGTTAAGTTTCGACCAATAGGTGACCATTATTAAATTATGTAATTGGTCTAAAATATAAAGGAGTAATAGGAACCACACGCCACTGTAGTCCCTACCAGTACAAAGTACTCACAAATCTGGGTTGAAGAACGGCCGGTTAACGGTGACAGCCAGCTTGGTAAGTAGCGGCGGGTCCGGACCGAGCGCCGCCGCCGCGTACTTGTCGGCCGCCGCGCGACCCGTGAAGTCTATTCCTGTAAATATAATGTTCACGGTCAACACTCAACAGGCAGGCACATATACCCTGTTACGGGTTACCAGATTAGGGATATATATTTAATATTTACGGTAGTAAAACTAGCGCCACAATCCTGCATCGCGCTATCGAAATTTTCTAAGCTCGGCGTATCAGTTACCACCTAACTCGGTCGGAGAGGTATTGAACCCCGTCAACACGCCAATAGTCACAGCTGTGGCTCAGTTTTTTCGTCGTCTCATTCGTCAATACATCTAATTCTAGTTAAAGATGACAACAAGAAACTGAAAATACTTATAATGTCGTCCATCAAACAACACAAGCTTTTCAGTCACGCTAGCAATTTCACACTAAGTTAAAACTTCTGATTAAATATAAATAAGAACTAAAATATATACTATGGAAAACCTGCCTCCTTTAACGCTGCAAGGCCCATCATCAAATTCTGGAAGTTCTGCCAGGTGGTCAGGCAGTTCTGTGTGTCCACTGTTGATGATTCTTAGCAAAGAGTTCACATCTCTTCCATTGAGACTAGCATCTTCAAATTTCTTATAACCTAATCCTGAAAGGTATAAAAGGTGGTTAAAAATACTTAAAATTTCTTGTGCCATAATGATTTGAAATGGTTTGATATTTGCAACAAAACAACTGAGGAATCCAATTTCTTACATGTATAGTTTGGCTCTGTGATACTACATGTATAGTTTGGCTCTGTGATACTACATGTATAGTTTGGCTCTGTGATACTACATGTATAGTTTGGCTCTGTGATACTACATGTATAGTTTGGCTCTGTGATACTACATGTATAGTTTGGCTCTGTGATACTACATGTATAGTTTGGCTCTGTGATACTACATGTATAGTTTGGCTCTGTGATACTACATGTATAGTTTGGCTCTGTGATACTACATGTATAGTTTGGCTCTGTGATACTACATGTATAGTTTGGCTCTGTGATACTACATGTATAGTTTGGCTCTGTGATACTATAAGTATAGTTTGGGTCTGTCATCTGTTTGTGAATACATTTTTTTTATTGTTTTTGGCATCTCTAAACTATAATAATAAATTAAAAAATAATAGATCATGCCAAATATTGTTCAGAAAAATTATTTATAGTAATTTGAAATCATGTACAATGTTAATTTACAGAACCCTTATTAGGTACATGGTCCAGATCAAAACAATCAAATTAAATATTTTAATTCAGAGTGAATTTTACAAAAAATTATTTCTGAATGTCATTTCTATATGATGCCTACCACCAGTTCGGGAACTAGCCCAGCAAGATGAACCGGCGTAAGAAACTCGCATGGGGCCAACTTTTCCAAAAAGAAGAAAAATTTATCTTTTTAAAAAAAGTATAAATTTACATATAAATATGTCAGACATGATTACTTTAAATTTTAAGCAAAACTATTAAGTAGGTATTTTAATAAAATGAACATACCTAACAAACATGGTTTCAGAGAGCTAGAATGTAGTGAGCTGACCAGTGCCACGGGCTCTCCAGGTGGGTAGGCAACATACAGCACTGCTCCATCTTTGAACTCCGACACCATTTGTATGCTGATGTATATCAAGTCACCCATCTTAATTGATTGCACCTGGAAAGATCCACCTTTATGTGTTACAGCAATAGTTAAAAGCTTTCAAGAGACAATCCCCTGGTTTCTGAAAGGAAAATCAACACTCATAACAACTGATCAGTTTTCAAATAACTTGTCAGTTGTCAAATTCAATACTGAATTTAAACTTAGAAAGATATTTGAACACTGATTACTTGATTTGCCTTTCAGAAACCAGGGGCATAATTTTTAATTAAAAAAAGCATTTTGTCATCATTGCTGATTTAAAAATAGAATAATATCTCATTATGACATACCTCTGGTCGCATGTTCCTACTAGTTTTGGAAGACCTCAAGGCATTTTCAACCCTAGCTGGCAATATCCTCACCAATGTGTTAACTGGCTCATCTGATATTTGTTCTGATAGTTTAATAACGTGCCACGTCCTGCGCTGCGTTACTACCACTGCAAAATTATAAAAATGTAGGCTGCGGTGATGTTTCTAAAATATATTTATTATAGCTATGAGAGCTAAATATTGATTTATTTTGACATTTATAAACAAAAGTATAAATTGGATTGCATTTAGACTTGTCTATAATATTTTAACCAAATTACAACACAATTTGGTAAAAATATTATTGTGAAAAGGTACAAAATAACTCACTCAAAAATTCATTAAAAAACAGATTGGACAAATTTAAAATCATATGATTTAAAGTTTGTCCAATCTTTAGCTCTTAGTGTGCCCAGAAATATAATAAGAAAATATATCTGGGCACACTAGCGTAAATAAAGTATCACAAACTTTTCAATCGTAGTTTTGAAACAATTTCGATAATCTCTTCGTTTGGGAGGTTTTTGGCATGTCTCGACAGGACTCTTGCCACACTCGCCGGGGTCATAGGCAGCCGGGCGTTGCGGACAGCCCTGCTCACGTCCCGCCATTGTACCCCGAACTCTGGCAACACTAGCCTACAGCACACGCTCAAAGGTATCTTACTGATGAGCGTTTGGAGATCGCAAAGCCCTGAAAAATTTGTACAGAGGTCTTAAGACAAACAATAACATTGTATGCTTAAAGAGCTCTTTTTGATGCAGAAATTTGATTTAAATATACGTTTATCATTTATATAAAGTTTATGCTTTACTTACTATTTTTAGCAACAAACCGCGACATGTTTATTGTGTTCTAAGTTCCTAAGTGATTATCTTCAAAGCCACTAAAAACTATATTTTTATAACAATCACGATTATCAAAAGCAGACATTTACGTATAAATAAAAGCATTAGAGTTAAATGAAAATACACAGAAAACTTTCGGTTTTCAAATTAAAATAGTGCATCATTGACCGTTACAATTGACATTTTGTTTTTTTAATAATGACATTTAAGTTGACAAAGGGTAACAGAATATAACGCTTTGACTTATTACCCCAATAAGTCTCAATATTATTTTAATAATAATAAAAATAATATTCTCTCAGTATTAAATATGAAATAATATAAAAATGGATTTAATAAAGAAATGTCTTGATTTGGAAGTTGCTTTCTAATCATCCAGCATGTAAATCCAACATTCTGTCAATAGCTTAGAATTTAGGTTAGTGTCAATTATTTTTAAGTTTTACATTGTGTTTATGGTTTTACCGACTAATCCACTGGTGTTGAATTTACAGGTTCATACTCACAATCCACTACAACCGTGAATATTTTTTTTTATTTTATTTTTATTTTATTTGTAAGGAAGACCAACAGCTATTAATAATTACAATATGCATCTTAACTAGAAATTGGAAAGCCAATAACAGGTCCTCACATATAGACATTGAATATGTTAACAATTGAATCGAAAAAAATATCGACCTTTATCCAATAGAATTTACCTGTTTCTTATTCTAACCATCATTTATAAATCCCACCAAAAACATTTTCAAGTAAAAATGTTGCCAAGACGAGTCTATATAGCTTACCCTATGAAAAAGTTATCAGATATCGTATAATTCGTATAAAGCCAATCTCTAAAGACTACTCGCCCTAAATCTACAAGCACCTTGATGAAAATCTATCAAAAAGTGGACAAATCCCACGTAGAACCAAAGTTCTTGATCTATGCGCCCTTACTTTACTAGGCTTAGCTTCACTTACTCTACATTTCAGTTAAAACGTGATGCTTGGCCGTTTTATTTCACACACGATAAATGAATGCCTTTATAGGCATTCATTTATCGTGTGTGAAATAAAACGGCGTTTACGTTTTATAACGGCCAAGTATCACGCCCAGCGTCACGACGCCTGCCGATGTCCAGCGTCGCGACGCCCAGCGCCACGACGCCCAGCGTCACGACGCCCAGCGCCGCGACGCCTGCCAACGCCCAGCGTGGCGACGCCTGCCGACGCCCAGCGTGGTGACGCCTGCCGACGCCCAGCGTCGCGACGCCTACCGACGCCCAGCGCCGCGACGCCTACAGACGCCCAGCGCCGCGACGCCAAGCGCCGCGACGCCAAGCGCCGCGACGCCTACCGACGCTCAGCGCCGCGACGCCTGCCGACGCCAAGCGCCGCGACGCCTACCAACGCCCAGCGCCTCGGCGCCAAGCGTCGCGACGCCTACCGACGCCCAGCGCCGCGACGCCTGCCGTAGCCCAGGGTCGCGACGCCTGCCGACGCCCAGCGCCGCGACGCCTGCCGACGCCCAGCGCCGCGACGCCTGCCGACGCCCAGCGTCGCGACGCCTACCGACGCCCAGCGCCGCGACGCCTACCGACGCCCAGCGCCGCGACGCCAAGCGCCGCGACGCCTACCGACGCCCAGCGCCGCGACGCCAAGCGCCGCGACGCCTACCGACGCTCAGCGCCGCGACGCCTGCCGACGCCCAGCGCCGCGACGCCTGCCGACGCCCAGCGCCGCGACGCCTACCAACGCCCAGCGCCGCGACGCCAAGCGCCGCGACGCCTACCGACGCTCAGCGCCGCGACGCCTGCCGACGCCCAGCGCCGCGACGCCTGCCGACGCCCAGCGTCGCGACGCCTACCGACGCCCAGCGTCGCGACGCCTACCGACGCCCAGCGCCGCGACGCCAAGCGCCGCGACGCCTACCGACGCCCAGCGCCGCGACGCCAAGCGCCGCGACGCCTACCGACGCCCAGCGCCGCGACGCCCAGCGCCGCGACGCCTGCCGACGCCAAGCGCCGCGACGCCTACCGACGCCCAGCGCCGCGACGCTTGCCGACGCCCAGCGCCGCGACGCCAAGCGCCGCGACGCCTACCGACGCCCAGCGCCGCGACGCCAAGCGCCGCGACGCCTACCGACGCCCAGCGCCGCGACGCCCAGCGCCGCGACGCCTGCCGACGCCAAGCGCCGCGACGCCTACCGACGCCCAGCGCCTCGACGCCAAGCGCCGCGACGCCTACCGACGCCCAGCGCCGCGACGCTTGCCGACGCCCAGCGCCGCGACGCCTGCCGACGCCCAGCGCCGCGTCGCCTGCCGACGCCCAGCGTCACGACGCCTGCCAACGCCCAGCGTCGCGACGCCTACCGACGCCCAGCGCCGCGACGCTTGCCGACGCCCAGCGCCGCGACGCCAAGCGCCGCGACGCCTACCGACGCCCAGCGCCGCGACGCCTACCGACGCCCAGCGCCGCGACGCCTGCCGACGCCCAGCGCCGCGACGCCTGCCGACGCCCAGCGCCGCGACGCCAAGCGCCGCGACGCCTACCGACGCCCAGCGCCGCGACGCCAAGCGCCGCGACGCCTGCCGACGCCCAGCGCCGCGACGCCTACCAACGCCCAGCGCCGCGACGCCCAGCGCCGCGACGCCTGCCGACGCCCAGCGCCGCGACGCCAAGCGCCGCGACGCCTACCGACGCCCAGCGCCGCGACGCCAAGCGCCGCGACGCCTGCCGACGCCAAGCGCCGCGACGCCTACCGACGCCCAGCGCCTCGACGCCAAGCGCCGCGACGCCTACCGACGCCCAGCGCCGCGACGCTTGCCGACGCCCAGCGCCGCGACGCCAAGCGCGGCGACGCCTGCCGACGCCCAGCGCCACGACGCCTACCGACGCCAAGCGCCGCGACGCCTACCGACGCCCAGCGCCGCGACGCCAAGCGCCGCGACGCCTACCGACGCTCAGCGTCACGACGCCTGCCAACGCCCAGCGTCGCGACGCCTACCGACGCCAAGCGCCGCGACGCCTACCGACGCTCAGCGCCGCGACGCCTGCCGACGCCCAGCGCCGCGACGCCTGCCGACGCCCAGCGCCGCGTCGCCTGCCGACGCCCAGCGTCACGACGCCTGCCAACGCCCAGCGTCGCGACGCCTACCGACGCCCAGCGCCGCGACGCTTGCCGACGCCCAGCGCCGCGACGCCAAGCGCCGCGACGCCTACCGACGCCCAGCGCCGCGACGCCAAGCGCCGCGACGCCTGCCGACGCCCAGCGCCGCGACGCCTACCGACGCCCAGCGCCGCGACGCCAAGCGCCGCGATGCCTACCGACGCTCAGCGCCGCGACGCCTGCCGACGCCAAGCGCCGCGACGCCAAGCGCCGCGATGCCTACCGACGCTCAGCGCCGCGACGCCTGCCGACGCCAAGCGCCGCGACGCCTACCGACGCCCAGCGCCTCGACGCCAAGCGCCGCGACGCCTACCGACGCCCAGCGCCGCGACGCTTGCCGACGCCCAGCGCCGCGACGCCTGCCGACGCCCAGCGTCGCGACGCCTACCGACGCCCAGCACCGCGACGCCTGCCGACGCCCAGCGTCACGACGCCTGCCAACGCCCAGCGTCGCGACGCCTACCGACGCCGACGCCTACCGACGCCCAGCGCCGCGACGCCAAGCGCCGCGACGCCTACCGACGCCCAGCGCCGCGACGCCAAGCGCCGCGACGCCTACCGACGCTCAGCGCCGCGACGCCTGCCGACGCCCAGCGCCGCGACGCTCAGCGCCGCGACGCCTGCCGACGCCCAGCGCCGCGTCGCCTGCCGACGCCCAGCGTCACGACGCCTGCCAACGCCCAGCGTCGCGACGCCTACCGACGCCCAGCGCCGTGATGCTTGCCGACGCCCAGCGCCGCGACGCCAAGCGCCGCGACGCCTACCGACGCCCAGCGCCTCGACGCCAAGCGCCGCGAGGACTACCGACGCCCAGCGTCGCGACGCCTGCCGACGCCCAGCGTCGCGACGCCTACCGACGCCCAGCGCCGCGACGCCTGCCGACGCCCTGCGTCACGACACCTGCCAACGCCCAGCGTCGCGACGCCTACCGACGCCCAGCACCGCGACGCCTGCCGACGCCCAGCGCCGCGACGCCTACCGACGCCCAGCGCCGCGACGCCTGCCGAAGCCCAGCGCCGTGACGCCTGCCGACGCCCGGTGCTAATATTAGCTAATACCAGCTAGTATTTTCAACAGTACCTTATATCTAATAGTAGTAGTGATGACGGTAACTAGCACAAGGAATTCATATAAACATACATAAAGTCGGACATAAATTATATGGAGCAAAACTCTGAACGATTATGGGTCCTACAAAAAGTAGGTCGTAGGTTTTTTATGTAATTGTATATTCCTTTTATAAATTAAAGATCATCAGATCCTTATAATAAACATCCTTTTGAATCCAATATGGTGGTCCAGCATATTGGATTCAAAATGGCGGCATTTACATTTTAATAATTTTTTTGTTGGTTTTGTAGCAATAACAGCTTACTTACATAACTTCAGCTTTCTAAGATTTCCGGAAGTAACCTAAGAATTTTGATGATCTATAAATGAGTCAGTGACGAAATTTTTACACATCGATAAAATCTAAAGTATACTAGCTACGACATTCAAACTTTGTATAATTCATGAATTTACTGGTGCCATTATATGTTGAAATATTCAACTATTTAGCATCATCCAAAGCAAAGTTATGGGAGTTCAAAAAAACGACGAAAGGTAGTGCCCTTGCGCTTCGCTTGGCTCGTCTTGACGGGGGCACGACCGTGCCCCCAGATTTATTAGAGTAACGCTTAGATTATATAAACTGATCTAAGGGTTAACGATAAATAAAAAATCATCTCGTTTCATATTATTTATTCTATAATATTATTCATTACCGTTGATAGTTCTTCTTCAATTCTATCTTTTTCGCAAACGTCTCGAAGATGTCTTTTCAGTTTATTGTTGTCCTGTAAATACAATGGTTATTTTAGCTTCGGTTTAGCTTTAGACTTACGCCCGGTTTCTGAAAGGCGGCTCAAATTGATCAAATCAGCTAATCAAATATTAAGTCGCGGGATCGAACCCTGCAAAAAAAATTAATGATACGTTCTGAATGCAAAAAAGATAACCTTAAAACTATTTCCGCATAGATGACACACGGCGGCCTTGAGTCGGGGCTTGTTGTGACCGTCTACGTGTCGCAGTAGCGCGCCGCGCGTGGTGTACTTCGCGGGGCAAAGCGGGCACGTGTGGTCTGCGCGGCCGCCATGCACCCGCGCGGTGTGGAGGGACAACGCGCGGCGTCCGGGGCACGCGCGACCGCATACAGCGCACTCTAGCCTGCGACAAACGCTCATAAACGCTCGGAACTATATTATTATGAATTTGACATTACGGTTGTGGGATTTTCAACTACATAGTATGAGCCCAGAGTTTTATTATCAGTGATCAGAATTTACTCAGGGCGGGTAGATTCAGAATAATATAGTCCCAGCCTTAGAACCTGCGGCTTCGGGAGACAAAACTGTCGCCGCGACATTTTTGTCTCCGAAAGGCGTAATAATTAATTTTAAATTAAATTGAGTGATTATCAACATCTATATACTCATGGTATTTGGTCTACTACACCGGTTTAATGGTATAACACCAGCATAATTACATGCCCATCCATTTCAGAGCTATCAAACACAAACTTACATATTCGTTTGATGAACGGCAGAGTTTCGAGTATGAGCAAGTAGGCTTTTGCGAGAGTTATAGCTGATGCAGCATATGGTGCAATAGTGGCTCTCGGTGAACGCGGTGTGCTTTTTCTTATGTCTTGTCAGGGTGTACGGACTACTGAAAACTGACGAGCACTGGTCACATGAGAACTTCCTCTTGATGTGTTTTCTGGAAAATATTTAAGGGAAGGGTTAAAAATATCATGTTAGGTATGTACTAACTAAACGCTTCACCACCACCTCATAAAACTGCAAGAGAGAGATTATGACAAAATAGTGCTAGGAGAAGAGAACAGTAAAGAAAGATAGAGATAGTCAACAATAAAATGGTTTTGTTTATATATTCTTAGTGCGATTATGCACTATTGTGTCTATTTAAAAATATAAAAAAAAACAATTAAAATATTATTTAGGAACAGGGCGGCGATTCTCAGGCCTCGAACTTAGTTCCGAATATTAGTATATCCCGCTCGCACGCGCGCTAAATCTTATTTGCATGAGCGGGACAGACCGATAGTAAAAACTCAGTTCGAGGCCTGAGAATTAGGGCCCAGTTCTAATTAGTAAGTAAGTACATCATTAGTAAGTAAGTACATCATGTGCGTGCGGAGCGCCTGGCCGGCGTGGCGTTCGCCGCACACTCCACATGACGTCAGCCGCTGGTGACCAGTGCTGGAGTGCACGCGCCGTAAATGCTGCTGCAAACCATCCGCATCCCTGAAGTTATATTGAAAGTAGCTTAGCTTAGTCTGTATCAAGCCAGTGTACAGTTCCCACAGGAACACTGGTAGTTTTACGAGATAATAAGTAGCTTATTTTAATAAAGAATAATAATAACTATTATCGTTGTTAATAATTCAGTAATCAGTAGTAATATTATGTGATAAATAAATTAAGCATTACAATGGATAATATAAATTTACTAACACATCATTGCTTAAATAAATATCTGCTTGTATGAAGTATCAGCATGCACTAGGTAGTTCTAAGTTTCAATTAGTATGTTATACAATTTGGTGGATTTGACAAACAGAACAGCAATTTACAGAACTTACAGATAATTATGTATATCATCATTTTCTTCATTAGTAGTGTTGCTTTACAATTACAATATGTAAATAAATACACATTATGAGCTAAAGAATAAAGATTTTATTTTTATATGTATAATACATACTTTAATAAATTCCCACAGAGATGGCAGGCAATCTTCTGTGTTTCTTTTGCAGCACATGGATGCGTTTTGGTTGACTTTGGTTTTAAGATTTTCTGGCATTTTGTGCATTTGTACCGCTCACTATGACTTGAACTGTGAGATCTCAATAAAGCTTGTGTAGCAAATCTTAGGGTGCATATTGGACATTGAAACTCACCATTAGACTGAAAATAAAATAGGTATGTGCGTTAATTTAATGATGTGTTTATTATTGTTACATTTCAAATATGATGTCGCTAGAAAATTTTATGCATTGTATTATGGATTAAATTTTATATGGTATATTGTAATATGAGAATGTTGTTCCTGATTTATTTCAAATCAATATTTGTTTTATTAGATTCCTTTTGACACATACATTTCAAAAAGATTAGTTAATGGATTAAATTAGTTATAATTGTATATTAATTTATTAAAACTACCTCTTCATGTCTCATCATGTGAGCCTGGTAAGTATCTTTGAAGAGGAAATTCAAAGCACAATTGTAGCATTTAAACTCAGCCTCAATATAGTTCTTGTCACGCCTATTTGCCTCCAATTCTGATTTCTGTTGCTCCATACCAAGTACTATCTTTTTAAAACTCTTCTTGGGCTTTTTAGACTTTTTAGATTTGGTATTTGTAGTCTCACTAGTATTAGTGACTTCCTCAAATTCACTGTGTTCACTATACACATCATCATAAACATCACCTGTCTTTTCATTATCTCTTATTTCATCATTTTGAATATCATTATCAACTTCACTTTTTATATTGTCTCTATTTGATATACTTACACCATTAGCTTCATTATTGTGATGTATTGTGTTTCCATTATCAATTTGTTGATAAGGATTAATGTTACTATTTTCTTCAGTAGTCACACAAACTTTATAATCATTATTTCTTTCTAAATCATTCCCCTTTTCATACTCATAATTATCATTATAATTATTTTTCTCAAATTCGTACCTGTTGTCTAAATCATTATTTATTTCATCAAGATATTCATGGAATTCATTATCTTCAAGTTTGGCATATTCATTATTACTTGCACCATCATTAATATTGTAGTTGTAATGATAAGCTTTAAAGTTAGGTTTTTGCATATAAATGTCACAATCTTCAGGGCATACAACATGGAATTCTAAATCATTCCTTTGTAAGTAAAGTGTTCCTTTTTCACTGTAATAAAATAATAGTTATATAAATAGTTAAATTAGTATTATTAGGAAGAATAAGTATGAAATAAAACCATTATTAAAAAAAAATCACACCACAAACTACACAACAATACTCATACCAATGTGAGGTTACAGATTATTGTGGGATACTGGCACCATAACTGGATGTGAGCCTGTATTTTAAGACACCAGGCCTCTATACCAGGTAAATTAACTGGTATTGAGGCCTAGTGTTACCTGAGGTAATAGTGTTCATAAAGTTGCTCGAATTATATGTAATGCCAATTTTAAATGGTAAAGTCAGTGTTAGAATATGATTGGTGTTTGGAATAGCTTAATATACACTGAATATTCTACCTACCTGAATAGAACTGGATACTCTAAACTTCTTTTAAAACACACAGTTTTGAACAAATATAGCTTGTTCAGTATATGACAACAAATATGGCAGAGATGAGAGTCAGGACAAAGCTGAAACATTTTTCTGTTAACATTAAAACATTAATAACATAAAAGTGTTTTTTATCTTTTAACATTTAATTTAATGTGGGATGTAGGCATTCGGCGTATTAAAAGATAATAAATAAAAGGCTTTATTACTTAAAATATAAATTAACATTAGTGTTTAGTTTATAATAGAGGAAAATGAAAAGAAACTTACAGGTATTCCAACTACCTCTCTGTATTTCTCTCGAATTTCCTCAGTAGCTTCATTGCTAACAGTGCTGTGACATATAAAACATAAATAAGACGACATAATCTTCAAAACTGAACTTATGTTGATCGTAGATAAAATAATGAATGAATATGTGTAGATAAAATAATGAATTTAATGATAATTTATTTTCTTCACTTAAGTTTGTTTACATTTTCATCCATCTCACAGATAACAGATTAAGAATTAGTTATGATCCATCTGTCCGTTATCTGTCAATTAAAAATATGTCAGAAAGTAAGGGATATACTCTAGTAGCGAGTAGCGACTAGCGCGACGAAACATTCGCAACAATATATGTAGTTTATTATCCTAATATTTAAAATCGTCACAATCTTTAGAAGTCGAAACAAGACAGCGAATAGTTAGATAGATGGCTACTTTTTGAGTTACCGGCTCCCACCAGCTGATCATTGCCAGGTGATCTATAAGTTTTTTCCAAACACCGCCTGCGCAGGCTGCCCATACTAGTCAGTGGAGGAAAAGCCATTTTGAAATGAAACACTAGTTTTTACTCTTTAATTGGGTGGCGTGCCTTTCTATCACGACTTTAAGGACGAGTCTGATAATGTATTTTAGCTTAAGTTACATAGAGTAAAGATGTTTCTATGGTCAGAGATGTTCGTCATGTCATGTCACTTGATTGACGTATGTATGTCAGTAAAAAAATATTCCAGTGTCACCAAACTATTGAGTTGTTCGAAAAAGCGAAAATATTTATTTCGACTTGGTCGCCAAGCCCGTAATAAACGAAGTCGCGAAAATAATTCGTATTCAGATTCCCAAGACAAAAAAATTTTACTGTAAAACAAAAGGTTGTGTTCATATTGTGCTAGTGTTCTTCGGGGAAGCTGCAATAAGTCATTGATCTTTATTCAACTAGCGGCTAAATTATATTACTAAAGTGCTCGCAGTGGAATGTTTATGTCGCATATAATGAGGCGATCCATGTTGACCGTTTACACAGTTTCGCGATACGAACTATCCGTTCAGTAATTGGTGTTTTGTAATGTTCCGCCGGGTAATGGACATTCGCGTGTGTGCAATGTGTTAATGTGCAGGTCCCGATCGGGCTGTGAACCTCTGGTTAGTGTACATTGTCTCAGTACTTACACATTTAATCTAATTACAGGGAATTTATAAGAGCTATAAATGTAGGCGTGAATTAATGTCTGCTAAAACATTCCATAGAGAAGCCATGGCAATATATTTGCTAGTTTTCTGCAAGACATGCAGGAAATATTCAATTAAATTGTAAACCTATGTTTGTGAACTCTATTTTTCCTGCTTGCCAATTTTGGGTAATTTTGTACCCTAATAGCTAAACTACAGACTACTCGTGTCATACCCCGAATAACCTTGGAGTCTAAAGTTCCTACATTTATATTTTGCATATAAGCAAGTTATGGTAAACATCACACTAATATTATTGAGGCAAAAATTTTGTTAGTGTGTTTATGTCTGTTACTTCTTCACACTCAAATGGCTGGACAACACCTAGATTAATACTTTGGCAAAACAATTTTTTATCATGAAAGTCTGTGGAATATATAAGTCCTAAAAATACATCTAGCAAAAACAATTTCCGGTCATGATATTCTTTCTTGAAACAAGGAAAAATGTCATGCAAGGTATCTCTATATGGGCTATCAAGATTGAAGATAAACTTATATGACTCAAATCAAAATTTTATCAATAGCTTTTTTCAATACTGTCAAGTTGTCAAGTAATAATTTGTTATAATTATTATTAATTTTTTAACAAGACTTTATAATTTGAGGAATACCCCACAATGAACATTTATAGTAATATGTAGTTCATTTTAATATTAAGTCCATAGTTGGTGCTTCATAATGTCAATTAGCAATGTAAATAAAACTTTTATACTTCAACTCGCTTGTGACCTAGTTTATATAAAATGTGTAAGAACCTCTATTATCTTCTTTCTCCTTAAATACTCTATAACTTCAAAAAAATTTTCCTCATCCAGTGAAGTAATAATAACAATAATATCTATAGATGCTTCACACCACGTCAATCTGGCCCTGTGCTAAGTATCCGAAGAACTTGTGTTACAGGTACCAGGCAATCGAAATATATATTTAATACTTTTATACTATACATATATTTAAGATTTTTTATTATATTAATACACAAATTTAATACACATCCATAACCCAGTTACATTGAAAACATTTTGCTCCCATGGCGGGATTCGAACCCACAACCTCTTGGTCGTGTACCAACATGCTGAACCGCTGCGCTATAGTGGTCGTCAAATTTAGTCCTTTAATGACCATTACCTCATAAAATTATGTTGCATATTATTAGTATAGTTAGTATCCTTTTTGCTTACAAATTCTCATTCAACATCTATTATTGAATTGACCTTGTAAACCTAGAGTATGTTTCTCAGCTCAATATGCCCTTGTATCATAGAAATTATCTCCTTAATAATTGCTGTACTTGCCTCATATCAATTAGTGATGAAGGAAACAATTTTTTTTGTTTGTTGATAGACTAACAGCAAGTGATGGCCACCTAAAATGTCGAAACTACAGGGGTTAATTTTTACGATATGCAATAGAACAGATAAATCACATGATGGAAAGCCATAGCACATTGAGCATATACAACAGAGAAGATGATGATGAATGAAATCTGGCGATTTAAAGTGGGTGAAAATTGCGCCGAAAGGAGTCGGTTACAAACATACATACAAGTGAAACTTATATAAAGCATGTAAAAAGGAGTATGCCCCATTAAACGTCGTAGTGGTCCGGATATTCCGCTGACGACCGTTAATTCCAGTTTTATTGTGCGCCCACAAAACTCCTGGAAAAGCGCACAGTATAAAACTGACACTCATCAAGACGATGAGGATGGTAGTCCTGTGCGACGGTTGCGAAAAGTTGCGGATGATCAGTTCGAACTACTCCAAATTAGGTATAATATAACCAATAGCAGATGAAGAGGAAGGCTATGTAGCTCGTATTGAGGAGTCGAGCCGATATGAAAGACTTTGACAGTTGATAACTCGAGTCGCCGTCTCTTGGGTGCTATAAAAGGGAGAAGCTGGTGTTTTTAGTGCTCCAGTGCTCTCAGTCTTGCTCATTCGTATCGAATCAAGACTCAGTTTTGTTGGGTAGTTTATAAATTGGCTAGTTAATATTACTACTTATTATACTTTTTTAAAACCTTTTCAGCGTTTGTAAAAAAGTACGCAGGTTGTCAATAATTCCTATCACATGTATCGAATCAAGACTCACGCCCGGTTTCTGTAAGGCTGATCAAATTGATCAAATCAGCTAATCTGAACGCTGATTGGTGAACATCACTTTTGCAGTCACTGTTTTCACCAATGAGCATTCAGATTAGCTGATTTGATCAATTGATCAATTTGTTCATCCTTTCAGAAACCGGGCGTATGTTTTGTAGAGTAGTTTTTGTCGATATTTATTGCTACTTATTATAGGTACTTTTTTTTTAAACCTTTTATCAGCGTTTTTTCCTATTATTCCTATTACATGTATCATGTATGATACAAGTGGAGCCCTCATCCAAATACGACTGAAGCTGAGATAAGAGATTAGATAGTGGAACGCAACATATTTTGATTGATCGCCTTTGGAATTGATAGCTAGCAGCCACACACAGTGCTCTAGTTTTCGTAGATTTAATATATTTGCAAGGTTTCCTATGCCTTTGAATCGATGCTGAGAGGAAGATGTGTTTCAATGATTATGGTCGCCATTAAATAATGGGTCGGAGGAAGAATATCACCTCCCCATCAACCGTCTTTCCCCTCGCAAGGCAACAGAGGGAATATATATCCGAAAGAACAGCAGCGTTCCCCCGGACATTGTTATGTGAAAACTGTGCTCACCAACCCGCGTGGCGAGTATAAGCAGCTACCTCCATGAAATATTTTGGGGGGAGGCTATGTCCAGCAGTGGACGCAATAGATATAATATAAGGGCCACTTCCGCCTGTCTGGGTTTGTTAGTAAATTCTGAGTTAGTTGATAATTTTTCCTCTATATTTAGGGTCTCATTGTGAGTATTCGGATACTCAAACGATAGTTAAATCAATTAGCTCTCATGTCTAATGCTATCCTTTTTATTTTAACTTTAATTAACTTCTCAATTTGCAACAAACTAGTGAAGTTATCGAATGTTAATTGTAATGCGTTTCTAACCCCGGCTCCAAACACAAAGTCCTTATTCCCTACACTCGCAAGAGCACATAGGATCCTAAGGAGACCATAACAAATATAAGGACACAAATTTATACGGGGCATGGAGGTGTCAAAAGTTATCTCCATCGATTTAAACTGACTGAAAACCCTTTTTGCCCTTGTGACGATGAAACACCGCAAACCTTAGTACATATACTTACAGAATGTCAACGCTTTGGCAGGAAAAGACTAGACTGTGAGCTACGTCTAGACCTAGAAATAAAAGGAGAGAACATAAAGGTTATCTTAGACAATGAAAACCAGAGAAGGAGGTTTATGGAGTATGTCGAGGTATATAAAATCGTCGCAAGAGAGAACGGTTCATGGATTTAAGAAGAATGCAAAATATATATATATTAATAATATAAAAAAGAGAATCAATGGTGCTGCACTTTAAAAGCAGCAGATACTAAAATAATAACCCGGCTCCACACTACTCGCGAAGTTGAACGAAGTTAGACGAATTGGATAGTGTAGAGATGCACTTCGGCTTACCTCGTCAAACGTTACTTGGCCTCGGGTGACTTCCATTTGTTGTCGGTTTTTGGTACCGAGTCTAAGGGCCCGAAGTTGCACGAGTAGTGTAGTGACGCACTTCGAAATGTTGCCAAAGTATTTCGAGTACTTCGCCGAGGAACTCCGCGAGTAGTGTAGTGTCGCACTTCGGACTGTTGCCAAAGTATCACGAGTACTTCGCCGAGGAACTCCGCAAATAGTGTAGAGGAGGCTATACAATTGTCATTCGAAAACTTCAAAATAACGGACCTTTCAAATGTTCCTGCTTGGATTACTGAGCCCTAAACGAATAAAGATCAATTTGGACTATATAGACCTGTTTTACATAAAATGTATTCAGCACACTTACGATATTCAGTATTCAACTATTCACCTTGTTCTTAACGGATATAGACCACGAAATTCGGCACTTGGTGGGCTTCGCGGTAATACGTGAAATGCTTAGACCTTGAATATAAACTAACTGACAGTGTTACGGAACACAGAAAGTAATATGTAGATCACATTAATTACATAGAAGCAAAAGTTTGTGAGTTTACAAAACTTGTGTTCCCGTAGGATAATTATGCATATTGTAGAGTGTAGACAAAAGCTAGAAAACACATAATTTAGGTGTTTTTTTTAAAGTTTAATGAATTTCGTAGTGTCCTTTTCGTGAAAGAAGTGATGGCAGTTAGTGGAACTAAATCTTATCTAGATATACAGACTGATTCACGGTTCCTATATGAAGCCGAATATACTGCGAAGAGAAGGACGCGTAGAGCATTTTTGTTTTGGCACCTCATATAAATTTCTTACCATAACGCGACAAATTGCGACGATCTCCATAAAAGTCACAAAACAGACGAGTTTCAATCCTGGTAAGGTCTTACCTCAACGACCAGTGCGTTCGTGTGTATAGACTAGGAGCCTTCGAGCCCCAGCTTAGTAAAATTCACTCCTTGTGGTCATTTTAGACATTAGATTTTTTTTAAAAAGGAAATAAAATAAATATATTCGTGTAACTCTCTTCACACTATATTCGGCTTGCTATATATATGACCCATGAATCAACCTGTATATTGGAGGTCAGTATTCAACTATTTGAAGGAAAAACGTGAAAACAAAAACTCCCGATCTCAGTAATTATTAGCTTTTACTTTCTTTGGGGATCTTTTATGATAGGATAACGCGATTACACGCGTCGTCTTGGAGACCAGTCACTGTCATTATGTAACGATGATATTTTTATTGGTTATTAAATATAATATAGCCTATGTTCAGCGCTGATAGTGTAGCTTTCCAACGGCGAAAGAATTTTTCATATTGGTTCAGTGGTTTCAGAGCCTAAAACAAACAATCAAATGTTTCCTCTTTATAATATAGATAAAGATTATTCGCGCCGATTCTATCTGACGAGACTCAAAAGCCATCACTAAAGAGTCACGGCATAGATTACGAAATACATTGTTACTAGGTAAGTCAAGGTACAAGAGATACAATACGCGAAACATTTGCTCAAATATTAGTATACTTCTCAATGTGCAGTGTGCACCTTATAGGTGTGTTCCAGTTGCAAGGAAATAACGTTTTGAACGGAATTTTAATCACATTGTCGTTTCTTTCGCCCTAAGTTCATACAATACAAAACCAGAATGTGATTGAAAATTTCATTCAAAACGTTATTCCCTTGCAACTGGAACGCAACTTCTGTCGTTCTAAATCGCTCGCCAGTTCTGGTGGCTTTATCTTGACTTAGCAGTTGACACGCTACCGAGTGTCTAGATTTATAGAAGTGCCTGTGGTCGAAATTCGATGATATGACATAAGTAATAAGATTATTAAGTTTGAAATGTATGTATCTCTTACATATTGTATGTGCCAACTTTTGCCTCTTACATGGAAAAAAAATAGTTAAATAGAGTACACATTAGGTTAAAGTAGCTCCAGAGTCCAGACTACTCGCGAAGTAGGCCGACGTTAGCCGAACACAATGTGGGCACTCCGCTTCGCCTCTCGAGTCTCGACACGCTTCGCCAACCTTCCTCGGCCCACTTCGCGGAGCACTTCCTCGATCTACTTCGGGATTGGTCTGGAGCTTATATTATTACAATGATATTAACTTGTGTAATCGTCTTTTCCAGGTGCAATTATTCCATTCCTCACCCACTCCACATTCCACTCGACTGCCATATACCATTATCATTCCAATCCTGTGTCCGTCAACTTCAATAATGACATTTTGATATAATACTAATAATATCGGTAGGATATTATTGAATTATTATACGGGTGCATTGCCGTCTGTCCCTTTCCGTACCGTGCGCGGTACGTCTCCTGTCCTGCTCCGATGATGATTTGACGCGTCTGCCAGGATGAGCTCGTCCCCCGCTGTGGAGGCGTCGACGCCGACGGCCGCACCGTCGTCCCCAGCGCTTCGGCCCCCCGACTACCACTTCCACACGTCCACGCCTAACTACCAGAAGGTATGGTGAATGTTTATGGTGCGACTGATATCCCAGGGGCCCCTAGGCTGCTCTTTTTTACTGATAATATCGTTTAGTAGTACATAATAAATTTTGTTTGTACAATGAATTCTTGATTGAGATATTATAATGTCTTTCGCGCCCTGAAGCTAAGTAATGACCAACGACAGAAACTAGGTATGCATATGTTTATTGTACGTTGCTTATTGTAATACCACAAAATGGTATACATTTATCAGTAAGAATATAAGGGTAGTGTAGCGGGGCTGGGATCTCACACGCTTTGAAATCGCATGATCTAAGAACGGAATTAAAGATGTCAAACGACAGCAAACGGTTGTGGCTCTTGGTTCTATGTAAAAATCTCGATGTAAAACTAGACCCCCGGTTTCTGAAAGGCACATCAATGCTCAAATCAATTTATCAGTGTTTAAATCCTTGTCAGTTGTCAAATTCAATTCTGACACGATATTTGATACTATTACCGATTAGGTGATTTGAGCGTTGATTTGGCTTTCAGTTAGCCAGCAGGGCAATCGCGCTAAAAAACTTTAGCTAAAACGCAACCGAAACGTGAACGTTACTCGACTTTATGACGTATTCGGTATCGCGCTATCCTTTTGACAGCTAGGTGAGACGAAGCTGGACCGTAGTTGAAACTCAAACGCTGTCAAACAAAAAGTTCATACGGAGCTAGTGTAACTCGCACGCAGCTTGAACGTTTGGAACAAAGTGATCGTATATAAGTTAAGTTTTTGAATCTAAATTGTGTAAAGGAAATAAATACTAGTAAATTTATTGAATATTATTTTACCATAAGTAAAATAATAGACAATTTCGAAAATCTTAGGGTCGCATCCCTAATGTCTGACAAAAGGTTGCGTTTCGTTTCGTCTGAGGTTTAGTAGAAATTGGAAGGTTAGCGCGATACTAAAGTTTGTTCAGCTGAAACACAAACGAAACGCAGCTGAAACACAAACGAAACTAAGTTGTACCTCAACTGAAAGCGAGGGCCTGTGTCGCATCTGTTTAACGCTGTATTTGCATGTCAGGTCAAACTATTTCAACGTGTGTGGCGAGCGTTACTCACATTGTGTTTTTACATTCATGTTGCGCTGACAAGAAACGATAACTAATCGATACCGGAAACTGGGTATTATTATCCGAGTGCTGAATTAGTATTGTTTGTTTTGATGAAATACAATGCGAATACATTGCGGCCTTATTTTAATTATGTTTTTATCGACCACTTTAGCGATGCCAAAAGGAAGGGTAATTATTTTAAAACGTGTTTGACATAAGCTTCGCGAAGCGACATATAAACTTATGTCACTTTGCGAAGGTTATGTCAAATCCAATTCATTTGGTTTTCGAACTTCGATAGATGGCATCTTAAATCAGTGCCCAGATTCAAGTTGCCAACACTATTTTCACTTACGAAGTGAAAACAAATATATTGGTTTTGACATAAGCTTCGCCAAGTGACATACGAATTCGCGTACCACTTAGCGAAGGTTATGTCAAATCCCATTTATTTTGTTTTCGATCTTCGTAAGTTATTATAGCGATGAAATCTTGAATCAGAGACCTGTTTGCCTAGCTGACCCCCCACGGACAGAGGTTTAATTGTGCAGCTACATGTTCCAACATCGTAAATCCCTAATGGATGAATCTATTTAGATCTACATTTTATCAATGTGACGTGATCAGGAAGTTTCTTTCTCTATCTGACTAATCTCTTGAGACTTCTCCAGCGACTTCTTGCCGAGTTTCTGGATTACGTATGGAAGTCAAAAAGGCTTAATAAATGAATTCAAATTAACGAATGATTTGGCAGCTCTACTTAAAAAAACTACCTATATTAAGAGGCGGTGGAATAGCTTAGTCTATACTCTATAATAGCATGGAAGAACTCCATGTGATTATGAGTCCATAATCACATGGAGTTCTTCCATATCTCCTATGACACAGCATGACTATGCTGGAGTCTGGTGATACACATGCTCGTAGCTTTCACACTAGCGTGCCAGCTCCTTGCACGTGTCATGTGGATACGCTAACTATCATGCCTGTAACTAGCATACAAGTAGCTAGTGCAATATTTGCTTTACTCGCATGCCTGTTCAGGGTGAAGACGAGGGGGTTGCCAAACAGACACCACAGCAGGGCATGCCAGTACGGTATACTAGTATAACTTTTAAATGCGTCCGCAGTGTGCCAGTTACTCGTACATGCCAGCTACTTTCCTGATGTAATGTATCCCCAGCTTATAGCTTTTGTCCCGATTTCACCAACGCAGTGTTAACGGCTTTTTAAATTACTACATATTTAACGAAGGATTAAGTTTAACATTGCTTGGAGAAACACGCCCTTAGCCGTGGTCGTGTTATATTATTCACGAACATATGTATTTGCAAAGGCAATTATGTATAATCGATATTGATTGTGCCCTTGTCCGCAGAAGCAGCACCAGCCCTTGAACGTGGTGCTGTCGGCGACCGCGCCCTCCACGCCCCCCACATACGGTGAGTTTGTTGCAGGTGTGTGACTTCTGAATTTGACCTATCATGGGGTTTTAGTGATTAAGTTTTACTATACTTGAACGTTGAGGCCCTCGTCACGGCGACTTTTTGCAGCGTTACTGTCGCGCGTTGGCATCGATACAGTCATGCTAGCAGACCTGTGTGCTCACGCCCCTGTACCTAACCACGATTCAGTCAGAACGGCAGAGTGATCATATATCTTGCAACAGCAATTCGGCAGGCGCAAATTGTCACAATTGTGTACAATATCGCTGTCAAACGTATACACTACTAAAAGTTGCTGCGAGAGGGCCGTTGATATTATTTTTTGTTTTTGTTCTGCATGTGTCATGTTGTGAGATTATAGTCCAGGAGCCAGGTACATTTTCGGTCAATTGTTTTTTCTCGAGCGAAACTTCGTAAAATGTATAAGGGACTATGAACACTCGCGACCGGTATATATGCTGACGGTCGCGAGTATTCATAGTATAAATCCCTAATGAAAATCTGTCACTGGCTCCTGGACTATTAGTACTTGTATATCTGTTCAGTTAATTAAGTAAACACCACGCGGTGGATAACCCCAAGTGCGATTATGTCCTTATTCTGTAGAGCTATGTGCTGGATCTACTGTAAACTCGTGTATGTAGTCAGAAACATTATGAAATGAAAATGAAAAATCTTTATTCAGTATCTTTTTTGTACATCTATACTAATATTATAAAGAGGTAATGTTTGATTGTTTGTTTGTTTGAATGGAATAGGCTCTGAAACCACTGAACCAATATGAAAAATTCTTTCACCGTTGGAAAGCTACATTCCTAGCGCTGAACATAGGCTATATTATATGTTTAAAAAAAGTAGGGTTCCTTACTAAAACCCCAAAAATGTAGCCCAAAGTGTAAAAACACGACCTCCAAAATTTCTTACATCGTGTGCGCTTCGACAACGGCTTGACCAATTTCGCAAATTTTTTTTACGGTATGTTCGTTATTGTCACGAAAAGGTTATTATGAAAGAAAATGTTGAAAAAAATAAGCAGAAAATTAGAAAAAAGAAGAAAATACGTGATGGTCACGCGGGGTTTGAACCTGGGCTCGATCGATTCACGTCGTTGGCAGTTTATATGACACGGCTGTCATGGCAACATAAGTATTAACAAATGGAAAATAAAAATTATGAAATGCTATAAATACCGTTTTTATATCAGCTTAAACTATTTGGATTAATACAATTATTAGGATTAACAAAAACATGAATCCAAATAGTTTAAGCTGATATAAATACGGTATGTATAGCATTTCCTAATTTTTGTTTTCCATTTATAAACAACGTGGTTACCATGGCGACCTTTAGACGTTATAGACGTTTGGCTGCGTTTCCATTGACGCGGGGCGAGGCGGACAGGAGCTTGCGGTACCCGAATTGACCAATCACTATGCTCGAAATCTCTGCTCCACTTCGCTTGGAAACTCTAAGTTCCTATGCGCCCCGCTCCGCGTCAGTGAAAACGCCAAGATTGGGGAAGTTTTCCAAATCTATACATCTATACAAATAAATAAAATTGAAGTGTCAGTTTGTAACTTTCAATTAGCAACGTCTTTTTGAATGCATATGACATTTTAAACGATATCTTCTGCTTTTTTTTGCATTGGCAACGATATTTACTGAAAACGAAAATGTTATTAAAAAAAAATGTCTGTCAGCGTGTCTCTTTGCTCCGGCTAATCTCTGGAACGGCTGGACCGATTTTAACGAGACTTTCACTGGTAGATAGCTAAAGTTATAAGGATTCATTTAGGCTACTTTTAATCATCATCATCGTCGTCATCTAACTAATGTTCACCGAATTGGCTGGACCGACTGTGACGGGAGCATTCACCGGGCTTAGCTTATGTTAGTAGGAGTAATCTATACATCTATATGTATAAAAGTAAGTCGTGTTAGTTAAATTATTTATAACTCAAGAACGGCTTTATCGATATGGCTGAAAATTGGTGAGGAAGTAGCTTAGAGCAAGTAGACGGACATAGGATACTATTTATTCCATATTTTGTCAGCGTTTCCGTGAACGTTGCGGGTTCAGGGTTCCGCGTTGTGGGTTCCGGGTTCCCGCGTTGCGGGTTCCGGGTTCCCGCGTTGCGGGTTCCGGGTTCCCGCGTTGCGGGTTCCGGGTTCCCGCGTTGCGGGTTCTGGGTTCCCGCGTTGCGGGTTCCGGGTTCCCGCGTTGCGGGTTCCGGGTTCCCGCGTTGCGGGTTCCGGGTTCCCGCGTTGTGGGTTCCGGGTTCCCGCGTTGCGGGTTCCGGGTTCCCGCGTTGCGGGTTCCGGGTTCCCGCGTTGCGGGTTCCGGGTTTCCGCGTTGCGGGTTCCGGGTTCCCGCGTTGCGGGTTCCGGGTTTCCGTGTTGCGGGTTCCGGGTTCCGCGTTGCGGGTTCCGGGTTCCCGCGTTGCGGGTTCCGGGTTCCCGCGTTGCGGGTTCCGGGTTCCGCGTTGCAGGTTCCGGGTTCCGCGTTGCGGGTTTCGGGTTCCGCGTTGCGGTTTCCGGGTTCCCGCGTTGCGGGTTCCGGGTTCCCGCGTTGCGGGTTCCGAGTTCCGCGTTGCGGGTTCAGGGTTCCCGCGTTGCGGGTTCAGGGTTCTCGCGTTGCGGGTTTCGGGTTCCCGCGTTGCGGGTTCAGGGTTCCCGCGTTGCGGGTTCAGGGTTCTCGCGTTGCGGGTTTCGGGTTCCCGCGTTGCGGGTTCAGGGTTCCCGCGTTGCGGGTTCAGGGTTCCCGCGTTGCGGGTTCCGGGTTCCCGCGTTGCGGGTTCAGGGTTCCCGCGTTGCGGGTTCCGGGTTCCCGCGTTGCGGGTTCCGGGTTCCCGCGTTGCGGGTTCCGAGTTCCGCGTTGCGGGTTCAGGGTTCCCGCGTTGCGGGTTCAGGGTTCCCGCGTTGCGGGTTCCGGGTTCCCGCGTTGCGGGTTGCGGGTTCCGGGTTCCCGCGTTGCGGGTTCCCGCGTTTCGGGTTTCGGGTTCCCGCGTTGCGGGTTCCCGCGTTTCGGGTTTCGGGTTCCCGCGTTGCGGGTTCCGGGTTCCCGCGTTGCGGGTTCCCGCGTTTCGGGTTTCGGGTTCCCGCGTTGCGGGTTCCGGGTTCCCGCGTTGCGGGTTCTGGGTTCCGCGTTGCAGGTTCCGGGTTCCGCGTTGCGGGTTTCGGGTTCCACGTTGCGGTTTCCGGGTTCCCGCGTTGCGGGTTCCGGGTCCGGGTTCCCGCGTTGCGGGTTCCGGGTTCCCGCGTTGCGGGTTCCCGCGTTTCGGGTTTCGGGTTCCCGCGTTGCGGGTTCCGGGTCCGGGTTCCCGCGTTGCGGGTTCCGGGTTCCCGCGTTGCGGGTTACCGCGTTTCGGGTTTCGGGTTCCCGCGTTGCGGGTTCCACGTTGTTTTTTTTTAGTTCAATTTCATCATAAACTCTTTTTATGCTCAACGAAGTGGGCAAGGGTCAGCTAGTTACTTAATAAGTAGCTAGGGTCTCCATTTAAGTATAAACCTGTGTTTGGAGATAGAATAAACAAATAAATGAGATATGCCTTTTTGTAAAATGCCCAAGCATTGGGAGTATAGTGTCCAAGTATGTGGGCAATGGGAACCGGAAATAGAATATGTAATTCTATTGTCCTACACATACATGAAAACATATTTTGGTGTTCCAAATCAGGGATAAAACCCACAACATCCACAGGCGAGCCAAGCTCTCAACCACTGGACCACGGATGCGTCTAAACTTTGTGTCCACTTGGAAAATGGAAATTATACGCCGCGGGCCGTTAGACAAGTTGCCATCGCTGTTATCACTTACGAAGTTCGACATACGAATTCGTAATAAAATTCACTTAGCGAAACTTATTTCAAATCATATTGTAGCGGTACTACTAGCGTCACATCCTGCATCGCGCTATCGAAGTTTTCTAAGTCCGGCGCTATATATATAGTTACGACATCTGAAAACTAGTACAGTGGGCTTCGGCCCTACCATACCATCTCGTGAGGTCGGAGATCTCCCTTTGGGGCTTCCACTCGTACTCCCACACCATAGGTACATATTTGTTTTCGAACTAAGTGATAATTGTGATGGCAACTTGATTAAATGCACATTGCCCCTTCACTGCACCTGCACGGGCTTAAAAGCACAATTTTGTTACGCTGACAAGTATATTGTATATTCCTTTCCGATTATGTCCCCCGGTTTCTGAAAGTCTGATCGAATCGTCAATCAGCTAACATTTCAGTTAACAAGCCATTCCGAACGCTTATGGTGAACAGCACTCGCTACAACTCCGCTCATTCGCTACGGCCACCAATGATTAACTGATCTGATCTGAACTGTGAGCCTAGTGCGACCTGTGCGAGTTTTTGTCACTGCTTGAGGAAGTTAACTACATTTTGTATAGCATAGAAACAGCGCCCCTAGTGCCAAACTATGGTAACTAATTCGATGGCAAACAAATTGTGGTTCATTGTACAGAGTGCGACATGGTCGAGGACGCAGTATGTTGGAGTGTGTCCGGAACGAAGATTACCGATTTGAATTAATAAGGAAAATCCCTGATTTTAAACATGCTGGTAAATGTAACACTATATTAGCCTATCCAATGTCCAATGAGGCTTTAGCTCTTTACCGTTTAGTTGAAATTGGTGTGCGACGGCGTGGATGTTCATAGATTTATGTTAATGATTGGTTAGTTAAATAATAATTTTGTAAAACTTTGTGATAAGTCCAGTGGAGCGACATGGTCATTTCTGTACTGTGGTCATTTCTGACAAAGTTCCTTAATAAAGATAAAAAAAAAAACAAATTGTGGTTAACTTCCTCGACGATTTGACTTTCAAAACTCGGGGGTGGGTGATCTAAATAGATACCAAATTGAAATTGGACAATTATTGACGTGTAATTGCGGTTCTTTATTGCGCGGTCAGTGAGCATTATAACCGTATACTGTGCTTTGTTTAAGCTTATTTCATATTGAATCGGAACGGATACAAATCCTGCTCATTAAATACGACGTAAGCCCCGCTACATAACTTAAGGGGTTAAAATTCAAGAGGCCCTCAAATCTCAACTGCGGAACAAGAAAGTTTGAAGAGCTGCTCCGAGTTTTATGAATTTCCGCAGAAGCCTTTGTATTTTGTTGCTATGTTGATATTAGGACGCGTGTCCAATGGGCACTGACGCGCATTAAAGAGGGATGTGGCTGTGTTATTGACGCGGCCGTTTGTTATACGTGAATGCGGCGCTTACGTACTAAATAAATACTCTGATTCTTTAGCTATCCAGTGGTATAATTGAAATTTGGAAGAGATGTATAAGTTGTAAAATAAATGAGTAATACTTTAGGATGTGTATGTGCCTCCTATGTACAGTATACTGTGACAGTATCAGCGCTGAAAGACTCACTTTTGACTTTCATGTTTGTATGAGAAATGCTCCATCATCGTTAATTTTCCCATGTAATCATAAAAAAAAATACTCATTTTAGCGCTGGTACTTTCACAGTATAGGTACTGTACTTATGAGGCATGTGTACCCTAAAGTTTTATCACTCATTTATTTTACACCTTGTATAAGTAATATTATATAAATAACAAAATTGTTTAAGTCGTACTATTTTAACTTTTGACTTTCATGTTTGTATGAGAAATGCCCCAACATCATAAATTTTCCTATATAAATAATTAATCATTTAAAAAATATCCTCTTTCAGCTCTGGTACTTTCACAGTAAACTCTATTTACGTGACTCATACACACCCTAAAGTATTATTGTCACTCATTAATATTACAGCCTGTAAGTATATGAAGCAACACTAAACAGTATTTATCTGTTACATATTCTTTTACTACATATTTTTTTCGTTAATTGCGTCCGTATGAAAGCAATTTTAATGACGTATTCACGTCAACGTTTGGCAACGTTGCAAACAGACGCGATTTTGCTGGCGCGCAACCTGAGTACTAGTATAATACGCGTTGAGGTAGGTATACATGTCGCAGTCATCTGGTTGCTGGCGCGATGAACGCGCTAGTCATTCAATCAAATAGCAGATTCAACAGCGACTAGGATAGCCATTATTTATTTTTTTTAAACTTAATAATTTTTGAATGTGTATTATAAGTTATAACGCACATTAAAGTAAATTAAAAAATATATCAACACATTGCTATCTGTACGAGCTGTTTGCGACCATTAAATGACTGCGCTAGTCATTCAATCAAATAAGCAGATGATTGCGACATACATATTTAGTGATCTGTAGAAGAGTGGCGTAGACATACTAATAACATAATTAAGCTGTTCTAACTTTAAAATTTTTACCCTTTTAAAACTGAAAACTCTAAAAAGGTTTAGAGTATCTACATTGCAATTTACAAAATACAAAACATTACATTAAATACAAATTACAATTTTTCGATGGCACAGACCTAAAGAAGTTTCAAGGGCAAAAACCTAGTTATACTGTTTATTGATGATGATGAAGTACGGTTGGTAACACAGATAAAGAACTCTACATATAACTAGGGCAGGTTGTGAGGTTATCCAAGTTATTTACGCTCGCGTTTAACACAATACATGCTGTTATTGTTGTGTAAACATATTATAATATACGAAGACATGAATGGATGAAGGTGATATGTAGCAAAGTTCTGATTTCGAGAAAATTTAGTTATAAAATAAATAAATAAAATAAAATTATCTTTATTGAACACGAGCTGTGCCCTGGGACTTCGTTCGCGTGGTTTTTGAGTGACTTAAACCGTTTATGCAGCGCACGCAACAAAAGTCCCCAAATGTGAAAAATTTTCCCCGTTTTTGCAACATTTCTCACTGTCGCTTCGCTCCTATTGGTCGCAGCGTAATGTTATATAGCCTAAAGCCTTCCTATATAAATGTACTATCCAACAAAAAAATATTTTTTCCAATCGGACCAGTAGTTCCTGAGATTAGCGCGTTGCGTTTAAACAAACAAACAAACTCTTCCGCTTTATAATATTAGTATAGATATTATAGATATAACCTGGGACAATAACACACGGCCAAGAGAAAAATATTATAATACAATAAAAAAATGAAAAACTTAAAACTAGGTAAAAAAACTATTGAAATACACAATTAGACTAGGTACAGTTATGCATTGCCCACTCAAATGTTCAAAGGGAAGCCACTCAAGCATCTACCACGGCAGAGCCGAGGCGCCTGGTCTTCCGTGGCCCCATATCAGTCTAAAGATCTCACAACGGCACATACAAAATAGAAATCTCGGCACATAAAAATAGTTCGATCTGCCTTGTTCGAACTTACGTATTCTTAAATGTGAAAGTGGCAGTAGATCTTCATCCATTCATGTCTTCATACATTTTAAAAAGAGAACAATTTTCCATAAATTTGCCTAAAAGAAGGCCGGCCCCGTCCGAGTTTCTTACGCGGCCGGTCGGTCGGAGATCTCGTTTGGGGCTTCCGCATCGTTCCCACAACAAATTAAATTACCTATGTATTGAAATACGACAGTCGTCATCAAAATATACTATTATTGTGAAGAGTGTATACAGGGTGTAAAACGAACAGTCACTATAACTTTGAGATACGATTATAAGTTACCTTTCATCATTTTGAAAATGTATTTTTTTGTCGCAAGAATAACGAAAAAGCAAAAAAAAAAAAACATTTTTAGAATGAGAAAAGCTAGTACATATAATCATATCCCAAAGTTATAGTGACTGTTAATTTTACTCCCGTTGTTATTGTATGTTAATAATTTACGTGAATGTTGTTTTTAAACGGGTATAAATTACAATGCTGCTTGTTGAGCTGTATGTATTATAAGCAACTGTGTAAACACAACACGAAGAGGCGACGATGTGATCTGAAACTCGGAAGGTTGTAGAAAATTAAGTGCACTTATATAGAACCAGGGCGGCGATTCTCAGGCCTCGAACTTAGTTCCGAATATTAGTATATCCCGCTCGCACGCGCGGTAAAGCTCATTTGCATGAGCGGGACAGACCGATAGTAAAAAGCCCTGTCCGTTGCCGGAGTAGAACAGCACCTACCCATCAATCATCTTTCCCGTGGATGTCGTAAAAGGCGATAGAGGGAATACATATCCGGAAGCGCCTCCGTGGTCTAGTGGTTCAGAGCTTCGCTCTCGACCCGGAGGTCGTGGGTTCGATTCCCGCGGGGGAACAACAAAAAATTTCCTGTCAATGAACGAGATGGCATGGTATTTTAACATGGCGTTAACTTTACCATTGCTTGGTGAAACACGCCCTTACAGTTTTTAGTCCGGCTGAGTGGTGCGCGGGCGGCTCGGGTGGAGTGATCGCTGCGTTGTCTATGATACACTATATTTTATACTATACCTAATATTATTTCACTATTTCCCATAATTGTGTAATTCTGTGCTTCAAATGACAATACCAATGGAACCACATAATACCAGGCACTGCGGTACTCACGCCGCGGTGATACGCCTGAGTGGTATCCTTTTTGGCGATATAGGCATTACACTGCGTACCTTCCGACCCGCTCGTACACTGATTCTTTTTAATTTTTAATATTAGGTCCTTACAAATGAATTATCGGCGTTGTGTCGTAATGGCCACTTTGATCTTAAATATATCCTCTTTGGTTAGGAATTCCAAATTCAAATTTGAACAGCTGTTTACTCATGCATTTGTATTTTGAAAGTCCAAACCGCTTTCAAAGATTTCATTGATTCCCGTCCGAATGGTTTTTTTAGGAATGGAATCAATGAACTACCTATAAGATGGCAAAAGTGTATAGATAAAAATGGTACATACTTTGATTAATAAAATTTATTATTTAAAATGAAAAAATCGCCTTTATGTTCCTCCCATACAAAATGCCAATTTCATATTATGTAAGGACCTAATATTATTATCGTCTTCAATGTTTGTTTTAGCTTTAATTGTGTAATCTATTTTTAATTTGAATCTTATTTTGTATGAATTTTTTTTATTTTATTTTATTTGCTATTGTTTCCCTTAAGTGTATGTAGTGTGATGTTTAAATATGTCGAATAAATGTTTATTTTCATTATATCCAGTGCTGTGAAGTTTATCCAGTTTTTCGGATTCCGGGTCCGTATTATAGTTCATAGTCCAAGCCTGAAACCCAATGCGCCAGTGAATGCCATTTCGAGACTCTTTTGTTTGAAACACCATTCAGTCTCATTCACTGCGAAACTTTTATAGAATTTGTTTTAATTAGAACGCGGATGATAAACAGGTTCTATATACTATAGAGACTAGACCACTATTGCTTGCTTATTCTAAATTGCAAGTATTAAGCAATCTATAATAATATTATAAAGCGGATGAGTTTATTTGTTTAAACGCGCTAATCTCAGGAACTACTGGTCTGATTTAAAAATTCGTTTTTGGTAGTAAAGTCCATTTATAGAGGAAGGCTTTAGGCTACATAATATTACGCTGCAACCAAAAGGAGCGAAGCGTCAGTGAGAAATGTTGGAAAAACGGGTAAAATTATTCACATTTGGGGAATTACGTTGCGTGCGCCGCATACACGGTTTAAGTCACTCAAAAACCACGCGAATGAAGTCGCAAGCATAGCTAGTTAGTTTATAATATAGTGTGCTCTACAAGGTGTAAAATAAATGAGTGATAATACTTTATGGTGTGTATGTGTCTTCTATATAGAGTATGCTGTGAAAGTACCAGCGC
This sequence comes from Celastrina argiolus, assembly GCA_905187575.2. Classification (NCBI taxonomy): domain Eukaryota; kingdom Metazoa; phylum Arthropoda; class Insecta; order Lepidoptera; family Lycaenidae; genus Celastrina; species Celastrina argiolus. Next base: position 3,303,555 of record LR994597.1, read on the forward strand.
TGAAAGACTTATTTTGACTTTCATGTTTCTATGAGAAATGCCCCAACATCATACATTTTACAATACTAAAAAAAAGTACCTCTTTCAGTGCTGCAATTGCATGCTTTCTCAGTAAACTCAAATATACGGGATCCATACACACCCTAGAGATTATCACTAATTGATAGGTATATTATATCTTGTATATAAGAACATTAATATTACAAATATAAATATTAAATCAAAGTTTGTGATATATGATTAGCTAAAACATATTATTGGCAACCTTATTTCCTCAATTAGGGATGTCTCCTGCAACATCTATACTAATATTATAAAGCGGAAGAGTTTGTTTGTTTGTTTAAACGCGCTAATCTCAGGAACTACTGGTTCGATTTGAAAAATTATTTTTTTGTTGGATAGTCCATTTATAGAGGAAGGCTTTAGGCTATATAACATTACGCTGCGAATAGGACCGTAGCGTCAGTGAGAAATGTTGCAAAAACAGGTAAAATAAATTACATTTGGGGACTTTCATTGCGTGGGCTGCATAAACGGCTTCAGACACTCAAACACCACGCGAACGAAGTCGCGGGAACAGCTAGTATTATAATATTATGCTTGAGAAGTATCGTTTGGTTCTAGCTGGTAATTATTTCGTAATAAATATGTCAATGATGCGACATTATTTGGGTCACAAAAAGTTCCTCGCCCCCGGGTGGGCTCGAACCACCAACCTTTCGGTTAACAGCCGAACGCGCTAGCCAATTGCGCCACGGAGGCGGCGATTACACCTATGAAATATCCATACTGTTTAGCCTGTGATAACAAACCGTGAATTCTTCATTTGAATATTCACGAGTATGCACTTGTGTAAATAGTGTTATCTCGTTGTTACGCTAATGGTATTACTGTCGTTTTTCATGTGACGTCATAGGTGATTGAAATTGGGTCCCGATTCTCGTAACTAGTACGGTCTTATCCGATTACGAAGGCGTGGTCTAAACCAAGACCACGCCTCCGTGGTCTAGTCGTTTAGAGCCTAGCTCTCAACACGGATGTCGTGGGGTCGATTCTCGCGTTGGAATAGCTCTGTCTGGCATGAAAAATTATCCATGCGTCGGATGGGCATGAAAAAAAGTCGGTCCTGTGCCTGATCTCCCGACAGTCGAGTCGGTTATCTGTCCAACTGGGCTAAGAGACTGAAGGAAGAGACAGTGCTTCTGTGTATTGCGCACACACTTGGGCACTATAAAATAACTCTTGCGTAGCTGGCCTGGTTTCAATGAAACCGGCCGCCGTCACCAAAATCGGCGTGGGAGGCATTATCATTTATCATTACTGTCTTATATATGTAGAGAAACTCCACGCAAAGCATAACCCTTTCCATAGCTCCTTGAGCCTTATATTATTGTGCTGTAACAAATATTGTTTGTTTTTCCAGGCGAGCCGACGTTGACGCCGCCGCCGCGGTCCCCGGGCGCTCCGCTCGCGACCCCGGCCTCCGGCGACAGCAGGGCGCATCCCCCGGACGGCACGTCCTCCGACAAGGTACTGGCAACATACTAACACATGTAGAGAGTGCAAGTAGAATGGTAATTGTCCACTGCTGGCTCTAAGCCGAAGTATTTTATGGGGAGTAAGAGCCGAAGTATATTAAAGGGTAACCTATAGGTACTCGTCACGCCTGACAGGCGGGTTGGTGAGCGCATTGTTAAAATATTAATCAATAGTTTTTGCCCCCGGCTTCGCTCGCGGATAACTCTGGATTCAACTGATGATGATGATGATGAAAAGTCTAGCCTTAAATACTCCTTATACCTTTAGCTATCTACCAGTGAAAATCACGTCAAAATCGGTTCAGGCGATCCCGAGATTAGCCGGTACAAACAGACATGCCGACATAGTTACCGACAGACAAATTTTTTTCAAATTGCATTTTCGTTTTCAGTATAGTTTAAAAATGTCATATGCATTTAGAAAAACGTTGCTAATTGAAAGTTACAAACAGACACTTCAATTTTATTTATTTGTATAGATTACTAGCTGACCCGTGCCCACTTCGTTGAGCATGGTAACCCTGTAAACCTTCCCGGGACTTCCACGAATATTTCAAGACCAAAAATACCCGAATCAATCTCGAGTTTTAGCGAGACTAACGAACAGCAATTGATTTTTATATAGCCTATACTCACTATAGCTCTCAGTGATAATGTAGCTTTCTAATGAAAAAAGAATTATTAAAATTGGTCCAGTACTTTTTGAGTTAAGTCGTTACATACAAAAATACAAATCTTTCCTCTTTATAGAATAGAATAGAATAGAATAGAATAGAATAGAATAGAATAGTACTTTATTTGCATAGAATGTAGGTATACAAAAACAGATGTTAACAAAATAATCAGATCCATACAAACTGCCTTAATTCAAGCATGCAAATGTTGGCTTATAACATGTATTGTATAAAATACAAATAAAAGATCACTAATTTTAAAGTTCATTATCATTTAAAAATTCACTTACACAATAATAACATTTTCCTAATAAAATACTTGCTAATTTCTTTTTAAATATATGGATAGGATACTTTTTTAATTTTTCAGGAATTTTATTATAAATAATAGGAGCCATGACAAACACACTTTTCTTGAGAAGCGCAGTATTATATCCGATAACTCTTAACTGACCTTTATATTGATTTCTAATAGGCCTTTTACTGATTTCAAATAGTGTCGTAAAGTCATGCTTGTTAATTTTTACAAAGACAGCCATTTCAAAAATATATAACGAAGGATATGTTAAAATGTTTAGGGACTTAAACACAGGTACACAGCTGTCTGTAATTTTTAGACCACACATTGCTCTTATGCAGCGTTTTTGTGCTTTAAAAACGTGTTCTCTCAAACTACAATTACCCCAGAAAATAATTCCGAATCTCAAAACTGATCCTACTAGGCTGTGGTAGGCTATTAATATTGTTTTTAAATTTACTTTTTTGGATAGGCTATATAAAACATAAGAGGAGGTACTAAGTTTTTTACATACCTCTTCAGCTTGTGGTTTCCACGAGAGTTGGCTATCTATTAATATTCCCAAGAATTTCGCGACCTTTACTTGTTCTATATTTTGTCCATTGTATCCTATATTAAAATTTTGTGCTGTAAGTTTTTGGTAGAAGTGCATTACATTCGTTTTTACTAGATTAATAATTAAATTATTACTATCAAGCCATTGTATTATCTCCTTTAGTGTGTTGTTTATATCGTCCTCATATGTTGCTATATTACTACATTTAACTAAAGCGGTGCTATCATCAGCAAAGAGAACCATAGGTTGTTGGGTATGACGAGGTAAATCATTTATATATAGCAGAAACAAGAGTGGACCGAGCACACTACCCTGGGGTACACCGTATTTAATAACCCTTGCTAAAGATAAATATTTTTTTTCACGTCTGGTCCTAGTACAGACTTTGGTTATTTCTGTGTACTGTACCCTATCACTAAGGTACGATTTTAATAAGCTCAGAGCATTTCCTCTAATACCGTAGGCGTTTAGTTTAGACAAAAGAGTTTCATAGTGAACACAATCAAAAGCCCGGGTCATATCGGTGTAAATTGCACATATTGGATTTCTGATGTCGACATTTTCCATGACAACTTTAAGTAATTTGTAAATTGCTGTATTAATATTATTTCTTCTAAAACCCTTTTGCTCGTCGCATAAAATATTATACTTTGTCAAAAAAATATCTAGTGATGTATAAATTATTTTTTCTACAACTTTGGAGAAAATTGGTATTAAAGCTATAGGCCTATAATTAATTATATCTTCCTTGCTACCTTTCTTATGAAGCGGTTTGACTATAACTGTTTTTAAAGCTGTTGGGAATACACCAGAACAGATACATAAATTTATTATATGACTAAGATGACCTACAATATTATCAGATGCGAATTTGACGACTTTAGTAGCAATACCGTCATAACCGAAGCTGTTTTTATTTTTAAGACACTTTATTGCTCTTGAAACATCTTGAGGCAAGACTGGAGATAAAAAGATTGAGTTAGGATTTACGTTTAAATAAGAATTTCTACTACTGAAATTGCTGTTGTTTTTAATCTGGTATATGAAAAAATTATTAAAAGCGTTTGCTATATCTTTTGGATTTTTAATTAAGCTATCATCTACTTTGATTTGACCTATGTTTTCGGTAAAATGTGTTTTATTATTTATTATTTGCCAAGCTGCTTTAGATTTGTTACTAGAAGTATTAATAAAATAATTATTTTGTGCCTTTTGGGTTAATTTTACAATTTTGCGAAATCGTTTTGAGTAGTTTTTAAATATTATTTTATTTTCTTTGCTCTGATTTTGTCTGTACTTCCATAATAAATGTCTCTGTTTTTTACTGCACACCCGTATACCACGCGAAACCCATTTAATATGCTTTGTTGCTTTTTTAACTATTACTTTGTAAGGAAAGCAGAGATCATAAAGCAAACGGAAGTGTTCCAGAAAGGAATCATATGCTAAATTGGCATCATCAGTATTATATATTTCCGTTAATGGAAAAGAACGAAGGTATTCATTAAATTTAACTAAATTGTTCATTGAAATGTCACGCTTTCGAACACGCCACGATCCTATTCTACAAGTTCTATTTACCTTTATTTCCAAAATTTGTGCTGTATGATCAGATAATGCAAAATCAATAACTTCAGATTTACATTTTAACTGAAAACTGCGTGCAAAATTATCTAGACAACTATTACTGGATAATCTAGTCGGTTGTTGTAGTTCTAGTTTGAGATTATAGGATAAAAGCAAGCGTTCAAAATCAAGACACATATTATTTCGTTTTAAGGTATCTATGTTGAAGTCCCCACATAAAATTATTTTCTTATTTGACTTAGAACATATTTTCCTTAATATATTGTCTAGTTTTTCGTAAAATAAGATAAAATTATTAAATTTTGGAGGCCTATAGATACATAAGATTACTAATTGTTGATTGACTAACTCTATAGCACAACATTCGATAGTGTTAATTATAGAATATTGTGAAATATCCAGTTCCTTATATTCTAAATTTCTTTTTATAATAATGCAGGCGCCTCCGCGTTTGGCTTGTCTTGAACAACACACAGCCAATTTGTAGTTGGGTAGATGAAAGACTTTTTCTTGGCCATGCATCATAAAATGTTCCGTTATACAGAGTATATCTATCCCACCAAAAACATTTTAATGTAAAAATGTTGTCAAGACGAGTCTACACAGCTTACCCTGTAAAAAAGTTATCAGATATCGTATAAAGCCAAGCTCTACAATACACCTTAATCAAAATCTATCAAAAAGTGGTTAGATCTCATGTAGAACCTAAATTCTTGATCTATGCGCCCTTACTTCAGCAGGCTTAACTTCACTTACGCTACATTGCAGTTAAAACGTGATGCTTGGCCGTTTTATTAAGCACACGATTAATGAATTCGTATGACATATTCGTAACGGTAGCAAAACGGTCAAGTATCACGTTTTAACTGCTATATAGCGTAAGTGAAGTTAAGCCTGGTGAAGTAAGGGCGCATAGATCAAGAATTTAGGTTCTACATGAGATCTAACCACTTTTTGATAGATTTTGATTAAGGTGTATTGTAGAGCTTGGCTTTATACGATATCTGATAACTTTTTTACAGGGTAAGCTGTGTAGACTCGTCTTGACAACATTTTTACATTAAAATGTTTTTGGTGGGATTTCATTTATTTTTGTAAGCTGGTTAATGGACTTTTTTTAATTTAAAGATAACTTATTTTGACCCCGGGCCTTTTCTTACGGAAAATAGAACAGTCAGCGCCTTAGCATAGTGACCCCTAGTGACGTCGACTGATTTCACCGTCAATATTATACCGTGTATAAACTTTCACCGCAATTTTTAAGAGGTAGAGGCCAATTTTCAAATAAATGTCTCGTCCATATTTCTTTATTTGTTATATTATTATATTATAATAAATATAAATTATAAAATATAAAATATACATTATTTTATTGCTGGAGTGAAACTTCTTATTTGGATATCCTAGGATGCCACGAGTATTTCGAGTAATTCAACACTAATAATTCGAGAATTTGAGAATTACTTATATATACGAGGGAGATTGCCTTTAATAAAGCATGTTGATTCTTATTAATATAATACAGTAAGTCTATAATAATATCGTATGTAGACGACGGTCACTGCCATCTGTTGGTCACTAGAGGTACTAATTCTTGTACGGCTCTTATAAACATATATTATATGCTAACTGCATACACCTAAGTGCAACTTATCATTTTTAAAGGAAAAAAATGTATTTATTTTTATTTTTGAAAAATAACTTTAAGGTTTTCTTTTGATTATGGCCATCTTTAAACGTCATGACGTGACGTGTTAAAAATCATATTATAATCATATTATAATAGTCATAAGATTAAACACTAAAATTATTTATACATTGATCGTGTAATATTTTCGTTTATTGTTATCATTATAACGTTACCGACTGTTAAATATATTGGTAAATGTGTGTTTAGATGTTTCACAGTTCCAAACATAGATTGCGCTGTAAGCCACCTACATCGCGCTATCGATGTGTCGAACGGTTTTTACATAAGATTCCCTCTAAACAAAGTTACATCGTGAACGTAACATCAGGGAGCCCATACCGGACCGATAGTTTCAAGTGATCGACTTAATATTTTGTTTATCCGACAACAATTTACTACTTGCTGCCTGTTAATTCTTACCTAATTTTTACTTACCAAATATTATTATAGGTACCCAATTTTAAATAAGTAGATATAAAACTAATTTTCTCATAGACATATTTTTCATTTACAAAAAGTCGGTCACCGATTAATAATCGGAATAAAATAGAACATACTGATTGCAGTAGTGCAACGCACACAAATAAATAAAGTGGGATAGAAATAATATGGAGTAAAAATCTGACCGATTATCGGTCCTACAAAAAGTAGGTCTTATTTTTTTATGTAGGTACTTGTATAATATTGTATAATATAATATTTCTTTTATGTCTTAAAGATCATATCCGTATAATAAACATATTAAACATCCATTTTGTACCGTCCACCATATTGGATTCAAAATGGCGGCATTTATATTTTAATAATTTTTTTGTTGGTTTTGTAGCAATAACAGCTTACATAAATAATATCAGCTTACTAGGACGTCAGGAAGTACCTTATGAATTTTGATGATCTATAAATGAGTCAGTGACGAAATCTGGGGTTTTTAGACATTGATAAAATCTAAAGTATAATAGCTACAACATTGAAACTTTGTATGTTTCATGTTTTTACTGGTGTCATTATATGTTGAAATTTTCAACTATGTAGCATCATCCAAAGCAAAGTTATGAGAGTTCAAAAAATCGATGAAACCTTTCGAGAAAAGGTAGGTAGTGCCCTTGCGCTTCGCTTGGCTCGTCTTGACGGGGGCACTCCCGTGCCCCCAGATATGTTTTTGTTCCTTGGATAATTCTTGCAGGTGAACGGTTAACAAATCCAATTTATTCAAGAGGCCGGCAATATTTTGATGCAGTATCGTTATGGTGTTATAAATGAAAAAGCTCATGGTCCTCTAAAGGATTACTGACTTGAATATCATCATAAAGGTGCTCATCAGGATTTTTCTTACAAAAACATAGAATACAATAATTTACTAACAGTTTTAAGTTTTCGTAAATGTTTCTCATTCCATTGTCATTCAATCGGCCAGTATACTTAGAAAACATTGAATAATCGTAGTATAAATTTAAATTGGAGTCCAGAAGTTCAGCGTAATAGTGTGTTTGGTTGTCCAAGTATAGCATGTTATTAAAGGTTTCAACCCTCCAATTAAATAACATAGCATTGATCTTATAAGTAGGCAGACATATTATTACGTTTGTATGCTTTACTTTTATTAAAGCCTCTCTTATTTGAACAACCATATCATAATAATTTTGAGTTCTATAAAAATCGTCCTTACCAATAAAAATAAAGCAAAAATCTTCTTGCGTATAATGCTCTAGCTTAGAATGTATGCCGTCTATTAATTTCGTGATACCACAGTTTGGAGATAGGTAATGACATATTTGATAATTATAGAAAAAATCTTTTGCTATTGGTAACATTTTATTTGTATTATTACTACTAATAATGCAAAGTTTCTTCTTTTCATTTCTTTTTTCAACTGTAGCTCTTTTTTCACTTTTAGAAAGTACTATATTTTTGTTATCTGAAATCTTTTTAATATTAGTTGAACTCTTAGTGCCCTCGTCTTTTTGGCTTGAAAGTGCCCTCGTCTTTTTGGCTTGAACATATTTCAAAATTGGGCTTTTCCTTTGGAGTACTGGTAATTTTACAAACGGACTCACCGAGCTCCGCACTATGATTTGCGTTGAGATTTTTGATAACTTGCTTCAATTCCATATTTTCTTGAGATAATGTTTTTATTTTTTGCTGTGCTTCATTCAATTGTAATTTGAGTGATTCTATTTCGGCATGTATTTCTGTGTTATTTATTTGGTCGTCCGAAATGTTGGTGGCGCCATCTATTGTTAGGCTATGTTCGCTACCATCGTGGGTATCGTCTGACAGTGACACAGCTCGTGGCCTCATTCTTATCGTAATGTTTTCGAAGAAATCCATTTTATTTCTTTAATTAAAATGCACAATATAATAAAAACACAAAACCGTTTAGAAAAAGTATGTGAGGGCTTGGATTTGAACCTGGGCAGCAAACAGTATGATCACTTGTGTACAACACCGCTATCCACTAGACCAAGTAGACTTAGTCAGTTAATTTGAAATAGGCGTACTGTTTGAGTTGTTTTGTTAGGTGTATGTGTTTTTCTTTTTACTGATGAAAAAACAATTATAATATTGCACAAAGGTTCACAGGTATTATAAGATTCGTTTTTTTTTCACTGTGACACAATATTTCTTCAATAAATCAGTATGATGTCTTCTTCGATCAGCACTTTACTATTTTGAAATAAAAGTTTTTTAATCACTCGCAAATTAGTTTGACAACATTATCACTTAATTATAATAGTTTTCTTTCACTTTTAATCTACTTTAAAGAACTTGAAAAGCATTTAAACTATTTTAAAAAGATTTTTTATCGCGGAGCTATTTTTATAGGCAAAACGAATTCTACCCTCCCTCTTATATTAGTGTAGTATGTGTGTAGTATGTATCTAATATTAGTGTAGATTAATATCCACGGAACGGCTGCTGCTAATTTCCGGATAAATATTCCCTTTGTTTCCTTTCCTCCTCTGTCGCCTTTTACGACGCCCACGGGTAACTGGTAAGATGCCTTACTCCGTCAACCCAACGGGCAGAGTGAAAGATGAGACAGAACCAGGGCCCTAATTCTCAGGCCTCGAACTTAGTTTTTACTATCGGTCTGTCCCGCTCACGCAAATGAGATTTAGCGCGCGTGCGAGCGGGATATACTTATATTCGGAACTAAGTTCGAGGCCTGAGAATTAGGGCCGGGCGGCGATTCTCAGGCCTCGAACTTGGTAGTGTTCCGCATGGTATACTCGGTCTTTGTACGACCAGTTAGTTCTTAAAGTCAGTTTAAAAGTACATCGCACATAATGCCGTACTATTCCCTGGTTTCTACAAGCTGATCGTTAGATTGTCATTGGTGAACATCACTCGCAACAACTTCGCTCACTAACTACGTTCACCAATGAGCGTTCAGAATAATTAATTCTCATGACTTACAAGCCATTCTGGACGCTCATTGGTGACCGTAGGGACTGAGCGAAGTTGTTGCGAGTGATGTGCACCAATGAGCGTTCAGAATGACTTGTTTACTCAAATGTTAACTGATTGACGATTTGATCAGACTTTCAGAAATGGGTCCGGTAAACCGGTATGTGTACTAGTAAGACACAGACCTTTCTGTATAATGCCTACCTGACCACCTGGCGCATGACCATAGTCTGCAGCCATGACGGTTCGGCTATTATATTGTTCCCCTTGTTCCCATGAACTTGGGTTCGCCTTGGATTTGATCAGCCATTCAGAAACTGGTGATATAAGTAGCGTACCTATGGCCGAATACTGAAATTATAGTGGAACTATGTGACGCTCAACACACACACTGTCCTTGTCATTTTGCCAAGAAGTTGCAGTGACAGCCTTTGAATAGGAGCGCCCCTACCTCTAATTACCGTTTCAGTATTCGTTTGCCTTTCATCAAAGTATATTTTACCACAGCAATGTCGTTTTAATCAAATGCATCATGCGATGCATAGTCTGTATTCAATGACGTAATATCAGCCACACCCACTAAGAAGACTACACTTTTATTAATAAAACCGACTTAAGTCGTACGGCTTCTATAGTGTCGGAACTGGGATGCTTAACCTTTGTGCTACTAAATAACGTAAGAATTGTATTACATTATATGATAGCTGGTTAAAGTTCAAGGTCGTTTCATAGGTTTTCGGTACCAAATTATACAATAGAATTTCATTTCATTTCATTTCATAGAATTGGCAGAGAGAGAGAGAAGGGGGAGGGGGAGAGAGAGAGAGAGAGACGCCTGCATTATGTGTATATGTTACGTTGTGTATGTTAATAATCATGATGTGCTATGTCACGCAATTTTATTGATAGACAGCGCACAACGTATTTTTTTTGTCCCTTATGTGTTTAATAAAGATATTTTTATATATATATTGAACGCGCCAACACTAATATCTATTACCGAATAGGTATATTATATCCCACCAAAACATAAATGTAAAAAAGGAAGAGCCAAATTCAATACAAAAATTATGCTTGGCTTCGCCGCAAAAAGAATAGAGATCTAAATGAGTCCAAAGTTCTATGAAATCTCTTTTGCTCAGTGTTTAACGCGTAAGTGATCAATGCAAAAAGAGATCACGGTAATCACGGGTTCTCGGCTTAAAGAAAACAAATACGGTTGCTGTGTTCCTGGGTCGTATAATATTAGAATAACAACTTAATATGTGTTAGGTATAAAACATATTGCTGGGAACGGGTCTATAAGGACTAAGGACTCTCAATAGATCCCTTTGGGCTGCAGAGATCAGGTCAGAGTCATGTCTTAAAAAAACATAATATAAAACCTGATAAATAACTTCTTTGGAGAAAAATAAATATTGGTACATACTTTTTTCAATCTTTTCGCAAAAAAAATATTATCATCTATTATTTTCTTGTATAAAAAAACTGCATAATATATTGTTATATCTTGTACCCGCATAGTAAGACATAGCAGTCCTCACTCTATCGATCCGGCCCTGAGAACTATCACGTACGCATACATTATGCTAATTATATATTTTGCTAAACGGCTTGATGGGTAAAGTGATTACTGTATTTTTCATTTTTCATAAACGCTCGAGTTGTCGGCTTCATAATTATTATGTCTATTGCAAAAGTATAACGAGAGTTTTGTTTTGTGTTGAACTCATAAAATATTACTTTTGTTTATAATGTGAGAAACTGGCGACGTGAAAAGTTCTGGAATGGCATTAATGTAAATAAAGAATAGTAGGGGTCCTAACATGAAGCCTTGTGGTACCCGACATGAATAAGTGTAACAGTATGGTAAAAGTTTTGTTTAAGGTATGAATCAACGTATTTCCAACTTTTCTCACTTTTAACTTCGATGCAATAGGTGTTTTGTCGTTTTCTTACACAACAAACTGCAAGGGCTGGTTTAAACTCATATACAAAGGCCATAGAGAAAATCGTCCGGAAATAACGCTTATATGTTATATTTCAGTCTATTTGGCTACTATTTATTACAGTAAACTTTTCGCGTGCGAAGGCGCCAACATTATTATTTTATCTTAATGAATGATATTGTTATCATGGCTAAGAAGGTTTAGGTCGTGTAACCTAATTTCGCGGCGTTGGTCGTCGCCTCCGTGGCGCAATTGGCTAGCGCGTTCGGCTGTTAACCGAAAGGTTGGTGGTTCGAGCCCACCCGGGGGCGTATCTTTTGATAAAATTGACATTATTATGATTGTGTTTGTTATAAATTACATTTTTTATCAAAATAAAGCAATCTCAGACATAAGCTACTGTATACTAATTTTGAATTCCCATTGTTTGATTAGTTCAATAATTCATGGAATATGTGGTTTTAATTTAATACAATAACTTGCTCTTATTTGAGTACATGGATGGAGTTATGTTAGCTGTAGAAATAGTTTAAAAAGTAATTAGATTTACAATATTAGCCAATATAGTAAATCTATTTTACTGTTTGTAAAGTTTTGATAATATACTTTATACAAAAAAAAATATTCATTAATTTAAGAAATAAAAATTATATTTCCCAGGGGACACCCGGGTTTGAACCGGGGACCTCTCGATCTGCAGTCGAATGCTCTACCACTGAGCTATATCCCCACATGACAATCTTATGAAATTTACATACATATATAGCATTAGTCAATCGAATCTAAGCCTACGCGGTTTTATGCCTCTTATTATTGAGTGCGTGGGGACGGTATCCGTTAAACTTTTGTTACAGTTTGCCTGGTTTGATAAAAACTGTTTAATTTTAAATGAGTTTTAATATTATCCTCATATGGTTTACGGTATGAGGATAATATTAAAATGATCAGGTTTCCCCAAGCTTAATTTAGACTATATTACCAAAATATACTACGAGTATGTAACTAGATGACTTTTCCTGGTGCAACACAGACACACTAGTAGCTCTGGCTTTAACCCAGAGAGAACTATTGTTGTTTTCATGTTGGATATTCAACTGTAATTTAACTCTGGACCAACTTTGGGTTATTATTTTAACTTTGCATATTACGTCCTGTCATAATAACTCATGTCATTTATGAGTACAATTTTGCTATTTAAAATTGTATCAAATGTTGTTTTGTTAGTGAGTCAAAAACTTAGAAACCTTTTAGAGCCCAGCTGTCGACTCTGAGGTCGTGGGTTCGATTCCCGCGTTGGAACAACAAAAAATGTTCTTTTCGAGTTTGGTTAAGACAATGCTGATCACCTGATTGTCAGATAAATAAGATGATCCATGCGTCGGATGGGATAAAAGTCGGTCCTGCGCCCTATCTCCCGCCAGTCGTGTGGGTTATCCGTCCCACTGGGCTACGAGAGTGAAGTAAGAGAGAGTGCTTCTGTGTATTGCGCACACTACTTGGGTACTATAAAATAACACTTACGTAGCTGGCTTAGTTTCAATGAAACCGGTCTCCGTCACCAATCGGTGTGGGAGGCATTATTATTATCAGATCTATACTAATATTATAAAGCGTAAGAGTTTGTTTGTTTGTTTAAACGCGCTAATCTCAGGAACTACTGGTCCGATTTGAAATAATATTTTTTTGTTGGATAGTCCATTTATAGAGGAAGGCTTTAGACTATATAACATTACGCTGCGACCAATAATAGGCGAAGCGTCAGTGAGAAATGTTGCAAAAACGAAGAAAATTATTCACATTTGAGGACTTTCGTTGCGTGCGTTGCATTAACGGTTTAAGTCACTCACAAACCACGCGAACGGAGACGCGGGCACAGCTAGTATTAAATATATGAGGATGTTTCAGTCGTCGGAGACGGCAGTGGGCGTGTCCCGCACGCCGAGCGCGGCGCTGTCCCGCAAGGAGAGCTACAAGGCGCAGCGGCAACACTACCGCAAGGAGAAGAAGCGCGCCGCCACCGCGCTGCTGCACTCCATAGAGGACCCCAGCGTCGTCGTGCTCGCCGACTGGCTCAAGGTACAAACGAACACACACAGGCACACGCACACGCACACGCACACGTACACGTACACGTACACGTACACGTACACGTACACGTACACGTACACGTACACGTACACGTACACGTACACGTACACGTACACGTACACGTACACGTACACGTACACGTACACGTACACGTACACGTACACGTACACGTACACGTACACGTACACGTACACGTACACGTACACGTACACGTACACGTACACGTACACGTACACGTACACGTACACGTACACGTACACGTACACGTACACGTACACGTACACGTACACGTACACGTACACGTACACGTACACGTACACGTACACGTACACGTACACGTACACGTACACGTACACGTACACGTACACGTACACGTACACGTACACGTACACGTACACGCACACGCACACGCACACGCACACGTACACGCACGTACGCATCTACGTACGCACACACACACACCCTCGGAACCAGGGGCGCGCGCGCACACACAACACTATGAAGTTATTTTAAATTTGAAAATTTCTGAGGACGGATAATTCTGGCGGCACGGTAGTGCCCCCGCCAAGTTTAGCTCGGCCGCATCATCATCATTTTAATTAACTTATAACTTCGTCGTGCATAAAACTAGAAGCCAGATTTTTTTCTTACTAAGTAAGCATTGTATGAACACAGTTTATGTCAAATTTCATTCAATTTGAAACAGAAGCTTAAGAATGATAACTTTTTAAAATTTCTTAATTTTGTGACTGACCGATCATCTAAAGTATTAGGCACTTCTAGGAGAGATAGAAGCTTCAAACTTGAAATACAAGCAGTGTATAGTGTATAAATAAAGGAAAAACTTGAACATTTTGCAATTTCTGTCTAGTTATCTAGATACGCCAACTGCATAAATAACTTTGTAATCCCATATAAATGAATAGGATTACAAAGTCATATTTGCACTCTCCGATTCTGAGATGCCATCAAAAACATAACTTGTAACATGTCAATGCGTAACATGAGAATATATTATTCACGTGCGTTACAAATTGGCTTTCTACTGGACTATTGTAGTTCGTATGAGTGCGTAGTTACATTCATGTCCATTGACTGGCAAATCTTTTAATACTATTATACATGTGTCGTCTCGAGGTTATGGGATTTCAACAACATATTATAATAGGTTTAATTTTATCTGACACGCATTTTATATTATAAATAGCTTTTCATCGCGTCATAGCATACAGTAATATTAGGGTTTATCTTTTATGATAAAAAAAATATATTTATTAATTTAGGGCCGATTTTTCAATCGTCAGATAACTTTGATCTGTTGATTAAACATGTGACTTTGACATTTGTTCCACGCAAAATCTGCCAAAGTCACATATTTATTCCTTAGATAAAAGTTATCTGACGATTGAAAAATCGGCCCTTAATATAAAATAGTTAAGGACTAATAGTTCTATAGAATTTCACAAACAAATATATAATACGACATTATACTAAATTGAAAACTTATACTAGGTTGTCATACAATCATTTACCTTTTAAAATATTGCTTAACTTACATTTATTGTCTATGTTACTCAGGTGTAATGTAAACTGTGTAAGTAAATGGTGAAAGAGTTATTGAAAACGCTTTAATTTGAGTGTATTCTTTTTAATATAAGTATAGACATAGGATCTCTGTATCTCATTGGTTGAACGCGTCGGTGCTCAAGAGTCTTGTCGCTTGTTGGAATCCCGCCATAGGTACCCAGTTTTTGGTTCATGTGTGTGTATGACATAATAAAAATCTTAAATATTTGTATCATGGGCGATTTTTCAATCGCCAGACATTTTTACCTGTTGAATAAACATGTATATTTGAAATTAGTTTTATACAAAATCTGTCAAAGTCACTTTATTTTACCTGAGTAAAATTTGACGATTGAAGTGTCACCCCTTAATAATTTAGTGTAAAAAGTACTAAATATATTTCCGTCATCTGGTAACCCCTTTTTTACGCTGAGAAATGCCTTTAAGCATTCCGTGAGGAGGGAACATCCGCGACTGTCTGAACTTAGTACGGGACCAGATTGACGTGGTGTGAAATCTTCCATAGGTATTATTGTGTGTAATCGTACTTGCAGGTCCGTGGGTCTCTCAAGTCGTGGACCAAGCTATGGTGCGTGCTGAAGCCCGGGTTGCTCCTACTGTACAAGAGTCCCAAAGCTAAGGTAACATCAATTTCCTCAATAGGTCAGAGTTGATGATAGACTTCGTGGTCCAACGGAACTTGGTTCTTGACGCGGAGGTCGTGGGATGGGTCCCCGGGGTCTGGGGTGAGGACAGTGCAGGCCAGTCGATTGTCTGAGGAAAGATGATCCATGTGACTTGAGTGGCATGTAATTAATATCGCCACCGATAATAAAAATTGCCGAGCAATTTGTTTTTACTGTAACTGGACCTCAATTATACAAGGTGTAAAATAAATGAGTGATAATTCTATAGAGTGTGTTTGTGTCTCCTATGTATAGTATGCTGTCAAAGTACCATCAAAAACTTTCTTATGACTTCCATGTTTGTATGAGAAATGCTCCAATATTATAAATTTTCCCATACAATAGTTAAAAAAAACACCGCTTTCAGCGCTGGTACTTTCACAGTATACTCTTTATACGGGACCCATACACATCCTAAAGTATTATCACTCATTAATATTAAAGCATATAGGTTGTAATATACAATATATTGTAATTACAATATAATGTGTAAAAGTAGTAATGGTTAATAGTAAGCACACTTTTGACCAATAATAATCTGAAATTAAGTAAATTTTGCAAATGAAATATCTGTTAGTGGTAAGATGTGCCTCATCCTGTTTTGAAGTTTCACTGCCTCTGTTTCAGAGGAGCCACTGGGTGGGCACGGTGCTGCTGACGAGCTGCCAGGTGATCGAGCGGCCGAGCAAGAAGGACGGCTTCTGCTTCAAGCTGTATCACCCCCTCGAGCAGAGCATCTGGGCGCCGCGCGGCCCGCACAACGAGACCATCGGTGAGTGTGCACAGTGGCATTGTCTGTCGGCATATAGTCGTATACCTTGTAGAGTCTACTCCGTGGCCTGGTACCATCGAGAGGTTCCCAGATTGTGGCGTGGACCAATGAGACTTTTCAGATCTCAACGGATATGGACGCTCTAACGGTTAAGAATAATATCGCGAGGCAATCCGCACTTGGTTGGCCCCAGATGTATTGACCAGACCATTCCTCTCGAACGACTGGAATTCTTCTGGAATTATTGCAATTCTGCAATCAAATATCAATCAAATATACTTTATTGTGCACAAATAATTATAAAAACAATTACATTAAATCAGACACGTACACAAAGGCGGCCTTATTACATTCTTCTGGGTTGAGTGGAATTCTTCTGGAATTTCTGGAATTGTTATTGAATAGCACTACAGTATTTAAGGAGTGGAATGTGTCGGTCGTGTGGATTGTGCGTGTTAGTTCGAGTGAGAGCATTTATACAGTAACGTCATAGTCTATAAAATGCGAGTGAGCCAGCCGTCTCACTCGCACATACAGTCCATCTCTGTCGCAGTTTGCGCCAGGACGCGTGACTGGCGTGAGACGAACGCATATCTCCGACGTGCAATTATGTATTAGTGTATGTGCAAGTGAGACAGCTGTGTATCTCTGTCGCAGGAGCCGTGGTGCAGCCGCTGCCGACCGCGCACCTGATCTTCCGCGCGCCGTCGCAGGCGGCCGGACACTGCTGGCTGGACGGCCTCGAGCTCGCGCTCAAATGTAGCAATGCTATGCTCAGGTGAGTCGGCTTATGTTATTTTAACCGTCCTCTTAATTTCACAAGACTTGGTGAAATACTAAAATGGTATTTAGATAAAGTGGGGCTAAGTCACATGCTGCATGTTCAGCCTTGTCATTCCGCCAAGCAGTGACGTTGACAGCTTGTGAAAAGGAGAGCTTTTAGTATTAGTGATGATGAGAATTACAGACCCTATATAGCATTAACTTATTTTACTCAAGCTTTGGACAGGTGATCTGGTTTAATGCTTATGCTTTTACACTATACACGCAAGCATAAATAAGAACGTACCAATACAACTCGCAACTCGAAAAAATGCATAGTAAAAATACGTAGTATGAAAAATATCTTTTACATAATATTTGTAATTGTATGTCAGATGTTCCCGGTCGCGGCCCGAGGCGGCGGTGGAGACGGACGCTCCGGCGCAGACCAACATCTCGCACGAGGAGCTAGAGAGGCACTTCAACGAGCACGGTGAGTCTAACACGCGCACTCGCCGCCGAACAGCGCCCCTAGTGGCAAACTGTGGCTACTTACACGCGCACTCGCCGCCGAACAGCGCCCCTAGTGGCAAACTATGGCAACTTACACGCGCACTCGCCGCTGAACAGTGCCCCTAGTGGCTAAGGCTAACTATGGTAATTTACACGCATACTCGCCGCCGAACAACGCCCCTAGTGGCAAACTATGGTAACTAATTCGATGCATACCAATTTTAGTTAACTTCCTTACGGTGCAGTGAGCCGTGGCATAGTCAGTTAATTTAACTAAGTAAGTAAAGGTAAGGGCACAAAATTTTCGTAAGTTACTTTTGGGATACGGTATGTTACTTACGTTAGGTTATATAATTTATCAAGTATGTAAGTATTTACATCTTTGACAGACCTCATGATTTAAAAGTACTTTTTAGGAACTTGGCAAAATATTCTCTTAGACATTATATATGTTTTAATTTGTTTTATTTTGTTTGTTTCTTAAATTATTATGACATCATAATAGCTGTACATCAAACCTGCGTCGTGCGTGTAATACAGGTTCTATTACTTATATTTTTTCATTCTACCCTCATCCTTTGCACTTGTGACTTATGCTAAATGTTTGTCGCTATTATTTGAAGTAGCTAAACCAGAGACAATCACTATACCTCTACCGCTATTCTCCGTGCTGGACTACTCACCAGGTAGTACCAAGTCGTTTGGGAAGAAGATCTCTTGTGACAAAGGGGACGAGAGGATGTGTAAAAGCCTGGCGGCCAGCCCCTTCAAGGTAGACTTCAACAAACACATTATGAGGTACTTTGAGCTGCCGAAGCTGGCGCTGAGTGAGAAGAAAGTTGAGAAAGAAGAAGATGTTCGAGAAGTTTCAAAAAGGCGCAGTTCTACCCCGTCCGTCAAGAAGAATAAGCAGAAGACAATAAGAGATTCGGGAGTAAAATCCGATTCGGAGAGCGAGATTTTGAACCTAAACGATATAAATCAGAAGAAAGAGGACTCCGAAGTGATTTTTAGTTCTCCCGCCAATTTTATAATAACCAAAACAGCGCCATCTATCGAGAGATTTAACGAGAGTATTGACAAGGAGGATAAAGATGATAGGGACGAGAAAGCGCCATCTGTTGACAGCACTACGACGACAGATGACGAGGATGCTGAGTTCCGGTAGAAAACTATTATTTTTCTTGGTTAAAATAGTTTTAAGGCCCATTTTAATCTGAATTTATAAAACAGTTTATGGTGTCGAAATACAGCAAAACAAAATAAGTTTATCCTGGGATTTGAAAAAGAATCGTCTAATGACCACCACATGGATTTTTTTAGATTCTATCTAGAGTTTATAAAAAATCTTCAGAAACCGGTCGTAAGTGATGTTATACCACGTTCCATTGTTATGTTATTAAATATATTTCCGTTGTCTGGTACCTGTAACACAAGTTCTTCGGATAATTGGCACGGGGCCAGATTGACGTGGTGTGAAGCGTACATAAATATTATTATTATAATTATTATAATGTAACAATTCGTCAACCTTGCTCTTGTGTTATTTATGGTCCCATAAACTACGATACTCAGGACCACGGCGGCGTTCAGCGAGAAATACTCTCTCATAAACTATGAGAAACTACCCTCAGTCAGCTTCGAGGCGCTCAAAACCGAGAGACGCGACGGGCGCTTCTCCGCACAGAATGTCTACCTCGCGGGCAAGATTGTCAGGAGCGGTACAGCGTGTGCTAGAGGCTATACACTGATTTATGAGGCCGGCAGGCTGATTATGTATCTCATAACAGCAATTCGACAGGCGTAAATTGTACAATTGTGTACAATATCGCTGGCAAACGTATCGTACAATTTACGCCTGTCGAATTGCTGTTGTAAGATACATAATCAGCATGCCGGATTCCAGTGACGCGGAGCGGGGCGGCGAGGAGCTTGCGGTGCCCGAATTGACCAATCACTATGCTCGAAATCTCCGTTCTTCAACGGAAACAGCAGGAGCATAGTGATTGGTCAATTCGGGCACCGCTAAGCTCCTCTCCGCCCCGCTCCGCGTCACTGGAAACCCAGCCTTGTACTGCCGCCCTCAAATTAGTTATTGTCTTCTACAAGTTACTTCAGTCTGTTGTGTAAACGCTACTTAATAGCTTTTGTACAAGTTTTGTTTTTTGTGCTATATTCTAGTGGTTTGTGCTATGTCATACTACAGCTCGCTTGAAAATTGTAGAGAATATACAAGTTGTAAAATAAACGATTGATAATACTTTAGGATGTGTATGTGCATTGTGCATCCTATGTAGAGTATATACTGTGAAAGTACCAGCGCTGAAAGACACACTTTTGACTTTCATGTTTCTGTGAGTAATGCCCCAACATCATACATTTTTTGATACAATCATTTAAAGTCAGTGTTTTATTTTTCAACTGCAAAAAGTCGGTCGCGGAGTATCGCTCGTGGAGTTTATTGAGTAGTATACATACAGGCTGTAATATTAATGAGTGATAATACTTTAGGGTGAGTGTGGGTCCCGTATATAGAGTTTACTGTAAAAGTGTTAGCACTGAAACAGTTACTTTTATTTAAATTATTGTATGGGCAAATTTATGATGTAGATTGTAGGCGAATTTCTCATAGAAACATGAAACTCAAAAGTAAGTCTTTCAGCGCTGACACTTTCACACTAGGCATATATGGACTCTAAAGTATTACTCATTTATTTTATACCTTGTAAATGTAAAAAATGTGGAAATTAAATAAAAACCGCAGATCCGATTTCATTGTCACAAATTA
This sequence comes from Celastrina argiolus, assembly GCA_905187575.2. Taxonomy (NCBI): domain Eukaryota; kingdom Metazoa; phylum Arthropoda; class Insecta; order Lepidoptera; family Lycaenidae; genus Celastrina; species Celastrina argiolus. The sequence goes on from LR994597.1 coordinate 3,324,430, forward strand.
TATTTTATTGCTATAATAGTTTGCGGTGATATACAGGGTGTCCCAAAAATCAACGATAAACCGAAAACGGGTGATAGGCCAAGTCATGACAGTTATGAGAAAAATGTGAAAAAAAATCTTTGTCATGTATTTTTCACATTATAAGGACTTTTAAAAATATCGGAAAAACTGACACCCTGTGATGGTCTTTCATGTCCTAAGACTACAAATATTACTTTTTTGTGATTTTTTTTTCGGTATTGTAGTCATGACTAACCCTTCTGTAAATCACAATTCATAATTTAAACATACCTGCCTCAGTTTTCAATAAAATGGTGTGTTTTGCCCAAGATTAAATTCAAAATAATTACTACACCCAACTTTAATCGTCTGTACTGTAAAAAAAAATTACTACAGTATTTTGGCAAGTAACTTTAAAAGATGGCGCATTTAATCTGGATTCCAAAATGGTATGATACTTGCTGGATTACTTCTTTGTTGAGGAAAAAAAAATTTTTTTAACGGAACCGGATGTTAGGCCAACTCTGTTTAAATTTTTAAAATGTTGGTATTAAGTTGTTATGTGACGACGATGAGTGACGTCATCTTGTCTAGAGTGAGCGAGACAGACAGTGACGCTCAGTGCGAGTGAGATAGATAGTGACGCCAACCCGACAACACAGTGATGAACGTGCAAAACTGCAGTACGTTACGATCTTTCGTTCATTGCGCATCTTTCTGTATCCGTATTGACTTCGTACTTACAACTGTGCTTCTGTTTATTGGACTTGATTTGCTTTGTGATTTGGTTTTATCTGCCCCGTTTCTGACGACCCTGGACTTGTTTTATTGTCGTATCTTCGGTTGTAGTGTGTGATTCCATTGTAGTGTGTTATCATGCCATCTCGATACACCGCACAAGAATACACCAATATGCATCTCATCTATGGAGAATGCTTATGCAACGCTAATGCTGCAGCTAGAATGTATCGTGAGAGATACCCAAACGCTGAGCGTCATCCTGATTATCGGGTATTTATTAACGTGCATCGGTCACTCTTAGAGGGTCGATTCCCTAATCAAAATACCAGCGAGGGAAGGCCTTTCATACCCTACGAGGACGAAGTGCTCGAGGCGGTCGAACAAGACCCGAGTATCTCAGTACGTGGGATTGAAGAGAACATCGGAGTGCCCAAAAGTACTGCACATCGTATTTTGCAAAAGAACCAGTTTCATCCTTACCATGTACAACGAGTACAAAGCCTGTTACCCCGAGACTACCCAGAGAGATTGCAATTTTGTCAAACGATGTTGCAGAGATACAGAGGATGATCCGCGATTCTTTGAAAAAATTCTGTGGTCTGACGAATCCACGTTTAAAAAAGATGGTTACATGAACCTCCATAATTTGCACGAATGGCACGTGGATAATCCACATTTGATGCGGGAAGACAGATCGCAGTACCGGTTTAAGGTGAACATGTGGACGGGAATTTTGAATGGTACTGTTATTGGTCCATTTGAGCTACCGGAGAACTTAACTGCCGAGGTTTGATTTGTTGGAAGAAGTGCCACTAAACATTTACGGCAGCATGTGGTACCAACAAGATGGCTGCCCAGCACATTACGCTCGCACAGTACGAGAGTTTCTCGACCGAGAATACCCCGATAGGTGGATTGGGCGGGGTGGTACAATTTCGTGGCCTGCCCGTTCACCTGATTTAAATCCCATTGATTTCTTTTATTGGGGAACAATAAAAGAAAAAGTGTACTCTAAACCAATTCGAGATTTAGCCGAGCTGCGCCAAAAAATTACAGAAGCTGCTGAACACATTAATTCAAGAAGATACGCCCGTCTTATTACGCGATCATTTTTAAGAAGATGTAGGGCTTGCATTAGAGCTGAAGGCAAACAGTTCGAACATTTGCTGTAAATCTTTGTAAATTAAAGTAATAACTGAAGAAATCCATTGACTGACTTTTATTTCGAACTTGCACCTAAAACTAACTAATTACATACTTGATAACAAGGTGGCGTCTGTTCTGTATCTCAACCACTCACATTTTCAAAAGAGCGTTGTATTCATACCTGAAAATTGAAGTCTTAAAAATGCCTACACTGCAATACAATTTTTTTTAATAAAAAAGCACCCGCACTTAGCGTCACTGTCTGTCTCGCTCACTCTAGACAAGATGACGTCACTCATCGTCGTCACATAACAACTTAATACCAACATTTTAAAAATTTAAACAGAGTTGGCCTAACATCCGGTTCCGTTAAAAAAATTTTTTTTTCCTCAACAAAGAAGTAATCCAGCAAGTATCATACCATTTTGGAATCCAGATTAAATGCGCCATCTTTTAAAGTTACTTGCCAAAATACTGTAGTAATTTTTTTTTACAGTACAGACGATTAAAGTTGGGTGTAGTAATTATTTTGAATTTAATCTTGGGCAAAACACACCATTTTATTGAAAACTGAGGCAGGTATGTTTAAATTATGAATTGTGATTTACAGAAGGGTTAGTCATGACTACAATACCGAAAAAAAAATCACAAAAAAGTAATATTTGTAGTCTTAGGACATGAAAGACCATCACAGGGTGTCAGTTTTTCCGATATTTTTAAAAGTCCTTATAATGTGAAAAATACATGACAAAGATTTTTTTTCACATTTTTCTCATAACTGTCATGACTTGGCCTATCACCCGTTTTCGGTTTATCGTTGATTTTTGGGACACCCTGTATAAGTTTTTGATATTGTTTTAAACATGTCCAAAATACCTACAATTAATTTCAAGGTTGATGTTTTTATTATTTTTTTGATTAAATTGCAAATTAGCTACATTCTTAAACCACTGATAAACAATTATTAACATTAAAATTGGTAGCAATATTTTGTGTTCTCTTACTCAATATAATGCTAACAATTTGAACACTTTACTGTGTTTAAAGAAATACCTAAATTAAATGGGTCGATTTTTTACGTAAGATTAGAGTAGATCTGAACAGTATGGGGTATGGGCAAAAAGACCTATTAACAAGTTATGATTAAAATACTTTTAAAAGCTTTATTATAACAGTGTTCAGGGCCCTGATTTATTATAACAGTGTTCAGGGCCCTGATTTATTATAACAGTGTTCAGGGCCCTGATTTATTATAACAGTGTTCAGGGCCCTGATTTATTATAACAGTGTTCAGGGCCCTGATTTATTATAACAGTGTTCAGGGCCCTGATTTATTATAACAGTGTTCAGGGCCCTGATTTATTATAACAGTGTTCAGGGCCCTGATTTATTATAACAGTGTTCAGGGCCCTGATTTAAGATGCCATCGCCATTTATCGCTTACGAAGTTCGAAAACAAGATGTATTTGATTTGACATAAGCTTCGATAAATGACATACGAATTTGCCCGTCGTTTAGCGAAGCTTATGTCAAATTCAATACATTTTGTTTACGAACTTCGTAAGCGATAAAAAGCGATGTCACCTTGAAATAATGCCCTAGAGAACATATTCCAGGTCCATCATAAGGTCAGGTCCAACATCATGTCATCTGTTGCATTGTGATGCGAAATACATATGAGTACCTTCCAGGTCCATCATAAGATCAGGTCCAACATCATGTCACCTGTTGCATTGTGATGCGAAATACATATGAGTACCTTCCAGGTCCATCATAAGATCAGGTCCAACATCATGTCATCTTTTGCATTGTGATGCGAAATACATATGAGTACCTTCCAGGTACATCATAAGATCAGGTCCAACATCATGTCACCTGTTGCATTGTGATGCGAAATACATATGAGTACCTTCCAGGTCCATCATAAGATCAGGTCCAACATCATGTCACCTGTTGCATTGTGATGCGAAATACATATGAGTACCTTCCAGGTCCATCATAAGATCAGGTCCAACATCATGTCACCTGTTGCATTGTGATGCGAAATACATATGAGTACCTTCCAGGTCCATCATAAGATCAGGTCCAACATCATGTCACCTGTTGCATTGTGATGCGAAATACATATGAGTACCTTCCAGGTCCATCATAAGATCAGGTCCAACATCATGTCACCTGTTGCATTGTGATGCGAAATACATATGAGTACCTTCCAGGTCCATCATAAGATCAGGTCCAACATCATGTCACCTGTTGCATTGTCATGCGAAATACATATGAGTACCTTCCAGGTCCATCATAAGATCAGGTCCAACATCATGTCACCTGTTGCATTGTGATGCGAAATACATATGAGTACCTTCCAGGTCCATCATAAGATCAGGTCCAACATCATGTCACCTGTTGCATTGTGATGCGAAATACATATGAGTACCTTCCAGGTCCATCATAAGATCAGGTCCAACATCATGTCACCTGTTGCATTGTGATGCGAAATACATATGAGTACCTTCCAGGTCCATCATAAGATCAGGTCCAACATCATGTCACCTGTTGCATTGTGATGCGAAATACATATGAGTACCTTCCAGGTCCATCATAAGATCAGGTCCAACATCATTTCACCTGTTGCATTGTGATGCGAAATACATATGAGTACCTTCCAGGTCCATCATAAGATCAGGTCCAACATCATGTAACCTGTTGCATTGTGATGCGAAATACATATGAGTACCTTCCAGGTCCATCATAAGATCAGGTCCAACATCATGTCACCTGTTGCATTGTGATGCGAAATACATATGAGTACCTTCCAGGTCCATCATAAGATCAGGTCCAACATCATGTCACCTGTTGCATTGTGATGCGAAATACATATGAGTACCTTCCAGGTCCATCATAAGATCAGGTATTATGTATATTTATGATTTGTAATGTGGGAGAAATAAAGTTATATTATTATTATATGTATACTCTATTACATAAAAATAAATCAAAGTACATTGCTTGTACGCCTATTACAATGCAATATGATAAATCATTGTCACATTGCTGATATTTCAAACATCATGTCACCTGTTGCATTGCCATGCGAAATACACATGATAAAAAATCTGCTCAATCCTAAACTATTGGTATAGTCACAAAGAATATAATATACGGTATAGTTTAGAATAGGTAGATAGGTACATAGGAACATAAATGTACTAATCTGAAATATCAGCAATGTGACAATGATTTATCATATTGCATTGTATAGGCGTACAAGTCAATGTACTTTGATTTATTTTTATGTAATAGAGTATACATATAATAATAATATAACTTTATTTCTCCCACATTACAAATCATAAATATACATAATACCTAACAACATTAAGTATTGAGCAGCACAGTGAATGTGAAGAGCTGGTGTCCATTATAGGTCAGGCCTGTATTACAGATCACCAGGTCCTCACCTGTTCTTTTTACATATGTAAAAACATGTGTAAAAAGAACAGTCTATGGTGACTGTTCTTTGGGATATGACTATAATAACTTTTCTCATTCTATAAATATATTTTTTTGTACAAAAATTTTTTTTTTGCTTTTTCGTTATTCTCGTGACAAAAAAGGAGATATGGTAAAAATAAAAAAAAAGTTTATTTTTACCATATCTCATTATCATTATTTATAATATCATTAATAAAAAAAAACCGAAATGAGGAAAGGTAAACAATATAATAATTATAACAATACTAACTTATCATAAGTTTATATTATTGTTACTAACACATATTGATATGGACTGTATTGTGGGTCTGAAATAAACGTATTATATTTATAATCGTATCCCAAAGTTATAGTGACTGTTCTTTTTACACACTGTATAGAGAGGCAATCGAGAGTCAATAATCCACAAAAAGAGTTATTATCTTCGACACTTATCACTGTACGCGTAAGATACGCTGATTGGTGTCTAAGGGATAAGTAAAACAATCTCAATCGCTACCTTTACTTGAGAACCTATTTGACAGAAAACATTTCGTTTCGCTTTTAAATGTGAACAACTTTATTAATGTTACATACTACTTTATTTTCTTATCCGTAATATCTTCTTCTTATATATAAAAATGAATTGCTGTTCTTTAGTCTCGCTAAAACTCGAGAATGGCTGAACCGATTCGGCTATTTTTAGTCTTGAAATGTTCGTGGAAGTCCAGGGAAGGTTTAAACGGTTTCTGTTCTCAACGAAGTGGGCACGGGTCATCTAGTTCATATTACAGATTATAGGAAAACATTAAAATAAGTGTAATACCTATATATTTTCATAATCTTTATTTTTACGTTTTAGAAACTTGAATAAAATAAAAGTATGTAACGTAAGTAAATTTCTTCGTTTTTAAAAGTAATCACTTTTTTATCTGTCAAATAGGTTCTCAAGTGGGGTTTGAGATTGTTTTATTAATACGGGCCTAAGTAACATCCTCAAACAAAACACTCATTACATATTATTGCTATCGTCATTCGTCATCATACTTATCAGTGTTGGAACGCGCGCGGGCGCCGCCGGTTGTGTTGTGTATACATATAGTTGACGTATCGTGAAGATGTGGACATAGTGTCTGTGAATTGTGTTGCTTATGTCATACGTTTATAATATACAAATTGAAGTAATGTTTACGTGTCTATAAGTTGTGTTTTAATTCGGTTACATGCAGAATGCTTGCTGTAAACAAATATGAAACCGAAAATAAGGAAAAAGTTGTGTTTGTGTATAAATAACTATTTTAATGAGACCACAAAGATGAACTTTTAAAATAAGGTCCTAAGGATAATTTGAGGACAATTCGAAATGCTTATTGTTCGATCGCTGGCGAGGACGCAGCCTGAAATAACACAAATAATACAATACTCACAAATAATAATAGATACAATATATCAAGTGACTTTATTGCACAGTACACAACTTTATTATTCGCTATGTTTTTCTGCGTACGCGTAGAATTAAATTCCGTGGTAACCATACATTTGGCTGACGTAAAAAGTAGCATATAATATACAGCTGTTATGTGGTTTTTGAGTGACTTAAGAGGAAACACCACGGTTGAGAGAAATACAAAATAGGTTTTATAAAATCTATTGCTGTCTCGCCAGCACTAGCGCGATAGAGACAACTGCAACTTGGACTGAAATTACCTATGAAAAGTACTAGAAATCGACGTTTAGGGGATTCCTGTTTCCTCCTCCAAAACTTAACCGATTTTAATATTTTTTTCTGTATTAACTAAAAAAAGAATTGAGCTAGGTTCCTATTTTTTGTTTTTGTTGTTTATTGTAGTCAAATCTGTTTCCTAGATATTTAAACATAGCGGAGAGTCTGGCCATTTTTTTTAGGTTTTTAAACGTCCATATCTCTTTAAATAATTAATTTATTAAAAAAAGGAAAAAATAGGGACGTACAAACAATATCCATAAATATTCAGGAAAAAAATTGTTACTCTAGAGGTGTTATCCAGGGAGGAAATAGAAATCCCCTAGACCCCTATTTTTGTATGGAAAAATTTTCGTGGTGTTTCCTCTTAAGGCGTTTAGGCAGCGCACTCAATGAAAGTCCCCAAATGTAATTAATTTTCCCCGTTTTTGCAACATTTCTTACTGACACTTCACTCCTATTGGTCGCAGCGTAATGTTATATAGCCTAAAGCCTTCCTCTATAAATGGACTATCAAAAAAAGAATTTTTCAAATCGGACCAGTAGTTCCTGAGATTAGCGCGTTTAAACAAACAAACAAACTCTTCCGCTATATTATAATATTAGTATAGATGTTAATCCAGTATGTAAACTACTGTCATGCGAAATTTTATCAAAATCTGTTAAGTCGTTTTTGCATAGAAGAGTTGTAAAAATGCACACACAGTCACAAACTGTCGCCTTTATGATGTTTTATGGAGGAGTTTACAGAACACTGCAATAAATTTTGGTTAATTTGGTTTATGTTACTAATATTAAGTGGCATGCTCTCAAGTCACATGCTCTCCTTGTCTTTATGCCAAGTGACAGTTTTACACCCGGTTTCTGTAAGGCTGATCAAATCGTCGATCAACTGACATTTGAGTTAACAAGCCATTTTGAACGCATTGGTGAACATCACTCGCAACAACTTCACTCACTCGCTACGTTCGCCAATGAGGGTTCAGAGACGAGGATAGGCCATATTAACTAACTAGCTGTTCCCGCGACTTCGTTAGCGTGGTTTTTGAGTGACTGAAGAAGCCGTTTATGTAATTCCCAAATGTAATTAATTTCCCCCGTTTTTGCAACATTTCTCACTAAAGCTCCGCTCCTATTGGTCGCAGCGTAATGTTTATAGCCTAAAGCCTTCCTCTATAAATGGACTATGCAACAATAAAATATTTTTTTAAATGGACCAGTAGTTCCTGAGATTAGCGCGTTTAAACAAACAAACTCTTCCGCTTTATAATATTAGTATAGACAATAATTAGAGATTCAGTATTCAGTCGTTAGTCTAATAAGGTTTTACTTCTTTTCGCACGCGTGACAACAAAAGTGGCCACTTTAGCCCAAGATCTCTCCATCCTGGGGGATTAACATCCATGTAGATTGTAGAGGATACAACTTACAGTGTGCCGTACAAAACAATCCCTTCTTCCCTAATGAACTACCATTAAGTTAGCTCCTTTTGTCTCATATAACTTTATAAATTATGTAATGTTTGTTGTGTTACGTCATATCATGTGTAAGGAAAGCTGTGATTATGATCATTATCGCAAATCCGTTATAGATGGATGATAATGTTCCTTATCCGGAGATTAAAAATGTATGGACTGGCTTATATAGGTAGTAATACCCTTACTATTCAAATATTTACACAACGGATTTATACTATATCTTTTTTATTATTTTATTCATAAATCTATCTACTTTCTTCTCTTCTTCTCTTATATATATAAAAAAATGCTGTTCGTTAGTCTTGCTGAAACTCGAAAACGGCTGAACCAATTTGGCTATTTTTGGTCTTGAAATATTCGTGGATGTCCAGGGAAGGTTTAAACGGTTTCAATTTATGCTCAACGAAGTGGGCACGGGTCAGCTAGTACGTTATAAAAGTCATTTTGCACAATAGAACAGCAACATTGAATAGCTTGTCCATTAAGGATTTTTTTTATTAGTTAAAAGAATAATAATATAATCAAAAATTCTGTGATGACACACAAGGTGAAACTAGATGTCATTCATAAATAAATATTTACTGAATTACAAATTTACACTACACTAACCCCCTTTTAAAAAAAACCCCGTTTATAAAAGGCTGATCATAACTCGCAACAATTTCACTCACTAGCTACATTCACCAATAAGCGTTCAGAATAGCTTGTTAACTCAAACTGATCGACGACTTGATCAGCTTTTCAGAAACCGGGAGCTGGACTGTCAAAATCATTACCCTTATTTTTAGCTATAGTCGGGTAAAACACACTTTTCCAATGTTCTTCAAGTACGTACAATACGACAGTTGATGAGTCAACAATGTTTTTGCTGTGCTCTGGCGTTAGTTACCTACGTGCTCGCGACCTCACCGCTGTCGCCACGCGTGTGACGTCACGGTGTTGACGGTGCACTTTAATCGGCATAAACTCGTTTAGGGGGCCCACCCACGGCTTACTTTTTGTGACCGGTTTTTTATAAGTAACTAGCTGTTCCCGCGACTTCGTTCGCGTGGTTTTTGAGTGACTTAAACTGTATATGCAGCGCACGCAACGAAAGTCCCCAAATGTGAATAATTTTCTCAGTTTTTTCAACATTTCTCATTGACGCTTCGCTCCTATTGGTCGCAGCGTAATGTTATATATCCTAAAGCCGTCCTTCATAAATGGACTGTCCAACAAAAAAAGAATGTTTCAAATCGGACCAGTAGTTCCTGAGATTAGCGCGTTTAAACAAACAAACAAACTCTTCCGCTTTATAATATTAGTATAGATAAAGATGATACTGGTTTGGGTAAAACACACATCCTACAGAAATTGGGTCACAAAATCGGATATAATTGATACAAACTCTTTTAAGCGTCCCAAGGCATACTTTTTATGACCGCCTTTTTATACGTGACTAGCTGTGCCCTGCGACTTCGTTCGCGTAGTTTTTGAGTGACTTAAACCGTTTATGCAGCGCACGCAACGAAAGTCCCCGTTTTTGCAACATTTCTCACTGACGCTTCGCTCCTGTTGGTTGCAGCGTAATGTTATATAGCCTAAAGCATTCCTCTATAAATGGACTATCCAACTAAAAAATATTTTTTCAAATCGAAGCAGTAGTTCCTGAGATTAGCGCGTTTAAAACAAACAAACTCTTCCGCTTTATAATATTTTATACTTGATAATAGAATATACGTGCTAGTAGAAAACATGTCCTACAGAAATCAGATCACAAAATCGGACATATTTGTATGATGAAACAATCTGTGGCCGTGTTCGGTGGCTTGTTTTGTGACGCATGCGCTTGTAAAGCACCAATCAAAAACTTTTGGAGAAAGTGTAGAGGGAAGTTGTTTTAAATTAAAAGAAGACGGACTATTTTTTTTTAATTTTGTGTTGAAGAAAGTCAAGGAACTTTATTTTATTGTTTGTTTTATGTTTTAAAATTGTATGCTCTTTTTGGCAAAAGACTTATTATCAAGGTCGTAGTATATAAAATGGCCTGTAAACTAAACGAAAAAAATTAAATAGGGTTTGTTTATTACTACGGACGCATCTATACGTATTCGGTTACGTTCCGTAATGTAGTATGACTGTATAAAAAAGCCTTAAGAGGAAACAACACGGTTGAGAGAAATACAAAATAGGTATTTATAAAATCTATTGCTGTCTCGCAGTGCCTTAGCTAGCCAGCACTAGCGCGATAGAGACAACTGCAACTTGGACTGAAATTACATATTAAAAGTACCAGAAATCGACGTTTAGGGGATTCCTGTTTCCTCCTCCAAAACGTAACCGATTTAAATATTTTTTCTTTATTAGCTAAAAAAAGAGTTGAGCTAGGTTCCTATTTTTTGATTTTGTTGTTTATTGTAGCCAGATCTGTTTCCTAGATGTTTAAACATGGCGGAGAGTCTGGCCATTTTTTTTAGTTTTATGAATGTCTATATCTCTTTAAATAATTAATTTATTAAAAAAAGTAAAAAATAGGGACGTACAAACAATATCCATAAATATTCAGGAAAAATATTGTTACTCTAGCAGCATTATCCAGGGAGGAAACAGGAATCCCGTAGACCCCTTTTTTATTTATGGAAAAAATTTCGTAGTGTTTCCTCTTAAGGCGAGGAATAACCGCAACTAGCGCCACCCTTTTCAAAATAAATTTTACAATGACACGGCATGAAACGGCCGTTTTTGTTATTACATACGAGAGTAAATACAGTATAGGATTTAGAGTTGTAATTAAATGCCAATAAATTACTTTAACTATTTATTTAAAGTTTGAACCGATTACTTTTTTTATAAGATCTTTGTGTCATTGTAAAATTTATTTTAAAAAGACTTGCGGTTATTCCTTTCCTTAAGAAAAATGCTATTTTGTCTCTTAAAAGTCGTTCGCGATACACACGCCACAAGTCAGCCGCTCTTCCCACCGCGATAAGATAGCTGGATAGTGATAACTATATCAACACGGTCGCTGTATTATTTTAGCGTTTCACTGATATACACTACAAATATGTGATTTTGACTAACAAACTAAGATATAGAGGCTATAATATTAATATTTCTTACGTGAACTCTAGGGTGTGTACCTATGGGTCCCGTACATAGAGATTACTGAGAAAGTACCAGCGCTGAAAGAGGTACTTTTTTTTTAAATTATTGTATGGAAAATTTTATGAAGTTGCGGCATTTCTCATACAAACATGAAAGTTAAAAGTAAGTCTTTCAGCGCTGGTACTTTCACAGTATACTCTACATAGGAGGCACATGCACACCCTAAAGTATTATCACTCATTTGTTTTACAATATTTATTTTGTATTTGTAATACCTTGTATTTGTAACACAAAGTGATTTACAATCTGTTGTAGTAGTACTTAAACGATCGTACCTACCTTAATTACTACAGTATCTACTCTTGGATGTGTATTTCATTTCTTATTCGGAGCCATAATTCATTGTGGGTAGTTTTCATTAACAATATTAGTGACTAGCTGATCCGTGCCCACTTTGTTGAGCATGGAAACCGTGTAAACCTTCCCGGGACTTCCACTAATATTTTAAGACGAAAAATAGCCGAATCAGTTCAGCTGATCTCGAGTTTTAGAGACTAACGAACAGCAATTGATTTTTATATAGCCTATAGCTCTGAGTGATAATGTAGCTTTCTAATGAAAAAAGAATTATTAAAATTGGTCCAGTACTTTTTGAGTTGAGTCGTTACATACAAAAATACAAATCTTTCTTCTTTATAATATTAGCGTAGATTTTGCGTCGCGCAAACCGCGTACCGAAAGCTTGACAAAAACTAAATATTCGTTATCTTCATCCCACTAATTCAAGATACCATCGCTATTATCACTTACGAAGTTCGAACACAAAATGTCGTGCATTTTAAATAAATGAACGAGAATTCGTATTCGTAGCCAAGCTTAAAAATGTCAAATCCCTGTTTCTTTAGGGCCACTAGGATCATCCGTAACTATATTCACACGCAACTGTAATGTGTCAAACGGCCGAATACTCAAACGCTAACTAAAGTTAAGATGCTCCTATTGATAGGCTGTCGCTGACAGTGTTTGGCGGAAAGAAGGACAGATTGAAACTTGAGTGCCACTCGAATAAACCACCAGTATTAGGCTCTCTCTAAAAATCTTAAAGTAGCTACTCTAAAGTAAGTAAGTTTATGTTAAAATGCGTGTGTAAATATCTCAAAAACAAACATTAACTAAACATTCTCAGATAAACCACTATTGTTATCTAATCGAAGGAAATAATTAACTCTAGTATGTGATAAGTATATAGACGTTTATTAAAAGTATTACGGAAAATTAATCGTAAACAAGAGAGAAAGAGGCAAATATAGAGAGGTAGAGGGAGATAGGGAGAGATGCTAAGATGGAAGTAATACTGAACAAAATGGAGCACGAGGATATACTGATAGCAGCGAAGATGAAGGAGAAGAACAGGAGACGCTCCAGCATCTTCTCTCTCCTTAGAAGGCAGAAGAAGTTAACGAGGCAGCTGTCGGAGCCGGCGGAGTATGTGCTGGACAGGAAGTTTTCCGTAGACTCTGTGTTGCAAAGACTGAACAGTGATATCGGCAGTACGGATTGTGTACTTGATAATGAAGGTAAATGGGGAGTTAATGTAATGGGGAATCCCTAACCATAATTGAAGACATGAATCGATGAAGGTGATATGTCGCAAAAAAATGTTATCCAGAAAATTGAGTTTAGACTGTCACATAATGATTTTAGGATATGTAGTAACGTATTAAGTACATTGATTCTAGAGACGGAGAAACTGCCACTAAAACGTAGTAGAATTCGTCGCAAAGTATTAAGTGCATTAATCTAAACATCCGTATGTTATTTTTTTGCGACATATCACCTTCATCGATTCATGTCTTCAAATATAATGAAGAAGGATTTAATAAAGTCAGTATTGAGAAAAAGGTTTTCAAAGTACTCCAATATTCAGCTGATCGCGGATACGCAGCCTTACTGACGTACATGTCAATTTTTTATTTATTTATAGGTAATGATTATATTGATCATAAGCTTTTTAGGTTCTAAGTTGTTTACCTTCATGTCTAATGTTATTATTGTTTGATGATATTATAGATATGGCCTTTATTTAGGTACTGTAATTATTTCCTAATGTTCTTTTCCCTATTGAGTTGATAATTATTTAGATAGCAAAATATTTATGTTATTATCAACATAATCAAAAATATATTTTAATTTTGAAGTAATTTTTGGCTCTTAATATTAATTTCATTATCAAATCCACTGTTTATTACATTCAATGTGTTTTTTATGTGGAATTTTAATTAAATATATGTTAGAGTAAAAACAATTACTGCTTTCGTAAAGAAGTCTGTTTAAAATACACTAGTATCTCATGAAGAATTATTTTCTAGTATATTTTTATCGCCGCCTCGAGTACTAACTCTTTTTTGGAGACTATTCCTAATGTGTTTATGTCATGGTCACCCTTTGAACTGACCCGATTGGTGACCATGACATTAACATATTGACGAGACTGCAACTGCCGTCTCATCTAACACCTAACATAATCTCGGTATTAAAGATTAGAGAGACATTTTAAGTAGGTTCATATGTATAAATTATATCGTAATAGTCTTATCGTATGATTAATATGTCAAACAATTAAATACATATATGAACTCAATTTTTTCGAAATCTGAATTTTGCGACATTTCTGAAAAGCTGATCGAACCGTCCAATAGCAATTTTTTTATAATAATTGTATTATCATTGGTCCTTGATATGTATGCAAAAAAAAACGAAATAATCAGATCATTCTGGAAGTTGATGAAAATTATCCTCAAAGATTCCGTTACATAGATACATACAACCCAAGCTCATAAAAGCGCGTTAGAAATCAAAAGATCCTTGTGCAGAAAACTTACATTTATAGAAAAATTATATTCTTAATCCTAAAAGGACATGTTACAAACCACCTTACAAGTGCAGGTGACCCGTTCGCTTATGACCCTGACAGCGTTCGCGCTTACGTCATAGAGTAAAGGCATGAACGGCACTAGCTTTATGTTGTGTGTTTACTGTAGGCCAGGGGTTCCCAAACTTCAGCCCGCGGAGCAGTTACAAAATGTAATATGTAGTTTGTTGCGGCGCCCTATCGTTGTTATTTGTAATAAGTTGCGAAAGCTGGTGGTCCTTCAGAGAGAAGCCCTTGCCTGTATATAGGGCTATTTGGATGAGAATTTTCAAAAGTTAAGGGGTCCCCGGTAAATGAAGCCGATAGAATGGATATATAAACCCCTCGCGACTGCTAGTTTAGAAAGAAATGAGTGCGTAATATTTATAATAATAGTACTTTATTCCTTAGATATGAAGAAAAACAATAATAAATAAAAATAAAAAAAAAATACCCTCACTCTTATAAACGCTCCGTTACGTCATTTATTTAAATAAATTTGATGTAAAATAACTAATAAATTGTAAAAATTTAAAGTAATTGATGTATTATTTTTCACCTCCAAAAACTATGTTCTGTACCGATCCCAGAGAAAAAGGTATTCTCGAATATACACTTTGGGAATCACTGCTGTAGGTAAAGGTCGGCTTGTTGTTTACTAGCAACTGCTGTAGGTACACTGGCTGTGTATATTGGCTGCAGTTTGCTATTTTACTTTTCTATAAAATACATACCTTTAATGAGTTGACGAGGATATTCATGTAGAGTCCTTCAAAGAAGTTTGAAGTAGAAGCGGCACTGTGATTGCGCGACGGAATGTTAAATCATCATATTCTATCCTATAGGATACCCAATTTATTTTTATTTTTTATTTTATTTTATTTACGAGCACATGCATTGCACGGCATTTTAGCTGAGTAACAAAATGGAAAGGCTCATACGGCAAGGCTTCAAGGGAAACCTTATACGAAATGGGAAGACGAAATAGTGAAAATAGCCAGCCCCTGTTGGCCACAAGTTGCTCAAGATAGGGACAAGTGGATTTCTTTATAGGAGGCCTTCACCTTCAAATAAAATGAGGGGTTCTTGCACGTAAAATAGACACTTAAAAGGTATAAGGTATAAGGTACATAACATAGATTTTTTTAAATGATTTAAAAAAATCTATGTTATGTACCGAGTAATTTTTTGCAAAAAATAAAAGGATTTTTTATTTTATTTATTTATTTACTGAGATCGGTAGGCGGATTATGTATCTTGCAACAGCAATTCGACAGGCGTAATTTGTACAATTGTTTACAATATCGCTGTCAAACGTATACACTTGAGAGCGATATTGTAAACATTTGTACAATTCACGCCTGTCGCCGTACATAATCAGCCTGCGGATGCTTTTAGGAATTCTTTCTTCGAACAGTTACTGACATCTAATATACCTAGATAAGATTTTGTTCTACTAGTCCCGCGGGACTTTGATGGATATGACTCCAGCATTTAGAAGCGACAGATAACTTAAAAGTTGACCTTTGTGGTCTCTCGAGGAACATTAAGCCTCTATTTTCGTGCCTCTCTTTCACGCTTAATTTGAGCACGTGCGAACGATATAGACTGACAATTGAACCGATATTCGTGGTATGGGAATTGGGGCCCTGTTGTTTTTTTTATTTTTTTTTATTCAATTTTAATTTTAGGACTTTTATAAAAAATACATGACAGTCCTATAAGTTAAACTATAATAATTAAGTACAAAATGTGTATGTATATATAAGTAAATGTTTATGTCCTTATTCTTATATCATTACTCACCGCCAAGAGGGATCTGTTGTAATATTCCCTATTCAAACACATCGACATTATATATTATTATTATGTTAAACGATCATTTGTAAAACGCCTGGTAAGGTTATCGTTCATTACCATGTTGTCTCTCTCAATTTTCTTGTTAATGAAAGAGAAGTCATAATGTTTAGACAAACCGTAACATGCGTTGGTGAAATAGGGCCCATGTGGGAAGCTATAATACTATAATAGTTACACGAAAGAATCCATAATAAATTATTATGATCTAGGTATACTTATAATTTATTCAGATACAATTAAATTTCAACGTATACAAACAATCGAACACAATGTTACTATAAATGCCTCTTATTTACTATGCAATAAAAGGCTACGGCACAATCATTTGACCTCTGATTTTGACGATTGAATTTAGTATATATAAAAGTATGAAATACATTTCCGTTGTCTGGTAACACAAGATCTTCGGATACTTATTAAGCGATAAGATTGACATGAAAGTACCTATAGATATTATTAATTTGGTCGAATTTAATATATTTGTTTATGTTAGGATTTAATTGGATCGCGGTATGAATGTAGATAACTGCTAAAGTAAAGTATTTGCTAATATAACTAGGCTAGTATCAAGTAGTGTTGTAGCACCGCTAACGTCACCCACCCCCTCCCCTCAGAGCTGGCAGGCGCGGCGTCGGATTCGGACAGCGAGGGCTCGCGCGGCCTCCCGGAGCCCCCCACGGACCCGGACATGCGGAAACGCGAGGTGCTGGAGAGGATCGAGAGCACGTACTCGGAGGATCCCGACCATGAGATCGGCGCGGTGAGTCAATCTAATCTTATGTACCTACGTGTTGTGTGTGTGCTTACGTGCGTACGTCCGTGCGTCCTTGCATGTGTGTGTTTGTATATATATTATATATTAAATATATAATAGTGTAACTAACATGACTTTATATTATATATATAAAAGAAAGTCGTGTTAGTTACACTATTTATAACTCAAGAACGGCTTTATCGATATGGCTGAAATTGGTGAGGAGGTAGCTTAGAGCCAGGAGACGGACATAGTTTTTAAAACGTAATGTTTAAAATTAAATTTTCATTACGTAATGAAACAGTGTTATTGTTTGTGCCCTAAATGTTTTAAACATGTGTACCCCGTTCCCCAGGCCGGCGAGCTGGTGGAGGAAGTGGCGGAGGAGAACAAGTCGCTGCTGTGGTTCCTGCTGAAGCAGGTGCGGCCCGGCATGGACCTGAGCAAGGTGGTGCTGCCCACCTTCATCCTCGAGCCGCGGTCCTTCCTCGACAAGCTGTCCGACAACTACTACCACGCAGACCTGTTGTCGCAGTGAGTAACAGCCGCTGATGTGGAAACTACACTAGATAGATAGATACAAAATTATTTATTGTACATAAAAAATATATATGTTGCAGTCAAAACTCTTAACCAGTCAAAAGTACTATTGACTAGCGAAATCAGTCAAAAGTACTTTTGACCGTATGCTTTAGTTAATAATACTCGTACTTATGACTGAAATAACAGTTAAAAGAGCGTCAGTCAAAAGTACTTTTAACAGAAAATTAGCAGTCAAAAGTAATTATAACCAATAATTTTAAGTACAACTAGCTGTTCCCGCGACTTCGTTCGCGTGGTTTTCGAGTGACTGAAGCCGTTTATGCAGCGCACGCAATGAAAGTCCCCATATGTAATTAATTTTCCCCGTTTTTGCAACATTTTTCACTGACGCTTCGCTCCTATTGGTCGCAGCGTAATTTTATATAGCTTAAAGCCTTCCTCTATAAATGGACTATCCAACAAAAAAAGAATTTTTCAAATCGGACCAGTAGTTCCTGAGATTAGCGCGTTTAAACAAACAAACAATCTCTTCCGCTTTATAATATTAGTATACAAAAAAAACTATACAAAAAGGCGGTGTAACTACTTACTGCAGTATCTATTTCTCGTGTTCTGAATGCTTGTAACTGTATACTTCCAGGGCACAAACCTTGGAGGACCCCTACCAGCGGTTCAAGGGCGTGCTGCGGTGGTACTTGTCGGGGCTGTACCGCAAGCCCAAGGGCTTGAAGAAGCCCTACAACCCCGTGCTCGGCGAGACCTTCCGCTGCTGCTGGAGGCACCCCGACAACGAGACCTACACGTACTATGTCGCTGAGCAGGTGTGTGGCTGCGGGTTATTGAACCTGTCGAGCTATATGTATATATGTCACTTTTTAATTTAGTACCCAAACGTAAATAAGCCCGTCTATGACACAACCATAGACTAGTTAGGGATGCAAATTGGCTTATACAATACAATGATTATTGTTTGTGACTACAAATCCATAGATTCTAGACAATATTCTACAGTCGGCAGTGTCAAAATAGCGTATTTGTACTGTGAAAGTATTTCATTTGATGTTTAAGGGCGTGTTTCACCAGGCAATGTTAAAGTTAATCCTTCGTTCAATATCATGTTTTTCCTCTCGTAATTCTTATCAATGAATGAGAAGGCATGGTATTTTAACAAGCCTAACATTAACGTGCGTTGGTGGAATCTGGACTAAATATATGAATTGTTTAAATGTTATAAACTATATAGTATAATGAAGTATGATCCTAAAATATTCCTATGAAACTTTGCACAATAAGTGTGAAAATTTATTAAATTAAGTATCATAAGGGACATACTGTACAGTATCATTAATAATAATAATAACAATAATATCTATGGACGCTTCACACCACGTCAATCTGGCTCCGTGCTAAGTATCCGAAGAACTTGTGTTACAGGTACCAGACAACGGAAATATATTTAATACTTTTACACTATAAACATATTTACGATTTTTATTATATTAATACACAAATTTAATACACATCCATGCCTCAGGAACATTTAAAACTTTTTGTTCCCTCAGCGGGATTCGAACCCGTGACCTCCGGGTCAAGAGCCAAGCTCTGAACCACTAGACCACGGAGGCGTCATTAATTTCACCTTTGTGTCAGGTGTCGCACCACCCGCCTGTGTCGGCGTTCTACGTGTCCAACCGGAAGGACGGCTTCGTCATCGAGGGCAGCCTGCTCGCCCGCTCCAAGTTCTACGGTACGTCTTATGAATTGAACACATGAGTGGATGATGGTGACGCAAAAAAAATTTACCCAGAAAATTGTGTTTAAACTGTCACTTCAATGTTTTAGGATATGTAGTAACGTATTGAGTACATTGATTCTAGACACGGATCTTTAGATTATACATTAATCTTTTGACGTATTCTAAAATGTTTAAGTGACAGTTTGAACCCAATTTTCTCGAAATCTTAATTTTGCTACATATCGCCTTCATCTATTCATGTCTTAAATTATTGATATAATAATGTCATGTTATTTGAGGTTCCCTGTAGAGTTTGTAGCCGATTGGTAAAAACCGGCCAAGTGGGAGTCGCACTCGCGCGAGAAGGGTTCAGTACACATCGAGCGTAAAATCACGTTTTTGTGAGGTGACATAATATCCTACATGGCGTGTCTACTAGGCGTATACGCAATGGTCGCATACATCGTAGGCAGTGTTGCCAGAACGTACCAAAAAGTACGTTTTCCGTACATTTTGTCACACAACCGTACCACTACCATAACTCAGTGTGAACCGTACCATTTTCGTACCTTATAAATTATTCTAGTAATTTCATGTTTTAATATCTATACTAATATTATAAAGCGGAAGAGTTTTTTTTGTTTAAACCCGCTAATCTCAGGAACTACTGAAAAAAAATTTTTTTGTTGGTTAGTCCATTTATAGAAATCAAATCAAATCAAATCAAATATTTTTATTCAGAGTAAATTTTACAAAAAAATGTTTTCTGAACGTCGTTACTATACGATGCCTACCACCGGTTCGGGAACTAGCCAGCAAGAAGAACCGGCGTAAGAAACTCGCATGGGGCCATCTTTTACCAAAAAGATGGAAAATTTCTCTTTTAAAAAAAAGTATAAATTTACATATAAATATGTCAATACTAAAGCTATATAACATAGAATGTACTATATATAAGTAGCCTTGTAGGGGGCCGCTTTATTCCCAAGGTGTGCTTTTGCACACAAACGTTCTTTGACTACTTTCTTAAACTTATTAGTTGAAAAATTTTGAACGTTTTCTGGGATCCTATTGTATAGGCGTATACATTGGCCTTTAAACGAATTCTTTACTTTGCTTAGTCTAGTCACTGGAACAACAAGTTGATTCTTATTCCGAGTATTTCTATTATAATTATCACATTTTCTTATAAACAGGTTTACATTTTTCTTAACATATAATACAGAGGAAAGCTTTAGGCTATATAATATTACGCTGCGACAGATAGGAGCGAAGCGTCAGTGGGAACTGCAAAAACGGGGAAAATTATTCACATTTGGGAATTTTCGTTGCGCGCGCTGCATTACATATATAACAAACGGTTTAAGTCACTCAAAAACCACGCGAACGAAGTCACGGGCACAGCTAGTTGTGATATAAAAGGGTTACTATGGGTAGACTATAGCAAATTAATGTTTCGACAAAACCGTACTTTTGAGTTAAAATCCGTACCTTTTCAGAGAGCCTGTCGTACTTTTTTTGGAAATCGTACTGGCAACACTGATTGTAGGTATCATTACGTAGGTGAAGTTAAAAGAATTTGTTTGATGGCTAAATAAAAGACGAGACACCGCTCCACCTTCTTCTTGATTGTCCAGCTCTACATCTAAGCAGGAGCAAGTACCTCGGGCATCACGAATACTTTACAGCAGAATTCGCTTCGCAGACCCCAACCATATCGTTCGCTTCATGAGTAACATAGGGCTGGGGACGGTACTATAAAGCGAAGGAGTCACAACAGGTCCAGAAGGGCCGCAATGACGTCTGGGCTTGACAAGGCCAGCCTTCGGTTAAAAAACAAGATGGCTAAGTGGTAGTTTCTACAGAGTATACTTGCACGTTCCAGGCAACTCGACGTCCGCCATCCTGGAGGGGTGCGCGCGCGTGCACCTGCTGCGCTGGGGCGAGAGCTACGTCACCACGGCGCCCTACGCGCACTGCAAGGGCATCGTCATCGGCACGCTCAGCATGGAGCTGGGCGGCAAGGTCAGAGTCAGGACAGCTCTCTAAACTCTTTTGAAGCATTTGCCCATTCGATTAAAATAATTAGTTTTTATTTACCTCCTTTTACACCTAATTTAGGGCGCTTTTAGTGTCACGCGGATTTGCTCACGCACGCGGGATTGGACCGCATGCGCACGCTTTACAATAGATACCTATATGAAATTGTTCTTTGCGGATGCTACGCATGCGGGCCAATCCCGCGTGCGTGAGCAAATCCGCGTGACACTAAAAGCGCCCTTAATACCAATATAGCGGATAACATAATATTATGTATAACGTATCAGACAAATATCGAAAAGTTGTAGAAGTTAACCGTTCTGTAAATCCAAATATTGTACAATAGTTTACTCATATTTTTTTGTCGTGAATATCTTAGGTTTATTCGTCGTATGTACTAGGAATTTTGTACCACGAGTCTCTAGTCACTACGTCCCGAGAGTTTCGGACGATTTACTTTCGACACCAAGTTTAATATAATTGAAGACACGAATGGACGAAGGTGATATGTCGCTAAATTCTGATTGCGAGAAAATTTAGTTCAAACTGTAAAGCAGCTACGAAAAACAGTCCTTTTCACATTTTACCTAAGAGCCCACTGAAAAAAACATGGCTCCCGGTATTTTTAAAAAATGCCACACGCCGCGCTCTCATTGGTTGAGCGCGGACACCACATACCGTCGCGTTCATGTTAACGCGCGAAACGTTCGAAAACGGTCGGTTACATCCTCCGTAGGCAAGAGAGCTACTGTAATACGTATTAATACGTTACAACATATTCTAAGATGATTAAAATACAGTTTGAACAAAATTTTCTCGAAATCGGAATTTTGCGACTTGGCACCTTTATCTATTCATGTCTTCAATTAGTACTGATCGAAATGCATCTTTAAATATTTTATTTATGTTAATAAAATGCTTTGGTGTTCTACAGGTCCACATTGTATGCCAGGAGACCGGCTACCACGCGGAGGTGGAGTTTAAACTAAGGGTAAGAGTTTGTATTTAATGTAATGAAAAATCCAATTGTGAAATTTTTATACTCATATGGGTTTTTGGAGTTTACTCCTTAAGAAACGATTTGAGTTATAAGGCCCGGTACGGAAATTTTATGAGGAGTAAAATCAAGTGTAACACGAAAAGTTGAGGCGTTACGTAGAAAGAGACAAACATATATATCTGTAGGATTGAACGTGTGAAAGAATGAGATGGAATGAGGCGTTACGTAGAAAGAGACAAACATATATATCTGTAGGATTGAACGTGTAAAAGAATGAGATGGAATACATTACACAGCGTATCTCATTCTCGGGGTCTCTTCCTTGCGCTATACTTCGTAGTCTCACTGTATAGTTCACTACCTCCAGTCTGAGAGTTGAATGTGTGCGTATGTTTGTACGTGTGTGTTGCGCGCCTGCGTATTACGAAGTTCTGCCACAACTTGTATACTGCTGCCGAGTACAGGGTATGCATTCATCCTAAAATTGGATTTGTATAAATTAAACACAATTATTATTATTGTTATTATTATTATTATTTATATTGTTTTGTAATATACTTTATGTAATACGCTTTATTGAAGTAATATAAATAATCCGAATAATTACAGATATATGTTTGTTTCTCTTATCATTTTAGCAGATGCGTTCATTTACCATTTTTTTCTATTCGATATATATCATAATTATCGTTCGAAAGGAGTAAACTCCAATCGTGCGTCGTAGCTGACACACACACACTTTTTTTTAAATTATATCTTAATAATGCCTCCCACACCGATTTCGGTAAGGGTGGCCGGTTTCATTGAAACCAGGCCAGCTACGTAAGAGTTGGGAGTACGCACACACTTTGACATTTTATAGTACCCAAGTGTGTGCGCAATACACAGAAGCACTCTCTCTTCCTTCACTCTCGTAGCCCAGTGGGACGGATAACCGACACGACTGGCGGGAGATCAGGCGCCGGAAGGACTTTTTAAATGCCCATCCGACGCATAGATCATTTTTCTTGTCAGACAATCATGTGATCAGCCTGTATTGTCCTAACCAAACTCGGAAACAACATTTTTTGTTGTTCCAACGCGGAAATCTAACCCACGACCTCCGGGTCGAGAGCGAAGCTCTGAACCACTAGACCACGGAGGCGATAATTTTAGTCTGATGCCTTTAAATGTGTTAGAAGCTGTTTATTTTGCCTAATCAATAAGTTTAATATTAGTTTGTAATAATATAATCAGATAATTTTGTCTATACGCAAAGTTAGTCATAAATCAACATTAACTTATCCAACTTACTCGTGTTTCCAGTCGTTCCTGGGCGGCGCGGACCAGACGAACGCGATATCGGGTCGGATCAAGCGTGGCAAGGAGACGGTCGCCACCGTGGAGGGCTACTGGGACGGCAAGATCGACATTAAGGACAAGAAGTCAGGGGTATGTCTGATATTTCCTTATAACCAAGTTTTTTGTTTCGGATATCGCCTGCCATGCCTTTTTTGAAGATTCACCTCATTATTAGTTGTTTATTTATATTTAAAATAAGTTTGTTGACAGATTTATTTTCTGTGTCTTATACCATGCCATATCAACTTCACAGGAAGAATCAAACTTACTGGACGTGGGCAAGCTAAAGGAGCAGCGGTTGCCGCGGTTCCTGGTGCGGCTGGAGCGCCAGCACGAGTTCGAGTCGCAGCGGCTCTGGCTCAAGGTCTCCGAGGCCATCTACAGCGAGGACCAGGTATACCGCGTGCCATAGACAATATACAACGAGCCTGTTGGACGTGGCAAGCTGAAGGAGCAGCGGCTGGTGTGGCTGGAGCGCCAGCACGAGTTCGAGCCGCAGCGGCTCTGGCTCAAGGTCTCCGAGGCCATCTACAGCGAGGACCAGGTATACAGCGTGCCATAGACAATATACAACGAGCCTGTTGGACGTAGCAAGCTGAAGGAGCAGCGGCTGGTGTGGCTGGAGCGCCAGCACGAGTTCGAGCCGCAGCGGCTCTGGCTCATGGTCTCCGAGGCCATCTACAGCGAGGACCAGGTATACCGCGTGCCATAGACAATATACAACGAGCACGAGCCTGTTGGACGTGGCAAGCTGAAGGAGCAGCGGCTGGTGTGGCCATCTACAGCGTATATATTAGCATTTTGATTTGAGCATTGCGTGCATGCGTGCGTGCTAACTATATATCCTATATATCCGTTGTCTACTTATACTGGAATAAAAGTTTCTAAAACAAAACCCGTTGCACCGAGAGAGGCAGCAACAGTTAAAAACGAACTGGAGCACGCATACATTTCCGCCGCGTGGTAGAAAGTGAGAGAGGAGTATATTACCTACGCAAGTGGTCTACTTTCCCTCCGTCTTACGTATTTTCGATCAGGTCACACGACCTGACACATTTTTTACCCATTTCTAACACTTTAAGGAACGACGCCTATGCTTCGATGGAAGTTTTCACTTCAATAAATTAATAATAGTTATAAGTAGTAAGTTATAGTAATGACGAACGGATAAAATTATTATGATAAACTTTCCGTCCAGGTGATAGCTACGGAGCAGAAGACGATCATAGAGGAGGCCCAGCGCGTGCGCGCCCGCAACCTCGTCACCGCCTGGGCGCCGCGCCACTTCCACCGCGACACGCTCCTCGTGGCGCCTGAAGGTAAGCGGGAGACGCAAGATATTATACTCATATGAATAAATTAATGGATGAAGGTCTTTATTATATAAGTAGATATGACCCAAAATTTTTAATCATTAAAATTGAGTTTAAACTGTCACCTAAACATTTTAGAATATGTCGTAACGTATTAATTACATCGATTCTAGAGACGGATCTTTTTATGAATATATTGAATGCGTTACGACATATTCTAAAAACTTACAGCTTATAATATTATTTTATGTTATCGTTTTTGTACCTTTTCAATTACATTGAAACGATTACAGAAACGATCCTCCTTTTTATTTGCACATGCAAGACAAATTTCGTTTTTAATAATTTCTCTACCCGTGGTTGCCTGGAAGAGATTGCTACCCAGTAATAAGGTCACCATTGTGTTACCTGAGTATATTGTTATGTTTCTCTTTTCTGTTTATGTTGTATGCACAATAAAGAATTCATCCATTCATTCATTTTCACGGTTTGAACAAAATTTTCTCGAAATCATAATTTTTAACCTTCATCCATTTATGACTTCAATTATAACATCTACCCTGTGTTCCAGTTCCTGATAGTAAACGAAAATAACGTTTTTTTCGTTCAGATTAGCGTTCCATTAGCACTTTATAGCAACATTATGATCGTTTTGAACTGTTTTGATTAGCGTTCCACACGCAGCTGTCAGCTGTCAAAAACTGTTCAAAACCCTCAGAATGATCACGCCATCTTGTTTTTGACGTTTACTTAGATTTCACAGATTTCACTGATCTCGACGTTATTTTTAAGTTATGGATCGAGCAAATTTATTCTAGATTCTTTTATTATGTAGTTATTATTGTTAATTTAAAATATAAATATAATATAAGAGATAAAAAGGAAATGTTAAATTTTGACATCTGTCAGTCGTTCCACTAGCAGTAAAGTTTGATAAAAACGATCAGATCGAAAATTTCATAATTTTCATTATTGTGCTAAAGAAACAACTGTGTGCGTTATGAATGATCTGAGCGTTCAGAGTAAAAGAAGCGCTTAAAGGAACACGCTGTTAAGCTAAATGCAACGCGATACAATTAAAAATAAAATATTTTTTTCAGGCATCGCCGACCAGTGCTGGAGATACAATCACTCCAATACCAGGTAAGTTTCGAAACACACTTTATGATGAAATAAAATCTTAATTTAAACTTTGTATTAGTGTGAGTATCTGTACTTAGCCATACATGCTTGGATTCATCACTACCAGACCAGAACTGAAACACATCTGCTTTGTGACATTTATAGAGATCTTTAATTGTGATTTTCCTCACACTATATTCGGCTTAATATCCGAACCATGAATTGTTGAGATGTAAATATTATACTATTATTGTTAAAGTATATAGTTAAAGCACACTCTTATATTTTAAGGTTTGTTGATGTAATCAAACTAAAATATGTTTTGACAGACGAGAATAAGTGGTCATTAACAGAAGTCTTACTTGCTTTATTTTATGTAGAATTATTAGATATCGAACACCCTGTATAGAGTAAAAAAAGTCGCTTAATAATATTTTAAATCCTATATAAGACTCGAACTTACTTTCCAGGCCATGGCAGCCGGACGAGCTGGTGGAGTACGAGGAGGACTTCCTCATCACGTCCGCGGTGGCGGGTGTCGGGGCGGGTCTGGGCGCGGGCCTGGCGCTGGCGCCGGGGATGCCCCGCGCGCCGCCCCGCCTGCGCGACCGCTCCGACACCGACAGCCACGACGAGCTCGCGCGTCGCTCCAAGACCTCCTCGTGAGTACTGGCAATGCTTTATCTGATTCCCGTACTAATAAAAATATTTACACACTATAAGATAAATTAAGGGGCGATTTCACCAATGCAATTAATAATAATATAATATCTTTGGACGCTTAACACCACGCCAATCTGGTACCGTGCTAAGTATCCGAAGAACTTGTGTTACAGGTACCAGACAACGGAAATATATTTAATACCTTTATACTATATACATATTTAAGATTTTATTATATTATAACAATACACATCCATGACCCAGGAACATTGAAAACATTTTCTGTTCCCTCGGCGGGATTCGACCCGCTACCTCTCGCTCGAGCACCAACGCGCTCAACTACTGCGCTACGGAGTTGCCTATATTTATTATCCACTCTGTGCTTATATAAATGGTTATATTTGCAGGCGCACGCTCAAACAGTCCCTATACTGCATCGAAGCGACTCTTCGGGAGCAGACCGCGGCGCTCGAGCGCCTCACCGCCAGCGTGGAGCTGCTCCAGAGGCGCCGCCCCCCGGCCTCCGCCCCCCAGCCGTCGCACTCGTGGGACCTCACCGTGGGGTTCGTGCTCGCCATGCTGCTCCAGGCCATCATCAGCTGGCTCTTCAACAAAGACTGAACGGTGCGAAGTTTTGTAATTTGATACTTTCAGTACATCGACCAAATAGCTTAGTCGGTTTCTTGTCTGTGACTACCTCTGCGTTGAGATTGGATGTTGTAAAGTCGAGGGAGATGAAGGCTGCGTTTCCACTGACGCGGAGCGGGGCGGAGAAGAGCTTAGCGGTGCCCGAATTGACCCACCGCAAGCTCCTCTCCGCTCCGTTCCGCGTCTGTGGAAGCGCAGCCTTATGCTTGGCTGTAGGCCTCCTCTTGAATAAAAAAACAATCTTAATCGCAAATTCTACTAGAGAACCCATTTGACAGATAACACAACATTTTAAAACATTTTAAAAGTAGAGGTTGCGATTGAGATTGTTTAATTTATACGGGCCGAAGTTCAGTGGACATTGAAATTTGACAGTTCTCAAGTCTTGAACTTGAGAACGTCCGAATTCCAATAGCGATCTATTGGAATTAGATTTAAAAGTACGGTTAGCAACATTTGGTAGTTCCGTTTAAGTCACGTTATCGAATTGTCAATTGTAATGACGCTAGCATGCTTTTCACACAATGATCATTCGATAACGTTACTTTTACGGAATTGAAGGCATGAGTGGATGAAGGTATATATGTCGCAAAAATTTTCTACCCAGAAAATTTACTTTAAACTATCATTTAAAGATTTTATGATATGTTGTATTTTATTAAATACATTTATTCGAAGACGGATCTTTAGATTAATGTAATCGATACGTTTATATTTTAAAATGTTTAAGTGACAGTTCGACCTAAATTTTCTCGAAATCAGTATTTTGCGTATCTTCATCCACTCATGTCTTCAATTGTCAAAATATGATCTTGATTGGCCTACTGATGGTCCTCAGTAACTGGTATTATAATGACGTGATCAACCGCTTACTGTCGCGAAGTAACGTGGTCAATTTGGAAGTATGTCAGTTTCTAAGCGAGCTATTCCCTCGACTGTGCAACCTCGATACTGTCTCTAGTCGAACTCGATTTCGTGCTTGTTTTTGGATGTATATAAAGTCGCTGGTTCGATTTGTATACTTGATATTTTGTGAACGAGTTTTACCTGTATTGTATATTTTATTTTCTGACATTGTTTTGTGTGCGGTTTGAATTCCGAACGTCATTTTTTGCGCGCCAAAATGTGTCGCCATATTTATTTTTAAATTATACGCGTATTTACATAAATTATGTACACTTCTTTGAGTTTTTAAACTGTTCAAAGTTTAGCTACAAGTGTTAATAAGTCTTGTAGTAAATAAATATTATACTTTTTATAAATATTAATATAACTGATTAGAAAAATATATATTTGAATAAACCGACAATGAAATGAAAATTAATAATTGTAAAAGCTATTATCTCGTTTAAATGGTATAATATATCGTTTAAATGGTTCCGTGAGATTTTTACAAACCATTCCTATTCGCAGCTGCCTATTGAAAATAAAAGCGTTAAAAGTGCACGCTTTTCTTATATAAAATTATTCAATAATTTCTAAATAAATACCTTTTTCACCGCCTTAATATTCAGCTGACAAAATATTTGTAAATAGTAAATTTAATATATTCTATTAGAATAACTTTTTTGGATAAGGAATTTTTCATTGTTGGTGCGGCAAATTGACTAATCATGGCGGCTTGTCTATGGCAATACCACGTGTTAGTGCCAAAAACAAAAAAAGCCGCCATTTTGAAATGTCAAGTCAGCGTTTCCGTCGACATTCATTGGTCGAATGTAGACAACGCGCTCAGTTGGTTTGCCGCACTAAATTACATAATATATGGACAGGGATTACGACAACTGTCGACTAGAAGCTTACATTAGTTTATATAAGGTTTGGCAAACGAATCAGATATGCACATGATCGAATGCTTAAAAACTTCTATTGAAACCAGCGCTGAAATGTTGGAGAGTGTGCAATTAAATTCGAATTTGTAATGGACGATGTGCCTGAAATTTCTGTAATTCTTTTTGCAATACATTATATAGTAGTCATTTGTCATAATCCCCGTCTATGTAAATGCGTTTTACCGCCCTTCTTGTGACATCACAATTCCGTAAATATTAAAGCCAATCTTTGTCCTTTACACAGACAAGGAACTGAAGTCACTTGCCTGCGTCGCGCTGTACATTACATTTTATCCATAAATACTACAGTATCTATGGATAAAATGTAATTATTAAAACTCGAATTGTAATCTCCTCAGTTTTTTATGTCGCGCGTTGGATGCAAACGATTTACTTATGAATTTTAATTCCGAGGCTGTTAGGCGACATTGAAAAGGTAATTTTTCGAACTATAGAGCTGTAAATAATATATTTATGTTTTAGATTTATCACAAATTATTTGTTTTGCGTCAACTGGAAAAGAAATTATAACATTTTGCACATCAAAAACTCATCATAAGACTTACTGTAGACGGCTTAAAAGTTTTGTTTCGAAATAAAATTCATAATAAATTATTTGTATTTTAACATGTAGTCGTATCTCAGATAAAGAAACCTTAAGTGTACCTGCGGCCTACTTTTTGGGTCACCGATAATCGGACCGATTTTCCTCCTTATTATGTCTGACCGTCATTTTGTTTGTTCATTGTGTTCGTTGCACTATTGCAATCAGTATGGTCTATTTTTCACCTACAAAATGTCGGTCGCCGATTATCGTTCGTGGGCGGATACCCTAAATCATTTTAAACTCAAAATTAGGAATTTTCGTTTATAACAAATGTTACTATAGTACTATAGAAGAAACATTTACAAAAAAAAAATGTTTTATGTTTGATTGTTATTAAAAATGGCTCGTGATTATTGTATTTCATAAATATTGAGCCGACTATTTGGTTAATCAATGTTTTAGTCTCTGTCGGATATAATTTACACGTTGCTGAATTTTTTTTAAATAGTCAAACTTTATCTGAGATACGACAAATCTGCAGACCTAAAGGACCCAGTTAAACGAGACGAGCGAAGTTCAATAATAATTTATAGCAAATTGAACTTTATCAACTAAGCCACACAAGTCCCAAGTCGAAACGTTAAGTCCCAAGTCTAAAGAATTTATACGCCATGTAGATAAAGCTCAATTTACGGCGGCCGCGCTGTGATTGCAGTCATGTAAATGCGGCAGCGAGATTCGCAGCAAAAATGTGTCATATTTGAAATGAAGAACAGAAAAATATGTTTATTTTTATTTTATTGTTTAGGTTATTTTTCGGCCAAAGTATACTTTATTCGCCTTTACTAATAATATTTACACTGGATAAGCATTAGGGTGCCCACATACGAGCGTTAATCGGTGACCGATTTTTGTACATGAAAAATAGAATATACTGATTGCCATGGTGCACACTCCAAAAGACCTTCCATCCTACACTAGATAACGTGTCAGCACAAGAAATCCGTCTAGGCGAATATTAGCTCACATGAAAAGTGAGCTGTTATTTCATTTCGCTTGGAGCGCTGCCAACGTCAACACGTGTCAAAATGTTTTAAAACTTTTGTCTCAGTTCGTTATTCAACGTAATATGTTGAATAAAAGTTTTAAAACATACATATTGTGTAGCTCTATTGGTGCCTTGGTAATTTATACGCGGACAGAATTTAGCATTGTTTTTATATGGAACACGTCATGTAAGGTATTGCTGATAGAAGATGAACACGGTCAAAAATGGAGGAAAATCTCAAAATGATGATTTCCTTTTATGTCAATCGACTTTTCTGAAATACCAAACGAAGACGGCGACAGCGATATTTTCATATTATTAGTAAGGGAGAAAAACTAAAGGTATTTAGATTTAGGTCTGCGGATTTTCGATAGCAAAATCATTTATTTTATGCCATAACTATACTTCGGGAGGCGGTTTGACAAAGCTAAACGGGATTAAAACTTTTTTGTCCAAATTTAATTTTACTCAAAATGTATTAAAGTTTTCCGGTTAAAAAAATCTCAAATCTAGGCTCAACTCACAAAAACAAGTTTACCACAAACAGCATAATATTCAACTATGTATATTACATTTTAAGTTTGTACCTTAATAATGTAACAATAGAGTTTAATATCAACCTATAGGTGAGAACTTGTCACTTCCACTTTGCGGCAATGTGAGTTGATCCTTAAGGCGAGGCAGGCTCGCTACTAGCAATTAGTTAAACAAATTTATTGGCATTTAATTACAGCTCTAAATCCTATACTGTATTTACTCTCATAAAAACCACCAAAAGTGGCCGTTTTAGCAATTACTTATGAGAGTAAACTCACTATAAGATTTAGAGCTGTAATTAAATGCCAATAAATTAGTTTAACTATTTACTTAGTGTTTTAATTTTAAAAAGAGTGGCGCTAGTTTCGGATGCTGCATCGCCTTAAGGAGTTTACATCAAAAGAACAAAGAACAAGAACATTATTTCTCGATTTTTTTGTAACAACAAAACAACAAGAGTAATGAGTATGCTCTACGGCTTACACTCAATTGATGTGATTGAATAAGCGTTCGCTCATTTGATGTAAATGTTTAGAAAGAGATGTCATGTCTGTGGTCTGATCTCTGTCAATCACCATTGTGATATTAGAAAGAGAACGCCGACGTTAACCGAATGTCTCTTTTCCAACGATGTGTATTGTTTATGGTTGGACACTGGCCCCTTACTAATAAAAATATTTACACGCTGTTTATGCTATACAATGTATTCTGCTTCTCTGACACGTTAAAAAAGTCACTCGACAGAATATAAGGATGAAATTCCTATAGTTTTTTTTTATTTTATTAGATACCACTTAGACTGCAAAGGCGTCCCCCAGTGTCCTACAGGCCTCTCTTTCCGCGTCACGGCTGGATGATGT
This sequence comes from Celastrina argiolus, assembly GCA_905187575.2. NCBI lineage: Eukaryota > Metazoa > Arthropoda > Insecta > Lepidoptera > Lycaenidae > Celastrina > Celastrina argiolus. The sequence continues at coordinate 3,356,827 of LR994597.1, forward strand.
GCGTCCAGCTCACCGCGTCATTGCATATACAGGTTGATTAATGGTTAATATATTAAGCGGAATATAGTGTAAAGAGAATGACGCATTGAACATTTTTTGTTTTGGCACCCCATATAAATTACTTAATATAACTAAAAAAAATCGAATGTCTAAAATGACCACATGGAGTGAATCTTACTATGCTGGGGCTCGCTGACTCCTAGTGTAGGTATACACATGAACGAGCTGGTCGTTGACCTGACCAGGATTGTTTCATCTGTTTTGTGACTTTTATGGAGATCTTTAATCGTTATTTGTCGCGTTTGATGGTAAGTAATTGATATGAGGTGCCAAAACAAAAAATGCTCCACGCGACCTTCTCTTCACACTGTATTCGGCTTGATATATTAACCATGAATCACCCTGTACAGTGTGTAAATATTTATATTAGTGAGTATGTTGTTGCTTTGTCAATCGGCTCCTCTGCGAATGATCACAATGTAACATCACTTGATGTATGTTCTGGCGAGTCTTCAGTAGCGAGAACATGGCTGAAGTATCACTTTAGTAGTTCCATCAAGCTTATTCAGGTATTCCTTAGATAATGAAATTGTAACGCCGTGCCCACGCTGGCTATATTTTTTGCCAGATGGCAGCGTGTTCACCGCGTTAGTTAGGCACCTAGATAATGTCATTTAGATTGTTAATAATTTTGTTGTTCCAGTGAATAATATATATTTTTTTCCTAATTGAGTTTGTGTTTTATTTAATTCGTTATCCACGCCATGAGATTTTGGGCTAGTGCAACTGTGTCTAGCATATTCTTGATGAGTGCCAATAGGCTTTATGTGTAAGGGATATCGATAAAGCCGACACTTGTGGAAAAAGGTCAAAAATATTCCAAAGTGAGTATGAATCACTTTATCATGGCCTACCATCCCATACAATCTATATTTAATACAAAAAAATTGCATTAGATGTCACTACTATTAACGTTAGTAAATTATAAAATGTTAATGAAGTACCAATATTGACATTAAAATAAAGATAAGCATATTATAATTTTTAAGCACAACAATATCACATTTAGCTCAACTCAACTCCTTGATTTAGAAGAAGATACGAAACGAAATTAGTAATTAGTATTTTCCAATAGTGGCGGTTTCCTGAATGTGCCCGGAAATCGAAGAAAACAATAATAGCCAGTCGAATTGCCAGTATTAGGGTGATACCATTTTTTAGTACTAGGTCGTGTCTCTGTTATATATCTACTTTGTGCTTCTATTTATACTATTCAAAACATTTACTATTGAAATTTAGTAGATGAAGATCTTTACCCAGCATCTCTATAGGCCAGTGATAATACGTCTTTTATGAACTGTTCCTGCTTTGTGAACAAGAGAAACGCTCTATATACCCGACAGTAGAGGAAAATAGGACGAAGAGACCAAAGTGAATCTTACTATAAAACATCTCTTACTATAAAACATCTACTATCGAAATCAGTAGTTTCATATACGATTCACTTAAAATCATCTTTGATATGCTGATTCAAAAGCGTGATGTGCATTCTTTTTGGCTGGGTGCTGTACAACTGGAATTTGGTCATCACGTAATCTTTTCAATACGTTTTAGGAAAATGTTGATTTTAGTTATATTTACAGGTTTACCAACCTACCAAGGGTAACAAAGCTTCAACCCATGATGTAACTCTAGATTGTACTTTAAATTAGGCTCCTCCTAGGTTACTTGGAGGAGCACCAGCCGATAAGCGACCGCCAGTACGGTTTCCGTCGGGGACGCTCAGCTGGTGATCTTCTAACATACCTTACGCACCGATGGGCGGAGGCAGTTGAGAGCAAGGGGGAGGCGTTGGCCGTTAGTTTAGATGTAGCGAAGGCCTTTGATCGGGTCTGGCATAAGGCGCTTCTTTCGAAGCTCCCTTCCTACGGGCTTCCCGAGAGATTATGCAATTGGATCACCAGCTTTTTGACAGATCGTAGCATCAAGGTCGCTGTTGACGGAGCATGCTCGGACCCCAAATCTGTCAATGCTGGTGTTCCACAAGGCTGTGTGCTATCTCCGACGCTATTTCTTCTGCATATCAATGACTTGTTGCAAATTGGTGGCATTCATTGCTATGCGGATGACAGTACTGGAGATGCCTTTTACACAGGCCGAGCAAATATTTCTCGGGAACATGTCAACGAATGTCGGAACAAACTTGTGTCTGAAGTCGAAACTTTATTAACTAAAGTCTCGGACTGGGGCCGACTAAATTTAGTCCAATTCAACCCTAAGAAGACTCAAGTTTGCGCGTTCACCGCTAAAAGAACACCTTTTGTCGTATCTCCTCGCTTCGATAACACTCCCCTATTTGCCACAGCTAGCATCGGAATTCTTGGAGTTGACATATCGAGCGACGTTCAGTTTCGCGGTCATCTGGAGGGGAAGGCCAAACTAGCTTCCAAAAAGCTGGGGGTTCTCAATAGGGCGAAGCAGTACTTCATACCTGCTCACCGCCTGCAACTGTACAAGGCGCAGGTTCGGCCCCATATGGAGTACTGCTCTCACCTTTGGGCGGGGGCTCCCCAATACCAGCTCCTTCCATTTGACCGCATCCAACGTAGAGCGGCTCGAATCGTCGACGACCAGGCTCTTTCCGAGCGGCTTGACACTTTGGCCTTGCGTAGAGATGTCGGTTCACTCTGCATCCTCTATCGCATTTATCATGGGGTGTGTTCCGAGGAACTGTTTGGCTTAATACCTGCAGCTACATTTCGACATCGAAGCTCGCGCCGTAAGTTCCATCCACACCATCTTGATCTCCACAGATCAACCACCGTGAGATTCTCAAGGCACTTCCTGCCTCGGACCACCATCTTGTGGAACCAGCTGCCACCCACGGTATTTCCGAACCGATACGACTTAGGAGCCTTCAAGAGAAGAGCCTACCTCTTCGTCAAAGGCCGGCAACGCACCTGCAGTTCCTCTGGAGTTGCGGATGTTTATGGGCGTCAGGATTCACTTAACATCAGGTGAACTGCCTGCTCGTTTGCCCCCTTTTTCCATATAAAAAAAAAAAAAAGAATTGTATGTACCTGTTTATAAGAAATATTATTTGTATCTACATTCTTTGTACAATCAACTTTGGCAACAATAAACTTATTATTATTATTATATTATAGTTATAAGACTACGAAACTAGAGGGTCTTGGCCAATGGCATAGCTTAGTGGGCAAGGGCCCCGGTGCATAGCGAAAGTCTTGTCCTCACCGCCTCTTTCCACGTAGCTCGAACTTTTATTGCCCTTGAAAATTATAGCAGCAGGCTTACTCCCGACACAATCGAGAATGGAATGGAGTTGGATCTCAACGGCTTTTGGTATTTTATTTGGTGGATTACTTCGAAACTAACCAAGATGATTTCTTATCATGCTCTTAACTTTTCGTACCATATCAATTGACTGAAAATCAAAATAAATATAAGTCAACTAGCTGACCCGTGCCCACTTCGTTGAGCATACAAACCGTTTAAACCTTCCTTTCCACGAATATTTCAAGACTAAAAATAGCCGAATCGGTTCACCCGTTCTCGAGTTTTAGCGAGACTAATAAATACCGAGACTAATAAACAGCAGCAAAAACTAATAAATTGCTGTTTATTAGTCTCGCTAAAACTCGAGAACGGCCGAACCGATTCGGCTATTTGTATAGATTTATTCGGGAGTACGCCGCACGATCGAATCTGAATCAAAAACTCTTTAAACTGATTCGCAGTTTGGAGAGTAAGGCCCCTGGATCGAGGTCTTCTAGCTTCAAGACATGGCGAGTTTGTTGACATCCTCTTTCTTAAGTTTTATTTTTTAAATTAGTTAATTACGGATAGTCCACCGATAAGGGGAGAGGGAAAAAAACATTTTTAAGGTAAAAAAAATGTTTTTGTTTGCGTTGCGCTAAGAACTATATCTGCCACCTATACCCGTTATTCCAGAACGTGTTCAATTTACTGAAATCCTGATCATAGCGGTAACACTTCGGCAGGAACGTACGTCGCGTCCCTCGCGCGGGCAGGACTCGACTCGGACCCTGCATGTACATTATCTTAGGACGTACATACTTCTGTACGTCTATCACATTATTTGTATATTGTCTATGCACTTTCCTCGGCACCACATACTCTTCAGATTCGTCATCAGCTCGAGCGATACTAACAGTGTTTCCACTATTCGTCTTGTACAGTTCATTCCTTCCTATTTCCTCTATAGACGAAAGGTCCCTTCGTATATTTAAAAAGTTCTCGTCAAACGAGTCGCTGTGATCGAAATTCGATCTCAAATCCATCCAGTCTATGTAATCGTCAGACACTCTTGGGAACGAGTGCGTCATTTGTTTTTTTTTCGGCTCAAAATTTTCCGACTGTAGACAGAGGACTGCTGCGCCATACAGTAAACACAGCTTAGTATCACCAATGTCTTCGTTCACGAAAAGCCGCGGTTTTGCCGACGTCACCAATTCTAGAAGTGCTAGGGCACACACAGTACTGACGTGCATGTTCATTGTTTGGTAATTTTACTTCTACTAATACTAAGCTGTGTCATTTTTCGAAGGATATAAATTAAAATATTAAACGATACGAGTGTAAGAAATGAAAATGTAATAAGTTTTAAATTAGGTACAGACTTTTACAACATCGTTCATAATACAGGATGCTGGAGAAATTATTTTTTATAAAATAGCTCCCAGACCGATAAAAAAAAACCAACTGTTTCAGCGCTGGTACTTTCACAGTAAAAACACGTTATACGCCTTATATACAAACAATTATATAAAAACAATTAATATTTTTAAAAATAAATTTAAATCTTTTTTGATGGACGAACAATTTGCCATAATGGAATAATTCTATGATATACCTATATATATATATATATATATATATATATATATATATATTTTTTTTTCCTTTTTTTTTCTTTTATTTATTTATTATTTTCAAGAATATATTATTTTTATTCTATTAATTATGTACATTTCGTCTTATGGAATGTAATAGGTACGTAGATACGGTACGGTAGGCAAGGATAAAACTCATTATATCTTGTTAATGTATTATTATTTGTGTTACTTGTTAATTGCACAGTATGCTATTCGCTAAGGCCATACATATAATATTTTATAATATTTTATTATCTCGTTTATCTATTTATGTAATTTTCTTTTTGCTGTTGCTAAGTGTAAATCTGTCCTTCAAATGACAATACTGATGGAACCACATAACACCAGGCACTGTGGTGCTGACGTCACGGTGATATGCCTGAGTGGTTTCCTTTTTGGCAATTTAGGCATTACAATACGTCCAATACCCATTTCAATACCTGCATACAAGCTCATATATATATATATATTATTTCTGTATTTTTAATGTGCGTTCTATTATATATTTTTTTTTTTTATCGTTTTGTTTATGGTGTAGGTAATTAATCTGTTTTTAATGTAATTTTTTCGTTGTGTGTATTGTAATGTCAAAATTTGTTGAATAAATGTTCTTTATTTATTTATTTATTTATTATATGGGACCCATACGCATCCTAATTTTGGTCATCATGATAAATCACATTTTGCCAAACATCTTTTAGATAGTAGTCACAGTATACCAGATGGTCATTCCTATAAGATATTACATAAATGTGACAAAGGCTTTCGACTGAGCGTGTTGGAACAGTTAGAAATAATTAAAGTAAAGAACAACAATAGAATTGCATTGTTGAATGACCAAACTAACCTTACTTCGTCACCTCTTATTAACTTGTTTGGTGGGGGTACTAGTTGGTAGGGGTAGTAGCTGTAGGGAATATAAGGCGGTGTTTTGGCGGGCGGCATCACTTAACGAACATTGTTCGCAGAGTCAACATCCTGAGGATGCTCCGGGGTCGGAGCGAAACGCGCGTCGAGTTTTGCAACCTGCATGGTGGTGGGACTTTGCACGATCGTGTTAACATTATTGCTTGTGTGGTGGTGGTGTTTTCACGTTTTTTGCTTGCGAGTGTACGCATAGGCAGTGTGGGAGGAGGGAGGTGCATTAAACGCATGCCTATGCGTACACTCACTCATCTGCTTGCAGGTTGTGGTTATAATTGTTTCGCGGGATATTGCTAGATATAATATATATATATATATATATATTTTTTTTAATAACATTTATGCTGTGGCACTAAACAATGATGGTACTTGCTAATGATGATCTCCTGTTCGGACTTCCATTCATACCAAATTCATGAAAATACTACGTCAGTTTGGGATTTCGCAATATTAGCCTCTAAATAACTAGGTAGGTTTGATGACAGCCTGTATAATTAATTAAACGCACGTTCTAATCGCGAAACGCCTCATTGGAAATTACATACTTGCTTATGAAAAAATTCTTTGACATTATGGTACATCTAATTTACTAAAGGACGACCTCTCAGTAGCGCAGTGGCTGGAGGTCGCAGGTTTGAATCCCGCCGAAGGAACAAAAATTTTAAGTATGGATGTGTATTAAAGTATAAAAAGTTTTAAATATATTTCCATTAAGATATTCCATAGATATTATTAGTTATTAATATTATTTATTTAACTTCTGATTGTAGGTAGGTTGGTACAATCGTGAAATTTGATCTAAACAGTATCTCTCTTGTGACTTGTTCGTTGTTTGTATTAAACTTTAACATGGTACAGACTACTGATACAAGCTGTCATTACAAGTTGCTAGCTTACCTACTGGATCCTTTAATATAGACTAGCTGTGCCCGCGACTTCGTTCGCGTGGTGTTTGATTGACTTAAACTGTTTATGCAGCGCATGCAACGAAAGTCCCCAAATGTAAATTGTTTGTTTGTTTAAACGCGCTAATCTCAGGAACTACTGGTCCGACACCGACACCCGACAGCGCGACGCCGTCGCCCGACGTCGCGACGCTGACGCCCGACGCCGCGACGCCCACGCCCGACGCCGATGCCCGACGCAGCGACGCCGACGCCCGACGCCGCGACGCCGTCGGGCGTCTCGCTAAAATTCAAGAACGGTTGAACCGATTCGGCTATTTTCGGTCTTGAAATATTATATAATTTTTTTAATTTTAATAATACATATTAGTATACATTTCAAAAAAACAATTTGTACACGAGAAAAGTTTATTACAAAAGCGATTACAAAAATTGTACATTCACTAGTCATCTACAATATAATGTCAAAACATTTACAGGGAACCAATTCTTGTCCAAGAAAGTCACTCGGAAACAACGGAATGTCTAATAAGAATACGCGAATCCAGAGGTAAATATCTTGGAACAAAATTGACAGTTTGTCACGACACTAGCGCCCAATCGGTTTGAAATGGAGTGTCGATTTTAAAACTATGTTACTGGAACTATTCCAATACAATTATAATACAAACGGTATCTATTTGTTTTCGAGAGTAGCTCATGACTAAACTGCATTGGAATCAGCCTCCTGAACGTAACTTAGGTGGTTCCATCGATAAACATCGATTATTATCATTTAGACGATAGAACATTCTAAAAAAAAATTTACGTTTTGAATTTTTAAATCGTATTTTAAAAAGTTCAAACATCAAACGACAGAGATTTCTAGAAGCTGGAATAGTCCATTGAAATGTTACAAATTTAAGGACCGAATATTATCTACATATATTAGCGAACGAAATTTTATTTTTTGGGACATGCGTAGGGGTCAACAGAAGCTTAACCTCAAGTTTGTGGGGTCGCCACCAATTCCAAAAAAAAAGTTTTCCAAGGTGGCGGCCGAGGGACAAGCGTGGCGACCCACAATCTTGAGGTTAAGCTTCTATTGACCCCCACACATGTCCCAAAAAATAATTTTCGTCCTCTAATAATTGCAAAGCTTTCAATGGACTAGAAAGCAACGGAAGTTAATATCTGTGTACCTAAAGCTATGAGCCCACAGTAGACAAAAACGCTGCGGCAGTTTTGTCGCCTGTCTGCGCACAGCCTTAGTATCAAGAGCCGTCTGGATCCGCATAAAATGAATACAGAAGTGGAACAATATCCTACAGCTATTCGAGTATAGAAACACCAATCAACACAACCGAGTCTAATGGTCGGATCGTTCAAAAATTTTTAGAAAATTTCAAGTGTAAAAGTAGTCTCCTAAAAGTACAAAAATATACGAGATTTGTTGTATATTACTACACTAAGCCGTCACGGGCCGCGGCGAGCCCTACAGCAATACTACAGTATAATGTCAGTGGCGTAGCCAGCGAGGCCCTGCGCGGTGGCCCAGGGGCCAGATTGGTAGATTTTATTCTTTTTAAAAAATATTACACTTCTAACTTGTACACAATCATTTAGAAGTTGAAATATAACGTGTGTAAAACGAACAGTCACTATAAATTTGGGACATGATTATACTACCTTTTCTCATTCTAGAACTGTATTTTTTTTTAATTTTCGTTATTGTAGTGACAAAAAAATGAGAAATGGTAAAAAGTAAAAAATATTATATTAGTTTTTGACAAAAAAAAAATACATTTCCAAAACGAGAACAGGTAGTTTAATCGTATCTCAAAGTTATAGTAAAAAATAGTGTTCTTTTTACAATATGACATTTAGCAGAGAATTAAAAAAAAAATCTTCGCTTTTTGGATTTGTGTCAATTTAGGGTCTTGAATGACTTAAATTAATTGACATCGGGGCCTTTTGATGACTACGCCATTATAAGAACTTGATTCACTTAATTATAGGATTTTGTTTAAGTATTAACTCTAGGGTAACACATCAAACTAATACATTTAACTAATCGCGACAAAAAATTACGTGGGGCAAGAAATTTCTAAACATTTAAAAGTAATTTGAATTCTACATGCCTCTTCTAAATCCTAATACAAATCTCATTGGAAACAATTTGCACACATAAAACAGCTCTCCACGCACATATTTCTTTCTAATACGTACCTAATTGCAGACACATGAAAGTACATTTCGATTATGATTATTTTGCACACCGGACTCTACTACAAAAAATAATAACTATAAACTAGAATTCGCGAGTGCAACCAGTAAAATAAACAATCGTTAATGTTTCATACATTTCTTGTGATGTTTTTGAAATATTTTAATATTTACATAATACAAAAATATCAATGTTATGCCAATTTTTTTCCCACTGTAAAAGACAAAGTCATTAGGCAACATCAAATTAATATAAGTATTTATTTTTCTGGTCATGTCGTGATTTGTATACCTATTTACACTTATCTCTATATAATACCAAAATGTTACTCCTACATTATCAATACACTATTGAATTATATCGTTACTATATGGTTGTGACATACATTATATATCTATATGTGTGCGTTAATAACTGTGGAGTAAAATATGCATACTTTATAATACTATATCAATAACAAGCGAATATATCTGATTCCGAAGGCGACTAAAAGGCAATATGTAGTTTTACAATGCGATGATTAGTAAATGTATTCTCAAACTAAGTAGGTATAATTATTGGAAATATTCAGAAAATGATAAAAATGCATAGTTTTAGGAATAGTTCCAAGAGCGTAACCTAATTAACTAATAATAACTTTAAAGTAACAACCAAAGTGATATGAATGACTTAATGTTAATAAATAATTTAAATTCAGATCAAAAAGAGATCATGGACAATTTTATCACAAAATATACAGCAACTAAAATAATGCTTTTAACCAATCATAATGAGTTTAGTATATTAAGAATTACTTATTTTAAAATTAATCTAACTATTTCATGTGATTTGGCAAAAATGTTTTACAAAATGATAACATTTTACATTAAGTTACAACAAATAATTTGATTTAGGAATACGTAATGATATGATAAAGAATGGACTGTGTTACTACAGCCTATATCATAAAAATTAAGATATTACGGAAAGACATTGATTAGTGATTTAGTTGTTTTCAACAATGGTAAAATTATAGTAGATCTCTTTAACTCGCAGAGTAGTTGTACCCTTAAAGAGATCTACTATAAGCTAATAGACCATAAAATTGCCTCAACATTGACTGTGGGCGCACGCCCACAAATTTCTGAATGTTGAGGGTCCAAGTAAAGGAACCTATTGTAGGCCCTTTAGGCTATATCCGTGCCTGATTTTAAGGCCTAATTATTAGGAGTATAAGAAAACAGTCCTAATTGTTTTAAGGGGCGATTTTTCAATTGTCAGATAGCTTTTACCTGAGGAATAAATCTTTAACTTTGACAGAATTTGTACGACACAAAGTCACATATATATTCGACAGATAAAAGTTATCTGACGATTGAAAAATCAACGCTCGGTCAAAAGTTTTAAACCCTAGTAATAGACCTTGGACAGAGATGGACAGAATACAGATGTACCTACTATCGACCAATCTGGGGCACTATTCGATCAAATGGATAATTTTAAAGGAGATCTTAAAGTTTTATTTCACTTCACATTCTTCAATACATTTTTGGGTACGAATATATTATTTGGTCGATAGCACCGTTATCACTTGGGTCTTAAACTAAGTAGTTTAAGTCGGACCACCTCATGGCCACGTTAGCGCAAGCGTTGGGCGCCTATTGCCTTAAACCTAGTCTTTGGTTCATTTGTTGACATTTTATTTAAGTTGAGTTCTCTGCAGGTATGCTTCGTAAGTGTAGTCTTTGGTTAGTAAGTTTGGTGTTGAAGCCCGCAGATAACATCACGCGTATCTAGTCCCTGGGTTTCCTGTTGACGGCGTTGAAGTATCTTAGAAGATCGGCATCAGCTTGCGTCACCCAGGCGGCGTTGAGGGCGATCGTGTCCAGGGCCACCGCCGCGCCACGCTGATCGCCGAACAGCTCTTTGAACTGGAAAAATACCGTTGGTTCATTATTTTTGTGCGTTTAAATAATTTATTCAAATCGAGATAATAGTTAAGTAAAACACCAGTGCACTCTTATTTAAAAACGTTTTGGGTATTGCTATGTTTCAAAAAATAATGTTACTTTTATGACAATAACAATAAAATAATTATGTGCATATGCGGCAGCCTCCAAATATAACCATTGTAAACTAAATAAAAAATTTAATAATCCTCCCGACATAGCATGTAACATTCCTATCACACCTAACAAACGACCTTGAAGACCTGAACCGATTTCCACCAAACATAGCTAAGAACACTCTCGACTGATATACCTTTCAAACAAAAAAACCGCATTAAAATCGGATCATCCGTTTGGGAGCTACGATACTACAGTCAGACACATACACAGACACGTCCAACTCATATCACCCCGTCGTTTTTGGGTCGGGGGTTAAAAATTTCATCGCCACACACCGATGACTTCAAAACGTTATGCAGAGATCCGGTGGTATATACTATCCAGGAGTATATCTTTATACAACCGGACTAGTGAGGCACGTGCAATACTTACGGAGAGTACTCGGTACTCGATTCCCATTATAAATGTGTAATTAAATTAGGTACTTCATTTTTTACCAAATTTTCCTTTAAATAAATGAATCATGAATACTATGAAAATTACGCGGCTAGGCAAGTAGGCATGCCTATGCAGCTGGCGCGGCGGCGTGCGACATCAACGTAGGTAGTACGGGCGCGTACCTACGCGCGGTGTCCATGCGTTGGGTAAATAATTATTCAAGTTTAAGCTACATTTACTCAGTGATTAATTGATATTTTGTAAATTTTTTTTCAACGCATATAATAGCCAAATATCACGTCCTCAAGTATTGTTCATCTCTCACCAGTCACACTGTAGTTAAGTAACATACCCGGTAGTAGTCCGCCGGCTGGTACAGGCAGCGCGCGGCGGCCAGCAGCGCGGCGGGCGGCAGGGCGGGCGAGCCGGCCAGCAGCCGCCACACGCCGCCCGCCCCGCGCCAGCGGCACGCGCCCGCCATCAGCGCCGTCACCCACGACCGCCACTCGTGCCCGCGCGTCGCCTCCGAGGAGAGAACCGTGTACGCGAACCTGGTGACACGATCGACAGTGAAAAGAGATACTAGGTTAAAAAGAGTTTGAGTTTAGCACTTATAAAGATCTTTAGGAGAGACTACTAGTCATATATTTATTATGTGATGCTTATAAACCAGATAACCTGACAGATCTTGTAAACATCCAGCAAGCATAATCATTGTTTCTACAAGCCAAATCAATCTACTTATTTTATTTAAAACATGAAATATTATTAATAATTTTGATTATAATCACTATAAGATGTTGTTAGACCGACCGACGAACCCCTAATTGGCATAACATGTATCTCACAACTTTTTACGGTAGCGGAACTAAGTAGAGAGACTTGACAATTTTAAAAGTTATGTTTTTGATTGGATTTAATTAACACGTTAAAATAATTACACTTTGACAAAAATAGGAGCGTATTAGAAAGATTACAGAATATAGAAGTGCTCCTTAAGAATATCGGCATGAGTGATGAGACTGAAGGTTCAGCCGACGGGTGACTTATATAATATAATATCCCCTAAAATATCGCTGACTTGACTAATGACTTATGTCTAGTCAGCTCAACAGCTTACGATGTACCTATAGTACGTTTCGCCTTCACAAGAATACGGACAATTTTTTTTTAATATTTCGTTTCTTTTTAACCTGAATACCAACCGATTTGTTATGAAGTTACCTGTACAGGAGCCAGTCATCCACGGGCGAGGCGAGCGCGGCGAGCAGCGCGCGGTGCGAGTACAGCGGGCGCGGCGCCGCGTACGACGTCAGCAGCGCGCGCCAGCACGCCGACCACGCCGCCTCGCCGTGACGACGCACGCCAGCAGTAAACGCCGCCTGGAAATAATAATAATAATATCTATAGACACTTCACACTACGTCAATCTGCCGTGCTAAGTATCCGAAAAACTTGTGTTACAGGTACCAGACAACGGAAATATATTTAATACTTTTATGATATACACATATTTTCTCTAAATCACCTAAAGGTTGACTAGTAGAAAATGCCTTGAAGCATTAAGTTCACCTATGTACAAAATGTGCATGCATTTATTTAAACATTTAAGTAAATAAATAAATATTTAAAATTTTTATTATACCTATTTACATAAATTTAATACATATTCAGGAACCAGGAACATTGAAAACTTTTTGTTCCCTAGGCGTGATTTGGACACGCTCAAAAACTGCGCTACGTAGGTCGTCAAATATTATTTCATAAAAAGAATGAAACACAGTTCAAGAGCCTCTTGATTTTACTAAACAAAAATTATGACACTCTTATTAATGTTTTGGGGCGTCTAGCCGGTACGGGGCCCCAGGCACGGGGCCTTTCGGTTTTATAAGGGTTAATCCGTCCCTGATTATAGGACGCTCCGTAAATTCTTACTTGAGCGACTTAAGTCTGTCTTACAACTTACATTAGTTTTGTAGATTAATGGCGCGTTTTAAAAACCGATCCATCCTTTTCATATATAAATAGATCGGTTCCATAACCGATCCATATTTTATATATTTCGATAAACGATAAATAACTAAACCCTCGATTGTTCAGTAAGTTTATTCTAAGCAGCTAGGTGTAAGACTAATGAACTCTAATTCGGAGGAAAAAAATTAGAGCTCTAAAAACAATAAGAGCACTTGGCTAATACTATAGTGCCTAAAATCGAACACCGAGTGTCGAGTTGTTCCTCTCGACGCTCGTAGAATGCGTGTTGAATGTATTTTCCCAATCAGAAAATATGATTCATCAAACATACTAAGTTGATATCAATATAGGTTACCACATTCTATCAAAATGACGACTAATGATCCTGGATCCCCTCACCTCCTGGTATATCTCCGGCACAGTGTCGTTGCCCGTGGACCAGGCGTCGAACAGCGCCAGCGCCTGCGCCGTCACGTTCTCGTTCTCCCACTCCACGCCCGCCGTCAGCAGCGCGCCGCTCAGCCACCTGAACATCACCAGAGTACAGAGATCGTATTCTGACCTTGGACTTCTTTTTAATGAAATAACGCCTTATTACTAAAACGATTGTTAAATTAAGTGGCCCTCAAGTTACATCCTACCCTTGTCTTGACAGCCCACATCATTTGTATAGAATTCAGCCGTATAATATGCGTATTCAGCCGTAAGATAAATACGGTAGAAATGGGTCTGCCAGAATAATGATCGCTTACCACACCAGAGCATTGAATAGGTATTTAAGTACATTGCCAGTCTTTTCATTAAACTTCTACAAGTCATAACCATGATAGCTTAAACAAGACGTGCAAGCATAACCCAGCTCAGCATGGTTATTGCATGTTCCACTCACTGTTGGTCTTCGCTGATGCTGGGGTCCTGCAGCTGCCGCGCGCTGTACACGGGCACTGGCGGCGGCAGCTGGGCCAGCATGCGGCGCAGCGCGGGCGCACAGGCTGCAGCGTGCAGCAGCGCCCGCCAAGCGCCGGCGTGCGACAGCAGCACGCGCCACACAGCCCAGTGCTTCTCGTCGTGAAGACGTGCTGAGAATACCAGAAGATTACGTTAGTTAGTTATTAAGAATGAACTTAGATCCTAAAACTGAAAAATCACAATGTAACAATATAAGGACTTGTCACTTGTTGTTGGAAAAGGGTTTAGGCAAATGCCAAAAAGCGACATAAGATTGCGTAACTTTTTTTTTCGGCAGCGAAAGTTCACATCCAACAGTCCGTGCGATGGGATTGAAGTGAGTGCCATCGCTGATTATTGAATGTGGCTCTGAGCTCTCGACTAGGTGGTCGTGGGTTCGATTCCTACGTTGGATCAACAAAAAAAATTGTTTTCAAGTTTGATCACCTGATTGTCTGACAAGAAAGATGATCCATGCGTCGGATGGGTATGTAAAAAGTCGGTCCTGCGCCTGATGTCCCGCCAGTCGTGTCGGTTGTCCGTCCCACTGGGCTACGAGAGTGAAAGAAGAGATAGTGCTTCTGTATATTGACCACTCATTTGGGCACTATAAAATAACACCTGCGTGCCTAACTACCTGGAGACCGTGGCCGGTTTCATTAAAACCAGGCCGAAATCGGTGTGGGAGGCATTATTATTATGTGAATATAGGGTGAGGTTCAGATCACACGCATGAATGATCGCAAGCGACTACGCATGAATGACTTAAGGTCTAAGAATATATTATAAATGTGTACACGTAGAGAACAGTGACCTCACAGGTCGGTACTCACAGGCGGCGGCCACGGCGCGGCTGGCGGGCAGGCGGCGCGCGCGGCTCAGCACGAACGCGTCGTCCAGCAGCAGCGCGCGCTCCGCCGGCGCGCCGCCGTCGTACAGCGCCGCCGCGCGACGCGCCGTCACCTCCTCCGACTGGGGCGTCAGAAAGTTAAGCATCACTTGACAGCTCTAAGACGTATAACCATAATATATCGGCCTGCCGTTTTATACAGAGCCTCCGCGGAATCTTAAAACTACGTTATTGGCAAGCCTGCTGAGGGTAGCGATTATAGGCAACTAACCCATATGAAATACATTTGGGAAGGCTTATGTGCAGCATCCAGATCCACCAGACCTCATAGCTGAAATCAGGATATTTTAATACTTTGGTGGAGGCTTATGTCCAGCATCCAGATATACTAGACATCATAGAAATTACGAGTGCCGTTACTGTAGTCGTAATTTCTATGATGTCTAGTATATCTACTCTCTCGCTCACCTCTCCGGGCCGCCGGTCCTGCGGCGCGACGCGGTACAGGCCGCGCGCGGCGACGTTGTACCGCACCCACTTGTGCTTGCCCAGCTCGGGGATCACCACTGCAATAAACAACGAATCATTAGTGTACTTAGTGCCAATTTAGCAAAAAGTTAATCCGTCATTAAATATCATGTCATGTCGAGACTTAGGCCCGTATAAATAAAACAATCTCAAACCCAACCTCGCTTGAGAACCTATTTGACAGATGAAAAAAACGTTTCGTTTCACTTTTAAAATTAAAGAACTTTACTTAGTTAAGTTACTTTCGTGTTTTTCTTTATTAAAACGTAAAAATAAAAATTATAAAAATGTAGATCATAGTTACTTATTTTAATGTTTTTCTATAATTAATCTATTTTATTATTATTACGGTTCAAAAAGAAGAAAAAAAAATTAAGTAGTTTCTATGCAACGTTAATAAAGTTGTTCACTTTTAAAAGTGAAACGAAACGTTGTTTTGTTTGTCAAATAGGTTCTCAAGTGAGGTTGGGTTTGAGATTGTTTAATTTATACGGGCCTTAGTCCCAAATTCATCAATGCTTGTTAGTGTTAATGGCTTGTTAAAATACCATGCGTTCTCATTTTTTTGACAGGAAATAATAGAGGGATATCATGATATTTAATGAAGGCACTTGGCGTTTAATCGGTACACATCGTTAGGTATCAGTATTTATCTAATTTTAGGCAAAAAATAATTGGGTAAGTAGATTAGGACCGCCACCTCAAATCTTTTAGGAGTGGTCGTTTCCTTACATCGTCTGTCATTTCTATAGAGAATCGAGGGCTGAGGGACCATTAGCATCATAGTCTTACTGTACAAAGGTATTGACAAAATTCCCCCTTGACCATCTTTTAAATATTCCTCTTTGCTAGGACTCCTCAAAATTTAAACACAAAGCAAGTGGCTGCATCTCCCTTCCTTATGACTTAAAGACTGCTGTACCTAATATGGACTATGGATACCTAAGCTGTATTTGAGAAGAAGTTAAAAACTAAGCGGAACGCTAAGCGGAACGCGCAACGCGGAACCCGCATCGCGGAACCCGCAACGCGGAACTCGCAACGCGGAACCCGCAACGAGGAACCCGCAACGCGGAACCCACAAACCGTGGCTCCCGCAAACCCGCAACTCGCAACGCTTAACCTGTGTTTCCTATTTATTTTTATTTATACATGGCTATTAAAAAATATTAAATATTAAAAAATATTTATTTATTTATTTACTTATTTACACACTTTATGCACAATGTACAATGGCGGACTTAATGCCAAAGGGCATTTTCTTCCAGTCAACCATAGGGTGATGCAGAGACAAAACAAAAGAAAAGGTGCTCAATCATATTATGGGAGATAAATGTAAAAACAACAAGTGAAATAATTTGTAAGAGTAGAAGGAAATATAACTAATATATGTATATAACAAATATTACCAATACCAAAAATATATTTTATAAATACTATTATACATAATATAAATACTACATATTAAAAATAAAAGATATATAATATATATTATGTAATATATATACATATTAAATATATAATATGATTAAGATTCTGCCAAGAGATTAAAGTAACACTGTCGGACCTTCCGCTTAAATGTATCTCTGGTTGTTGCCAATCTGATTTCAAGAGGGAGAGCATTCCAGAGAAGGATTGCTTGTATGTGGAAAGATGAGTGAACGAGACTGGAAGTATGAGGAGGACACAAAAGTAGGGCATTGTTTGAAGATCGAAGGGTTTTGTCATGGCTACTACAAAGATATTGGAAGTGAGGTGTTAGGTAAGTAGGGGAATTGGGAGAACGAAGGAGAGAGAAAAGCGTACACAAGGCCCGAAGTGAGCGACGTTGGCGTATAGGTAGCCAGTGCAACTTGGAGCGAAAGGGGGCTACATGGTCATATTTCCGAAGATTATAAATAAATCTGATGCAGTTATTTAGGAGTCGATCATATTTGTCGAGCTTGTCTGCATTGAGATCAAAATAGCACACGTCAACATAGTCGATGATAGGAAGAATAAGGGACTGAACTAGCAAAACTTTAACAGATACTGGTAGAAAATTTTTCAGTCGATAAAGGGAGCGCAATGCACCAGTAACATTCTGGCTCACATGAGCTGTTTGCGATTGCCAATCAAGAGTGGAGTCGATGTGCAAACCAAGGTCTCGAACACAAGAGTTGAAGTTTATAACAGACCCATCAAAAATCACAGGTGGAATGGAGCCAACGTCAACCCTTGATAAAAATCGTGGACTGCCCAATAGTATTGCCTGGCACTTACTTGGGTTCACTGATAACCCAAAGTTATTACACCAGTCTCTGATGGTATTGAGGTCTCTGTTAACCTCATCGATCGCACTGGACAAATTCTCCACTCTTGATTGGCCATAAATCTGAAAATCGTCTGCATACAAATGATACGTACAGTGAAGCCTTGACGTAACGAGATTTATAAATACTGAGAAGAGTAGAGGAGACAGAATACCGCCTTGAGGCACGCCAGAGTCCAGATGACGCCACGTTGAGGAAGACAGTTCCGTGCGTACTGACTGCTGTCGCCCACGAAGATACGATGAAATCCAATTAAGCGCTTCAGGCGAGATCAAAAGACTTGAGAGTATTGCCAATAGGATTTCATGATTTACATTGTTGAACGCGTTTGAGAAATCTATCAAAACTAGAACAGTTATTTTAGAATTCTCAATGCCTACTCTTACATCATTAGTCACCTTTAGTAATGCAGAGGTGGTGCTATGGCCAGGTCTGAAACCAGATTGTAGTGGTGACAATATATTATGTTCATGGATAAACCTGGACAGTTGCTTATAAGCACAAGCCTCGAGCACCTTGGATAGGTAAGGAAGAATGGAAATAGGACGAAAATGTGATGGATTAGAGGGATTGGTAATTTTAGGGAGAGGACAAACGTAGGCCTTATGCCACTGCTCGGGGAATTCGGATTTGAGGGAGAAATTTACAATGTGGGTTATAATGGGTAAAAGCTGTTCTTTAATCATAATGATCATTTGTCGACTGATTTCATCACTACCAACGGCATTAGATGTTATGGAAATTATCGTCTTATTGATCTCATCTGATGCAACCGGTAAAAATTGAAAGGGAGGTATACCATTCGGGCGTGGTAAGTTATTTAAAAGACGAATAGTTTGAAATTTCGTTACAACATCAAGTGTGGAAGATGCGGAAAAGTGAAAGTTGAGATCTTCCAAGCTAATGGTACTCGGAATTTCTGCTTGATGTGATTTACCTACGCCGAAGGATTTTAGAAATTTCCAAGTATGAAAGGCCTTACAAGTTGATAAATTGTCGTGAAAATGGCGGCGTTTTGCCTTCCGTATCATCTGGTTGCAGCGATTTCTGGCAGATTTATAGTTCGACCAATTGGTTTCATTACGGTCCC
Source organism: Celastrina argiolus (assembly GCA_905187575.2). Taxonomy (NCBI): domain Eukaryota; kingdom Metazoa; phylum Arthropoda; class Insecta; order Lepidoptera; family Lycaenidae; genus Celastrina; species Celastrina argiolus. Next base: position 3,375,966 of record LR994597.1, read on the forward strand.
TTTTAAACCTCCGAAATAAGCGATCCCTACACCTCATCGCTGTAAGGATATCGTAAGTCAACCAAGGTGCAGGCATTTTATTTTCTTGCTGGGCGCATGTACGTTATATAGTAGCGTGATATTTGCATTAAAAAGTCTAACCTTTTCAGCAATAGAGGTGGCATCAAGCAGAGGTTTCCAATCTATGTTTTCAGCATCGGTACGTAATTTATCTTTATCAGCACTGCCAAAACAACGTCTATGTATAATCCTAGGTGAAATTTTGGGAGGCTTTAAAATGTATGACAGGTAGATAAGGTCATGATGGGAAAAACCAGGGGCAGGTAGCTGACCGTGTGCATGGACAAGGGAAGGATCAGCAATGAGCATTAGATCTAGCCAGGTGTCATCACCATTGACGTTGTGATGAGTGGGTTGGAGGGGTAGCAGGTGAAGGCCAGCAGATCTAATGAGATTATTGAGCTTAATCGGACGGTGAGCGGTGTGGTTTTTAAGGTCAGTATTGAAATCACCCATGATGACGTGGTGTGCGTATTCTGAACTCAACGAATCGAGAACTGAATCAAATTCAGAAAAGTAGTCGACAGTAGGAGGGCAATAGACTACTCCTAGAACCATTTTAGTTCCTCTGACGCTAATCTCCAGAAAAATATATTCTGCCGTAGCAGATTGTTGAGCAGGAGAGGAGGCTAATATTTTATAAGGAAAATCGCGACGGAGGTATATTGCAACCCCACCTCCACGTCTATCAATTCGGTCGTTACGGTAAATATTCAATATTATATAGATAAAAGGGTAAAAAATTAGGTAAAAAATTAGTTGTATGTATTTATTAAACATAATAAAAAAAATAAAGAAATTTAAAAAATGTCTAAAAATTAAAGAACAATGTTAAGGATGGACAACCCTTATCACTAAGGGGTATGAAAAATAGATGTTGGCCGATTCTCAGACCTATACAATATGCTCACAAAATTTCATGATAATCGGTCAAGCCGTTTCGGAGGAGTACGGGAACGAACCATATGACACGAGAATATTATATACTAGCTGTGCCCGCGACTTCGTACGCGTGGAAAAGTGATTTAGGGCACTTTAGTATTTTTTAATATATTTTTAGTTTATTGGCGCAACCGCTGAGAACATTCGCTAATAGGTACTTCCCAGTGCATCCCAGTGTTGATCCCGATCCAGCATGTCACGTACCCGGCAAGCCTCTTGGTATGCAGGGTATAATAATAATATATTACCATTCTTTCGGAGCTCGGCAAAAGAAGTAGGCCTTCCAACAATATGTAGAAGTCAGCAAAGGTATTCGAAGTTAGGATAATATTATTCGAATGCACCGTATAGACCCAGACAATTTTTCACGATAATTTAGTAAAATAGGTATTTAACTTCGATGTCCGTCTGTCTGTCTGGGTGTCAAAACTTTAACACGTGTAGGTATCAAGCTAAAAATCATATTAAAATCTCAGGATCTACTGTCCCTTCTGGCTGTGAAAAGAAACAGACATCTTGGCCACATCTACCCAAAGATTCTGCCGTTTATATCGCTAATTTTCGTAATTTTCGACACTCCAAAGGGAACCAAAACCTAAAGGGTACTTCACGGGAATAGAAATTTGATATGAAGCAACATCTTAATGCACTATTAAGATGTTGCTTCATATCAAATTTAATGACGTAGGATAAATTGCGAAACCAAAAAAATATTTTCAATTTTTTCAACTTATTACCGTTTTTGTCATTAATGTTTTGAGGTATTAAATTTAAACTTATATTGCAATTACTAAGGTCTTTAAAACGGAACTCTCGGTTAAACATGGGCGAAGCGGCACGCCCAGCCGAGGATCCAGCAGGCTTACTCTCGACACAACTGAGAATCGAATCAGTTCGATCTTAACGGGTTTTGGTGTTTTATTTGGTAAATTACTTTGAAACTAATTAGGATAAAGAAAACCGTTAGAACGTAACTTTTTGTACACCAGACCATATCAATCGACAGAGAATAAAAATAAACAAACGTCAATTTCTTCGGGAGTATGCGGCACGATCGAATCTGAATCAAAATCGAATCAGTTTGGAGAGTTAGGCCCCAGCTCGGCGCGCCGATCGGTTTTAGTAGCGTTTTTTATAACCTACCCTAAGATTAATAAAAATAATATAAATAAATGAAATTTTGTTTTAAACAAAATATAAAATAAAAAAAGAATAAATTTGAATGTTTGAAGCAGCGCGGTTCCCGCCGCGCTTCATACAAACGTCCAGTATTTTTTTTATTGTCATATATCTTCAAATCAAAGCGACATCTATACGCCATACGCCGTACTTTTAACACGATTATTACTGGGGGCACAGTTAGCGGCTGTGCGTGGTTAAATTCATACTACCGGTACTGCCTGTTAGCACATTTTAATAGTATTTTTTACCCAGCAGTGGGGTGGAGTTCCTTTGGTTGACCTTCGCCAAAATTCCTACCTACCAGCATCTGATACCTACACTACACCCCGACTCGGATGTAAGACGTCACGCATCAGCCTGTATCGCGCGGCGCCGTGATGCGGCGGTCGAATCACGGCGAAACGATTTTAATTTTGCTATATTATCTGCTAAACTATTAATTATACTTGCTAGGTATAAAGGGCAAATATAGTCTTCATGAAATTCTTAAGCTAACTAACGTATTAAATACTAGCTGTGCCCGCGACTTCGTACGCGTGGAAAAGTGATTTAGGGCAGCAGTTCAAATACATTTTTAGTTTATGAACACTGTCGTTTGGATATTTAAAATCACTAATTTATAGTAAAGCTTCTTTATACACGGTATTAGACGTGTATAGGCAAAAGAAGTAGGCCGATGGAGTAATAATAATAGTTTACTGTCAAATAATGGCCGTTTTTGTCGTAAATGTTTTGAGGTATTTTTTCTATAAAAATGCTAACAATTCCTACAACCAGCTCGAAAAATGACCGTGTATTATTAACCGACTTAAAAAAAAGGAGGAGGTCCTCAATTCGTCTGTATGTATAATATTTTTTTTTCTTTTATGCGAACGGGACTACTTGATAGTACGCTCATATACGCGACGAAGATCTCTGTACTGAGATTTGTATGGACATTACGCCTCAGCGACTACAGACGATGATCGTTTTCACACCGACGCTGCGCTGCTGGCGCCGAGCGCCAAATTTTTTAAAAGTCTACTCTCGGTGCGCAATTCCAACTCGGACTTGCCCGGTTTTTTATTTATTAATTACCTACGCTAACAAACACGTAGCCTACTTAGGGACTTTACGGTTAAAGTACTAACTTCCTTTAGACGACAAAATAACAAAAGTCCAAAAGAAAGAAAAAACCCAAGCCGTACCTAGCATGAAAACTAATAAATAAAAATATCATGAAAAACATAAATCTTACTTATATTGACATAACTTTTCTAATTTAAATGTACCTATGACATCTCATTCATATCTTGAAAACAAACTATCATAAGCCTATACTTTATTAATCCTATTTGCAAAACCTAAGTACAACAATAAATTACTTCGCACAAAGTAATAATTATTTTCACTTGTACTGGAAAATAAGTATTACTTTGTGCGAAGTAAATTTAATTGTTCCTTTTAGTTTACCTTTTGAAGTCGTTTTTTTTTTGTTTAAAATTATTTAATTTTCAGATTTTTAGTGATGGGTATAGACTGAGTAGGGATAATTCTCGAATGATCAGACGACGATTATTTGAGGACGGATTATTTGAGGACGGAAAATGAAAAACAAAAACGATTAGATAAAAAAAAAATAGTAGAAAGAGAAAAAGTCTACCGCTGCTCTGGCGTAAGCCAGAGCGGCGCAATTTTTTTTAATATATATATTATGTATATTGTATATATAGTTTACCGCTGCTCTGGCGTAAGCCAGAGCAGCGGCGTTGATATTATAGATCCAGGATATGGTGCAAAATCTTAGTGTTTGGTAACATATGCTTATGCTACTTCAGAAAAAATCAAAATCAATATATTATTCCACATAAATTTTGAGGATTTCCTTCGATTCCTCACGAATCCCATCATCAGGTCACCATTTTGGTGACAATGGGACCAAATTTAAATTATACCCTACACAACATAAAAAAAATTAAAATCGTTTCAGAGACGATGAAGATATCCGCGAAGAAACTTAAAAAACAAACATATATTTACGAATTGAGAAACCTCCTCCTTTTTTGTAAGTCGGTTAAAAATATTATGTTGGTTATTTCATGTTACAATCTACCTTTGTGCCAAGTTTCATTTAAATACGTTGAGTAGTTTGCTGAAATACCGTCAAATAGGTAGCTACATTTTTTTGAAGATCCCACGGGAACCCTTACGTTTTTCGGGATAACAATTTCCAATAATGCTCTTCAGGTCATAAGCTACCTGCCTGCCGAATTTCATTTAAATACGTTGAGTAGTTTGGCTGAAATACCGTCAAAAAGGTAGCTACAATTTTTTGAAGATCCCACGGGAACCCTTACGTTTTTCGGGATAACAATTTTCAATAATGCTCTTCAGATTATAAGCTACCTGCCTGCCAAATTGCATTTAAATACGTTGAGTAGTATGGCTGAAATACCGTCAAATAGGTAGCTACAATTTTTTGAAGATCCCACGGGAACCCTTTAGTTTTTCGGGATAACAATTTCCAATAATGCTCTTCAGATTATAAGCTACCTGCCTGCCAAATTGCATTTAAATACGTTGAGTAGTATGGCTGAAATACCGTCAAATAGGTAGCTACAATTTTTTGAAGATCCTACGGGAACCTTTCGTTTTTCGGGATAACAATTTCCAATAATGCTCTTCAGATCATAAGCTACCTGCCTGCCAAATTTCATTTAAATACGTTGAGTAGTTTGGCTGAAATACCGTCAAATAGGTAGCTACAATTTTTTGAAGATCCCACGGGAACCCTTTCGTTTTTCGGGATAATAATTTCCAATAATGCTCTTCAGGTCATAAGCTACCTGCATGCAAAATTTTATTTAAATACGTTGAGTAGTTTGGCTGAAATACCGTCAAATAGGTAGCTACAATTTTTTGATGATCCCACGGGAACCCTTTCATTTTTCGGGATAACAATTTCCAATAATGCTCTTCAGATCATAAGCTACCTGCCTGCCAAATTTCATTTAAATACGTTGAGTAGTTTGGCTGAAATACCGTCAAATAGGTAGCTACAATTTTTTGAAGATCCCACGGGAACCCTTTCGTTTTTCGGGATAATAATTTCCAATAATGCTCTTCAGGTCATAAGCTACCTGCATGCAAAATTTTATTTAAATACGTTGAGTAGTTTGGCTGAAATACCGTCAAATAGGTAGCTACAATTTTTTGATGATCCCACGGGAACCCTTTCGTTTTTCGGAATAATAATTTCCAGTAATCCTTTTCAGATCATAAGCTACCTGCCTGCCAAATTTCATTTAAATACGTTGAGTAGTTTGGCTGAAATACCTTCAAATAGGTAGCTAAAATTTTTTGAAGATCCCACGGGAACCCTTTCGTTTTTCGGGATAATAATTTTCTAGTAATGCTTTTCAGATCATAAGCTACTAGCCTGCCAAATTTCATTTAAATACGTTGAGTAGTTTGGCTGAAATACCGTCAAATAGGTAGCTACAATTTTTTGAAGATCCTACGGGAACCCTTTCGTTTTTCGGGATAACAATTTCCAATAATGCTCTTCAGATCATGAGCTACCTGCCTGCCAAATTTCATTTAAATACGTTGAGTAGTTTGGCTGAAATACCGTCAAATATGTAGCTACAATTTTTTGAAGATCCCACGGGAACCCTTTCGTTTTTCGGGATAATAATTTCCAATAATGCTCTTCAGGTCGTAAGCTACCTGCCTGCCAAATTTCATTTCATTCCATACAGTGGTTTTAGCGTGATGCGACGACAAACATTCCCATATGGACAGACAGACAGACAGACAGACAGACAGACAGACAGACAGACGGACAGACAGACAGACATTTTTTTCAAAAATGTTATTTTTATATTCTGTGGCTTATATAGACCCCCTTTTTTAATTTTCACTTAAATATTCTTAATGTACAGACATGACCCCTCTACAGATTTATTATATGTATAGACCAATAATGCTCTTCAGGTCGTAAGCTACCTGCCTGCCAAATTTCATTTCATTCCATACAGTGGTTTTAGCGTGATGCGACGACAAACATTCCCATATGGACAGACAGACAGACAGACAGACAGACAGACAGACAGACAGACGGACAGACAGACAGACATTTTTTTCAAAAATGTTATTTTTATATTCTGTGGCTTATATAGACCCCCTTTTTTAATTTTCACTTAAATATTCTTAATGTACAGACATGACCCCTCTACAGATTTATTATATGTATAGATGATAAGGATTAATACCGTGATGGTATAAATAGTTTACCAAAAACCGCTTAATTGCCCGTTTTTTTAGATTATCGCGAAAGGCTTTCTTTTTTTAATAATACAGTTAATTAAGTTGATTTATACAATAAATGATAATTTATTTCAATTTGTGAAGCAAGTTCAAAAATAAAATTTTTATATTATTATGACACTGTGGAAACACACTTCTCAGAAAAAAAAATCTGTTAGTTAGGTACTTATTTCAAGTTCTAATCTACTTTAGTGCCACATTCTATTGCTTCGCGTCACTGTGTAAGCGATCCCCCGCGCCCCCGGCATGAACCGTTCGACCGCAGGCCACGCGCGCGAAATTCCTCCGACTTGCTTCCAATTTATCGTCACTGCTCGGCTCCTATGTATCGTAGCGTTATGTTATATAGCCTATAACCTGCCCAGGAATATGGGCTACAATCGTACGAAGTTTGGTTAAAATCCCTTCAGTAGTTTTTGTTCCTATCGCGCACATACAGACAGACAGACAGACAGACAGACAGACAAAAATTTTACTAATTGCATTTTTGGCATCAGTATCGATCGCCAATCATCCTCCAATATGTATTTTGAAAAAATATTCAATGTACAGAATTGACCTCTCTACAGTTTTATTATAAGTATAGATATAGATATAGAAGATAAGATAATTGACTTACTCTCAGTATCGTTCATCCATATCAGATAGGTGACGTTCTCCAACCACTTGGATGTCTTCAATTTCGTCTCATTTCCAAGGTCGTACCTGGAATGCAAGGAAATTATAATAGAGAAAAATTGACCTAACTGTGTTTCGGTAGGTCTTTCGTATGTAGTCTGTTCGTATTTCGTATGTAGTGTATAGATCTGCAGTTATCGGCATAATATATAATGATTAGACAATGCATTCAACGAGATGCCTTTGTTCGCTACATACAAGTTTTTTCATTAAACAGAGTGTAAAATAAGTGAGATGCCACTTTATGTGTGTATGCGTCCCGTAAATAGAGTTCACTGTGGAACTACCAGTGCTGAAAGAGTTACATTAAAAATATATATTGTATGGGCAAATTTATGACGTTGGAGCATTTTTATACAAAAACTAGCTATGCCCACGACTTCGTTCGCGTGGTTTTTGAGTAACTTAAACCGCTTATGCAGCGCACGCAACGAAAGTCCCTAAATTTGAATAATTTTCCCCGTTTTTGCAACATTTTTCACTGACGCTTCGCTCCTATTGGTCGCATCGTAATGTTATATAGCCTAAAGCCTTCCTCTATAAGTGGACTATCCAACAAAAAAATATTTTTTCAAATCGGACCAGTAGTCAAACAAAATCAAAATTTAAACAAACAAACAAACAAACAGACAAACAAACAAACTCTTCCGCTTTATAATATTAGTATAGATGAAAGTGAAACTGTCTTTTAGCGGGTACTTTCACAATAAGTAGGTACGTAGGCACATACATACCCTAAGTCATATATAATCAGGGATGAAATGGATATGAAATTTTGGATACGGATGTGGTTAATACATTATTTCGGATTATCCGTTTGTTTCGGATAATTTCGGTTACGGATATTACATTTTTACAGTAGCAAAACTTTAATTTCGGATATTTGTTTATATCGGATATCCGATAGTTTCGATTACGGTTACAGAGCTAATATCCCTCCTGTGAATGTCTTACTCACCAAGTCCCATTCTGCATGTTCTCCGTCGCGTTCTTCCATCCCCGGGTGATGTTTTCTATTTCCTCCTCCTCTGCCTCCGGTGGTCCAACGGTGAAGGTGACGGGGATGATCCACCGCGGCGCTGGCGGTGCGCGCGTGGTGCGGACGGTGGTGCGCCGCGTGGTGGGCGGAGTCGCCGTGGTGGTGGCGTTGATGTCCTCCTCGTACGCTTCGGTGATGTTTTCTGAGGATGGGTGGGATTCAGATTTAGATAAATATCTTTTGATTTAGAGGAGAATAATATGGGATGATTATTCAACAGTAATTCTCATAGTCTTAGGCCTGAGCCTCGAATTTTGCGGGCAGCGGGGCGGGAGCGGTGGCGGCGCGGGAGCGGCAGGATCTTTTGCGTATAATCAAATAACCGGGTCTCGAAAACAGCGGCGCGGGAGCGGGTAACGAGTACCGCACCCGCGCCGCCGCCGTTCCCGCCCCGCTGCCCGCAAAATTCGAGACCGAGGCCTTATACTCCCGTTAAAACAATCCTCTTGCCCCCTTGTAATGTGCAATCTATACTAATATTATAAAGCGGAAGAGATTGTTTGTTTGTTTAAACGCGCTAATCTCAGGAACTACTGGTCCGATTTGAAAAAATCTTTGTTGGATAATCCATTTATAGAGGAAGGCTTTAGGCTATATAACATTACGCTGCGACCAATAGGAGCGAAGCGTCAGTGAGAAATGTTGCAAAAACGGGGAAAATTATTAACATTTCGTTGCGTGCGCTGCATTAACGGTTTCAGTCACTCGAAAACCACGCGAGCATAGTTAGTAGAAGAGTTAAATTTTCTGACGAGGTTAAATCTCAGGAGTCACCTTCAATTTGCGGTCCATAGGGTGTTTACAGTGCTGAAAAAATACTTTTCCAAAAGTATAATATGAAACAAAGTGTTACCGGGTTCATAGAATAGCTCGTCCAATTCAGCTCGCAGGTGCTGAGTCAGCAGACTGTTCACCATAGACGGTTCCGGATCCGGGGGGTCCGCAGACATCACGAACCTGAAACAATGCCTTCACCTTAGTCCGGTCTTTGGTACCTCAGCCAAACATAGTTGATGATTATTTCTGTAAGCCTTTCTCTGCTATAAGAGAAGCTGCCGGTCGCAAAAAAAAAACCACATGGATGGAAACAACAAAAAGTCAACGGACGTTTACAAACCACATTGTTATTGAGCTGTGCCGAGTTCTAGAAGAACCATGTTATAACGGAAATAAATATATAAGGTGTAAATGAATAAGTGTGTTTAGGGTTTGTATGTGCCTCGTATGTAGAGTAAACTGTGAAAGTACCATCGCTAATGCTGCGTTTTCACTGACGCGGAGCGGTGCTTTCGGTGTCCAAATTGACCAATCACTGTGCTCGAAATCTCCGCTCCGTTTCCACGGAAACAGCACGAACATAGTGATTGGTCAATTTGAGCACCGCTAAGCTCCACTCCGCCCCGCTCCGCGTCAGTGGAAACGAAGCCTTAAAGACTTACAATATGACTTTCATGTTTCTATGACAAATGCCCCAGCATCATAGATTTTACCATACAATAATTTCTTAAATTAAAAGTACCTCTTTCAGCGCTGGTAACTCATTAAACTATATATTCGGAACCGATACACACCTTAAAGTATTATCACTCGTCAATATAGCCTGTATATGTATATTAAGAGGAAACACAACGAAATTTTTTCCATACAGAAATAGGGGTCCACGGGATTTCTGTTTCCTCCCTGGATAATGCTGCTAGAGTAACTATTTTTTCCCTGAATATTTATGTACATTGTTTGTACGTCCCTATTTTTTCCTTTTTTTAATAAATTAACTATTTAAAGAGATATGGACGTTCAAACCTAAAAAAAAAATGGCCAGACTCTCCGCTATGTTTAAACATCCAGGAAACAGATTTGACTACATTATACAACAAAATCAAAAAATAGGAACCTAGCTCAATCTTATTTTTAGCTAATAAAGAAAAGAATATCTAAATCGGCTAAGTTTTGGAGGAGGGAACAGGAATCACCTAAACGTCGATTTCTGGTACTTTTAATAGGTAATTTCAGTCCAAGTTGCAGTTGTCCCTGTCGCGCTAGTGCTGGCTAGCTAAGGCACTGCGAGACAGCAATAGATTTTATAAATACCTATTTTGTATTTCTCTCAACCGTGCTGTGTCCTCTTAAGAGCTGTTTTTTGTCTTTGGCGGTATCCCGCGCACTCCACTTAACTATACAGAGTGTAAAAAGAGCAGTAACTATTACTTTGAGGTACGATTATTCTACCTTTCCTTATTTTGGAAATGTATTTTTTTATATATTTATGCTGTCAAAAACTTTTACTTTTCACCATTTCTTACTTTTTTGTCGCAAAAATAACAATAAAGCAAAAAAATATATTTTTTTGGAAATTTTTGAAAAAAAAAATGAAAATAAAAAACCCATTTCTAGAATGAGAAATGTTAGTATAATCATATCCCAAAGTTATAATGACTGGTCTTTTTACACCCGTTATAGGTCGTCAGTAAACTGGTTAGTAAGCCATACCGCTCCTGCTTGACGATGACGTCATCGCCCTGCGTGCGCGCGCACAGCAGCGGGTAGCCGGGCTTCTCGCACCAGCCGTCCCACGCGTGTGACGGCGCCTCGTCCGTGCCGTCCGCCTGCAGCGCGCGCCACAGGTCCCTGGAGAACGGGCGACATTATCAGCAGACTCCCGACACAATCGAGAATCGAATCAGTTCGGCTCAACCCCTTTGGATATTTTATTTGGTGGATCTCTGAAGAACAGGCAACGTTATCAGCAGGCTTGCTCCAGACTCCTGACACAATCGAGAATCGAATCAGTTCGGCTTAAGGGGTTTGGGTATTTTATTTGGTGGATTACTTTGAAACTAGCTATAAAGAAAATCGATAGATCGTAACTTTTTGTACTCCCAACCTTATCGACAGAGAATCAAAATAAACAAACATCTATTTATTCGGAAGTATGCGGCACAATCGAATCAAAATAAAATCTGGGGCCTTACTCCCCAAACTGATTCGATTTTGATTTAGATTCCATCGTGCCGCGAACTTCCTAATAAATTGACATTTGTTTATTTTTATTTTCAGTCGATTGATATGGTCGGGAGTACAAAAATTTAAAATCTAACGATTCTCTTAATCCTGATTAGTTTCAAAACAATCCACCAAATAAAATACCAAAAGCCGTTGAGATCGAAATGATTCGATTCTCGATTGTGTCGGGAGTAAGCCTGCAGTTTGGAGAGTAAGGACTCCATGTATTTTCAGATATTATATATTCCCTTTGTTGAAAAAAAAAGTTGATAGGTAGTTCTGCTATTCTACGGAAAAGATAAGTGGGTAAGCATACTTTAACAGCTGTGCCCGCGACTTCGTTCGCGTGGAGTGACCGTTTATGCAGCGCACGCAACGAAGGTCCTTGCCGCTTTATAATATTAGTATTATAAAGCGCTTTATAATAGATTACATATATATAACGGAGTGGAGGTATTTTGTGGGCGTCTGTTTGTTTGTTTTGTATCGTCAGGAAATAATAAGCCGCACAAACAGTACTGGTTTATTCATTGTATGACAACATAGTTTCACTCTAAAACATTAACTCAGATCGTGGATGCAAACGGATTCATCTCAAGACGTGACAAGGTCAGCTGACATATTGGCTAACGTGCGTGAACGTCCGGTGTCTTCCAAAGGTGTCCCCCAAGAGAGTATCATCACACAGTTTTAAGTCTCCCTTCGACAATGCCCTCCGTCCTCACTGACATAAGTGACACTTGTCAAACGAGCTGTCATAGCCAACTGTCACTGAACACGTCCAAGTGGTTAAACAAGACGTCTGAGATCTTCTTCTTCTCCGACATATATTATATGCTTACCCACTTTTCTTGCCCGTGGGATGCCAGAGTAAGAATAGCAGCTACCAATCAATTATCTTTTTGGTGTGTGGCGTAAAAGGTGACAGAGGGAAAATATAATATCTGGAATTGGGTAGCAGCATTTCCGCGGACATTATTCTTATCTTACAACTCCGCTCGCCAACGCGCCTACCAAGCGTGGCGAGTACAGGAAAAGTACCTCCCATGAAATCTCCGTACACATGCTTTCTTGTAAGCTCTACTTGCCTTCCTCCAATATTTTGATATTCTACAACTTTTGACTTACCTGGCATCGGCACTGGCAGCGCGGTGCAGTCGCAGCAGGCGCGAGAGCGCGGCGCGGCCGGCAGCCTGTCCCGCCGCCTCAATAGCCATGCTGACTATGGCTGCACCCTGGGAAGCGAGAGGAGATAATAATAATAATATCTATAGACGCTTCACACCACGTCAATCTGGCCCTGTGCTAAGTATCCGAAGAACTTGTGTTACAGGTACCAGACAAAGGAAATATATTTAATACTTTTATACTATACACATATTTAAGATTTAAAATATTTTATTAATACACAAATTTAATACACATCCATGACCCAGGAACATTGAAAAATTTTTGTTCCCTCGGCGAGATTCGAACCCGCAATCTCTCGGTCGAGCACCAACGCGCTGAATCACTGCGCTACGGAGGTCGTCAAAAGTAACGAATATGCAGATAACAAATTGGGTACTGCCTACGAGGATGTTCCGATGGACCATAAGATGCGTTAGATCTTATGGTCCATCGGAACATCCTCGTTACATCCACGTTACAACTATGGGTATGGTATGGTAACTGTGTGCCACCATGTTTATGGTTTTTGTGAAATTTCCTGCTACTCGCATAAAAAGTAGTGTCAAGGTAACAATGTTGGAAATAAACTTACAGTTAACATTAAATGAAGGTTTTCGTCTGCCTCCCACACCAATTTCGGTGATGGTGACCGATTACATTGAAACCAGGCCAGCGACGCAGGAGTTATTTTACAGTGCCCAAGTGTGTGCGTAATACACAGAAGCACTCTCTTCCTTCACTCTCGTAACCCAGTGGGACGGATAACCGACACGACTGGCGGGAGATCAGCCGCAGGACCGACTTTTACATGCCCATCCAACGCATGGATCATCTTTTTTGTCAGACAATCAGGCGATCAGCCTGCGTTGTGCTAACCAAACTTGAAAATAACATTTTTTATTGTTCCAACGAGGGAATCGAACCTACGACCTCGGGGTCAAGAGCTAAGCTCTGAACCACTAGATCATGGCGCGATCTATGTGTACAGCACTTGAGTCCAAAAACATGCCAGCTAAAACAGCGCATTAGAGTATCTACGGGATCCACACATGACACTTGGCATATATATAAATAAATTAAAAAAAAAAACAATGTTGTGTGATGCCAAAAATGGACCCTAACTCAGCTATACGCAGCGAGCGAGCCCGTTGCACTGGTATTCTGCCAGGTATATGTCTGGTATATGCCATGGGTACAGACGAGAAATGGCTCCAATCTACATCACGAACCTTATGTAGTGACAGCTCGTCCGCTGCCGCCTCTATGTCAGCGCGCTCCAGCCTCGGGGACGCCACCGCGCGCACCGAGTTACTCGAGTCCAGTCTACACGGAAAAGGTCACTAACAATTAACATTTCGGTCAACATCCCAATTAGATTTTTGAGATCTAAAAAAAACATCTGTGTTGTTTTAACAGGAAATTAAATAGTTGTTGTCATAGCTGTATTTGGGTTTAAAATAACGCCAACAAACTACAGTTTGGCAGGATAACATTTTTAAGTGATTCATTGTATAAAATATTTTAAAAAAGAAGTTGCTGTTCGGTGTTCCCGATGTTGAACATCTAAAAAATATATTAAGCATTTTATTTTTTTCATTGTTACACACTGTAGCTTAAATACAATCCTTTTCAGTCAAGTGACTTTTTTGACAAATAAAATAGACATATGTTTTGAATGCTAAACACCAGGGGGTTGATTTAAGATGCCATCGCTATGATCGCTAAGGTGTATTGGCTTACAAAGTTCGATATCAAAATGTATGGGATATGACACATAGGGTACACTAAATGACATACCAAATCGCGATCATTTAGCGTAGCTTATGTCAAATCCCATACATTTTTAATCGAACTTTGTAAGCGATAATTAGCGATGGCATCTTAACTCAGCCGCCAGGGAGCCGAACAGTAACTGCTAAATGTCTTACCGAAGCGCAGGCAGTATGTGGTCCACCAGCAAAGCATCCTGCTGCCTCTCGACCTTCGCCCCGTTGAGCGCCGGAGCCCGCTCCCCCAGCACAGAGGTGAGAGCTTCCAGTAGCCATTGGGAGCTCCACCATCGCGGGGACACCAGTCCACCGAACCACTGTAATATAAGTCCCGATTTTACCAACGCATGTTAGTAGTACCGCCACAATCCTGCATCGCGCTATCGAAGTTTTCTTAGTCCGGCGCTATATATACGACATCTGAAAACTAGTGGTACAGTGGGCTTCGGCCTGACCGAGCATACCACCTCGCTCGGTCGGAGATCTCCCTTTGGGGCTTCCACTAGCACTCCCACAGTGTTAACGGCATGTTAAAATACCATGCCTTCTCATTCATTGATAGGAATTGCGAGAGGAACAGCATTATATTTAACGAAGGATTAACTTTAATTAACTTTGACATTGCTTGGTGACACGCCCTAAACATTTTCACTTCGTTACCATTAAATATGGTATATATTATTTAACCAAAGGTCAATATGGGCGGCTATCATCATCATCATCATCATCATTTCAGCTGTGACGTCTACACTGGACATAAGCCTCCCATAAACAGTTAACTATTACATTGGAGGTAGTAGCCTATACTCGCCACGCTTGGCCGATTTGGGTATATTTTTCACCACGGACGAAATAAGAGAACCGTTAAATTACAATCCAATCCTAATAATAATAATAATAACCTTTATTTCGGGTTACATAGGGCCATATTATAAATACCATACAGACTAACATACACAATATTATAATTATAAATAAACTTTATCACGTATTATAAACGGCGACGTGATGTGCGCTCCGCTCCGGAGTCTCCCCCGGAACCTTCGGTAGACTACCACCGTCGGCCAGAACTCCTCCACCTCGAAGGTCGACAGGCGATGTGTACCGCGGTACTCTCACCACATAAGAACTAAAGTTAACTAAAGTAATGGCCAATACACGTTAGTCAGTTACCTGCTGGGCGAGCAAGCGCGCGATGACCTTGGTGTCGGCGAGCACGGCGGGGGACAGCGTGATCAGCCCCCAGCCCTCCGAGTACTGGCTCCCGCCCTCCACCACCACGATGTCTGCAAATATGGAAACCATAAGCTAATTTTCCTAAGATTTTAACAAGGCATCCATAAACTGCAAATGCGTTGGCTAAGATGCATTGATTGCATGGGTGATTACTTCGAATCGTGGACCAATTATACATGTAATTGGTCTATGCTTCGAATAAAAAAAAATACATGAAAAAAATTAGTTTAAATTTTTTCATACAAAACGTCAATTTTATAGGTATAGATATATTCCATCTGTCGCCCATTACTACATGCACGGGAAAGATGGTTGATGAATGAAAGATGGGAGGTGCTGTTCTTACTCCTGCACCCCACGGTATACATAAATGGTCAGTATTATTAAATACATGAATCGATGAAAGTGATATGTCGCAAAAAATAACCCAGAAAACTGAGTTTAAACTGTCACTTAAACATTTCAGGATATATAGTCACGTATTAAGTACATTGATTCTGGAGACGGATCTTTAGATTAATGTAATACTTTACGAGGTATTCTAAAATGTTAAAGTGACAGTTAGAACAAAATTTTCTCAAAATCATTGTAGGAGCTGCTACTCAACTACACCTTTTGGTGATATTGATTGATTGATAATTAAAAGTCCTTGATATTATGATATTTACGTTTATTCTCACGAATGCTAATTATTACTAAATGATTATGAGTGCGCGGTTTGAATGCTCGATACGGACTGGGGCCCGGCAGCCTTCACTTTACCACATAATGCTAATAATTCTGCAGAATCAGCAAAGCTCGTACAATCATAATTTTGCTACATTCCTTCCACCTTCATCCATTTATGTCTTCTATTATGCTCAGCGACATTATGTAAAAAAATTGGCAACTTACCAAACTTAGGCAGCGGGTAAGATGTGTTCAGCTCGTAGGCGAACAGCTGTATCGTCTTCGAAACCCATTCAAGGAGAGGTCTGAAAAGAATATCAGAAACTTATTCTTGTGGGAATTAAAACACGCGTGAGGTTTGACAGAGCTAATTACAACTTCTTGCAAGTTCTCGCCTGGGCGGTTATAAAAGGATTTTTAGGCGAGGAATAACCGCAATTAGCGCCACTCTTTTTAAAATAAATTTTACAACGACACAAAGATTTTAAAAAGTAATTGGTTCAAACTTTATAGTTAAATAATGCCAATAAATTAGTTTAACTATTTACTTAAAGTTTGAACCGATTACTTTTTTAATAAGATCTTTGTGTCATTGTAAAATAGTTAATGGAATCAGGCGTTACTTTGCGGAAATCCATAGCATACAATTTAAATATATTATATCTAGCAATATCCCGCGAAACAATTATAACCACAACCTGCAAGCAGATGAGTGAGTGTACGCATAGGCATGCGTTTGATGCACCTCCCTCCTCCCAACTTGGGAAACAATTATTACCACAACCTGCAAGCTGGGAGGAGGGAGGCTCCCAAGTTGGGAGGAGGGAGGTGCATCAAACGCATGCCTATGCGTACACTCACTCATCTGCTTGCAGGTTGTGGTAATAATTGTTTCGCGGGATATTGCTAGATACAATATATCTAAATTGTATCGTTGTAAAATGTATTTTAAAAAGAGTGGCTCTAGTTGCGGTTATTCCTCGCCTTAAGTGTACAATCCAATACTGATTAGGATTACGCTTGAATCCTTGATATCCATTTTCTTTTTGGAGACATTCTCTATTGTCCTTATGTACTTTAATCCCACAGCATAACTCACACGCATGGACAGTTAAAAAAGCTTCATCATCAAAGCGGTTTAAATGCGTAAGTTAATGACTTGATTGAATTCTTGACCCAAAATGGAGGGGTTATAAAAATTTGATGTTTTTAGGTATGTCTGTGGCATCATAATAAACCGACTTCCAAAAAAAGGGGAAGGTTCTCAATTCCGCCTGTTTTTTATGTATGTACACCGATTACTCTGAGGTTAATAGTGGGATTTTTGTGATCCTTTTTTAATCGACGCAGAATAGCTGCCGTGTGGTCTCATAAAAATTGACATAGTTTGGGGCTATAGTTTTTATTATATGAACATATTTCATTCCAAATTTTTTACACATTATACGTATATTATTATGTAGATAAATTCTTTACATCATAAACTATATCTCTGTGCTTGTATATTATGTTTTATTTTCTATGTTTCCACTTTATTCTAACCATCGACTTCATCTTTGCTTCTTTATCTTTCTGTCTATCTGTGAAAACTTTTAATTTGCCTTCTCATCCGTGTAATTCTATCTACTTTTAGCCGTAAGTTTTCCAAATGTAATAAAATAAAATAAATAAAATCATAAATTGTAAATAGTTACATTACAAAATAAAAGTATAATTTTATACTTTTTTTGAAACATTTATGTTCATCCGATTTCAATCTACATAATGTATAAAAATTAATTGCTGTTCGTTAGTCTCGCTAGAACTCGAGAAAGGCTTAACCGATTGACTATTTTTGGTCTTCAAATATTCGTGGAAGTCCAGCGAAGGTTTAAACGGTTTGTGTGCTCAACGAAGTGGGCACGGGTCAGCTAGTACATTATAAAAGCATTATTTTATGCTTTTTTGAAATATATTATGTTCATCCGATTTCAATCTAGATTTTTTTTTGTTTGAGAGCTGAAATCAGACGGTAGTGTTCCTAGCTATATAACTCTGCGGTACCAGTTCGCTCACTGCCTGACAGGAGTTGCCTCAAAATTTTGTCTATAGTTATGATTTAAAGAGCGCATATACCCAGACTCGTCCAGTATCAACTGCTGATCGCTGTACAGGCTGATCTCGGGCGGCGGGAGGTCCTCCTCGGACGGTGGCTCGGTGGACCCGGTGTGGGCGGGCGGCGTCGTGGGCGGGGCGGTGGACGAGGGCGGCGCGGACGGGGTGGCGAGGGGCGGGGCGGAGCGGCGCTGCAGCCGGCAGACGGACAGGGCCACCATGTGAGGTGACATGGGTGGTGTTGTGGCGAATTCGTCTTGCAGCTGAAAATACAGGGTTAATGTAGAGTACGCCCGAGATAAATTTAACCCAAACGTAAACAAAGGCGTCTATGACACAACCATAGATTAGTCAGTGATGCCAATTGGACAAAATAAAGTGCTAACAAACAGGTTTGATTTTGAGTATATGAACCATTTTTCAATGATTCACATGCTTATTTATTTATTTATTTATTTATTTATTTAGTTAAGGTACAAAAACAATTAATGAACTAAGTTTTACACATAGTCACAATATATCACAACATACATTTTAAATTCATTAATCTAATATTGTACACAGCATTCTTAGTAGGTACTAGTAGTTATAAACTATTTAAAAAATGTTATTCAACGTCTTCATAAAGAAAATGAGTAAGTATATTAGATCTCTCTATTTAAATTTTTAAACAAAGTTTTCTTATAGTGTGTCAATTTTTGATGGAAGATATCGATTTCAGCATTATTCTTAAAACTTATTATGTCGTTATAAAATTGGCACATACGATGGAGGGGATTATTGCGTCCTATGTTATTTTTAAACGGTG
Organism: Celastrina argiolus; assembly: GCA_905187575.2. Lineage (NCBI taxonomy): Eukaryota > Metazoa > Arthropoda > Insecta > Lepidoptera > Lycaenidae > Celastrina > Celastrina argiolus. Next base: position 3,394,921 of record LR994597.1, read on the forward strand.
GAGTAGTAAAAAGTACTGGCTTACGTCTAGATCTTTGACATATAGAAAAGTTAATGTTTGAAAGTAAATCATCGCCGAATACACCATTAACGATCTTGTGGAGTACACATAGGTCCATAACTTTACGACGTTGATCTAAACTAGTAAGACCATAATGTTGAAGGCGGTCCTCATACTCAGGTAATACCTGTCGCAAATGATGTTTGTTACTCAGATATCTGAGAAATTTTTGTTGTACGGACTCTAAACTTTCGTTGTCTACTTTATAGACAGGCGACCAAATAGGGGAGCAATATTCCAAGTGTGATCTCACTAAAGATGTGTAAAGTATTTTATACGATTCAATATTTTTAAAGGGTTTAGCTGTACGTAGAATGAAATAAAGCATTCTTTTAGCAATTGCTGTCATAGCTTGATAGTGAAATTTGAAATTTAACGTGGAATCAAACCAGACACCCAAGTCACGGACTACATTAACTTTGCCAAGACTCGATCCTGCAATAGAATAATGATGTTGTAGTGGATTCCTCTTCCTAGTGAAAGTTATATATTGACATTTTTTTACATTTAAACTCATATCATTAATTTTACACCAATCTTTTACTAAATCAATATTCTGCTGAAGAAGAAGGCAGTCATTGACATTTGATATTTCATTATATAATTTTATGTCATCGGCATAAGCTAGACAGGCACATGTAAATTTATCGATAAGATCATTAATATATATTAAAAAGAGGAGTGGACCTAAATTAGAGCCTTGAGGAACACCTGAGAGTGGCTCGAACGGTATTGAGTCAAAGCCATATAGTGCAACTATTTGGGTGCGATTCACAAGATACGAGCGAAGCCAACGATGAAGATCGCCATGGATTCCCAGATGATATAGTTTAATTAAAAGGATGTTATGATTAACGCGATCGAATGCTTTGGAAAAGTCTAAATATATTGAGTCTACTTGAGATTTTTTATTAAAAGATTTAGATTAGATCCACCTGAATTTTTTTTTAAGTTAGTTAAGTAAAAATAATTTTTGTAATAATATAGTTTTAACCCTTGATTTACCCGGTGACATTTTACCTACACAACGTACCCGGTGGAGTCCCTGGGACTCGCTTCAGAAATATTGTCGATTTATTAAAAAAAAACACTAATATTTCTAAGTAACAAATTTAAATATTTATTCATCCACTATTTGGCTTTGCCAGAGCAAAAGATAATGACTTAATAATTATAGATTAACAGCCTTTTAAAACTTATAACTAGAAATCAAATTATTTCTGCCTACTAATATGAGATCAATCTTTCAGTGATTTTTTTATACCAAAATATAACAATTTTTTAACAAATACCACTGTAACGTGTTCTTTACAATGTAAACTTAAATAAAAAAATAAAAACAACTAAAAAAACTTTGTGGAAAAATAACGTGCACGATATTCTATGAACCATCATTGGCACACTAATAGTTAATCCTAAGTTCGGGTCTGACAAATGTATGCTGTCTTTCTTTTTAGGCAACACACAGGTGACAATATTTTCAAAAAAGTTTGGTTCCACTTCAGCTAAAAGAGGAATACTTGTAATTTCTGAGATTATTGTGCGGAGCTGTCGTGTAAGGTTGTTCAGAATCTCTGTTATCCATATATTGCAGCGAAGTGTTCATTAATGAGTCGGTTTCATCCTCCAAAAGATTTACAACATTGCGAAAGGCCGTTTTAGTCCCTAAAATTAGCAATAAAGCCTTATAAAGGTATAGCACCGAATCCAAAACAATGACATTCATACCCCGGTGGAGTCTAATGGACTCCTCGAGTGAGTTTATTTACCGATAGAGGACACGTAGACGGCCCTTCGCCCCCGCCCTCGCCGGGTGCCTGTATGAAGGTACTAGCACACGCAAGTTTCGATTTAAAAAAATGTAATTTTTATAGGCTTTTAAAGTTTTCTGTGGAGTCTCAGGGACCTACCGGGTAAATTAAGGGTGTTAATTGTAATTTATATGACCTATGATGATGGTTGAAATAAAATAATTATTTCAACACATCACTTAGGATCCTCAATCCAGAAATTCAGAGTAAATTCAGAGCACTCTTATTAAAACGGTTAATTTGAATGAAATGTAATAAAATAGATTTGCAAACAGAAATTCACGAATGTTCGTGATCATATCATAATCCCTAGCTTTAAGTACTTCTTTTGATCCGACTTCCAAAAAGATGGAAGTTATAATATGTTCGGATGTGATACATTTTTTTATTATTATTTAGCAAAATTACCAGTCTATGTCCGAGATAAAATCCAGCTTCCTCCGTCGCCACTATCGGCATGTTGGTGAGTGACACGTGAAACCTGAAAATGACAATTTTGAGGACCTTTAAGTTTCGAACTTATACAACATTATCATCATTATTATTATTATGCTATATCCCATTAATGACTATGCTAAAGGACGTTCGGTCAAGACGTTGAACGTTACATTAAACAACTTGACGAGTTGTTCTTTAGTCATTCATTTAAATGTCGTCATTTCATAAACGCGCTAGTCGTTCAATTCAACTACTGATTCAATTAGATGACTGCGACATATATAGGTATATTGGTATCCAGTTTCGTAAGTCGTTTTGATAGAAAAATTATCAAACGCATTTGATTTTCACAATGGTTAACACATACTACCGGATTCTGAAAGGCTGATCCAATCGCCGATCAGCTAACATTTGAGTTTACGAGCCATTTTGACGATTTGATCAAGCTTTCATAAACCGGGGGTTAATAATTCAAAGATAATTGAAGACATGAATGGATGAAGGCGATATGCAGCAAAAATGTAATTTCGAGAAAATTGAGTTCAAATTAATAAAAGTGTATGAAGTGTTTGTGCAACTGGTTATCTCCTTATCGCTAGTAATATACTAGATCAATATACCCCTTGCTGGGGGTTGCCGAGAGGGGGCAGTCATACGATGGGCAGACGTATCTGATATACAATAGATCGCTAGTGGTACTCGGAACCAGCCCTTTTATACAGGGTGTAAAAAGAGCAGTCACTATAACTTTGAGATACGATTATACTACATTTCCTCATTTTGGAAATGATTTTTTTTTTAATTTTTTTAGGTCACAACCTTAAAATATTTTTTTTACATTTTACCATTTCTTATTTTTTGTCGCAAAAATGACAACAAAGCAAAAAAAATATTTTTTTTAATTAAAAAAAAACATGTCTAGAAAGAGACAAGGTAGTATAATCATATCCCAAAGTTATAGTGACTGCTCTTTTTACACCCTGTATAAAATGGTGCACACTACAGTGTATATTATTATTTAGAACAAGTGAGATGATCGAACCTGTCTCTAACAACGGTGAGCTTGAAGGTCGCCCGCAGGTGCGGCTCGTCCAGCACCGGGAACGCCGAGCGCGCGTGGGTCAGCCAGAACCTCGATACGGCGCAGCGGCTGGTAAAACATTCATATTGACTAAACGTACATTCATATTGAGTAAACGTAAGTGAGCCGACTTTAATAATGATAATATAATATCTACAGACGCTTCACACCACGTCAATTTGGCCCTGTGCTAAGTATCCGAAGAACTTGTGTTACAGGTACCAGACAACGGAAATATATTTAATACTTTTATACTATACACAAATTTAATACACATCCATGACCCAGGAACATTGAAAACTTTTTGTTCCCTCGGCGGGATTCGAACCCGCGATCTCTCGCTCGAGTACCGACGCGCTCAACCACTGCGCTACGGTCGTCTTTGTTTTCTTACAACAAATTACATAAACATTTTTCCATATATTTCGCTTACATAATGAGAAAATGTATGGCTTTTGACATGAGCAACGCTAAGTAACATGCGATGGGGAAGAGTTTGGACACTAGTGATCACATGTGAAATCCCATACATTTTCGTTTTGAATTTACACAGATAATGTACGGGAAAAACAAAATCTTATATGTATATAAAAATTCATTGATGTTCGTTAGTCTCGCTAAAACTCGAGAACGGCTACACCGATTCGCCTATTTTTAGTCTTGAATTATTCGTCCTGGGAAGATTTGAACGGTGTGTACGCTCAACGAAGTGGACACCGCTTAGGGGGCCTACTCAAGATGCCATCGCTAATTATCGCTTATATAAAATGTATGGGATTTGACATAAGGTACGCTAAATGATGGCGATTTGGTATGTCATTTAGCGTACCTTATGCCAAATCCCATACATTTTGTTATCGAACTTTGTAAGCGATAATTAGCGATGGCATCTTGGGTAAGGGCCCAGGTAGTCAAATATTGATATTTAAGGGAGGCTCCCATACAACGAACGGGATTTTTGCGTTTTGTACGGAAGCCTTCGCACGCGATTTCTCTCTCTTCACTCGCACCTGACCGGTTCTGTTCTCTATGAGTTCAGAAGGTAATCAAATATTCCAATTCGGCTATCATAGACGAAGCTACTCACTGCCGGTGCGGGCCGGTGAGGAAGAAGCCCCGCTGCTTGTCGCTGCGGTCCAGCTTGGTGATGAAGCGCAGGCTCAGCGTGTAGTTGAACTTGCGGCGCAGTTTCTCCTGGAAAATGGGGACGTTATATTCAGTTTAGTCCAAACTTTGCTTTGATAATGGTCTGAAAAAATATCTATGTATATAGATATGCTATGGCTATGGTCTAGACTTTGAAGTAGGAGAGTATGCAATGAATTCGATGAAAGCTCGTTTAATCAGCTGTAAGATGGATTGTCCGAAGTCAACAGCGCCTTGAGCCCAAACTGTGATGTACACCAGCTTAAGGCTGCTATCCGCAATCCTCGTTCAATTGCATAATATACAGTATAGTAATCAAAGTATAAATTGGCGGTCAAGTGATCGTTTTACGGTCTTTATTCATCACTTAAACATATTATATTCACAACAATAATAATTGAAGGAAGTTTCCCTAAAAGGCTTCCCGACAATACTGTCTGGAAATACTCGATGCAAGTCCAGTTAGCAGGCTTAGACCACGGTAAGCAGCACCTTGGGAACTCACTCTTATCTGGTGGTTACCTAGATGTAGGTCTGGAGCACGATTCTCGGACAGTGGAAAAAAGTTCGAATTTTAGATTATCCCGCTCGCACGCGCGCTAAATCTCATTTGCAGGAGCGGGACAGACCTATAGTAAAAATTAAGTTCGAGGCCTGAGAATTGGGGCCCAGGTCACTGGGCGGATAGTCGACTGTCTGCATCACCTTGGTAACGAGCTCCTTTATAAGTTGACCATTGCTCTACAACTCTGGACGTACCTTGAATTCTATGTAGGTCTGGTCAGCGGGCGGGTAGTCCAGGGTCCGCAGCACCTTGGGCCCGAGCGCGCCACCGCCGCGGAACAGCGCGCGCTCCGTGACGTTCATGTCGCGCACGTTCACCACCACGAACGACGTGTCGCGGTCCACCTTGAAGTCTATGGACACTTCGCCTGCAACACACATCAGCGTTTTACAATGCCATGATCATTATTGTCACTATCATTAATAGTGCTATAGAAATATAGAGAAATCTCCGAGCAACATGATAATGCTTGGTCAGGTCGAAGCTACTAGCTTTCAGATGTTGTACGTATAGCGCCCAGCTGTGAAAACTTAGATAGCGCGATTCAGGATTGGCGCTAATTGGTCCGTCACAGTGCGATAAAATAGTGTCCATTTGTGGCGGTAACTAGCGCAACAATCCTGTTTCACGCTATCGAAGTTTTTTAAGCTCGGTACTACTACTGTATCTGAAAACTACTACCGCGGGTTGACCAAGCATACCAGCTCCCTCGGTCCGAGATCTCCCTTTGAGGATTCCACTCGTACCCGAACACATTGCGAGAATATTCCTCAAGGGAATAAATTTTCACATAAGATCTAGAACTGCCTTAGGACTTCCTAGCAGCTGCTACTGCTGCGAGAAAAGAATGGTACAGTCGTGCTCAACTTAGCGGGGGCCCTGCCGAGCCCCCAGATTTATGTTTGCTATAGATGAGTTGTAAAATTAACAAATCTCTTCGATCATACTCACTGTACACCATATACGCAGTAGAGGGAGTTACTATGGTCACAAAGAAGATAATAAAGTATGGTACAGTTTATACACTTTAAGAGAATATTCCATATCGGTAGACTGCTGATCATACCTCTGAGTTCGCCGGTGGTGAGGTTGGGGTGCAGCCACAGGTTGTAGTGTTTGGGGATGAGGAAGGTGGGTAGCCGCGCGCCGCGCCACGGGTACACCATGCCGTTGCTCGCGATACGCTCCCTGATAAAACACCAAGGTATTTAGTAGATTCTTAGTAAATAAACATTACAATTCACAATACTCTGGAGCAGTGTAAGCTAAAAACCTGACTACGTTTTTGATTTTGATATACCCAGTAAACACTCATTTACTTTTACAATACACACCTCTCAAACTAAAATTGGAGCCGTTCAAGCTGCAGGGTGTTCCAGGTGTCCCTTCTTTCTAGTGTCTGGTACAATATTTGTTTGTCTTATATCGTAAACTGGCTGGAATTAAGAGCTTGTAATACGTTCCATGTCCCTTAGATGCATCATTCAACAAAGTTTCTAAGAACTCACTTATTGGCAGCTGTTGCGTTCTCCTCGGATCCCGTCGGTGGCTGACCAGGTAACAGGCTGCTGTCGTCAATGCACGGACATTCTAGAAAATAACCTTCTCATCAGTATCTTAATAATAATAGAAATACATGAGCAATTGCTATTGTTTTTGCAGAACATAAAGCATCGACGAACCAAGAACAAAATTGACCGATAGTCATGATTTAACTTTTTTTAGATTTAGTAACAAATTAGTTACTACTTATTTACCACTAGGGGCGTTGTTTCGAGGCCGTGCAAAATATTGTACTTTACATTGGTACTTTAACCTTTTCACGGTATTCAGTGACAGACACTCACACTGAGCACATGAAACCGTCCATATGAAAATGAAAATAATATTATTATAATTGAAGACATGAATAGATGAAGGTGATATGTCGCAAAAAAAAATACCTAGAAAATTGAGTTTAAACTGTCACTTTAATTATTTTAGGATATATTATGTCGTAAAGTATTAAGTACATTAATCTAAAGATCCGTCCCTAGAATCAATGTAACTTAATACGTTACTGCATAACCTAAAATGTTTAAGTAACAGTTTTGCGACATTTCACCTTCATCCATTAACGTCTTCAATTATTCTAGAACCATCCATACCTGGCTGCGGCGTCGCGTAGACGACGATGAGCGCGGTGGCGAACATCGCGGCGAACACCAGCGCGGCCAGGCAGAGCGCGCGCCGCTGCGAGCACACCGCCACCGGCACCTCGCCCAGCTCGCGCGCCTCGCGGGCCTTGTCCGTGTCTGCTGGCATACTTGGTGGGTGAGATAGCATGGCACAATGTGGCTTCTTTTTCCCACACACTGTCCTCAAAAAAGTCCACGGCGGCGAACTTCGGACGAATGCGGGAATACGCGCGACTATGGCATAGGATAAGAAGTGGACTAGAGATAGAAGAAAGGTTGAGTGGAGGCAACCTGGGACAAGAACCTACTATCGGTAGAACCAGGACGGACTATCGGAAGACACCGAAGTCGTATCTGTGTTGTCCGCCCCAGAAAAATGAGTTAGGGACAAATTGAAAAAGGTTAAATAACTTGTAGGGAAGCAAGAATTGCGCACCTGAAGGGAAACGCCCGAGACAGTATACCCGAGGGTGTACATTCCCATGTTTCGGCCTGTATAACCACGATCTGTTGATGGGGCCATGGGTTGGTGGAAGGATTTGTCCTCAAAAAAGTCTTGAGAGAATACGGTGGCAAGGCCATAACATATGCTGACTTGTAAAGTCTTGCAAGAAGACGGTGCCAAATGCCATTCCGTGATGGCTTTGACTTCACAGTCACTTTACAGAAGCCTTAACCAAATGCGTTTGCCAGAAGAAGTAAGGCTGGGACTATATTGATCAGAATTTTCTTACATATGCTGACTTGCAAAGCATTCCACAGTCACTTTAAGAAGTAGAAACAAGAAAACCTCAACCAGAAGCAGTTACCCATAAAAAGCAAGACTCGGAATATTCTAGTCTTGAGAAACATAGAGCTAAAAAATACACTACGAAACTTGATATAACCCCAGTCTTTTTGAAAGTTGGTAAGAATAGAGATCTGCGCTAGTGCATTAGAAGTAAAACTCTATCTATCTATACATATGTCGGAGCCGGATATGAATATGGACACAAAACGAGACGGAAGCGCGCCCCCAAGTGGCAAAATGGCGCAACTTGTCTATGGCGCGCTTTGACATGACTTGGGACTTTCTCGACGAGACTGAATTCATTCGTGATTTGGTCGCCAAGTTGAGATGTCTTGAAACGTGTTATGTTTCGTTAGTGTCAATACTTGTAAAGTAAAGTAAAGTGAATTTAAAGTAAAGTAAATTCATAAAGTGTAGTGAATAGTGAATTTATAAAGAAATTGTGATTACGAATAAACAAGTGATATTGTTACTCTGTTCTCTTTTCACGATTTACCCACGAAAGCCCACAGTATCCGAAGGAATGTTATTAAATCATGAGAGCCCCTTCCGACATCAGAATCTGGGATCAAATCGTGCAAGAGAGAACTCGATCCACATGAGTTGGGCAGTACGTACTAACCCGTGCTGCTTTGCAAGCTATGTACATGGCGTAATTGTGGTAAGACGGGACAGCGGTGAGCCGAGTGCTGCAAGGATACCATGTACCAATAATCCCGCCACGATGATTAAGAAGGAGTAGAAGTACTGACAGCGGTGACGTGATGATGACAGTGACGTGACGTCTACACGGTGGCGACACCAGCAGTGGCGCTTTAACGACAGGCTTTGATTATGGTTTTGGTAAAAGGTGGTAGCCAACTTTTTATTCCTCAAATAATTTTTAAAGACCAATACACTAGTTATTAATTTGTGTTTCAAGTGTCCATAAAATATCTTGCTTATACGAGTATTATCACAAAATTTCATTTACAATAAATTGTACCTACACTAAAGTGTTCTTTTGTTTTGCTGTTTTGTTTTATGTGCAGATGGACAAAACACTGGGATGATGTTCGACCGGATGATGCATAGCCTCGCCAAGGGGAGAACGAGCAGTGCTGGGTGACCGACCAGCGTGCTGACTGCTGGGTGACCGACCAGCGTGCTGGGTGACTGACCAGCGTGCTGGCTGTTGGGTGACCGACCAGCGTGCTGGGTGTCCGACCAGCGCAGACAAGCATTGTGCATCTTATGGACTTCTCTACTCGCTTCGCAATGATGTGAACTGGTTGTATCATGATCGTTACTTATTTCATTATAAAGTTCTAAATGGTTCTGGTTTTATAACCAAAGTATTATTTTAAAAAAATAATCGAAGTGAATAAGCAATCATTAACGCAAAGTAAAAACAAGTACTTTGTACATAGGACATACGTCTTACAGATATTCATTATTATTACTGTTTGATTGACCGAAGTAGATCACGCTGTAATACAGCAGTACTTGAAAGTTTGATCAGCAGATCATTATCGACATTTCATTTCGTGAAATCGTACTGTTTGTAATAAAGTGATCAAAATCAGAATATGATAAGCAATTCTCATGACGTGTATTTTGATAATACAATTAGGCATTCGTGTTATTTGTTGGGTGTTCATTTCAGAATAGATAAAGTTCCAACGGATTCACATTAACGTGAAGTAAGAAAGTAGGAAAGGTGAATAGTATTATAGAGTCGATATCGTAACTACTGGGCGGCAGTTATTCATTGGTTACCAACACCTGAAACTTGTTATTGGATGTACTATATTCTTATTAGGTGTGCCTGAAATAAACAACATCCGGTATGCGTATCGGTGCACCTGCACTGCATAAACAAAAGCAATTGACGTGTATAAATATTGTTTGGAAGATGCTACCTAGTTTGAAACGACTTAATTTAAAATTTCCGTAAACTTACCATGTCTATTAAACCGGGAAGAAATGGATTTTAAATTTCGGATACGGATATGGATATTAAATGATATCGGATTACCCATTTGTTTCGGATAATTTTGGTTACGGATATTGGATATTAGTTTCCTTTTTACAGTAGCAAAAGTTTTATTTCGGATTCGGTTACGGTTACGGAGCTCCCTAACATCCCTGTTATTAAATAGCGAAGTTCATCAAGTGGGTGTTAATCACAGTAGATACTTACAGTTTGTACACAGTTCTATTTCTTATTTGGCGTTACCGCATACGTAGTAAGAAATAGCCATTGATCAGTTTCAAAAGTAACTTTAAATAATGTCGTGTTTGTTATTTATTCTGAGAGTGTTTAAACAAACTGATAACTGATAATAAGTGCTAGGACATTCGTGATCCGCAATAAAACTGTCAGTTTATGATATTGTTGTTGTAAGCTGTAAAATTGAAACATGTTTGTCTATCTATGACTTTCACACTAGGCGGATTGGAATTACTATAAGTTACGGCAATAATAGTGTAATTTGCGACGAAAAGAAAATCGGTTGTGATTTAAATAAACTTTATTGAATTGACGCATTTTTATTTCACATTTCCAGAAGCCTGTGGCTGGTGTTGATGGTGAACGCGGCAGCACACACTCAACGGTCCAGTGGCAGAGGCCGTGAGCTTGTGGCTGAGGTGGATAAGAAAGTTCATCGGTGGACTTCAGTCAGCTTCGGTGAACTTGGTTATCATGTGAAAGGTTGTAAACGCACTTGGGAGTCTTCTGGTATTGTGATCGCTCACGTGACCAGAGCGTGGCTCTCCACTTAAGAGTTGTGGGTTCAATTCCCGCGATGGTGCAACTAAAATGTAGTGGTCAAGTTGTATTATTGGGACAGCTGCTGATCAGTTGTTATTATGAGACTGTTACTGTAACAGCTTTTCTTTATCGAATTAGTTAGATCGTTGAAAGGAAATAAAATGAAATTTATTGCAAAGTCAATTTAACATTTTGATCTCATAATAATTTTCCGCGATATTTGAACTGCGATAGCTTGGTTCTTGAGCTGCGACCTGGTGGCAAACAAACATACAGCAAAGTTTCTGTTCCTGTTATTTACTCTTGGATGATCATCATCATTTCGGCTATGATGTTCACTTCTGGATATAAGCCTCCCTTAATTCGTACTCTTAATTCGATTACATGGGGGGTAGTTGCCTATACTCGCCACGTTTGGCAGGCGGGCTGGCGGGCGCATCCACGGGAAAGATGGTTGATAGCGAGGTGCTACTCTTTCTTCGACACCCCACGGATAGGAAACCCTAAAAAGAACATAATTGGACAGTTTGATCATTTTTTTGTGCTGTTTAATTTTGTGTACAGACGGAGATTCAATGAACGAGCGCCGCGACGCGACGCAGACGGCGCGCGTCGAGCTGTGCTGGGTACTGCTGCCAATGCAGCAATGCTGCAATGTATCGGCCTATGATGATGGCGTCAGGCGCCAAGGGGCCTGCACTCTGTACTTCATTGAAGTATCAGATTAGGATATTGAGTTTTTTTTGGTGAGCGTAATTGTTTATCTCGTGACTTTAGTGTGAAGACTCTGTATAGTCTTTTTCTATGAACCCTTTTTACAAATCTTAGTTGAGAAGGTACATTGACTGTTTCATACAGTAACCGAGATAAAAAGATAGTTCAAATAATACACCTTATGAAAGCAATAAGGCGTAAGTAAATAGATTTTCGATTGGTTGTTTTTCATAGTTGAAAATAAGGCTGTAAAAGTTGCAATTTCAAAGCGTACTTATGACTGTGCATACGTTAGAGAAAGATTCCTTCGGGTCATGTATTGGTGTAAGTTGATAATGATAAAGATTTTGCTAATGATGAACAAATTTGAGTTGTTGGGTAAAGTCTCTACCTACCGTACTATGAGCGAATATGAAGTTGACCGTCCAGTTATTACGTAACCAGTAACTCGGACTGTATCAAGTCCGTTTTATGTTCGGTGGGCGTTTGACTGGCGATATGGGACTGGGTCTATGAGTAATGAGGTTGACCGTCCAGTTATTTCGTAACCGGTAACTCGGACTATATTAGGTCCGTTTTATGTCAGGAGGGCGTTTGACTGGCGGTCTGGGACAATGAACCTTGTGAGTTCTATGTCTATGAAATTGGGTATGGTAGTGGAGTTAGAGATTTTACTAGTTTATTTGTGTTCAGTTGTGTTACAGTTCCTACAGTTTTAACATGATTTAAGTAACATGACCCAGGGTATCATTCTATGTCAAAAAAATTTTTAACGAGAATTTTATTTGAAAGATTATTTGAAATAAAATTACATTGAGATCTGAAGTTTATTTTGATGATTTTTGGAGATTGGTCAGAGTTGGCCGAGCGAAAGGCTCGTGATATTGCAGCTGGTTTTCTCTTTTGCAGAAGCATCACACGGGACGTGTGGCTTATCAGAATGGCCGTGTCGGAGCCGGATATGAATATGGACACAAAACGAGACGGAAGCGCGCCCCCAAGTGGCAAAATGGCGCAACTTGTCTATGGCGCGCTTTGACATGACTTGGGACTTTCTCGACGAGACTGAATTCATTCGTGATTTGGTCGCCAAGTTGAGATGTCTTGAAACGTGTTATGTTTCGTTAGTGTCAATACTTGTAAAGTAAAGTAAAGTGAATTTAAAGTAAAGTAAATTCATAAAGTGTAGTGAATAGTGAATTTATAAAGAAATTGTGATTACGAATAAACAAGTGATATTGTTACTCTGTTCTCTTTTCACGATTTACCCACGAAAGCCCACAGTATCCGAAGGAATGTTATTAAATCATGAGAGCCCTTTCGACACATATAATAAATCTGTAGAGGAGTCGTGTCTGTACATTGAAGATATTTGAGAAAAATTATTATAGGGGACCTTTATTTACGCCATAGTACCCAAAACAATGATTTTTGAAATTTTTGTCTGTTTGTCTGTTTATCTGTTTGTCTGTTTGTCTGTTTGTCTGTGGGTTTGTGCACGCTAATCTCAGAAACGGCTTATCCGATTTAGATGTACTTTTCAGTAATATATTGCGGCAAGCTTCACTTAACATTTAGTGTTTGTTTCATGTAAATCAGTTCATAAATAAAAAAGTTATGACAATTTAAAAACATCATGTCGTACTTGCTGGACATTTGTAGGAAGCGCGCCGGCCCGGGAGCCGCGCGCGCCGTTTCTTATTCACAGCGAACGCACCGGGGGAAAATGGCATTCGATAAAAGTGAATTTCATTTATTTATATTAGTAAAAAGGGTTTTTATATTATTAAAAAGGGTTTGTAAATACAACAATTATTTTTGTATAGGCGTAGGATAGTTTGTTTTTAAGTAAACTATTATACAATATACCTACCTAATAAATAGAATTTTGATTTACACGCAATAGAGTTAATCTAAAAAAGTTAGGTCAATATAACTTAGATTTATGTATTTCTTGATCATTTATTTCTTAGTTTTTATACTAGGTAGGACAATCTAAGTTTTTTTCCTTGACTTTCTTTATTACGAAAGTTTTTTGTATTAAAATCAGTTACGGTAAACGGTAAGTAGTGAACTCAAAAAAAAAAAAAATTTATGGTTTCGCAATTTATCCTTTGTCAGCACTAAATTCAAACTTTGTTGCTTCATTTTTCTTTAAAGATTCAGAGTTCCGGGGAAGTAGAAGAGTTTTAACCCTTTAGGTTTTGATTCCCTTGCAATTGTCGAAAATGACAAAAATTTCTTTTGGTTGCGGTGGCTACGAAGTCTGATTTTTTCACAGCTTCAAGGGACAGTTATAGATCCTAAGTATTTGATATGCTTTTTAGCTTGATCCCTACACGTGTTTTTGAGATAAAGGGTTTTGCAATACAGACAGACAGATGGACCACGAAGTTAAATCCCATACTAAATTAACGAGAAAAATTGGCCGGGCTTATACGGTGTATCCGAATAACTTCTCTACTATCTAGGTACATGTTGTTCGGGGCCTACTTCTTTTGCTGAGCTCCGAAAGGATGGTAATATACCTAATATACCCTACATACAAGCGGCTTGCCGGGCATGTCACTAATATAACTGGATCGGGATCAACATTGGCAAGTACCTATTAGCGAAAGTCCTCAGCGGTTGCGCCATTTGTTTGTAGTCATGATGGTGTTCTGTGTACTTTTTGATGCTGAGCAGTTATGTCTGACTATTCAAGATATAATTACATCTATTGGGGGTAATCCTATGTCTTTATATGGCATGTCCAAGCCATTATTTGACAGTAAACTATTATTATTACTTCATCGGCCTACTTCTTTTGCCTATGCACGTCTATTGTTAAAAATGTATGTTATTAAAACACTTTTCCACGCGTACGAAGTCGCGGGCACAGCTAGTTGTCAATGTATTCCCAGAATGTCTCTCGCTGCTCTTAATTTGTACCAGGACTTCCAGATTGAGGATCATAACGGGATATAGGCTTATAACGGGCTTAGTTGTTATAGTGACTCTATTTAACAATGCATAAGGCTTGTGCATGACTTGCGTCAGCTGATTCTGAACCCTTCAACTACGGGCTAACTCACACCGAGACGCAAGTGAAGAACAGAAAGCTTAATTTTTGTTGCTATCCGAAAAATTAGTAGAAATGTGGCGAAAGAACGATAAGATAAAGAATATTTGATGCCTTCACAACTAGTATCAGGTGCTGGCGAATCAAACTCGAGGGAATAATTTTTTTTTAGTATGTTTTTATATTCAAGCAGTAAGTATATTATAAACAGCTCATTTAATGATGGTAATCAGAATGTACGGTATAATAAAGAAGTAAAGTAATTATTCACCCAAAAAGTGCTTACAGCCATTATGTCGTATCAAGTTTTATAATTACGGGTTGAAGTTTTTATAATTACGCGATTCACAGCGAAGGCAGCGTAGCAGAAAAAGGACTTGAGTATTTTTCAGGGCGAAAAGACCACTCAATCATTTTTGCTGGTTTATTTACAAAACTGAACCTTGTATCATAGATATTAAGTCTATATTTATCTAGAAACACCACACGCCAAAATCCCTAACCTAAAGATACTTCATGTTCAAAATAAAGCCTTCTAAACATAAATATAGAGTGTATATCAGCTTGCACGCCAACGACCTTGAACCAACACGTATCTGCAGAAGTAATGATGTAATGCAACTCACCGGCTAGAAACGCCACGTCATCGAGGTCTTGGTCCACCATGTTGCGCCAGGCGGCTGCTGTAGAACGTTCAATCAATCAATCAACTTTAACAAGTAATACGGCGGATACTGAACGATAATTAAATCAAGTGACGCTCACATGCTGTCCTTGTCATTCTCCAAAAAGGTGACAGTGACAGAGGAGGGTGCACTTTAATTAGAGTTCCATTATTCGGTCGATAGTGTTAGAAGTCGGGTATAAACAAATTAATATTCAGAGTTGGGTTACGTCCGCACTGTAACGACTCCGCGCGGGTACTGCAGAAAGTGAATAGGTTTATCGAGTCGGCAAAAGAATCGAGTAAACTAGAACAGCTGTGGAACGCGGGAAGTAAGTTAAGCTTACATATTTTATGTCCCTATACTCATATGTACTAGCTTTTCCCGCGACTCTGCGTGAAATAAAACATCCGATTTTGAAACGTTCTTCATAGGTGTTCTGGCCCTGATTCAAGATGCCATCGCTACTTATCGGTAACGAAGTTCGAAAACAAAATGTATGGGATTTGTGATAAGCTTCGCTAAATGATAATTCGTATGTCATATAAAGAAGCTTATGTCAAATCCCATACATTTTGTTTTCGAACTTCGTAAGCGATAAATAGCGATTGTTTTTAGCTCCGATTGCTTTTAGTGTCATATAAAATATAAATGGCATATCCAACACAGATTTTTTTAAATCGGACCAGTACTTTATAATTAAAAAAAGAAACACGCTCTACAATTTTGTAAACAGGGTTCCAAATCGAACTATACGAGAATATCACGCATATTTGTAGGACCACACTATTTATCAACATTTTGTCGAATAGGGAGAGAGAGACAGAGGAGTAGGTACTCGTAATTGTAGGACCACAATATTAAACACCAACTTGTCAAGTCGACAGAGGGTAGGACCACACTATTTGTCACCATTTTGATCTTGTCCCGTAGAGATAGGTATAGATAGAGGGAGATAGAGCAGTACTCACCCTTCGCGGAGCCGTTTCTGTCGGCCTTGTACTTGCCGATTGGCTCCATTTGAATTCCATCCATCTCACGCCCCCGGCATGCCTGTTGTCTGCAACAGATATTACTATTTGACCTCTGTAGCTCAGTGGTTGAGGAGCTCAATACGAAGGTAGCGGGTTTTAATATCAAATCAAATTTTTTTATTCAGTATAAATATTTGTTTCACGATTCATGGATGTGTAGGTATAATGTAATAAACAACATATTATTATGTATTTCGTATATCATAAAAGTATTTACAATAACAGAAGATAAATACACTATAAAACTGGAAATGCAAAACATGTGAAATAAACATCGCGCACTGAACGCAAACTTTCTGACAATAGACAACAAAACAATTGTCATCACACAACTGGCAGGTAAAAGTCATACATCATGTGTAATGGACAATGCGTGAACAGCCTGTAAACATTGTACCCCATAATTGTACGCCCTGGGGGTGACAAGTGTCGCAGGTGGGGGTACTCCCGTAATTACACCGCAGCTCGCAGGGCTGACACTTGGGAGTTTTCTTTCTTTTTTTTTCTTTAATGCATGCCATTAAAGAAAAAAAAGTCACCACCACTTTGTGCATAGCCAATGACAAACGGCGCTTGCGAGTTCTTGTGTAAACTAAAGGTACGATTCCACCAAAATAGTGTTCAGAACATTTGTTAGCCAACATTCTTTTCAGAATTCCAGCTGTGCCAATTTGTATGTGTTCCAATTTGTTAATGTTGCGTTAGCGAGTCCACCGGAACAAACATCTGTTACGCACAATGTTCGCAACAGTTCAGGACACCGGTGGAATCGCACCTTAAGCCCCTGATTCAAGATGTCATTACCATTTATCGATTACGAAGAGCGTAAATAAAATGTATATTTGACATATGATTCGCTAAATGATAAGCGAATTCGTGTGTTATTAAGCGAAGCTTAGGTCAAATACCATACATTTTGTTTTAGAACTTTGCAATCGATAAACGGCGATGTCTTTTTGAATCAGGGCCCGGGTATACATAATACTTTTTGTTTCTTCGACGAGATTCGTACCCGCGCTTCCGGCTTGAGCACACGCTTAACCTCTGCACCACTGGGGGCTGATTCAAGATACCATCGCTTATTATCGCTTACAAAGTTCGATAGCAAAATGTATGGGATTTGACGCTATATGACATACCAAATCGCGATCATTTAGCGTAGCTTATGTCAAATCATGGAATAACAAAATGTATGGACATTTTGCTATCGAACTTTGTAAGCGATAATTTGCGATGGCATCTTGAATCAGCCCCCCGAGGACGTAAAGCGAGACCTTTATAAAAACGATATCTATATCAGAAAAAAAAGTAAAAAATAAAGGAGGAAAAAATTATAGGACATCATATTTTACTTGCTAATGGTGTCCTATTTTTTTACTTTTTATTTACTAGTACTTTATTATCTACTTACTCTGTGCTAGTACCTAGTCACTAATAAAATTCGTAGTAAATACAAGTTGTTAACATTTTATTCGTAAGGAATATTTTATGGCACATCATTTTATTTGATCGTAAAGCTTAAAACGGCCATTCTCCGGTAATAAATTTTTACGTGTCCCGGGCTTGTCTACTCTGTATTATTGTCATATTCATCTATGTTTTCTTTTTATTTGATAGATAGCATCCGTATCTATCTGTAAACAAAAATATAGGCATCTGCTTTAAGTGATTAATACTAAATTATTTTAAGTTGCGTTGAAAAAGCACTTTTTTCTAATTACCGTAACGTGTCCCGACATCAACTTGATCTGAAAACTTCCTTGTAATTTTTTTTACGTACATATTTACTTTAATCCAATTAACTTTCTAAACAATACAAAGGATCGTGTATCGCATAAAAAAATATCGACTTAATAGGTCCAGTCTATAAATAATTATCCTGTAATAATAGCGTGTCCCATCGAATGTTCTAATTACCGTAACCCACACTGTTCTTGGGTGCACACTCCAAAGCTACAGGATTTAGGATATCACTGCCGCACGTGTCGCGACACCTCCGTGTGTGCCACGGCCCGACAGCCATCACAGGTCGTTAATGTTTGTGTGCCGCCAGTGAAGCACGTAAGTATATAATTACCGTAGCTTTGGTAATAGACTTTTCTAATTACTGTTGTTCTTATTTAAATATTTAAAATTTAAAATAGAACTAAGTTTATCATATAAATCTAGACAGTACTTTGGCCTACGTAAGTTGTCTCAAGACAGTTTTTGCAAACTTTATTGGTTTTTGAAATTTTTAAGAAAATCTAACTTTTTCTAATTACCGTATACTAATTACCGTATATTTCTAATTACCGTTGTATGAAAAATGAATACGTTTTATAAGGGTTCAAGGGTTCCAGTGGTAGTATAAGGGCACAATGAAAGGCCACCAAGTCATAGTTCCTCAAGACCAGATCTACCTGCAATGCGAAAGTTAAGCTGTAATGCGCAATTCATGTATCAAGCAATTGATATCAATCGATTTTGCTAGCAGGTCCGACCACGGCCCTACCTTGACCATTTTTGTACCTATACATTTCTGGATTTCAAATTGAATTTGTTTTCTTGTTTTTTCCGAAGTCGGGTTATAAGTTTTTTAAACTTTTATTTTTTTAGGTAGATCCTACTTATTGTTCAAATAAATATTATTTGCGAAAATAAAACAATGTTTGTTTAAATTAACTAGTTTTACCCGATCTTTAGTTATAATTACATAATATTATGTAGAACTTATTAATCAGAGTTTTATATCATCTTTTAGATATAATAAATAACTCTTTCTAATTACCGTAACATTACATATTACATTTGTCTAATTACCGTACCCATACAATTTTTAAGTCTCATTATCTCAAGAACTATAATAAACTGTTGCATGCCTCATTAATTATTGTATTTGTATCTTTCATTAGTTTTATATTTTTCAGTGTGTTTAATCCAGATTAGTAGAAAAAAAAACGGTTACGGTAATTAGGCAAATAACGCCGATCTGGAGAATGACCGAAAAGACTTTCTCTACATAACACCAAAATACAACTATTTTATTAGTATTTTAATATCAGGATAAATAAAATATTCGACCAAAGTCTTTATTTAAAATTTTAAAAATATTTTATTTTATAAACAAAAATTTTGGGCGCTACGATGAAACATCCATACATATTACATATTATAATGACTATAACAAACATTATCATCTCGTTCATTGAAATCGATCCAGTAGTTTAGGAGCTACGATGAAACATACATACCTATTCTTAAGTCATTCCTTTAGGGTTCCCATCCAAGTCACACTTTTTGAAGGTGAAAAATAGAACAATAATTTCAATAATGCAATATGCACGTCCTACAAACAGTCGGTGACGAAATCGGTCATATTTAATCTGCGACAAAATTGGCTTGAATACTTACAGTAGGCATTATTGCCGTAGTCAGGCAAAAAAGGACTATCCTATAACATGGATAAATAATTATACAGTTTGTCCATGCCTCTACGTAATGCTACGACACGGCTAAGAGCGCTACGTGATGTAGCGGCGTAGCACGTAGCGCCTACGCCGTAGCGCGTGGCACGCTGCCAAGTGCTGTTGAGGCGTCTTCGTTGTTGAATAAAATACAGCCTTTTGTTTACTTGTCGCCATCATCATCAGCCTTAAAGCTATCAGAGAAGACTTTTATTTTAATCATTATCATTTAGTTTCTCAGACAATCCCCAATAATATTTCTACAAGAATAATATGGTTTCCCGCGCGTTTCAACTGCAGCTTATTACATACGTATATATCTATCGCCACCGTGGTCTAGTGGTTCAGAACTTCGCTCTTGACCCGGAGGTCGTAGGTTCGATTTTGTTTTTCGTGGTTGTTTTCTAGTTTGGTTAGGATAAATTTTTCTAGTTTGGTGAGGACAATCAGCAGGCTGATCACCTGATTGTCTGACAAGGAAGATAATCCATGCGTCGGATGGGCATGTAAAAAGTCGGTCCTGAGCCTGATCTCCTGCCAGTCGTGTTTATCCGTTATCTTTCCCACTGGGCTACGAGAGTGAAGGAAGAGAGAGTGCTTATAACGGGAAAAGAGCAGTCACTATAACTTTGGCATATGATTATACTAGCTTTTCTCATTCTAGAAATGTAAATTTTCAACATATAATAACATTGGTAAAGACATGAAACATACAAAGTTTGAATGTCGTAGCTATTATACTTTAGATTTTATCAACGTCTAAAAACCCCAGATTTCGTCACTGACTCATTTATAGATCATCAAAATTCATAAGGTACTTCCTGAAAGCTGATATTATTTATGTAAGCTGTTATTGCTACAAAACCACCATAAAAATGATTAAAATATAAATGCCGCCATTTTGAATCCAATATGGTGGACGGTACAAAATGGATGTTTACTATACGGATCTGATCTTTAATACATAAAAGGAATAAAATATATACAAGTATATAAAAAACCTACGACCTACTTTTTGTAGGACCGATAATCGGTCAGATTTTTGCTCCATATAATTTCTATCCGACTTTATTTATTTTGAGTGCGTTGCACTACTGAAATCAGTATGTTCTATTTCATTCCGATTATTAATGCCTGCTACGGCAGCCGGTTGTAACAAATTGCTGTCTGTATAAATTACAAAATATGTAAAACACGTGAAATCGGTTATCGGTCCGATAGTAGTCACCGGCAGTTTTCAGTCGTATACGAAATTTTTTTACTGCGAATGTTAATCGATTGTTAGGAAATATTCACATTTCGTATTCATAATTAACCAGCTTACAAAAATAAATGAAATCCTATCAAAAACATTTTCATGTAAAAATGTTGCCAAGACGAGGTGAAGTTAGGGAGATGTAAGGGCGCATAGATCATGAATTTTGGTTCTACATGAGATCTGACCACTTTTTGATAGATTTTGATTAAGATGTAGTGTAGAGCTTGGCTTTATACGATATCTGATAACTTTTTCAGAGGGTAAGCTATGTAGGCTCATCTTGGCAACATTTTTACATGAAAATGTTTTTGATGGGATACGTTATACAAGAAGGTCGGTCACAAATAATATCGAGCAAAAATCTGCCCGATTATCGGTACTACAAAAAGTATGACGTGGACTAGGCCTTATACAAAATCAATTCCATTCCGTGTTGCAGTGCAATTGGCAATATCCGATCGTGAATATTTTCTGTTTCCATTTCCGAACGCTCAACTGTCGGTGCAGTAGTTATCCCGCGGAAATAGACGTGCCAGACGCGGGGTACATTTTTAATTATGGAACATGTTTTTGTTTCTTTTTTTTGCTTTTTTAGGGCACCCAAAGTGAAAAACGGGACCCATTACCGTGGACTAATAATACTATTAAAATAATAAAAAAAAAAAAATAATAATAAAAAAAACTTTTACAGACTTAAATATATTATTGCTGTCTGTCGCCAGGCTGTATGTACAAAAACCGCGATTTAAAGATATTTGAAATTTTTACAAATCATGCATTTCTGTTGTCGCTGTAAAAAATACTTTAAAGATATACTTGAATTGAGAAACCTCCATCTTTTTGGAAGTCGTCTAAAAGAAAATACATAATTATAACAAATATTTAAAGGGGGATCCCATGCAACAAAATTTATTTGTTGCGTTTCCTTTCAAGCGCGAATACGACTCGCACTTGGCTGTTTATTTACTTAAGATTTGTTTTATATAACTAATTAATAATTTATTTATTAATCTAAAAGTTGTAATGTTTTACAATACAATTTCAGTTGTAGTGACGCGCTGCAACGCACTTAACAAACGTCACGTTGTTTCCAAATGGAAAAGTTATTTACTTTAAAAATACTCAAAACTAAAAATCTATATTACCTTTCTAATATAGGTAGATAAAACTAGGTAATTTGTAAGATACATAAAAAACATAGTTTTCGAGATCACGTGTTCAACTCCTAGTGCGACGTTTGTAGAGTAGTAAGAGCTTTTCATACAGGATATAGCTTTATATATTTAAACATAATAAAATTACTAAGTATGTTCCATAGTAATATAGCTTAAACATTTGATATTTTCATCCCTATATAGGTTCTGAGGTAATGTAAGATTCTAGAAAAAGTCAATACAGAGCTCTACATGTTTTTTTATTTGACCCTTGAAGCAAGCGATACATTTTTATTTTATTTTGGCTTGGCTCAATAGCTACTATATAAAACTACTTACCAATCGACCGCGAGGTTCCGAAAATAAATAAACACAATGTTTTTAGTCCCTCTTATTAATAAATTATTTTCTCAATTTATAAAAAGCGAATATATTTTTCACAAATACGAACGTCAATTTTGTAACGCGCAAAATGGACACTGAGCGGAAAATGCCAGGAGAAATCGATTTTGCGCGGGAAAGAGAGTGCTCGAGGGAGGGAGATGAAAAGCGCATGTCTGCATAAGTGTGAGGGAGCTAGAGAATGTTTTTGCTCTCGCAAACGAGGCAGGCCATGTTTTGTTTGTGGGTGTGTTGAACCCTCGAAAATAGGGATCGGAATGGAGTTACTACGGTTTTTCGACTTTACTTCTCGTTTTGGTCACAAAAATGTTATTTATATGGTACACAATGTTTTCGATGCATTATATTATTATGGTCATTTGTTTACAATTTTTTTTAAATATATTAAGTCGGTTTCGTTTTAATTACTTTTATTTATTTTCGTTGGACCCATCATAGACGCTGTTTTATTTACTTTGTATTTTAATGTTAGACAACATTTTTTACAGTAAATGCTTACTTCTATAAATCGAATACTACACTACGCGTCATCCACAAAACGTTTTTTTTTTTTTTTTAATCTATTTATTTATTTAGGGATTTTGACCCAAAGATATGTCAATCCCATTGTACCCAATACAATATTAATTTACACAAAACGTTTTATTACTTTTAAGTAATTGTGACTTTTCAATTCTAGTTATCTACATTCGAAAACTCACTACATTCGAGTTGGATTCGTAACCCCGTGGTAGCGTCGAGTGTGTTTTCACAGTTGTTAGTCCAGTATCCGTGTAGTCTGTAGATAACTGGAGCAGTAGGGACAACGTGAAGGGCCTGACACGTCGATCCTTAACATTAGGCGTTTTAAAAATAGAACACCGCGGTTTTATATTTTTTAATGAATTAAAATAAGTATTTATTTTAATCTGGCGTACGTATTTTAATTAGCACAGTCGAGTAAATGTACAGGTAGATTTGAGGCTTAGATTATTTAATTATTTAATGGAGGTTACAATTTATTTAAATAATAATACCTAACTAGATTTTTTTAACAAAATTAAATAAAAATAACATACCTGTATCGTATATTTAAACTGAATATAGTTACACCTAATTAGAATTAATTCTGTAAAATGATTCCCTTTCTTGTATTTTGTACCTATATAGAAATAATCACCCTCCATCATTCATCTTAATTTGGTAGAGCTTTAATAAGACTACGTGACGGTACATAAATTTTAATAATTAGGTTTTCTTCCGATATTTACATAACTGATTTGCATTTTCAATAAGCATGTCCTGATTGCAATCGGGCGAGAAAATAGGTAGCTGTATGTTTACATTTAATGCGACTCTCGCACAAAAATAGGAATAGTAAATAAACAAAACGTGCTAAGCTACGGATTTCGGAATGTGTTCTCGAATTTAATAGGGATCAACCCCTCGCCCTGTGTCTAGTAAAGACGAGCAATTATGGAGAGTGATAAGAGTCATTTAGACCCGGGAGACAGCCTAGGTACTTAATTGGCTGCAGTTATGACACAAAACTACTTCAGCTTTGCGTATGAGGGTAAGATTCGATGATATGGCTCTCTAGGGGATATACATGTAGTAGGGGAATACGACATTAAATTGTGTAATTTGATTTTCTTATTTTATAAGACCCAGGCCAAGTTTTTCGACCCCTAGATCCTAAAATAATATAGGGTGAGTTAGTAGGAACAAGTCTCGTAAAATATGTAAGAGTTGGTTACAAACATCGTTTTGCACGTTTATAAAAACACATACCTATTATAACAATATTATTCTATTAATTTACAAGAGAATGAAGATGAAAAAAAGGTGTATAATGTTACAATTTCCAATCAGAATTGCGGTCAAAACGCTTTCCACAAGATCAGTGTAAGATGTGATTCTAATTATTACAAATAAATTATAATTGTGAGAATTTATGGTAATGGTATACTATCTAATAATGGACTTTTATGAAAAAATATTTTATATACAACTCCTAAGTATTCAATTTTGAAAGTATTATTTTATCCGTTTCAATATTTCTCCTGTGAACGTTATAAGATATCATGTACCATTTTTAATCAATTTAGTTTGAATTGACGAAGGTAAATTATTTAGTTTAACAATAATATTACGGACGTATATTATAAACAAATATGTACATTGTATCAGTACATATTTGTATTTAATGCTTTACTTTGACTTTACTAGAATGGCTACGTCGTACATAATTGTAAAGAAAAAAAAGCTACCTAATTGTCAACGTCATTGTTGGGTTGTTGACATCTATCAGTTTCTTGTCATTGTCAGTTTCTTGGCGACCACAGTTTGATCGGTAAACTCACGCTTGTTTTGTGTTTGAAATTATACATTGTGATTAAATAGTGCGAAAATTTGTGTTTTACCTTATACAACTGAGTTATTAACAGTGTTGCATTGAGATATTAAACAATTACAATAAACAAACAATGGCGGTAAGTAAAACAACATTAACGCGCATAAAGTATCATAATATCGATATTTTCTCCTACCGCGTGCTTAAAATGTGTTTCATTGTGTTAATTTATATAGTTTTTAGCTTGTAACAAAAGCATTTACCTTTACAGTCTATAGCAGCCGCTCAGGTACAGGAAGTTCGATCTATTACTCGAATCGAAAGAATTGGCGCCCATTCACACATAAGAGGCTTAGGTTTGGACGATGCATTGGAACCGAGAGCCGTCTCCCAGGGTATGGTGGGACAGAAGATGGCGAGAAAGGCCGCTGGAGTCATTCTACAGATGATTCGAGAAGGTAATATTAATTCAATATATTAGTTGCCATAGTTACGTTTAGGTTATGTTTTGCCGGTCTCGCCAATAAAGGCCTGAATACACAAGCAGTACTTATTTTAAAACGCCATAAAGCTATTAAATATGCAAAATAATTATGAACATAATAACATTTAGGCACCTGCATAATAATCGGTACCATTTTTGAGGCAAATAAACAAATGTTAATATGCTGAGTAGTCTCTTGTCATTTAGTTCATGTTCAATTAACTCATGAAATAAAATAAATAAAAATAATTTCAATTTTGGATCAATATAAATACAATAATCTGGTGTAGTACACATTTCCACTCAATTGCCATAAATTGTGTATAATATTTATGCATTCTGTTTTTTAGGAAAAATAGCTGGTAGAGCAGTATTATTGGCAGGCCAGCCAGGTACGGGTAAAACAGCTATTGCCATGGGGCTGGCACAAGCTTTGGGACCTGACACACCTTTTACCAGCATGGCTGGTAAGTATGCTATTTCTACTTTTACTAATATTTTCAACATAATATATTTTGTTCAGGTCCAATGTTATCTTAATGCATAAACAAAAAGATTATGCAACACCTACAGTAACAAATGAACATTTCTTACAGGCTCTGAAATATACTCACTAGAGATGAGCAAAACAGAAGCTTTGACACAAGCCATCAGAAAGTCAATTGGAATAAGAATCAAGTAAGTTCTATTTAAATTAAATTAAGTTATTGAATGCATAGTAAATTTATTTCTTTTTGGACTAAAATAAGAATTAGTACAAAAACATTTGAGTTTTAAGCAATTAAATTATCTATCTCTTTTTTGCAAAACAATATTTGTATGCAGGTAGGTGTAATGTCTATGTATAGTATGTCCGAGATATATTTAACCTGAATGTAAACAAACCCGTCTATGACACAACCAAAGACTAGTCAGTGATGTCAATTGGCCATTATGAATATAATGATTTTTGTTTTCTATGAATCCATAGACTATAAGGCTTGTATTCTACAAATGGTGTCAAAATGGCGTATTTTTTCAGTGAAAGATTTTTATGTTTAAACATATTAATTATTGTTTAATTGTTTTAAAATGTATTGGAAAATGAAGTGTAATCCTTTAATATACCTGTGAAAGTGTTGATAATTGTGCACAATAAGTGAATATGTGAAAATTTTGGTGTTTTTGGTTTGTTTATGTTCAGGTTAAATTTATCAGGGACAAACTATATGAGTGGCACCAACACCCTGCAGTGCCTGTGCGTGAAACCCATACAGTCCCTTTAATGAATCTCCATGTTTCATGCCTGTTTTTGTGTAATAATTTTGGTTGTGCCGCATTTGTTGTCATAGTGCCTATTTGCTTCACACATTTTGCGCATACCTCTTGATATCTTGCCATACCTACCAGTCACTTTACACTGCACTGATATTGAAAATAATAAATGTTATTTCAGAGAAGAATCAGAAATAATTGAGGGTGAGGTTGTAGAGGTTGTAGTGGAGCGCGCAGTGGGCAGCGGGGGAGCTCGGTCTGGCAGGCTCACCCTCAAAACAACAGACATGGAAACTAACTACGACATGGGCACAAAGATGATTGACTCGCTAATTAAAGAGAAGGTATGTAATAAAATGAGAGAGAGGTAGGACTTGGAAGTGTGGTTACTTGAATTAATTTAGTTCAATCAATTGATGGTGGAAGGTCGGTCCTCGTGTTGGAATAAGAAAACATATTGTTTTTAAGTTAAGTTAGGCCAATGCAGGCTGATCACCTAATTGTCTGACAAGAAGTCGGTCCTCTACTTCATATTATATTCAATTAACCGTTCCACTGGGAAATGATAATAAAAGGTGTGGATAGTATTATTACATATTATATACAAGATTCACTTAGTCAGACTGGTCCCAAAAAAATGTCTATAGTCTCCAGTTTTAAGAACTCAAATTGCTTTGTACTAATAACACCCACAAATCATATTTTAAAGGTTTTATTTAACTAAATAGTTATGCGGAAATTAATTTCAGGTGCAAGCTGGAGACGTCATCACTATTGACAAAGCGACAGGGAAGATCAACAAACTCGGCCGCAGCTTCGCTCGGGCACGAGACTATGACGCCACGGGTATGTTGCAATTGTTTCAAATTCCTAGTACTGAAATGCCGAGTTGAGCTCACCCATTCACAATCTATCACATTTACTGGTTGATGGAACGACAAGGACAGCATGTGAATCTGTGGGTAGGAAATTTGGAAATGAGTGGCAGCGTTATTCGGATTGTAAATAATTATTAACAAGATTTCTGTCAATTCTATTTATTGTTAAAAAATACATCTTACACATGTACATTGTACAGACCAAAATGTCAAGCGGAAGAAGACTGTGGCAATATCAAATGTCAAAATGTAAACTTAATATAAACTTAACAAATAAAGAGGCACAGGCAAACATCTGTACAGCCACAATATAAAATTTGTCCTTAATAAGCATTTCCGCGGTCATGGTTATTAACTGAAAACTGCGCAGCCAAGCCTGACGAGTAGAACTACCCTGCCTGAAATACTTTGGGGGAGGATTGTGTCAGTTGTAATGGCACTGCATTCAGTGTCGGTAGTCGATTTCATTGAAACCTGGCCAGCTACGCAGGAGTCATTTTATAGTGCCCAAGTGTGTGCGCAATACACAAAGATAAGAAAAAAAGAATCTCGCTTCCTTTTACTCTCACAGTAAACCGACACGACTGGCGAGAGAACAGGCGCAGGATCGACTTTTTACATGCCCATCCGAAGAAGCATCTTGTCAGGTGATCAGCCTGCATTGTCTGAACCAAACTTAAAAACAACATTTTTGTTGTTCTAACGCGGAAATCGAACCCACGACCTCCGGGTCGAGAGCGAAGCTCAGAACCACTAGACCACGGAGGATAAATGGTATATTATGGAACAGTGTCCAGTGGTGGACGTTATAGCTGATCGGAAGACGATGTAACAATATGTTCGATTGGCAGGTCAACAGGCGCGCTTCGTGCAGTGTCCGGAGGGCGAGCTGCAGAAGCGCAAGGAGGTGGTGCACACCGTCACGCTGCACGAGGTCGACGTCATCAACTCGCGCACGCACGGCTTCCTCGCGCTCTTCTCAGGTAAGAAAGAAAGAATGAAATGAAGTTTATTTTTCAAGACACATAAAATAAATATAAATTACGGGAATAACAAACAATATATACTTTGCTCAAAATCAATGTGATCTTAGCTCGGTATAAATAAAACAATCTCAATCGAAATCTCCACTTGAGAACCTATTTGTTGGACGTGTTTTTGTGTGTATCTGTCTGTGCCATCGTAGCAATCAAACGGATGAACCGATTTAGATGTTTTGTTTATTGTTTGAAAGCTAACCTGGACCTTTATTCAATTGCTATTTCTTACGAAGTTCGAAAACAAAAATGAATGGTATTTGACATAAGGTTCGCTAAATGAGAAGCGACTTCGTATACGTATTATCGAACTCCGTCAGTGATAATAGCCATTGCATCTTGAAATAGAGTTCAGATCGAGAACTCTCCAATAATTCATTTTCGTCATCAGTTCGATCACTGCTTTAATTTTTTTTTTAATTAATTTCGAAAATTCTAATTGTGTTTATGCTTAAGTTTATAATGCCCTCTTTCCCAGGCGACACGGGCGAGATCAAATCGGAGATCCGGGAGCAGATCAACGGCAAGGTGGCGGAGTGGCGGGAGGAGGGCAAGGCCGAGATGATCCCCGGCGTTCTGTTCGTCGACGAGGTGAGTGCCAGGCGACCCGGCGACATCTACTGCCCTCTTCCCCGGGCGACACGGGCAGGGCGAGGTGGCGGAGTGGCGGGAGGAGGGCAAGGCCGAGATGATCCCCGGCGTGCTGTTCGTCGACGAGGTGAGTGCCAGGCGACCCGGCGACTTCATCACTGCTGGACATAATCATCTCCCAGTGGTTTTCCAGTGAGACCAGTCTTTCGCGGCCTGTACACACCAGTCGGTGTGGCCTTGCGACCTTCTTCTGGTCGTCGGCCGGGTGGATGGTATGTAAGGTTGTGACTATGGAGATGATATTAAACAACATGATCCATTCGAATCTTATTATATAATCTAATTACTCACTCACAATGTCAGCATTACATACTTTATAGGTACATACACACTTACACTTATACATTCTATGCTAACATAAACTACTACACTACAGGTAGTTTAGGATTATTTTTTTCGTGAGAAGCCATTTTAATATGACTACAATTTGAATAAAATCTTTAATGATATTACTTTTTCAACAATAGAGACTTTTTGGCTTTATTTTTTTTCATATTGAAAAGTTAATAACTACAAAGTATCAACTAACTACCCACTTCTGTTATAACCAAACTAATGACATATGACACCTCATTAAATAAGACCATTAGTTTAGACACTATTTTACCCATAATTTGGCATCTCATTAGAGAAAATGATTTTTATTAAGATTGAACTAGCTTACGTTTACTTTGCAGGCGCACATGTTGGACATCGAATGCTTCTCGTTCCTCAACCGAGCCCTCGAGTCGGAAACGGCGCCCGTGGTGATCATGGCCACGAACCGCGGCATCACCAGGATACGAGGCACCAACTACAAGAGCCCGCACGGCATACCGCTGGACCTGCTCGACAGGATGATCATAGTGCCCACGTCTCCGTACTCACACCAGGAGCTGAAGGAAATACTCAATATAAGGTAAATTTTGAATTAATTGAAGACATAAATGGACGAAGGTGACGAGTCGCAAAATTCTGATTTCGAGAAAATTGAGTTCGGATAGATATATTAATGGGGATTGTCCAATTTTTTTTAATTGTGCCCTTTACAAAAATATTTCGAGGAATAAAGTCAGTGATCGTTTTTCTGTATGTAAACTGAAAAAATACCCATTAGTTTCTTATATTTTTAAACAAATATGT
This sequence comes from Celastrina argiolus, assembly GCA_905187575.2. Taxonomy (NCBI): domain Eukaryota; kingdom Metazoa; phylum Arthropoda; class Insecta; order Lepidoptera; family Lycaenidae; genus Celastrina; species Celastrina argiolus. The sequence goes on from LR994597.1 coordinate 3,425,236, forward strand.
TTAAACTTAGTTTGACCTTCAATTACTTTATCACTGGAAAGCACTACTATCTTTACTTCACTTCGTATATGGATTTGAGGTTAGTATTTCTTATGACATTTAACACCATGTTGAATTTTGACAATGCCCATTATCGGTCTTGCGCCTGATCTCCCGTCAGTCATGTCGGTTATCCGTCCCACTGGGCTACGAAAGTGAAGAAATAGAGTGTGCATCTGTGATTTCTCATACAAACATGAAAGTCAAAAGTAAGTCTTTCAGCGCTGGTGCTTTCACAGTATACTCTACATAGGAGGCACATACACTGTTACATATCCACTCATTTATTTTACACCTCGTATACCCCGATTTATACTCACCAGGTGCGAGGAGGAGGACTGCCAGATGTCGGCGGACGCGCTGACGGTGCTGACGCGCATCGCCACGGAGACGTCGCTGCGGTACGCCATACAGCTCATCACCACCGCCTCGCTCGTCGCCAAGCGGAGGAAGGCCACGGAGGTACTGTGCTCGGGGGCGTATTGGTTCAGACGGGGCCTGGGTTCACCTAATCCAAACCTCCCAGAGACTAGGTCCCGATTTCACCAACGCATGTTAGTGTTAACGGCTTGTTATATTACCATGCCTTGCCTTCTCATTCATTGATAGGAATTACGAGAGGAACAACATGATATTTAACAAAGGATTAACTTTAACATTGCTTGGTGAAACACGCCCTAAGGCCCGTTTTAATAAAGAAGTCTCAAACCCAATCTCACTTGAGAATCTATTTGACAGATAAATAAACGTTTCGTTTCACTTTTAAAAATTAAGATCTTTACTTATGTTACATGTTTTTTTTTTCTTTTTTAAAACGTAAAAATATAGATGACCCGGAGGGGATGGCTAGCGGGGGCGGCGGCGGTTGCTGACTCTTCAGATTCCGCTGACACGCAAAACGATGTGTCAGCGCGCGCGCCGCCACGACGTGTGTTGACGTAGGCAGTTGAATGATCGGGTGACCCACTTAATGAATTATTACATTTTAATTGTAATTATTCACTACGTAGGTCACGGATGGTAGATTCCGATGCATCCATCTACCCCGCATCTCGTCCAGCTCTGTCTTCATACTGTTGAAGTTTTTCAACAGGCTGGAGACGTCGACGTGGTCCATCGTCACCACCGGCAGCTTGTGTAGATTTTTTGCCACAAAGGCCGGCACGTCGTCTGGATCCGTAAAAGTGTATTTCACTAAAGTAATTTATGACTTTTCTCAGGTTAGCATGGAGGACGTAAAGAAAGTGTACACGTTGTTCCTGGACGAGCACCGGTCGGAGCAGTTCCTCAAGGAGTACCAGGACGAGTTCATGTTTAGTGATGACGCCGCTGCGGGAGGTAAGTAAAGTCGAATCTCAAATCCGGCTCGAAGGGCCATGAACTGAATCCCCAAAAATAACTACTGAGTAAAAAACTTTTCTGCTATTAGATGCACGGGACGTTAGTAAAGTAAAGACATATAGAATCCTGCTCGAAGGACCATTAACTGAATCCCCAGAAATAGCTACCGAGTAAAGCCATTCTCCTAGACATATATTAATAATAATATAAAAATAATAAAGAGTGACGGCGTTGTTGCAAGTGATGTTTACCAATCAGCATTCTTAAAGCATATAATCGCATAAAAAAAGGAACCTTAATTGTTCGTAACTAATCTTTTGCTGTTACAGATGCGCCTCAATCTATGGAAGTCTCACAGTGAATATATTAAATTGTATAGACTTTAATTATTTCATATTTCTCGAAGATGAGAGTACAGAAGAAGGAATTGTTATGTTCAAAGACATTTTTACGTTTGTAAGCTTTAAAATTGAAGTTATATTTTATTAAATTGATTTCAATACCTTTGTTATTTTTTTATTGAATTTTCATCAAAACTAGGATAACCCCGGTTTCTGAGAGGCAAAAGAAGTACTTTAATCATCGTCTTATATAATGTTGTACCTAATTGTAACTTCGTTCATCAAATTGACACAGTACGACCCATAGATTAGAGTAATATAAATATATTAAAGTATGAACCATGATGAAACCGGCATCTAAAAATCGGGAGTTTTTCATACGTATAGTCTTGACTTGTAAATTTTATTGCCGAGGGAATTTAGCAACGTGGTTTAACTATACGCTTAACAAAAACTTCGTAACTACAAGCTTTAGAAGTAAAAAAAACAAAATGTCATATGTCACTATGGTCAAATGTCAGGTGTCAATGTCATTGTAGATTCTGAAAATCTTCCTCATAGCGATTCTTGCATTTTTTGGAAAACCAAATATTATAAACCAAATTCAAAATGTTCGCAATCAGAAATTTGCTTAGAACCAATACCCAAATTGTTAAGAATGTGCAGCAAAGAAATATGAGTGGAATTGCGATTCCACCAAGGAATAAGGTGTCGCAAGGCGTAAGTATTTTATCAATAATTCACTGTTTTCCTTGCGTATATCATTATTTAAACATAAAAAATGCATAGCCAATATGTTTAGGTTACTATATTAATTAGAATAATAGACTGACCTATAAATTTATCAATAATTTATCATACAATAAAATTACGTAATTTTCGTAACCTTAGAGGTTATATCAGATATTGATTTTGAAAAGTTAAAGAAAAAAGTGCTTATATTGTCTATGTATTTCTTAGCTCTTAAGCGCCACTTCTTGATAACGCTATTCTGTAGACCTCTTATAGGGCTGAAATGTGAGATACATTTTTCTAATACAAAGTATCATTGTTGTTCTTATCTTTGGATTGATCATTTATCTTTTGCACCTAAGTTGTTTAAATCCAAGAATAAAACCCAGCGATTAGTTCCGTTATTAGTCTTATATCTTGTTGGAATTTATAATTAATGTAATTAAAAGTTGTTATAACTTTAGGGACTGTACCCATCAGCCCCCTGTCTACTATGCTGTGTTAGAAAAACAGTAGTAGTAGTACCATTTTTTGTCGCAACATTGTTAAACAGACTCAATAAAACTATTATATTTCAGGAGATAATCTTCCTAGCCAGCGCCATGTTTCTGGGCTGGGTCTCCGTACCCGCCTGGGTGGTGCTCCACATCAGAAACTACCGTGACAAGAACTAAGATACCACCACTGTAGAAATTGTTTAGGATGTTTAAGTAAAAATGTATTAACTATTTAGTTTTTGTTTCATTCCTTGTATTTTATTAAACTAAAACATTGATTCCAAAGCATTTGTAAAATTTGCTAGAGTGACCATGGTCAGTATGTAGACTATTGATTCATAATCAACAGGCTGCAGGATTGAATCCCAGGTGGTGGTGTGTACTAATAAAACTATTTATTATCTTAAGTGGATCATAGTACAGTCTCTAATAGTAAAGTTTAAAATCATATCTAATAATGGATGAAATTGCCAAACTTATTATATAATGATTAATTCTATTCTATACATTTATTAATTTTTTTTATATCACATTTTGTATGATGGAATCTCAAATAAACAAAAACCAAAGGAGAATTAAGGATAAAATTAAAGGAAAGGAATCTGACTTAGCAATTGAATATAGTTTTGATTTAATGATTATTCACCCATCAATAATAAATGACTGACAAGATATATTTAATATAAGAATTACATAATTGGCTCATAATTTTAATTGCAAACACAGTTTTAGTACTGTATATTTATTACACTCTGAACCATAGAGTAAACACACTCGCTATTAAGAACAGTGGTGACAACTTGAACAAGGCTGCTGAGCTCCGGTATATTGGAGAACACTCCCGCTGCAGCCACTCATAGTCTTCAATTAGATTCCTCTCTCGAAGTATCGGGCCGAGTGTAGACAACACTCTTGCATGGTAGTCGTTTATATATTTTATCTGTAAAGTACACAAACATTAACAAATTTTGTAAATACAAAACTTATCATCTTATTATATGTACAAGAAGCATACATATTACGAATAATAATGCTTCCAATATACTCCTTATTATAAAATATTTTAACAACTGACCACTTGAAAAAGTCACTTGACAGAAAAGGAGGTCTGAATAACTATTATTTAAATATTTCTACTTGCAAGGGGTTAAAAGGAAGGAAAGTGCATTACAAACATTAAATACCTGTTGTCACTTTACCTTCACAACCTGGTATCTACATAATATGCTATATATGTGCTGCAGAAGCGAGCTGTTCGGGCAATCTACAAGCTGGCCCCCAACACTTCTCTTAGAGAAAAGTTTAAGGAAACTGGAATACTAACTGTAGCTTCTCAGTATATCCTCTCTAATATATTATATGTTAAGAAAAATGTAAACCTGTTTACAAGAAAATGTGATAATCGTAATAGAAATACTCGGAATAAGAATAAACTTGTTGTTCCAGTGACTAGACTAAGCAAAGTAAAGAATTCGTTTAAAGGCTATACGTCTATACAATAGGATCCCAGAAAACGTTCAAAATTTTTCAACTAATAAGTTTAAGAAAGTAGTCAAAGAACGTTTGTGTGCAAAAGCTTACTATAAAGTTAATGATTATATCATTCAATAGCACACCTTGGGAATAAAGTATCCCCTACAAGGCTACTTATATATAGTACATTCTATGTTATTTAGCTTTAGTATTGACATAATATTTATATGTAAATTTATACTTTTTTTTTAAAAAGAGAAATTTTCCATCTGTTTGGTAAAAGATGGCCCCATGCGAGTTTCTTACGCCGCGCGCCGGTTCTTCTTGCTGGGCTAGTTCCCGAACCGGCGCGGTGGTAGGCATCCTATAGAAACGACGTTCAGAAAACATTTTTTTGTAGAGTCAAAAAACTTAACAATTTTAGATTTCATTATGACATGGATATTATTTTAAATGAGGTTCAGTTATGTACAGTAGGTATAGTTAGATCCAAAATCCATGTCATAATAAAATCTAAAATTATTAAGTTTTTTGACTCTACTGAAAAGTTGTAGTTTTTTAGATACGAGGTTGAGAAGGCAAAGTGACGCCTTTTACGATCTCTACGGGAAAGATGGTGCTCAAAAAATTAAATCTGTACCAAAAATAATCTTACCTCATGGTCGTTCAGAAGGTTGACATCCAAACAGGCGGTCTGGTGAGGCGCTAGGGATATGGTGTAGAATCCCAGCGCTCCGATGCCGTCAAAATCACCAACTAAACCTTCAGCCTAAAAATGTACCAAATGAATAGTGCACGAGCTAAATACAAGGTGTAAAATAAATGCCATTGGAGGAGAGTAGAGTTTACGGTGAAAGTACCAGCGCTGAAAGAGTAACTTTTGACTTTCATGTTTCTGTGAGAAATCGAAACAATAATAAATTTTCCCATACAACAATTTAAAAAAACTAAATATTTCAGCGCTGGTACTTTCACAATTAACTCTATATACGGGAACCATACACACCCAAAATTAAAATATTACGCCTGTAATTCCTATAGGTCCAACTATGTCAATTTCGGGTTATTTATATCTCGCAGGGGTACAGATGTTAGGCCTCAGCCTCGAATTTCGACGGCAGCGGGGCGGGAGCAGCAGCGGGTACTCGTTACCCGCTCCCGCGCCGCTTTCGAGAACCGGTCCATTTGATTTTACGCAAAAGATCCTGCCGCTCCCGCCCCGCTGCCCGCAAAATTCGAGGCTTAGGCCTTACGCCTACGAAGACTTACGTATATATGATCGGCGTCTCTGTTGAGCTCTATCACCTCGACCAGGTCCTCGTGCCTGATGCCGTACTCGCCCACCTCGTAGTAGCCGGGCTCTGAAATTATACAAGACAATTATAGAGCAGTGACGTCATAAAGATTGTGAAAAAATATATTAAAAACCATTTCGTCACATGTAGGTGCATAATATACTTCTGCACTAGGCAGGGGCTTCGGGCAGAGGCTGTCACAAAGGTACTAATAATAAAACAAAGTGGATACAAGTGGTCCAAGATATGGAATACATTTTACATTGCGAGGTTAGGTTACTATGTGCGTGGTCGGACCCGCTAATAAAATCTGAGAGTATAAATCCGTAGAAATACGGTACAAAAATAGATCTTGCAAAATCATAATATTCGTCTGCTGTTGCTCTTGTTATATTCGATGACAAAAGCGGACCACGGCTCTACATTGACCATTTTAGTACCTATACATTTCTGGCTTTCAAATTGAGTTATTTTCTTGTTTTAGCCTTTTTAAAGGGGTCCATTTTTGCGAAGTTAGGTAGTTTTTAAAACTTTTTTTACTGTCTTTGACCTTGGCTTTCATTTTAAATGCATTTCATTTTATGAAAACATATTTAATCGAATTGAGCACAGCAAAGGCCTATTTATCTTGATGCCCCTCTGGAATCGCCGCAACATTAGATACTAAGTGATGGACGAACCGCACACAATTTTTCTCAAATGACTAATCAATCAGTATTCACTAAACTTAAGTACTCCTTCATTCTTTTAATTAATTTCGTTGCGAGTCCTAAGTAATATCAAGCATGTCCCTCGAGCACCCCTGAGATCATATCAAAGGGTTTAGAGGTTGGTTACTACTGTCCACTCTATTATCTATACCACTTAATGATAATAAAGTTTGCAGGCTACTTTGTGCCACTGTCGATTCTGGGTACACAGGAGTTGCAGTGGAATATGTGGTGGGACATACAGTATACTCTGTCTCACCGTCACTGAAGATCATGCCGGCCGATATCCCGGGGTCGGTGGCGCTGGGCGAGCTCAGGATGCCGGACGGGCCCTCGTGCACGTTGAGGAAGTGTCCGACACCATGGCCGGTGCCGTGACCATAGTTCAGCCCGACGTCCCAAAGTGCCTTCCGTGCGAGAGTCTCTAGAACGTTCCCCTGAAAAAAAAAATGGTTGTTAACGAAACAACTTGTGTCTTGTACCACGTACATTTGAAGACATGGTGATGAAGGTGATAGAAAATACTGTTTACGAGAAAATTGATTTCAAACTGTCACTTAAACATTTTAATATATTTTGTAACGTATCGAGTACATTCATGTAAAGATCCGTCTTTAGAATAAATGTACTTAATACGTTACAACATAATATCACAAAATCATTAAGGCCTCGGCGGCACGCGTGCGGTACTCTTTACCCGCTCCCGCGCCGCTGTTTTCGAGAACCGGTCCATTTGATTATACGCAAAAGATTCTGCCGGCTGCCGCTCCCGCGCCGCCACCGCTCCCGCTCCGCTGCCGCAAAATTCGAGGCTGAGGCCTATTAAGGCCTCACCCTCGAAAATTAAAATACAATTAAAATTTTTACCGAGAAACTTGACTATAAACTGTCATTAGACAGTTTATAGTCAAGGTATATGTTTCTGGGTAAAAATTTTTGCGACATATATAACCTTCATCCATTCATGTCTCCAATTATCACCCGTAAACTTAGATCATGAATTAGTTAATGAATTAATTAGCCTTAGCGACGATTTTTCCCCTAGTCAAAGTACAAGATTAAAAATCTAGCGCAAATTTGTTTTTTTGCATCTACCCTCAAATTTGTTTTTTTTTCATCTACCCTCAAATTTGTTTTTTTTTGCATCTACCCTCAAATTTGTTTTTTTATGCATCTACCCTCAAATTTGTTTTTTTTTTGCATCTACCCTCAAATTTGTTTTTTTTTTGCATCTACCCTCAAATTTGTTTTTTTATGCATCTACCCTCAAATTTGTTTTTTTTGCATCTACCCTCAAATTTGTTTTTTTTCATCTACCCTCAAATTTGTTTTTTTATGCATCTACCCTCAAATTTGTTTTTTTTTGCATCTACCCTCAAATTTGTTTTTTTTTTGCATCTACCCTCAAATTTGTTTTTTTTTTGCATCTACCCTCAAATTTGTTTTTTTGCATCTACCCTCAAATTTGTTTTTTTTTCATCTACCCTCAAATTTGTTTTTTTTTGCATCTACCCTCAAATTTGTTTTTTTATGCATCTACCCTCAAATTTGTTTTTTTTTTGCATCTACCCTCAAATTTGTTTTTTTATGCATCTACCCTCAAATTTGTTTTTTTTGCATCTACCCTCAAATTTGTTTTTTTTCATCTACCCTCAAATTTGTTTTTTTATGCATCTACCCTCAAATTTGTTTTTTTTTGCATCTACCCTCAAATTTGTTTTTTTTTTGCATCTACCCTCAAATTTGTTTTTTTGCATCTACCCTCAAATTTGTTTTTTTTTACATCTACCCTCAAATTTGTTTTTTTATGCATCTACCCTCAAATTTGTTTTTTTTGCATCTACCCTCAAATTTGTTTTTTTTTCATCTACCCTCAAATTTGTTTTTTTATGCATCTACCCTCAAATTTGTTTTTTTTTTGCATCTACCCTCAAATTTGTTTTTTTTTGCATCTACCCTCAAATTTGTTTTTTTTTGCATCTACCCTCAAATTTGTTTTTTTTTGCATCTACCCTCAAATTTGTTTTTTTTGCATCTACCCTCAAATTTGTTTTTTTTTTCATCTACCCTCAAATTTGTTTTTTTATGCATCTACCCTCAAATTTGTTTTTTTTTCATCTACCCTAAAATTGTTTTTTTTTGCATCTACCCTCAAATTTGTTTTTTTTTTGCATCTACCCTCAAATTTGTTTTTTTTGCATCTACCCTCAAATTTGTTTTTTTTTCATCTACCCTTAAATTTGTTTTTTTTTTGCATCTACCCTCAAATTTGTTTTTATATGCATCTACCCTCAAATTTGTTTTTTTTTTGCATCTACCCTCAAATTTACTACTTGCTGCCTGTTAATTCTTACCTAAATTTTACTTTCCATAAAATTAATACCTAATTTTAAATAAATGGATAAAAACTAATTTTCTCATAGATATATATTTCATTTACAAAAAGTCGGTCACCGATTAATAATAGGAATAAAATAGAGCATACTGATTGCAGTAGTGCAACGCACTCAAATAAATAAAGTCGGATACAAAATAATATGGAGCAAAAATCTGACCAATTACAAAAAGTAGGTCTTATTTTTTTATGTACTTGTATAATATTGTATAATATAATATTTCTTTTATGTATTAAAGATCATATCCGTATAATAAACATATTAGAAATCCATTTTGTACCGTCCACCATATTGGATTCAAAATGGCGGCATTTATATTTTAATAATTTTTTTGTTGGTTTTGTAGCAATAACAGCTTACATAAATAATATCAGCTCACTAGGACGTCAGGAAGTACTTTATGAATTTTGATGATCTATAAATGAGTCAGTGACGAAATTTTTAGACATTGATAAAATCTAAAGTATAATAGCTACAACATTCAAATTTTGTATGTTTCATGTTTTTACTGGTGTCATTATATGTTGAAATTTTCAACTATGTAGCACCATCCAAAACAAAGTTATGAGAGCTCAAAAAAACGACGAAACCTTTCGAGAAAAGGTAGGTAGTGCCCTTGCGCTTCACTTGGCTCGTCTTGACGGAGACACTCCCGTGCCCCCAGATATAAGATGCGGGTGATTAAACAATATAATATTATTATTATATAGATATATATTTAAGGCGAGGAATAACCGCAACTAGCGCCACTCTTTTTAAAATATATTTTACAATGACACAAAGATTGAAAGATGACACAAGAAAGTTAAAACCGTTTTAGTTATTACTTACGAGATATATTATATAATATTAGTTTAACTATTTACTTAAAGTTTGAACCGATTACTTTATTTAATAAGATCTTTGTGTCATTGTAAAATTTATTTTAAAAAGAGTTAGTAAATTTATTATTTAAGGCGAGGAATAACCGCAACTATGGCGCTAGTTGCGGTTATTCCTCGCCTTAAATAGATAAAATGCTTTGGGAAGTAGGGGTTGCACTGCGGCTGAGAGGTTATATTGGGTACCTGGGTACCTTGTTACTTTGTAAGCAAACATAATATGAGTTCTGTTATCATATCGCATATTATTTTCGAAATAGTTGTTGTATGTGGCAAAAAATATGCTTACTTACTAACAAAATCACTATTTTTTGCACAATAGATGGCAACCGTTAGTCCATCTATTTTGGGTAAATTATCTGATTGCCCTTTTTCATATCATTCATCCATCATGAAATAAAATAACAAATGAAATAAAGCAACAATTTACTGCGAAGCGTTAAGTTATGTATCCGGACGTATATACGGCGCGCGCGGGCGGCAGGAGCTGTACGACCTGTGACGTCACACTAACACTGCGCCAACGCGCGACAATTTTAAATTATCGAGATTTTTAAATGTCTATAAAATCTAAACTACTTGATATTTTGGCATGAAACAAAAAGTAGTGTATTTATATTCATATAGGCTTTACTGTGACAAAGACCAATTTCGCATACCCAGTAACATTCTCCATTGGATACAGCATCGCGACAACGCCCATTACCGTTTCGCATAAAAATTAGCGCCTTAGCCCATAAAACGATAATTTTACGTGGTAACGATGAAAGCCACATTTTTATTTTTACTTAATAAACGGTTAATAAAACAGATCAAGTCTATTTTACTAGTAGTCGGTTGTATAGTATTAAGCACTTGAGCTTATGAAAATCAGCGTTGCCAATTTTATTTGCAGCATATGCTGAGTGGGCACCAATTTGGTAAAATTTCATGTGTTTTTATTTTGTTACATTAAGTATGATTTTGTTTTATTACCAAATAAATTTCCTTTTCTTTCTTTCTTTCTTTCTTTCTTTCTTTCTTTCTTTCTATCATGCCAAGTTTCTGCTCATTTATTTCATCAGCATCGCGTATTGACTGCACGTGGTGGACAAAAGTTGGTCAGTTATACCAGAGTTTTTTACAGATTTATCAGCGTTGGGTAGAGCTACTTCTTTAGTACCTTCTACCCACTTTCTACTTACCATCACCCCCCTGGGGAAGACCGCAGTGCCCAGAAGGATCTGTCCCTGCAGCACCCGGGTAAAGGCGAGGCGCTGCTTGTCCGTGGGCGCCGCGCTCATGTGCCGTGTGCGTGTTATGTCCGTGGTGCCGTCTCTGGAACGTTTATTTAAAATAGTTAATGGAATCAGGCGTTACTTTGCGGAAATCCATACATAAAATTTGAAAGTATATTATATCTAGCAATATCCAACGAATAATGATCAACCTGCAAGCAAATGAGTGAGTAAGAACGCATTGGCATGCGTTTGATGCACCTCCGTGATGGTGGTGGGGTTTTCACGTTTTTGCTTGCGAGTGTGCCCATAAGCAGTGTGGAAAGGAGGGAGGTGCTTTAAACGCATGCCTATGCGTACACTCACTCATTTGCTTGCAGGTTGTGGTTATCATTTTTCGCGGGACATTGGTAGATATAATATATTTAAAGTTTATTTAAAATTAAACTTTTAAGTACGAGTACGTTCCTAATCTCTTACAGGATACTGGCTAGTGCGATTTGACGTCACGTCCGGTCGCCATCTTGTACTGGCATGCGGGCTGCGCCCATTTTGCGTGCGGTGTTGCCAGCGTAATAATTCTATATCTTTTAGTAGTTTTACGGAACAGACGATTTTTCCTGTGCCTTTTTCCTGTGTAGGAGTAGTTAAACGCGAAAGGCGAAATATATGTCCGGAATTGGAAATTTCCGAGTTCCACCTTAAAACTCGCTCGCTGACGCGCCTGCGTCGCGAGTATAAGAAACAACCATTCATAAAATACTTAGGGAGGCTTATGTCCAGCTACATAGCTGTAACGACCGCGTACCTGTACTGTCCCCCGGAGTCCACGAGCAGCATGTCCTCCTTCCTGATGACTCTCTGATCGCCCTCGGTGGACGGCTTATAGTGGATGACGGCGCCGTTCTCTCCCGCGCCCGCGATCGTCGAAAACGACGGGCCGAAGTATTCCTCCTCCTCGCTAGAATATATATTTTTTTATTATTATTTTATTTGTTACATAGTCACCGACTTATAATAGATGCTGCTCACTTTGCCCGTATACTTCTAATATGAAATTCGTATAAAGAATGACTTAAACTTTGTAGATTCTTTACAATAAAATCTTTTCTATATATTACCTAACCAAATTTTAACAATTTCGAAAAAGCAGATAAATGCACTCATGCATTTTTTTATATTGGTACAACATGTTTTTTTGGTGAAATCCGAAATACCTAACGTAGCTCATCCTGCTTGTGGCTAGGTAATTTAGATTTTCGACAAGGTTTTGGCTGTGTAGAGTGGCACTTACCCTCTCAGCTCGTCCAGCTTGTTGACCACGTCGATCTCCGTGACCTCAACCCCCGCGTCGACCTCCGCGTGCACCCAGCGCAGGAACCGCACCACTGCCAGACCGTCCTTGATGTGTGCGTTACGGAAACCCTGGTAAAAAGGACCTTGTCAAATACCCATACAAAAAACCCTAGAGCAAAAAATATTGATTTAAAATTGAAAACAATAACCTTACCAAGAGCATGCCAGAAAATGTGTAATGAGTATTCCGGAGTGGAATAGGTTACCGCGATTCAAAAGTCCCGCAACGCCATCTATGGTATGGTTTTGTAAACTTTAAAACCTGGTTTATTAATTGTATTTAAATCAAATTTAAATGAAATGGTTTTCTAATAGATCATTGTTTTGATTTAATACGAGTATATAAATTTAAATTTACATGTTTACTTATTATTTCGATTTTATGTACCTTCAAAATTTCCAAGTGGGTGCATTTTAAAAGTTAGTCCTCTATAACTGTTGAACTAACAAATTTATCTAAACAGTTATAGTTTTTCTTTTAAATGAAATAACTCGCAAATAGATACCTAAAAGAAAAAACCGCTTTAGCAACCTCATATTGTTTTATAGGATCTCTCAAATATGATACCCTTAACCCCACTATAGGTTAGTCGTGAGAAAAATAAACAATCACCACTTTATCACGGTTTTATTCTAGCGCGTTGTCGACGTGACAAATATAAAGACGTGGCAAACATGACATATCCACGCAAAGTTTCATCTTTTTAGCGCTAACGTTTGGACGGTATGCCAAAGCGGACATAAAATAAAAAAATAAAAATTGATAATTTTCTGACAAATATTTTATGTTACAAATTTTGGGGATGTTTTAAAACTTGTGTTAGGAGAATCCTGCTATTTCTACGAGACCAAGACATGGCGAAATTATAGGTAAGGATACCGAGACGCAAAGCAAGGAATCCTTACTGAATACTTACTTTCAGTTCCACTTCGTTTTTGATGCACTTCATCAGCGCTACCGGAGACACCGTGCTCAAAGTTGTGATGGCGCTGTTCTGCAAAATGCATAATTTACAATAGTAGTAATAACAAACTACTGCAATTTGCTGTACTTACATTATAATATATTAAGGCCCCTATTATCAGTCTGGGTTGAAATGAATAGCCTAGACCTAGATATAGCTTATTCTGAAGTTAAATTAGAGAACGTGTAACAGAAATTAGTGATAAAAATTTACTGGCGTAATAATTATAGTTATAATTTATACGACAAGTAGTAGCAAACATTTGCAAACCATACGATTTTAGAAACACATAACTATTTCATTGGGACTACTTTCACAGCGTATAATATGTCACTCTACAAGGTACATAATACACTGTACAAGGGATATATACGCATCCTTAAATATCACTCGCTTATTTTACACGTTGTTTGTTAATGTTCTGACCCGAGCTATTTGGTGCTAGCGGACTTATACCTATACATACAATAGCATGTACCTCTTGTTAGATACTCACGGTCTCCGCGGCGAGGTAGATGGCGTGGCTGCCGTCGCGCGACATCCACACCGCGCTGCCGCTGGGCAGCTCCGACTGGAACATAATATCTTTATATATAGACTATAATAATAATAATAATAATAATTTTAATTTTAAATACATGTCGAATGGTACGAAAGTTTTTACAAACAGACGAGGAACCATCAACTTTTAATGTAGGTATCACAAACACATTCAAATTCACATTCAACCGCACAATCTGAACATACATTAAATCAATCTACCCGTAAATCTACTCTACCACACACTAATACATAACTTATAATTGCTTACCTGGTATGTACTTGGCTTTGGCCCGTACATAGCAGTATGCCGGCGTAAAAGCCGAGAAAAAAAACAATATAAAAACATAATAATAATAATATGCCTGTTGGCTTCGGCCCCGCTTATGCCTTCGAAAGATCCGGGATTTAATTGCCCGTGAGCAATGAAAACTATACACAAACATAATAATAGATAATATCTATGGACGCTTCACACCACGTCAATCTCGCCCCGTGCTAAGCATCCAAAGAACTTGTGTTACAGACAACGGAAATATATTTAATACTTTTTATACTGTAAGGGTCATATATTGTGTAACATGACTATAACATGTGTATGTATGCTGACGCGTGCGAGATGTTATTGTGTGTGTAAGATTCGTGTGTGACTGGATTTTAGTATTAGAATAAGATTGAATAAACAGTCGGTAATTAGCATCTGAGCGTTTCACTTGTGTCCCCTAATATCTAGATACCCTAGACTCCACAATACTATACACAAATTTAAGATTTTTATTATACTTACTATACAAATTTAATACATATCCATGACCCAGGAACATTGAAAACTTTTTGTTCCCTCAGCGGGATTCGAACCCGCGACCTCACTCGAGCATTAACGCGCTTAACCACTACGCCACGGAGGTCGTAAATGCACAATGTGAAGAAAATATATGTGTGTCAAGCTATACTGATGATTGAGTCATTGAGTAAGCGTAGACCCGCGAGAATCAGAGGAACTGTCTTATCTCTATTGGAGGTCAGTTTTTTACTATTTGTAGCAATAACACTAAATAGAAACTGACAATATATGTGATTCAGCAGTTTAGTTAGCCGCCCAGCGCGTTCATTGGTGATCGAGGTCGCGGTTCGAACCCGCTAAAGGAATGAACAAGTTTTCCGTTTGTTTCGAACAAATGACAATATTAACAAACTCTGTTAAATAATTTGAACTAATCAGGCAATCCGTGTTTATAGACACGGTATGTGCTTATACAATGCCTGCTTAGATACTGAAAATGCTTCTAGTTTTATCCACAACAAATATATATTTAAATAACTAAACTTAACTAACTTCATTCCAGCACTTCATTTCTTACACCGTTGTGAATCTAGCGACATTGTGGTCAGTTTTGAAACTATAATTTAAGTACTTCTGTAGGACACTTTTTAAGTTTTCTGCCTTAGACACTACTTATCTTTACTCTCTATGCTGTAAAATTAAAAATGCACACTTACACTCAAGCTGGAGAGATACGTGAATATCTCGGAGTATGGCCGCGCCTCGACGCTGGTTTGCTCCGAGGCCAGGAACTGCAAGATGTCGGCCGGCAGCTGCCCGTCACCCCAGAACAGGATCACGTTGTTGGCGGGCTGGAATTGAACAAGCATTGCATAGTCTCTTGATGTACGCTGCTACAAGTCGCTTGGCATGTCAGTACTTATTATAAACTAGCTGACCCTTGCCCACTTCGTTGAGCATAAAAACAGTTTATGATGAAATTCAACTAAAAAAAACAACCCCTAACTCGGGAACGCGGAACCCGCAACGCGGGAACCCGGAACCCGCAGCATGGGAACCCGAAACCCGCAACCCGCAACGCGGGAACGCGGAACCCGCAGCATGGGAACCCAAAACCCGCAACGCGGGAACCCGGAACCCGCAACGCGGGAACCCGGAACCCGCAACGCGGGAACCCGGAACCCGCGACGCGGGAACCTGGAACCCGCGACGCGGGAACCCGGAACCCGCGACGCGGGAACCCGCGACGCGGGAACCCGCGACGCGGGAACCCGGAACCCGCAACGCGGGAACCCGGAACCCGCAACGCGGGAACGCGGAACCCGCAACCCGGAACCCGCAACGCGGAACCCGCAACGCGGAACCCGCAACGCGGGAACGCGGAACCCGCAACGCGGGAACGCGGAAACCGCAACGCGGGAACCCGGAATCCGCAACGCGGAACCCGCTACGCGGGAACCCGGACCCCCAAAACGCGAGGACCTGGAACCCGCAACCCGGGAACCCGGAACCCGCAACGCGGAACCTGCAGCATGGGAACCCGAAACCCGCAACGCGGGAACCCGGAACCCGCAACGCGGGAACCCGGAACCCGCAACGCGGGAACCAGGAACCCGCAACGCGGAAACCCGGAACCCGCAACGCGGGAACCCGGAACCCGCAACGCGGGAACCCGGAACCCGCAACGCGGGAACCCGGAACCCGCAACGCGGGAAACCGGAACCCGCAACGCGGGAACGCGGAACCCGCAACGCGGAACCCGCAACGCGGAACCCGCAACACGGAACCCGCAACGTGGAACCCGCAACGCGGAACCCGCAACGCGGAACCCGCAACTTGCAACACGGGAACCCTGAACCCGCGACGCGGAACCCGGAACCCGCAACACGGGAACCCGGAACCCGCAACGCGGAACCCACAACGCCAAACCCTTCCGTGAACGTTGCTGGTTCTGCGCTGTCAAATGGAATAAATAGTATCCTATGTCCGTCTACTGGCTCTAAGTTACTTCCTCACCAATTTTCAACCATATCGATAAAGCCGTTCTCGAGTTATAAATAATTCATTTAACTAACACGACTTACTTTACTACAAAAAGCTGATGTAAAGATGAAACTAACATAAGCTAACGCCCGGTGAATGCTCCCGTCACAGTCGGTCCAGCCGATTCGGTGATCATTAGTTAGATAACGATGATGATGATGAAAAGAAGACTTAATTAATCCTTATAACTTTAGCTATCTACCAGTGAAAGTCTCGTTAAAATCGGTCCAGCCGTTCCAGAGATTAGCCGGAGCAAAGAGACACGCTAACAGACAGACAGACATTTTTTTTTAATTGCATTTTCGTTTTCAGTAGCAAGAAAAAAAAAAGACAGAACAGACAGACGTTAACTTCGCACAAAGACAAATGACGACATAGTGGCGTCATATCATGACGTTTTCGATTTTTTTTATTGTTCGTGAATTATGACCATGGATCTAACTCCTTCGATCTGATTTTTAAATTAACATTTATAATATATTCTTATAACAACTTATAAGTTAAGTACTTTTTTTAAATAGGTATATTTATAGTTGTTAAAAGATTAATCGATTTTTTGAGTAAGTCTCTAGTTTTATAAGAAAAAGTGTTAACTGACGTAACATTATCACGACGTTTATTTCATTAAATCATAATTTGTATATTATATTTAAGATCGTTTATCAGTGAAAGCAAATCGTAAAAAAACTCATATTGGTTATGTTGACAATAAATATCTAATAATTATTAAATAAAGTTTAGTAAATTCTGCAGTTTTAACAAAAAGAAAATATTTATTTTATTATGTCGTCGTTACAACGTTACGTCGCTCATTTAGGATAAACTGTCAAATTATACCTATTAAAATGACCCGACTATTTATTAGTGGTGGACAAATAGTTTAATGAATCCAAATAGTTTAAGTTTATGTTAATACGTTATTTATAGCATTTCATAATTTTTATTTTCCATTTGTAAACAATGTCGTTACCATGACACCAGTGTCATATAAACTGGCAACGACGTGAATCGATTGAGCCCAGGTTCAAACCCCGCATGACCATCACGTATTTTCTTCTTTTTTCTAATTTTCTGCTTATTTTTTTCAACATTTTCTTTCATAATAACCTTTTCGTGACAATAACGAACATACCGTAAAAAAAATTGCGAAATTGGTCAAGCCGTTGTCGAAGCGCACACGACGTAAGAAATTTTGGAGGTCGTTTTTTTACACTTTGGGCTACATTTTTGGGGTTTTAGTAAGGAACCCTACTTTTTTTAAACATATAATATAGCCTATGTTCAGCGCTAGGAATGTAGCTTTCCAACGGTGAAAGAATTTTTCATATTGGTTCAATGGTTTCAGAGCCTATTCCATTCAAACAAACAAACAAACAAACAAACAAACAAACAAACAATCAAACATTACCTCTTTATAATATTAGTATAGATATAGATAATAATAGTATAAAGAAAGAGTTTAACGCCTCCGTGATCTAGTTGTTCAGAGCTTCGCTCTCGACCCGGAGGTCGTGGGTTCGATTCCCGCGTTGGAATAACAAAAAATATTTATTTTCAAGTCTGGTTTGGACAATGCAGGCCGATCACTTGATTGTCTGACAAGAAAGATGATCCATGCGTCGGATGGGCATGTAAAAAGTTGGTCCTGCGCCTGATCTCTCACCAGTCGTGTCGGTTATCCGTCCACTGGGATACGTGAAGGAAGAGATTCCTTCACTCTCTCGAGTGCTTCTGTATATTGCGCACACACTTGGGCACTATAAAATAACTCTTGCGTAGCTGGCGTGATTTGGCCGGCCACCGTCACCGAAATCGGTGTGAAATAAATTATTTTACTATATGAGCCGAAACACATTAGGCGCTTTTTGACGCGAGTTTTTGGATAAAGAAAAAGCGCGCGCTTGAGTATGTACAGAGACTGTCTGTACAGAACTCCTGGTTCTCAAAATGCGCGTTGACAAAGCGCGCGTTTAAAAACACCTAATGTGTATAGCTGTTGTAACTGCTTTATAACTGGTCTATAGGTACAGCGAGCCAATAGGAATGTCGAGAGCGCGCTTCATCGGCTATCGGTTTTTCGAAATCCATCGGCGAATCATTTCGAATGTCACATTATAAGTCAGTAGCTGGCTGCGCGAGCGCATAGATCCTGTCGTGGATGAGTGGGATGTAGCACAGGCGAGCTAATATTCGTCGCGATCATGACGTGTTGTGCTGCTTACTCAAAAGCTGCTTACAACTAGAGATGGGCAATCTACCCGGTTTAAACCCGATCACTGGGTTTAAACCCAATAAAAACCCATATATTCCCTCCCGCCGGGTTTTTATTCGGGTGTTTATCTTTAAGGTCTAACTTTTCTATTTTAGCACCGTAAAACAAAAAGTTACGATTGTTTTTTTGTATTTTGTAGCAGATAAATATTAAATCAAAACTTCAATTTATTCTTCCCTCCGTAACAATGTTAAATGAAGAAGAGAAGCGCGACATTATAATATCGGTAGATTTAAGGGCAAGTATGTATGTGTACAAGACCTATACACATGGCAGCGTACATGCTTGATCCTAGAGAACAAGGTTTGGAACTAAATCAAGAACAAGAACTTCAAGCTATGGAGTTGATATACAGGGTGTAAAAAGAGCAGTCACTATAACTTTGGGATAGGATTATAGGACCTTGACTGATTCTAGAAATGACTTTTTCTTTAATTTACTTTAATGAATTTTTTGAAAAAAAAAAATTTTTTTTTGCAACAAGTATTATTTTAGTCGCAAGGCTGAACTGTTTGGAACAACGTTCTGCATTAAATTCTTAAATTTTATAATTTTTGCCCTAGTACGTAATGAACGTCTTACGTGTGCTATTGACCTCTCAGCGTAATCAGCTGATCGCTGTGTTGTGCACGTTGTACATTGCCTATTGAAAATTTAAAAAATTTTAAAACAGTGGATTAAAAGCAAATGACTAGTACCAATGGATATATCTCTTGCCTGGTTGTTAGCCCACGAAGTTATAGTGACTGCTCTTTTTACACCCTGTATAATGAAGGACAAAGGCTTAATTTACACATAACACCAGATCTTGCCAATTACAAAGCCAAAGAGTGTTTCTGGGGCAAACAATTTGTGTGGCGGTCTCTAGGAGACATTGAGCCAGTCACCTGGTGGAATTGGTGGAAAGGAATATGCAGTTCGACACAACTAAGCAAAGTGGCTTTAAGAGTACTTACGGCACCATGCACGTCAGCAGCAACAGAACGTACATGTAGTGCCCAAGCAAATATTCACAATATAAGACGTAATCGTCTTACTTCAGAACGAGTTGCTAAAATAACATTTCTAGCATACAACTGGAACATATTGCACAGAAAGGTAGTAAATGAAATGGCAACAGATGATCAAATGAGTGAAGAAAATCTGCATGGAAGTTCGGTTGAAACAACAGAAATCGAAGAGGAAGCACCGTCTCAAACTGAAGCAACAACATCAAGTTGTGTAGAATTTATAAGTTGTGGACATTCTTGTGGAAGTACCGATTATAATTCTTTGTAAAATTATTATATTTTTACCTACTCGATTATTACAATTTAACATTTAATTATTCTAATATAAAGACATAAATCACTTTTCTAGTTTTATTTATTTATCTCGGCAAACAAGATACAGGTTTTTACGGGTATAACTTTTAATCGGAAATATAACACGTTTTTATCGATGTCTAAAAGTACTTTTTTTTAACGTTTTAATACAAAATATAAGTTTGATAGTTTAGACCCGCTGTTTGGGTTTTTACTCGGGTTTAAATCCATTTTTACCCAAAAAACCCGGTTTAAACCCGTTTCCACCCATCGGGTTTAAACCCCTTGCCCATCTCTACTTACAACGAATATTCGCGCGGATCACTTCATTCAATTCATGTAGAACGTGGACTCACCAGGTCAGCTCTTATTACCAAGTAGGCGAAGAACACGGGGTTGTAGGGGATGTCGGAGCCGCGTAAATTTAGTGTATCTAAAAATAGAGAAGAGAGAGAATAACAAAAATGTTTCTTACAAATATATATGTTACCGGCCAAACCCGATTTAAGGACAAACTAGTTTTGCCTAGGCTCAACTAGTTCATTCTATGCGTAAAATATACTTTAGGGTATGTATGTGCCTCCTATGTAGAGTTTACTGTGAAAGTCTCAGCGCTAAAAGACTTACTTTTGACTTTCATGTTTCTATTAGAAATACAATTTAATAAATAAAGTACTTCTTTAAGCGCTGGTACTTTCGTACGGGACCCATACATAGCCTTAAGTATTATCACTCATTAATTTTATAGCCTGTTTATCGGATTTAAAAAGAAAAGTCAGTATAACTTTGGGATATGATTATATGTACCTACTACCTTTTCTCATTCTAGAAATGTATTTGTTTTTAATATTGTTTACCAAATTATCAAAAAAAAATGTTTTTTTTGCTTTTTCGTTATTCATGCGACAAAAAAAATAAGAAATGGTAAAAAGTTAAAAAAAAACTTTGTTATACATTTCCAAAATGAGGAAACGTAGTACTTATAATCGTATCTCAAAATTATAGTGACTGTTCTTTTTACACACTGTATATAATTATAATATATGTGAACCACCGACAAACTGCTATTATTTGGTGGGCTGCATGTCTTCAAAATGTAACTTTAAAGACTCTTTATTATTATAATTATTACTAGCTGTGCCCGGGACTTCGTTCGCGTGGTTTCAACTAAAGTCCCCAAATGTGAATAATTTTTCCCGTTTTTGCAATATTTCTCACTAACAGCGATCGCAGCGTAATGTTATGTAGCCTAAAGCCTCCTCTAGAAATGGACTATCCAACAAAAAACATATTTTCCAAATCGGACCAGTAGTTCCTGAGATGAGCGCGTTTAAGCAAACAAACTCTTCCGTTTATTAAATATTAATATTATAAATATAGATAATAAAGGTTAGTATAGATGTGCGCAAGTACTCACACGCCACGTCGTCCAGCGCCGTCAGCACGAGGGTGGAGGCGCCGCGCGCGGTCATCTGGGCGAGCAGCTCCGCGATCTTGGCACTTGAAGCTTTACCTGAAAACCGCATAACTTCACATAAATGCATCATCAACAGGACATATTCGCCTTGAGAAACAAGTCCCACAAAACAGGAATTAATAAACCACATTTGAAAGAAGGAAAGAAAAAAAAATCTATTTAATTTTATGTTAAAATTCTTGTTATGTTTTTGTAATCCTTTGTATTGTAGTGTAGTGTAATGTTGTCGAGTCAAATAAATGTTTTATTATTTTTTTGATTTTTAATTTCCTTTTTTACCCGACTTCGGCGAAGCCAAAAGGAAGGGTAATGATTTTGGCAGTCTATGTATGTATGTATGTATGTATGTATGTATGTTTGTATGTATGTATGTATGTTCCCTCGTAGCGGTTAAACTACTGATCCGATTTTAATAAATAAGGTGTCAATCGATTCGTAGTGGTCCCGCGAGTAACATAGGCTATATAATTTTTCGAAAAATTTTGTATTTTGAAAATTATAGCTCATAAACTATCTCAAAAAAAACTTAAATTAAGATAATTGTATCGTGTTTGGTATCCAAAGATAGGTCTTGGCAAGCACATTACAAATATGTATTTAAAATTTTAATTAGTTATTATAGTTTGTTGTTAAATTCAAAATAAGGGTTTAAAATGCGGTCGTACAAATAGTATCTAGGAGTTGTTTAGTTACTTTCTATGTGTTAATTTAACGTTAGTTTAGTGAACATATAATGTTATAGTTCATGTGGAAACAGAAAAATGTAAAATAAAATAAAAGTTTAAAAAACTATAACCCGACTTCGCAAAAAGGGGTCTAAAAAGGCTGAAACAAGAAAATAATTCAATTTGAAATCCAGATATGCATAGGTACAGATATGGTCAAGGTAGAGCCGTGGTCGTACCCGCTAAACAAATCTATAATATTCGTCTGCTGTTGTAATATATAATCCCAATAGCGGGTACGACCACGGCTCTACCTTGACCATATCTGTACCTATGCATATCTGGATTTCAAATTGAATTATTTTCTTGTTTCAGCCTTTTTAGACCCCTTTTTGCGAAGTCGGGTTATAGTTTTTTAAACTTTTATTTTATTCCTTGACGTCCTGGGTCCCAACTGAAGTTGCGGGCTTGTGGCCAAACAACTTCAGGTGCGGTGTTATTTTAACGATTTATAGATAAAAAAAAATCCGGACGATCCGGCACGTGTTAAGAATGACGGCTTTTTGAAAGGTGATGTATGTGAGTGGATGTGTCTTAAGACGTGTTTTGAGGGACAAGTGTAGTGTTTTTGGGATACTGCCAGTAGTTGAGATGACTGGGTATGATTTTGACTGAGTTAACTTTTCACTGGGTTTTTAGCTCTATCGTCAAGTCTGTGTATTTTGTGACTTTTGGTGTGTGAGTAGTAGTAGTTAGGATGTGTGTATAAGGTATGACAATGTATATAAGGTAATAATAATTATTATTATTATATTATGGCTACGTTCACTATGATGTCATACCGCTGAAGTCCTGCGTCAGGGTGATGAGGGGTTCGTTGGGTCGCGGCGGCGGCGCGTCGCCGAGCGTGCGCCGCGTCTCGTCCACCAGGTTGTTAGTGACCGCTACTAGACGCACGTTCACAGCTGACAGGGCGTTCTGAAATAAGTACATATTATCCTAAAGTTCACTACTTATACTACTACTAATTGTTATAAATACTTAGATTTTGCTAGCTGTAAGTGAGATACAGCAAATTGTTTACCTCCAGAGCGTTCCATGCGGTTCTTGTGTATGTGGTGGGGTCGACCCCCACGGCGGAGTTCGCCGGCAGGTTCGTCGCCAGCCAGCTGTCTATGGTCGCGTCAGTGCCTGGAAGAACACATCATCTTAGTTGACGGGACAAAACTTCGTATAATTAGATTGTCATGAAATCGATAACAACTTTATGATATCGTCGCCACAGAAAGTAAGTAATAACAAAAGGCAAATGTGCTCATCGTATGACGCGCCGCGCGTCACTCGGCGCTAGTACTGGCGCTGAGGCAGTGTACCTTGCCGCATGAGGCTCCACACGCCGGTGTCGTCGACCTGTATGTCGAACTGCGTGAAGTAGCGCGCGTCGGTCCACACGAGCGCGGCGCCAGCGGTCACCACCGCCGTGCCGGACGAGCCGGACAGCCCCGACAGCCACTCGCGCCGCGCGTCACTCGGCGCTAGTACTGGCGCTGATGCAGTGTACCTTGCCGCATGAGGCTCCACACGCCGGTGTCGACCTGCATGTCGAACTGCGTGAAGTAGCGCGGCGGCGCCGGCGGTCACCACCGCCGTGCCGGACGAGCCGGACAGCCCCGACAGCCACTCGCGCCGCGCGTCACTCGGCGCTAGTACTGGCGCTGACGCAGTGTACCTTGCCGCATGAGGCTCCACACGCCGGTGTCGTCGAGCGCGGCGCCAGCGGTCACCACCGCCGTGCCGGACGAGCCGGACAGCCCCGACAGCCACTCGCGCCGCGCGTCACTCGGCGCTAGTACTGGCGCTGATGCAGTGTACCTTGCCGCATGAGGCTCCACACGCCGGTGTCGACCTGCATGTCGAACTGCGTGAAGTAGCGCGGCGGCGCCGGCGGTCACCACCGCCGTGCCGGACGAGCCGGACAGCCCCGACAGCCACTCGCGCCGCGCGTCACTCGGCGCTAGTACTGGCGCTGACGCAGTGTACCTTGCCGCATGAGGCTCCACACGCCGGTGTCGACCTGCATGTCGAACTGCGTGAAGTAGCGCGCGTCGGTCCACACGAGCGCGGCGCCGGCGGTCACCACCGCCGTGCCGGACGAGCCGGACAGCCCCGACAGCCACTCGCGCCGCGCGTCACTCGGCGCTAGTACTGGCGCTGATGCAGTGTACCTTGCCGCATGAGGCTCCACACGCCGGTGTCGACCTGCATGTCGAACTGCGTGAAGTAGCGCGGCGGCGCCGGCGGTCACCACCGCCGTGCCGGACGAGCCGGACAGCCCCGACAGCCACTCGCGCCGCGCGTCACTCGGCGCTAGTACTGGCGCTGAGGCAGTGTACCTTGCCGCATGAGGCTCCACACGCCGGTGTCGACCTGCATGTCGAACTGCGTGAAGTAGCGCGCGTCGGTCCACACGAGCGCGGCGCCGGCGGTCACCACCGCCGTGCCGGACGAGCCGGACAGCCCCGACAGCCACTCGCGCCGCGCGTCACTCGGCGCTATGTACTGGGACTGCAGAGTATACCATTAGTCAATCAATCAATCGATCAATTATTTCGTTTAAAAGTGGTCAGTTTAATTGACAGGTTACGGACACTAAGCTGTCAACTAAAGCAATAAAAGGTTAATTGAACAAAGCCTATACATGCAAGGTGTAAAATAAATGAGTGATATGATACTTTGGGGTGTGTATCTGCCTGCTATGTAGAGTATACTATGAAAGTATAAATGACTGTCATGCTCATAAAAATGTTATGATATTCAATAATCCTGGAAAAGGACATTGTAACTTTTATCCATAGAATAAAATCTCTGTTATGTTGTCTTGCCATGCGAGCTGATCTTACTTCTCATGGTATTAATATGATTAAGGCCGTGTTTCACGAAGCAATGATAAAGTTAACGCCATGTTAAATATCATGTTATCCCTCTCGTATTTCCTGTCAATGAATGATGGTATTTTAACATGGCTTTAAATTTAACATTGCTTGGTGAAACACGGCATAAGCGAGCTGAACTAATGTCAGTATGCTTACATTATGCGCGTCCGCTGTAGGAACTATGTACGCCTGTACGTCATTCTCCGCCATGATGGCGCGTAGAGTGGTCACGCGCGACAAGGCCGTCTCCCGGCTGAGCTTGCCTTCGAACGGAACCGCTGAAATAAGATGACCGTTAAAATTTT
Organism: Celastrina argiolus; assembly: GCA_905187575.2. Classification (NCBI taxonomy): domain Eukaryota; kingdom Metazoa; phylum Arthropoda; class Insecta; order Lepidoptera; family Lycaenidae; genus Celastrina; species Celastrina argiolus. The sequence continues at coordinate 3,450,802 of LR994597.1, forward strand.
GCAAGCACTCTTCTGCGGTTCACAGTTAATCGTCGGGTGCCAAAGGAAGAAAAGAACCTCCCTATCTTTCCCGTGGCTGTAGCGAGAGGTGACAGAGGGAATAACAGTGTGTAAAAAGAACAGTCACTATAACTTTGAGATACGATTATACTACCTTTCCTCATTTTAGAAATGTATTGTTTTTGATTTTTTTTTAACAAAAACATTTTTTTTTTAATTTTTATATTAACAAAAGAAATAAATAATACAATATGCACGTTACAGGGTTCATGCTACATGCGTTGGACGAATAACCAAGAAGGTTCTTCTAAATTAAAGTACATATTTCGAAACGAATAAAATGTATAATGTATGGGATTGACATACAGGGTGTAAAAAGAACAGTCACTAAAAGTTAGAGAGGATTATACTACCTTTCGACATTTAGGAAATAACGTAACTAAAAAAACTTTTAATTTTTTTTTTTAACTTTTTAACTCTTTTAATTTTTTTGTCGCGAGAATAACGAAAAGCAAAAAAAAATATATAAATAAACTACAAAAATACATTTCTAGAATCAGAAAAGGTAGTAGGTATGTATAATTCATGTACCAGTCCAACCACCCTAAAACAAGGACTTAATATAAAAAATAATATAATATCAGGAACGGAGCCGAATGATGGAATTAGTATTTCATTCAATACTAAGAATCAGTTAGTGGAATGTACACCTTGGACATCGAAGAAAACGGACAAAGCGATGTTAAACTAACTGCTTCCAGAATTTCCCATTGTTGCAGACATCGTGTGCAGTCTACACCCCCCTTTCGTCGCACCTCGCATTTTAGTTTATAAGGCATTGTAGCCATAACTCCTGATCCAAAGAAGCAACTAATACGGCTCGGTATCCTCAATACCGGGTCCTTCGACCCCACGTAGAGGGGCTCATTAGCCTCTGGTCGTGGTTCCCCCGCTCCCTGCCACTCTGGCTAGGAGTGAGTGAGATGCAAATAGGTAGGACTCCTGATCCATTTCTACTTGTATACTTGTCATAGGTACTAGTTTATTTATACAGTTTATTTAAATATTGTAAAAGTATAATTTATTGTTAAATTAAATATATATTTGTTTTTTATAAATCTTCTCATTTGAGATATTTTGACTTACCTACAAAAGTTATGGTGACTGTTATTTTTACACCCGTTATAAAGTCCCTCAATTTATTTTTAATAAATCTACTTATATTTTTTTTACTTTTTAGATTTTTTATTTATTTTTTAGGTTAGACTATGCGGTTACATAGGTTAACTTCGTTATGGTTTCGATATTGTATGCTTCCAGTACCCAATGTCTAACTGGTGGTAAAAGAAATAGATGAAAAGAGACAACTGTTTTATAATATTCCCACTCTGTGCCATAATTAGAACTTACTAGAGACAGGATCATTTGGTTCGGCTAGCAAGGTGAAGTAGTTCCGTGGATACGCGCTGGCCAGCACAGCGCCTGCTCTGAAAATAAAAGACATTGGTAGGTGTTTTGACATTAGGTGTTTTTAACCGATTAAAAGAAAGGTCGCGACCACAAACCAATATACAGGGTGTAAAAAGTCACTTTAATTTTCAGATACGATTATACTACCTTTCCTCATTTTGGATTTTTTTTTGTCAAAAACTAAAAAAAAATACTTTTTACCATTTCTTATTTTTTTGTCGCAAGAATAAACAAGCAAAAAAAAAATTTTTTTATACTTTGCAAAAAAAGATACATTTCTAGAATAAGAAAAAGTAGTATGTACCTATAATCATATCCCAAAGTTATAGTGCCTGTTCTTTTTCCAGCCGTTATTAGATATTAAATTGTATATTTTATTGCTTATTGTTTCCATGGAGAAGTGGGGATCATATTTTAAATAAACACCAGATGTAGATCGATCTTTGTACGTCAATTTTCTTAAGGCACTGACAGCAGCGCCACCTACCGGTTCCAATTAATAAACTAAAACCTTCCTCGAGAACCACTCTGTCCATTGGTGAAAACAGCATAAAGATCGGTGCAGTCTTTGAATTTATCGCTCACAGACTTTGTTTTATATTATACTTACAAGAATTTGTTAAAATTAGTTAAAATATCACAGTATATATCCCACCTGTAGATATGCAACCTATAGAGTTATGATCAACTAACCACGCTTACTTATTTTCTTTAGTATGATTTTGGTCGCCGTGAATAATTCCATAGTAAAATCCCAATATCCTTTTAAGTCTAGCATTCGCAGCTCATTCCGTACCCACTCTATTAAATTATTTCAGTGTAAATAGAACATTATTTCGATTTTCTGTTGTGCCAAGCGCACAACAGAAAACCGAAATAATGTTCTATTTCTTTATTCTAGCTCTGTTCTAGCTCTTTATTCTTTTCATGTAAACTTTCGTCTGTTTTTCTACGATTAATGAGCGAGGATGTATTGCGAGGAATGTTCTTTTTAGGGGACACAAATGGCAGCTATTAATAGGCAGGCATAAAAAAAGATATACAAAAACTGGTAGAATTGAGAACCTCCTCCTTTTTTTGAAAGTCGGTTAAAGAAACCTACTAAATATATCTACTCAAAATATTGAAAAGGATTATCAACATAGTTCGTAAGTATGTAGTATCGTTATCTAAATCCCAGCTGCATAAAACATGTACACTAAAAGCTTCGTCGCGACTAATCTCGATAGAGTTAATGATTTTATACGTCACCGTATAATTGTAAATATAGCTTAAAAATCACGCTGTTCACCAATTTAAGTATCCTAACTGTGTTTTCATCATCAAAATTATACTTATTAAGCATAAGTAAACCAAATATTAACCCAACAGTTTAATTAGTTAACATACAGAGACAGAGGTACCTATAGTAGAGGACAGTTCTGGGGGCCTACTCAAGATGCCATCGCTAATTAGCGCTTACAAAGTTCGATAACAAAATGTATGGGATTTGACATAAGGTTCGCTAAATGACATACCAAATCGCGATCATTTAGCGTAGCTTATGTCAAATCCCATACATTTTGTTATCGAACTTTGTAAGCGATAATTAGCGATGCCATCTTGAGTAGGCCCCTGTTGTTTTTGGACCTCGTCACAAAGTTATATATCCCATCTTTCCTACTCTATAGTAGATATATGTCCAAATTAGGTATAGTAGGTAGGGCACAACTCAAAATTTTGTGATTTCGAGTTTTTATAATATATGGGAAAATATAGGGTAAGTTCGCCTGTTCGCGTCCATCGCCCTATTCGCGTCCATTTTGCGGAGCGCCCTATAAAAATCCTCTAAAATAAGTCAACTAACACACTTATCAAACGAAAAGTCATTACCGATTATACCTAAATGTATAAGTGACACGCACGCATATATAAAAGTTCTGTGCGTCAAACCAATCAATTAAAAAAAATATGTCAATCTCGGACGTTCAATTAGGAAGCGCATATGCGCGGATTTTTAGATAAAAAATAGTGTGCAGAGGCGCGTTTGATAGTAAGTTTTTTAATGTTTTATGTGAATTTTTGGATACATAACAGTTTCTACACGTTTATAGTGAAACAAGGAATAATATTACTTATGAATTTGCTTATGTTCTTTATATTTAACTAATAAAATAAGGTGGACGCGAATTACTACATTGAATTTTACAAAACTTCCACTTTGCGTCCGCATTGGACGCAAACTATACCGATATTAGATATAAATAAACCATATTGCGTCCACTATTTTTTAAACAATTGCTTGTAAAAATAATTTGAAAATAAACAATATGTTTATTATAATACCTAATTATACATTTTTTTTTACTAAGACGACGGGTTTTTAATTCTATGACGAGTGAAATGTTCTGTTAAATGTGACGACATATTAAATTCAGATGTAGAAGACGATGATGAGAAAACATAGGCTCTGACCTATTAGATAGTGTCAACTAAAATGCACGCAATTTGTTTTGGCCAAAGACAGTCATTTCAATGTGACCAGTGTTATTAATTGAAATTCTAACGCCCGGTTTCTGAAAGGCTGATCAAATTGATCAATTGATCAAATCAGCTAATCTGAACGCTGATTGGTGAACATCACTTCGCAGTCACTGTTTTCACTAATGAGCGTTCAGATTAGCTGATTTGATCAATTGATCAATTTGATCAGCCTTTCAGAAACCGGGTGTAAGGCTATAATATATATATTATAAACATACCTATATAATATTATAAACATAGCAAGGTATCAGATACCTTGCTATGTTTATAATATGATAATTTATGTATTCAATAATTCTTTTAGTTATATAATTAGACAAATATTTTTCAATAATTATAATCATTACCTTGTAATTTTAGTGTAAAGTTTGTATACAGAACTGATTACTGTTCATCTTTAAAGTTGCAATCAATACCTACTTGCCTATAATTACTTAATTTTAAAGCTAAACCAATATTAAGATGATTTTTTTTTCATAGTAAGTAATTTATTTAATTACTTATAATAATTTTGATTTTTTAATATTAAAATATTCTTATATATATAAATTGTTAAAATACAATCGTTCTTTACAAATTCTTAAATATATATCATCCTTTTTTAAAAATTAAAGGGGTGATATCCTTTTTTAAGCTGCTGGACGCAAACTGGTCCACGGGTGGACGCAAATTGGATTTTGTGGACGCAAACTGGGTAAAACGCCTAATTCCGAAATTTATCTATTTTAAAAGAAAACACAAGATGTTTCGAACAAAATTGAAAGTTTATCTTAAAATAGACTATTTATCGAATACATTACACTAATTTTTCATAAAAATTAGTGCTGGAGCTTTTTTATAATCGCCGTCCAACCTGCCAACTGCACTAAATGGACGCGAACTGGCGAAACAACCCTACCACGGGACTACCTAATGCTTTAGACAGAAAGCGTCAGAGCCTACTGTGCCTATGAGTATATTACGTCCGAGATAAATTTAACCTTAACGTAAACAAACCCGTCTATGACACAACCAAAGACTAGTCAGAGATGCCAATTGGCCAATATTAATACAATGATTTTTGTTTGCTATGAATCCATAGACTTATATTCTACAATCGGCAGTGTCAAAATGGCGTATTTTTTCTGTGAAAGATTTTCATTTGATGTCTAAACATATTAATAATTGTTTAATTGTTTTAAAATGTATTGGATAATGAAGTTTAATCCTTTAATATACCTGTGAAAGTGTTGATAAGTGTGCAGAATAAGTGATTATGGGAAAATTTCGATGTTTTCGCTTTGTTTACCTTTACGTTAAATTTATCAGGGACAAACTATAGTTTAATTTATCTATAATCGATTTTGTGAAAATACAGGGGCTCAAAAATCTTTAAACGCGTTTTCTTAACTATCATGTTTTTCGAATTATGCCCCTATAGGACAGGTGCGATATGTCACCGTAAAATTGTAAGCGCAGTTAGTTTATAATCTCTTTAGCGTTTTCTAAACTGTACAAAAGTTGTAAAGCGGAACATACTAGTTACAATTGAAGGCATTATTTTTCGAAATTCATCGCCTCCGTGGTCTAGTTGTTCAGAGCTTCGCTCTCGACCCGGAGGTCGTGAGTACGTTTCCCGCGTTGGAACAACAAAAAAAAAAGTTGTTTTCAAGTTTGGTTAGGACAATGCATGCTGATCACCTGATTGTCTGACAAGAAAGATGATCCATTCGTCGGATGGGCATGTGAAAAGTCGGACCTGCGCCTGTTCTCTCGCCAGTCGTGTCGGTTTACCGTCCCACTGTGTTATGAGAGTAAATGGAAGAGAGAGTGCTTCTGTGTATTGCGCACACACTTGGGCACTATAAAATAACTCCTGTGTACCTGGCCTGGTTTCAATGAAATCGGCTACCGACACCGAAATCGGTGAGGGGAGCTATTAATATTATTATTTTTCGGTAGTTTATAAACTATCGAAGTGAAACTGTTGTATTACAATTTTTCGGGCGTTAAATTGTCAACTGTGTGAAGGCTGTCCCTGATTGGCTAAGTTCCGCTTTATAATTTCTTGATAGTTTAATAATATCGCTTAATATCGCTAACTAACGGTGCATACAATATTATACAGGTGTGTATGGGTCCTTAAAGCGTGCTTTTTAAGCTATACCTATTTTGAAAAATATAAGGAATTTTAAATAAATTGTCACTTCAAGTTTTTTTTATAACATAACAGGATTAACCCATATAAAATACACATAAGGAAAACTGAACGCTTTTAAGGCTTTGAAAAAGGGAGTAAATAGGTATAACGTGACGTATATTAAGTACAATGATTCTATAGACTGTTCTTTAAATCTCTAAAATGTTTAAGTGACAGTTTGGACTCAATTTTCTCGAAATCTAAATTTTGCGACATAATATATTTATCCATTCACATGTCTTCAATTATTGACAACTCGTTACTTTGTCGAAAGCAAATTGTAGAATTGTATGTTAATGACGATAGCTCCTTTATAATTGACATTCGTAATAATTTAATTGCTGTCAATTATTGTTCCTGCTTGGTGCCAGAACATCCCTTAGTTATTACAACAAGTTTTTTTTTCTACATTTTTTTATTGGTTATGTATTTTGCTGAATACAGCCCACCTACGTCAAACATCTAATGGCATACTTACAAACACAACACCAGCACTTGTACCCGGTTCGCCATTTTGGACCAAACTAATCACAATCTAGCTGATTAGATTAACGATGGCTCTCAGATAAAGGGATTAACATTATTAATAAAAGGGATTCTGATAACAATATCAATATTACTAATCAAACAATATCTCTCGATAAATTTCGGGGACCACAGACTTGCATTTTAGCAAAAGGTCATCTTAGCACTATCCCTGTACAGTATTATGAATAATGTGTCTTAAGAGGAAACCTCACGGTTGAGAGAAATACAAAATAGGTATTTATAAAATCTATTGCTGTCTCGCAGTCCCATATGTTGCTCATCTTATGTCGGTCGTCGGTAGTCAGCATGTAGTAATCCTTACCTTATACAGGATGTAGAAAGAACAGTCGCTATAACTTTAAAATACTTTAGCCAAAAAGAAATATATTTTTTTTTAACTTTTTACCATTTCTTTTTTTTTTGGCGCAAGAATAACGAAAAAGCAAAAAAATCCTAATAAAACATACCTACATTTCTAGAATGAAAAAAGGTAGTCTATTTATATCCACACAGGCTTTGTGTTTCCTCTTAATATTGTCCTTGTGGTGCAAGAGTAAGAACATCCTCTTCATCTTTCCCGTAAGTGTCGTAAAATGCGAGAGGGAATATATATATGCAGAGATAAGGCATTATCTAAATTGTTATATATGTTTTTTTTTATAGCAAATTTTAGGAGAGGCCTATACAATCTTAGAAAAGATTCAAATATATTTTACATCAAAACCACAACAGCCTGCATTGTCATGATTACTAATATAAACATGTTTCAAATTGTCAAAGTGATGTAAACTATACACTGCCAATGTATATTGGACATTACAACCTATCAGCTCTAACTCGATCGTAATTTAAAAAAAACATAATAAATAGTGAGCGTAAAGGAAAAAAAGTAAAAAACTATTAACTAAGTTATATCTACAATATAGATCAGGGAAATGACTAATAATGAAACACTAGTGAAACAGTGGAATATACAAAATTTATTATCCATACATCTAGGTTCTGGCGATCGGCGCACACTCCCGCTCCAGCCACGCCAGGTCGGCGAGCAGACCGCGGGACGTCAGCTCCGGGCGGAGCGTGCGCAGGACGCGCGCGTGGTACGCGTTCACGTACGCCAGCTGGAATGAGAGAGGTTATATGAACGAGAAATAGGTTTGAAAGGGACGGACAGTATTAGTGTGTTAAACGAGAGCGGTTATAAAGCGACAAGTAGGTTTGAAAGGGACGGAGAGTGTTATTGTATGTTAATACGGCTAGGACGTGATACGGATACCCAATACGACTGGGGATCAGGCGCAGGACTGACTTTTACATGCCCATCCGACGCATGGATCATCTTTTTTGTCAGACAATCAGGTGATCAGCCCGCATTTTCCTAACCAAACTTGAAAACAAAATGTTGTGTTGTTCCAACGCGGGATCGAACCTACGACCTCCGGGTCGAGAGCTAGACTCTAAGGACCGTATAAATAAAACAATCTCAAACCCAACCTCACTTGAGAACCTATTTGACAGATACAAAAACGTTTCGTTTCTCTTTTAAAAATGAAGATTTTACTTATGTTACATACTTTAATTTTTTTCTTTTTGAAACGTAAAAATAAACATTGCAAAAATATAGATTACTTATTTTAATGTTTTTCTGTAATATATAATAAGAATATTACGGTATAAAAAGAAAAGAAATTAAAGTACTAATTGTAGCATTAATAAAGTTGTTCTCTTTTAAAAGTGAAATGAAACGTTGCTTTATCTGTCAAATAGGTTATCAAGTGAGGTTGGGTTTGCGATTGTTTTATTTATAAGGGCCTTAGAGCCAAGCTCTCGGAGGTCATGGGTTAAATTCCGCGTTGGAACAACACAAAAATGTTGTTTTGCAAGTTTGGTCAGGAAAATGCAAAAAATGCACCTGATTTGACAAGAAAGATGATAACTTTTTTTGCGACGTATCACCATCATCGTTTCATGTCTTCAAATAATTAGGACCAAAACTACATTTAGGGCGTGTTTCACAAAGCAATGTTAAAGTTAACGCCATGTTAAAATAACATGCTTTCTCATTCTTTGACAGGAAATACGAGGGGGATAACATGATATTTAACGAAGGATTAACTTTAACATTGCTTGGTGAAACACGCCCTAAATATAATGTTTTATTGTTGTCGTAACAGTAATATATAGTGCATTAACGTCATATTGTACAATTGGCTAGCTCACCTCGAAGTCAGTCATGAGCTCGATCTTCATGCTCTTGCGCTGGTTGGGCACTAGCGTGATGGTCTCCATGCCCAGCACGCCGCGGCCGTCGAAGTCACCGAGCAGACCCGAGGCCTACAAATAATTCACATATTTAGGGCGTGTGCACACAATGAGCTAAAATTTGAATACTTTATAAAAAACCTGTCGAAGGAATCCGATAAAATATACAAGCTAATATTGGGTATATGTATCAGTTGACATACCAGTCATCCGTCCATAAGGATTTGAACCTTATCTGAGCTGAGGAGTTTCACCAATCTTGCAAGTGCGAGCGTGATATAAAATATCTGTCCGTTCCTTTCTGTCGGATAATATTCCACCAATCAGCGTTCAATATGGGTCGTTGATTTCAATGCCATGTTAGTTGATCACTCATTAGAATAGCGTTCGTGAAACCGGGGGTAAGATAATCAGGGATGTTAGGGGGCTCCGTAACCGTAACCGAAACTATCGGATATCCGGTATAAAATATTATCCGTAACCGTAACCGAATGCGAAATAAAATTTCGTACTTAATTTACTGTAAAAAGGACCCCAAAATTTAATATCCGTAACCGAAATTATCCGAAACAAACGGATAATCCGAAATAATTTACTATCCATATCCTTATCCGTATCCGAAATGTGATATCCATTTCATCCCTGATAATGATTTCCTTCATGAATTACTTACCCTCGGGTGGTCGGAGTCCTTGGTGACGTTGACGGTGATCACCAGGTCCTCGTGGCGTATGCCGTATTCGCCCACCTTGTAGTATCCAGGCTCTGAAAACATACCAATATCATATTAGCCACACACGTTTCACAATTTTCAATTAGAGAAGCATGTGCTGAGTTATTACGTCACAATTCTGCCGCCCTTATCATAAACAACGCAATCGACGAAAACGGCGAAACTGAGTTAATAGTTCTGAATCACCGCAACGAGTTCTATCAGTATCAATGACTAAAATTGTAATAGCAGTTATACTTTTCGTTAGTTTGTTTATCATAAACAAAATAATGTATGGATCCATTCCAAATTGATAACTAGTTTTAACTATCGTAAATATATCATAAATTAACTAAATATCTACATATAATATCGCACATGCAAACTCCACATCGAAAGGCATTAACAAAACAAAAATATTTTGAACTAGCTGTATGCGCGACTTCGTTCGCGTGGTTTTGACCGTGGTTATGCAGCGTACGCAACGAAAGTGAATAATTTTCCCAGTTTTTGTAACATTTCTCACTGACGCTTCGCTCCTATTGGTTGCAGCGTAATGTTATATAGCCTAAAGGCGTCCTCTATAAATTGGCTATCCAACAAAAAAAGATTTTTTCAAATCGGACCAGTAGCTCCTGAGATTAGCGTGTTTAAACAAACAAACTCTTCCGCTTTATAACATTAGTATAGATATTCCTATTAGTTTCATAGATACAACAAAATATAGAAAAAAACTTTGATCCCTATTTACTCTAAAGTAACCTCTAAGCTAATGCGTTGTTTATGATAAGGGCGGCAGAATTATGTACTGATTGTCTGTTTATTGAGGAAATGACCGATGAGTCTGTACGTATATGTATGTGTGTATTAGTGCATGGGACGTTGATAAGAACCAGATTTAGGCGTGTGCGTGAGAGCGATCAGGCGTGCTATTTTGCGTGCGTGCTTGTGTGTGAATTTCCATGCGTGCGTGTGTGTATATGCGCCTGCGCCGTTAGCACTAGCTTGTGGCGTGTACGCGCGGGCGTGCTTAAGTACAAAATAAGCACGATGTTTCTTGTATATGTCTTGGTTCAGAGCAAGTTTGGTTACGACAATGCAGGCTGATCACCTAATTGTCTGACAAGAAAGATGATCCATGCGTCGGATGGGCATGTAAAAAGTTGGTCTTGCGCCTGATCTCTCGCCAGTCGTGTCGGTTTTCCCTCCCACTGGGCTGGGCACGATAAAATAACTCCTGCGTAGCTGGCCTGGTTTCAATGAAACCGACCACCGTCACCAAAATCAGTATGGGAGGCATTATTATGTAAATATAGAGTGAGGTTCAGATTACACGCCTGGTAACTAATTATTTATTTTCAAAATTGACCTTTAAAAAAACAAACTTTGTTTTAATTTTGAATAAAACCTTTTTTTATGATCGCAAGCACGTACATATGAATGATGGTGCGTACGTGCGTGCGTGCGTGCGTGCGTGCGTGCGTGCATTAATACGTACCGTTGCTGAGTATCTGGTGGGGCTTTAGACCGGGGTCGTGCGGGTAGGGCCGCCAGGACACGCCGCTGGGCCCCTCGTGCACGTTGAGGAAGTGGCCGACGCCGTGGCCGGTGCCGTGCGCGTAGTCCAGCCCGACGTCCCACAGGTACTTGCGGGCAAGCGAGTCGAGGACGTTACCCTGAATATAAATGAGATTTCAATGTTGATAATAAAATTGTATGAACATACTTCTTATAAAGGTAAGTTTCAAGTAAGCAGCTTTAGAATGTTCTTTGTTATTTTAGCTGACACTGACTCCAAAAAGAACATTTATTGTAACTAAATTATAAATATAATCTTAATTTTAAACCGACTTCCAAAAAAGGAGGAGGTTTCTCAATTCGACCGTATATATGTTTTTTTTTTAATAACAAAGAGATATCCTTAATTTTTTTTTGGCGGTGGATATTATAAATACGGTGTCTCTCCGTCTGTCTGTAGCATCGTAGCTACCAAAGAAATCAATCTTTTACTTTGCCTTAGTTAAAAAGTAAAAAAAAACCGACTGCAACAATTAAAAAATTATAAAAGAATGCTTTTTATTTACAATAAATGTTCATTTTGGATTCAGTGTCAGCTAAAATAACAAAGAACATCCTAAAGCTGCTCAAAAGCTTCAAAAAGAACATTTATTGTAACTACATTATAAAATTATTTTATGCTTTTTAGTTGTTGAAGTCGGTTTTTTTAAACGTAGTTTCTTTTTATTAATTTAAGTATTCTAAAAGAGTTTTTGCCATAATGTCTAGTCTGCTCTATGGGTTTGTATAACCAAAAAGTATAGACTGACCCGGACTCCCTGCGGGTAGAGCGCGGTGGAGATGGCGATCTGCCCCTTGAGAACGCGCGTGAACGCGTCGCGCTGCTCCTCCGACGGCGCGCCCATGTGACGCGTGCGCGTTATGTCCGTCGTGCCGTCCCTGTACACAAACATTATATAATAATAATTTTTCCATTAATAAAATTAAAAAAGTAGTTAAAGAACGCTTATGTGCTAAAGTTGATTATAAGATAAATTGTTTTGGTAATGATAGCACACGCTGGGAATAAGGTAGCCACTTTCGAGGCTACTTCTATGCTTTTGTAGTTTATTTAAAAATTGTACACAACTTGACATACAGGTTTATGATTGGTGCTTTACAAGCGCATGGGTCAAAAAACAAGCCACCGAACACGGCCTTGGAGGAGCCTCATGCCCAGCAGTGAACGTCACAGCTGTAACAAGGACGATGTAATAAAAAATACTCACAGGTACTGTCCGCCGGAATCCAACAGGAACATGTGGTCCGGCCTGATGGCGCGCTGCTCGCCGTCCCGCGAGGGGCTGTAGTGGATGACGGCGCCGTTCTCGCCCGCGCCCGCGATCGTCTCGAGCTACTGATACTCACAGGTACTGCCCGCCGGAGTCCAACAGGAACATGTCGTCCGGCCTGATGGCGCGCTGCTCGCCGTCCCGCGAGGGGCTGTAGTGGATGACGGCGCCGTTCTCGCCCGCGCCCGCGATCGTCTCGAGCTACTGATACTCACAGGTACTGCCCGCCGGAGTCCAACAGGAACATGTCGTCCGGCCTGATGGCGCGCTGCTCGCCGTCCCGCGAGGGGCTGTAGTGGATGACGGCGCCGTTCTCGCCCGCGCCCGCGATCGTCTCGAGCTACTGATACTCACAGGTACTGCCCGCCGGAGTCCAACAGGAACATGTCGTCCGGCCTAATGGCGCGCTGCTCGCCGTCCCGCGAGGGGCTGTAGTGGATGACGGCGCCGTTCTCGCCCGCGCCCGCGATCGTCTCGAGCTACTGATACTCACAGGTACTGCCCGCCGGAGTCCAACAGGAACATGTCGTCCGGCCTGATGGCGCGCTGCTCGCCGTCCCGCGAGGGGCTGTAGTGGATGACGGCGCCGTTCTCGCCCGCGCCCGCGATCGTCTCGAGCTACTGATACTCACAGGTACTGCCCGCCGGAGTCCAACAGGAACATGTCGTCCGGCCTGATGGCGCGCTGCTCGCCGTCCCGCGAGGGGCTGTAGTGGATGACGGCGCCGTTCTCGCCCGCGCCCGCGATCGTCTCGAGCTACTGATACTCACAGGTACTGCCCGCCGGAGTCCAACAGGAACATGTCGTCCGGCCTGATGGCGCGCTGCTCGCCGTCCCGCGAGGGGCTGTAGTGGATGACGGCGCCGTTCTCGCCCGCGCCCGCGATCGTCTCGAGCTACTGATACTCACAGGTACTGCCCGCCGGAGTCCAACAGGAACATGTCGTCCGGCCTGATGGCGCGCTGCTCGCCGTCCCGCGAGGGGCTGTAGTGGATGACGGCGCCGTTCTCGCCCGCGCCCGCGATCGTCTCGAGCTACTGATACTCACAGGTACTGCCCGCCGGAGTCCAACAGGAACATGTCGTCCGGCCTGATGGCGCGCTGCTCGCCGTCCCGCGAGGGGCTGTAGTGGATGACGGCGCCGTTCTCGCCCGCGCCCGCGATCGTCTCAAACGACGGACCCACAAAGTGTTCCTCTTTTCTGCAGCAGACAGAATTTTAATTAAATTAGTGCTGTATCCGTGGAAACGGAGCGGAGATTTCGAGCATAGTGATTGGGCAATTCGGGCACCGCAAGCTCCTCTTGCCATTCTAACACTAAATACGCTAATGAATAAGAGCCAGAATCCCTTACTGCCGCAACTCCAGCAGCTTGTCCGCCGCCTGTATCTCGGTGACCGTGTCTCCGGCGTCCACGCGCTCGTGCAGCCACCTGAAGAACCGCACCACTGCGATGCCGTCGCGGATGTGACATTTGCGGAAACCCTGGACAAAGTAGGCAATGATTAATGATAAAAGCATTTATTCTATCCAACTCTCCTAAACGCCGCTGTACGTGTCCCGCCTGCACTGGTTCATGGAGATTAAGAACGTCGTGGACTACATCTGGAAGAAGACATCCCTCCCCTTGAGGGTTAAGCGTCTGGAGTCTCGCCACAAGGTCAACTTTAGTTCCTTTGTGATGAGAGTACAGTCTCATCTTCTTACAACCTTCGAGGCGGAGGAGTTCTGGACGACGGGTGTGGCCTACCGGAGGTTCCGGGGGAAACTCCGGAATGAGGCGCGTTGCACGTCGCCGTCAGCACGTGTTAAAGTGTAGTTATTAAGTATATTTAATATGTATGTTAGTCTGTAAGGTATTTATTATATGGGCCTATGCAGCCTGAAATAAATGATATTTCATATTTTAAGTTAAACGAAACATAATTGAAGACATGAATGGATGAAGGTGATATGTAGCAAAATTGTGATTTCGAGTAAATTGTTCAAACTGTCACTTAAACAATTTAAAATACGTCGCAAAGTACATTAATCTAAAATATCGTCTATAGAATCAATGTACTTAATACAAATTTCTTTATTTCAGACTTCTATGGTCCAAAAATCCTATAAAATGTTTAAGTGATAGTTTAAACTCAATTTTTAACTCGAAATCAAAATATTGAAAAATATCACCTTATACAGCCAGACCGAATGTGATACGCTAGAAGAGTCACTCGACAGACAAGGACAAAACACTGTATAGATTATAGTGTGTTATTTTATTAGTAAAAGGTTTCACAACCAACCTCTAGTTCTACTTCGCTCTTGATCATCTTCATGAGCGTGACGGGAGACACCTCCGATATGAGGTTCAGCGGCGTCGACAGGACTCCGGTCTGAAACAACAAAAAGACAACATAAACCTAGATCATACTTATTATAGTAACGATTAGAAAAATGTAGAATATGCATTTCTTGTACTTTTCTTCTCAAACTCTCTCATCATCACATTTGATACCCACATTGTAGGGGTTTTTGTGATAACGATAAGTCTCCATTTTGTTACCGGTCCAACATGGTGGCATATTGGATTCAAAATGGTGGCATTTATATTTTTTTTGTTGTTTTTGTAGTAATTACAGCTTACATACAAAATTTCAGCTTTCTAGGACTTCAAGAAGTAGTTTATCAATTTTGATGATCTATAAGTGAGCCAGTGCTGAATTCGGGGGTTATTCGACATTTATAAAAGTGAAAGTATAATAGCTTCGACATTAAAACTTTGTAGGTTTCATGTTTTTGTTCAAGAGTAGTTATAAAAGAAGCTGTAATGATAAATATACCTACACTGATTTATAAGATCAGTCAGTAAAATGATATTTCTGTGTTACATCACCTCTCTTTCTTTCATTGTCAGTTAGCAGAGACAGAATGATTTTTGCCTGTCATTTTACTGACCGATATCCAAAAACAGGGAATAGGTAAACTCACCCCTGACGCGGCCCGGTGTATGGCCTCGCTGGCGTCGCTGGACAGCCATATCGAGTGCTCCACGCCGCTCTCAGAAAACTCGCGCTAAAATTAAACATATTAATTATTCCTTCAATTGCAATCTACAACACATACAATACATATTTTTAACACCATGAACTTAAGCAACAGGCTATCGTATAAAGTCATGATAATATAGACATTATCATGCCTATAAACAAAACAATAAAAAGAACAATAGGATAGATTTTTCTCTTTATCTATGGCGTAGAAATTCTTAAAGTGGTGCCCCGGTGCACCGAAGTAAGTAAAGCGGGGTGCAGTGAGTCAATCCTCTATCATTATCAGAAATAGATAAGCAACATGTAATAGGTTGACTACTTTTTTCATTCCTATCTACCTAATATTTCTATAGATATAGTACGCCCCTTTTAAATTTAACCTAAAGGTAAACAAACCGAAAACATCAACACTTTCACCGGAATATTAAAGGATCATACTTTGTTATCCGATATATTAAAATGTGTAAGTGAGTGAGAGAGAGACTTAAAACAAAATAGTGACAGTTAATATGAATAATATAAAAAATACAGTCTATAGTCTATGGATGTCTATGGATTTATAACAAGTCTCAAACAATAATCATTTTATTGTCTTTGCATCACAAACTAGGGTGTCATAGACGTATGGGTAAAAATTTAACCGAGCGTACTATACTATCTACAGTCTATGGTCGCTCACCGCCATGTGCGTCAGCGCGTCCGTGACGTCACCGTACGGGCGCGCCTCCAGCGTCACGCCCTCCGCCGCGAGCGCGGCCGCCACGCCCGCGGGCAGCGCGCCCGAGCCCCAGAACAGACGCACCGCCCGCTCCGTGATCACCAGGTACGCGAAGAACACCGGGTTGTAGTCGATGTCACCGCCGCGGAGATTTAGAGTGTCTGTATAAATTAAATAATGGACGTATAAATAAATAAAAATTAACTCCGTAGCGCAGCGGTTGAGCACGTTGGTGCTCGAGGACGCGAGTTCAAATGCCGCCGAGGGAACAAAAAGTTTTCAATGTTCCTGGGTAATGGATGTGTATTAAATTTGTGTATAATATAATAAAATCTCAAATATGTGCAAAGTATAAAAGTATTAAATATATTTCCGTTGTCTGGTACCTGTAACACAAGTTCTTCGGATGGGGCCAGATTGACGTGGTGTGAAGCGTCCATAGATAAATAATAATTATTGATGATGACTAAGTGAAATACAAATATTTATAGCAATGAGTGATAGTTTAGATGGCAGAACGTTTACTACGTCTAGCTGACTGACAGACGTATTTAAAACATTTTTAAGCAAAAAGTTAAAAAAAATTAAAGAAAAAAAGTTAACAGAATATAGTATTGTAACAGTCCAATTGAGACTCACAGGCCACTTCGTCGAGCGCGGTAATAACGAGCGCAGACGCTTTCTTCTCCTTCATCTTTTCTCGCAACTCCCCGATTTTTTCACCCGCCGTTTTGCCTGTGAAAAAAAAGTTTCTTCTAACATGCATTTCTTGCGATCGTCTATAAATTACTGTTATCTGTGTAAGAAATATTTACACAGTTACCTCCTTGTTAATAAAATACTAACTTTTAAGATATACCTACAATGTATTATCCTTTTTTGAAAAAGTCAGTTGATAGACAGGGATAGAACAAAAGTGCGTGAATATTTTTATAAATAACGGGGTTAAAATAAAACTAAATGTATACATTTGTTTAAGAATGCAATCATAGGTCAAATGTTTATCACGCCTTAGGCTGCGTTTCCACTGACGCCTAGCGGGGCGGAGAGGAGCTTGCGGTGCCCGAATTGACCAATCACTATGCTCGAAATCTCCGCTCCGTTTCCACGGAAACAGCACGAGCATAGGGATTGGTCAATTTGGGCACCGCTAAGCTCCTCTCGGCCCCGCTCCGCGTCAGTGGAAACGCAGCCTTAGCCAATGCAAGGGAGTTTGCCGTAATTTGCTTGAATTTATTCGAATGAGCAGACTCGATTCCCAAGTTGTGGCGAGTACGACGGAGCCTTTTTCTCACAAGTGCAATAAATGGAAGCAACGGTAGAGAACCATCGTGAGGAAACCTCTTCCTCTGGACTAGGCTGGATGCAACATAGCACACGATATTTAAAACCGCCCGTCGCATCAGTACTCTATTAAAGAGTATCGGGAAAAAATAAATAAAAAGGTCAACGTTTTTTAGTTTACTCGGATATACCGCTCACTCATTCTCCGTCTCTTTCTAACTAGTAAATTTGTTACCTGTGTACTGAACAGGCACGTGCATGAGCTTGGTGCACGGGCGACGTGGGGGAGGATCCTTTATGTCCTCCCTGATTTGGTCCACCAGATTATTCTCCACGGCCACCAGTTGCATTTTGGCCTTTGATAGAGCATTCTGAAAGCAAACATTTTAAAATTATTTTAAATTTTCTACGTTGCGTTATTTTCTAATAGTGGTGCTAGATGGCGGTTTCCGGATTGTGCCTGCAAATCGAAGAAAGCAAAAATAGCCAGTCGTATTGCCAGTATTAGGGTGATACCAATTTCTAGTACAAGGTCGTGTCTCTGTTATATATATATCTACTTTGTGGTTGCGTCAAATCACACACATCTTAGGTTCAGTGGTTTAGAGCTTAGCACTTAACTGGGAGTGAAAGAACTAAAAAGTGCTTGGTTAGGACATTGCCGACTGATCAATTAATTGTCTGACAAGCGACATGATCTATGAGTCAGATGGGCATGTAAAAAGCCGGTACTTCGTCTGTTCTCCCGCCAGTCGCGTTGGTTATTCACTGGTCGATGAGAGCGAAGGAGACAAAGTGCTTCTGTGTGTAGTAATAGATTCCCGTATTACGGCATTTTCGCTGTTCTCCCGCCAGTCGCGTTGATTATCAATCATATCAATCATTGAGACAACGTGCTTCTATGGAAAAGGGTCGCATTACCCTACAGGTTCGGTATCCCTAAAAAGGCTGAATGTTTTTTTATAACAACCTGCAGCGGTGTCCACTCTTCCCTGGTCATGGTGTGGGGATCAGCGCCGACCACGGAGCCCGCGGCCATGTGCTTGAGCAACCACGCCTCCATTGTAGGCGTGTCCGGCAGACCTGCCAGAGAGAGGAGTAAGTAAGTTTATATTTTTAAAATATTATTTTTATTTAATATTTTTAAATATTTTATTAAACGTGTAAATAATCCAGATACTAATGAAATTCCTGTCGCCAACAACTATCTTGTTTCAAATGGTTTTTGAGGTTGGTTGGTTGGTTGCCCACTAGAAACCAACCTCAAAACTCCTTTGAACTCAGGGGTGTCCGAGGGACATGCTAGATCTGTATAGGGACTCGCAACGAAATTACTCATAAGAGATGTAGGAACTGTGGAGTGTTTCAGTTTCATATAGCGAGTCAAGGGTTAGTCCAATAAGAATCTTGGGTTAAAATTTAACATGTAGTTTGAAATATTTGATTAGTGTTGTTGTTACCCGACTAAAAGATTGGGAGTTTAGCAAACTGTCTTTATGTATTTTGTTTTCCTCCGAGTTTCTTAATCCCAGTTCTTCTCGGCGGGCTAGGGTTGTATAGTAGCTTGTTCTACTAGTGTCGGCAAGCAAGTTGTTAAGTTTCATTCGGAAATAAAATATCCTACCAAAAACATTTTCATGTAAAAATATTGCCAGGACGAGTCTACATGGCTTACCCTGTGAAAAAGTTATCAGATCTCAAGATTCTTGACCTATGCGCCCTTACTTTACCAGGGCTTTCATAGGATTTCATAGGTATTCATCGTGTCTGTGAGACGAGCTAAGTACTCACTCTGCTTCATCAGCGTCCACAGCTTCAGGTCCACCTCGCGGTCGAACTGCGTGTAGTACCGGCCGTCGGTCCACACGAGCGCGCGGTCCGCCGTCACCAGCGCGGTGCCCGCCGACCCCGTGAACCCCGACAGCCACTCGCGCCGCGCGTCCGTCGCCGCTATGTACTCCGACTGCAGGATAGAGAGAAGCTAAGTCTTTTTTCTAACCAGCACCATATGTTTCTTAGCCATGTGCTCTGACTGCGAGAGAGATGACCTAAGTCTAAATAGGATTCGACATAAGCCTCCGCTATGTACTCCGACTGCAGGAGAGAGAGAAGCTAAGTCTTTTTTTCTAACCAGCACCAAATGTTTCTTAGCCATGTACTCTGACTGCGAGAGAGATGACCTAAGTCTAAATAGGATTCGACACAAACCTCGTTAAGTAACGCATATTATGTTATTAAGCTATGATAATGTTACTTAGCGATGCTTACCGTTGTCAAATTTTGGCCATGCCATAGGCATCTTTTGGAAATGTTAATGTCACTTGGCGATGCTTACCTATACCCCCTTAGCGATGCTTAAGTCAGTTAGCGATGCTTATGACAAAATAAATTTTAGTTTTCAAACTTCATCTTCATAATCAGTAATGCTAACTTAGCTTAAGGGACTTTTAACTTACACTATGAGTAGTGGCATAGCGATGCTTGCTTCAAATCCCGTACATTTTGACGTGACATCGACTAATAAATCCATGAACGCCGGCTGCACGCATGAAATTGGATGACTCATTGTCCCTTAAGAGCGCTTTGTAACGTTACGATCGAAGGAAGAGCGCTCCACGAGTGAGCGAAAGGCACGATCGGGTTGAGTCATCAATGTTTTGTTTCGACGTTGTGGTTCATAAAGCTACTTTACAGACAACCAATTTCTTTTCGAATTTCCATCTTCTAACTCTGGAGTAATCTGGACTTACATTATGAGCATCAGCGGTGGGCACGATGTAGGCGGCGAGCGAGGTCGGCTGGCCCGCCATGAGCGCGCGCAGAGCCGTCAGCCTCTGCAGCGACATGTTGCCTTCTGCAATACATGTAACAATATTTTTTTTTATATTGTATTTATTTGTTTAGAACAAATAATTACGACTACATCGTGCACATAAATACTGATTATGTACAGACTTTAACACAGTTATAAAACATAATATGCAAAACGATGATATTATAGGTACTATTCAAGCGAATTTTTATGCATAATCAGCTGTGTGAGGTCATTGGCTTTTTTGCTTTTTTCTGTCAAAACGTCATTTCCTACATATAACAGTAAATTTTGTGCTTAAAGGTATTGTAATTTTTTTTAACTATTTTTATGAAATATCTATGCGTATTTATATAATAAAATTAGCTGGACGAAAAGAATACGAATTAAATATCCTTACTTCTCAGCTTCATTATATGTACATAACACAATACAAAAACATTAAATTAGAGAAGCAAGTCGGTATACTTACACCTATGTTACTATGGTACTAGGTGATCAATCCTGGCATTATGTATAATGCTTAAGAGGAAGCACTAAGATTTTTTTTCCATACAGAAATAGGGGTCCACGGGATTCCTGTTTCCTCCCTGGATAATGATGCTAGAGTAACTATTTTTTTCCTGAATATTTATGGATATTGTTTGTACGTCGCTATTTTTTCCTTTTTTTAATAAATTAATTATTTAAAGAGATATGTACGTTCAAAAACCTAAAAAAATGGCTAAGCTCTCGGCTATGTTTAAACATCTAGGAAACAGATTTGACTACAATAAAATCAAAAAATAGGAACCTAGCTCAATTCTTTTTTTAGCTAATAATGAAAAAAATATTTGAATCGGTTAAATTTTTGAGGAGGAAACAGGAATCCCCTAAACGTCGATTTCTGGTACTTTTAATAGGTAATTTCAGTCCAAGTTGCAGTTGTCTCTATCGCGCTAGTGCTGGCTAGCTAAGGCACTGCGAGACAGCAATAGATTTTATAAATACCTATTTTGTATTTCTCTCAACCGTGGTGTTTCCTCTCAGTTTATTATTTGGTCCTTATCATATATTTTGTGTAAAAAGAACAGTCACTATAACTTGGGTTATGATTATACTACCTGTTCTCATTCAAGATATATATATTTTTTTACTTTTTGATAATTTTTTTGTTTTTTTTTAAAGAATAACAAATAGGTACTTACCACAAAAAAATATTTTTTTTTTGGTTTTTGACAAAACTTATTTAAAAAATACATAATATAAGTACTTATATTTGAGGATAAGAAAAAAAAAATCTTTAATCAAATCTCAAAGTTATAGTGACTACTCTTTACACAACCTGCGCAGATTATTATTATCTAAGACATACCTCGGGACCTGTCCTTTATAGCGGAACCCACAGCTGTCCCATACACGGTGGATATTCTGTAATTACAAATAAATAATACATTAAATTGTTTATTGATAAGATACAAGCACAACTTACAGTTCATTAAAATTTATTTGAAAGCTAGTAAAAGACATTTTGTATTTTTTTTATCGCCCTTCCCTGCAACAGGGTTAGTCCCTGTTAAGTACTATCAACGGCTATCCGTTGATAGTACTTAACAATGAAATTATAAACTTGTTTTATTGAATATCATTAGTACTTAAGTAATTATTGTTGACACGAAAAACAATTATAATAATAATAATATTTCGACACATCACACCATCTAGCCCCGTGCTTAGTAAGTAAAACCAGACAACAGAAACATATTTAATACTTTCATATTATACACACATATATAATTCATATGCATGACCCAGGAACACAGAAAAATTTTTGTTCCTTCGGTGGGATTCGAACTTTAAACCCTAGTGCGGCTCGAGCACCCGGCACCAACGCCCTGAACCGATTTTTTTTAACAATGTGTTTAAAACCTAAAGTCATATCTCCTGTTTTCTAAGACCTAGTTACTTACTAATGATAATTAAGTATTGATCCCACCAAAAAAAAAATTACGTAAAAATGTTGCCAAGACGAGTCTACATATCCATCATCATGTGAAAGAGTTATCAGATCTCATGTAGAGCCAAGATTCTTGATCTATGCGCCTTACTTTACCAGGCCTAACTTCACACACTCTACATTTAAGTCAAAACGTTATGTTGGCCGTTTTGCTACCGTTATGAAGATTTCACAGATTTCACACCTATTCACTCATCATTGTAAAATAAAAATAATCAGGTAGTACCTTAGGAACCAAAGAAAAATTATGAGAGTTCAAAGAAACGACGAAACGTTTTGAAAAAGGGTAGGTAGTGCCTTTGCGCTCCGCTTTGCTCGTCTTGACGGAGGTACTCCCGTGCCCCCAGATTTAATTTATGTTTTTATAAGTACCTTTTCAAATTTCTATTCCCTATTAGGTGCCTAATGTATTATAATTTAGGAAGTCATTTTACACATAAGTAAATTAATATAAATTGGCTAAAATCTATTTAACGACAGAATCATGAATAAAATAAGATGTCGCGAATCAAATACGAATTCGTACTTAGCGAATCTTATGACAAATTCTATAGGTACATTCTGTTTTCGAACTTCGTAAGTGACAATAGCATCTTAAATAGTCAAGGTTCTATTTTGCTGCACCCGATCCGTCAGCTATTGTATGATTGGTATGGATGCTATGGCAAAAATAATATTTTGACCAATAATATTGGCCCCATTGTAGACGAAATACAAAGCATTGCCCAAACGATTTTAGTCTTTACATAAAATGACAAAAAATACTCACAAAAATAATATTTTGACCACTAATATTGGCCCCATTGTAGACGAAATACAAAGCATTGCCCAAACGATTTTAGTCTTTACATAAAATGACGAAAAATACTCACAAAAATAATATTTTGACCACTAATATTGGCCCCATTGTAGACGAAATACAAAGCATTGCCCAAACGATTTTAGTCTTTACATAAAATGACAAAAAATACTCACAAAAATAATATTTTGACCACTAATATTGGCCCCATTGTAGACGAAATACAAAGCATTGCCCAAACGATTTTAGTCTTTACATAAAATGACAAAAAATACTCACAAAAATAATATTTTGACCACTAATATTGGCCCCATTGTAGACGAAATACAAAGCATTGCCCAAACGATTTTAGTCTTTACATAAAATGACAAAAAATACTCACAAAAATAATATTTTGAAGACAATCATCGTGTTGAAAATTTAGCTAACGTATAACATGATCAACGAACAGACTAAAAATACACCGCGGTAGAGCGATGGGCAACTTATATCGTCAAATTAACGGTCACTTAATGTCTATTAAAACATTTGATCGAGCTCAAGTGTGGTCGACCTGGGTTCCTTACAGTTTGTCTAGATCATATTTGCTTATCTTAATTTATGAAGTGAAATTTTTATGGTATACCCACATAGATAAATGGTTGAAAGACTTTTTGTAGGTGAAATATATAACTACTTATTTTATTAATTTAAAAAACAATCAGCTTATTAATTACAGATTATACGTATATGTATAGAAAGAAAAATAAATACTGATTCTCACGCGTTCTCACTGGTTCAGCGATAAAAATAAAATAACTTACAGCACAGCGAAAATGTATGCTGTTTTTTTACGTGGTAAAAAGTACTACGTTTAAAAACTTTAATTACTTTTTAATATTGTAGTAAAGTTCTTTTTGGAGGCGGTTTTAGCTAAAAGAACAACAACATACAGTTGCTGACTAGAAACTCACCTTTGCTGACACCGACTTCAAAAAAGAACAATAATTGTAACTACATTATAAAAGTATTATTTTATACTTTTTAGTTTTTGAAGTCGTTTTTTTTAACGTAGTTTTTTTATTCACCTTTTTAATCTGCTCATTCTGTTGCGTTTTTCACTTCTTTAATCTTGGGTTCACACAAATGTCTGAACGCCACGGAAAAAGTACCTACACCATAATGCCTGACAACGGTGTCCTCAAGACATTTAAAGTATTAAAGCTAAGATTAGTAGCGATACAAAATGGTATGCAGCCTGAATTGATACAACGAAAATAAGTTAATGTACAAGAGTGAAAAACAAAAATAAATATTTTACCTAATATTGCAACGCCTTCAGATGAACAGAACGATCAAATAGAAGGAAAAAAATACACCTATTACCTACATACACGCATACAACAAGACTTAAGCGTAATCTCTAGACGTTTGCATTATCTGTACCTGGCTACAAGATTACACGCACTCGGCACTCTAGTATTTACTTATTCATTATTATTAGCGAATCCCAACTATACTATTGAGGTTCAGGCAATCCCAAGTGCCACTGGGAAAAATACCGGGAGGTAGGTAAATAGGTCTTCCGTGGTCCAGAAGCAGAACCGTATAGGTACGATAGCTCAGAAAACAACTATATAAATCAATCAGGTTTTGTACTCCGACCAAACAAAAACTGAAGAGTTCTGCGACTACGACAAGCACACGTGATATAATAACGAATAATTTTAAGCAAAAAACCCGACTTCAGAAGGTAAACTAAAAAGCAAATAATTGTCAATTTGTTGAGCACATACTTAATGCAAATTTCAGACTTATTTCATGGATGCCACTGTCAGAACTGGACCAAATTGCTATGGGACCCGTTTGGTCCAGTTCAGGTAAAGCACCTGCTTTCAAATAAAATAAAAAAACATCCAAATCGGATCACCCAGGCGAAAGTACTGAGGTAACAAACATAAAAAAATACAGACGAATTGAGAACGTCTTCCTTTTTTTGAAGTCGGTTAAAAATTTTAAAAAACCCCGAGAACTAATGATCTTGAAGACCTGAACGGATTTCCACCAAACATAGCTTAGAACACTCTCTACTGATATACCTTTCAAACAAAAAAAACCGCATTGAAATCGGATCATCCGTTTGGAAGCTACGATGCCACAGCAGACACATACACATTTACACAGACACGTCAAACTTATAACACCCCGTCGTTTTTGCGTCGCGGGTTAAAAACTATGCGTTACTATGTCAGGCGTGCTGTCACAGTGTGTGTGTGTTTTTATATATACGCGCTCTTTATTATTTAGGGTTTGTACTCCAACAAACAAACAGAAGAGTTTTGCGATCTACACTTCGCCGTGGAATTACCATGTCACGCACACATGTAAAATACAACTACGCCTTCTAAGGCTTGCTGTGGCGGTGTGTGGTTACTTACGCATGTAAGTAGTCCTTATCCACACGCGCACTACTTACATACATACATGCCCAGCCTCATTTTTTTCTGACCATTGATTTGACAAGATTCAGTTCTAACTTCGGCTCTGTATTTGATCAGAGCCTGTACAGCAAATCCCATTAAATTAACCATGAAATAAAAAACAATAGAAGTGGCGCTTAGATGTGTGTTCTAGTTGCAAGGAAATAACGTTATTATGGAAATTTTCATCACATTCCTGGGGCCTGATTCAAAATGCTATTATTATTTACGAAGTTCTTCAGTTAAAGCCAAGAAGATTCCGTTAAGCTCACAGAACTAAACAACAACACGTGATAATAATATTATTCGCTTCAGGAACCCAAATTGAGGTTCAACGCACCCAAAATTTCCGTAATGTTACTATGCAAACGAGTTACTATTTATACAACTACTTCTCAATCTATCTATTGCCTCCTGGGGTACACACCTACATGTAGTAAAATAAGCAGGTGCTGCTTATTCGTATTACTTATTAACTGGTGGGCCCGAAACTTGTTTTGTTTTAAAAATAAACTGGAACTAATAACCACCACTAATATCTCAACTAAAGGTGTAGTAAGGTACAGAAGTTTTGGCCACAAATACATATATTAACATAATGGAGAATGTTACTGGGTATGCGAAATTTATTGTAACTTTATCACAGTAAAGCCTATATGAATATAAATACACTATTTTTTGTTTCATGCCAAAATATCAATTAGTTTAGATTTTATAGACATTTAAAAATCTCGGTAATTTAAAATCGCTGACGTCACGGGTCGTACAGCTCCTGCCGCCCGCGCTGCGCGCGTATGCACCGGAGACATAAGTTAACGCTTCAAGTTGTTGTCGCAGTAAATTGTTGTTTTATTTCATTTGTTATTTCATTTCAACATGGGTGAAAGATATGAAAAAAGGCAATCGGTTAATTTACCCAAAATAGATGGACTAATGCTTGCCTTCTATTGTGCAAAAAATAGTGATTTTGTTGCTGCCGAAATGCGAGGAGTAAAAATTAAAAAGCATATTTTTGCCACATATAACAACTATTTCTAAAATAGTATGTGATATGTTGTGTTTGTTTGCTTACAAAGTAACAATGTAGCCACTGGCTACTAGCCAGGTACGCAATGTAGGTAACCTCATAGCCGCGGTGCTCCCCCTACTTCCCAAAGCATTTTATCTATTTAAATATATTATATCTATATATTGTTTAATCACATCTTATATTATATCTACTCGTACAAATACTCGTAATTTTAGATACTAGTACATAGACAATGATAGATTAATTTATTAGTTTGCTACTTATTGTTGTTATGAATTTTGTTCGAACAGGTGTACAAAACCTTATTTAATAACACGAAAAACCGAAAACGAATTACACTTTATGATATTTTGTGCCTGTTTCCTATTTCAGATTGCTTTAAGCCATTTCGTTTTTAAACTGCCATTTAAAATACGTAATTTTAATATCCATTGGAACCAAAAAAAAAACTTTTCCGGTGGTTTGGTGGTAGTGCTTTCACATTTTGGCACAACAGATGATTTTCTTCTAATTGAATTCAACATTGCGAATAATATTAGCTTTATTTCGTAGTACACCGTACTGGAGCGCGCAACGTACCGCGTGAGCGTATGACCCGTGACGTCACCGCACCGAGCGCCGGCCGACCGTCACTCGCACCCTTTAAAGTTCAATATCTCGGGAACTAAGCGACATATCGAAATAATTTTTACACACACTTTTTTTATTTCATATGGACTATATGAAACGTAAAAAATCAAAATTAGTGAACATTCTTCATTCCAACACGGGCGGAGCTGCGGACAAAAGATTCACCTGGCTGGCACCTGCCAATTTTATTTACACACACAAAAATATCAGAAATCCAATAATGGTCAAAGGCGCGATTTATACGATTCCTGCCCACTCCCCGCATATTTCACGGATTGCCATAGATAATACAGTTTAAATCTATGTCCTACTAAACAGCCTCAGGTACACTGTTCAATTATTTATACCTACGTTTTATAAATAGCTGTAGACGATCTGACCCATAAACGGGTTCTGTTGACCCTTAATCATTATTTTATTGACCTTTGTCACCCGTATTTGCGGTTGAATTATTTAAGAACCTTCCTGAAAATCGCTAGTAAGTACGAGTACCTACTATCAAACTGAGATGTTGGAAGAAAACACTAAGAGTCCATTCTGTGAAAAATAAACCCTAAACGCGTGCGCGATGAAATATTAAATTAACCTATCCTATAAGACCCAAAGAAAAAGTTTAAAAACTATTAGCAACTGAGGTCGGGTGTTTTTATTCAGTTATTCCTGCAAATTTATAAATACTGGCCATATCTATACTAATATTTTAAAGCGGAAGAGTTTTTTTGTTTCTTTAAACGCGCTAATCTCAGGAACTACTGGTCTGATTTGAAAAATTCTTTTTTTGTTGGATAGTCCATTTATAGAGGATGACTTTAGGCTATATAACATTACACTGCGACCAATAGGAGCGAAGCGTCAGTGAGAAATGTTGCAAAAACGGGGAAAATTATTCACATTTGGAGACTTTCGTTACGTGCGCTGCATAAACGGTTTAATTTACTCTAAAACCACGCGAACGAAGTCGCGGGCACAGCTAGTATTATATAGACAAGATTTAGTTTCAC
Organism: Celastrina argiolus; assembly: GCA_905187575.2. NCBI lineage: Eukaryota > Metazoa > Arthropoda > Insecta > Lepidoptera > Lycaenidae > Celastrina > Celastrina argiolus. The sequence goes on from LR994597.1 coordinate 3,479,090, forward strand.
TAATTGCCGCAGATTTCATTCACGAAATGGAACGTCCATTACAAAGGCATCGAGATCAAAAAACATCCAAATACTCTAGTACTAAATATCTAGCATGATCAGTTGCCAGCTGTCAAGGTTCACGGTTGTCTACTATATTATTAATCAAATCTTGTCCATTAAAGTTACATTTTCTTGTGGAAAACTAACTAGGACCTTTTTAACAATCTTTCAAACCAGACAGAGATCCCCCTTCCTGTTTGGTATCCTACAAACTAAAATTTGATGAAGTTCATTAAACTTTACTACTAAGTACTATTTTATTATGCAGTATACTTATTTTCGTAACAATATCAAGAATGCCTCAACAAACTAAAATTTGATGAAGTTCATTAAACTTTACTACTAAGTACTATTTTATTATGCAGTATACTTATTTTCGTAACAATATCAAGAATGCCTCAACAAACTAAAATTTGATGAAGTTCATTAAACTTTACTACTAAGTACTATTTTATTATGCAGTATACTTATTTTCGTAACAATAACAAGAATGCCTCAACAAACTAAAATTTGATGAAGTTCATTAAACTTTACTACTAAGTACTATTTTATTATGCAGTATACTTATTTTCGTAACAATATCAAGAATGCCTCAACAAACTAAAATTTGATGAAGTTCATTAAACTTTACTACTAAGTACTATTTTATTATGCAGTATACTTATTTTCGTAACAATATCAAGAATGCCTCAACAAACTAAAATTTGATGAAGTTCATTAAACTTTACTACTAAGTACTATTTTATTATGCAGTATACTTATTTTCGTAACAATATCAAGAATGCCTCAACAAACTAAAATTTGATGAAGTTCATTAAACTTTACTACTAAGTACTATTTTATTATGCAGTATACTTATTTTCGTAACAATATCAAGAATGCCTCAACAAACTAAAATTTGATGAAGTTCATTAAACTTTACTACTAAGTACTATTTTATTATGCAGTATACTTATTTTCGTAACAATATCAAGAATGCCTCAACAAACTAAAATTTGATGAAGTTCATTAAACTTTACTACTAAGTACTATTTTATTATGCAGTATACTTATTTTCGTAACAATATCAAGAATGCCTCAACAAACTAAAATTTGATGAAGTTCATTAAACTTTTCTACTAAGTACTATTTTATTATGCAGTATACTTATTTTCGTAACAATATCAAGAATGCCTCAAAATCATCATCCTGAATCATGAGATGGACCCACGAATTTTAATAAAGAAAAGACAATAAAGTGTTTAAAAATATCTATTTTCTATATTATTGGTTTTGGTAAAAAATACTAAGCTATCTACAGTTTTGTTTCACAGTTAATAAATAAAACATCTTATATCAAAATATTGAGGTTTGCCTGCAATTTACTTAATAACAAATTTGTATAAACAGGAAATATTAATTTTGTCAAGAAAAAAGGAAGTGCTTGCTTAAGATAAAAACAGTAAATAATTTTTAAATTCTCATTTAAGCATGAATAGTGGATCAAAAATCTTATCTCATTTTCAAATACTCTTAAAATTATTCTTGTTTTTTACAAGACCACTTTATTTGGCACACATTTTAGAGAAAATTGCAAGCAAACCTTCACTTGAATTGAACATCACAATTTAAGACAAAAACAATTAGCAACATGGCAACATTTATAAATCATTTGTTATTTCATACATTTTTAACAATATTAAGAGGATAATGATAGGATAAACAATTAATTAAAATTCTTAGTCCTGTCAATTTAAAAATTATTATTGATTAACATTAGAAAAGCTTATCTAATTTTAAATAAAATATATCATTTTAACAGCTTAAAGTATATTCATTCTAGATATTATCCAAATTGTACTTAAAATGTTGCCATATTGTAGATCTGTACAATGCAATGACCATATAAACTGCAAATAAATCATGTCCATCAACACTATTATGATGTTTATACCCAAAACATGAAATCAATGAAGAGACAAAAATCAAGATCAGATCAGATCAAAAGATACTTCTGAACGGCTTGAGAATACTTATAAAATTATCAGCAGTCCATAAAGCTGGCGCACTAGCATACCAGCTCCGTACACATGTATGCTATGGTCATATCTTACTAGCATACAAGTAGCTAACACATTAGATTTATTTGCATGCCTGTTATGGGAGTGGATAAGGGTGATAATAAACTGACATGTGTAAACAGAAGTGACAGCTACAGGCATGCCAGTATGGGTAGTTAGGGCACAACATGCATGCCAGTATTACTTGCAAATGTATCCACAGTATGCCAGATACTCATACAATAACTATCATGCCAGCTCCTGTCCCAATTTACTGGCATGTGTATCCCCAGCTTTATATACAGTTGTCTTTGATTATTTTTATAGTATAATACTTTTCTATTTTTACATTAAATTAGAGGAATTTATTCCTTTAGTGCAACAAATTAATCTCCTTTTTTCCTCACAAAAGATCTTAATTTACAACTAAATATAACTTAATAATTTCAGTCACTTTTATAGTTCACTATGACTGCACAATATCACCATATGTTATTTGTATACCTGGAAGAAAAAAATAATATGTAATAACCACAATAAAAAAAAAATACTTAAAACTAATAATATATATTTATACCTATATTAGTATATTTTATTAATTATGCATTAAACATTGTTTAAGAACATTCAACCTTAGTCAAGTTATCTATTAATGACCTCCATATTTAAACTTTGAAACATTCTCAATTATAAGGAATGTACTGTGTGTAATGTGTGCATATTATATCTAAGAAAGTTTAAACAACTGGAAAAACACTTAGCTCCACTACTAGTATCCAGAACTCCAGTTATCAGTTTCCTAGTCTAATACTTAAATAATATTGTTTTAGAAAAACAATACATAACCCCGGCTCCACACTACTCGCGAAGTTGAACGAAGTTAGACGAATAGGATAGTGTAGAGATGTACTTTGGCTTACCTCGTCAAACATTACTAGTATTTCGCCTCGTTATCACGAGTACTTCGCCGAGGAACTCCGCGAGTAGTGTGGAGCCGGGGTTACAATTGTTCCTGCATTCTTTTGTTGCAGGTTCAAGGATGATCATAGTGACATACTAAAAACAATAAATCCTGACATGTGTTTACTCACCTCAGCACTCCATAGGAGCGATTGAATTTGAATTATCCCCGTACCCACTCAGACTTCCTTGGAATTCAATACCACTAATTTGACTATCTGCATTAAAGGATGCTCCATATGAGTCATTGCTGGGAGCGTGCGAGGACTCCATATTGCCATCTCCCGAGTCCGTGGCTGCCGCTGCATCTGGTTCAGCCCAGTTAATCTTAAATCTAGTGACTCTCGGCTCTGAAGCTAGTATACTTCTAACTACTTTATCGAATTGTGGTTTAGCCGGTGGGTTCTCCCTCAACTCCGGCTCAGATTCAGTGTACTCATTGTTTATGAAGTACCCGACTCTTACAAACTCCTGTCCTCTGTACGAACACGTTAGCAGCACCACTGTGACACCCAGCGCGTCGTTCTCAGGTATCCGGGTGACATCCGGGGGCGGCGCTTGGAACACAAACATGTGTTTGCCCTCCGGTATAGGGCCGACGTATATCGTGTCCAAGACCTGATCGTGCTCCTCCGTCTCCGCCGATCCGACGTAGATCATCTTCCATTCTAGATCCTCTTTGAGCTCCTCGATGCATTCGAATGTTATGTCGAATTGAAACGGATTCAGAAACGGGCTCGGGTTATCCAACACTACGACATTCGTTATGTGTACCTTTGCCATTATATTTGTATATATATTTGTCGCCTAGCAGCGATCTTGAACGATTTATCTTGAGCTGGATATTAGACACCGATAAAGTATATTGCTTGTAATAATTATTTTTCTATACAAACCGAGAAAAACGCGGACGATAATTTCGTTTTAACAGCCGACAATGACAAATGACATTTATTTTGGCGGTTGAAATGATCACGTGATCAAAATAACCGTCGACGACAGCGCTTGCTCTGGTGAATTTGCGAACTAATGATAAACTTATTTGACAGAAGAAGGACAGGATAATTTAGAGATTTTTCTTGGTCTGTCTTGTAAATGATACCAAAAAAGCTTAACTTTTTATAATACTTACGTAGCCCGAAACAATCCTTAAGCGATAAATAAACCACAACACTTCTTATTTTATTGTTACAGTCACAAAAGATGATAGACAGCTCACAAAACAAACAAATGTCAACAAGAAATGACAAATAACAATTGAAATTGACAAATGACAATAGACATAGGCAGTGTTGCCAACCACCGCATAGAGCAAAACTGCAGAAAAAAACTGTAGAAAACTGTAGTAGGTATAATAAATTAAATTCAAAAACAGTAAATCTACATCTTTATCTTTTTATAATTTTTTAATGTATAATAATGATAATAAATAGAATATATTAAAGGGTGGAAATTAAAAACAAGACTGATCAAGGCCCTGATTCAAGATGCCATCGCTATTTATCGCTCACGAAGTTCCAAAACAAAATGGATGGGATTTGACATAAATTTTTTCGCTAAATGACATACGTATTCGCTCGTCATTTAGCTTAATTAAAAAACTTTGACGTGAAATTAAAAATGTTGCTGCATTCAAAACTTTTAATTTGCAGTAAAGTTTAAATAGGTACCTAACTGTAAGATTTTTATATTTCACAGTAGTACAATGAGAATATTTTAGGAATAATATAACAATTTAAATTTACTAAATAAACCTCCTAGATACTGCGTTTGCCTTATTATTTTAAAATAAGGTTTTGTTAATAAAGCAACATATTATTTAATTTATAATAAAATTTTAAAAAATGGCAACTATTCAGTTACAAATGTCATAATTCATCATGGCGTAAATTCCTCAGAATAAAGAATCTGGAACTGGCATATGCATGTACTTTGCCTGCATACCTAAATAAACAAAACTGAATACAAACATGGCGGATTAGGGTTGCCCACTTTCTTTTTTTTAAGAATATTGCGGATTTTATACCCCACAACTGAGCTAACTCAAAGAAATTGATTTTTAAACACTATATATCAAATAAACTAAACAATATACAACAATTTAAATAAATGTTAGCTACTTACCGGTGATTTTGCATAGGCCACAACTTACTACAGAGGACTTCGTGTTACCGAATATAATGAATTCAGAATTATTTTACAGTTTTGCGCAGTAATTAAATCGAAAATCACTCAAAAACCCTAAAAATCTCACAATAACAACGTTTGACATGTAAACAAAGTGACATGTAAAATGGCGTCGGTGGCAGCAGAAGTATATCACAGCCAATAAAGGGGGCGTTGATAAAAAGAGTGTAGATACTTATTTCTTACTTAAAACTCTTGTTGTAAGAAAGAGACAGGTAGTCTACTATTATTGCCGTGTGAAATTGAACTATTAGTACAGTTCCATATGATCTTTGTTCTGAGGTAAATTCTAATTTTTCTAAAGCATCAATGCTTCTCGAAATTCTCGCAAACATTTAAACTTTAAAGAAATAATTAGAAAATACAATAAATAAGTGATAAATCATGTGCCGTTTTTACAAACGATGAATTAATTCCTATTTTGAAATATTGTGATGTAAATTGTACAATTAAATATTAAAGTGGAGGTGAGAGAAAGTGTTTATAATAACAAAAACATATTATTTTATCGTAGCTGCTTTGTTTTACACAACCCCTCAAACTTTGTATACATGTTCCTTTCTAGATAATAAAAAGGACTAGACCGCATCATCCTTGTTCATCATTACTGTACTTTTATAATACTGTCACATTCCTTTCGGTTGACTAATAGTTAAACGAATGCGGTCAAGAAACTCGCACTTAATTGATATCAATCAATGTTTTTAATTTTTTACAGTCACTAGTCATTAATATTTATGCTGCGCTTACATCATGTGTTGCAAATTAATTACACTTTCGTGTGTATTGTTCATTTGCTCATTGAGTGCAATAAATATAAGTTTGAAGGTGCTATATTAACTAATACACACAGTTCCTGAGTTTCTTTTGACCATTATAAGCTGATTATATTGTCTAGTTAAAAGCGGACAATAGAACACATTGAATTATTTCACTTACTTTCTAGGGAAATCAAAAACTTTATTTACAATAAAAAATAATTTTAAACAAAAAAAAAACCAACTTCAAAAGGTAAACTAAAAAGCAAAAAATAAATTTACTTCGCACAAAGTAATACTTATTTTCACTTAAGTAAATAAATTTATTCTATAATTTTGAAGTCGGTGCCAAGTATACTTCAACAACCTTACTACAATATCAAATTACTAAATATCATATGTAGGGCAAACACAGAAAAAAAGAATCAGAAAAAAAATATACAATATAGTAATAGTTACATTGATTGATTCTTTTTTTCTGTGTTTGCCTACATATGATATTTAGTAATTTGATATTGTAGTAAGGTTGTTGAAGTACTTACTTGGCACCGACTTCAAAATTATAGAATAAATTTATTTACTAAAGTGAAAATATGTTTTACTTTGTGCGAAGTAAATTTATTTTTTGCTTTTTAGTTTACCTTTTGAAGTCGTTTTTTTTTTGTTTAAAATTATTTTTTATTTTTAGTTATGGGTTATGTATTTTTAGATATGAGAAGGGATACTTACCGCCAGAGCAGCGCAAAAATTATACAGGTATATCAAGTTGATTGACTATAAAATGATATTATACAAATTTTAATAATATCAACCAGTAGGTACCAGCCAAACTGAATATGATTTCTATATAACTCTTTTATTATTTTTAGTCGATTAACATTTCTTTATTTGGCTTAAAACAATTTTTTCCCTTTTTAATATTTACCTATTTCGTGATATTGTTATGATAGTATATATGGATACCTACTATCTGGTGAAGACAGAGGTGGTGTTGAGTACTGTAATTGATATAGTGGCATATGCTTGTATAACTTAAAAGACTAAGCAGTCCAGTATGCCTGTTTCTGATCTATGTGGTATACCTTGATAGTTGATTCAAAGTGATGTTTGTTTTTAGTCGGATATGCTTTTGTTACTCGAAAAAAATACCAAATTACTATGAGTGTTCCTATAAATTTCGAGGAGTTCCCTCGATTCCTCGTGAACCATCATCAGTCTTTGATAATTATGAGACCAAGTTCGTCTGTAATTGACGTAGTGGCATATGCTTGCATTTCTTTAAACAACGCTGAAATCTTCAAACATGTATCTCTAAGGACTCGGAAGTTCTGTTCAGTACTTTAGGTCCAGGATATGGTGCAAAATCTTACTATTTGGTAACATATGCTTGGACTACTTCAGAAAAAATCAAAATCTATATATGTTTCCATATCAATTTTGAGGAGTTCCCTCGATTCCTCACGGATCCCATCATCAGGTCACCACTTTGTTTTCGAACTTCGTAAGTGATAAATACCGATGGCATCTTAAATTGGGGGCCTCGTTCGGAGGGATAATTGAACATATAGAAAACCAAACTGAAATGTATAATAAACTTTATTAAGTTTAATATGTTTATTAGCTGTGTTTAGTCCCATAATAACACTCACTTGAACATCTCAATTAGAGTAAGTTACTATCCCATCAGGCCTTGACAAAGTATAAAATTTACTTGGTTTTAATTATTTATATTACGCTAAGAACAGATTTAAATAATTGGCAATAAAAAATATTTGATGTAACAAGCTGCTAAGCTGATCTTTACTAATATTATAAAGCGGAAGAGTTTGTTTGTTTGTTTAAACGCGCTAATCTCAGGAACTACTGGTCCGATTTGAAAAATTATTTTTTTGTTGGATAGTCCATTTATAGAGGAAGGCTTTAGGCTATATAGCATTACGCTGCGACCAATAGGAGCGAAGCGTTACTGAGAAATGTTGCAAAAACGGGGAAAATTAATTAAATTTGGGGACTTTCATTGCGTGCGCTGCATAAACGGCTTCAGTCACTCAAAAACCACGCGAACGAAGTCGTGGGAACAGCTAGTACTTAAATAAAAATGAATTGCTGTTCTCGTAGTCTCGCAAAACTCGATAACGGCTGAACCGATTAAACTATTTTTGATCTTGAAATGTTCGTAGAAGTCCAGGGAATGTTTTTTTTTTGCTCAACAAAGTGGGCACGGGTCAGCTAGTTAGTTTTATAATTAGGAGTTTGATCACAATCTTCTAACTACATAATTTTATTTTTATAAATAATAACTTTCTTACAGCACATGTACACAGAGGTGTGAATGCTGGACCCAAAATGTCCGCTAACAGAGACGAGGGCCCAGTGTACTACAGGGAGATACAGAAGAATGCTTACCTCAAGAGAATACCCACTGACATAAGCACAAGCAAACTTAGACCGCTGGGTCACAAGGTAAAGTTTTGAAATATAAAAGTCCTTACTTTTTATTAAGTCACTACAGTAGATTCAATAAAGACTAAACAAAACACTTTATTTTCTTTCTTCGATCTGTATCACAGTTGACTAATGTTAACAAAGTGAAAACGAAACTGATTGTGCACTAACAAATAAAACTTTGATAGATAAGCACATGTTTCTTGTTAAACACATGTTTTATTCATTAGAAACAATAGTTAATAAAGAACAACAATTACTTTCTTTGAATATGACTCATTGTTAATTGTTTTTAGAAGTTTACAACAATTTATTATATGATTGGTACATTACATAATTACATATATATCGCTTTACCTTCTCAATCTCTTATCTAAAAAACTACAACTTTTCAGTACTTATAGTAAAAAAACTAAATAATTTTAGATTTTATTATGATTTATGACATGGATTTTGGATGAATACAATATATAATACATAACTGAACCTTATTTAAAAAAAAAACCATGTCATAATAAAATCTAAAATTATTATGTTTTTTGACTCTACTGAAAAGTTGTAGTTTTATAGATACGAGGTTGTGAAGGTAAAGCGACAACATATTATATTATTATGAAAATAAGTAATGTACCATATGTATGATATGATTCTATAACCACAATGTTTGTAAAATATATATAAATATACTACCAAAATTAAATACAACCTAAAAATTTTTTACCTTTAATGAAATTTTTTTGTAGTTAAGTTACATTAGAAGTAAGAATGTACTTTTGCTAAGTTTTCGTTCATTTGTTGCTTGTTGGTTTGTCTATAAAAGATTGTAACACTTAAATATTATGTGTATTAATGTTAAGTAACAGTGTATACAGTTGTTGGCAAACCTTAAATGAATAAATAAAAATAAACAAAAAGAAGGAGGCACAGTAATAATTTAATTAAAAAAAAAATGTTACTTTTCAGAAACCCCCCCTCAAACCGATGTGGACTCTATTCTGTGTGCACAACGGGCGCACGCCGTTCCTGGAACAGTATCCCGACACGGACGCGACGGTGTCGCACCGGCCTGCATGGCGGGCGTGCCTCCGCACCGCGCGGCACGTGACGGCCAGTGTCAAGCCGCACGCGGGAGACGAGTATGACTTCCTGGTGGACACCGATCATGGACCTGTGAGAATGTTGGCGCCTGATTGGTGAGTGAGAACTGGTATAATACTGTGCTCGCGAACCCCACCATGTGTGGTATAGACAACTACCCCCTTGAAATACTTTTTGGCTTATGTCGAGAAGTGGACGTCTTGGCTGAAACAATGAAACTGGCTTGTGGAAAACATGACCCAGTATGTTTATGTTGTGTTCGAACGGTGCACCAGTTTCCTAAAGCACTGGCACCTACCTCCTTCCTAAAGCATTGACTTGAGAAATGGATGTATGACTAGCTTAAAACATTATGTCCCGACTAATATTATAAATGCGAAAGTAATTCTGTTTGTCTGTCTCGCTTTCACACTAAGGGCGTGTTTCACCAAGCAATGTTAAAGTTAACGCCATGTTAAATATCATGTCATCCCTCTCGTATTTCCTGTCAATGAATGAGATGGCATGGTATTTTAACATGGCGTTAACTTTAACATTGCTTGTTGAAACACGGCCTAAAACTACTGAACCAATTTAAATTAAATTTTGTACACATATATGCCCAATATCTTGTTTGGAATGCATCTACTTTATTGTTGTCTCTAAATCACCTAAAGGTTGACTGGTAGAAAATGCCTTGAGGCATTATTTCCGTTTGTATACAAAATGTGTATGATGTATAAATAAAGAAAATAATTAAAAAAAATGTTGTACGAAAGGTGTTTACAAATACGGAATTTATTAAATATTATTATTTCACGCGGATGAAATTTGTTTAATATGTCATGAAGCACTCAATAGTAAGTAAGCTTGTTAAATTACATTACAGGGACTCGATGCAGGACTGGGTGAGCATACTCCGCAGCAAACTGCACGAGCTGAGGATCCTGTCGCGAGGTGAGAACGTGTACGGCGCCCCGCCCGTGGCGCCGGCCCCGCGCGCGCCCGCCCGCGACCCCACCTCCCCGCTGCCGCCCACGCCACCCGTGCCGCCCGACAGGTACAGTGACAGCCCATTGACTATGTAACTACTTTTAAAAAGAGATATTAAGACTCGCTGTCTTATTAAGATATGTAGCCTCTCTCAGTTCATATTCTCCTGGTACTTTAAATTATATAATTTACTGTTTCGCTGCCGTATTGAGCTTTGTACTGCTACGAAATGAGTTTTCCTGCCGTATAATGATATGTGGGCTCTCTCAGTTTATATTTCCCTGGTACTTTGTACTGCTTATTTTATACCTATATTCTCATACTCATTTTTCTAACGTTGCAGAGTTCCGGGTATCGAAATAGCACCTACACGAGCCGTGGAGTCAAGTGAGAGCCGAGAACCTGCACAAACCACAGAATCTCCAACACCACCACCTACCACCACAGCCACTCTACCCACCACCCATACAATCACATCCAGCACATCCAGTTTATCAAATCTGAGAGCGAATGGACCGAGCAACTTTATAGAGCCAACCGAAGTAGATATATCTCAATGGGACGTATCTTTCTCCTCCCTACCTAGCACGAGTCAAGACATGAGAGAAAATAAGAGCGTGGCGAAGATTTGCGGACAGAATATATGCCTGGATGATTCTATTTTAAAACGGAGTGCCGTGGATTCGGATGAAGAGTTCTTTCAAGAGCTGGACAGGGATGAGGGTTTTACGCAGAGGCTGCTAGTGAATAATGACGATGAAAGACCTGAAGAAGAACATAGGTAAATTCAAAAGCTTTTTTTACATTAAATTGTAGTATTTATAAATCACTAGTTGACCTATGCCCAATACGTTGAGCCTAAAAACCGTTTTAACCTTCCCTGGACTTCCACGAACATTTCAAGACTAAAAATAGCCGAATCGGTTCAGCCGTTTTCGAGTTTTAGCAAGACTAACGAACAGCTTTCGTTTTTATATAGATTCAAGATAGGATTTTTCTAGATAGTCAGTCTACATTTTATTCTTATAGTTTAGCAATTATAAAATATTTGTCCCGGAGAACTTGTACCTTGACGCATCGTCAGCAGCGCCACCTAACGGGTCCTATTAATATACTAAAACCTTCCCTGAGAACAACTCTATTCAATGGTCAACCCAAAAACTAATGCATATCTTCATGCTATTTTCAGCATGAAGATTGGTGCAATAGTTGTTGAGTTTATTTATAACAGACAGAGAATATTATGTAATGATAATAATTTACAATATATTTTTTTAGCGTTCCACAAAGGTCTAACGTCACAGTAATCCAAGTGTCAAATAAAGGTCCACCACACACTGCAATACCAGTCATGGGAAGTGAAGCGAACATATTCGATTTCAATTTCAAACAGAAGTTAAAAGTCACCCCGGAAGATTCGGAATTTGTAAATATTGTGAACACCGAGGTGTCGGTACAAAATGAGAATAACAATATTGAAATCACTTCTAACGGTGACACAGTTAGTTCTGAAAACAATCAGACCGAAGTTAGTCACAGGTATGATAGGAACGGCACTAATAATGTTGAAGTTGTCGCGAACCACAGAAACGGTAATGGCACATCAGAAAATGAACGCCAAAGGACAAATAGTTACGGAACGGTCTTCGATAACGCCTCGGATTATGGACACATTAGTTTGACGACGACTGTCAATTTAAATGTCGAGCCGAGGAACAGTGATGGGGTATATGAAAGACTGTGCATGGCGTCGACATCGAACAAAACGGCCTCACCGTTATCGATAAGACGAATACTATCGACCGATAAAGCGAGAAAATCCTCGTTACCGAACCTAGATGTAGCATCCGAGTCGGCCTACGAGTGTCTATTTCCGAACACCGAGCCGAGCCGAAGAGAAGAACCTTCTAGTGCAAATGTGGACTCAAACGTGAGAGTGATAAGGGCTAATGTCGAACGGTCGCACAGTGAACGGGTGAATGTGGAACGGACGCAGAGCCAAAACGCGTATGACGTCGCGCCGCGGAGGAGGGACATCGTGCGCGTGCAAGATAACAGTCCAAAGAGGGAAAAACCAGGTTAGTTATATCTTTTTTTTATTGAACAATTTATTGTACACAAGAAACACTTAACAATAGAACAAATTACAGAGAAAATGTTGTATAAAGTTAATCCTTCATTAAATATCATGTTATCCCTCTCGTATATCCTGTCAATGAATGAGAACGCATGGTATTTTAACAAGCCGTTATCACTAACAAGCGTTGGTGAAATCGGGACTTAACCTCTTTTACATACGTTATTGCACCTGTAACCTCTCTTTTGTTAGCAGAGAAGCAGGAGGTGGTGCCACAGAAGCCGATATGGAAGCGAGGCCTGACGGAGCTGTCGCTGCTCAGCCGGCTGCGCGGCATCGGACAGTCCAAACGGCAGGAGAGTCCTACGAGACAGAACAACGAGGACAGGTACAAACATAACAGTTTTCTTACTACGAGTTATCACTGCTCACCATGAGGAAGGTAACTACATAAATAGACGGATCAATTTTTAAATTTTTGCTTAAAGATGGCCTCGTGGGAGTTTCTTACGCCGGTTCTTCACGGCGGGTTAGGCTTAAACCGGTGGTAGCTTGTTTTTCTAGTTGACTTTCCGAAAATTGCTTGTTAAGTTTAATTTGGAAATAAATGATTTTTTTTTTTTTAACATATTTAAGGTGTACATCTAATGTACATGGGTTGTAAATTCGCCGTACCGTTGTGGAGGGAGTTACTTCTTCTACTGCTGCTGTACAGCAGCCGTAGAAGAAGTAACTCCCTCACCAACGGTACGGCGAATTTACAACCATGTACATCTAGATGTACTCTTTTCTATGTTAAATAAAACCGGCCAAGAGTGATACAGACACACGCACAAGTGTTTTTCGTACATAACGGCAAACAATAATGTATTATAACCCATAGTCTATAATACATAAATTTAATGTAGGTATAGCGGCAGTAGATGTACATCGTCATCGTCTATAAAAACTTTAACTGTTTATCAATCACAGTTCAGGAATCCGGTAACAGACAAATATGGGTGCCGGACCGTATTTTTTTATAGATTCAAAAGTTAGTCTAGTGACAATAGACGGATGGACAGGAAATTCTATGTACGGTCCTGATTTCGCCCTTTTCAAAAAAATCTTATCGCAGGAGTACCGTGCGCCCCCACGCCCGCGACGAATGCGAGCGGTGCGAGCGCGCTGCGTGTACGCCAGATAGCGGCGCTGCGGGCGGAGCAGCGGCGCGGCGCGTGCCTGCCCGCCGCCGTGCAGCCGCGCGACCCGCCCGTGCTCGCGGACTACGACAACCGCGTGTGGTGAGTCACACGACGTCGGCGGCCGTGCCGCAGCGTGCACGCCGGATAGCGGCGCTGCGGGCGGAGCAGCGGCGCGGCGCGTGCCTGCCCGCCGCCGTGCAGCCGCGCGACCCGCCCGTGCTCGCGGACTACGACAACCGCGTGTGGTGAGTCACACGACGTCGGCGGCCGTGCCGCAGCGTGCACGCCGGATAGCGGCGCTGCGGGCGGAGCAGCGGCGCGGCGCGTGCCTGCCCGCCGCCGTGCAGCCGCGCGACCCGCCCGTGCTCGCGGACTACGACAACCGCGTGTGGTGAGTCACACGACGTCGGCGGCCGTGCCGCAGCGTGCACGCCGGATAGCGGCGCTGCGGGCGGAGCAGCGGCGCGGCGCGTGCCTGCCCGCCGCCGTGCAGCCGCGCGACCCGCCCGTGCTCGCGGACTACGACAACCGCGTGTGGTGAGTCACACGACGTCGGCGGCCGTGCCGCAGCGTGCACGCCGGATAGCGGCGCTGCGGGCGGAGCAGCGGCGCGGCGCGTGCCTGCCCGCCGCCGTGCAGCCGCGCGACCCGCCCGTGCTCGCGGACTACGACAACCGCGTGTGGTGAGTCACACGACGTCGGCGGCCGTGCCGCAGCGTGCACGCCGGATAGCGGCGCTGCGGGCGGAGCAGCGGCGCGGCGCGTGCCTGCCCGCCGCCGTGCAGCCGCGCGACCCGCCCGTGCTCGCGGACTACGACAACCGCGTGTGGTGAGTCACACGACGTCGGCGGCCGTGCCGCAGCGTGCACGCCGGATAGCGGCGCTGCGGGCGGAGCAGCGGCGCGGCGCGTGCCTGCCCGCCGCCGTGCAGCCGCGCGACCCGCCCGTGCTCGCGGACTACGACAACCGCGTGTGGTGAGTCACACGACGTCGGCGGCCGTGCCGCAGCGTGCACGCCGGATAGCGGCGCTGCGGGCGGAGCAGCGGCGCGGCGCGTGCCTGCCCGCCGCCGTGCAGCCGCGCGACCCGCCCGTGCTCGCGGACTACGACAACCGCGTGTGGTGAGTCACACGACGTCGGCGGCCGTGCCGCAGCGTGCACGCCGGATAGCGGCGCTGCGGGCGGAGCAGCGGCGCGGCGCGTGCCTGCCCGCCGCCGTGCAGCCGCGCGACCCGCCCGTGCTCGCGGACTACGACAACCGCGTGTGGTGAGTCACACGACGTCGGCGGCCGTGCCGCAGCGTGCACGCCGGATAGCGGCGCTGCGGGCGGAGCAGCGGCGCGGCGCGTGCCTGCCCGCCGCCGTGCAGCCGCGCGACCCGCCCGTGCTCGCGGACTACGACAACCGCGTGTGGTGAGTCACACGACGTCGGCGGCCGTGCCGCAGCGTGCACGCCGGATAGCGGCGCTGCGGGCGGAGCAGCGGCGCGGCGCGTGCCTGCCCGCCGCCGTGCAGCCGCGCGACCCGCCCGTGCTCGCGGACTACGACAACCGCGTGTGGTGAGTCACACGACGTCGGCGGCCGTGCCGCAGCGTGCACGCCGGATAGCGGCGCTGCGGGCGGAGCAGCGGCGCGGCGCGTGCCTGCCCGCCGCCGTGCAGCCGCGCGACCCGCCCGTGCTCGCGGACTACGACAACCGCGTGTGGTGAGTCACACGACGTCGGCGGCCGTGCCGCAGCGTGCACGCCGGATAGCGGCGCTGCGGGCGGAGCAGCGGCGCGGCGCGTGCCTGCCCGCCGCCGTGCAGCCGCGCGACCCGCCCGTGCTCGCGGACTACGACAACCGCGTGTGGTGAGTCACACGACGTCGGCGGCCGTGCCGCAGCGTGCACGCCGGATAGCGGCGCTGCGGGCGGAGCAGCGGCGCGGCGCGTGCCTGCCCGCCGCCGTGTAGCCGCGCGACCCGCCCGTGCTCGCGGACTACGACAACCGCGTGTGGTGAGTCACACGACGTCGGCGGCCGTGCCGCAGCGTGCACGCCGGATAGCGGCGCTGCGGGCGGAGCAGCGGCGCGGCGCGTGCCTGCCCGCCGCCGTGCAGCCGCGCGACCCGCCCGTGCTCGCGGACTACGACAACCGCGTGTGGTGAGTCACACGACGTCGGCGGCCGTGCCGCAGCGTGCACGCCGGATAGCGGCGCTGCGGGCGGAGCAGCGGCGCGGCGCGTGCCTGCCCGCCGCCGTGCAGCCGCGCGACCCGCCCGTGCTCGCGGACTACGACAACCGCGTGTGGTGAGTCACACGACGTCGGCGGCCGTGCCGCAGCGTGCACGCCGGATAGCGGCGCTGCGGGCGGAGCAGCGGCGCGGCGCGTGCCTGCCCGCCGCCGTGCAGCCGCGCGACCCGCCCGTGCTCGCGGACTACGACAACCGCGTGTGGTGAGTCACACGACGTCGGCGGCCGTGCCGCAGCGTGCACGCCGGATAGCGGCGCTGCGGGCGGAGCAGCGGCGCGGCGCGTGCCTGCCCGCCGCCGTGCAGCCGCGCGACCCGCCCGTGCTCGCGGACTACGACAACCGCGTGTGGTGAGTCACACGACGTCGGCGGCCGTGCCGCAGCGAGTACGCCGGGTAGCCGAGCACTCGTAGAGTAAAGGAAGAGTGACATAACTGGCGGGAGACCAGCCGGACCGACTTTTTACATGCACATTCGGACGTGTCTTTCCTGTTACACAATCGTATGATCAATCTGCATTGTTCTCACCAAACTTTTAAACTACCTATATTAATATAACCTCCGAAGTCTAGTCGAGTGGAGCTGAACCACTGACCAACGCAGGCGTTACTAACGTGGCATGTCGGCCGCAGGGTGGCGCGGTGGGGCGGCGGCAACCGCATGGGGCGCGTGGGGGACCGGCTGGTGGCGGTGGCGGCGGCGACGGCGAGCTCCGCGCACCTCGCACACACGCTCGTCAAGGCGGCGCGCACGCCACGGGTGAGACTAGCCGTGTTAACTATAACTAATATTTACAGTTATATCAGCAAAATGGAAATTCGCATAACAATACTTTTTCTCGAGACAAAACTAATTAAATAACATATCTGACACTTAGCTGTTGAAGACATGAATAGATGAAGGTAAAAAAAAAATACCCAGAAAATTTAGTTTGAACTGTCACTTAAATAGTTTAGGTTATGTGATATGTCGTAACGTATTAAGTACGTTGGTTCTAGAGACAGCATAATATATTAATGCTAAGTACATTAATCTAAAGATACATTACGACGTATTCTAAAACGTTTAAGTGACAGTTTGAACTCAATTTTCTCGATATCAGAATTTTGCTACATAATATCATTGCTTCATCCATCATCCACTCCATACCTTCATCCATTCATGTCCTCAGTTGATCATGCAACAGGCCCAACAACAACAACTGGCACTTTAGTTACAATTGACATATTGTATTTTCAGGTGGATGTGCTGTTTCATAGAATACCGTTGGGTCAAATATATCTGGTCATTAAGAAGGATACGGAGGCTTTAGGTGAGTTGCAACATATTTCACAGTTCGTATAGAACTGTCCCTGATAAATTTAAATAAAAATAAAAAAAAAAAAACAAACCGAAATAATCGAAAATTTCACATACTCACTTATTATGCACAGTTATTAACTAACAAAGGTATATTAAAGGATCATAATTCATTATCCAATACGTTTTATAACTAACATATTTAAACATAAAATAAAAAACCTTTACGGAAAAAAATATGCTATTTTGTAACACAAGTTCTTCGGACATTTAGCACGGGGCCAGAGTGACTTGGTGTAAAGCGAATCTATGGAAGATATTATTATTATTAAACTATCAAATGACTACACTCACTAACTTATGACTGTTGCAGGTATAAAGATCGACAGCGAGTGCTGTATCACGAGCGTGGAGGCGGGGTCGGCGGCGGCGCGCGCGGGCCTGCCCCCGCCCGGCCGCTGGGCCGTCACCGAGGTCAACAACAGGCCCATCAACCTCGTCAAGGTCAGTTTGTCGATGTATCTTTCCGCCAGAACCAGAAAATGACATAAGAAATCGCTTGTCATTTAGCGAACCTTCTTTCAAACTCCATACATTTTGTTTTTGAACTTCATGAGCGATAAACAGCGATGGCATCTTGAATTGGGGCCCATATACATCATATACAACCTGTATGTTGTGTAAAAAAATGTTGTCCGTGAAGTCAGTTTAAGGGCGATATTCTTACCTGATAACACGAAACAGTTTGCAAGTCACGTTGTGTGCTGTCGCGGTCTCAGACTCATCGCGCTATTTGGACGATCAGCTCAGGTGGAACGTGACAACGAGTGATGCTTCTTCGTGCATACAGCCGGCGTTCGTTGATTTATTATTATCATGTCAAACTATTGTTTACCTTCCAGGGCGGGCAGGAGGAACTAACCCGACTCGGCGCGCACGGCACGGAGGTGTCGCTCGTGCTGCAGCCCGCCGCGCTCGTCAAGAAGCTGCGCGCCGCGCTCAAACCCAACAAGACGCTGCTCGGCTTCAAATAGTCTCAAGTCTGTATTTAGGATACGTTTCCGCCAATCATGTGCGAGGAATGTGTTTTTCAAGAACCAATAGAATCGCTTCGTTCATTCCTGAGCGGGGAGCTGTTCTATTGGTTCTTGAAAAACGCATTCATCACAACGCATCCTCGCGTTGTACGGGTGGAAAAGCACCCTTAACAGATTATCAACCGGGTTGATAATCTGTTAAGGGTGCTTTCAACCCCAATGTCCGTGGTACGACTTTATAGAATTTTTACACACTAAAATTAAGGGTACGCGAAATATATGTTAAATACAGGATGTAAAAAGAACAGTCACTATAATCTTGGGATTGAAATGAAATGAAATGAAATGAAAATATACTTTATTGTCCACAATCAGACGTTACACATATACAGTAAGATAAACAACACAAAATAAAATTTTGTGTTGTTTATCTTACTGTATGGGGGATTGTGATTATATGATGCGATTAGACTACATTTTCTGATTAAAAATTGTCTTTTTTGTTATTCTTGCGACTAAAAAAACAAATATTGTAAAAAGTAAAAACTTTCTTTTAGTTTTTGTCAAAAAAAAAAATTCTAGATATCCCAAAGTTGTAGTGACTGCCATTTTTAGATGCCCTTTATACAGGTGTATACAGGGAGTATATTCCGTTTCGATGCAGTGCGACCCAACATTACGCTGCTCTGTCTCCTGTCTTAAGAGTTTATATAATTTTTACACAAAAATAGGCAAGCATTTGTTATTGGATGATTTATATAGTATTCTCCGAGCGAAGTAACCACTCTTTAAATAATGTAGTGCCTGGGACGTTCGAAAGCACGAATCAAACCTGCACCCTTTCGAGTGCTAATGTAGCGTAAATTAAGGCCCGTATTAATAAAGAAGTCCCAAACCCCAGATAATAATACAATGTTTCGTTTCACTTTTAAAAGTGAACATCTTTGTTAATGTTACATAGAGCTTTAATTTATTTTCTGTTTATACAGTAATATTCATATTATATGTTACAGAAAAACATTAAAATTTGTATAGTCTATATTATTATAATATTTATTTTTCCGTTTTAAATAAGAAAATATGTAAAGTATGTGACATGTAAAGTAAAGTTCTTCATTTTTAAAAGTGAAACGAAACGTTTTTTTTTATCTGTCAAATATGTTCTCAAGTGAGGTTGGGTTTGAGACTTCTTTATTAATACGGGCCTAAATAATATAACGTCACTTTAATAGGTAGAATCTCAATGTTGGTTTACATTTATATCACATTGAATCGAAACGGATGTCCTGTCTTTCTTTTTCAATTATGTTCGTTTGGTGAAGAGTGACTTTTTTTAATCGGCATATTGCTGAATAAAAACCGTGTAATATGCGTGTAAGTAAATAAATATTTTTATACGTAGTTTTTTGGCATTTGAAATTTGAAAATCGTTGCACACGTATGTACGTGAATATAGTTTTTATATCTGGAAAATCACTCTTCTATTTTGCTATGTATATTATACACCTTATACACATACATTATTATAACTTACTAGCTGACCCGTGCCCACTTCGTTGAGCGTAGAAACATTTTGTAATGAACCCTAACCTTCCCGGGACTTCCACGAATATTTCAAGACCAAAAATAGCAGAATCGGTTCAGCCGTTCTCGAGTTTTAGCGAGACTAACGAACAGCAATTCATTTTTATATATAAGAGATAAAATAATGTATGTATTTAATTTATAAGTAACATGTTAAATCTAAAACAATATACCGATATTTGCGCATTATTGTTCAACCACCGCACAAGATACTTTCCAATAATCGAATTCATATTTATAATTTAGTCTACTTGATTTCTATTGGATCATCAGAGTAACTGTGAATTATATGAGTCGTATAGTACCAATAACAGCAATCTGACTTTTGACTTTGTATTGGTACCCTTATTAGAGCAAAAGTCAGATTGCTGTTTTTGATTCTATATGACTCTATATTCCTTATTAAATACATAAAAATACACAGCCAATCTATTAGATTACTTAACCCATGGAAAAAATTACCCTGTGAAATGAACCAACGTGAATAATGCTTAGAATGCTATTACTATAAATTACTCTGAGCGCTATGCTGTCATTTCTGAGCGGTTTCTATGGCGTTTAAAAATGTAAAATGCAATTATTCCTGATTTCGAATTGGCTGTATTATGAGTTTAATATAGTTAGATTATCGGTTGGATACTAAAACGATAGTTAAATTAAGTGGCGCTTAAGTCGCGTGCTGTCTTGTCATTTCGCCAAGCAGTGACAGCATTGGAGTGATCCTAACTTTAATTAGCGTTTCAGTAAACGGCAGTTACTCCCCTACTAATGAAACTATTGCTGATTAGGTTTTCAATGCTGCTTTCTTTGTCTGTTAACGTCCAACGCATCAGACAAAGAAAACAACATTGAATATATATTTGAGTTTGTATCAAAATATTGACACAACTGATTAGCTTTTTAATGCTGCTGTCTTTGTTTATTAAGTGGCTTTAACAACGTATCAGAGAAAGACGGCAACATTGAATACTGTCGCATCAATATTAAATTAGTAGGGGGTTATTTTATGTACAGTACAGTTGTAGCAGCTATATTTTAAGTTTGTAAGTACGCGACATATGGTGCACACTGCTAGTCCACTCCGAACCATTTATATACTTATAACTATTTCCTTAACTATACTAAACTTTCATATCGTTAATATATTTATTCGTCGAGGTTCTATTATTCTTCCAGCACAACCAGAGCGAGATATATTTCTACAGCGCTGTCGATAATTTATTTAATTTTAAACGAAGTGATCGACGATAGCTTAGGCGCCTGCCCACTTGTAGATATAATATGTCTCGCCGCGCGTGTATATAAAATCTGTAATCTCACTAATCTGGCACTATTAAAAACCGAATGCCGTATTACTAAAAAGTATGTGCCGTATTACCGTAAACTGAAAAATCATGATAATGAAAATAATGAATAAAATAAAAGATTCTATAGAGGAAATCTATCTATGTATACTTATACTATTATTATAAAAACGAAATATTAAATGTATGGGGCGAGGGAGACGCCTCCCTCGCCGGTTGGAGGGTGCCGGATTATTGGAGCTGCCGGATTAGTAAGATTATACTGTACTTGTAAAAAATTTTACGGCCTTATTCATATTTTAGAAAAATTTACACAATTTATTATTGATCTCTCGATGTCAATTGATATTATTATTTACTGAAATATCCTTTTCTATTTTTTTGTAAGAATTTGTAGATTAAAAACTGAAGTTTTAAGCTGGGCGTGCCTTATACCTTGCAATATACACGAGAGTAAAACTTATCATTGGCACTCTAGGGCACGTATTCATAAAACAATCTCAAACTCGGTCTCGAGAATTGCTATCGCGACCTCTACTTGAGAACCTATTTGACAGATTCTTCTCGGCAGGCTACAGTTGAACTGGTTTTTATGTTGACTTTCCAAAAAAGGCTTGTTAAGTTTCATTTGGCAATAAAATATCTAGAATTTTGAGATAAAACAACATTTCGTTTCACTTATGAAATGGAACAACTTTACTGATATTAAATAACTACTTTATTTTATTTATATTTTATTCTTTTTAAACGTAAAATGAAGATTATAATTAAGATTTTAATACCGACCTATGATCTATGATGTGAATATTACGTTACGTTTATAAGTAAAGTTGTTCATTTTTAAAAGTGAAACGAGACGTTTTATCTGTCAAATAGGTTCTCAAGTAGAGAATGCGATCGCAAGTCTTGAGACCGAGTTTGAGATTGTTTTATTAATACTTTTTTTGATTGATTTTAAGTTATCAAGGAATAAGCATAAAAAACATTTATACGGTCGAATTGAAAAACATCCTCCTTTTTTGGAAGTCGGTTAAAAATAACATTTCTTGGATCGTATTGCTAGAATAATATGCAACAATAAAATATCATATATTCTCCCTATTTTTGTAAGGTCGGTTAAAACTCAAAGCCCTGGTGTGTCAATGATAAGTTTAACCCTACTGGTTCACTATTAGACTGATTTTTACCAGCTTACTTCAGTTTCTGTTGTATCATATACATGTTATAAGTACACGTAGAATAATAATGAGTATCAGTTTATGAATGATTGAACTGGCGCAGAATGACCCTAGAAATGAGTCTACTCTACTGAAGAACAGACAAAAGGATTATTGAAACTTTAGTGCCGTTCATAAAATAGTTCTTATTGTAAGGCAGCAAGATAATGTCGTCAAGTAAAGTCTACATTTTTCTCCTGTAGTAATTAAATTGTTTCTTTCTTAGTAGAAAGAAACAATTTAATTTTTAATTAACAATTTAATTTAAAAGTAGTTCTTTATCTAAAGTAGCAAAGTCGTAGTCGTCATTTTTTCTATTCTTACTAAAGAATAGAAAAAATGTACTACGACTTTGCTACTTTAGATAAAGAACTACTTTACGAACTAATACTCTCTATTCTGCATTAGAGTCATTACTACGGTTTTCGCTGTAATATAAAAAAAAATTTGACTTGTCATTAAGTTTTGTAAAATTGTTGTACAATAAACTGAAACATAAGCACACATTACTCGGGATGCTTGTCATTGAGTATTGTAATATTGTTGTACAATAAACTTGAACATAAGCACACATTACTCGGGATGCTTGTCATTGAGTATTGTAATATTGTTGTACAATAAACTTAAACATAAGCACACATTACTCGGGATGCTTGTCATTGAGTATTGTAATATTGTTGTACAATAAACTTGAACATAAGCACACATTACTCGGGATGCTTGTCATTGAGTATTGTAATATTGTTGAACAATAAACTTGAACATAAGCACACATTACTCGGGATGCTTGTCTTTGAGTATTGTAATATTGTTGAACAATAAACTTGAACATAAGCACACATTACTCGAGTTACGTGTTTAGAAGTGCGTTGTAACTCTCTTTTAATACTGTCATCATTTAATTTAGTACATATAAAAATTATTTACTCGGTTTATGAATGAATAAAAATATTCGTCATAACGTTTTCGTCTTAAATTACTCCGGGACAGCCGAATGCATAAGGATATAGCCGAATATAGATGTCAATATCTACGGCCCAAGGTCTACTTATAGGACCGACTGTAGCGCATTTTTCTTCCATATTACTTCTGATGGACTTTCTGTATAAGGTTTGGGGTGCACTTTCGCAATCAGTTCTTTCCATTTCTGACCTACTAAAAGTCGGTCACCGATTTTCGACGAGGCGTCGACTGGGATTTCTAATGTCCGTTCAAGGAGGGTTATGATTTTGTCCAATACGTATGTATGTACATGGCTATAGATGTTTATCTGTTCCATCATAACTTCTAAACTAGTTAAGATAATTAGACAAATGCGTTGCCCCCCCCCCCCCCCCCCCCCTTGATCGTAAAGGCTACATCGCAACGACGCGAGCGGGGCGTGCGGAACGCGCGGGGCGTTCGCATGCGCCTGCACACACAGCCGTGCGATAGATTTTAGGACACTTTCTATCAAACCAACCATCCGATGTAGACGACCTTATATCTTGTAATAATATACAGTCCACAGTCATTAAGTCTTTCATTTCTATCTTCATTTCATCTGGGAGTCTACAATTGGCGATGTCGTGTGGGGTATCAAATGAAAGAGTTTTGTTAGCACATTCCAATTGTGTAAATATTATTGGCTCACAACTTTTCTTGCGATCACCTGATAGTTGCAAGAATTTATTAGAGCTTGTATTCGGTCGGGTTTTAGTTTTTTAAACTTTATCTTGTTGTATAGAGCATGATTAACGTCCTCCAACGATCTCACTTTTGTGATGATATATCTACAACGGTTGACCGTAGATGTGCCATCGCAAATAAATTATTTTATATTGCAAGGACAGTACTTCCGGTTTGCTTCGAATATTTCCGTAGCCATTCAGCGCCGGGGTAGTTTCAGAAAACGCATTTCATTGTAACTCGCTTAATGCAAATATATTTTACTTTAGTGTAAATTGAACATTTGTCAAGAGAAAGCACTGTACATTTGTGATAGTAAAATTGGCGTCATTTAATTTATGTATATTTATAAAATAGTTATTTACACATAACATTATTTTTAATACAAACATATCTCATTCTATGTGATTTTAATTAATAAATATTATTTAATTAATGTGATTTTTTATTGCATTCCTCCTTTTTAAATTTTGTTTTTTTAATAGTCTGATAACTTTTA
Organism: Celastrina argiolus; assembly: GCA_905187575.2. NCBI lineage: Eukaryota > Metazoa > Arthropoda > Insecta > Lepidoptera > Lycaenidae > Celastrina > Celastrina argiolus. The sequence goes on from LR994597.1 coordinate 3,503,691, forward strand.
CTAAGTAATGATATGTTATTATGGCATTTTGGTCCTAGAAAATCTGTGAAAGTTGCATATTTATTCCTCAGGTGAAAGTTATTGGCGATTAGAAGATCAAAAATCGGTTATCCTCTGCCTCTGTAAGGCAGTTTGAGGTTCAGCGCACCGTTTCACAAGCTGGAGGGTTTGAATCCCGCCAAGGCACAAATTGTTTTTTTTTTTCGATTTTACATTAAGCATAAAGTATATAATAGCGAACAAGAGTGGACTGTATTTAAAATATGAAGATGAAGCTAAAAAAAATTGCATTACTTATGTTGTAGCAACTGTATTAGAGTAATCCATGGTAGTAGCGGTGCATCTTGGTATCAGTGGTACTAACCATCAATGGTAGTAGCTAACTGTAATAAAAAATACTAAAGAGACGAGGCGGCTAAAAATGGGTATAACTTAAAGTTACAAAAACACGGATAAAAGAATAGAAAAATCTTTATTTGTTGCTTATATTAAAAATGTTATTAAAAGCTAAATCCGAATACTGAGTCTGCACTTTTCATGTTATTTCCCATTTTCCTTCATATTATTTCTGATCGACTTTTTATATGTGTTTTGCACTCCTGCAATCAGTATGTTAAATTTTACACCTCCAAAAAGACGTTCACAAAGAGTATGCCCTATCTGACACTTAGGCCCGTTTAAATAAAACAATCTCAAACCCAACCTCAACTTGAGAACCTATTTGACAGATAAAACAACGTTTCGTTTCACTTTTAAAAGTGACCAACTTTATTAATGTTACTTAATACTTTAATTAATTTTATTTTATACCGATATATTCATATTATAGATTACAGGATACATTAAAATAATATAATGTATATTTTTATAATCTTTATTTTTACGTTTTAAGAAAGAAAAAAGTAAGTATGTAACATAAGTAAAATTCTTCATATTAAAAGTGAAACGAAACGTTTTTTTATCTGTCAAATAGGTTCTCAAGGTGAGGTTGGGTTTGAGATTGTTTCATACGGGCCGTAATCTCAATCCCTTTCTTTTAACGAATATTGTAGTGGCATATTTCTAGTTCCCTGCACGATGCATCATTCTAAAACTATCGAGTCCATTCTGTTGTCAATATCTTTGACGTTTTGATGTTTATTTATATCTTCGATCGACAATACACTACATAGCGTGTCCCATACAAAAACAAGGCTTAAAATCTGTCCGTGTCTTTATGCCAATAGAGCTAACATTTGTTTACATTTGTTTAATAACGAACTGACACAAAAGTTAAAAAAAATTGAATTGGTGATTTACTGATTTGAAATCGCTAATTATGTCACTTGATGTTATAAAATATCTAAATTTAAACACCGCAATGTGTTTAAGTTTAGATAAAAATAATTCTGTGACACGTGTGAACGATAGTAGTATTCCAAGCACACTAATGAAATTGTTATATCAGTTATTTTGCTGATATTCCCCGATACCGATTTCTTTTGCTGACATGACGTCTAGTGTATTGTTGATCCAAGATTTACATCGACTATGTACATACCTATTAATCTGTTCAGCCCTTTCAGCAAGTCATATTATATTACAAACTTTCGCATTTATAGATATTATAAGTAAATGGTTAGACTTTTGAATGATAACGGTAGTAAATTTCTTGGCACTCATTGGCTGACAAACTGTAATGAAAAAGTGAAATAAAAAGGCGCTATTCCACTGCAGCGCACGGAGATGCTCCTCTCAGGCCTCAGCACCGCAGACTAACGAACGTCGCGATGACGTCATAGCGGTATCGTAATTCGTAATAGCCGCTTATGTACACTCACGCTTCGCTGCAGTGAATTGTGCGTAGTTCACGTAATTCATAAGTATGATCCCGTTTAGGTCCAATTTATACGTAATAATTATCTTTAGTATTTAAACGTAAACAAAGAGACAATATCACACTACAATGCTACCAATTTAAGCGACACTTATTTACCGTGTAAATAAGAAAAAATATAAAAAAAAAAAATTGTTGTAAGATTAAACGGGTCTGAACAGATACAATATAATTTATATAGCGACAAACATAATTGAACGTTACAAGTTAAGCAGGGTCTTGCACATTGGTCAATTGACAATGGTCTGTTTATGTTAGTCTGATCCAACAATAATAATTAAGCTAAATACTAAGTATCTATGAAATTGTGCAATATAAATAATGTGCTTATAATATAATCTTAATAAGATGTGTCGGTATAAATACTACACTTTACAATAAAATATTCGAATGCATTTAAGTAAGTACAAAATCTTATACCACATTAAAGCTATTGAGATTTCAAGGCTTTTTCACTTCTTCATATGGATACATAGTCTTTGGATCCTCCAATTTCTTACTTTAAAATCTGCGATCTTTATTCCTTATATTAAACTTTGGGTTAATGCGTTTTATGAACTCTATAGATATCAAAACAAAAGAGTGCCTACCAATTAATTAATTTTATAACAGCGCTAGGTAATTCATACAGGTGCTATGTCGGCAAAGCTCCTACTCAACCAGTTACTAAAATGTTTTAATACATGGAAGTAACTGCATTGGCGATATAATATCGTCTATTCTTATGTCCGGTCGAACAGTTACTAGCACATAACAATTATAACGGCAAAAAAGCCTATGATCCAGTACTACGCTATGGCTACAAAATTATTTTCAGCCATTTGGGCGTTTTTTCTTCTCTTGTGTATGATAGGCACGAATCCCCACAGCCCCGCGCCGAATATGAGGATAAACCCGAGCGTCACGAACAGCGACTTGTAGCTGTGCGTGTACTCGAACCACACGCCGCACACCGGCGGACCGATCAGCTGCAGGATCCCGTTCATGAAGAGACTGATGCCGTACGACGACATCAGCCGCTCCGTGCCCAGCATCTCCGTCATCACCAGCGCCGTCACCCCCACGTTGATCCCCGACGCGATGCCGAAGATCGAGCAGAACGCACTTATGGCTCCGTACGACGACACCAGCGGTATCACCGCCAGGCTCACGCCGGACAGCAGCAGGCCCGTGATGAAGAAGTACCGTTTGGGAGTCAACACCACGTCTGACAACGCCGACCCGCCTATCCGCCCCACTAGATCCAGAGCCGATATAATAGAGATCAAATAAGCCCCGCGCGTTTTATCGAACCCACACTCCTGCGCGTACGACGGTACCAAAATTATAAAGTTCGTATACGATATGGCGCACGTACAGTTCGATATGAGTATAACTAAATAAATGGGATCTTTTAGGAGCTGAATGTCGAAGTATTTGCTCGGCTCCTTCATGGACTCGTCCTCCTTGGATCGTTTTCGGCACCCGCAGCAGTAGGTTATGCGCGCCAGGCTGCCCGTGACCGATTTCAGGCTGAACTGGGAGGCGAATTCGCTCGGCTTCTCGAAGGCGGATAGGGTCGAGCCGTGGAAGGGGGTCGACATGTATTGGAAGCTGGACGTGGACGGGCTCCGCTTGGGCGTCTTGGGCACTAGCAACTTTTTGCCGAGAGCATCCGTGGAGTTCATACAGCCTGACTTCCCCTCGGGCACCGATTCCAGCAAGGACGGGGTGCTGGGGAGATGGTTGGAGATCTTGCTGGAGATGTGCTGCAGGCCGTGTTTGGAAGCCGTCGTCGATATTTTCCTGAGTCTGTTGTCGAGCGCCACTTGGGCGGAGCTAGCGGACCTGACGACCTCATTTTTGCCCGGAGAGAACTTCTCATCGAATATTTGGGAGTTGTGGTTAATAAGAGAGCCATTCGAGTGGACGTCAGCCGCGGTGTCGTCCGTGAACACCAGTCTCGGGTTAGCCAACTCCATCTCGGTCGGGTCTTCCTCTACAAATACTTCAATCTGAAAAGAAAATCAGCGTGAATATTTTTTCAATAGGATAATGGTAATTATTAAATCCCCAAATTAAAAAGTAACGCCTATTTAAATAGACTTATCTAATTGCTCTTTTTTCTGTGTTGTTTGATTTATTTTATTCTGTGTATGTGTAACTTTTGATTGTGCGCAATAAAGTATATTTTCATTTCATTTGCTCTTTTTATTGTGACAGTAATCATTTGATCTTATTTTTAACTGTAGAGTGCTACTTTTTGTTACTGGACCCGAATCATAAATATATTTAATGGGAGTTTAGTACTAAAGTACCCTATTTGTGAAAATTATAAGGCGTAAATAAAAACATCTCATCTCAGTAGCTTTTACCCTATACCTACCTATAATATATTATTTCAGGTTGTTCAGGAAAGATTGATTTAACATTCCATCGGGAAAAGTACTCTACTTAGATGACCAAGTGCCAGTGTCAATATTTCTAATAGAAATCCTAATAACTTCGATCAATAATACACTATAATTAGGTATATCGTGTCAGCTCAAAAAATTCGTCTTGGCGAATATCACTTGAAAAGTGAGATGTTATTCCTTTGAGCTTGTTTTAAAATTGCTAAATATGTCACATCAAATTTCTTAAAATCTAAAACACATTGCGGTGTTTAAATTGAGATTTAAAGTTTTAACTTTTAAGTGACTTATTATACAAATCGTTTTGAAATGTTTTAAAACTATTGTCACAGATGGTTATTAAACAAATGTAGCTCTATTAGCCCTTATGGGGTATACCACGCAGATATATTTTAGCCTTGATTTTGTATGGGACACGTTATCTACTGTATTGTCGAATAAAGGATATAATTTGATTAATGATCACTACTTAGTGCTTACCCTTTTTGAATATTCAGCATCACATAATATATTAAAGTCCTTGAATTCGGAAGGATAACAATAAAACCAATGAAAATAGTAAATATTTATTACCTATTCGTGTAGAAATTAAGTTTGTAGGTATCCTAAAATATTAGAATAAAAAAATGTTTAAGAAAAATAATAGGTTGTATGCTATCAACTAAAAGATTATTTATTTCTGGCGACATTTGAAATGTGTTTATAAAATATGCATTGTAAATGAATATTTCAATAGTAAAATAAAATATTATATAATAATTAAGGAAGGAACTACCACATGTAAAGCCTCGTACCCACTATTTGGACACAATGCATGCAACTATTAAGGTACACTTGGTGTAATTTGAAAGCTGTTCTTTGTGCAAAATTGACTTAAAATAAGAAAGAAAAACATCTGTAGTCTATGCTTCATTTATACATAGATTACAGATTAAAAAGATACAAGAGATGTAAATAAAATTAGTAATATAACTTATCTGGTGCCAAAAACACAAAAAATTAACTACTAAAATTATAATTGGAATTGTTGTAAAATATGAACATACCTACATAAAATATAACAAATATCTAATGGCAACTGACAATATTTTGTACTTAAATATTATATGTGTATCATATTTTGATCATATACGTTTAATATTTTGAGAAATAGGAACTATTAGATAATAAAGTACATATTTTGTATGGTATCATTACTAAAGTTAAAATTAATTTATCAAACATTCTGACAAGCTTACAGCTCTTGCCTGATTGCAGAAAATAACACTATTCTATTAAAACAGTGTGCATCAAATTATATTTAGCTAAGATTACCTTAACATCTAAAATGTTATTTTCTTGAATGATCAGTCATACATGCAATTTGCAAAAATATTTATTTTAATTTTTAATGTCATGCCTATGAGACCAATATTTAGCTACCCATAATGTTATTTATTAAATATCTAATATTTGGTCCAATAAATAATTTGGTATTTTTTGTATTAATACTCAATTTTTTTCACTTGGATGTCTTACTTAAACAAAATAGTTGCCTACCCCCTTAAGAAATTTTAAAATAAGTAAAATTAAGTAGAAAAATAACCCCTACTAAATATATAAATAAAAACATTTTAAGTGATTGCCAATAATTAAATGTTGCTGTTGCTGTCTTTGTCTTATACGTTGGAAAAGTTATTTGAGAGACAAGTTGCTGTAACTTTGAATATCCATTCAGTCGTGTAAATATTTTTCTTAGTAGGACTCTAGTAAATAGATGTCATTTGCCAAGCATTCTAATACTAAAAGACACATGTTGAAAAGTGCTAGTTGGAAGCCTAAATTAAAGTTTTGGAAGAGAAAGATAGATACACATGTATCTTTCTTCTAACAATACGTATATTTAATTAAGTATAAAATACCTATAAATATATAATTAAACCCTTCCGACTAAGTTCCGAGGTTTTAAACCTTTTCTCCTCTCAAAGCGTTCTCGATCTTCTTCTTCTTAATTCTATCGACAATCGGCATGAGCAGCCACAGAGACGCTCCCGCGATGAAAATTATACCGAAAGTGACAAATATTTGGGTATAATTCTTGTCTACCTCGAACCACAGCCCGCAGATGGGCGGACCGACGAGCTGGAGACATCCGTTGACGAACAGACTGATGCCGTACGTCGACATCAGTCTGTCAACACCCAACACCTCCGCCATCACGAGGGTGGTCACCCCGCAGTTGATACCTGCGGCCAGACCGAACAGCGCACAGCAAATACTGATAGCCAGGTAGGAATGTAGAAACGGAACCGTCGCCAACGTTATTCCTGAAAACAATAAGCCACCGACGAAGTAGAACTTCTTCGGCATCAGATTCAGGTCGGAGAGCGCGGAGCCACCGATACGTCCGACCAGGTCGAGCGCCGACACCGTACTGAGCAGGTACGCGCCCCGCGCCTTGTCCAGGCCGATGTTATCGGCGTGCGAGGGTAGGAGAATAATAAAATTGGTATACGAGATCGCATTCGTGCTGCTGGAGAGGAGAATAATTAGATAAATAGGATCGGTGAGGAGACTGATGTCGAAGAACTTATTCTTCTCCTTCTTCGCTTTGGTCTTGCAGCAGAAGCAGCAGTAGGCAACGTCCGCCACGCTCTCGGTGATGGATTTTAAAGAGAACTGCGACGCGAATTCGTTCGGCTGCTCGAAGGCCGATAGAGTGGAACCATGAAAAGGCGTGGACACGTATGCGAAGCTGGACGTCGAGGTGTTTCTTTTAGCTGCACTCAGACGCTTCGCATACATATCCTGGGACCCGAACTTCCTTCCGTCCCCCGCCATCGAGGCGTAGCTGGGTGTGGTCTTGGGCGGTCTCGTGTAGGACATCTTCCTATTGGAGGCGTTGTACCGTATGTTCTGAGAGGAGTTCAGTCTGTTCTGACTGTTGTACTGGACTATGCGCTCCGTGTTATTCTTTCCGTCTTGATTTTCATCTGCATTTTCAGTCTCTACCGGCTCCTCCTCTTCGAACAAGATGTCGTCCTGAAAAGAAGTATTTTTTATATTTTTCAAGCAGCTAACATACACAACTCACAACACTACACAATGAAAGTGGTTTTGATGCTTTATGGTAAGCTAAGTTAAGTATTAAAAAACTGAGAGGTGAGACATTAAAATATGAGATAGCAATAGCAGTCAGATAAAAAGCGTGGAGTGGGAATATTAAAATGATCAGTCTGTCGTCATTGGTACGGAGTAAGTAGTCATTATATCTAAACTCATGCAAATATTCGTGCAAAAATTGAAACTGTACAGAAATAGAAATATTATACTATTAGCATATAAAACTTAAAGAATAACAACTTTGTATTAAAACTACTTATTTATAGTTTTTGGTTTGATAAAAGAAGTTTTATTACAAAGTGCAAAATGTAAATTTGCCTAAAGCGTAAAAATTGTTCAGGCCAACTTGCACCAGTCTAGGTTAAATTCATAACTAAGCCCCAATTCTGGAGTTATAATATATCTGAAACTTTAACAGAGTTATCTTGCGCAAGTAGGCCTAAGCCAATTACAATATGTACAAATATTATTGTAGTCTACCAACTGTCAATGTCACGATTGCCCTTCATTATTTAGATAGTGATGTGACTTCATAATTATCGATTTTATAAAACTTTTATATTCGGTCTATATTTTGAATAAATACTTTTAAAATAAAGCTTTTATATAAATACAATCTAACAATATTAATTTAGACACTTTTCTCAACTATAATTTTCAGATATTATAATTAAAGATTGAATTTATTTACAAAATATAGTTTGGTAAAGATTGAATTTATTTACAAAATATAGTTTGGTAATATTACAGAAGTAAAAAATAGTATAATACTGTATGTATTTATAAGTTTTATTACACAACCTCAATAGCTGTTACGTTTAATCTTATGTATTATTTTTTGCTATGAATTATGAACAATGGTTTGATAAACACTAATTTATTTTCATTGGGTTTAGCGTGTTAATGTTAAAAACATCTACATAAAAAACACCAAAATTGAATGTACTCCCATTTTGCTTCTTACTTACTTTATCTTTGAAGTTTTTTACGATCCTTATCCTATGAACGAGCGTCAAATATCAAAAAGTATTAACCGATTATTCATACTTAAGTACAATGCAATCATATTATAATATAAAAATTCTATAGCACCTATGCCTATTTTAGAGTAGCTTTAACTCAAAAGATTGTATAGTACATAAAAGAAATTAAAAAAAAAACAAAAAATAATTGTAAAAAAATATATATATATTAAAAAACTTATAAATTCGTTTTACATAAAAAACCATTTGCATTAATTAATAAATTCGTTCTATCAACACTTACAAAATAATATTTGTGCATTCAAATTCACTAACACGAAATAACAAGTGTAGAATTAGACTTTTTGGCACACGAGTTGATTTTTTAATTTTTTCCTTTTGTGTCTATCGATGATCGGCATGAGCAGCCAGAGCGCGGCGCCGCCGATGAAGATGAACCCGAACGTCAGGAACATGTTGACGTAGTTCTTGTCGCGCTCGAACCACAGCCCGCACACCGGCGGCCCCACCAGCTGTAGGATGCCGTTCACGAACAAGCTGATGCCGTACGTCGACATCAGTCTATCGACACCTAGAATCTCCGCCATCACTAGCGTAGTCGTCGAGTTGTTCACGCCCGACGCCAGGCCGAACAGCGCACAGAAAACACTGATCCACGTGTACGACTCCAAAAACGGAATAGTGGCCAGCGTTATACCCGAAAACAACAGACCGCCGACGAAATAAAACGTCTTCGGCACTATGTTCAAATCGCAGAGCGTCGAGCCGCCGATGCGTCCGACCAGGTCGAGCGCCGACACCGTACTGAGCAGCAGCGCGCCCTTGTTCTTGTCGAAGCCCACGTTCTGCGCGTACGAGGGTAGGAGGATAATGAAGTTCGTGCACGATATCGCGACGGTGCTGCTGGATATGAGTATGACCAGGTACGTCGGGTCGGATAGAAGGCTGACGTCGAAGAATTTGCTCTTCTCCTTCTTGGGCTTCGTCTTGCAGCAGAAGCAGCAGTAGGCGACGTCCGTCACGCTCTCCGTGATGGACTTGAGCGAGAACTGGGACGCGAACTCGTTGGGTCTGTCGAAGGCGGACAGCGTGGAGCCGTGGAAGGGGGTAGACACGTAGGCGAAGCTGGTGGTGGAGAGGTTCCTCTTGGGCCCCGCGACCACGCTCGGCCTCCTGCTCACCGCCTCCTGGGACCCGAGTTTTTTCGGATCCCGTCCGTCCACGGCGATGGACGCCGAGCTGAAGGTAGACTTGACCATGGGCCGAGGATACGACAGCTTTCGTTTGGACAGCGTCGGTTTTAAATTATTAGTCGATGCGTTCGGATTGTCGACTACTTTCGCCATAGGTATGTTCTTCTCGGAGTTTTTCTTTGTCAATTCGCTCGCGACCCCGTTGGGTTTGTCTATTACTTGTGTCATATTTATAACCTCAATTGGTTCTTCTTCCTCTTCTATTAAGATGTCGTCCTGGAAAGAAATAAAATTTTCAAAAAGTGTTTTCAATTCTGATACTAAAGCCAGAAATATAAAATCTACCATGCTGTAAAAAGTTATCAAAACTAAATTAAAATGTCACAGTTTTAACCAATCACATCGTAGCGTTTCGCTGTATTGCTACCATAAAAAAATAAGCACGAGTATTTTATTTTCTGGCCGGACATTGATTCTATCACTACTTGCCAACAAATTGGTTAGATACTACAGTGTGATACCATATTATATGCTTATTGTAACTTGTAAAGCCACAACTACATTTTGCTAAACAACAATTATATTAAAGATTTGTAAATTAATACGATAAATATAGGTAATATTTTGCCAATTACACATCATACTATAGGTGCAAATAAATAAAAATACGGAGAACAGGGACTCTTGATTATTTCTTATTCAAGTTGTATGTTTAACCATATTCAACTTGAACAAAAAATACACTGGAATACCTAGTAAAACTAAAGGCAGCAGGGAATTGTATTGTGTTAGATATAATGTTTTTTTTTTAAGTTGTTTTTTTAAGACTAAATGTCATTCATTTCATTTGACATCTATTATAATTTATAAAGTTTTATCAGGGCCCTGATTACCTAACTCCGGTCGCTTTCCCGTCACTCGAGATCAACTGCCATTGTGACGTTACATCTTTTTAAAACACGATTTAAAAAGTTAAAACGTCAAAATTATGACATATTCATTTTTTAAATCGTGTTTTAAAAAGTTTAAACGTCGCAATGACAGTTGATCTCGAGAGACGGGAAAGCGACCGGAGTTAGGTAATCAGGGCCCAGAATAAAAAAGTGAATATAAGTTGATTCCAACAAATATAGCTTTACACCATTTATAAAGTGCCAGATCTGTTACCTACCGACGCTATGTCGGTAGGTGCCAGATCTGTTACCTACCGACATAGCTACTGTAATACTAAATATTGGTTATATGGAATTTACAGGGGTAAATTAAGTGTACAGTCTCCCTTAAGGATCAAGTGTCCATCTTCTCCTATTTAAACCTACCAAGAGCATAATCACTTTCTATATATATCAAAAACATTGTGATATAAAATATAGTAGAATATAACGTGATGTAACTGAATAGTTGCCTGCACACACCTAAGGTGTTACTTTAAAAAATATATAAAAATAATATCTATGGGTGTGACGTCATTGCAATAGTCTGTCGTACATTATTGATAGTTACAATTGTTTAAAAAAAAATTGTTTGCTTACTTAAACTTTTCTTTTATAGTAGGTCTTGTTTAATTTTAACCCAAACGTTAACAAACCCGTCTATGACACAACCATAGACAGTGATGCGAATACAATACAATGAATATCGTTTGCGACTATGAATCCATAGACTATATTCTACAGGCGGCAGTGTCAAAATGGCGTATTTTCGATGTGTAATGTGTTTAGTCTTTTCATATGCGCTCAAACCTGTTTCATTATGTTTAAGCACATATTATAAAAACATTGGAATATTATACCCGTACGATCCGAACAAGTTTTGTCTGCAACGAGAACCAGCCTCCTCATATACCCTAATACCTAATGCAGGCAACTACATCGTTACTTTAAACTGTAAAGTGATTATTGCTGTTATGAAAGAAAAAGTCTTTATAAATAATATTATGAATATACTTAATTAAATTTTTCAAGAAAATTGCCAATGGAAATATAATGAAAGGACGTCTCACAAATGGTGTGCCAAAGATAGAATAAATAATAATAAAACGTTTAAGAAACCCAGTGCAGAGATTTAAAGTAAAAATAAAGATGATTCCATTTCATAGTAAATTAAACCATTTATTTAAATAATAAAATTTCTACTAAATCAATATAATGCCAGTACCAAAATAAATAAAGCAGGTATTACACAAAGTAGAAACTGAAAATATAACATTCTGAATTCTGATTACTATTGCCACCAAAACCAAAGCTATAAGTACTTATAGATATAAAACCACACCATCTAGACTCTACAGCCAAGCGTTAATTTTGTATGATGCTATTAAAAGCAATGTTAGATCCGCTACACCAAATTATACAGGTTGTCCTACAACAGTACGACAAAAAGTGTAAATAAATTTTGTCCTCCGTAGGACATCATGTCCTACCGAAGTCAAAATACTTATTTCGTTATTAATATTAAAAATTCAGATTCTTTAATCGAAAATTGATTCTGTAGAAGTGCATTTCTTAAATATTCTTTTAAACATATTCCCACTTACTAATACGTAAATAATTACACATTAAATAAACTAGTTTTCTCCTTGTCTGATACGTACCAAAATTTACAGACAGTGACATAACATTGAATAGTTAGTTCATTATGTAATTATTTTTATCAGTAAGTGTAGTATATATGTTCAATCTATATTATATCTAAAGTAAATGCACGCACTTGTAGTGAGATTAAACCTATAAAGCTCAGTCTACACTCTCGTTTGTCGCACGTTATCGGAACATCCTGTATAGTATACAGTACGAAGCAACGCAATGAGAAGCACACAACACACATAAGACTGTAAAACGCTTACTTTGTTTTTCATTACAGCAATAGCTCACTGTCGCTCAGTTGACCACGGTGTCAATGTTTGAATATTTTGATGAAAAAATACCATAATTTTAGCCTGTATTTCTATATTAACTGATATTATGTTAGGAATCATGTTTAAAAAATATATATTATACTAGAGTTAGTTTGCAGTTTGTAATAGTCGTATTAATTAAAATAAATTTACTTTTCCCTGTCAAAATCATTTACCGACTGTACTATTAAAAATGTACAACCATATGGCTCTCCATGGCGCCATTAATAATGACCCTCGACAATCTTTGTTTTTCTTTGGAAATTAAAAAAGAAATGTATGAAAACCGACGATTACCGACAATCATTATTGTCGTCGTCTTGATATACAAGATATAAAATAAATGACTGATAATACTTTAGGGTGTGAATGTGCCTCCTATCTTCTGTGAAAGTACCAGCGCTGAAAGACTTACTTTTGACTTTCATGTATCCATGAGAAATGCCCCAACATCATAAATCGAATAGAGAAATGCCCCATACAATAATTTAGAAAAGTGACAGTTTCAGCGCTGGTACTTTCACAGTAAAACTACGAGACCCTTACACACCCTAAAGTATTATCACTCAGTAATATTACAGTCTGTATATAATTAAAACAATGCCGGCACTGTTAACTTTTTTGAACACATTTCACCCAGTGCAACTCCTGTGTATCGACAGTGGTAACCAAATATTGTCAAATTTTTGGGACAGGAAAATGGTCCAGAAACCATTCCCATAGCAAGTACTGCCAACTGCACAGTACTGCTTGACAACTCACCTGCGGCATATCCTCATCTTCCTCCACCTCCTTGTACTTCTTGACCATATGCTCCTCAACCGGCTGGAACAGCAGCGCGGCCGCCCATACGTTCAGCATTATGCCGCCCAGGATCAGAACCGCGCCCCTGGAATTATTACAAATATTATTAGGCAATTGCTCCTACAAATTTTCTTGCAAGCTCGATATGGACATGTCAGGCTTGGCGCGGATTAAATGTGTGTATAATAAAATGAAAATCTAAATGAAATAAGCAGTTCTTCTCACACAAGTTCTTCAACAATTTAGCATGGGACCATGTTGATCAACATGCGTCAAATATTCAGTGGGTTATCATGAAAGAACAATCTAAAACTTTACGTCCCGTTTACTTTTAACCCAAAACGTAAACAAACTCGTCTATGGCACAACCATAGACTAGTTAGTGATGCGAATACAATACAATGATTATTGTTTGCGACTATGAATCCATAGACTATATTCTACAGTCGGCAGTGTCAAAATGGCGTATTTTCGATGTGTAATGTGTTTATTCGATGTTTAAATATATTAATTATTGTTTAATTGTTATAAAATTTATTGAATAATTAAGTATGATCCTTTAATATTAAAGGATTCTTATTATTGATCCTTTAATATAAGTGTGCACAATAAGTGAATATGTGATGATTTCGGTATTTCTTGTTTGTTTAGGTTAAATTTAAAAGGGACGTTCTATACAATTTATTCGTAACCTTATTTAAATCATCTAAAGGTGATGAATTGTAGTTACATTATGAATAACACAAATGACTTCCGACAACATTACGAATACATATCAATTGTTATTTTTTGGCGCTCCTATATTGATTTTCCGCAATTTCAATACTCTTGAACTACTTATTTTGAAGGCATATAACGGGAGCATTGACGTTTGATAGCATCATAAAGTTATATAGACATCTCAATTGGTCTAACGATATATTATGGATCGTAAAATACATCACACCAGTATGAACTGCGCGGGCAATAAATTATTAGGCCATTCACACTACAGTTATTTAACCTACTTCGTATAGAGAATGGCACTATTAGGCCTGTATTAATAAAACAATCTCAAACTCGGTCTCAAGACTTGCGATCGCAACCTCTACTTTGACATATAAAACAACGTTCCGTTTCACTTTTAAAATGCTCAACTTTACTTATGTTACTAAACTAAGTTTAATATGCCTAAACTACCAAGAATGTAATTACGAATCAATTCACATCTCTTTCATTAATAGGATTAGTGGGTTAGGCGTTACGTTGGAACAAAGATAAAATGCCAAAATTATTACACATTGTGGGGATCCGTACCCAAAGGGTAACAGAGGATATAATTATTATATACATATTGTCATGCGATTACGCCTTTTCGTCTCAATCAAGGTTAAGCTTTCGCGAGACCACACCACTCACTTGTAGCCGTAGGTCTCGAGCAGGTAGCGCAGCACGGGCGGCAGGATGATGCTGCCGAAGGCGGAGCCCGACATGCAGATGCCGTTGGCCAGCCCCCGCAGCCGCACAAAGTATGACGTCACTATATACACGGTCGGGGGGAACGCCAGCCCTGCCCCGGCGCCGACTAGCGCGCCGAAACTTTTGAAAAAAAGTAAAAAAAAAACGATAAAAAAATTGCTGAAAACAGAATTTCATTTTAATGCTTTTAGTTATTAGTGAAATCTCTGAATATGAGTAGCACTAGTATGGCGCGTGATCATGGTCCATCAAAACTCTCCTCGTGGTATGCATATTGCATCCAATACGCATACCATGAGGACTGAACCTATGCGCATTACAACCAATACCATAAACATACATAGCGAATGAAAATATCCATTAAGAGAAAACAGAGTGCATAGTTTTAACCATCGGCACTTTGATAGTGCGCGCAAGACCAACACCAAGAGCAACACTAGTCCAATCA
Organism: Celastrina argiolus; assembly: GCA_905187575.2. Lineage (NCBI taxonomy): Eukaryota > Metazoa > Arthropoda > Insecta > Lepidoptera > Lycaenidae > Celastrina > Celastrina argiolus. Next base: position 3,518,844 of record LR994597.1, read on the forward strand.
GTAAAATATGCTATTTGTTTATACAATTTTTTTCCCAGACTTCTATATGGTACGTGAAACGAAACACTCATTGGTCCCAACATCACTCCCAACAACTTGGCTCACTCGCTACGTTCACCTATGTGTGTTCAGAATGGCTTGTTAACGACTTCACGAACAGCTTTCCAGAATCCAGTGGTAAGTCTTTTGGGCTGCATTTCCACTGACGTGGAGCGGGGCGGTGATTGATGAGATTGATTGGTCAATTTGGGCACCTCTAAGCTCCTCTCCGCCCCGCTCCACATCAGTGGAAACGCAGCCTAAAGGTCGTAAGTGCCAGTTAATGGCAAGGACATTCTTAACTCACCTAAAATACAGATAACTGATAGAGAACGCCCAGCTGCTGAATATCATGCCGAACGCGGCGAGGCTGCCACCGATCAGCGTCACGGTACGGTAAGACCACTTCACAGACAGGATCGACGATATTGGTCCTGAGGGAACAATGCAAAGTTCAATCAATTCACAAGGTTAAAACATTTCAAGGTCACGGCAGGTCTTGAACCCGATACGTGATGTTTGCTAAGTTGCTAAATCCCACTGTCAACATCATCAACATTTCAGCCAAAACGTCGACTACTGGACATAAGCCTTCCACAGGCGGGTTGGCGGAACCCACAGGAAAGATTGGAAGGTGCAAAAGATTGGAAGATACTCTTTCTCCGGCACCTCACGCATTGTCGAACCACCCACTCTCATACCGAGGTTTAATTGTCTTGGCGTAGAATGCACTGCTTATAGGAAGCACTACCTTACTGGTACTGTTTAAAGCCTCTCTGATCCAGTGGTTAGCGCTTATCTTTCGACTTGGAGATCGTGGTTCCGCGTTGTAGCAACAAAAATGTAGTTATCAAGCTCACCTAGGACAACGCAGGCTCATCACATGGATGTCTGACAAGAAATATGATCAATGCGTCGGATAGGCAAGTAAAAATCAGTCCTACGCTTAATCTCTCGCCAGTCGTGTAGGTATCCAGCCCCACTGGGTTATATAATTAAAGAGAGTTTTCTTGTTTATTTCGCATATACATGAGTCATATTACAATGACTCCAGGTTTCAATGTGTGCGGAACAAATAAATATTATTATTTACTTCTCGCTGCGTTGCGTTCTGATCTACTAGAAGCTAATCCAGACTCCTTTAGAGGAAATACTGTAGCGTGACAAGGCTCAAAGCCAACGTAATTGAGCATTGTAAGTGGCGTGTCTCGTGTAATACACATGTTCAAAAAAATATCTACTTCTCCCTGCGTTAAGTTCTTATCCTCTAAAATCTTACCCAAACTGCTGTAGAGGAAGTAGCAGAGCGCGACGATGCCGGATGACGCGGAAGCTGAGGACTGGAACACGTCGTTGAACTCCACCAGTAGCACGCCGAAGGACTTGATCGTGCCCGGGATCAGGATGTTAACCAGCGTCGCGCCTGCAAACAAATAATTACGTATATATAGGGATCTTTGCCAGAAAGTAGTAAGGGATGGTAACAAATTGTTTGAAACTCTTGACTAGCTGAAAAACGCACCAGCCCCAGCGGCCGTCGGGCGGCATCGCGATAGGATGGTGGGGTGTGTCCTACATGGTCGTTTACCTAAGAGCACGCACCAGCCCCAGCGGCCGTCGGGCGGCATCGCGGTAGGATGGTGGGGTGTGTCCTACATGGTCGTTTACCTACGAGCACGCAACAGCCCCAGCGGCCGTCGAGCGGCATAGCGGTAGGATGGTGGGGTGTGTCCTACATGGTCGTTTACCTACGAGCACGCACCAGCCCCAGCGGCCGTCGGGCGGCATCGCGGTAGGATGGTGGGGTGTGTCCTACATGGTCGTTTACCTACGAGCACGCACCAGCCCCAGCGGCCGTCGGGCGGCATAGCGGTAGGATGGTGGGGTGTGTCCTACATGGTCGTTTACCTACGAGCACGCACCAGCCCCAGCGGCCGTCGGGCGGCACCATCTCCCAGTCCCGCTCCGGCGCCGGGCCGATGGTGAACCGTCCCACCGCGCCGCCCTCATCCTCGGGGAGTTTTACTGCAAAAAACAACATTTTTAAAATTTAAAATTACCTTTATATGGAAGCAATAAAAAAAGTACGTAGGACAAGTACAAGTAGGACTCAAGCACGATGGGTTCCACAAAAAACGCAAAAAAAAACGTTTGTTGTATAAATCCTTAAAAATATTTTATTTGTTAGATAGACTAGATAGCTACAGAATCAGATAATTAATTACGTCACGTAAGGTTTTCACGTACAAAAAATGGCCGTGTCCATAACACTTTTACTGCGAACATTATTTTTACCAGGCGTCGTGAATTATGGATACTTGGCTGAGGTGACATGTCTGAAATCTAGATCACATCAATTGGAGGTATTTTCTTTGTCAGCATAATAAGTATGCATAAATAATATGATTCCACAAGGAAAATCTTTATCATTAATTTGAATAAAATACGTCAGAAAAATCGAATTTCATCGGAAGCTATAAAACAAACAACAACATTACATTAAAGTCATTTTATTTCCTCAAAGAAGATATGAACGTAACAGCTATCTATTTTATATAAGTAATATTTCCTTTTTGTAATATTAGTATAGATATTTAATGGAATCAGGCGTTACCATACGTAAAATACGGAACGGCAACGTATAATACGGAAATCCATAGCATAAAATCTACATCCTGAGGATGCTCCGGGTTCGGAGCGAAACGCGCGTTGACTTTTGCAACCTGCATGGTGGTGTGGGGGTTTGCACGATCGTGTTAACATTCTTGGTTGTGTGGTGGTGGTGTTTTCACATTTTTGCTTGCGAGTGTACGCATAAGCAGTGTGGGAAGGAGGGAGGTGCATCAAATGCATGCCTTTGCGTACACTCACCCATTTGCTTGCAGGTTGTGGTTACAAGTTTTTCGCGGGATATTACTAAATACAAATATGTATAAAGTATTTAAAAAAACATTTGTATAGATGTTATTGTTAGCATCAGATCACAGTAAAACGCAGCGCGATCCAAGATGAAGATATTATATAAAAAGGTAATTTTAAAAACTAAAAGAAACTGACAGAGTTTTTTAATTTTGATATCTACCTAATACTATTATAAATAATCAAGTTCATGAATCTAAAGATCCGTCTCTAGAATCAGTGTACGTTACCTACTTGATAATATCCTAAAATGTTTGTGACAGTATTTAATTTTCTGCGTAATTTTTTTTTACGACCTTCATCCAATCATGTCTTCAATTACATTAAGAATTATCTACCTCAGGAGTTTCGGTTGCAAGTGAGTCTCTCTTGCACATGTCATCCTTTATGTAATGATTGTAAAATTATCGCAATTTTGAAAAATCCGTCGCGTGTTACGGTGTTACGAGTACGATCTGACCCTAACGCCCGGTTTCTGAAAGGCGGATTGACCTTAACACTAGCTTGCACCAACGCAAGTTAGTGTTAAGGTCTTGTTAAAATACCATGCCTTCTCAATCATTAATAGGAATTACGAGAGGAAAAGCATGATATTTAACAAAGGATTAACTTTAACATTGCTTAGTGAAACACGCCCTAAGTAGGTACTATTAAATGACTTACGATCATCAGATATAATACATACGTTAATAATCCAGGTATTAGATCTAATTATCTATGAATAATACATAATTACTATTTTGAGCTAGTCGTGACGTCACGACGAGCGATCATTAACCTCGTTTCGGTTATGACATGAGACTGCGAGTTTCCCAACTTAGTGACGTCACTGTGTCGACACAGAGGCTGTCTGTAGAGTACAGAATATACTCTGTATTGAATGATCGCCATGTACGAGGGGCGTTTCTACATACTTAAGAGCTAAACTATCATACAACAGTCTCAAAAAAACAAGCAAAAACGACCTAAAAATATTCAGCAGGGCAGCGAACGACAAGAGTTTCTTCTTATATTTTAATATAATTTTGGTGAAATATGATCATAAAATAAAATCTACAGCGCCAAACTACACTACAAAACATGACCCCATAATGACGTCACGGTGCACCAGTTTCCAGGCGCCTTGGCACCCTGCCAACTCCAGTCATATTTATAGCGCCCACCACTGACTAAGGAAACGATTAAAGGATGATCATACATATAGCATTCACACCAATTAATTTGGTCCCGTGTTAAGTTCTCACCTAAACTTAAGTAGGTGCTTAAATGTACTATTAATACCTACTTCACCAACGCATGTTAGTGTTAACGGCTTGTTAAAATACCATGCCTTCTTTTCATTCATTGATAGGAATTACGAGAGGAACAACATGATATTTAACAAAGGATTAACTTTAACATTGCTTGGTGAAACACGCCCTTAAGACCTATTTTAAAAAACACATATTTTATAGCCACCGATTCCGATTAAATCGTCTGATGACGGTTTAATCGGAACCGGTCGTGTTATTTTGTAAAAACGTATTAAAAATCGTAATAAAGTGGAAAATAGTAAATGTTGTGTGTTATTATTGTGAACATTAATTTCCATCAAGAACCAACATTATCGGTTGCTCATTCGTGGACATGAAAAAAAACAAAAAAATGTTCTTTGACGGGATTCGAACCCGCGATCTTAAGCGTCGACGAGCCACCGAGCTGCAGAGATGAGAGAGTCATCAAAACTCATCTTTCGAGTTCACAAAAGAAAACAATTAAAATGTCATTGTGCTGAGTGCGAGATTTTATCACCACGTACAGGACTTGAACTTACTTGACTGAAAAACTTAGGTACAAATTTGTATGGCTTCGATTACTTATTATATCAAAGTATTTTTTTTTATTTAGAATGAATTTTACAAAAATGTTTTCTGAACGTCGTTTCTATATGATGCCTATTGCCTACCACCATCGCTTATGCATCCATCTATTCTCACAAACTTTTACATTCATATATGTATGTAGCAGGATAACAAATAAAATTCTAGGTACCTACTTAGTAGGTACTTACAGAGAAGTATTATTAAAACATATAAATAATGTATATTCAACAATACACATTACATAGGTACACAATGAAAAAACATACAATTTTATTATTTGAAATGCAAATATTTTATACATGATATTTCCGTTACTTCGTACGCGCAAAATCTGAACCGTACATTTCCCACTGCGGTAAAAGTAGCCTAAATGTTAAGACTACTGCCATACCAAATTTCATCAAAATCTGTACAGTAGTTTTTGCGTGTAGAAGTAACAAACACACACAAACCTAAGGCCGTGTCACCAAGCAATGTTAAAGTTAACCATGCTATATACTATGCCATCTCATTCATTGACTGGAAATACGAGAGGGATAACATGAAATTTAACATAGCGTTAACTTTAACATTGCTTAGTGAACACGGCCTTAGCCTTTTAGTGTCATTTATTTTCGACGGTAATGTTGATATTAAAATTTTATTCGTTTCAACTACTAAAACCAGTGACGTCAGAGTTTTGGTTCATTACAAAGTTCGGTACATTATATAATGAACCGTGTTATCACTTATCACAGCGGGTCAGAACTGGAGAGTGAATCTCAAATATGTATATTAATAGTAGGAACCTACTACCTACGTCAAAACTCAAAACTCAACATTTTCGTTAATTAATTTTTTCTTGTCCTAAAAATCAGTGTTCTCTCTACGATCTTCTTCCTCCTACTATTCCTCGCCCTTTTTAAATCTGTTTTACGTTTTGTAGATACTTCATTTATAGAAATATTATGTACCTACCTATATCACTACTAACAATATCAAACTGTAATATTAGTTACTAACCCCTTGTGTTTTGTTTTTGTTCAATGTTTGTGTTTGTTCTAGGTTTTTTCTACAGACCTCTCTATATAGTATACAGTACTCTTTTTTTTTGTCATAAAACCTCCAGCAGAGTTTTCGTCAATCACTTTGACATTGGCGAGCCACGGAGCCATATATAAAAAAGAAGAAGAATTAATTCATTTTTCATGTTCATCACACACATCACAAATTATATATTTATGTAGATCACTAAAAATATCCACAACCGAACATCATCAAAACTGACATCGACACTGAGGCTGTCTGTAGGGTACTCTCATAGTCTTTACTTATTCGATTTTGATTCAGATTCGTTCGTGCCGTGTACTTTCCAATAAATTGACGTTTATTTTGATTCTCAGTCGATTGATATGGTCGGGAGTACAAAAAGTTACGATCTAAAGATTTTCTTTATTCTGGTTAGTTTCAAAGTAATCCACCAAATAAAACACTAAATACCGTTATCGTGAGTAAGCCTGCAGATACTGTGCAACTGAACCGAGACACAATGGTCTATGTACGAGAGGCATGTTTAAGTTAAAGAACCCTACCCTAAACAAACCCCTCCCTAATACCCCTTTGGGTAAAAACGGGGCCATGAGTGTATGAGTAAAAAAAAAGAAACGGGGTATGAGTCTGTCACCAGGCTGTATCTCAATAACCGCGAAAGCTGGACAGTTGAAATTTTCACAAATTATGTAGTTCAGTAGTCGCTACTAAATAACTATACTAAAAACAATAAATATTTAAGGAGGGCTCCCATACAACTAACGTAATTTTTTTTTCGTACGGAACCCTTCTTACACTAGCCCGACTAGCACTTGGTCTCATATAACCATTTTTAACATTATTAAGTCGTAATCTGTTTGCTAAACAGTGATCTTTCAACAGGAAAACCACAACCGCGCAAATCAATTTCTTTATCTAACTAACTCACGGTAACTCACCCGATTTTATCCTTTTGTATTTTCCAGTTGACATCATTTAATAAATACTTGAATAGAATTAAACTGAATTTGATTTAACACTATCAATCAATCATAAATGTTAGAATAAATGAATATTTTTTATAACTACCCTCATAGTATTTTGTTTTTTTTTTCTTTAGCACATTACGTGCAAAGGTTTTTGCCTGCCTACAGCCTAATATTAAAAAAGCATCTTTATATTTAATGAACAAATTATATTGTTCATTAAATATAAAGAAAACTCTAATTTTCTTAACATTTAATGATATGAAAAGAAACTACCTACATTCCAAGAAACTTTTATAAATAATTGTATCTACCTTTCTTCGATGACTTGGCAGAGAGGACCACTTCATCTTTTTGTGCAGGCACAACTTCTACTTTACTCCTTTCCAGAAGTTTCTCCTCGGCCTCGTCTATTTCCGGCCGGGCAACCGCCGGCGCCGCCATTTTGATTTCACACGAAATGGTCGCTCACAAGATGGCGCATCTCCAGCTGCCTATCAGCTCAGCTTCATTTAAATTTGTAACGTTACTATAACTTCATTTTATATAAATTCAGTCTTCGTTATGGCTCGCGATTTATCTGAAACAAACGAGTACAATTAATATAAATTATAAAAAAGTAACTACCTGATTGTCAGTTGTGGGTGAACCGGTGATGCTAATATATAGCTAAGAATCTTCATGCCATCCGCCTTAAAACAAAAAAAATATCAAAATTGGTTTGGAAGCTGCAATGTCACAGACAGACTCATAAACGTCAAACTTTGTTCGACAAAAAAGTGTTTTTGTCGGGAGTTAAAATAAAACACATTCAATATGCAAATACAGCTTTATGTTAAGAATCAAAATGGCGCTAGATTAATAATTCATAGACTGCGATATAAACTGAAACATATTAAACGACAAAAGGCATCATGTTGTCTGAACATAATATACTTAGTATGAATTATAACAAGTAGGCAAATATACATATAATTTTATTTTTAGATCAAAGAATATGTCATGTTAAAAACACCACTAGTTAACGCTATCTCGTTTATACATGCAAGACAAATTTATTACATTACTAGCTGTGCCCGCGACTTCGTACGCGTGGAAAAGTGATTTAGGGCAGCAGTTCAAATACATTTTTAGTTTATGAACACTGTCGTTTGGATATTTAAAATCACTAATTTATAGTAATGCTTCTTTTTACACGGTATTAGACGTGCATAGGCAAAAGAAGTAGGCCGATGGAGTAATAATAATAGTTTACTGTCAAATAATGGCCGTTTTTGTCGTGAATGTTTTGAGGTATTTTTTCTATGAAAATGCTAACAATTCCTACTACCAGCTCGAAAAATGACCGTGTATTATTAACCGACTTCAAAAAAGGAGGAGGTTCTCAATTCGTCTGTATGTATAATTTTTTTTTTCTTTTACGCGAACGGGACTACTTCATAGTACGCTCATATACGCGACGAAGATCTCTGTACTGAGATTTGTATGGACTTTACGCCGCAGCGACTGCAGACGATGATCGTTTTCACACCGACGCTGCGTTGCTGGCGCCGAGCGCCAAATTTTTTAAAAGTCTATTCTCGGTGCGCAATTCCAACTCGGACTTGCCCGGTTTTTTATTTATTAATTACCTACGCTAACAAACATGTAGCCTACTTAGGGACTTTACGGTTAAAGTACTAACTTCCTTTAGACGACAAAATAACAAAAGTCCAAAAGAAAGAAAAAACCCAAGCCGTACCTAGCATGAAAAGTAATAAATAAAAATATCATGAAAAACATAAATCTTACTTATAGTGACATAACTTTTCTAATTTCAATGTACCTATGACATCTCATTCATCATTCAAACTATTCTACGCCTATACTTTATTAATCGTATTTGCAAAACCTAAGTATAATAATAAATTACTTCGCACAAAGTAATAATTATTTTCATTTGTACTGGAAAATAAGTATTACTTTGTGCGAAGTAAATTTAATTGTTCCTTTTAGTTTACCTTTTGAAGTCGTTTTTTTTTTGTTTAAAATTATTTAATTTTCAGATTTTTAGTGATGGGTATAGACTGAGTAGGGATATTGAACGAATGATCAGACGACGATTATTTGAGGACGGAAAATGAAAAACAAAAACGATTAGATAAAAAAAAATAGTAGAAAGAGAAAAATCTACCGCTATGTTACAATCTACCTTTGTGCCAAGTTTCATTTAAATACGTTGAGTAGTTTGGCTAAAATACCGTCAAATAGGTAGCTACACTTTTTTGAAGATCCCACGGGAACCCTTTCGTTTTTCGGGATAATAATTTTCTAGTAATGCTTTTCAGATCATAAGCTACCTGCCTGCCAAATTTCATTTAAATACGTTGAGTAGTTTGGCTGAAATACCGTCAAATAGGTAGCTACAATTTTTTGAAGATCCCACGGGAACCCTTTTGTTTTTCGGGATAACAATTTTCAATAATGCTCTTCAGGTCATAAGCTACCTGCCTGCCGAATTTCATTCAAATACGTTGAGTAGTTTGGCTGAAATACCGTCAAATAGGTAGCTACAATTTTTTGAAGATCCCACGGGAACCCTTGCGTTTTTCGGGATAACAATTTCCAATAACGCTCTTCAAATTATAAGCTACCTGCCTGCCAAATTGCATTTAAATACGTTGAGTAGTTTGGCTGAAATACCGTCAAATAGGTAGCTACAATTTTTTAAAGATCCCACGGGAACCCTTTCGTTTTTCGGAATAATAATTTCCAATAATGCTCTTCAGGTCGTAAGCTACCTGCCTGCCAAATTTCATTTCATTCCATACAGTGGTTTTAGCGTGATGCGACGACAAACATTCCCATATGGACAGAGAGACAGACAGACAGACAGACATTTTTTTCAAAAATGTTATTTTTAGGTTCTGTGGCTTTTATAGACCCCCTTTTTTTAATTTTCAGTTAAATATTCTTAATGTACAGACATGACCCCTCTACAGATTTATTATATGTATAGATATAGATGTGCACCCACGTACAGCCTAATTTTTAGGCCATATTTTCGACGTGAACTACTTTTGTTAAAAAGGGCGTAATTGAAATCAGTGTACCTATGTTCTAGTACTTTTTTCACCTACAAATAGTCGATCTCAAAAAGTAAGACGTGGCGGGGCAGCCTATTGCTATCTCGTGTTTACCTGCAAAACAAATCCATCACTTATATTTACTCCCGGTTTTAAAAATATTTACACACTGCTTATTACAATGTTTTCTCCTAATCTGATACGTCAAAAGTCACTTGACAGACAAGGATTATTTAGCTTATCCAGTGTGTAAATAATTTTTTTAGTAAAGTAGGTACTTTATATTTTATCTTCAAGTCGAAAACGTATTTTACGCTCGCAAAACGTGACCAGCGGGCTTACTCCCGACACAATCGAGAATCGAATTCGTTCGATATCAGTAGTTTTTCGTACTTTATTTGGTGAATTACTTTGAAACTAATCAGGATAAAGAAAATTGTTAGATCGTAACTTTTTGTACTACCGACCATATCAATCGACCGAGAATCGGCTTTGACGACCTCCGTAGCGCAGTTGGTTGAGCGCGTTGGTGCTCGAACGAAAGGTCACGGGTTCGAATCCCGCCGAGGGAACAAAAAGTTATCAAAGTTCCTGGGTCATGGATGTGTATTAAATTTGTGTATAATATAATAAAAATCTTAAATATGTGTATAGTATAAAAGTATTAAATATATTTGTCCGTTGTCTGGTACCTGTAACACAAGTTCTTCGGATATTTAGCACAGGGCCAGATTGACGTGGTGTGAAGCGTCCATAGATATTATTATTATTAATCAAAATAAACAAATGTCAATTTATTAGGAAGTACGCGGCAAAATCGTATCTGAATTAAAATCAAATCAGTTTGGAGAGTAAGGCCCCTGATCGAAAATTCGTAAGACGGAGGGAGAGTTGACCGCCGCGCGATGTGCGAAAGGAAGGGATATAATATCTCTGTTAGTACCGCACGTCTGAAATGTATATTATATTATGTATGCCTGCTGCTGTTTCATTTTTCACTTTTGCCGGCATTTTCTATTTCACGGACCACGGTTTGTTCCACTGTAAAATTAATTAAAGACTTGCATCAATAGATTAAATAGCCCGGGTAATATAATTTATTTAGTCAGATTAAATAATTATAAAAACTATGGTTATTTAATGGCATCCATACGGATCATGCCAGTCCATAAGCCACTTTAAGATACGGGTGTTCACACAGCTCAATTAAGCTTCATCAAGAGGTCGTTCACAAGAGCGTAGAAAAACAAAATTAATTGAGAACATTTCCTTGATCAATCTATTTGTTTTTGTAGTGTTATTACTGTTGACACAATTAAGAGCATTGCTACAATTTCCTAGTAGCCTGGGTCGGGTAGCTATTCTATAACTGGCTAAGCTATTATTACTGTGGGCTACAGTAATAATATCATAGCCAGTTATAGAATACTAGCTATGCCCGCGACTTCGTTGGCGTGGTTTTTGAGTGACTTAAACAGTTTATGCAGCGCACGCAACGAAAGTCCCCAAATGTGAATAATTTTCCCCGTTTTTGCAACATTTCTCACTGACGCTTCGCTCCTATTGGTCACAGCTTAATGTCATGTATAGCCCAAAACCTTCCTCTATAAAAGGACTATCCAACAAAAAAATAATTTTCCAAATCGGACCAGTAGTTTCTGAGATTAGCGTGTTTAAACGAACAAACTATTCCGCTTTTTAACCGACTTCCAAAAAACGAGGAGGTTCTCAATTCGTCTGTATTTTTTTTAATGTTTGTTACCTCAGAACTTTCGCCTGAGTGAACCGGGCCCTAATTACCTAACTCCGGTCGCTTTCCCGTCTCTCGAGATCAACTGCCATTGTGACGTTACATCTTTTTAAAAGACGATTTAAAAAGTTAAAACGTCAAAATTATGACATATTCATTTTTTAAATCGTCTTTTAAAAGTTAAAACGTCAAAATTATGATATTTTAACTTTTTAAATCGTGTTTTAAAAAGTTTAAACGCCACAGACTGTGGCTAATCTATATTAATTATTTAGTATAGATTAGCCACAGTCTGTGGCGGATCAATCAGCGCACAATCCCAAAACGCGCTATCGTTGAACTGCCTCCTTACTTTTATAACTAAATTCAATTCGAATCCTATTCTCATGTTAATTTTGCTTTCATGTAATTTGCTACTCGTGAAAACAAAATTAGTAACGAGATTTTTCTATCTAACTTCACTTGTTCCATAAAATCGACACTCAATTTTAAACCAACTTGACGCAAGAACTGTTAAATTCCAAATCGGTTTACCCCAAACCCAAACGTAAACAAACCCGTCTATAACACAACCATAGACTAGTAAGTGATGCGAATACTATACAATGTTTTTTTTGCGACTATGAATCCATAGACTATATTCTACAGTCGGCAGTGTCAAATGGCGTAGTTTTACTGTATTTTTTTTCATTTGACGACCTCAGTAGCGCAATGGTTGAGCGCGTTGGTGCTCGAACAAGAGGTCGCGGGTTCGAATACCACCGAGGGAACAAAAAGCTTTCAATGTTCCTGGGTCATGGATGTGTATTCAATTTGTGTATAATATAATAAAAATCTTAAATATATGCATAGTATAAAAGTATTAATTATATTTCCGTTGTCTGGTACCTGTAACACAAGTTCTTCGGATACTTAGCACAGGGCCAGATTGACGTGGTGTGAAGCGTCCATAGATATTATTATTATTAGTTTAAATATATTAATTATTGTTTAATCGTTATAAAATGTATTGGATAATGAATTATGATCCTTTGATATTCCGATGAAAGTGATAAGTGTGTGTGTACATTAAGGCGAGGAGTAACCGAAACTAGCGGTTACTAGCGCCACTCTTTTTAAAATAAATTTTACAATGACACAAAGATCTTATTAAAAAAAGAAATCGGTTCAAACTTTAAGTAAATAGTTAAACTAATTTATCGGCATTTAGTTACAGCTCTAAATCCTATACTGTATTTACTCTCGTAAGTAATAACTAAAACGGCTGTTTTAGTTATTACTTACGAGATATAATATATAATATTAGTTTAATTATTATATATTACTATAATAAATTAGTTTAAGTATTTACTTAAAGTTTGAACCGATTACTTTTTTAATAAGATCTTTGTGTCATTGTAAAATTTATTTTAAAAAGAGTGGCGCTAGTTTCGGTAACTCCTCGCCTTAAATAAATATGTGACAATTTCGGTGTTTTTGGTTTGTTTACGTTTAGGTTAAATTAAAAAGGGACGTACTATAGTAAGGGGATAATTTCGTTTAAGAGCTAGTGGTCGTTTATCACGATACTGGCGACTATTGCCCTTGAGAATACAATTTTAATATTTGCTCGACACTCGCATGTGACCTCGAGAGACGCACTAAATTAAATTCTTATTTAATACTTCAGTCTTTATCGTCATTGCAATCTTTATTGCTAAGTTGCTAGTACTATAAAAACATGGGTACTTTAGGCGAACTCTGAGGCCTACATAATCGCTTTTAATTTTGGAATACGGTTTCACTCAATTAAATGCTTTATGATGAATGATTAAACAGTTTTTAAAACTGAAAAGATATTTTATAATGTCAACGAGCAGTTATAGGTAAAGTTACCACAAAACTGCCGCCTATCGGCACAGTCCTCGCTTAACGTAGTTCTTCCCAAATATCCAACGTAATAACTTGATTTTGGATGGAGATAAGCGTCCACGGCATTCATTTTGTAGGACCTTTTCCTCCATATTATTTCTACTAAAATGGACGGATGGATCTCCTGATATTTAAGTACTAGTCATTCATTAATCAATATTCATGTTGAATAATGCAACTCAAGTCTCAACAATAAATTAACGAGCGCTCAGATCTCGTTCAGGCCAGTAAGTAGTATCGAATCTGCTGGGCCCTGATTCAAGATTCCATCGCTATTCATCGCTTACCAAGTTCGAATACAAAATATATGGGATTTGACATAAGCTTCGCTAAGTGACACACATTTTTTTTTTGTGTTGAACTGTCAATATGTCAAATGTGTCAAGTGTCATACAATCTTAATTACCATAGACTATAGACCTTCTGTCGCTATGTGTATTCAAAAATTTTTTACGTGTTTGTTTTTTATTCTTTCTATTTCTTTTTTTTTATGTGTAATTGTGTATTGGTATTTTTTTTGTTCTATATACCTAGAAGTGATGTCACTCGATGGCCCTGGCAGAATACCAGTGCAGCGGGCTCGCTCGCTGCGTATAGCTGAGTTAGGGTCCATTTTTGGCATCACACAACATATACAGGGTGTAAAAAGAGCAGTCACTATAACTTTGAGAAACGATTATACTACCTTTCCTCATTTTGGAAATGTATTTTTTTTTTATTTTTCTTTTGTCAAAAACTAAAAAAACTTTTTTTTACTTTTGACCATTTCTTATTTTCTTGTCGCAATAATAACAATAAAGCAAAAAAAAAATTTTTTTTTTAATTTTGTAAAAAAAAAAATTAAAAAAAAAATACATTTTTAGAATTAGACAAGGTAGTATAATCATATCCCAAAGTTATAGTGACTGCGCTTTTTACACCCTGTATGTATACTTAGCTTTAGATTTGTCTTCCTCCTCGTCTTGTTCCTGTCTTAAATAATATGTGTTGTGTGATGATAAAATAAATGGTATTTAATTTAATTTAATTTAAATTTGATATTATTTGGTATCGAACGTTGTAAGCGATGAATAGCGATGGAATCTTGAATCAGGGCCCTGCTCTTATCATAAACAACGCAATCGACATTTTTGGCGAAAATGAGTTAATACTTAATAGTATAATATTCGGAATCACCGCAACGAGATCTACCAGGATCTATTATTAATTTTTTTACGGCTGGTATACTTTTCGTAATTTTGTTAAACTAATAACTAGTCATAACCATTGTAAAAATATCATAAATTAACTATCTAAATATGTACATATTATAATATCGCACATGCAAAGTCCACATTGAAATTAGTTCCTTTCAAAACAAAAATATTTTGAATATTGCTACTAGTTTCATAGACAACAAAACATAGAAAAAACTTTGATCGCGATTTGCTCGAAAGTAACATCCAAGCAAGTGCGTTGTTTATGATAAGGACGGCAGTATAGGCCAAGGCAATTGAGGGTAAAGTGTCCTTAATTTGAGAGCCCCATTGGGGCAATGCTCATGTTTCGGGGTAAAAGCTAAAATTTTTGACGAGATAATAAAATGGCACGTGCAAGGAGCTGCACTCCCGACACAATCGAGAATCAAATCAGTTCGATCTCAACGGCTTTTGGTATTTTAATTGGTGGATTGCTTTGAAACAAACCAGGATAAAGAGAATCGTTAGATCGTATCCTTTTGTACTCCCGTAGGCTGATTACTTAATATGTATCTTGCAACAGCAATTCGACAGGCGTAATTTGTACAATTGTTTACAACATCGCTGTTAGATCATTAGATGTATACACTTCAGAGCGATATGGTACACAATTGTACAATTCACGCCTGTCGAATTGCTGTTGCGAGATACATAATCAGCCTGCCGACCATATCAATCGACTGACAATCAAAATAAACAAACGTTAATTTATTGATTACGCTGCCCGATCGAATCTGAATCAAAATCGAATCAGTTTGGAGAGCGAGGCCTCATACTACTCAAGGGCACGTGTACACATATAGCTTTAACTGTCCACCGTTCCCCATCACAGGAAGAGCAAATAGTGCGTGACGTCACGTCACGTCGCCACGTCACCAGCAATTACTGGAAGCGGGGCAAGGCTCACGCTGCACGAACGGCGTTCCTATGTTTGCATTGAATTAACCCTGTAACTCTTCATTCTTAGGGTTCCCCACCAGAAGGCTAAAACCGACCACCGCGGCGATTCTCAGGCCTCGAACTCAGTTCCGAATATTAGTATATCCCTCTCGCACGCGCGCTAAATCTCATTTGCATGAGCGGGACAGACCGATATTAAAACTAAGGTTGAGGCCTGAGAATTAGGCCCCAGGTGCGAGCCGGACTCGCGGAGCGTTCCGTACAAAACGCAAATAATTACGTTTATTATACTATAGGAGCACCTCTTAATAAAATATTTATTATAGCGGACCCGTGCCCACTTCGTTGAGCATGGAAACCGTGTTAACCTTCCCGGGACTTTCGCGAATATTTCAAGACCAAAAATAGCCGAATCAGTTCAGCTGATCTCGAGTTTTAGCGAAACTAACGAACAGCAATTGATTTTAGCCTATGTTACTCAGTGATAATGTAGCTTTCTAATGAAAAAAGAATTACTAAAATCGATCCGGTACTTTTTGAGTTAAGTCGTTACATACAAAAATACAAATCTTTCCTCTTTATAATATTAGTGTAGAAGTGTAGATATACGTGTGTAAAAAGAACAGTCACTATAACTTTATGATACGATAATACTACCTTTCCTCATTTTGGAAATGTTTTTATTTTGCCAAAAACAAAAAAAAATACTTTTTACCATTTCTTTTTTTTTGTCGCAAGAATAACGAAAAAGCAAAAGAGCTGAGTTTCATAAAGCTGAGTTTTCGTTGTGTATGGTGAAAGCACCCCTAATTGTATAAAATAATATCATCAAGAAACCACAGAGGTTTATGAAGATGGTATTACAAGTTACATCGCCTCTGTGGTCTAGTGGTTCAGAGCTTCGCTCTCGACCCGGAGGTCGTGGGTTCGATTCTCGCGTTGGAACAACAACAAAAAAATGTTGTTTTCAAGTTTAGTTAGGACAATGCAGGCTGATCACCTGATTGTCTGACAAGAAAGATGATCCATGCGTCGGATGGGCATGTAAAAAGTCGGTCCTGCGCCTGTTCTCTCGCCAGTCGTGTCGGTTTACCGTCCCACTGGGTTATGAGAGTAAAAGGAAGAGAGAGAGCTTATGTGTATTACACACACACTTGGGCACTATAAAATAACTCCTGCGTAGCTGGCCTGGTTTCAATGAAATCGGCTACCGACACCGAAATTGGTGAGGGGAGCTATTATTATTACTAGTTAATACCAACTTACAGGTAACTAATACATCATAATATCTAAAAAAAAAAAAGTATCAACTACCTCTCATGGTTCTTGAGATACTGCCTAGTGACAGACAGACGGCGAAGTATTATAGTACGTCCGAGATAAATTTAACCTAAACGTAAACAAACCCGTCTATGACACCAACTTATAAAGACCAAAGACTAGTCAGTGATGCCAATTGGCCAATAATAATACAATGATTGTCGTTTGCTATGAATCCATAGGCTTATATTCTACTATCGGCAGTGTCAAAATGGCGTATTTTTTCTGTGAAAGATTTTCATTTGATGTTTTAACATATTAATTATTGTTTAATTGTTATAAAACGTATTGGATAATGAAGTGTAATCCTTTAACATACCAGTGAATGTGTTGATAAGTGTGCACAATAAGTGGATAAGGGAAAATTTCGATGTTTTCGGTTTGTTTACCTTTAGGTTAAATTTATCAGGGACGAACTATAGTACTTTATAGTTTAACAAACGTGATTTTTTACGAAACATTTTTGCACGGAACCCGAAGCCCGCAAGTTCGACTCGCACTTGGCTGGGTTTTCATTAATTCTAAAACTACAAACAATTAATGTCTAGGTAATTAAGTTATTAAAGATATCACATAGGCTGTATTCTAGAGTAAAACAACATAATAAAATGTTGAATTATACGGGTTGTAAAATAAGAGAGTGATAATACTTTAGGGTGTATGGGCCCCGTATATAGGGTAACTCTATAGTTTACTGTGAAAGTACCAGCACTGAAAGAGTTACTTTTTTTAAATTATTGTATGGACAAATTTATGATGTTGGAGCATTTCTCATACAAACAAGAAAGTCAAACTAAGTCTTTCAGCGCTGGTACTCTCACGATAAACCCAACTTATGAGGCAAATACATACCCTCAAGTATTATCACTCACTTATTTCACATCCTGTATAAAATATACCCAACTTTTTACGAAACAACGCTTTTATGCATCTCAACTTATTTTCTTTAAACATATTTATACTAATATTATAAAGCGAAAGAGTTTGTTTGTGTAAACGCGCTAATCTCATGTACTACTGTTCCGATTTGATCCAATTTTTTTTTGGATAGTATAATTATAGAGGCAGGCTTTAGGCTATATAACATTACGCTGCGACCAATAGGAGCGAAGCGTCAGTGAGAAATGATGCAAAAACGGTGAAAATTATTCACATTTGGGGACTTTCGTTGCGTGCGCTGCATAAACGGTTTAAGTCACTCAAAAACCACGCGAACGAAGTCGCGGGCACAGCTAGTTTTGTAATGCACGTGATGCGCTTTCATTTGACACCCCACTCGAGTATATTTGCAGACATTCGGTTGTTCTTCCCCACTTTCACCCCCCAGAACTATTAAACGGCTCAACCGATCTTCATCAAACATAATATAATAATAGCTCCCCTCACCGATTTCGGGTCGGTACCCGATTTCCTTGAAATCAGGCCAGCCACGCAGGAGTTATTTTATAGTGCCCAAGTGTGTGCGCAATACACAAAGACCCTATCTCTTCCTTTTACTCTCATAGCCCAGTGGGACGGTAAACCGACACGACTGGCGAGACAACAGGCGCAGCACCGACTTTTTACATGCCCATCCGACGCATGGATCATCTTTCTTGTCAGACAATAATCAGCCTGCATTGTCCTAACCAAACTTAAACACCACATTTTTTGTTGTTCCAACGCGGGAATCGAACCCACGACCTCCGGGTCGAGAGCGAGGCTTTGAACCACTAGACCACTGAGGCGATCAAACATATCATAGATTCGCACATAAATTGGGAGCTATGATGCCAGACACGTATAATCACACCCCTCTTTTTACTGCGGCGGGGGTTAAAAATACGACGCAATGATTTCTTCGTAGGTAGTTAACCTTTTCTCTCAAAACAATTAACCTCAAAACAGCATGATAACATCTGCGGTTTCTCACAAAAACCTCCATGGTATTTTTATAGGTAATATGAACCGTACCCTCAATGAAGTGAATTTTTTTAATGTCATTTATCGTCATTATCTGTGGGCCTTTTTTACCCGACTTCGGCGAAGCCAAAAGGAAGGGTAATGATTTTGGCAGTCTATGTATGTATGTATGTATGATGTATGTATGTATGTATGTATGTATGTATGTATGTTTGTATCTATGTATGTATGTTCCCTCGTAGCGGGCTAAACTACTTGTCCGATTTTAATAAATGAGGTATCAATCATTGAACATTGAACATAGGCTATATAAATTTTCGAAAAATTTTGGATTTTGAAAATAATATTTGGTTCGATGCTAATAGCGGGTACGACCACGGCTCTACCTTGACCATTTTTGTACCTATTGCATTTCTGAGGTGAACTGCAAGCTTACACCCGACACAATTGAGAATCGAATCAGTTCCATCTCAACGGCTTTTGGTATTTTATTCGATAACTTTGAAACTAACCAGTATATAGTATGTAGGTATATCAATCGTTAGATCGTAACTCTTTGTACTCCCGACCATATCAATCGACGGAGAATCAATTTATTCGGAAGTATGTGGTACGATCTAATCTGAATCAAAATCGAATCAGTTTGGAGAGGAAAAGCCCCTGGACGCAGCCACTAAACCTCGGCGATACTCCGTCACTACCGCCGCTGATGGAGCCGCGGGGACTATATTAAATACATACAATTAACATACGCGACCTCATTTTGTGGCCACCGCCGGTTAGTAAAATAGGTGGCGCTAGTTGTATTATTTACCTAAAGTTGCTAACACTATAGCGCAAAATGTCATAAACAGAATTGGTGTGATAAGTCCTCATGATTCATCACACCAATTCTGTTAATCACATGGAAATGATCTGTTGCCACTTATCGCACCAGCGCCAAAATCCCCGACACGTTTGCGCTCGCAGCATTGACACAAGGTCAAACGTGACAAATATTTACTGATTCATGGAAATGATAATTACATCTCAGGAGTTAGCACGAACAATTGACAGTTACGTGATCGTAACGTATTCGGTAACGTTTTTTTTAAGAAGCTATTCCCTGTCTTGTCCCTGCTATCTGGCGGTGTAGGCCTGGGAGAAAAAAATTAAAACTATGTATTTGCAACTTTGCCCAATTTCAACAGTCACTATTTTCATACGATTCTCTTTCGATACGAATACCTACGTAATAAACAATACTTTCGGCTAACCCCCACTGCACGCGCACCATAACTCACTAAGTAACTAGAAATGGTCCCTTTCTTCTGAAAAATCGCGTTTCAATCTGTAAGTATATCTGGTTCTTGTGAAGATAAAACGCATTTCTATAGCGAAGTTTGGTTTAATCGTTAGATAACTTTAAACAAAATTAAAGATTTTAATTAACTTCCGACTTAGCAAGAAAAGAACTGACGATGATGAATTAATTATAGCCAGCTCTTAGCTATAATTCAACACGTCAGTAAAAAAAAAACTAGATGCAAATCGGCTGCTACGATGCCACAGACAAACACAGACGTCAACCTAATAACACCCCTGTTTTTGGGGTTCAGCTCATTAATATTAAGGAGGCTTACCCGAGTCCCAATTTCTGTCCCAACAAAAAACGAGAAGTTTCGAGAAAAACACCCAGACGAACCAAATGCTTTAATCTACCATAGACACAAGACACGCGGAGCTGTGGGTGTGTACTCACTCTACTTGTTTATAGTGCCAATTTGTCAAACGATTAAATATCAGATATGATAAGCTGATAAAAATTACTGCAACTATTGTGAGTTGTCATTTAGGGTTCCTTGAGGAAAATTAGGCTCTTAGGCCTCAGCCTCGAATTTTGCGGGCAGCGGGGCGGGAGCGGCGGCGGCGTGAGTGCGGTACTCGTCACCCGCTCCCGCGCCGCTGTTTTCGAGAACCGTAGGCTGATTATGTATTTCTCGCAACAGCAATTCGACAGGCGTAATTTGTACAATTGTTTACAATATCGCTGTCAAACGTATACACTTGAAAGCGATATTGTACACAATTGTACAATATCAGCCAGCGGGTCCATTTGTTTATTAGCAAAAGATCCTGCCGCTCTCGCGCCGCCGCCGCTCCCGCCTCGTTGCCCGCAAAATTCGAGGCTAAGGCCTTAGTCCCCGTCGGCGGCCTTTTTTTTTATCGCTGAGAAATGCTTTTAAGCATTCCGTGGAGGATTGGGGATTCCCTCCACGGATCTGGGACTCGCTGCGTCCGAAAGATGGTAAAAGGGACGCAGCCCTACCCGCTACAACTCGGCGGTACTCCGACTCCACCGCCGTTGACGTAGCCACAGGGACAACAAAACTTCCGCGTCGCTTGTCTGGCTGTGCCTTCGTGGCCCGTCCGCGGCCTACTTTCTGAAGAACCGATAATCAGTCACATTTTTTCTCCATATTAGATCAGACCGACTATTTATATGACGTGCGCTTTGATAATAATAATATCTATGGGCGCTTCACGGTCACACCACGTCAATCTAAGTGCTAAGTATCCGAAGAACTTGAGGTACTAGACAACGGAAATATACTTAGGTAATACTTTTTATACTATACACATTTTTAAGATTTTTATTATATTATGCACAAATTGACCAAGGAATAAGTATTGAAACCCGCGATCGCTCGCTCGAGCACCAACGTGCTCAGCCACTGCACTACTGACGTAGCGCATACAACTTCTGCAATCGGTAATATTCCATTTTGCACTTACAAAACGTCGGACATAAAAGTATGCCCTACTGAAAAAAACCAGAGACAATCAGCCTGCATTGTCCTAACTTGAAAACATTTCAAGACAATTTATACTGTTTATGTCAATATGGAACCAGACACGTTTATGGTGTTTGTTATATGACTACGAATTACCATAAGATAGCGCGCCGCAAGTATATTCACAGTTCGCACAATCGATAACGTCAATTGGACGTTAGATGGCTATCAGAAGCCCTTAGCCCAAGCAGGAACGTTTGAAAGTTCCGTAAAGAAAAATATATTATTCGTTAACGTTACTTTACGTAGATCTCAACTGTTCCTGCTTGGCCTACCGAGCCGGAACATTTGAAAGCTTCGTAAAAGTTATACAGGGTGTAAAAAGAACAGTCACCATAACTTTGAGATACGATATACGATACATGATTTTAGAAAAAAAAATAGTCAAAAATTAAATTTTCTTCTTTACTTTGTACCTTTTTTTTGTCGCAAGACAAACGATATTTTTTTAAATCAATCAATAAAAAAAACCTACCTTTTTAGAATGAGGAAAGGTAGGACATATAATCACATTCCAAAGTTATAGTGACTTCTTTTTACACCCGTCAATCGATTTCAATTGTATAAAAAGCATAACAGTGCCAATGCAGTTATCATTCGTAACATCACTTTTATGCAGCTTTCGTATGTTTACAGATAGCACGGCGTATCCAATATACACTCGTCCCGCCTGTACGAACTTACGAAGGTCGAATCTTGAGGGGAGTCTCGCCACAAGTTCAACTTTAGTTCTATTGTGGTGACAGTATCGGTAGATCGCCTGTGGACCTAGCAGATGGAGAAGTTCTAGCCGACGCGTGTGGTCTACGGAAGGTTCCGGGAGAGAATTCGGAAATAAACATGGGATAAAAAAATTGTATATAATTAGTACCTATAGTACAACTATGTTACTCTGTAAGGTATTTATGGTATGCCCATACCATAAATACCTTACAGAGTATTATAATATATAAAAAAAAGGTTATTTAAAACTGTACTTTATAATTAGCATAGTATAATATGTTACTATGTAAGGTATTTATGGTATGGGCCTGAAACAAAGATTATTAACCGACTTCAAAAAAGGAGGAGGTTCTTAATTCGTCTATATTTTTTTTTATGTTTGTTACCTCAGCACTTTTGCCTGAGTGAACCGATTTGGTGTTTTTTTTTTAATTTAATATTCGCAAGTCGCACAGTACCAAACTCTGCGATTCATTCGCGGAAAATACTAATCAATAATTGTATGTCACAATAAGATACGGATCCCAAACGTAATGTGAAACTAATCGGCCCAATTAGCTGGTGAGTTACGTAACGATAAGTGAGTATTAAGGCTTTGTATAACGCCAATGACCTCGAACGACTATTTGTATGGAGAGTAAGGGGTATTGCGCCGACAGGAGCGTCTTAAAATCGTATAAAAAAAATTGACAGACTTTTCAAAAACTAAAACGATGGTCCCCTGAATCTTGCTTCAGATAAACACTGAATAGAAGTAATTTTCACACTCGCGTCACTAATGTAGAAAGAGTATTTCTCTTACAACGGAGTATTTCTCTTAACTAAAAGTTTACAACGTTAAAAAATGATGTGTACTTTGTTTGAAGCTATTTAAAACTAAAATATCAATTTATACAACGACTAGCTGGCCAGTGCCCACTTCGTTGAGCATACAAACCGTTTAAACCTTCCCATGACTTCCATAATATATAGACTAAAAATAGCTGAATCGGTTCAGCCGTTCTCTAGTTTTAGCGAGACTAACGAAAAGCATTCATTTTTACATATAAGACTACAGCTAGTCTAGGGCCAGCGGCCCATGCCCACTTCGTTGATCATAAAAAAAATAAAAAAAACGTTTAAACATTCCCTGGACTTCCACGAATATTCGAGTTTTAGCTAGACTAACGAACAGCGATTCATTTTTATATATAAGAAGAAGAAGATATAGTCTCGCTAAATCTCGAGAACGGCTGAACCGACTCGGCAATTTTTAGTCTTGAAATATTCGTGGAAGTACCGGGAAAGTTTAATTAAGCGGTTCATGTGTACAAAAAATAGCTTGACCCGTGGGTTAGATACAGACTTAATACTCTCTGGTAAATAAAATGAAGATAAATAGATATATAGGTATTAGGTAACTATAATATATTTTTTGGATTTTTATATAAGACCAGTATAGAGAAAAAAGGTTTCAAAGTACTCCAATTAGCTTATCGCGCACACGAAGCCTTAAGTTATCGTGTGGCCTTACAATAAGATCCTATGTAGACACTAGACAGTGACAAGGATGAGATATCGTTTACCTTTCAATGGGATAAATAAACGCTTAAGGCTTTTCTGAGAGCTACGATGAAAATAACCGGCCAAGTGCGACTCGCGGACCGAGGGTTCCGTACAAACTTGTAGGTGTATATATACGAATCCCTAAAAATATAGTACAGTTTGTGACTAGAAAGCCCTTTGTACAACTGGGTTAAAGTGTTCAAATGTTGGATAGCCAACAAATAATAATTTTTCAATAGTTAATGGAATCAGGCGTTACTTTGAGGAAATCCATAGCATAAAATTTAAATATATTATATCTTACTCCCACTAACTAAGAGTACATTGGCACCTTTACACAGCAGTAAGAAATTAAAAAAAACTAAGTAAATCAACCCATTAAAATACAAAGAAAGAATCAAAATGTTTTTGGTCCTTCGATAGGTCTTGTTTATTTAATCAATTTGCACAATACCTGTTATCAGGTAACACAGCTGCCAATAAATTACCTGGACCTTAAGATTTTTATGCATCGCTATCCTCACATCCTTACATTTTACAAAGTTTTCCGCCGCAACTGCCTGTCTGTTCGCGATAAACTCAAAGACTTCTGACTCGATCTTCATGCAGTTTTCACCAATGGATAGAGGGGTTCTCGACGAAGGTTTTAGTGTAATTACTAATTAGTCCCAGTTGTTGGCAGTACGTCAAAAAACTTAACACTAAGACGTTCGCCCGAATAGCTAGTTTTAATAAGTTACACATTTTACGAAAAATTATTGTGTTCGGCTCTCCTACTAGTATTTATCCTATTGTCCTACTAGCTGTCCTACTAGTATTTATGATTACTAGATTAATGGTCGCCGCCCGAGAGGTCGATATCCAATGCGATGGTTGGACCAAGTATGCACGCTAGACGCTAACAATCACGACGCTCTCCATACTGCCAAAGATCGCTATACGAGGCGCAAGATAGTCACAGAGAAACTAATTCTGTGCGGATATCACGACCCTCAGCAATGAGTAGTACGTGAGGAGGACTAGTATTTATACTTTTAGGCGTTTATGCTTGGGTTGTCAAGCTTGACATGACGAGCGTTCTACCCAAACTCAACGCAGATGAGGTGTCCTCTAAAAGCGGAAACGTGTTTGTTACTGTAGGCCAATTCGCTTATTTGCTCAGCTGGTGATGTTACTAACACAAATACGTTATCGCCGACTAATTGATCAACATCAGCTAGTTTAAACAGAAATTCTCGTACTCCATTTTTAGACAGAATAAAACAAATATTTGCTAAAGTACCTAGATATCGTTTCATATTAATATGTAATATAGGTACATAATTTTCAACTATTATACAACAACTAGCTGACCCGCGCCCACTTCATTGAGCACACAAAAAGTATTTTATTCCCTGTATTTCAAGACTAAGTGCGTGTTTCACCAAGCAATTTTAAAGTTAACGCCCATGATAAATATCATGTTATCCCTCTCGTATTTCCTGTCAATGAATGAGATGGCATGGTATTTTAACATGGCGATACCTTTAACATTTCTTGGTAAACCAGCAATTCATTTTTATAATATAAGAT
Source organism: Celastrina argiolus (assembly GCA_905187575.2). Taxonomy (NCBI): domain Eukaryota; kingdom Metazoa; phylum Arthropoda; class Insecta; order Lepidoptera; family Lycaenidae; genus Celastrina; species Celastrina argiolus. The sequence continues at coordinate 3,544,418 of LR994597.1, forward strand.
AGACACCAGAAGATAAATAAATCTTTATATTTACTAACTACTACGCTTAGTTCGCCGCGATAAGGATTCAACGAGATCTTGTGTTTGATGCCATCTGAATTTAATTTTTAAAAGATTATTCTTAAGGTCTTCACGTCCACATAGCACGTTAAGACCTTAACAATAATCTGCATGGAAATGTATTTAAAGTTAAGTCCCCCCACGTTAAGGGTATTTTAAGGCATTCCACACATTGCATTCCGTTTTGGTGTACATTTTAAGGGCATTCCTGTGTAGATTATTTTAAAGGCCTTTTATGTACATGCTTTTGAAGGCCTTCTTTGTACATTCTTTTGAACCCCTTCTATGTATCATTATTTTCAAGTCCTTCAAATGCTCATTCTTTTAAAGGGCCCTTGTCGTGGCATTCTTTCAAGGGCTTTTTGCACTTATCGTGGCGTAGATACTGATACGAATAAAGTAACTCGGACACATAAAATCATGGCATAAACCGACGTAGAAAAGGCCTATGCGTGCGCGTGTCTCGCGCAGACAATAAATCGCAATATAAACACATAAAATTACAAGGAAAATAAATTACAATGGCCTCAAATACCAAACCGCAAGGAACTAGCTCAAGAAGAACTTGTCGCTCATGAAAGGTGTCCACCCACGAGCGACAATCGCTGACCGACTTTTTGTGGGTGACAAATAGAACATACCGATATCAGTAGCACGATTTAAAACGCACACGTCATACAAACAGTCGGTAGTGGAGAAAAAATCGGATAAATTATCGGTCCGACAAAAAGTAGGTCGTGGGTGGACGCCCTTATCGTGCCATTTGTAAATATTGTTCTGAGAATGATGAAATCAAGCGTCGTTTGAAGCAATCGCTAATAAAGAGCACACTCGCGTGTAAAATTAAAAATTGAGATAAGATAAAATTTTGTTACGCTATTTCTGTTTTGACAGTTTTGTGAAACGTGATAACCAGTGTTTTATTGAATGACCTATTGGCTACTACGTATATACGTCTATTTCTAATCCAAACTACGCCCCGCTAGGGCAGATAGCAGTGGCGAAGGGCGGTTCACCTTCAGAGGGGAGACCTAGACTTATCGGACATGAAAAAATATATATCTACGTGCCAAAGAACCGGTGATAAAGGCAACAACAACAACAAACAACGACGTAGCAACAACGTCAATGAATAAGTACAGTCGAGTGTAAAAAGTCTTCCTTATTAGTGCCTACTGCCTAATGCCCACATCTCTAAAGAGATTTGGCACTCACCTGGGTAAACCTAATAACGCCAAAATATGTTAAGAGGAAACACCACTGTCTAGAGAAATTAAAAATAGGAATTGTTAATTATATTGTTGTCCCGCAACTGCCGGATAGACTACTATTTACCGCAGCATATTGTTATGGAGCCGCGGGATATCATTTTGCCCGTACGAAGTAAAATAACTAATGTTTATTGTTTGGAGGTTCTGGTATCCCGAATGATAAGGCCACGCCTAGTTACCAGTCTCCCACGAACTCTATGTAAACTGTGTAATTGTTCAAAATATTGTACTGTAATTCTTGTGGTGAGAAAATAAACGATTTTTATTATTTGGTAATTTACCTATATGATTATTTCTAACTAGAAATTTCTTCCAGCAGCCCTACGGAGAAAGATTATTATTATTATTATTATATTGGTAAGCACACTAGCAGCTAATTACGCTGATGCGTGAGTATCATACGATTTAAAGTTTGTCCAGTCTATTTTTTAATGTATTTACTGAGGGTGACAGTATTACAGTTTCAGGTAACTTGTTCCACTCAGAAACCACTCTATTGGGTAAGAAGTGCTTTAAAGGGTATTATGGGGTATTCTCCGTAGTTTAAGCGGATGTCCTCTAAGATGACAGTTTTCATTTAAGACAAACAGATTTTCTATTCCCTTAATATTATAGTAACCTCTTAGTAGGTATTTTGAATGTTTCAATTAGGCTGCCTCTCATTCTACGCTTCTCCAAAGTGGTGAGTCCAAGATACTGTAGTCGTTCCTCATTCCCTAGGTTCTTTAAACCTCTGACTAACTTGGTCGCTCTTCTTTGAACCTTTTCAAGTAATTGTATATCTTTTTTGAAATATGGATCCCAAACCACATAAATGCATACTCAAGTAGAGAATGACACATATGTTTTCTATAACATCAAGAATGTCTTAGGGGTATATTTAGATATTAGAATGCTTTTCTGATCAAAGATGGTATAGAATAAATTTTGTTCGTTTACTCGTTGCTGCATCCATAAAATATCCGCGGTTATTGTTGTAGATGTGAATACAAATGTTTGAATTAATGTGAATATTTGGCATTTTCGTATGCGGATGCGAACATTCGTAACCCCCCTAGTATACACAGTGAACAGTTGTCCGCTGACCACTTATGCGTTATGGATGCGCGCGCGCAACACAATATGTCTTGATTGATCAATTGACCGGACATGACGTCAGACAGCGACAACCGTCTTGTGCTATTTTATTGATAGGAGACAGTTTAGTACAGTGGTTTACTAATAGCCTTGCGTACCCCTTGATTCAACTTTACGTACCTCTGGGGGTACGCGTACCACTAATTGGGAAACACTGGTTTAGTAGAATGCCTATCCCTATAATTCTAAGATGCTGTTCGTATAAATCCAGAACTGGACAATATCTAAACAAAATGTTAATTTAGGGACTCAAAGGGTCAAAACACTACTCTGTTCAGCTGCTATTGAATCCTACTAATATACGACTATAGTATTATAAATGCGTAAATTTGTGTTGATGTATGTTTGTTAATCTTTCACGCAAAAACTACTGAACGGATTTTGATGCAATTTGATAAGGTAGTAATTTACATGCTGAAATTCTAAATTTTACCGCAGCAAAATGTACGGTTCCCCTGGCATGTAATTTTGCGCGTACGAAGTAGCGCGAAATATATAGGTAGTCTAAACATAGACGAAAAAGAGTACCACTTACTTACATTCAACTAACAATGGCTTAAGAGTTTAATGACAGCAGCTATATAATATTAGGTATAATAAGGGGTTACACCAAGCAATGTTAAAGTTAATCCTTCGTTAAATATCATGTTGTTCCTCTCGTAATTCCTATCAATGAATGAGAAGGCATGGTAATTTAACATGCCATTAACCCTAACATGCGTTGGTGAAATCGGGACTTAAGATGAAAAATATGTTGCTTCAACCTTGTCCCGGTGTCAGTTGAGCCTTACAATGTCTTCAAATGTGTCATGGTTGTCGAGGACATAATATTATGACATTCTCAAAAATAGTCTGCCTAATCCAGAGAAATCACTGGTCAAATACGTCTGGGTCCAACCTTGTGCAGGTGTCCTCACTATGTTTTCCTTTACTGTAAGAGTGTCTTTATAGTGTACTTGAGATCTGAAAGTCTCATTGGTACATGCCACACCCCACGAATAAAACTTACACCCTCTTAAGTGCTAATTATATATTGTATTTTCTTGAATGTCAATAAGCAAATTTAAAAAAAAAACCATCAATGGTCTAACCACTAGATCATGGATGCTCTAATATTAAGTAATTAAAGTAGATTATTGTTCTTGTATAAAATTGTCAACATAGATGAAAACACAAAGTAGATATTATATAACAGAGACACGACCCAGTACTAGAAAATGATATCACCCTAATACTGGCAATGCGACTGGCAAAGGGTGAAGTCCTTAGAAATTCCGGAAATCTAGCGCCACTATTGGAAAATACTAATTATTAACTTCATTTCGTATCTTCTTGTTAATTAAAGAGTTGAATTTAGCTGAATGTGATGTTATGCTTAAAAAATATTAAATATGCTTATCTTTATTTTAATCTCAATATTTGTACTGAATTCGGCATATTTACATTTTATAATTTACAAACGTTAATAGTATTCTATTGCAATTTTTTTGTATTAAAGATAGATTGTATGGGATGGTAGGCCATGATGAAAAGCAGTTAACAAACTGGTTGAATTCATTAGAACATTCATATGCCAGTAATAATAATCAAGTTACCAACAGTTATTAGAATATTGAAAAACCAGTACTCGGCTCTTATCTTGACAATTTAATGTGCAAACATCTTTGCAGATAAACACAAAGAGCAGTTGTTAGTCATTTTCTTCATATTTCAAACAAAGCCTAAAAATATGAAAATATTGTTAAAAGAAGTAGGTACAATGCTCAGATTTTTACTGACAGGTTTTTTATTATGTTATGAATTAATTTTAACTGGTTTTGGGTTAACTGACACTTATTTTTACAAGCTACAAGCAACACTTACAAACAAGCAAGAAAGATAGTTTACACTTTTTATAAACTTATATTATAACTTTCATTTTAATTTTAAATAAAGATTGTAATGAATTTAAAATGCTAGGCAGTTAAGTAACAGCTATAGTAGCATAAACCCAATTATCAGATATAAGTATCAGAAGTAATATTCTTTACACTAAACTTATACCAAAAGGGAAAGATGTAAGTAATTAATTCATCAAAATCATATCAGATTTAAAAAAAATCACCTCAATAAGAACCTATGATGCCACATACAGACACACACTCAGAGACAGATAGATACATCATAAACACACTTAAATTACAGCTCTTTGCATACCCCCATTAAAAATTGGGAATTGTTTATTTTTTAATTATTCTTTTGTAATTATAATGTAATAATAATCTAAGCAGCGGTATTTTAGCATTAGGTAAGGTAGTTTAGGCAAGTAACTCATTTTTTTTATAAAATCTGAGAATAGCACAGGTCAATCCTAACTAGGTCATTGTCTATTTTATTTACTTATTATTTAAAAACAATAAGTAACCTGAATTTAATTACTCTAATTGTTTCATTAGCCGAGTCGTCTAATATGTATGCATATGGTTGGTAAAATTACAGAAAACTAAACAAATAATATAAAGACACACATCACAACAACAAAGGTTTTGACTGTTGAGTATGCTATGCAAATTTAAAATTATTTATTATATTTATATACAATTTGCATGCATAAAATATATTAAGGAAAAGTACTATTTTACTTACGATATGTATGTGGTTCCAAGAACAGCTTCTATAATTACAAGAAACAAAAATACACTTTAACACGTAGGCACTAACACTTCACTAACAAACCTTTGATGAGCCAAATGATAATTTTAACTTTTTTAAAAGGGGATAACGAGACGGCCTACTTATTAGAGTACAAGAACTGAATGAATCAATTAGAAAAATGTATTTTGTACGAGTAGGAATAGTATTCGACCGTGGATTGTATTAAACGTCCCCCTCTCTCGCAAACAACAAAATGTCAATTCATGAACTGTCAATTTTTTTTTTATTGATGGGTATTAGCACAAAACCATTGACAGTATCAAGTTAAAGTTGAGGGAATATTTAATTTTTGTTTTATTACATTGAAAAAAAAAACACCTTTCGTGATAATAATAATTATTAAATTAGATAAAATAATTGTTACTATCGCTATCTATTATTATAAAAGGACCTTTTCGTTAATAGTCTTCTGTTTGCCGATGACGCGGCTTTTGTAGCTAATTCCGAATTCAATCAATGGTTAACAAATTTTCTAAGGCCTGTTCCCTGTACGCCATGTCCGTTAATACTAATATAACAGTCGTCTTGACGCAAGGCACTTGCGATCTCCCTTTAATCACACTAAATGGAACGCAGTTGGAGATAGTCGACCGTTTCTGCTACTTAGGATCGACCGGCACAACAAACATTTAACTATAAAAAACTAAAATGGTAGTTTTTCAGGCTTCTATTGTAAGCATTCTCTTGTACGGTGTGGAAACCTGGACCACCGACCACGTATACTAAACAAGAACGGCAACTTAACACCTTTTACATTCGTTGTCTTCGCAAAATTTTGGAGTTCACCTAAGGCAAGACAGAGTTACCAACGAGAAGGTTCTAAAAACGGGGCAGCTACCTAGCTTGACTGCACTATTAAAACAGAGAGGTCTACGATGGCTAGGGCATGTGCACCGGATGAAACCCTCTCGTTTACCACGACGCGTTTTGCTCAGTGAGATACCGAATGCAAAGAGATGCGTAGGAAGGCCCTGGATGCTTCGCTAAGCGTGACATGGCCGCTTTTAAGATCGACCACCGGAGTTGGGAGGAGCTCGCATATAGTAGAACGGATTGGCGCAAGCGGGTAATAGAAGGTCGCAAGTTTTGTGATGACCCCTGGTTCCGAGCCCTTGCTGAAAAGAGACTGAAACGACATCTAGGTTTAGCATCATCCGCCTCTGGTTTCTCTTGTAGTCTTTGCAGTAGGCTATGCCTATATATTGTTCTCGAATTGGTTTGCATAGCCACGAGAAAAGCTGTTCCACGACTCACGCAAGTAACACGTCTTAAATCGTCTACAATAGACGTAAAGGCCTTTATTATTATTATTTAAATAAATGAGTGATATAAGGGTGCGTAACTTTAGGGTGCGTATGTGCCTGCCATGTAGAGTTTACTGTGAAAGTACTGGTACTTTCAAACAAAACTGGTACTTACAAAAAACAGCACTGGTGCTGAAAGACTTACTTTAGACTTTCATGTTTCTATGAGAAACGCCCCAACATCATAAATTTTCCCATACAATAATTTTTTAAAACGTAACGGTTTCGGCACTGGCAATTTCACAGTAAACTCTACATAAAGGACTTATACACACCGTAAAGTATTATCAATGGTTAATATTACAAGCTGTATATAAGTCAAAACTTAGTTAAATATGTACAAAATAATAATATCTATGGACGCTTCACGTCAATCTAGTCCCGTGATAAGTATCAGAAGAACTTGTGTTACAGGTACCAGACGGAACGGAAATATATTTATTACTGTTTAATACATAGACAATATATTTAAGATTTTTATCATATTAATACACATCCATGACCCTGGGAACATTGAAAGCTTCTTTTTTGTTCCCTCGGCGGGATTCGAATCCGCCACCTCCGGTTCGAGAGCCAAGCTCTGAACCACTAGACCACGGAGGCGTCAAAATGAAATAGGAGCATGTATTAAAACATTGTTTTTGAAATATTTTCTTTAATACCAATATAAAAGATAAAATACTTTCTACAGTATATAACAGCTTGTAACATGTTTCCTTACATATTATATAGTTTAACTTATAATACGAAATAAATGAATTAAATTGTTTAAGGCACTTTAGTAGTATGTTGCCAATAATATTAACTTTGTATTGTATTATTTATATTATATCCTGTTATTTATTAGAATAAGTAGTGCTTTGTAGATGAATTTTGGAAGACATTAATCATTGACTATTTACTAAAACATCTAGAAAGCTGAAGATTATATAATTTAAATAAATATATTTAGTAGTATTGTAGATTGCAAAGAGATTTAAATATTTTAAATAAATTTATATTGTAATGGAGAAGGATCTCTATACATGTGAAATTGGGTGTTTTTTTTTATTTTCCTCATCATAAGGGGGGTATTTTTGTTGTTGGAGCGCACACAACAATAGTCCACAAATGTGAATAATTTTCCCTGTTTATGCAACATTTCTCACTGACGCTTTGCTCCTATTGGTTGCAGCATAATGTTATATAGCCTAAAGCCTTCCTCAATAAATGGACTATCCAACAAAAAATATTTTTTTAAATCAGACCAGTAGTTCCTGAGATTAGCATGTTTATACAAACAAACAAACTCTTCCGCTTTATAATAATAGTATAGATGAGAGATTAACTTGTAACTTTCTGTCCTGCTTTAAATACTATTTACGAAATATATTTTTTGTAGTTGTTGTTTCATCTAGCACTTCCACTGCTGATCATAAGCCTCCCCTTAAGTTTTCCAGTGAGACCAGTAGCTTATGGGCTCACTGGAAAATCTACTGACTCCCTGCGACCTACTCCAACAAAATAATGTGATTTATATACTGTTACTTGAACACCACAGATTTCTATGTTACTTTTGAGTTTCACATCTACAAACGTCTAGAATTGCTGCATTTTACAAAATTTTTTTACTTGATTAGCAATTTCAAACAATCAATCACATTGAGTTTCATGGCTAAACAATTGATACTTTCTATTAAATAGTGTTTTACATTTGTGGCATTTAAATTTCTTTAATTTTAAATGGGTCTCCCTGATATGCTTTATTAAACTTTTCTTCAACATTTCCTTATTGCAGTAATCACAGATTACATGTGAAAAGTGACCATGGCTGTTGAAAAACCATTTTCCACTCTTTTCCTGCTCAGTTACGCATACTTTTTCAATTTTAACTTTTGTGTCACACTTTGTGATAGTGACAACATTGTTTTTCAATTTAGTTACTTTTACACATTCACCAGTATTGCTAACTTTCTCGATCCAACTTTCTCTGAGCGTTTTCTTAAGATGTGTTGGTTCCTTAGCTGTATCCAAGTTGTAATGACAATTACGTATGTGACGTTTTAATGTTCTGTTCTCTGAGTAAGTTTCTTTGCAGACTTTGCAAGGATACTTTCCAATCTTGGCATCTACAGCCCCGTGGGTCTTCATGTGGACCATTATGTTAAACCTACTAGAAAACTGACGGTTACAATGGTCGCAAATGTATTCTTTTGATAATACGCTCTTGGCATTCTCATGCTTTTTAACATGTTTTGCAAATGTATCGTGACGATAGAACTCTCTTAAACAGTAGTCACATTTAAAGCGTGATGATACTTCTCTATGTACAAATAGGTGAGCCCTGTATTTGTAAATACTCTTTGAGATACGCTCATTGCAATGCGGGCATGAAAACATTATCTTTGTTTATCAATAGATTTGTATGAAAGCTACAAATATGTAAATTATTCTACTAAAATAATTAAATCATAAGCTGAAAAAATTGGCGTGATAAATAAACAAAAAAATTAAAATCAAACGAAAAAGGAAAAACATCAAAAATGTATCAAAAATCTACTTCTTCTTCTTCTTTTTTTGGCATATGCCTCCCCCTCAATAGGAGTTGCCAACGTCAGAGTGTAAAAGGTTAGCAGTACAGTGGGATGATATGAACAACTTCACGCGAGTCTCGTGCAGATACCAGTTAAATAAAATTACAGGCTGTTATTTTACATAAAAAATATTTCGTATCATAACAAAAATCTAAATAAAATATTTTCTTATCTACTTCTTCTTCTTCTTTATAGTGTCAAATATTTAAAAATGTGTTTTTTTTGTATAAACTTACAAGTTTGCCATTTATTATTTTAAAGTGTCGAACGGTTAGGATGTTGTGGTAACGCTTGATATTTACCAAATATTATTGATATTAATACACACATTGGGTGAAAAATTTTTTCTTATACACAATATTTAATACCTATCGTAGACGGTACGGTATGGACATCACGGAGGTATTATTTTCACTTTATTATTAGTTTTTTATCCATTAAACGTTTTGTAACTAGTAAAAGAAGATGAAATTATTCCTGTACATTTAATAATGAAAACCGAAACCTAGTGGTGTTGGATACTTTTTGAATTTTCAAGAAAATTTCAGTCAAACTTAAAGTGACAAAGTTCTATTTCGATTCTAATTGACAATTAATACGGTATTGCTAGTAACTAAAATATATATTTTACATTCTCCTACAATAAAGTTACGTTTTAAAATCTTTTTCTGCCTAGACGTTGCCTAAACGTTGTTGAAACTTACGACATACCTAACACATTAATATAGCGAAATAATTACTCTAATCTATGATATAGCGTACAAAACAAGTACGGAATAGGTAAATATTGTTACTAGAAGTTTGGTGTTTCTATCATAGGTATGTACACAATACGCATAGAATTGCACATGAACTACTATTTGTACCATAGGTATTTGCTTAGCATTATTGACCTCGGCTCTTGCTTCTTTCTTTTGATTGATCTTTACGTATTGAAGTTATTAGTTTATCTTTAGTTAGGTACGTAGTTATTTGTCAGAATGTGATATTATGTTTAATGAGCACGGTGAAACAAACCCACGGTGCCGTCGTAGTAGTCTAGTCTGAAGTCGTATGAGGTCGTTGGAGTGTCTACTACCAACATACTACTGTTTTGCTACGACTGTAGACCTAGACAAAGCAGCAGGGTTCAAAGATACTGTAGTCCCAAACCAACAAAATTTATTGACTTTAATTCCTAGTTGTGTCACTTTCAAGTTTTAATCATTAAACTTATGCTCTTATCAGCTAATACAACACAAAATCTTCGCATTGTCTAAAATGGATACAATAGACTGTTTATCTGACCATAATCATCTTAGTTTATCATATAGAAGTGAATTATTATGTTAAAGTAATGAGATCAATATTATTAACTAAACCAACATTACACTCTTCTATTAGTAACTAATTACTACTTAATTACTACCTAAACTATTGATAAGAGGTTAAAAATAAGTTTGGTCTATAGGTCAATTCCATTTGATAATTTAGAAATTCTAGTTTTGACTTGATAAAATACATTAAAATATAAAGCTGAACAACTATCATCTTTAAATATTTAAATAATTTCCAGCATTTGATAAAATGTCTCAGAAAAATTTAAGAAAGAGGCCAGCTACAGTCAGGGTTATGCCAGTTGAAACAATACGGACCAGGTTAAAATCTTCACAATCCTCGCAACAGAAGAAAATATCACAAGAACAAAATGAAACAACGGCAAGATACACTAAGACATATAAGGCTAACACAAAGAGCAGCCCTCAATGTGTTGACAAAGAAAAACGAAACCATGACACAGAAGAAATAGAGAGCAATAAGGAATTCCATCCCAATAAATTAAAGAGATTATTCCAAAAGAAAGAGATTGTTCTAAAACCAAAACCAGCATACAAATTGGTGGGTGGGCTAGGCAGTATTAATAAAAGGAAACTACGACAACCAACCAAGGGTAAGCTTGTTATATTATTAGGGATCAATAAATTTATTGCAAGGTTGAAGTACATTACAGATTACTGAGTTTTATTTTTAAAGAGATTTGTAATACTAAAAAATTCCCTTTTTTACATAAATGATGTACCAAGTTAACTTATTGCTAATAAGCAATCTCTACCTGGCAACCATTTGTTTATAAGTCTGACAATGAAAAGAGATTTATTTTGGTTACAAAAAATACCATTTAAATTTATAGTTAAGAAAAAGTTAAGATTGTGATAAAAAACTGAGAAAATTAAGACATAATATTATATTCATCATTTTTATTCCACAAGATATACAAATACCAAAATAAAAGTAATAATTTAATCTTGAATTATTTCAGAAACAACCTATGTAGAACAGAAAATGGTAATTCCTAAAGAATATACCAAAGATCATCCAGGGATAGATCAAAGAAACAACAGATCTAATACAAAAGCTATAGACTTAATATACCTAGATGACAGCGATAGCTTGGACGAAGAAGACCTGATGGAAATATTGACTTGTCCAAGTCCAGTTTGGTGGGAAGATCCTCCCAATGAATATTATGATGAAGGTATGTGTATTTTACCTAGACTTATTTACACATACGAAAATTCCCTTAACATATTTTGTTTTGCATGCATGTTGTCGCAGTTAATGTCTATAATAAATATTTTTTTACAGAACCCCTTACGGTAACAATGAATAACAAAGATTATATTATTAAAATGAAAAACCAAAATGCAAAATATACAATTGAAGAACATAGCAGTTCACAAAATAATGCCCAAGATAAAAATCATGGAAGAAAACATAATATAAAAGACAAGAGTTTTGTCACGAAACAAAATAAATTAGAATCTTTATTAGGTAATATGAAAAATAAGAAAAGTAAAGATGACACATTGGAAAATATTAATAATAAAAATTCACCAAAGTCTGAATGGCAGAAAAATTTATCAGACTGTTCAAATATTTTCAATGAAAAGAATTTAGATATTCTAGAAAACATTGATATACCTATTGAAAAATCAAAACAGGATCAACTGCCAACTGTTAAAGTTAAAGAAACATCACATTCCTTGGAGACTCACAAAGAAAGTAATATAGAATGGACACCCAGTGTTGCAAATAAATCTAAAACAACAAATATGAAGCCCGTTAAAGGATTAACAATAAAAAAGTGTGATATTAAACAATTTAAACCAAAGCTAATTCAGAGGAAAGTAGGTCATAAACAAGTACAAAGTGTAGAGGAAATTGATAAAAATAAAATGTTATTCCTAAAAACTTGGTCAGAGCAGTGTGATATGAAAGTATTGACTTTAAATAAAGAGGCAGAACTTAATCAACCAAATCAGACAGAAAATATAGTTTCAGGGTTAACAATCAAAAAGCCTGAACCAAACATAATGATTAAGCAGATCAAAAAGAGAAATAGAAGAAAGAAGAACAATAAGAACGCAAATAATGAAAAAGAAAAGAAGGTGACAACACAAACTGCAAAATCAGATGACCAAATCACAGTTTATAAAATCCTAAGCGAACAAGATGTCGAAGAAAATAAAGACACAAAGATAGATTCAAAAACATACAACGCTCAACTGAATTCCTATTATAATCAGGTCAAGAATATAAATAGTTTTAAGAAAGAGGTCGACAACAAACCAATGTGTGTTAGTGAGAAAATTGTATGCAATAACAATCAAACAGTCAAATCCATACCAGTTTCAAACAACGAAACTGTGAAATATTGCTTGCAGTGTTCGTCCATATTTGACAACGACACATGTAACTATTGTGCAATAAAATCAACTGATGCCAAACCAGGTTCAAATGTGAAAACAGATCCATCATGATTAGATAAAATCAAAATTAGTTTGTAAAGTTATAAATAGTACAAACCAAACCTAACTCCAGCATAATAAAGAAGAAAAGGACCATGTAACTGCAATAATTAAAGTATTTTTACAATTATACCCCAATACATGTTATGCACTTTTGCGCAAGTAAATAGTTTTGGCCTTTTTGATGGTATTAATCATCTCTTGCCTGGTGATAGAAGAGCGGCTTAATTGTAAGACTGGTTGTTGGTTGTAATTTACAATTAGGGTGTCCGGCCCATCGCATGGATACTTTTTGTGAAACTAAAGAAAATTAGGCCTTGGGTTGGGCCAAAACTTATAAATACATTTCGGGCCGCAGCGCAAAATTGCGCGGCTTTCTCTGTAGTCCATATACAGTTTGATTAGGCAAACTAGTTTTTTGTCATAAGAATATTCTTTTGAATTATAATGTAAGTATTAGCTTATGTTCTGCCATATATTGTGTATTCCATACTTGTTTTTAAGTATATTAAAAAATGCAATGTAAGTCTATAGTTATCGCCGAAATCGTATCGATTGTTTTAATGAAATACTATGAATTGAAATTAAGGTTGTTGTCTATGTAGCATTTAAAATGAGCTATGTATATTATTGTAGAAAATAAAGAATTTCTTTTTGAATTTCTTAAGTATTGTTTTAATGTAACACCGGAATACTAGCAGGCCGCTTGATGGCAAACCGATAAGAACTCAACGAATACCAAGAGAAATACAAGTATATTACTATTAATTAACAATAATATTAATATTAATGCCTTTTCCAGTAAGGTAAATTAGAATAATAATGATAATAATAATAATAATGCCTCCCACACCGATTTCGGTGACGGTGGCCGGTTTCATTGAAACCAGGCCAGCTACGTAGGCAGTTATTTTATAGTGCCCAAGTGTATATGCAATAAACTCACACACACAGAAGCACTCTTTCTCTACCTTCACTCTCGTAGCCCAGTGGGACAGTTATTCGACACGACTGGCAGGAGATCAGGCGCAGGACCGACTTTTTACATGCCCATCCAACGCATGTATCATCTTTCTTGTCAGACAATCAGGTGATCAGCCTGCATTGTCCTAACCAAATTGAAAACAACATTTTTGCAACAACGCGGGAATCGACCCTTCGAGCGTCGATTCGAAGTCGAGAGCGAAACTCTGAACCACTAGACCATGGAAGCGTTAAACGATAAAATAACAGGTTAAGGGCGTGTTTCACCAAGCAATGTTAAATATCATGTTATCCCTCTCGTACTTCCTGTCAATGAAAGAGATGGTAGGGTATTTTAACATGGCGTTAACTTTAAAATTCCTTGGTGAAACACGGCCTTAAAAACTGTAGGTAAAGTTAAATTCTTATTCGTAACTTTTCATCTTTGAAATTTTCAGCTACTTTCCACCAGCCAAGCAGGACTATCCGTAAGTGTTTAAATTTCGAATAAATAATAATGTCCTTTACGTTGATATTATTTATTGTAAATATATAAGGAGCGTATATTGTATAAGGAAATTCATAATATATTAGGAAAAAAACTGAAGTTTATTCTAAACGGCTATTGCATTGCTTGCTGTACAATATGTTGATCAGCCTCAGATCTGCGTCGCTCAGCTCCTGTGTGTGACCCATCATCATAGTGCGCTGCCACAGGGGATCCTGAAAAATGTGATTTGCAAATACGAGGTAAAGAATTGGGCCTAAGATAGTCCCCTGAGATATTACGATCTATACAACGTGTAACAGAAGTAGGTGATAAAAATGACTACCATTATTGTCATGTAATGTTTTATTTGAAAAGTAGAAGCAATCATTTGTACACCATAGGGTTTTGGAGAAAAAGTAATTTAAAATATTGCAAAAAATATTTGAAGTAATCCTGTTTATGGTGATTCTACTTCATTCATCTAGTTCGTAGCCATTATGATTTATTGCTCCACTGAGATCAATAGACCGATTGATTGACGGCATGCTCGGACCTAGGGCGTGTATTAATAAAACTTCTTTCATGTCGCACTGGTCGCCCTGTTACGGACAAAACGGATGCCTTTTTATGAAAAAGTGGAGCAAGATCGGCATTTTAGAAGAACTGGGGATTGACCACGAAACGGTTATGGCGCATTTTAAAAAAGCTGTGTACACAAAAAAACTCGATATTTTGGTGCCTCATGAGCTCACTGAAAGAAACCTAATGAACCGTGTACCTACTCATTTGTGATTCTTTATTACTACGTAATGAAACCGAACCATTTTTGAAGAAGCTGATAATTGGTGATGAAAAGTGGATCACGTGCGACAAGAACGTGCGAAAAAGATCGTGGTCAAAGGCCGGTCAGGTTTTATAGATTGTGGCGAAACCCGGGTTAGCTCGCAACAATGTGATGCTGTGTGTGTGGTGGGATAGGAAGGGCGTTATTCATTATGAGCTGTTACCGCCAGGCTGGACGATCGGTTCTGAACTGTACTGCGAACAACTGACGAGGTTAAAGCAAACATTTGATCAAAAGGGGCCGGAATTAATCAACAGAAGGGGTGTGGGTTTTCACCATGATAACGCTAGACTTCAGACATCTTTAGCCACCCAGCAAAAATTTCGGGAGGTGTTAATGCATCCGCCGTATAGTTCTGACCTTGGAATTTCCACCTGTTTCGGTCGCTGCAAAATTCCTAAGGCAGTGTCAGGTTGACATCACAAGAGAACTGCCAAAACCACATGTCGCAGTTTTTTCATCAGTAGCCCCAAAATTTTCATTATTTTTGCCTTCTGACCTTTTACATATCTGATTGGTAATATTTTTTTTCAGCAATAACTCGTAAATATATCAACCCAATCTCATTAAACTTTTACCCTCAGGTACTTAGGGGATCTTGTTGGTATGAGGTTGATTAAACAGCGGACTTCTTTCACTTTACCTGTATAGGCTGTATGGTGGTGTCGCCAAGGTCACAAGCATCACACATGTAGTTGGCGGGGGCGTGCGTCGCGCTGCTGAAGTCGTACGGTATGTCCCCGATCCACGCCTCCTCTGGAGCCTTCTCAAAGTATATCTGTTTGCCTGGAAGATATATATTCTCACTATATATCTTCCAGGCATCAGGCACAGGCAAAAGTGGATGATATATCTCACTATATATCATCCACTTTTCTATCTAACTTACCATAGATCTACTTTTAATATTTTCTGACGTTGATCGAAAGCCTACCATTAAGTTAAAAAAAACTAGCTGTCTCGGCGAACAGCAGCGCCTCCTACTGGGTCCAATTAATAGACTAAATTCTACCTCCAAAAACGCTTTATACATTGGAATGAAGATCGGTGTAGTAGTTTGAGTAAATCGTGAACCGACGACCGACAGGCGTGGTGGAGAACTGTTTTTCATAATATGTAAAGCTGACTTTTACCATTTCGTATGTTCTTCCAGTTGACAACCAGGTAGTTGTCTCTATCAAACCTGTTGGACATCATGTGCACGCCCAGCGCTCGCAGGAGGTTGTTGAGGGCGTGGGCGAGGTGGCCCGCAGCGCCGTTCATCATGGAAGACAGGCTTATAGTCTGCACATCAGATGAAGTGGGGTTATACGCAAAGTATTTGCTAAAAAGCGGATACATAAGCTGATAAGTAATATATAGGTGATCGACTGAAAATAATATAGGTGTTCCGTATGTAACAATAATAATAATGGTTAACTACTTTTAAGTAAGTAGTTAACATTTTATAACTGCAGTAGTGAAGGCTTCTCATTAGAGGGAAGTAGCCCGTATATTAGGTACTAGCTGTGCCCGCGACTTCGTTCGCGTGGTTTTTGTTTATCCAGCGCACGCAACGAAAGTCGCAAATGTAAATAATTTGCCCCGTTTTTGCAACATTTCTTTCTGACGCTTCGCTCCTATTGGTCGCTACTCGCAGCGTAAGTTTATATAGCCTAAAGCCTTCCTCTATAAATGGACTATCCAACAAAAAAAGATTTTTTCAAATCGGACCAGTAGTTCCTGAGATTAGCGGGTCTAAACAAAGAAACAAACAAACTCTTCCGCTTTATATATTAGTATAGATAGATTTGATTTTGAAGATCCTCAGATCTTAGGCGTAAGTGTAGCCGATAGAAACGGAGTGACAGGACTCCGACGACACTGCAACATAGTCTTGTTAGTTGTTGTAATAATGCAAGTATATCCATAGACCAAGAATACTACTCTTGATTAATAAGAATAGTATTCTTGGTCTATGATATAACTTAAATAAGTAGCCGATGCTCGTTCGTAACACAATGTTATTTTACGAATATGTTCTGTGCGGGTAGTATATTTAACCGGTCGAATTGGCCCATTTGTGCCGAAATATGTCTCTCCTACATGGATGACAACTCTTCGACTGATTTGGCGAGTATCAGTGGTGCCAAAAAATTTAATTATCATTTATTAAATTGCACAAGCTCTAAGCGAAGATGGCTTCTATACCGCTCAGATCAGCTGCTGTATCATAGTCCACCCACCTGATTTCCATCAAAGTATCCATATCTCGGCATATCTGCACCTTCCCTGGCGAACCAGAGTATGCTCTTAGGAAGCACAGCCTTCACGTCGGTTATATCTTCGAACACGATGCACGTCACCCGTTGTATGGAAGTCATGGCGAACATTAGTTTCTCGTAGTCTGGCGTGCCACCTTCAATTTATTTAATTTGAAAGAATTTTTGGTATTTGACGTAATTATTACAATTTGCTAAAGTTACCTTACAAAAATATAGAAATTTAGATCAATTATAGTGTTGATTTAGGAACAAACTTAGTTTAAAATGCGATTAGTTCAATGCTTATTCAACAGATGGCGTTATACTCAACCAAATTTTGAAATCATTATACTCTTATTAAAGAACCAAGTTAAAAATAGAAAAAAAGCAAGCTGCACCAACTTAGACAAAAGATGGCGTTGCTTACTAAATAAGTGATATAAATTTTCACACAAAATTTTATTTCGACCAAATTAATGTGTCATTGTTATTCTTTATTTAAGTTGAATAAGTGATATTTAAATTAGTAGCATTATAGCCGGCCACGTTGAGCTTTGTTTATATTTACATTTAATCAGACGGAAGTATAACTAGACTTACGAAGCACCTTCTGTACGCCGTACAGCACTATCGCCAGGGGCCATATCTTGTCCTCGTAATACTTGGTATTGGCCTCGCTGAGCTGGTTGGATCTCAGCCCAGATCGCCTGTAGCCCACCACCTTCGTCAGAGACTCGCACTTGTGATGGTAATGGGCGTTGATGTAGTTCCTATCCAGAGGCGCGAGAAGAGACGAAGACGGTTTGTCCTTAAAACATGTGGGCACTTAATAGAACGCTCACTAACAAAATAAAGTTAAAAATCTTTTATTTCCAAATTGGTTAGAAATTAACACTTTTAGAATTGTCCTACATGATGACCTACCACCGGTTTGGGAATTAACAGGCGATAAGAACCGGGGCGTAAGAAACTCGTAAAAATTATATAACAAAAATATATACCTAAGTAATAGTGTTATAGCTTACAGTACTTAACATAAATTACAAAAGTATATGTAGGTATATAGAGGTATCCACGGAAATATAAAAATATTGATCTTGACACGCGGCAGCGTGTCCAGCAAAGTTTAAGCAAAGGAGCTGGCTAACGAGCAGAATGTAATATTATTACTTGTTCAGTGTCCTCGTCCTTTTTAAGTAATACAATAAAACATTGAATGCCTACTTGAGTCTTGACTAATCTGTTGTGTAAATATTTTGTTAGTATTAAATATTTTTTAAGTAAGGGAGTAACTAGAATATTTTATTAGTATAAGGTGTAGTTTGAACAATGATTTAAAGTAATTACGTAAAAATAGTTAGTGTATTCAACTCCTCGTTAACCTAACGAATAACGATCCCATTTACAACGACGTACCTGGTATTACGACGATATTTTGGGGGTTTGTCATGGTA
The DNA here is from genome assembly GCA_905187575.2 of Celastrina argiolus. NCBI lineage: Eukaryota > Metazoa > Arthropoda > Insecta > Lepidoptera > Lycaenidae > Celastrina > Celastrina argiolus. Next base: position 3,563,239 of record LR994597.1, read on the forward strand.
CATGACGACGTACAATATGAATATATGTCTAATTTGTTTGGCATTTTAGCAATAGATGGATAGATGGCGCTATTAGGTTGCTGAATCACGCTAGCAAACACATGGAAATTATAATATAAAGTCGTCCACTATAAAATGTTACGACACTAAAGTGTTACAGTGTTTTAGTGAAGGACCCCCATACCTTTTTATTCAATATCTTTATATCGGTTTTAATCACTATAGGGTATTTTACAGGCCTTTCAATGTCATGTTGTTATAACAGGTTTTTGTTGTTTTAGGTATTCGTCGTACTTACCTTCTCTTTAAACCGCATCAGCAAATCGTAGCTATTGATCGGTGTAACTGGAAGTATAAAGCAAGTAAGTATCGATGGATCATACAACCTAAGGCTCAATATTATTATAACTCATACGTAGAATAATGATATTATAATATTTATGGACGGTTTCACACCACGTCCATTTGTTCCCGTGCCAAATTCTCTCAGAATTTGTGTTACAGCATGGACCAATAATTATTTGTCTGTGGTTACAGGTACCTGCTGACAACCTACCTGTTATTAAATACCTACTTACATATCCATGAGCCAGGGACATTCATTTCGCTCCCTCTTGGGGATTCAAAGCCGCGACCGCGAGCCTCAGATGTCGTCAATATAACATAATAATATACGAACATTTTTCGCAGGGTCTCCATCCTAAAGAAGATGCACCGGGGTCGGAGCGAAACGCGCGTCGAGTTTTGCAACCTGCATGGTGGTGTGTGGCTTTGCACGATCGTGTTAACATTATTGCTTGTGTGGTGGTGGTGTTTTCACATTTTTGCTTGCGAGTGTACCTACGCATAAGCAGTGTGGGAAGGATCGAACGCATGCCTATGCAACTGCATACACTCACTCATTTGCTTGCAGGTTGTGGTTATCATTTTTCGCGGGATATTGCTAGATACAATATATTTAAATTTTATAATAGTATTATTATATTTTAAGCGTACAATTAAATAGTAGGTAGTCCATACCGACCATTACTGTCGATGCTGGCCCGCAGCATGTCCACTGCCGATCTCGCTATATCCTTCGGATTTAAACAGCTGTATCCAATAGGCATGTTCTATTATAAAAACATAAGAAAGTTAGTTATAAAATGTGTTAGATTTTACACAAACAGAAAAAAACTAGTGCATTTATTTTAACGTCAGCATAAAAAATATAAAATAAAATTAGTTTTGCCATGATTATCATACAATTACTAGCTGACTCGTGCCCACTTCGTTGAGCATACAAATTACAAACCGTTTACCTTCCCTAGACTTCCTTGAATATTTCAAGACTAAAAATAGCTGAGTCGGTTCTCGAGTTTTAGCGAGATTAACGAACAGCAATTCATATTTATAATATATAAGAGAAGAAGATACTTACTTAGGTACCATATTATGGGAATACGATGTTGCCAATAATAATTATTGTTGATGCTAAGACCACAAATATTTACACATTGGATAAACTTTTAATGTTGTTGTCCTGTCATTTTAACGTACAAAAGAACAACAAACTAATCCATTGTGTATTAAGTATAAAATATTTTTATTAAGAAGTCATCCGACATCGAGTATTTAGTGTTTACATGATAATGTAATGTAATGCCCAAATGTGTCTCTGAATAAATGTTTATCTATACTAATATTATAATGCGGAAGAGTTTGTTTGTTTGCTTAAACGCGCTAATCTCAGGAACTACTGGTCCGATTTGAAAAATTCTTTTTTTGTTGGATAGTCCATTTATAGAGGAAGGCTTTTCACATTTGAGAACTTTCGTTCCGTGCGGTGCATTAACGGATTTAGTCACTCAAAAAAGGCACAGCTGTGCCTTTTTTGAGGTAAATGCTATCTACTAATAAAGGCACAAAACTATAAACCGCCTTACAATGATATTTTTGTTGTAATCATTGGAACCCGGCGAGCAAGCCTTCGCCTTAGAAGGGTTGCTGATATACAGCAGCTTCTCGTAGGTAGTGTTCGCCGTCAGATCCACGCTGAAAAACTTAACGCACGTTTCGTTCTGAATACTCGACAACACTTGCTGGATTATGTCTTGGGAGTGTGCATCTAATAAAATAAAAACTGATTACACCTTACTTAAAAACCGATTGTCACCAGTCCCTTGGTAGATTAAGGCCGTGTTTCACCAAGCAATGTTAATGCCATGTTAAAATATCATGCCATCTCATTCATTGACAGGAAATACGAGAGGGCTAACATATTTAACATGGCGTTAACTTTAACATTGCATGGTAAAACACGCTCTAAATTTATCTGGTAGATGGTAACGAATTACATCGCCACGTCAATTCACGTCATCGATCGTCTACAGAAGATAATAATTATTATTTAAGTTGGGTAAAGGTATCTATTTATTTATGTTTCAGAACACCGTATATCTTGCATAAGCAAAGCTGTCTCAAAAATTGCGCAATTTCTCCTCTTGAACTTTATCGACGCGACGATTAAAATAGTCCGAGAGCCAGGTGAAAATTTGGTTAATTATTTTTTATCGAGAGATAATTGGTGATACGCATCAGACAATAGTATCATTAAGCTTTATGACCGTCAGCTGCGGCACAGTGGGGGGATGAGCAGTTGTCCCCAGCTCTCGGACTAAAAGGTAAAAGGACGGGTAAAAGGGAGCAGTTATAAGGTTTAGAATTAAAAATCATAGAACTAATATTTAAATGTTTGACGTAACATTTAATTAATAGTTTCTATGATTGCCACTTGTTTTTGGCGCTAGTGTCGTAGTAAAAATGAAGCAAAATATGTATGTGTATTCAAAACCAACAGCGAGCGATTAGCACTATTTTTTTACGGTTACGCGATCAGCGCCATCACGCGATTTTTGCTAATCGCTATTGTTAGGTACGTAATCAGGCGCCCACTGTGCGTTTTTATCACCACTCTGTCACAAAGTAAAATATAATTTGTACGGCATCGAAACAGCGCCCCTAGTGCCAAACTATGGAAACTAATTTAATGCCATACAAATTGTAGTAGACTTCCTTCCCGTCAGCAGTGACAAAAACTCGCACTAGGCTCATAGAATAGGGGCAAACTTTGGGTTATAATGTAACCCAAATTGGCGAAGTGACTTTATGAGCCATGATGCTAGTCAGATCGAGGATAAAAACCCCCTTTTATAACGTCTGAATCCGCAAGTGGTTTTAGTGGGTAAAGCGGCATTGAAGCCGAAGTCTTACATATCCTTAGGGCACCCACCCTGGGGGATGCTTTTAATAACTTTTTTTGGTGTCCTATTTCTTTTGCGACGTGAAAATAGATGGCCATGTGATGACATTTTGGTGGCATGTACTTACCATAGTCTTGTCTATCAATTGTATAATGGACAACGCCGTCTTTCCACAAGCTGCAGTGGGAATAACCAATCAGCAGACTCAGCACAATCCACTGCATCATGCAACAAACTATGAGGTCGAAGAAGTATGTCGCCGAACATACATTATGTTACGATAACGCAAAATTACTTTTTGCTATAAAATTGTTACGATGTGTCGCAAAAGGACCAGTTACAATAACTTTAGGATATGATCATACTACCTTCTTATTCTGGAAATGTATTTTCTGAAAAAAAATTTACCTAATTTTTTTTTGTTAAAAATACATTTCTAGAATGAGAAAAGCTAATATAATCATATCCCAAAGTTACTGTAACTGGTCTTTTTACTTCACACGTAAAAATAACCGTAAGCCTAAGAGCTGTTATTTTTCCGCACAAAAATAAACGATATTTAATTTTTAAGTATATCTTGACCTAAATTAAAAAAAAGGTGAAGTAAATTGTACCTAGATAAACTAAAAATATTCAAAGTGGGCTACTTATCGTCTTAATTAAATGTTTTGTGTTTTGTATTTGACTATTTTTGTAATCATGGTTGCCAAATAAAGTAGATAAAGCTAATTATATAGATAGGCCAACGGGAACGTTTAACAGTATTCTTAGTTTTCAAAAGAGAATATTAAAAACTATAGATTATAAATAGTATTTTAAAAACAATTGGCATTCGAAAATCTAATTCTTCCTACTACCACAACGCCTATAGATAGCTCCATGAATGTAAAAGTCTGCAATCTAGGACCTGGAAGAATGGTTCATATCCTTTTGAATGTTGCAAAAACAAAAAGACAGTAAAGTCTATTATGGTTAAATGTATTTATCCATATACATGCTATCACAGTTAGGTGTATATTTTATATTTCTTCTTGCTATACACGTAATAAATTGTAAATCAGTCTTGGATATTGAACATTTATCACATTTTTTCATATAATATACTATTTTAACAGTATTTAAAAATGTACAAATTCCTTTGCTTTTACTTGCCAAACAACTTGTCTTATTAAGTAGATATGATTATTTGGTACAAATGAAGATTTTCATTATACAATTGTATAATAATAGAATAGAAGATACATTTTCAGAAGTATTCATAGACACTATAACACTCATATTGATACCAAAAAATTATGACCGCCTTCCTTACCTTCATTTACAATTCAAAAGAAGTATTTTTCATACAACCATGGCCTACCATCCCATACAATCTATGTTTAATACAAAAAAATTGCAATAATGTTACTACTATTACCGTCTGTAAATTATAAAATGTAAATATGCCGAATTAAGTACAAATATTGACATTAAAATAAAGATAAGCATATTTTTTAAGTATAACGTCACATTAAGCTAAATTCAACTCCTTAATTAAGAAGAAGATACGAAACGAAATTAGTATTTTCCAATAGTGGCGCTAGATGGCGGTTTCCGAAATGTGCATGGACTTCACCCTTTATCTATTAGAAATCGAAGAAAACAAAAATAGCCAGTCGAATTGCCAGTATTAGGGTGATACCATTTTCTAGTAGTAGGTCGTGTCTCTGTTATATTTAATTTGTGATACAACCAATTAAGCTTAAGTTGATAACAACTTGATGAAAACTTTACATTTTTGTAGATTCCTAATCCAGAAAGTTGATAATAAAACTAAATAAAAAAACATTCTTATTGACAACAATGTAGAAACTGTCATTATCATTTTACAGTTTGCCTCCTCTGGAAACTTGATTTTAGAAACAATGACAAAAATGTTGCCGCCTCTGTCATGCAAACACCACGACAACAACAGACATAAAATCTATTGGGTCACCAACATTCAACTTCTCATATTTACAAAAAATCTGTAAATACACATTTTGTGTAAAAATAAATACTATTACAGTAAATTGTTCCGACAAGCATGCAAGTTGCATAGAAGTGACTAGGGTTTATATACAATTAATACTTATAACTACAATAATCTTCTTTCTTCAGGTACAATCAAATAAAACACAGGGTTTTCTATTATCAAATATACTTACAACTAAATGACAATGTTATAATAAGAGATACTAAGATTCCACCAGACACAGCGAAAAACACTATGTACAGTTTTACATTTTATACCTTTCAATGTAACACTAATACAAAAGTCTTCACACATTTTCGAAAACAATAATTACAAAATTGTTTGTAATGGTTGGAAAAAATAATTATCATCAACACCACACACATTACTGAACAGAAACTATAATATCTGGAGATAATTGTCAATTTGAAAATGTAAAAATATGCCTTGAAAGATTAATCTTTCTTAAAACTTTAGAAACAAAAAGTTAAGTCTTGGGTTCTGAGAATGTCAAATATTGTCAAAATGTATCACTCTTACATGTACACGAAGTTGAATCTGCACAGGCTTTGGGAGAGTGATGAAATTATAGGTCCGTAGCCCTGTGCGTTATCATACAACTCAAACAGCGGTGCGGCGACCAGCTTGTAGTTTTTGGGCACAGCAAACAAGGCCCGGTCTTGTAACTGGACGAGGAACAAACGCTTGTGCTCTTTAGGTTTGGTTATGTGTGGAGGTATGTACGGATATTGAGGTGGTTCAAAATTTGGTCTCCACCAGTTGCCTGAAATTTAAATAATTCTATGATAAAATTATTTGAAAATAATTACATTGCATTATCGCACAAAGATTTGTGTCGGGTTGGCGCGCTTAAAACATACGGTAATGCGATGTTCTTGGCTACATTGTATCGCCACAAATCTTTTTGATGTCTGCACTTTAACGACAGTGCATTGATAATACATCTTCTGTCGAATACTAAGCCTTACAATGATCTACCTGGCCACACACATCGCGTTAACACAAATATTACATGTAGCCTTCTATTAGAGCCCCAGCAAATTTAGTGAAAATATGTCCATAAACAGTTTTTTACCTAATATTAATAAAGACTGTTATATGCTCACCAATAGTATCTTCAATAAGCCACTCCTGTTTGACTCCATCTTGTCTACCGAGAGTTTCTGTCAATAGCCTCTTCAGTCCCTCAATTTCATCCTGAAATTATAAGATATTTCATTTACTTATGTATAGCCTTTTTTTAAAAATTTCTCAATAGCTTAATAGTTCTTGTTATTAATTATTATGCTTTAACTAAAGCCATAGATTTAGTATAGGAGCACACATTATGCCATTAGACAAATGATTAATACTATTAGAACAGTGTTCGGAAAAACCAGTAATGGTTTATATTACACTGTTTAGATTAAGTTTTTCGTGTAATTCTTTTATTAATTTAATAAATAAAAAAAGGTGTTGGTAAAATTGGAACTATACATATTATATTACTAGTCAGTGGTATTAAGATAGTTCTGTAAAGATAGATCTGAGGTTGAAAATATAAAAACAAATATAAGCCTACCTCTCCTGGGTTCAGCTCTCCACCTGGTAACTTGAAGAATGCGGTTCCCAGCTGCAGTAGCAGGACATGTGGCAGACCATGCTCGTGTACCAGTAGCACACCTTCCACTGACCTGAGATACATATTTATGTTAATGCAGGGCAGTGACAAAGGCTAGTTCTTCTTCAGAGAGAAGCCCTAACATGTACAATAGGTAGGGTATAGGGTAGGGATCTTAAAAGTGAAGCCTACAGGCATGAAGGTATATATGGTAGGAACACCACAACACTGATATATACATGTATAAAGTTGCCTTAGCTGTATAAATCTTTAACAGGATGTACATAGCATTAGGGTGTGTTTCACCAAGCAATGGTAAAGTTAACGCCATGTTAAAATACCATGCCATCTCTTTCATTGACAGGAAATACGAGAGGGATAATATGATATTTAGCAAGGCGTTAACTTTAACATTGCTTGGTGAAACACGGCCTTAATATGTTACTATAGTTAGTACCTATCCCCCTTACTAATAAAATTATTTTTTCACTGGAAAAGCAATACAATGTCCTGTCTGTCTGTCAAGTGTATGTTCTGAGGAATAGACTAAGAGAAAACAGTAGGTATAACTTATAGTGTGTAAATATTTTTACGAGGAAGTATAATATTATGTCCAATGTCCATTATATTATATCCTGCTACAGTCCACAAAATATGTATAGTTTCACCCAAAAACTACAGAATGGAAGTTCATCAAATTTTATAGTACTATAGCTTGAACATTAGAACACAACTTATCGTATTCGTTTTCCTATTGGTAAGGAGCGCTAAATAAAAAAAGTTAAATAACCAAAAAAAATATTTTAACTAAAAACCTTAAATTCGAATTACAAACAACAAAGTACAAATACTCGGGTTAAAATTTAACTCGGGGAAGAAGTAAGTGAGTATAATAAATATTAACTATAGGCCCTAATTTAATGAAATAACAATAATTACTATAAAATCTTACCTCCTCATTCCAATTTTGACGAACTCCTCACGCATTCTCTGAAACCTAGCCGGCACAGATGCATCTTTCTCAAACAACGGTTCCTTCGTTCCAAATGTGTAATTGGTCAGTGGATACAAGTTTATCGTTCTATTTAAAGTTATACTGGGAGTGTTCTGGCTGTTTTGGTGTTGTAAACCGGGCCGCGCTGGCCATTGTTTGACCGATGCTCCTTGTATTGTCGCCATTTTCGATCTATTCTTTATTAAGTAATACTATACAATTCGCACGCAAAAACACAGTAATGACCAGAGGAATCAAATTATTTGATATTTTGAGTAGAAATACACTGTGAAATTAATATTCTCCTAAGTTTTTCGTTCAAAATCCACAAAAGTAACTTTATCAATTTCCTCCCCACGCTACTCCACAGATTCTCAATGGTCATAGACAAATAATTGTGGCGTGTATTTTTTTTATTAATGTACGGCTTTTGGACTCTGAATATTATGGAAACTAAGATTCCATACTCAGAGCTTTTGGAAAGTTATAAATTGTCTATAGTTCTGTCTGCAGTCTGTTGAAGTGACATTGACATACATCACTAGTAGAAGAAGAAGACAAACAACTGAAAAAAAATTACTGACGTTTCACGTCTATTTTTCTATTTTCATTTTCAATTTTCGAAAGCAAATATTCACAACCATATGATGCATAGTCAAGAAAATATTTAAATGGTTACTGGTTTCATTATAAATTATATAAATTGATTATTTATTAAATAACATAAACTGCAATGTCGGAACAATTGGAGTTACTCACAGAAAATCCCTTGCATTGGACGTCTGTTTCGTTTACTACCCCAGAAGTGCTCAAGAAGGAGATAAAACCCTATGTTTTATGTAAGATCAATAATTACAACGCTATTTTGCTGTATAATACACCCATTAGATTCTTATGCTTTTATATTACTTTTAAGGGCAGGTTGCAACCTAGGTTAATACATATAGATTTTCAACAATTCTAGACCTCAAATTGGACAAGGGTCCCAAAAAACTAGCTTAATCGATTTATTTTATATTAGTTCAGTGAGATCATATTATCATGCCTATTTTCAGTGGCTCTCAAAGAGTTAGAAGGTTGTCCCGACAGCAGAATAGCCAATTTAATGAATGCAGACAAATTCTCGGCAGTCCGAGCAGTAGTCAGACATGTCACCCGCCTCAAATCTGCTTCAAAAACTCCTTGGAATCCACGAGATATGCAAACATTCTTAGAAGGGCTCAGGTATGACAAATTCTGTTTAAAAACTCAATCAAATAGCTATTAATGATTATTATACAGAAGCTAAGTAGCAGTTTCTGACCAATATGCATATATTTGCAATTTTGTTTATTATTATAGGTTTTGGCATTATTTCCCTCTAGCTTGCCCATTGATCTACTCCTACATCAGGAATACTGTAGTTTTTCGGAATAAAAATATCCTCCAGGTCCAGGATGTCAGCATACCAAAATATGTCATTAGATCCAGCCATTTATTATTATAAGGATTAACAAACATCACAAACTTTTCCCATTATAATATTAAGTCTGATTTAATCAGACATTTATTTGTAGAACTTCAATGTAACTTTTCCTTTTTAACAACATTATATTTTAAAATTGGTAATATTTTTTTTAGGTTTTCAGCAGAGTGTGCATCCGAGTTAAGTAATCTACTATGTACTGATGAGATATATGAACACATACCAAGACATTTGAGGGTCAAGCCGGGAATTGTAAGCTTACAATGGAAGATTGATGTTTCACTTAGGTAACAATTTGTATATCTATTTCATTTATATTGAAGATAATAATAATTATTATTACCGTTGTAATAGCTGGTGATAGTAGTATGAATCATCTTTCTTGACTGGTCACCAGATCAGTCAGCATTCTCATAGCTAGACTTGATGAGGACTTTGGAAGTTGGTTAAAAACAATATTTTTGTTGTTCCAATGCAGAAATTGAACCACCACAAACTCCTAATTTTATCCAAACTTCAAAGCACAGAGCTAGCAATAGCTTAGTCCTTAGAGTAATTATATTTTATCCTTTTATTTCCAGTCAATCAAACATCACTTCAAGTGTTGCAGATGAACAGAGAAGTAAAGAAATTATGTATAGAGACACAAAGGTGATTATTATTCTCACACTGACAAACGAAGAGAGGAGAATATACAGACTGTCCATAAGTAAATTCCACGAGCTGAGGTATGTTATAGCAAGTGCTTTAAAAAGTTTGATTATTCTCGAGAAGAGAAAATGTATGAGAAGAAACTGACAAAAACTTAATTGTAGTGGGTAGTGCTAAGTGGCAGTAGACAGCTATCCTCTTTTGTCTTAAGAATAAGTCTAAGATATTCATGAATGTCTGATCCCATGGGCCTTTGCCTACGGTGACTTTTTGCAGCAATGTCGGTTTCATGCTTGCATGCAGAAAGTCATTGACGCTAATACTTATTTTTACTTTCACTTTACTTGAATGAATTATAAATATATATATTCTTGATATCATAAACTGATTTTATAGTTTAAACCAATCCAAACATTCAATTTCGAGTTTGGACCAAACAAAATGCGTTGGTTTGTCATTTATTAGAATACCATTTTGATGTTTTAACATATCGAGACTTGTTTTGTAACTTTATTATTGTAAGATTTGATAAGCAGAATCTATGAACTGATAGTGTCTTTAAGTTCACTTGCGTCATTGTGTGTTAAATAAAAACCCCTTAATAAAGCAGTAAATAATAGCTAACTGAGTTTATTAACAAACCCATACTAAATCAAAGAGTTATGATTTACGAAAATACATATTGAACTAAATATTAGGTTTAATATTATGTACATTGTAGACTATAATATTGCCTTTATAATTTTGCTGTACATGTTAAAAAATTGTTATATAGCAATTTTAGGAAAATATTATAATAAAAATGTTATCAATGTAATGAGATAGCAATAATTTAGTTCGTAAGTTGCGTATATGTCATCGGCCTCACACTGAGAAAATTATATTGTTAAAAGTACATTCCTTATCTTCTTCTGTGATACTAAAATATTTTAAACATTGTTATACTTAGTAGCACTTTGATCTTGTAAAAATGTTATTGTAATCTAGTTTGTAACTTATGTTTGTGAGTTAGGCCCACTTGTTTGGGTTAAATTAATAAGTTACACAGACTTAAATGGGGCAAGTAGGCCTTAAAGTGACAAAGAAAATGTAAATAAATATCAGTCTTTACTTGCAAGTTACAAAAATAATTTAGTTCACTCTCCATCTTGTTTTTAAATTTGTTGCTGATTGTCTTCTACAGCGGTTTTCTCCTCCAAGGCCTGAAAAAGAGTATTATTTTAGAATCACTATTATTGTTATTCATATTATTTTAAAAAAGAGCATGGTAGGCGCAAATTATAGAATGAAAATAAAAGTTTTTGTTAGAAATGAGCACTTTCGATTAGATCCGTATTATCAACACTATCAAATGATATATTTTATGGTGTTTTTTTTTTTCAAAATCAGTCGGTTCCGGCTAGCGAAATTAATTAATTAAAATTAGAATGAAGCAGTCTTAGTTTTTATCGAATTCGTGTTCGCAAATCCGTTAAACATTTTTCGCTCTTATAGTTTCCAATAACGCTACCATGCCCTTTTTTAAAGTTATCTCTATATATGAAGTGCTAGACCATGAAATTGTTGAGTATGTTTAGTATGTTACTCTCCTGTTATTGTACGTTTTAAATTATGTATAGATATATAAATATATTTTATTATATCAATTACAATTGTTTTAAAGTCCCATACAAAAGTTAAGAATGTAATGTACTAGTTGTGTCATCGTTCCCGTAAGATGAAAAAAAAAATTATTTACCTCGCAAAGCACCTCAGCGTCCGCCGCAGGCTGCCCCGCGCCGGCGAACCCATGCACGCGGGTCGTATGAACACGCAGAACACTCGCTCGCTACAATACAATAAAAATTTAAAATATTTCCAAATAAAACTTAAGTTATTCTCGGAATGTCAAGACAAAAAGCTACCACCGGTTACAACCCTATCAATACACTATAGTAAAAACAAACATAGGTACTGGCGCACAGTATAGTTGGGTGGTACTTCCTTTTCGACTTCAATTATGTTCTGGGGGGGTGAAAGTGGGGAAGAACAACCGACATTCTCCAAATATACTCGAGTGGGGTCTCAAATGAAAGCGCATCACGTGCACATTACAAAATAATATGTTCAATGAAAATCGGTTGAGCTGTGAAAATACTGTTTCTTACAAAGTCGGGGTTAAATCAAAATTTAAATTTTGTTGCACATAATATATATTATATAGTTTTAAAGACAACGATGTAGTGGCAACGGAAATATACAATTAGTGAAGATTTCAACTGTATAATAGATAGACATCTAGAGCGGTTTTTTAGATACAGCCTGCTGACAGACAGACAGCGATGTATTAGTAATAGCGTGCAGTTTTACCCTTTAGCACAAAGAAGATATAATATAACAGAGACACGACCTAGTACTAGAAAATGGTATCACCCTAATACTGGTAATTCGACTGGCTATTTTTGTTTTCTTCGATTTCCAGGCACACTCCGGAAACCGCCATCTAGCGCCACTATTGGAAAATATTAATTTCGTTCCGTATCTTCTTCATAATTAAGTAGTTGAATAAATATACCTAAGCATAATATCATTGAGCTAACTAAATGTGATATTATGCTTAGGTATATTTATTTTAATGTCAATATTTGTACTTATTCGGCATATTAACATTTTATAATTTACAAACGTTAATAGTAGTGACATCTATTGCATTTTTTTTGTATTAAAGATAGATCGTACGGGATGGTAGGCCATGACGGGTACGGAAGCTTAAAAAGGTTGTCACTTACTGAGAAAGTCCTGCCGCATATGGTGCACTCTGCGCGCTGCGGGGGCGTGGCACGGTGCGCGCGCGCCGTGTGCAGCCGCAGCGCCTCCGTGCTGGTGTACGCGCGCGAGCACCGCCCGCAGCGCGCCGCCGCCGTCGCGCCGTGCGCCGCGCGGGCGTGCGTGCCCAGCGTCGCGGCGGACACGAACCGCAGACCACACACGTCACACTCAAACCTTCGTTGAGCATACAAACAGTTTGTGATAAAATCCAATTACATCGCGGAAACCAGAACCCGCAACGCGGAACCCAGAACCCGCAACGCGGAACCCAGAACCCGCAACGCGGAACCCAGAACCCGCAACGCGGAACCCAGAACCCGCAACGTGGAACCCGGAACCCGCAACGCGGAGCGCGGTATCCGGAACCCGCATGCGGATAATTAGTTAGCAACGCGGAACCCAGAACCCGCAACGTGGAACCCGGAACCCGGAACGCGGTATCCGGAACCCGCATGCGGATAATTACTTAGCAACGCGGAACCCAGAACCCGCAACGTGGAACCCGGAACCCGCAACACGGAGCGCGGTATCCGGAACTCGCATGTGGATAATTACTAAAGCAACTATTAGTAAATGGGAAATGGGGTTGGTGATAGAGGAGTGAAAATTTAGGGTTGTATGTATTTTTAATGCCAAATATAAAAAATTGTCCTAAAAATGTTAGGGGTGGATAACCCTTATCACTTAGGGTATGAAAAATAGATAGTAGCTAACTGGTAACTAACACTGACAGGATTTTATATATTAGATTTATGGACGCTTAACATCAAGTCGATCTGGCCCCGTGATAAATATCCGAAGAACTTGTGTTACATCACCAGACAAAGGAAATATATTTAATACTATACTCTACATAAATATGATTTTTATTATATTAACACAGCCATGACCCAGGAACACTCACTTGCAAACTTTTTGTTAATTCGGTGGGAATAGAACCCGCGACATTTTACAGAGTTCGTCAATAAAACCTGTAGATTTAAGGAGATATCCAGCAGGATCATTTTCCTGCTGGATAATATGATAGCTCCGTAAATGTAACATCGAATGTCAAGTATATTGGCGCTGTCATGCTTGTCATACAATTATTATTCGGTAACGTTTCTATTACGGAGTTTTGAATGCTCTTGGGCTACAGAATTTAATATAACTTAAAAATCCAAAATAATCTTACTTGTAAGATGATGTATCCCGATGTCTTTTAGCCCTTTGAAAATGTTGTTTGAGCGTATACTGAAAATTTAACAAGAAAGAAAATTATTATTATTGCTGATTAAACATAATAGGTACATAATACGCACTTTGCGTTCGATTCTTGCTCGTCAGCGTACATACATACGCTCGTGCGTGCGCTTGTGTGTGTACTGACGTGTGACTTCATAATTGATATTGATAACAAAATCGCTTTAACTTGAGAGGTGTCATTAGATTCGTGTTTACTGTGAACGTAACACTGGGGAGGTACATTAAAAAAAATTAACAGTAAAAGCAACGCAGTCCGGTTTAGTAGTTTACCATACCGTTTTCTTTTCAGTAGCTCGACACTCACCATGGACTTGAAGTGCAGGTCGCACTCGACGCAGTAGTACTCGCGGCGCTCGTGCACTGCGCGCGTGTGCCGCACCAGCTGCGCCGCGTACACGAACCGCAGCGAGCACAGCGTGCATGCGTGCGTGCCGCTGTTGTCGTGACGCCTGCAATATTACATAACTAGATTATGCCACCGTACACCATCGACAGCGAGAGAGATATAATCAGGTGCCTAAACCACTACCATAACTAATGGTTGGTTTCTGAAAGGTTAATCCAATCGTTAGTCAACTAAGCATTTAAGATACCAACCCTGTTTGAACGCTGATTGCTGAAAAATGTATGTACTTCTCATTGATAAGGCTGAGGCCTCGAATTTTGCGGACAGCAGGGCGGGAGCGGCAGCGGCGCGGGAGCGGGTAACAAGTACCGCACCCGCGCCGCCATCGTGTGTACAGTGCAGCGCCATCTGTTGTCGGCTGTACTCACATGATGTGCACGCGCAGGGACTCGCGGCTCTTGTACAGCTTGCCGCAGTGGTGGCGGGCGTCGCGTGTACAGTGCAGCGCCATCTGTTGTCGGCTATACTCACATGATGTGCACGCGCAGGGACTCGCGGCTCTTGTACAGCTTGCCGCAGTGGTGGCGGGCGTCGCGTGTACAGTGCAGCGCCATCTGTTGTCGGCTGTACTCACATGATGTGCACGCGCAGGGACTCGCGGCTCTTGTACAGCTTGCCGCAGTGGTGGCGGGCGTCGCGTGTACAGTGCAGCGCCATCTGTTGTCGGCTGTACTCACATGATGTGCACGCGCAGGGACTCGCGGCTCTTGTACAGCTTCCCGCAGTGGTGGAGGGCGTCGCGTGTACAGTGCAGCGCCATCTGTTGTCGGCT
Organism: Celastrina argiolus; assembly: GCA_905187575.2. Classification (NCBI taxonomy): domain Eukaryota; kingdom Metazoa; phylum Arthropoda; class Insecta; order Lepidoptera; family Lycaenidae; genus Celastrina; species Celastrina argiolus. The sequence goes on from LR994597.1 coordinate 3,578,436, forward strand.
GTACTCACATGATGTGCACGCGCAGGGACTCGCGGCTCTTGTACAGCTTGCCGCAGTGGTGGCGGGCGTCGCGTGTACAGTGCAGCGCCATCTGTTGTCGGCTGTACTCACATGATGTGCACGCGCAGGGACTCGCGGATCTTGTACAGCTTGCCGCAGTGGTGGCGGGCGTCGCGTGTACACTGTACAGTGCAGCGCCATCTGTTGTCGGCTGTACTCACATGATGTGCACGCGCAGGGACTCGCGGCTCTTGTACAGCTTCCCGCAGTGGTGGCGGGCGTCGCGTGTACAGTGCAGCGCCATCTGTTGTCGGCTGTACTCACATGATGTGCACGCGCAGGGACTCGCGGCTCTTGTACAGCTTGCCGCAGTGGTGGCGGGCGTCGCGTGTACAGTGCAGCGCCATCTGTTGTCGGCTTTACTCACATGATGTGCACGCGCAGGGACTCGCGGCTCTTGTACAGCTTGCCGCAGTGGTGGCGGGCGTCGCGTGTACAGTGCAGCACCATCTGTTGTCGGCTGTACTCACATGATGTGCACGCGCAGGGAATCGCGGCTCTTGTACAGCTTGCCGCAGTGGTGGCGGGCGTCGCGTGTACAGTGCAGCGCCATCTGATGTCGGCTGTACTCACATGATGTGCACGCGCAGGGACTCGCGGCTCTTGTACAGCTTGCCGCAGTGGTGGCGGGCGTCGCGTGTACAGTGCAGCACCATCTGTTGTCGGCTGTACTCACATGATGTGCACGCGCAGGGAATCGCGGCTCTTGTACAGCTTGCCGCAGTGGTGGCGGGCGTCGCGTGTACAGTGCAGCGCCATCTGATGTCGGCTGTACTCACATGATGTGCACGCGCAGGGACTCGCGGCTCTTGTACAGCTTGCCGCAGTGGTGGCAGGCGTGCGGTTCGCCGCTGGAGTGCAGGCGTACGTGTCGCTGCATCACTGTGCGCTTCCTGGATATTAAGAATATGTACAGCTACAACAAAGCTAAATAAGGTTTAGCCTACATCTTTTGTGCTGTACCTACTAACAACCGTTTCGTAGCCAATTAAAAAAAAAAAATATTTCTTGTTTATAATATAGTCTCGTTCAATTTTAACCAAAACTTAAGAGCGTGCATTCAATTTACGACGGAGTTTCAGTTTTTCGGTGTTTTTGACTGCCCCTCACACGCATAAAATAACTAAATTAAATAAAACAATTAGAAATATATTAAGATAAAGTCTTTATTTTTGGAATAATAAGATAAAATTAAAGTTTTAAGTAGTACATTTGAGTAAATCTAAAGATTTCGGAACGCCGAATCGCAAAAATGCCGATTTTAGCTCACTTTGATAAAGAAAATAACAATTAAATCGTGTTAATATAGTTTAATTTATATTTTCATAAAATAGATTATATAGTCCTGAAATGAAAAGTTTATAAAAAAATTAAAATATATTTATTGTTAAATGCATAAAAAATCTTTTAAAAATATCATAATTTACGTTTTTCAGTGCTGTATTTCTACTGGAAAAACTAAATTTCTTCGATGATATTATTTTTATAATGAATAATCATACTGTTGGTAAGTTGATACTATTTTTTATTTAATTAAAGTCTGATGTTTATTCCATTATACAATTTTTTTTAAATTACCTGTTTTCAACTAAGTGCACGCGCCATGTAATTCGCGATCTATTTAGTACGCACTGGGAATTCCCGACGGGTGGACGTATCGCTCTGCGCTAAGCCGTCAACGAATAAAGGTTCACCGACCTGGTCAGCGTATAGGAGATGTAGTAGGATTGAGCGGAATTGACGCTTGGACGAGCATTAATATTTTTAGATTATGAGAAATGGGGAAAATTTACTGAGATTATATAGGTATTATGTCGATTACAAATTTCATAATATATAGAAAAAAGAACATTGAGAGGTTACCACAAAAAAGGTATGTAATGTGTTTAGAGTTTATTTATAAAATATAAAATTTGTATAATAATCATCATCAGCCCCTGTGTGTCTGTCTCTCATATCGTAGCTCCTAAATGCATCACAGATTTTGATGCGGTTTTCTTTAGCAGAAAGCTGGTGTGGTTTATATATTTAAAAATTATACTAATCATCATCAGCCCCTGTGTGTCTGTCTGTAATATCACAGCCCCTAAATTAATCAAAAGATTTTGATGTCAATTTCTTTTGTTGAAAGCTGATGTGGTTTATATATTTAAAAATTATACTAATCATCATCAGCCCCTGTGTGTCTGTGTGTTATATCGCAGTTCCTAAATGATCGACAAATTTTGATGCGGTTTTCTTTAGTTAAAAGGTGGTGTGGTTTATATATTAAAAAATTATACTAATCATCATCGGCCCCTGTGTGTCTGTGTGCCTGTGTGTCTGCTTTAATGTAACTGTCATCAATATAACCGAGTATCTGGAGGCACGGCAGTGCTTTTGTCAACTTGAGCACGGCCGTACCATTAATTTCTCGAAGCAGTTTAGGCCACTTTCAACTCCCTATAACTTTGTTGTGGATTAAAAGAAGCCTGCATTTTTAGTTACTAGGAAAGCATTGTATAAACTCAGTATATTTCAAATGTTATTCAATTTGAAACAGAAGTTAAATAACTCACTGACCGATCATCAAAAGTATTAGGCACTTCTAGCAGACATAGAAGCTTAAAATTTGGAATACAAGTAGTGTTTAGTGTATAAATAAAGGAAAAACCTAAAAAAATATTTCTGTAGAATTATCTAGACTAACTAACTGCATAATTAACTTTGTAATGTCATATAAATGTATAGGATTACAAAGCTATATTTGCCCTTTTGACAAAAACACGCGTTTAGTAAATCTTCTACAAAAAGAACTGAGATCAAAAACATATCTTGTAAAAATTGCCAAGTCTCGCTACTTAGTTCTTCTACAGTTAAAACTTGTGATGTAGGGGTTAGTCGGTCGGTCAAACAACATCTTATAGTGATCACAATCAATATTATTTTGGAAAGGATTGGCACTTTTTACAAGTTTTTTTTATATGGGTTATCCTTTTCATTTCCAATAACAAAATATAGCATGCGCACTGTCTTTCTTGAAATGGTCAGACTTCAAACAGCTGCTATGCTCTGTCCTGTTTTATTGCATGGGATGGTTGGTTGGGACCTCTCAGTCGTACACAAGTTGCACCAATATTTTATTTTTCAAATTTCGCAGGTAATTCTAAACTACCGTGTTTATAATAAAATAATATTTAATTTTCATTCAATAATCAGATGGTTGCAAAATGCTAGTCTACTTTACCTGTTTGTGCCTGGCTACCCAATAGTTGTGACAGGAAACAATTTTTCAGTGACAACATTTTTGTCACTGAAAAAAGCCTGTCCATCCCGACTACCCACTAAAAATTTGTATTTTAGTACATTTAGTGGGTAGTCGGAAGTGGGTCAGTAAAATATTTAGGGACAAACATTTCTGGACATCAAATATGAAAAATAAATAACTTGGTATATTTTTATAAAAATTAGGTTGTTGAATTTTTTATTCTCATTACTTACTTATCCTAAATTATTAATGTGAAAGTTGGTTTGTTTGTTCGTGTGTTTGTTTGTTACTTCTTCACGTCTCATCTACTGAACCGACCACCATGAAACTCTTTTCACACAAACATCGCGCGAAAGTTGTTCCCGACGGTTCGACAATAACGCGGACTGAGCCGCGGGCGATTACTAGCATGTCGAGTATTTATAATTTGTATTTTATAACTTAAATACCATTTAATTTTATAGAAGTATTGAAATGGTATGTAATATTAAAATTCATTAGGATCAAAGTATCAATATTACTTGCGCGACGTTCAGCCTAGCGCTAACCCACACATGCGTGTTGTTTTGCGTCTGTGTGAGTCGATATCGGCTCCCGCGGCGATTTCGACTTGATGAATTTGATTGCGCGCTCTTAAACAAAGCCGTCTATGACACAAACGATATATTAAGTCAGTGATGCCCTATATGTATATTTAAATGTAGACATACTTGGAGGTGTACGGGCATTGTGTACATTTGTAGGACATGGCGGACTCCGTGTGCTCGAGCGAGAAGTGCTCCAGCACGTGCTGCCGGGACAGCCGGACGATGTGGCACACCTTACATTTGTACCTGGAACACAACAAGTGCTTAGTGCAAGTGTTATCTTAATAATTGAGTGATGTTTTAACGGAAAAATACTAGAAAACATTTGTTGTGATATAAAATGTTTGGTATATTCGTTGAGTCTTTCATCGTAAAATTTGTAGAAAATATTTAGTAAAATATCTATAGGTACACGTTTTACATCACGTCGTATGCATACACTCACTTATCTGTTTGAAGGTTGTGGTTATAATATTTCGCGGGATGTTTTAAAATATTAACTTATTTATTTCAAACGTTATTATTATATTAGATACTAGCGACCCTCCCCGGCTTCGCACGGGTGCAATGCAAAATATACCTACTACAGAATGTCCTTATACACAACGTTCACAGCTTTTTTGTCATTAGCCAATACAAACATGTTTTGCTTAGACGTTACTCTTGACAGCGCGACATATAATTGGCCATGTGAAAAACACTCAACGCTCAAGTCTAATCCTGCAATAGATCAATATGCTCTTTACAGCACGTAATTTAAGCGAATATTACCGAAGATATTACAAATTTAAAATGCAGGGTCGTTGTTGTTTGCGCCGCGGCGCCGCCCGACCCCCGGCCGGCCGCGGGTCGGTACCGCCACGGCGCAAACAACTACGACCCTGCATTTTAAATTTGTAATATCTTCGGTAATATTCGCTTAAATTACGTGCTGTAAAAAGCATATTGATCTATACTAATATTATAAAGAGGTAATGTTTGATTGTTTGTTTGTTTGTTTGAATGGAATAGGCTCTGAAACCATTGAACCAATATAAAAAATTCTTTCACCGTTGGAAAGCTACATTCCTAGCGCTGAACATAGGCTATATTATATGTTTAAAAAAAGTAGGGTTCCTTACTAAAACCCCAAAAATGTAGCCCAAAGTGTAAAAAAACGACCTCCAAAATTTCTTACGTCGTGTGCGCTTCGACAACGGCTTGACCAATTTCGCAATTTTTTTTACGGTATGTTCGTTATTGTCACGAAAAGGTTATTATGAAAGAAAATGTTGAAAAAAATAAGCAGAAAATTAGAAAAAAGAAGAAAATACGTGATGGTCACGCGGGGTTTGAACCTGGGCTCAATCGGTTCACGTCGTTGCCAGTTTATATGACACTGGTGTCATGGTAACGACATTGTTTACAAATGGAAAATAAAAATTATGAAATGCTATAAATAACGTATTAACATAAACTTAAACTATTTGGATTCATTAAACTATTTGTCCACCACTAATAAATAGTCGGGTCATTTTAATAGGTAACATTTGACAGTTTATCAAAAATGAGCGACGTAACGTTGTAACGACGACATAATAAAATAAATATTTTCTTTTTGTTAAAACTGCAGAATTTACTAAACTTTATTTAATAATTATTAGATATTTATTGTCAACATAACCAATATGAGTTTTTTTACGATTTGCTTTCACTGATAAACGATCTTAAATACAGGGTGTTTTGCACATGGACCGACATGATTTTTTGGGGGGTGGGGGGGTCATGTGCTATTTTCCCCCGTGAGACCCAATATCCTAAGTCTCACGGTAGTCTAGATATGTTTTTTTTTAATTTTTTTGAAATCTACCCGAAATCTTGCCTTTAAATCGTCCTAACTTTTTTGTTTGTGGTTATAATACCACAAAACAAAGTATGCTTGTATTTTACAATGTTTTCTAATTCTAAATAAATCATTACATGTTACAATTGATATCCACAAAAAAACTTCTGAGCTTTCAAAGTGGTAAATCGGTGTAAATGTTATGAAAAGTGACAACTTATCAATTCATTTAAAAAAAAACTAAAGTTCATTTTGAATTTAGCTTTTTTTAAAAAAGTTCTTTACTTATTACCCTTTCTAACGATATGCTACATGATATAAGAAACCATTCTTAAAGTGGTCAAATTAAGCTTCGTTTGCCTGAACACGCACTCTAACAATGTAACTGGTTTGAACAATGTAACCAGTCAACGCGGATTATCAAGCAGCAGGTAAAAAGTTAGTCCCTTTCTTACTAGTAGTACAGTTATTGTTGTCTTTGTCTATCGAGTTGAAAGTGAGTGAAGGTCACTTGCCGGGAATCAGTCGAGATTACTCTGCGATTCGAAGTGCCCGTACTTTTCCCGTTGTTCTATCGTAATCAAATTAAAGTCTTGTTATTGTTTTTTTGTTAAATCTGTTGTTGAACTGTTACGTTTTTGTTGTGTTTATCTTTGCGTATTCGTTACAATAGCGAACTTCAGTAACGAGGAGTATGCTGACATGATGTTGGCGTATTGCAATTCGCTGATTGCAATTCGCATGAAGCGCGAAGAATTTATCAAGAACGCTACACTGATCGACGGTTACCTCACCACGAGACCTTCTCAACTACCTATCGACGTCTGAGGGAGACCGGAAACTTAAACTTTCGGGAGCCCCGAGTGAATGTGAGGCAACATAATGTTGAAGTTGATGAGAGAATCCTTCAAGCTTTTGATGACGATCCTACAACAAGCATACGAGTTGTTGCTGACGGACTTAACGTATCAGTTTGGAAAGTCTGGTCCGTTCTTCGGGCAGATGGAAGGCACGCATTTCATTACACTCCTGTTCAAGGTAACAACTTACAGTACTTACTACTTATTTAAAATGTGACATTAAAACATTTTACTTGATTTCAAATCTTAATGTGTTCACTTTTACTCTTATTATTTTTTATTTTTTATTGTTGTAATTGTTTCGTTGAATTCCTTTCTTGCTATGTTTCTCGGACAACTGAAGAAGTTCTTTGCGTGAGCTCAATTAAAAGAAAGAAATATCGCGTTTATGCAGTTATTACCACAAACTCACGGATTTCATTCATTGTTCCAGGTCTCGAAGAGGGTGACAATGCAAGACGGTTAGAGTTCTGCCGATTTTTATTGCACACAGATGTTGAAGATAGCGACTTTTTGAAAAGAATTTTATGGACTGACGAGTCAAATTTTAGCCATGAAGGCATAGCAAATCTGCACAATTTGCATCACTGGGAGAAAAGGGGCCAAAATCCGCACAAAAAAAGGCAGACTTCCTTTCAGCGAAAATTCAGCGTAAATGTTTGGGCTGGTGTTATTGGGCGAAATCTTGTCGGCCCATATTTTTTGCCAGAACGACTCAATGGAAACAATTATTTAGAGTTTCTTCAAAATGATTTACCTGAACTGGTACTACCAGTTTTAGAAGATGTGCCAATTGTTTTTCAAAATGATGGCTGTCCGGCACATTACCAACGAACGGTACGAGAGCATTTAAATAATGCATTTCCAAACTCGTGGATTGGTAGAGCTGGCCCCATTCCATGGCCAGCACGGTCCCCAGATTTAACACCCCTGGATTTCTACGTATGGGGACGTGCAAAAGAGTTAGTGTATGCAACAGAGGTGCCCACAAAAGAAATTTTAGTGGAACGAATAAACACAGCATTCGTAAAAATGCAAGAGGAAATGCGGCTTTTAACTACAACCTCGGAAATAAGAAAAAGGTGTCGTGCATGCATAAGGTGTGGAGGCGGCCAATTCGAGCAAACTTTGTAATTTTAATTTAATAAAAACAACTTAACATAAAAAATGTATTTTCATTATCTTGACCCTAGCAACAAAGTATCTCTTAGGTCGACCCCTGATGTATTATTTCTGTCATGTAGCATATCGTTAGAAAGGGTAATAAGTAAAGAACTTTTTAATAAAAAGCTAAATTCAAAATGAACTTTAGTTTTTTTTTAAATGAATTGATAAGTTGTCACTTTTCATAACATTTACACCGATTTACCACTTTGAAAGCTCAGAAGTTTTTTTGTGGATATCAATTGTAACATGTAATGATTTATTTAGAATTAGAAAACATTGTAGAATACAAGCATACTTTGTTTTGTGGTATTATAACCACAAACAAAAAAGTTAGGACGATTTAAAGGCAAGATTTCGGGTAGATTTCAAAAAAAAAAAAAAAAAACATATCTAGACTACCGTGAGACTTAGGATATTGGGTCTCACGGGGGAAAATAGCACATGACCCCCCCACCCCCCAAAAAATCATGTCGGTCCATGTGCAAAACACCCTGTATAGTATACAAATTATGATTTAATGAAATAAACGTCGTGATAATGTTACGTCAGTTAACACTTTTTCTTATTAAACACTAGAGACTTACTCAAAAAATCGATTAATCTTTTAACAACTATAAATATACCTATTTAGTAAAAAGTACTTAAGTTATAAGTTGTAATAAGAATATATTATAAATGTTAATTTAAAAATCAGATCGAAGGAGTTAGATCCATGGTCATAATTCACGAACAATAAAAAAAAATCGAAAACGTCATGATAAGACACCATTATGTCTTTTGTCGCCATTTGTCTTTGTGCGAAGTTAACGTCTGTCTGTTCTGTCTTTTTTTTTCTTGCTACTGAAAACGAAAATGCAATTAAAAAAAAATGTCTGTCTGTCTGTTAGCGTGTCTCTTTGCTCCGGCTAATCTCTGGAACGGCTGGACCGATTTTAACGAGACTTTCACTGGTAGATAGCTAAAGTTATAAAGATTAATTTAGGCTTCTTTTCATCATCATCATCGTTATCTAACTAATGATCACCGAATCGGCTGGACCGACTGTGACGGGAGCATTCACCGGGCGTTAGCTTATGTTAGTTTCATCTTTACATCAGCTTTTTGTATTAATTAATAAATTTGTGGTTCCGCGTTGCGGGTTCCGGGTTCCCGTGTTGCGGGTTCCGGGTTCCGCGTCGCGGGTTCAGGGTTCCCGTGTTGCAAGTTGCGGGTTCCACGTTGCGGGTTCCGCGTTGCGGGTTCCACGTTGCGGGTTCCGCGTTGCGGGTTCCGCGTTGCGGGTTCCGCGTTGCGGGTTCCGCGTTCCCGCGTTGCGGGTTCCGGGATCCCGCGTGGCGGGTTCCGGGTTCCCGCGTTGCGGGTTCCGGGTTCCCGCGTTGCGGGTTCCGGGTTCCCGCGTTGCGGGTTCCGGGTTTCCGCGTTGCGGGTTCCTGGTTCCCGCGTTGCGGGTTCCGGGTTCCCGCGTTGCGGGTTCCGGGTCCCCGCGTTGTGGGTTCCGGGTTCCCGCGTAGCGGGTTCCGCGTTGCGGGTTTCGGGTTCCCATGGTGCGGATTCCGGGTTCCCGCGTTGCGGGTTCCGCGTTCCCGCGTTGCGGGTTCCGCGTTCCCGCGTTGCGGGTTCCGGGTTGCGGGTTCCGCGTTGCGGGTTCCGCGTTGCGGGTTCCGCGTTGCGGGTTCCGCGTTGCGGATTCCGCGTTGCGGGTTCCGAATTCCCGCGTTGCGGGTTCCGGGTTCCCGCGTTGCGGGTTTTGGGTTCCCATGCTGCGGGTTCCGCGTTCCCGCGTTGCGGGTTGCGGGTTTCGGGTTCCCATGCTGCGGGTTCCGGGTTCCCGCGTTGCGGGTTCCGCGTTCCCGCGTTGCGGGTTCCGGGTTCCCGCGTTGCGGGTTCCGGGTTCCCGCGTTGCGGGTTCCGGGTTCCCGCGTCGCGGGTTCAGGGTTCCCGTGTTGCAAGTTGCGGGTTCCGCGTTGCGGGTTCCGCGTTGCGGGTTCCGCGTTGCGGGTTCCGCGTTGCGGGTTCCACGTTGCGGGTTCCGCGTTGCGAGTTCCGCGTTCCCGCGTTGCGGGTTCCGGGTTCCCGCGTGGCGGGTTCCGGGTTCCCGCGTTGCGGATTCCGGGTTCCCGCGTCGCGGGTTCCGGGTTCCCGCGTCGCGGGTTCCGGGTTCCCGCGTCGTGGGTTCCGGGTTCCCGCGTTGCGGGTTCCGGGTTCCCGCGTTGCGGGTTCCGGGTTCCCGCGTTGCGGGTTTTGGGTTCCCATGCTGCGGGTTCCGCGTTCCCGCGTTGCGGGTTGCGGGTTTCGGGTTCCCATGCTGCGGGTTCCGGGTTCCCGCGTTGCGGGTTCCGCGTTCCCGAGTTAGGGGTTGTTTTTTTTAGTTGAATTTCATCATAAACTGTTTTTATGCTCAACGAAGTGGGCAAGGGTCAGATAGTCTATAATAAATGCACAATTTATTTAAGGTACTTAATTGGATAAGGATTAATACTGTATTGTTTAAAATCACTTCGTAAATAACCATTTTTTAGTAAAGGATAAAAATTGTTATGGTGGGTTATCCCTAAGAGATAGACATATTATACCATCGCGGACTTTTTTGTTGAACTTTTTAAGGTGAACAATACTGTAGTACATTATTTTGGCCTATCTCGTAGGGTTCAGCCAGCATTTGCAATATAAACGCAAAAAACGTGCTTATTTACGACCTCACATTAGAAACCTTTAAATTTATCAGTGTTTCTCTACTATATTATGCATTTATTATACATACAAACCTTCCTTAAGAATCACTCTATCTATTAAAAAAACCGCATCAAAATCCGTTGCGTAGTTTTAAAGATCTAAGCATACATACGGACAGACATACAGCGAAAGCGACTTTGTTTTATACTATGTATTGATAGTATAGATTAGAGTGACAGTGTGTTTGACGAACAAAATGACAAACAAAAATACTTAATTAATATGTGTTTGTTATTCTTTTTTCTTATTTTAACAATACCTTGTTGTGTGTGATTTCATGTGGCCACGCAGAGACACTGCGCTGGGACAGTACTGACTGCACAAGTCACATAAAAACAGCCCATTTTTCTGAAAAATAAAAATATTATAATATATTCCTATATATAAATATAAAATAGCTAACCAAATAATATTCATTATAGTGTTGCAACAGAACTCTGCTTCCGCTTCCGCATCTGCAGAAGTTCCGCATGTTTTTTCACTTCCGTTTCTGTTTCTGGTTCCGCAAACTTTATTACAGAACCCTAAACGGAAGCGGGGAGAGAGCGGTGAGGTGCGATGCAGCCGATGCAACGGCAGCGGGCACGAAATTACACTAGCGACTAGGCGCGCGTGATGCCGATGATTGCCGAAGCATTCTCGCGTATTTTGAGAGGGACGGGCGCGCGGTAAACAAACGTGTCACAACGAGTTTGTTTACCCCCATATTTTACCAATAGTTCGCTGTTCGCCAATACTTATCAGCTACCCCCAGGAGTGTAGCCAGCGAGCAATTATTTAGCGAAGCTGGTTTAATATATGAAGAACATAGAAATAGGCTAAAAGGTGAAAAAGCGGCCAAGTAACTATTTATTAAATATAACTTGTAGCTATTTAATTTTGACTACTAATCCTTTAAGGAAAATCATTTAATCCTTTTCTCAAACCATTTATATTTTACTACTACAAATTTAATAATAAAAAATCTAAAAAAAAATACAAAATTTTGCTTTTTCTACATAGGATTAAGGCTTCCGTTTCCGCTTCCGTTTCTGCTTCCGCTTCCGTTAAGATTTACTTTTGACATCCGTTTCCGTTTCTGCTTCCGTTATGGCAGTTCCGTTGCATCACTAAATATTCAACATGGTAGTATATAGAAGTTTAGACTCTGGATTAAAACTTAGGATACATTTTGTATAAAGTAGTCCTTATGTCTTTAAGGGCTTAAATTGTGAGACGAAATACTAAAAATATGTCTTATGTAACAACTTATTTAACCAATTTCTTTTTAATAAATAAATGAATAAAGTGTTTCTGTGGGATACAGAATACTGTATTTACGCGGGCGAACCTGACGGCAAAAGTCAGTGTCCAAATTCTTGTTCCTCGAAGTTTCGAATGTCAGTCTTTTTCGCTCTTGCACGCAGGATGTGAAGCTCTTGTGAGCGGGACAGATAGCCATTCGAGGAAGAGAATAAAATATTTACTGTTTATAATAAAATATTTACCGGTGAATGCTTCTCCATGTGCGCCTGCAGAACATCCTCGAAGTTGAACCCCTTCACGCACTGCTCGCACTTGTACGGCGCCATCTTGTATTTCTCCGACATTTCATTCTCTTTCATCTCCGCCACAACCTGGCCAAAAAATTAATAACTAATTAAAAGAAAGAAATGGTCTTGACTGACAAACGGACAACAAACTGATCCTACACAGGTTCTGGTTTTTTTTCTTTTGAGGTACCCTAAAAATAGCAAAATTATAGAATTATTTAATGCCAACTTTTTGCTATAGACCGTTTTTGTATGATATGGTAAAGTACGCACACTGTATGACTACTTTTCACTCACAACTATTCACATTTATGATGAGATTAATATATCTCCGCCCATGTAAATATTTACAATATGAGAGTGCACTTTAATAATATACAAAGACCTAATTTGTGTCGTGCATATTGTCCATCACCTTTTGGGCAGAGTAATAAAACATTTTTTATAATAAATAGTAATAAAACATAATATATTTAAAGTACTTAAAATTAGCCCAATAGAGATAGATATTATTCATATGTCCTGCATAAATTATCTAGTCTATAACTTATTCATTTCGTTAATTCTTAATACTTTAGACACAGTATAAAAATGAAGATATTAAGACAGAAAAGCGTACCTGTTCTTTAGTCAATTTAATAACAACATATTCAGTAGTTTCTTGAACCATTCTTGACGAAAATCCTTCTTTAGTTGTAGACAATGGTTTTTTCATATTCTTATTTGTTTTGTCTCTTTTTGATTTCTTTTTATGTTTACTTCTTGGAATTATTACTTCCTGTTAAGAACCAAATAATTAGATAGAGAGATATTATAAAAAAATAAAATCATCTATTTATATATACACTGACCGGCATGGAAATTTGGCCACCCTGTTATTTTTGTCTAAACGTCTCAAATTTGCCTGTATTGTAATAAAATTAATGTCAGACAATAAAAAATACATTTCTTCGTGTTTCCTGATCAATTAAACAGCTACTGACATGGTTTTTAATTTAAAAATAAGTTTTAAATAAAATCGCTATATTTCTAAGCATAAAATAATATTTTCCAAAACACTCTGAATTCAAAAGTAATAACAGTTTTTCAATTTTTTTTTCATTTTAATATGGGGTATTTCCTCCTCTTGCTCTGATGACCATCTGCATGCGGTCTGGCATGATTTGGATAATGTTTTTGATTTCAGTTTGGGATAGGATCTCCCAAGCGTTAATCGCAGCACTACGAAGCTCTCCAAGGGGTTGCTGGCGGGTTAGGGGATGTTTTTATTATTCTTTTGAGCATGTCCCAGATGTGTTCTATAGGATTCAGGTCTGGACTGCGGGCAGACCACTGCAGTTTTTGTATACCGAGACTTTGAAGGTACTCATTTACGCAACGAGCTACTTGTGGCCGTGCATTATCGTGCATTAAACGAAACTGGTCATACCCTATAAACCCCGAATTGAGCATAACGTATTCCGGGATAACTTCTTCGATGTATCGTGTCGCAGTTAATCGATTGTCAACGACAACCAACTCTGTACGAGCCTCCACCGTAACAGACGGTATTTACAGTCGTATTGGGTAAATACCGTTCTTTTTTCTTCGCCACACTCGTAAACGACCGTCTCGATCTCGTAAAGAAATCCTACATTCGACAGTAAACAGCACTCGACTCCATTCTTCATGGGTCCAGTAAGCAACATCACGTGCAAAATGTAGACGAGCAACTCAATGTTGTTTGAGCAATTCAGGTCCTAGTGATGGCCTACGTGCCTTTAAATTAGCTTCCTCCATACGTCTTCTTATTGTACGCTCGCTAACACTCACATCTGTCGCAATTTGGAACCGCTGACGAACCTCGACTGCAGTAAGGAACCGATTCCGTAAGACATCTAGGACAATAAAACGGTCATCCCGTGCCGTTGTGCATCTGACACCCCCACTGCCTGGTCTTCTTGAGAAGCTATCAGTTTCTTAGTATCATTTTAAGTCTTACTGGATTGATGAATGAGGTAAATTGAGCGCAATAGCTACTTCGCGCTGTGTCAGTCCTTAGTCAATTAAGGCTACAGTTTGTGCCACTATTTCAGGCTCTAAAGGCATTATTTTAATTTTTAGGTGCAGTTTAAAGTTAAATGAACTCAACAATGTCAAAAGAATCAGAAGGACAAAGATGCACTTACACAAAACTAAATTAAAATTACGAACTTAATCAGTTGAGAGACGCGTTTCGACTAAAATTTAAATTTCTATTCGCATATGTTTTAAAATATAATTAATTTCCCTCTGAAAATAAAGATAGTTATTTTTCCATAGTACCCTCATAAGAAAAAATTGTTAAAAAATGTTAACATTTAAGAAATCCCCTAAAAAGACCTTGGACAGGATTCCATGCCGCTCAGTGTATCTCATATCTTCTATTTTGTTATTTACTTACATATTGTTGAACGAATGTATTTTACATCAATGCCTGTATTCATACTCTAATGTTGGCTAACAAAAACAGGCAGTAAAATTTACTGTAAACTTAAATATGTAAAAATAAATAATTGCCCAAATGAAAAACTTACATCATTTCGACTATCAGACTCTTCACAACATTCTGACATATTACTCTGACTGAGCAGTGCTAAAGGCATATTGTCTTCTACATAATCTTCAGTAGTTTCATCTTCAGGCCCCATATAAAAGTAATTAGTGTTTGATATGATTAAGTTGCTTTTCATTTGGAAAATAATGTTGGTGTCCTAAAAATGTTTTTTGGAATTATAATATTTCAGATATAGATGCTAAAATATTATATTTTAATTAATATATCTTTTGTCTAAGCATAGGCCCTTACCACAGTTTACAGCAGTGTTATGCAATAATTATTTTCGAATGGCTTATATTTTAAACAAACATGTTATCTATTTATACAAACAAAAAATATTTTTAATAAGCACAAATAGCAAAAGTAATGTTAAAGTCATACCACTATACCCTTGTGGTGTGGTGGGCTTAGGGACTTTATGGAAACAAAACATCAAAATATGAGAGATGTAGATCATGGTAGGCGGGAATGCGAATAAAGTGCAAACCTGTTGTTTTGAATTCAAAAGATCCTGAGATTTTCTACATTTTTCAGCAAACTGATGAATTCTGTGGAATATACTTTTACAGTAAACACAAATATTGTGGAAAGTCGCATCATTCTCATTCTGAAACATAAAAATAATAAATAATCATGAATACATACAGAAAAACATTTTCATCATTCACTTATAAAAAAATATTTTAATTTACTATGGGTTCATACCTTCATTACAATTTTCTCGTAGTAATACGAGTCTGTTGCAGATAAACTGTACAAATTGATGCCGGTAAGAAAACAAATATCACAGCTTTGCATTGCTTAAGTTTGGAAATCCTTTTATGTAAACTTAACCTTACTCTTTAGGTATCAGGAAATCATAATAGAACTTGGTATATAACAATACCAATTATTTCATCAATTTAATTGTTTTAAATCCTAATTTTATGGATATCAAGTACTTAAGAAATCTTGGAAATTGATAAAAAACAAAACAAAAATATATTGCCTCCTCCATCTTCTCGATTATTAAAAAAAAAGTGAATGTTTTGCCACTTGCGAAAAATATTTTCCACTTATTACTTAATGTTAAATGATAGCTTACATCTCAGATTAATAACTATGCCAGTACTGTATTTCTACTGCTTAGATTATACATTAAACTCTATGATCTATATGACCGTCAAAAGAAATATTTTTTATTATGTTAATTTCATTACATTGTGGCGGACCTAATCTAAGTGGTGGACCAACTCGACCAACTAATGCCTTGATACTGTATTCGAAGCATACAGTATCAAGGCATTAGTTGGTTGGGATACGTAGTATCCCCTTAGTCGTCTGTGATTCGAAGTTTTCTAAGTTCGGCGGTACAAAAATTACACAACTTCTGAAAACTACTACCACAGGACCTCGACCTGACGGAGCATCCACCACCACCTCGACCTCGCGCGATCCTAGAATCTCCAAAGGAAGATTCCTTCCACTTTAATCCCTCAACATTTCGAAATAGGTACAAATGACAAGGGATATACAATAAACTTAACGTGTTCTAAGCTGTGGAACTCGTAATCAGAACTTTGTAGATTTCTGTGAAGTTATAATGAGGGTTCTAGCTAGTTTAGGGCTAAGCCATACGGTGCATATATTGCTCATGTGCGGTGTCCTTTAAATTATTAAATACATAAACGTATGGCACACAGCGCTGCTCCGTACAACGGGGCGCCTCCGCTTTGCGCCCGTGTGGCCTGGCCCTTAGGTGTACAAAGCTGATCTAGATTATAAGACTTAGGTGGAGACTTAGGGTCAGCGCAGACAAAGAGGAATAATCCTCGCGTGGTCTCGGGCATTTTCTTTTCGGATCGCGTATGCTCGACCAAACTGGTCATCTGAAATACCACTCCAATAATAATTATAATTGTGCTTTTGGCTATCATATTAGTTTCATCGTCCATTTTACTGTTTGTTTTATAGGTAAAAAGACGTCCTCCCTTTAAACTCACTGAAAGACGTAAGTACGCGTTCAACGCCGCGCGAGGATTCCCGCGTATCTTCGAGGACGTGCGAGCACTTTTTGTCAGGTTCAAGTATTTATGCAATAAACTGTAATAATTTTAAAGTTTATTTTCAAGTAAAGCGGTAATAAAATCCTCTCCGCTGCGCTCCGTTCTGTCTGCGCTGACCGCTGAGCCTTACTATGGAATATACATTGATCAAGCTAATATAAACCTATGGATCGAAAAAATATCAAAATAAAAATTCGGGTAAATAAAAAAATCATTAAAACAAATACTTACTCAATTTATTTAATAATTTCCTACTAGATAATACGGGTGACGCGGACGGAGCCATACAAACGTGTATTTTATCTTTATATTAAATCTTATAACGTCCTTACTTTTTCAACCTCGTAACTAAAAAAACCACAACAAAGGCTCTAAGGTGTTTGCAAGAGACTCGTCTTTTGGGCAAAACCGGCTGACGAAGCTGAAAGCAATAGTTTCGGAAAGTAGCTAAGCCCGAAAGATTTTATGGGCAAATTTACACCTCCATTGCCCAGCCTGTCTATAGTTTAGACAAATACCATAGAGTTAGACTAACCCGAAAAAACCGGAAATTGTATCGAAAATATTCAGTTCTGGTGGAACACTACTCAAAATAAGGCTTTTCAATTCTGCCACGTTGAGGGGCATGGTGGTCCTATTATTCATTAAAGGCAGATAACACCCCCTTAAATAACTATACACCCATGCAGCTTGATATGAGAAAGGCTTCGATTGAGACTTCGGCTGTGGTCTCTCCAGTATATTAAAGTGCTGTAGTGTTTGTACAGCAAAGCCACATCAGACCAAATACAGGAGCATAGCACAAAGGAGACGTAATTGATGATGTTGAAATAGCCAAGAACATTCTCCATCACGGTAAAACTTTCAAACAAAAAAATTAGTTCAAAATTGATACATCTGTTTGGGACCTACAATGCTACACACATTACACACACACACACACACACACATCCAGACATGTTACACATAAGTTATATAACACAGCTCTGTTAAGTCGTAGGTTAAAAAGAAAATACGACGATCTTCAAAGTTTGCAGGAAATTATGTCTACTGATTAATTATTATCACAGTTTTTACAATAATTTGAAACATAAATAGTACTTAATGATGTTGAAAATTGTACCATTTTCTGTATTTATTTCATATTTTAGTTTATTAACTTAAACACATTATGTATAATTGTACAAATAATGTATTTTATTCACTTTTATCATGTGCAAAAAAGTCATAAGTTAACAACCTCAGATCTCAAAAATCTATGTTTTCTTAATATAACACTTAATTTTTGTATACTTTAGGTCAATACAAGCTAGACATAATACATTTATAAAAATTTTATTTACTCTACTGAAAAGTTGTAGTTTTATAGATACAAGCTTGTGAAAGTAGTGACAGTATTTGTTTTACCTATACCTATGCTTATAATTTCACTGAATGCGGATTGGTTCACATTATATTTGTGGCAAAAAATCACACCAAGTCTATTTCATGCAAGCAAACAATTAATCACATTATTTAAAACAGCTAACCAAGAACTACAACAAAATATTGTGGTCAGTCATGGTATAATACATTATACTCATTTTAATATTAACAACTATTCATTTAATTTTATTTGTACAAATAAAATGAAATCACAGCTATTTATATATTTTTTTGCCCCTTCAACATTGTTTAATTAGATTTTTATGGTATTAAATAAATAACAAAGATACTCTTTCATGACATATTAAATTATAAATATTGTGCTATCATTCTTAAATATAATTCTATTATTATTACATCTATATATTAATATTAGAGATTACTATACATATTAGATTTTCTTACAGGTATAGTATAGTATTTATTAAATTGGTATGGGTTCTAAATTTTCAACTTTACTAATTGTAAAATTCTTTCTCTTCCTACCGTCGGTTCTGTTACAAACATGCTTAACATAGAAATATAACCTGTTAAAGGACTTGTTGCAATTGTAGCAATGATGTTTTTTGGTTTCTTTGTATTTATGTCTATCATCTAAATGCTTTTTATAACTTTTTTCTATTACACTTTTGTTGCATACTTCACAGTTTACACGTTTAAATTGTGTCGGATATGATAAAGATAAATCTATACAGCTATGGTCTTCATCGATATTAACACCACCAGACATTTTCCTACATTTCTTAATTGTGTATTGGTTATTTTCTTTTTTACACATTTGAACAATATCTCTTGAATTATAGACACTCTCGAACCAGACTTGATTTATCCTTTTTGTGTCTCTTATGGTGATTTTAGTTTTCAAATTAAAATGTTCCTGGCGTATATGAAACCTTAAATTCATATCAGTCTTAAAAGTTATCTTGCACACATCACAAGTGATTTTTTCTTTATCTTGTTTGACTGTGGTATTACTGAAATAAAAGTTACAAATTATTATATTATTATGGAATATTTATTAACAACAAATTTAAATAATATAATCAGTACCTTGATGTTAGATTCTGGTGTAGATGTTTTGTGTGAGAGGCAAGGTTTCCTCGGTTTTTAAATACAATTTTGCACCAGGGACATGTCCTAATTTCAATACACTTGGCCTCATGATGTTTAACCAAACGACTTTTACAAAGTTTACCACATAACGAGCAATGAACATTTGTGTTAGAACTTTTGGCAGACATTTCCCATTATAGTTACGATTTTATGTAGTTTATGCGTATTTTCTATACATAACAGTTTTATTTTTAATAATAGAGATGTATTAATTTTCATTAATGTAACTTTAGACACGTAATTATTGATAAAACAAAATTTCCAAGTGAAAAGATAAACAGAAATAGGAAATATTTCATGCACTTTGTCTTCTTCTTTGACAAATGACAATTTGGATTTCTTCATCTTCTTCTTTTTTAATAAATTAATATTGAGAGTTGTTTCAGAGTAAACAAGTATCGATACCTACACGAAGTTCGAATCCTTCGCCCTTGATAAAATAATCTAACCTAACTAAGGACATATCCGTAAAAGTCGAAGGAGGGTTCTGTTTGGGTTTCGTAACTGAGTGTAAGTTGTAACTCTAAAATCTATGTTGTCATACACCGCCAAGACCAAATTAAAAAAAAAAGTACTGTCAAAAATGACAATCTGCCTCTATTGAATAATCTTGTAAATTGTAATTTGTAATTTTGTAGTTTAATTTTTTAAAGTCTTTACCCTGTATCTATTTCATAATAAGAATTATGAACTTATTATTACATAAAACACTACAACATTTGCTTAGTTTATAGAGCATTCGTTTGTTGTAAAAATGATATTTAAAAGCAGTAACAAATGGAGCCCTCTTTTGTCTAATAAAACAATAACATTAGCATAAACAACAGTGGTGTAAAGTGATAAACAAAATGGGCAGAAATAAGATGATTGCTAAAAGCTGTCCAAAGTGCGAAATGCAGGTAGGTAAATGTTAGTAAAATACCATGTCAAGTTTCTTCGTGTTCTCATCGAAATTAGTGTCATAATATACAACTGTATTGTATATTATGTACTACATTTATTGTGCGTAGAGCCTGGACCTGCCTATTTAGCTCAAGACTAACTAATCCTCTATATTATCTAATCACAAAAATAATAATATTTAATATGGTTGTTTTGGAAGTGACTGCTGTAAGCAGTCAGATCACCTTTTCGTACAATTCCTGTTATTACTTCATGATTATTGTTAATGTTATATATCTATAGTATAAAATAAGTTTTTGCAGGTAGCTGTTGCATCAAAGTCCTGTAAATGTGGTCACACATTTTTTGCGGCTCGTAAAGGTGCTGATTCCCTTCCGGCTGTGGAGGATATAAGACGCAGAACTGGTCGTGTAAGACGCTCGCAACCACAGTTTTATGATGCACAACATTATCAAAAGAAAAAGAAAAGGGTAAGTCATAGAGTTAGCTATGTCATATTGTTTGATATTCTCTTTTGTGTTATATTTCTATGTTGTCAGTAAGTTGTATTTGTTTCTAAATATGGTTAGAAATATATTCCTACAAATAAACAATCCACTGATTGTTAGGAATGTTCTTTTTCTGTTGGTGTATTTATTGTTATATTTACAAAAGAATAAAATAGTACAGTATCATTATTTAGGTACAATATTATTATTTCATTCACATGTAAGATTATCTTTTTATTTTCAGTCACCAAAGAAGAGGTCCTTATCAAGATCTATGGACGAAGACTACAAAACAAAAGATAAGAATGAAAGTGGTAGGTACTTTTTTTATTAAGTACATTTTAACCCACTTACTATAACTAGTTATTCAGTGTCCTTGTTCTTTACTAACAAGTTAATTAGTTAAAACAAAATAATATGAACTGAATAGTTAATAAGTTGTGTTAATGGCAACCAGATTTCTAAATAGTCTGGCAAACTAAACTTTTTTTTGCTACATAAAACCTTCATCCATTCATGTCTTCAATTGTTTTTATATATAAATTTATGCTGTTTGTAGCAACAGCAAGAGCACGAAGGAGAAGAGCCTTGCGTCGAGCACAGAGGGAGCTGCCAGCGCAGGAGAGAACTCGTGATCCAACACCGCAGCTCCTACCCGCTCAGATAGCTAGATGCCAGTTAATATTATCAGAAATTAATAGGAAAATGCAATCTGTGACGTGGCAACCTCCTGCTGATATACAATAAGACATTTAAAGCAGGGATGAAATGGATATGTAATTTTGGATATGGATTAATTTATTTCGGATTAGCCATTTGTTCCTGATAATTTCGGTTACGGATACTAAATTTTGGATTTAATTTTTTCCTTTTTATAGAAGGTAGGATACGGTTACGGATAATATTTAATATCGGATCGGATCGGATATCCGATAGTTTCGGTTACGGTTACGGAGCTCCCTAATATCCCTGATTTAAACTCTACTTAACTGTATGTATGTTAAGAACATTCAAATGGTCAGCAATAGAACATGTGAAATTTTTATGCGAAAAATGTATGGTGGAAGTGCAAAGATAAAATGTAGATTTATGAGAATTTTTTCGTTTTATAGATAGGTTTGTGATTGTAAAAGTGTTGAACTAGCTAATTATATTATTTAAACGACTGAAGCGCTAAGCCCGTCGGTAGGCGCGTTGAAATAGAGAGTTAAATATGAAGTTTAGTTTTATTTCCCACCTGAATGTAGTTTTATGACAAAACGTGTAAGTTTTGCGACTCCCGACAGAAGTGATAACTTAATTCGGTTATGGTTAGAGTGAGAGAGGTAGAGCCTTCCTACCGCCACCGTATCCGTGACCGTGAGCGCCGTAACGCATTACGTTGCTCTCCCATATCCCATACCGCATCATAACGTAGAGGAATTTGTGACAGTAGGTAATTTAATTAGCTCTAACTTCACTCAAAACAATTTTCTGACAGATTACAATTAATAATATCGAGCAATAGCCAAGTGGGGCATTATTCCGATTAATATTATAAATGTCAATAATATTAATACGAATAATGCCCCACGGGTTTCAGGCTAGCTTTGTTTTTGGGAGCGCAAAAGGCGCGTGTACCAACACGCTCATTCGTACGAGCTTATATTATACATATATTATCTATGCTTGTATATGTCGCAGTCATCTAATTGAAATCGCCATTTCATTGAGTGACTAGCGTTTTTATCGAATGACGACAATAAATTGAAAGACTAGGCCGAACATTGATTGAACAATCGTCACTCAACGTCCAATTAGATAGCGGATTAAAATCAGTCAGGTTATTGAAACTTTTTCTCACTGCGGCGCTAGTAGTCACCAAAACAAATATGGCGTCAAACAGCTGGCACTGATAGCATATCAGTGCCAGCTATTTGACGCCATATTGTTACTTATGTGTTGATATTTTTTTCGTTGCTCGTTATAAAATAGTGTGACAGCATGGATTTATCTATTATTACGTCGCCGCCGGCTACTCTTAAAGAAAAATTTGAGGTGAAGCTGAATGAGTACGAACGACATAGTGAAGGTAAGTTTTAATCATGCTGTACGTCATTGTTTTACTAATTTAAAACGCTTGTCACTAAATGAAATGGCGGTTTCAATTAGATGACTGCGACATATATAAGCGTGAGCCGGGAGAGACACCTCCCTGCATCATGTCGATACTGGACACGAAACCACCGTTGCGGACACGCCGAAATATGCCCGTTCCAGTGTCCGGTTTTTGAAGCGCGTAATGTACGTAAATTTGAATAGATACGCGTTTAAAACACTCGCGCTAATGTAGCGCTGAAACGACCGTATCAAAAAATACGCTAGGCTGAATCCGCTCTAACCGTTTGTTAGAGCGGATTCAGGCTAGCGTATTTTTTATTTAAACTATTTAAACGATTATGAGTAATTAAGACAAAATGCTATGGATGTTATAAGTTCTGCTAAAGATAAACATATTAAATGATATCAATTATCATGTTTGATAAAGATATTTATAATGTTGTCATTGATAAAAGGAATTCAAATGTGTAGTCATGCTGGCCTATTAACTGTACGGTGATCAATTTGCTGTGACCAGTTTAGTGGTTTTGTATGGGTGCTCCCGCCCACTGCCATGCTTTTTGTATGACATACCTCCATATTACTGATCAAATAATACGACGAGTGTTTTACAGTATTGCAATCAGTATATACAATAACCTACCTACAAAAAATTAGGATATAAATAAACTAAATTTAAAAAAAAAAAAACCCCCCGATTTAGCGTGTAACATTCCTATCATACCTAACAAACAACCTGATGACCTTGAAGACCTGAACCGATTTCCACCAAACATATAGCTAAGAAGTAAGAACACTCGACTGTTATACCTTTCAAACAAAAAAAGGCATTAAAATCGGATCATCCTTTTGGGAGCTAGGATACCATAGATATACCTACACATTTACACAGACACGTCCCCCTAATTGTTAAGCAGTGAGTGAACTGGTGATAATTAATTATAGCTAAGGAGGTCAGCTTCAAAACTAGATTACAATCGGTTAATGCGTTTAGGAGCTTCTTCACACAGACACGTCAATTTACAACAACAATCTGTTTTCGTCAGGGGTTAATAATGTCATTTGTTGAAAACCGTTGGTTGCTCTTTTTATGGAATACTTTCATCTTCGTACTACATTAATATACGCATAGATGTATGCCCTTGTGGCGATACTACTAGCGCCAAGATCCTGGGGGCTTGGGGCTTCCACTCGTATTCCCACACAACCAACAAAAACGATAATAATAATAATTATTATTAACGTATGTACTTACGTAATTATTCTAACGGCAATGTGTATAATGATCGTATTCTATACAATACCTAGACAAAGTATACAATTTATAAAAATTTCATACGTTACCAAGATTTTTAGGCACTCTAAATACATTACTCACACCTCCGTGGTGCAGTGGTTTGGAGCTTGGCCCTCGATTCTGTTGTTCGAGGGTTTGATTCCTACGTTAGAATAACAAAAATGTTGTTTGCATCTCTGGCAAGAAAGATGATCCATCTTTCCCACTGGGTTGAGAGAGAAAGAGAAATAGTGTTGAAATTATCTCCTGCGTGAATCACTAGACTCTAGACTCTAGAGGCCATTCCGTAAAATAAGTCCCGCGGCAATTATTGAAACTAATCTAGACATATTGGAAGTCAATACTTATCTATTTGTAGGAATAAAACGAAAAACGCCCAATTTGGTAGTTTAGATAATAATAATTTACCTTAAATAGTTTTTGATTTATTTATGTTATTTTTAAAGAGTCATTTGAGATTTAATTTCGTAATTAAAAATATCGGCTACTATCCTTTTTTGCTTTGGTGATCATGTAGGATAGATTTATGAAACATTCCGTCACGGGATGGGACGTCTTTCACGGCTAGGACTCTACCTATCTACTTACAGGTAGATACTTACTATCTACCTTTTTATCTTTTTACTATCTACACAATTTGTGTTATTACAAAAAACATATACGGTCGAATTGAGAAACCTCCTCCTTTTTTGGAAGTCGGTTAAAAATACCGTTACGAAACACGTTTACTTACATTAATTATATATCCAAGACTTATTTACTGACCTCGTAATTGATAGCGCACTTAAAAGTTATTGGAGATACCTACTCAAACAATTATATTATTATGAGTTATGTGATTATATCACAGAATGACCTACGCTAGACCTGTGATTGAATAACTATCGCACATACATATTACGGAGGTAATATATTATGTATAAACGATAGTTATTCAATCACGAATCACTGAGATGGCTATAACAAAGCTTGGCGTTTGTCTCTTTGCAGCATGGCTGGGATGCGCTTTATGCAAGTAAGTTTTTAAAGCCTTAACTTTTTTATTATTACACATTATACAGTGTTAAATATTTAAGGAAACTTTTATGGGAATAGTCGGCCGGTTAGTGCCCGAAAAATATATCCCACTCGACCGTGCGAGGTGATATTACTTTCTTATGTTTATAAGTTAGATCACGTAATACGGCGTATTTTTTAAGTAGGAACGATCCAGTCTACTTGGTATGTATTTCGATAAAATATGATTTAAAATCCTTTTTCCCTGATGCATTCGAACCTCGAGACGATAGGGGCGGGATGAAATTATAAAGTACGACCACTGGGTAGACGGAATTATTTATTTAACTAGCTGACCCTTGCCCACTTCGTTGAGCATAAAAAGAGTTTATGATGAAATTCAACTAAAAAAAACAACGCGGGAACCCGGAACCCGCAACGCGGAACCCGCAACGCGGAACCCGCAACGCGGGAACCCGGAACCCGCAACGCGGGAAACCCGGAACCCGCAACGCGGGAACCCGGAACCCGCAACGCGGGAACCCGGAACCCGCAACGCGGGAACCCGGAACCCCCAACGCCGGAACCCGAAACCCGCAACGCGGGAACCCGGAACCCGCAACGCGAAACCCGCAACACGGGAACCCGGAACCCGCAACGCGGAACCAGCAGCATGGGAACCCGAAACCCGCAACGCGGGAACCCGGAACCCGCAACGCGGGAACCCGGAACCCGCAACGCGGGAACCCGGAACCCGCAACGCGGGAACCCGGAACCCGCAACGCGGCAACCCGGAACCCGCAACGCGGAACCCGCAACGCGGAACCCGCAACAGGGAACCCGAAACCCGCAACGCGGAACCCGCAACGCGGAACCCGCAACAGGGAACCCGAAACCCGCAACGCGGAACCCGGAACGCGGAACCCGGAACGCCAAACCCGCAACGCGGGAACCCGGAACCCGCAACGCGGGAACCCGGAACCCGCAACGCGGAACCCGCAACGCGGAACCCGCAACGCGGAACCCGCAACGCGGAACCCGCAACGCGGAACCCGCAACGCGGAACCCGTAACGCGGAACCCGCAACAGGGAACCCGAAAACCCGCAACGTGGAACCCGGAACGCGGAACCCGGAACGCCGAACCCGCAACGCGGGAACCCGGAACCCGCAACGCGGGAAACCCGGAACCCGCAACGCGGGAACCCGGAACCCGCAACGCGGGAACCCGGAACCCGCAACGCGGGAACCCGGAACCCCCAACGCCGGAACCCGGAACCCGCAACTCGGGAACCCGGAACCCGCAACGCGGGAACCCGGAACCCGCAACGCGAAACCCGCAACATGGGAACCCGAAACCCGCAACGCGGAACCCGGAACGCAGAACCCGGAACGCGCAACACGGGAACCCGGAACCCGCAACGCGGAACCAGCAGCATGGGAACCCGAAACCCGCAACGTGGAACCCGCAACGCGGAATCCGGAACCCGCAACGCGGAACCCACAACGCGAAACCCTAACGCAGAACCCGCAACGTTCACGGAAACGCTGTCAAATGGAATAAATAGTATCCTATGTCCGTCTACTTGCTCTAAGCTACTTCCTCACCAATTTTCAGCCATATCGATAAAGCCGTTCTTGAGTTATCAATAATAATTAAACTAACACGACTTACTTTTATACATATAGATGTATAGATTACTCGTACTAACATAAGCTAACGCCCGGTGAATGCTCCCGTCACAGTCGGTCCAGCCGATTCCAGTGATCATTAGGACGATGACGATGATGATGATGAAAAGTAGCCTAAATTAATCCTTGTAACTTTAGCTATCTACCAGTGAAAGTCTCGTTAAAATCGGTCCAGCGGTTCCAGAGATTAGCCGGAGCAAAGAGACACGCTGACAGACAGACATTTTTTTAAATTGCATTTTCGTTTTCAGTACCTAGATATCGTTGCCAATGCCAAAAAAAAGAAGAAAATATCGTTTAAAATGTCATAATATGCATTTAGAAAAACGTTGCTTATTGAAAGTTACAAACTGACACTTCAATACGCATACAATAATAGATTTCTGAACGCATAGTTGTTACATCATTTGACAACAAATGTTTGACATTTGATGAACAAAATATGAGCATTTATTTATATGATTAATTATTCATTACACATCAAGTTTTCACTATTTTTAATATGTATTCTGCTATTCGGGAAGGAGACAAATCCAACGAATCAAAAACCATGAAAATTGGTTCAGCCGTTCTCGAGTTATAAGTGTTGTAACAAACACGACTTTCTTTTATATATATAGATTATTCATTACACATCAAGTTTTCACTATTTTTAATATGTATTCTGCTATTCGGGAAGGAGACAAATCCAACGAATCAAAAACCATGAAAATTGGTTCAGCCGTTCTCGAGTTATAAGTGTTGTAACAAACACGACTTTCTTTTATATATATATAGATATAGGTAAAGTATAAGTGTAATTATAGATTAATACACCATATTACATCATTAATGGGTATATATTTTAGATTAGTTAAGGCCTTTATACTATACTTTTAATAAATGATCTAAGGTTAAGGCCTTAAAATGTAGTTCTAGCATTGTTTACGTATTGGAAGGATTTCTAAAATACGGCCACAACCAACAAGAGTTCTAGAAAAAATTGACAAAATCAGCTGTTAGCGATGACGTTTTAAGTCATTTTTAATTTCCCGCACGGCGACAGCTGATTGTCAAATGTAAATTTTGTAAACATTGTTGATTAATGATTGCTCTTCTAATTTTATTAAACTTGATATCAACAAAGTTGCGTAATTTTATCTAATCAACAATTAAATCATTTAAACGTAGGTACCAACTGTGTAAATAAATACGTGAACTGAAGTTGTTAATTGTGACATGCTTATTGACATAATAAAGGTTAACTAATTGTATATTCTAGACCCAACATGAGCAACCAATACGATACAATCGTGGTGGGCATGGGGGCCGCTGGTGTGACGGCCGCCTCCACGCTCGCCAAGGCCGGCAAGAGAGTGCTCGGGCTGGAGGCCGACAACAGGATAGGCGGGAGAGTCAAGACCGTGCCGTTTGGAGACGGAGTGGTCGAAGTAGGCGCTGAGTGGTAACTATTTGGAATACATATTTGGATCATCTCAAACAAAATAGGTACTTATATACAGTATACTGCAATTACAGTTACCATCTGTTTGGATAAGTCTGGTCAGGTTAATTTGTTTACTAGAACTTTTTTGGTTTTAAGTTTAAATGGGATATGTATAATAAATATACCATAAGTAATATTGAATCAGACTATTCTTTATATTCTACTACTTTATCACTATTACAAAGTGGGTACCTTAATATTGACTAAAATGACAGGATTACATTGAACAGTCAGGTTTATTGCGTGGACTTTATATTTTGAACTCTAACTGTATTGAACTTTTAGGATCCATGGTACAGTAAACAGTAGAGTGTATGATGCTGCTGTCCAAAGCAATGTGTCAACATTGGAACAGAGTTTATCAAGTGAAGTGTTCAGGTCTGACGGATCATTCGGAAACCGAGATCTGTTTAATGAGCTGACCAAGTTTTGCATAGAAATAGTTGAGCAATCAAGTGACACCCCCGTACCACTTGGACAGTTTGTTACTGCAAGGTGAGTTATATGCTAAGCTCTTTTATCCTTACATATTATTGTAAAACAAAATCCTCCGCTGCGTATGTCTGTTTCTTTGTTCATAACATACTCAAAGGTACTGCGTCAATATTCATGATGTGATTCTGGAGAAGGTTTTGGACTTGGACTCTGTAGGTGGAGCTGCTACATGTGCATCAAGAAACTAAATTCTAAGACCATAATATGAAGTTTGACGGGACAGGTAGTATTTAGTATTACTATAAATTTTAACAACACAATTCAATCTGCAATTTTCTGTTGTGTTATATTTTATTTCAATTAAAACCATTAAAAAAAATATTACTGTAAACAACTAACTGTACAAGGTTCAAAGTTATATTTTTGTTAATGTACTATGTTTTATGTAGGTGGATTATAGATACAATATGTCTAATAGGTTAATGTAGTTTATATTATCTACTTTGTGATGTAGTTAAAAAAAAGTAATAGGTATTTAAATTAAAAAAAAAATTAAAGAACATATTTTGATACACATTACTCATTACTTATAGACTAATGGAATATTTGAAGAAGAATCATCCGGACGTGCTGAAAGACCAGGATTTTGTTAACGAGTTTCTGGAAACCATGAACCTCTTCATAAACAACCACGAGTCCTCCAACGACTGGAATGACGTCACAACTAGCACAACCTACGAGATTCTAGAAGGACATCTACATGCTAGCTGGCACAAACATGGATATAAGACTTTCTTTGAGATTTTACTGGTAAATTGATTCTTAAATATTATTAATCAGACTAATATTATAAAGGTCTTCACGCGTAAACGGCAAGACTAAAATTTGGTTGATGCAAGAAGTTAACTTTCTAGATTACCATTTAGGCTGCGTTTCCACTAGAGGTGTGATTTGCTATGTTTCGAGGAATGTGTTATTAAGAACCAATAGAGTCCCTTGTCAAGAGCCACGCTGACCGATGTGTGATAAATGAAGCGATTCTATTGGTATCTAAAAACACATTCCTCGCTACACAGTACATCATAGCTCTGGAGGATACGCATTAATATGCTTCTTTTATCCCGAAAAAGTTCAGTGTTCCCATGGGACGCTGTTTTTACACAGGCATATAGCTGATTGATTGATTTTATATAAATAAATACATAATATACTTAATTTAAACATTATTATTAAGTTTCGTAATGTTTGTATTTATACATAACTAGCTAACCCGTGCCCACTTTGTTGAGCATAGAAACCGTTTAAACCTACTTCCACGAACATTTCAAGACAAAAAAAATTGCCGAATCGGTTCGGCCGTTCTCGAGTTTTACCGAGACTAACGAACAGCAATTCATTTTTATATATAAGAATATAAGAAGATGTTTAATCATATTTCAGAATAAGTACAATAATGGTCCCGGTTTGTCTTCGCTGGACATCAAGTTGAACAAGGAGGTGACTCAGATAAAATGGCCTAAAGGATCAACAGGAGACGTGGAGGTGGTGTGCAGAGACGGAGAGACCTTCACTGCCAGCAACGTCATCGTCACCGTCTCTCTGGGAGTGCTTAAAGAGAGGTATGTTGTGCAATGGGTTTCCGAAATCATTTATTTAATCTCTAGCTGTGCCCGTGACTTTGTTCGCGTGGTTTTTGAGTCACTTAAACCGTTTATGCAGCGCACGCAATGAAACTCCCCAAATGTGAATAATTTGCAACATTTCTCACTGACGCTTCGCTCCTATTGGTCGCAGCGTAATGTTATATAGCCTAAAGCCTTCCTCTGAACCTGAAGCCGCCAATGTGGGAACACAAGTGAAAACAAAGTGAAGATCGTACGTTTCACTTGTACCCTCCGTACTGCGGTCACGTCATTCTAGTGAGAAAGTCAGGTCTGGGTCACCAATGTGGGAACACGTGGAAGCCCCAAAAGGCTTCGCCCTGACCGAGCATACCACCACGCTCGGTCGGAGATAACCATTTGAGTCTTATTGTATTACCACAAAGCAATACACAATACAAGCGCCTCCGGCCTGGAGAGGATCTTTTAAAAATCATTATCTATGAGTAGCTATCCTCAGAGGAAAGGGTTAATAATGTGCTGGATTTTTTATAATTTTTAATATTGTACCTCATTTAGAGGCGAAATCGTTGCTAAGCTCATCCATACTATATGATCTAAGAATGTAATGGATGGACATTCGGCATGAATTGGAATTTGACAGTTCTGTAATTTCAAACAGAGTGCTAGCTCCAAGATGATTTGAATGACAATGAGTAACACTAGCATAGTTCTTAAAATTAGGGAACTGTCTAATTACAATTCAATCCGTAATCGCCCTTATACGATTCACGCATAGGTAAGGACTTCTGACTCTAGTCGAACATGCATGTTCAGAAACTGATCGAGAAGGCTTTTGGAACCAAAAAGTATGACTAGCTTTCTGAAAAAGTACGGGTTTCAACTTGAATGTACGGTTTTTCCAAAAAATTTAAAATGCTATAGTCTACCCCTACTCTATAGGAACCTTTATTTATAGTTTGTATTAAAAAAATAAATAAGCATTATAATTTATAAGGTACGAAAAAAGTACAGTTCACACTGAGGTACGGCAGTGTACCATTTTTGTGTGATGAAAAGTACGGAAAACACTTCTGGCACGTTCTGGCAACGCTGTGTATGACAATCACAGATTAAGAATTAATTGAATATTAATGTGATTTCCACAGATACCCAACTCTGTTCTCGCCAATGTTACCACCCGATAAAATTATTGCCATAGACAAAATAGCATTTGGCGTTAATGGTAAAATCATACTGTCCTTCCCTTCTGAGTGGTGGACTAAATCCCACTTCTATTTACTATCATGGAGAAAGAAGGATATAAAAAAATTACATAAAGATAACAAATGGTTGGCCAAGATGGGGCCAACTGTGACTTTCCCTATGGGGGCTGGCAACACTCTGACCATTTGGACTTCGAATGATGTAACCAAGATGGTTAGTAACTAGTTACTAGCATGAGGCGTTGGTTTGGTAGCACGCACTGCACCTGCACAGAGGGTAAAAGTGTTGTGGGATAATTATCTATTGCCAAATGCTGTGTGTGGATATAGGTATACCCTGACCAGATATATAAAAAATGCCACCATGTTGCGGAAAATTTACAAAACTAAATTGAAATGTAATTAATGTTAAATCGCGAAGGATTTGACCAATAACATTCTAGCTTTATCGTAGTGTTGTTACAATAAAAATTGTACGTCCTCAGTGGTGGATTTTTATAATACTGGTCAGGCTTTAACTAGGGTGTGCCTGGTGACCTATAAGTCTATAACTGCCTGTAAACTGTGTTTGTCCGGTAGGTCGTTAGTTAGACACTTTATTTGCAGGTACTCGCAACTGTTCACGCCATCATTGCCACAAGAAAAAATCGAGATGATCCAAACTATTCCCATCGGTGTCATGGACAAGGTGATATTGAAATTCGAAAAGCCATGGTGGACGAGTATACCGTATACTTTCATGTTTTTCCTGTGGAAAGGCCAGGATAAGAAGAAAGTTAGCGATGAAGATTATTGGACGACGAGAATATTCGGCTGCAGCACCCCTATGGGATCAAAAAATGCCCTAACCTTGTGGACGAGCGGGGATGTTGGGAAATTGGTATGATTTGCATGTTGTATGTTTCTAATCTTGGCAGAGAATTAATTTCTCAAATTATATTACAAAAGCAGGGATTCTTGGGTGAAAACTAATTACATATATTTTGCATGACATTTTGTCGCATGTGATGATTTAAAATGTACAAAAATAGGTGTTGCTAGTAAAAAAATGTACATTAAGGCGTTGCATAACGCCAATTACCTTGAACGACTATTTGTATGTCGAGAAATGGCGACCGCGCCAATCGTAGCGTATAAAAAGTCGTTTAAAAAAATTGAAACAAAATTTTCAAAAACTAAATCGACCTTCCTCTGGGTTTGCTTGCTCAAAATACTAAAATAACTTTCAGACTCGCGTCACTAATATAAAAGGAGAAAAAAGGTTACAACTTAAAAAGGGTGAACTTTGCATTTTATTTTAAGCTATATAAAAACAAAAATATCAATTTATTAACCGACAATCCTCTAATAAATATAATGAAGATTTAATTTTTTATTTTTAAAAAGACCAGTAGGTAATAGGTATTCAGAAAAAAAGTTTCAAAGTACTCCAATTGTCATGACGCTTAAGAAACATTGAACTAATTAAACTTATTATTTATTAAAACTTTTTAGGTTGAAACTCTTCCTGAAGATGTTGTAATGAAGAAGACGGTGGATCTTCTCAGAAAATTCATGGGTGCCAACTTTACGATACCGGAACCGACCGGAATAGTTAGGTGAGTGAAAATCATTATAAAAATTAATTAACATCTCTTAGAAATTAATATATCAGTTGTAAATATTACTCTGTATAGTATGGCGAATAATTAAAACCTGCACAGATGATGTTACCTTTATTTAATGCATTACTACGAAAATTCAATTAAGAATTGTGATTTCCCGCCATGTTCTATAAATTCCTGGCCAAGCTATAATATTTATTTATTTATTTAACCATTTTTGTGCACATAAATGACAAAAAGATAACATAAAAAGAAATACGACACAAAAGGACTACTTATCTCTAAAATAAATTTCTTCCAGCAGTCCTACAGAGAGAAATTACATGAGAGATATCAGGCAGGGCGTGCACAATTGCAGATATAATACATAATAATAAACGTGATACTGCTTTACATACATAATACATATACTTACATAAATACTATGATATAATAAATAATAAAATTATTTACATAAATACTATAATATAATAAATAATAATAACAATATACATACATAAATATAATTTAATAATCATATTAGGATTCACTGTTAAGATAGTGTTCTTTTACGCGTTTTTTAAAGACAGTGATGGTAGGACTGTCACGAATGGTGTGGGGAAGGGAATTCCATAATCTGACAGCATGAACAGTAAAGGAATAGGAGAAAAAGTTGGAGCGATGGGAAGGTAGAGTGAGATTCGTCCTGACACTAGTCCTACAAGGGATGTCAGGGGGTCGTGAGAAGTTAAAACGATCTGTAAGGTAAGAGGGAGACATAGGATTATACAGTATAACTATAAATAACTATCCTTACGTCTTCTCTTCTCTCTCTCTCTTATATAAACATGAATTGCCGCTCGTTAGTCTCGCTAAAGCTCGAGAACGGCTGAACCGATTCGGCTATTATTAGTCGTGAAATATTCGTGGCAGTCCAGGGAATGGTAGACGGTTTGTATGCTCAACAAAGTGGGCACGGGTAGTATTATTATAAAACAAAGTCTGTTTGTCTATTCGCGATAAACTCAAAGAATAATTTAATTTTTGTTTTCACCAAAGGATAGAGTGGTTGTCGAGGAAGTTTAAGGCTGCGTTTCCACTGACGCGGGGTGGACAGGAGCTTGCGGTGCCCGAATTGACCAATCACTATGCTCGAAATCTCCGCTCCGAAACAGCACGAGCATAGTGATTGGTCAATTCGGGCATCGCTAAGCTCCTCTCCACCCCGCTCCGCGTCAGTGGAAACGCAGCCTTAGTGTATTCATTGGTGACACTACTGTCAGGGCGCCACGGTAGTTCGCCGAAACAGCATGTCTTTTTATAATTAAATAATAGATAAATCATATTTCACAGATCGACATGGTACTCAAACCCGTTCACAAGAGGCAGTTACTCCTATGACAACCTCGTGATGCCCCAGCACCCGAACGCCAGGTCTATTCTCAGGGAACCCCTGCCGGATGCTGCCGGAACCCCCAAGGTGCTGTTCGCTGGGGAGGCCACGGACTTCACTCACTTCTCCACAGTCCACGGGGCCAGTGACTCCGGATATAGAGAGGCGATAAGACTGTTACCTGCCAGCAAAATATAAATATTATTATGAATATTACATTGTATAAAAAATCTGAATTAAGAACCTCCCCCTTTTTTGGAAGTTGGTTAAAAACAGGTAGAGTGGTCTAAACACATAAGAAGTGAATATTAAGCGTAATTAGATACCTAATCAGATATTATTTAAAAAATCAGTTACCGTTACGTCAAAGATGGCGGCTGGGGTATTTTAAGCGACACTAGCGCCACCGTAATATGTTGTGGAAATTAAAAAAATATTTACAGTTTACACAGTGGGTAAACAAATGAAGTTTTGTCCTTGTCTGTCAACTGATTTTCCTAACGTTAGACAAGGAGAAAACATTGTGCTTGCTTCTAGAGAGTAAAAATATTTTTATTAATAAGGTGCTAACTATTTTTGTAATTACCTAGTTAATGAGCTATTAATATATTAAAATATACTAAAAAATAGACCACTTTGCCTTTACTTTCACATTTTTGATGTTAATAATATTTTTTGAAGGCTATGTATGGATAATGTTTAAATTATTTGACTGCCAAAAATATATCGTGTAATATAATATTAAATTATTAAATTAATATAATATTTTAGGTATATAAATTAAAATATATTACCTTTTTTTTTCGCCGAGAAAAAATATATTACCTAAGTGCCATTTTTATATTAAACGTTGTACCTACTACTTAAACAAGTTTTTTAGTTATAACATTTAGTCCCGATTTTACCAACGCATATTAGTGTTACCGGCATGTTAAATTACCATGCCTTCTCATTTATTAATAGGAATTACGAGAGGAACAACATGTTAGCGAAGGTTTAACTTTAACATTGCTCTGAATCTCCTAGTCCGGAGAAAATTCTTATATGAACCTTATTCCACGGGTTTAAGAGGAAACCACACGGACGAGAGAATCGAAAAATAGGCATTTGAAAATTTTGTTGCCGTCTCGCCGCTCGCCTTGATCACGTGGTTCACGCTATCGATATGTGAGTGTGATCGTCTATGTGTGAGTGACGCCCCGCGCGCCGCCCGCGCCGCGCCTGTCGCTACTTAAATTAAAATGGACTATATTTTATGATTATGACAAGAAATGGAATCTTTGTTAGACACTTTTTAGTTTTTACCTCGACTAGGTACCTAGTACCAGAAGTGGTCGATGCTCGTATACAATAACTAGTGTAGTCTATGTTAAGTTTCATAATAGTGTGATGTTAATTCTACTTATTATGATTAAAGTACGTGGCTCATTCGATCCGAAATTATGTCTAGATCATTGTGCTATTCGGCTCATAATTAAATTAGCCCATAAAAAAATCTAAAAGTTATAAACAATCAAACACCTCCAAAAAAAATTGGTTTGTAGGCTATTGTTCGATAACTATTATTTACGAAATTTTAAAAAAAGATCCTGAAAGAGGAGGAAATTTACTAAAAACAGGTTTCATTCCCGGAATTGTACCTCCATTATTTATAATTTTTATTTAACGCTGAAAATTTTGTTTGCGCAGACGGCCTCTAAAGCGTCTTACTTATAATTAAACGAAAAATATAAAAATAGATATAGTATAAGCTAAATACTCAAAAGAATTGATTTCTGTCGGATTTTTTTATATAAACATTATATTTCAATAAATAATAAGACAAATGTTTATTATAAAAATATTTAAATGTCCGTATATCTGTAGTATAAGTAACTACAAACCAAGCACTATTATTGAAGATGTTAATTGTTTATAACCTTTGGATTTTTTTTAGGCAAATTTAATTATTGGTCATTATGATCTAAATATCATCGGATCGAATGAGCTAACCACATAGGGAATTTTAATCGCAGTAGCAGAATGAACAACATTTTAAACTTACCTATAGAAGTTTAAAATGTTCTATAAGTTTAAAATGTTGTTCATTCTACATACTAAGTCGTCTAGTCTATACTAGATTATCACGAAAGGATATGGATCATGCTCCATAGAAGTCTAGGCCATAAATTCAGTAGCCAGCCAACAAAAACAAATGCCATGCTCACACACAGCTTATGACCGTGTTAAATTGTTTAGCGCTAGCGCCAAATTACTTTTACATAGGTATAGATTACCTACCTACATTTGTTAGTTTTTGAACTTAGGGTACATTTGTTTACAATTTTAGTTATTAGCTTAATAAATGTTTATTCTTTGCTTTCCAGGTTTTTTACAGGTATACAATTGGATGGAAGTATAAATATGGATTCTCAAAAAATCTCAAAATGATGTAAAGTTGTAACTAGCACTTGTTGTTAAACCCTAGTGGTTTTTGTGCGTTATTATTAAATCGTAGATTGCTTTTTTATATATATTTTTTTAAATGTGCTCTTTGAGTATCTGTATTGTCGCCGATAGATTCGCATTACCACGGCCTTATAACTATAGTGATAGGGTCTAAAACTGGAGTGGATCTGTCGGCGATTGTACTTACCTAAGTATGATTGTATTTTATCAATATCATTCTAATACAATAATAAGGTGACCTACGTTCGACCTCTGGGAGAAATATATATCAGGCTGGAATACCTTATTCAATTACTTTTCACTAAGATGAGACCGGCGATTCTCGTGGTGACATTCGCAGCCTGGCTCGGCTATGGTGCAAGCAAGTAAGTTTTTAATATCCCTTAGGTCTTTACCATAGTTACATTAACTGAAATTCGCGTGGTTTTTGAGTGACTAAGGCCGTGTTTCACCAAGCAATTTTAAAGTTATTGCCATGTTAAATATCATGTTATCCCTCTTGTATTTTCTGTCAATGAATGAGATGGTATGGTATTTTAACAAGCGTTAACTTTAACATTGCTTGGTGAAACGCGGCCTTAAGCCGTTTAAATGCAACATTTCTCACTGACGCTTCGCTCCTATTGGTCGCAGCGTAATGTGTAATGTAGTCTAAAGCCTTCCTCTATAAATAGACTGTCCAACAAAAATATAATTTTTCAAGTTTCTGTTCCTGAGATTAGCGCGTTTAAACAAACAAACTCTTCTGCTTTATAATTTTAGTATGATTAAAGCAGATTATTATATTGACTACTACAAGGTGAGAAAAATCGGTCCCTGATTTAGGATGCTATCACTAAAACTTACGAAATTCGAAATCAAAATGTATGGGATTGTGTTGAATGGGACATGCGAGTAATTTGCTAGTCATTCAGCGAACCTCAAATTGCATACATATATTTGTTTCAGAACTTCCTAAGTGATAACAGCGATGCATAAATTATAGCCACGGTGTAACAAACCCCAGCGTCCCCAGCATGGTTATCTGAAGTAGACTAAGGTCAAAATAAATATTAGTACACTCCGTCCCGATTAAATGTAATCTAAAGATAGATTAATAACACCCAGTGGCGTAGCGTGCCTTGGCGGGGCCCCGTATAAAAATTTGTTTGGGGCCCCATATGAAGGTTAAATGTTTCTCACAAATGAACAAAGAAATGTTTTCATAAAATTACAATAAATATTGATTTGTCATTATTATCTGCAGCTTTTTCCAAAATTTTTACAAATAATTAAAATAAAACATACTTACGCCCTTGCCAACGGGGGCCCCATATAATGATGAACGTTCACTAGTTTTGATTTTTTACGTTTCATATAGTCCATATGAAATAAAAAAAGTGTGTGTAAAAATTATTTCGATATGTCGCTTAGTTCCTGAGATGAACTTTAAAGGGTGCGAGTGACGGTCGGCCGGCGCTCGGTATGGTGACGTCACGGGTCATACGCTCACGCAGTACGTTGCGCGCTCCAGTACGGTGTACTACGAAATAACGCTAATATTATTCGAAATGTCGAATTCAATCTGGATTCAAATCGATTGTCAAAGAAAATCATATTCTGTTGTGCCAAAATGTGTTTCGTACTACCACTAAAGCACCGGAAAAGTTTTTTTTTGGTTTCAATGGATATTAAAATTACGTATTTTAAATGGCAATTAAAAAACGAAATGGCTAAAAGCTATCTAATTTAGGAAACAGACAAAATATTATATCATAAACTGTAATTAGTTTTCTTTTTTCGTGATATCGCACTTAAGTATAAAAAAAAATACATTTTTTTTTAATAAGTGCGTTATCACGAAAAAGTTTTTGTACACCTGTCCGAAGAAAATTCATAATGACAATAGGTAGCAAACTAATATATTAATCTATCATTGTCTATGTATTTCATTACGAGTAGATATAATTTAAGATGCGTGTGATTAAAAAATATATAGATATAATATATTTAAATACATAAAATGCTTTGGGAAATAGGAGTTGCACCGCGGCTGTGAGGTAAGAGGTTACATTGGGTAGGTACCCAATGTAACCTCACCAATGGGTACCTTGTTACTTTGTAAGCATCCATAATGAGTTATCATATCACATACTATTTTCGAAATAGTTGTTATAAGTAGCAAAAATTATGCTTACTTAATTTTTCATTTTTATTCCTCGCATTTCGGCAGCAACAAAATCACTATTTTTTGCACAATAGAAGGCAAGCATTAGTCCATCTATTTTGGGTAAATTATCCTATTGCCCTTTTTCATATCCTTCACCCATGTTGAAATGAAATAAAACAACAATTTACTGAGAAGCGTTAACTTATGTCTCCGGTGGTATACACGCGCAGCGCGGGCGGCAGGAGCTGTACGACTCGTGACGTCACTGCGCCAACGCGCGACGATTTTAAATTACCGAGATTTTTAAATGTCTATAAAATGTAAACTAATTGATATTTTTTCATGAAACAAAAACCCCTTCCCTTATCCCTAAGGGATAATTATTACAGCTTTTTATTTCAACCTGGGCCTGATAGGATACAGATTGCGAGCTTTCGCTACTTTTCCCAGTGACAAAGCTAACTTCGTCAGCCATTATGGCTACTAGGAGCGTTGTTTTCAAGTACCTATGGTATATAAATCGTAGCTAATTTCGCCGAGTAGTGACGCCGCACTCAGCACACATAAAAGTACGCCAATCGGAAAATTATTAACACTAATATTGTAAACAACTCTAGATCTATCGAGAAGTATGACACGATTGTGGTGGGCATGGGGGCCGCTGGTGTGACGGCCGCGTCCACACTCGCCAAGGCCGGCAAGAGAGTGCTCGCGCTGGAGGCCGATGGCAGGATAGGCGGGAGAGTCAAGACCGTGCCGTTTGGAGAGGGTGTTGTTGAAGTCGGCGCTGAATGGTACGAGTACTCGTAATAATAATGCCTCCTACACTTTGGGTGATAGTGGCCCGGTTTCATTGAAACCAGCTGTGAAGATTTTTATAGTCAAGCCCAAGTAAGTGCGTAACACACAAAGGCCTTCTCTTCTTCTTACGGTCTCCCAGCCTTGTGGGACGAATAATCGACACGACGACCGCATGTAAAACATGCCCATCCGATGCATGAATCGTCTTTCGCATCAGACAATCAGGTGATCAGCCAGTATTATCCGAACCAAATATGAAACCTATTTTTAGTTGTTCCAACGCGGGACAAACGATCACCACCATTACACCATATTCAGTGTTCACCATTTTGGCTCTGGCTAGATTCATTTTTATCCCTGGCTTGTGCCTCACGTAACAGTGTGATCATGGAAGTAGTAACCTTGGAAGTAGTCAGGAGAGCTAAAATCAATTCAGTATTTAAGCTTGAAAGAAATGGCCAGGCCATGTCCATTTTTGTCCTTTTGGACATGGATGTCCCGATGTGTGTGGAGTGGAATACAACTGGAGTACAATTTTACTCATGAATAGGCCGAGGTTGCGCACAAATCCTTGGCTTATTCATGAGTAAGAAGCACAAAACAAGGAGAATCGAAGTGCGTGCCATTTGCCAATATCGTATTGGACTTGCATTGGCCCACTCCCCGAGTAGTCTTCAGTCCAAGGTGCTTGCTTAAATATTTTTGTCTTTCAGGATGCACGGTACAGTAAACAGCAGGGTATATGACGCAGCAGCGCAGAACAATGTGACTACTAAGGAGCAGAACTTGGCTAGCCAAGTGTTTAGGTCGGATGGAACCTTCGTTGATCGGAACCTTTTCAACGAATTGATCAAGTTCAGTATAGAGATTGTTGAAAATTCCACGGGCGATCCGAAACCACTTGGACACTATATAACTGCAAAGTAAGTAGTTACGTTAAGTATTCCTACGTTTAAAATTTTGGAATAACCTTTTGCCGATTGCATTATTCAAAACGGGAAATTCAAGCAGATATAATTTTAAACCTGTTGAAAATCATCGCAGTCCGCAGATTCATGTCTGGAAATTTGGGCTAGTTAGTACTTATATCCAGATTACTCGAGAAGTAAGGTGAGGCAGTTGTGCTTCACGAAGTAACACGAAATTAGAGAAGAATGACACAAGGTGGAGCGAAGTGCGTGCCGACTATATCGTATTCGGTTGATTTCGGCCAAGCTTGCGAGTAATGGAGGTAGCTTCAAATCATGAAGGTCGTTAAATTACCCAATTTAATGTTTGAATGTTAGCTTTCAAAAAAATATTATATTATTCTACTTAATAGTAAAATTAGGTCATGCTCATGCCTTATCGATTGTTTACTTAATGCTTAGGCTAATAGGTTGAAGGATAGATATAGGTAGTACTCGTAAGTGCAGACGACCTGGGGGCTGATTCAAGATGCCAAAACGACTCTCGCTTTCGAAGTACGCTAATGAAAAATGTATGGAATTTTACGTAACTTAGCGATGGCATCATGAAAGCCCCCTGATACTATTTTTTTAAAACCCGGTACCGATCCATTTTAAAATATTACTTGTAATAGTTATATAACTTGTAAATTTAGCAATATAAAAAGGCTTATTTAATTTTATTTGTAGGTAGTAAGTAGACACTAGATACCTACACAATTATAGGTACTAAGAATTTCCAAGTAGGTGAAGTAGGTAAGGATTATGTTTCGGATATTTCTAGAATTATGGACTACTTGGAGAAGAATCATCCAGATGTCCTGAAGGACCAGGACTATGTTAATGAGGTGTTGGAGATATTAAACCTCTTCATGAACAATCACGAGTCATCTAATGATTGGAACGATGTTTCAACACATACATCCTACGAGTTCCTCGAGGGACACTTGCACACTAGTTGGCACAAACATGGATATAAGACGTTCTTTGACATCCTATTGGTAAGTCCATGCTAATGATTTGCATATTGATCTAGTAACTAGGTACTATGACTTTATAGTCATAGTACCTAGTTACTAGATCAATAT
Organism: Celastrina argiolus; assembly: GCA_905187575.2. Lineage (NCBI taxonomy): Eukaryota > Metazoa > Arthropoda > Insecta > Lepidoptera > Lycaenidae > Celastrina > Celastrina argiolus. The sequence continues at coordinate 3,620,236 of LR994597.1, forward strand.
GGTTTATTGGTACCTATTGGTTTTATATCAGACTAATACGATGAATCCAAAAGGAAAGATTATGATTTTGGCAGCATGAACTATGTATGTTTGTTGCGTCGAAGTGCCTAATCTATTTAGTCATCAGATTTAGAAATTCTTATATGAATAATGAATAGCACGGTTAAAATCTATCAACCCGGGGGAGTAAGGATATAGTTTTTTTTAAAGAAAATAGGGGTTATATTTTGTTGTAGAACACGTACAATAACGGTCCCGGTTTGCCTTCGTTGGATATCAAGTTGAACAAGGAGGTGACGCAGGTCAAATGGCCCCAGGAGTCAACAGGAGACGTGGAGGTGGTGTGCAGAGACGGAGAGAGGTTCACAGCCGACAACGTCATCGTCACCGTCTCTCTGGGAGTGCTTAAAGAGAGGTAGGGTACAGAACCGAGAAGGAAAATTGCAAAGAAGTATCTCAACGGATTCAAGCAATTTTAAACCAAAAATTTCAGGTACACAGAACTTTTTGAACCACCATTGCCACAAGATAAGATAGATATGATCAAAATCATGTCCATCGGAGTAATGGACAAAATTATACTGAAGTTCGACGACCCGTGGTGGAAAGTTATGCCATATGGCTTCATGTTTTTCCTATGGAAGGGAGAGGACAAAAAAGCAGTTGGCAAGGAAGATTACTGGACAACCAGAATATTTGGAGCTAGTACGCCAATGGCGTCGGACCAAGCTCTAACATTGTGGACTAGTGGAGAAGTAGCAAAATTGGTATGTATCTAGTATCGAACATATAAGATATCAAATGTTTAATAGCTCCGTTATACACACTTCAACATGTGGTCACTTCATTGATGTTGTAATATTTTGAGGATTACTTGCATTTGCACTAGTGCAAAGGAAAATGTTTATAAATTGGTCGAGCAGAAATTTTTCCTCATTTCTTCATTTCGCAGAAATATTATATCGAAACAAATCTATAAAATAACTAGACTATAATAAACAAAACAATCTTGTACAGGTGGAAGCACTTCCAGAAGACGTTGTTAGAACTAAAACTGTTGCACTTCTTAAAAAGTTTGTGGGAGCCAACTTCACTGTACCCGAACCAGCTGGAATGATACGGTAAGCAAAAAGAGGGAGTACGGGTGGAGAGGAAAAATGAGCCTGCAACTACCCCGCAACCGCACGATGCGGACCCGAGTAACGCCTTCCCTGGTAGGAGGAGAGGAGCAGGACGTCTCAGGAGTGAAAAACATCTTCTGTTTTTCACCTTAATCGTCGAACAGTTGAAGTTTCGCTAAAACATAAATGGAAATTTAAAGAATTCTCTTAATTTCCAGGTCAACCTGGTTCTTAAATCCTTACACGAGAGGAAGCTACACCTTCGATAATATAGAGATGCTTCAACATCCGAACGCCAGGAAAATCCTCGGTAAACCCCTGCTGGATTCAACCGGGATCCCCAAGGTGCTGTTCGCTGGGGAGGCGACGGACCTCACTCACTACTCAACGGTGCATGGCGCAAGTGACTCCGGATACAGGGAAGCCTCGAGGCTGTTGCCGTAGAAAGATGGTATCCTAAAACAGGATAAAGTCGAATGATACAACCTGTATCTGTAAAAGAAAATTCAATAATATAATTTTAAATAAATAATAAAAACTATAATTAACATAATTATAAAATTCTTTTAAGTATATAATTTTAGAAAAACCCATCCTTATATCGACGTAGAACTCATTTAATTAGTAACCCTCGTAAAGTGTATGTATAAAAATACGGAGCCTATGTATATTATACTTGTGGAACACTTATTCTAGCTTGCATTTGTAAACTTTTAGGCGTTTCGTAATAATCATGAACAAAGGTACAGTCGGCTGCACTAACATGGATACATCTACAAATTTGCAAAAATATGTCTACGTTAGTTTTTCAAAAATATCGTCATCTTATTGCATTCAATGCGATGTAACCAGCAAAGTGTTGCAAATTTATGAATACATTATTTTCATAATGAAGTAAACAGCAGTATTTCAGTGAATAGTATACACACTTAAATTCATAATTATGAATACGCAACAAATTTCAATAATATGTAAACATTGTTTACTTCATTACAATGTAAACATTAATTGTATCAATAATATGGATACACTTATAAAAATTTTGCATTTTTCACTTTTCTGCAAATATGTTTTAAATGCCACAAAAATGTAATCGGGGTATGTTCCAATAAGATGTATACATTCATTTTTTCTTTTTCTTTTCGCACAGCCGTAACTACAAATGGTAGAAACATGAAATTTGGACTATTGAATTAGTAAAAAATCCCTTTTTGTACCTCCAACAAAAACAGAGGGATTTTTCGAGTCTGTCTGTATGTATGTCTGTCATCGTAGCTCCCAAACGGATGAACCGATTTTGATCATGTTAAAACACTAAAGCTATGATTCAACAAAATAAATTTGCTTACTGCTGAACAATTCGAGTGTTACTTAAAAATAGTTTTACTTTTATGACTAGAAAAAACACAAAAAGAAAAGAATTATGAAATTTATTACAGTCGATCAGATATTTTACCTAAACATATATTTCAGAAACTATTTTTGTTAGGTTTTTACTTCTACCCTCAAACTATATCTATGATATTTTAATATTATATTAATTTTGTTTATCACACAAAATGTTAGCTTGCGTGTCTGCAAACTAAACTTACACTATGATATAAGTTTGACGTTTATTTATGTATATTTGTCTGTTAGCTTGTGGCATCGTAACTACTAAATGGATGGACCGATTTTGATATACTTTTTTTTTTTATTCAAAGCTGACGAGATCGGCAATAATTCGTCTTCAGTTCATTCACTGTTTGACTATTCAGGGGCTAGTTAAAAAAATAATTTTGCTTTTCTGACTAAAAAAAAACAAGAAAGACAAGAATTATCCAATTTATTGCAGTAGATCAGAAATTTTACGCGAACATAATATTTTATTTCAGAGACTGTTTTTATCAGGTTTTTACTTCTACCCTCAAACTATACATAATATGATGATAACGAAACCAGAAATATTTAGTCACGAGTTTGTACAACAGAGTTAATTTACAGTTATCGTTTGCACTTCTCAATATTCATTATTCAGTAATTATTTTTTTTTGGTTTGTTTCTTGTTGTTAAGCTTAGGTAATCCAAATGGAGTCATTTAAAACTACAATTTTTATTATTTTAAAATATGGGATGTTTTTCATGATGCCCGTGTTAGTCTATATTATTTATATTTACAATATTACTACTAAAGAACGATATTAACATTGTTTAGTTTTGATCATATTATAGTTTGAGGGTAGACTATAAAAACCGATGAAAGTAGTCTTTGAAATATATACGTTCGCGTGTATCAGAGTTATACCTATTACACTAAAGAATATAATTGATAATCTAATGTATGTGTGATTTTTAAATAACCGTCAATAATAATACCCGTCAACATATCACCACTATTGTTTATAGAATTCATTATTGTATATATTGCAATGTAATGAAATTTTGACCAGCCTTTTCTGAAACACAAAATTAACGTTTACATTATAATGAAATAAACAATGTTTACATGCTACTGAAATTTGTCGCGTGTTCATAATTATGAATTTAAGTGTGTATACTATTCACTGAAATAGTGCTGTTTACTTCATTATGAAAATAATGTATTCATAATTTTGAAACACTTTGCTGGTTACATCGCTTTGAATGCAATTAGGTGACGATATTTTTGAAAATTAAACGTAGACATATTTTTGCAAATTTGTAGATGTATCCATGTTAGTGCAGCCGACTGTACAATGACAAAATAAATAAATAATAAATGTTTTAATACACTGCACACTTTTTGATAATCTACTTACCTGGTATTTTGGATATTAAAAATAAATAAACACTTATAAAAATAAAATACACAAATGGTCCTAAACAGCTCTTATTGGGTCTGTATTTTATCTCTCCACAATAATAATAAAAATGACCTGTGTCTGACCTCTGGCAGAAATATATATGGCTGGGATACCTAACGTGTTGTTTGATTACTATACAATAATATGAAGAGATCAGTGCTTCTAGTGGTGACATTTGCAGCATGGTTTGGCTGTGTTACAAGCAAGTAAGTACTTAATATTTATATATACGTCTTGTGTCACAATTTAATTTATATGTTACAAACTAAAACTTTTTGCAAAAGCTTTAGCAAAATCACTAACGGAAGGACCGTACTGATACTTAATTTAATGATTCTCAACTATGAATTCTAGACCTACCGAGAAGTATGACACCATCGTTGTGGGTCTAGGTTCCTCCGGTGTGACGGCCGCGTCCACGCTCGCCAAGGCCGGCAAGAGAGTGCTCGGGCTGGAGGCTGACAACAGGATAGGCGGGAGAGTCAAGACCGTGCCGTTTGGTGACGGAGTGGTCGAAGTAGGCGCTGAGTGGTTAGTAAATTCCATTATACTATTTACTAAACGTCTTTGTGAAATAAGGTCGTAACTATAAACAACGCTTTGTATTTCAGGATCCACGGCACAGTGAACAGTAGGGTATATGATGCTGCTGTGCAGAACAATGTGACTACATTGGAACAGCAAGTAGAAGGTCAAGTTTTTAGGTCAGATGGATCATTCGTTGACCGGGAGCTGTTCAATGAATTAATAGAGTACGGTAATGAGGTCGCCGACAACACAGCCGGCGAACCCAAACCACTTGGACAATATATTACTGCAAAGTACGTACATTTTTTTTTTAATAATTTTATAAAAGAAAGAGCCTGTTTTACCTTTTCTCGGGGATTCTTAAGAAATTATCTATCTAATCAGACAGAACTAAATACCTGAAAAGATACCGAATCCCAGCAAATTTGTTACAAGGCCAAGAACCTATAGCATCTAAAGAGTTAAGGTCATGCGCAGACCTTATCAATTGTTTACTTTCGTTAATCTGTAATTGGGAATTACATTATGTAATGTTTATTATATTTCTAGACTTATGGAATACTTGGAGAAGAATCATCCAGATGTTTTGAAGGATCAGGATTATGTTGATGGGGTTTTGGAGGTTTTAAACCTATCTTTGAGCGCCCTCGAGGCCGCTAATGACTGGAATGACGTTTCAACACAGTCGTTATACGAAGATCTCGGCGGAAGTTTGCACTATAGCTGGCATAAACATGGATATAAGACCTTCTTTGAGATCTTATTAGTAAGTCCAGGATAATAATATGCTAATTGAATCAGGTGTTACTTTGCGGAATTTAATATAAAATTGAATTAGAAATCCCAAATTTTTTTAAGTTTTTCGAGCAATAGCTACATAATATAATATATTTCAATTTTATATACTAATATGTTGCTTGATTACTGAAATTTAATATACCTAATTAAAGTTACAAAATAATTTTTTTATAGAACAAATACAATAATGGTCCAGGTTTGACTTCACTTGATATCAAGTTGAACAAAGAGGTAACGCAGATCAAATGGCCTCAGGAGTCAACAGGAGACGTGGAGGTGGTGTGCAGAGACGGAGAGAGGTTCATAGCCGACAACGTTATCGTCACCGTATCTCTGGGTGTGCTTAAAGAGAGGTAGGCTTACATTAGTGTCTGTATTAGTCAAAATTCAAATGAGTCTGAGAAGAAAATAAAAATGTTGACCAAAAATTTCAGATACTCGGACCTTTTCCAACCAGCATTACCTCAGGGGAAACTCGAGTCGATTAAAGTCATGTCAATGGGACTACTTGATAAAATTATATTCAAGTTTGATGAACCGTGGTGGAAAGCGATGCCGTATGAGTCTGTGTATTTCTTATGGAAGGGCGAGGACAAAAATAAAGTCAGTAAGGAGGATTACTGGACAACAAAAATAATTGGAGCCAGCATTCCAATGGGGTCGGAGCACGCTTTAACATTATGGATGAGCGGGGAAAATGCAAAACTGGTATGTATTTATTAGAGATGTGAAATAGACTAAAATCGATTAATCAATATAATCGATTTCTCTCATTCCACACAGGTTTCAAGTATTTATGTTTAACTATTTTAGATGGAAACAATTCCAGAAGACGTTGTCAGAAATAAATCTCTTGGAGTTCTGAGGCAATTTATGGGAGCCAACTTCACTATTCCAGAACCAACTGGAATGATAAGGTAATAAGAGCTTAATAACGAAATAAAAAGTAAAAATTGAGAATTTGATGGCTTTAAAACCTATTGCCTAATATAAATTCTCTCAATTTGTAGATCAACATGGCACTCAAATCCTTACACAAGAGGAAGCTACACCTTCGATAATGTAGGGTTTCCTCAACACCCGAACGCCAGAAATATCCTCGGTGAACCCTTGGTGGATTCTGCTGGCAATCCCAAGGTGCTATTCGCTGGAGAGGCTACCAATCCTACTCATTATGGAACAGTACATGGCGCTAGTGAGACTGGACGTCGGGAGGCTATGAGGCTGTTATCATCATAAATTTAATTTTCGCACAATATTATAAAAACAATCCTCATTATACAATTAGGAAAGAATACAAAAACATAATGTTATAGTTTGTTAAACTCATTGATTTACTACATTTTAGAACTTAACTCATTAAATTATACTGAACCCAACTTTCAACCTTGTGGAACTCCTTTTTGCCTTTAGTTATGTAACAACACCTGTTATCCAACAGTACTGAGTACCGATTAATACATTTTAGTAGTTATTATGAAAACCCATATTTTAGATAAAGCGTGATGTCACTACTTATAACTAACAATAAAATTAATTAACTAAAAGAAGTCAAACCGTATCAAACGCATGACCGAGTTCTTATGACCATTTTAATGTAAAGGGACAGATCAATTTATTATGATAGGCTAATACCGATTCATTTAATCACATACAATATTATGTAGGTTCAGTAAAAGCACGTTTCTAACTTTCTTTCTGGCATCGTCGTTTTCATACATCGTAATCGTCTGATGTTTTTTTAGAAAATTAGGACCTCGAGCCTTGACAATAATTGTTTTATTAGCAAGGTATTGTACACCAAGGAAACAAACTTCTGGGCCTAAGAATGAACTAGCGAAACGCGCGATTATAGACTTGCATTTTAAACTTTTTGGGCGTTTCGTATTTATAACATTACGTAAGTAAGATAACCTATCTGATTTTAATTAACTATTAAAAAAACAAGTATTTATATAAATTACCCTAAATAGCTATAATTCTGTGTGTGTTTATCAATGTAGGTATAATAATAAAAATTACCTGTGTTTGACCTCTGTTAGAAATATATTATACGGCTGGGATACCTACCGTGCTGTTTTATTGGCGTGCAATAATAGTGGTGACATTTGCAGCATGGCTTGGGTGTGTTACATGCAAGTAAGTACTTAGTACTGAAATAATATCACATTTCGTGTTTCAAATGATTACTCAACTCATTGTTTGCAAAACTCATGCTTTAACAAAATAACTAGTGGATGTACCGTACTAATACTTAATTTAACGGCTAACATTGGCGCAAGTGAGACGGGACGCCGGGAAGCCTGATACCAAGATGGAGGATGGAACATATTGGAGCAAACTGGAAGACAAAGGTCGACCATTACAGTCAGGCGATATTTGGATCGTGATACAGGATTACCGCAATATAGCAGTGAAGCGTTGAGACTAATTCCACATGGAAAACAAAATTATCATAAATAAGATAAAAATATAGTGAGCGTGTAATTCGCTGATAGATAAATTCCATCTGGATATTGAACTAGACAAAAATATGGACCTATTATTAAAAATTGTTTATTTAAGTAATAAATTTAAATTATAATAGTAGTAAAAAAGGAACGTTCTTTATTTAAAAAAATCTTATTACAGCGTGTAACTGCTTAGTGTTTATTTTCTCTGTTTTATTTGAGCAATAAGTAAAAATGTAATTGTATAAAAAAAATCTGCACAATTATATAAAAATACCCTGTAGTTTCAACACTACCTGTATGTATTTCAAGCATACGTGTAGGATAGAGTAAGTACGACTTACTTGCCACGACGAAGTAAATAATGCTCTCTCAAGGATAGTACATTGGTTTAGTGTCAATAATCTTTTACTTAATAATAAAAAAACAAAATGTGTCAAATTCACATTGCCAAATGATAAGGCAATTTGAAACCAATGTGCTATTAAATAATGAACGTATGGAACTAGTGGATACAGCAGTATTCTTAGGTATAACATTAGATTCAAAACTTCAGTGGGGCCCTCATATTCCTAGGCTGGCCGACAGACTCAGTTCCGCAGCATATGCAGTTAGTAAAATTAAGATGAAAGTACAGCACGTCTAGTGTATTTTAGTTACTTTCATAGTATAATTAAAACGTAGTGATTATATTCTCTTTGAGTATAATGTCCTATGGCATTTTGCTATGCGGCAACGCTGCAGATATAAATAATATAATATTTGTGCTGCAGAAGCGAGCTGTTCGGGCAATCTACAAACTGGCCCCTAACACCTCACTTAGAGAAAAGTTTAAGGAAACAGGAATCTTAACTGTACCTTCTCAGTACGTCCTTTCAAATTTAATGTATGTTAAAAAAAAATTACACTTATTTAAGAAGAAAAGTGAAAACCATAATAGAAATACTCGAAATAAGCATAAACTTGATGTACCAGTGACTACTGACTAGACTTAGTAAAGTAAAAAAATCGTTTAAGGGCCAATGTATACGCCTATACAATAGGATCCCAGAAAACGTTCAAAATTTTTCAAACAATAAGTTTAAGAAAGTAGCCAAAGAACGTTTGTGTGCAAAAGCTTATTATACAGTAAATGATTTTATGAATGACAGCACACCTTGGGAATAAGGTAGCCCTCTGCAAGGCTATATTTAAATACTATAAAATTACTGTACTTTTGTTATATTTAGTTTTAATTCTGACATTTGTAAATCTTAAAAAAGAGCAATTTTCCATCTTTTTGGTAAAAGATGGCCTCATGCGAGTTTCTTAAACCGGTTCTTCTCGCTGGGCTAGTTCCCGAACCGGTGGTAGGCATCAAATAGTCTCGACGTTCAGAAAACATTTTGTAAAAATTTATTCTGAATAAAATGTTTTGATTTTGATTTTGTACACAAACATTCTAAATTCTAATATTATTACAACCACTGATTTACTGTTCAGAACTTAATCCATTAAATATAATACTTTTAAAGCTGATTGAATGTACTGTTGGTTCTTGATGGAAATTCATGTACAAAACACGACCGATTTCTATTAAATGACACCTGATGATGATTTAATCGAAACCGGGTCGTGTTTTCGTAAAAACTTATTAAAACGTAATAAAAAGTGGAAAAGTGTAAATAAAAGTTGTGTGTTATCATTTTGAAATAATACTGAGCTGAGCCTGACTTTGAACCTTGTGGAACTCTCTGACTCTTTTCTTCTTTTTTTCTTCTTTTGATAAATGTTTTCTGATAATACTGAACATTAAAATTAATTTTAAGACTGGTCCTTTTCTATTAAAGTATAATTCCATACTTTATATAAAATATTGTATTGTATATAAAATAAAATATTGTATAACATATAAAAATAATTTATTGAATAGGTTCTGTAAATTGTTAGTTAATATTGATGATACAGTCAAATCTTATCAAACGCATTGCCGAGTTCTTTTGGATTCACTAGAAAGCGTTTAATATTCTCATAGCTTCTTTATATCCAGTCTCACCAGCCCCGTGCACGGTTGAGAAGTGAGTCTGATTAACAGCTTCTCCGGCAAACATCACTCTTGGTTTTCCAGAAATATCCACCAGTGGTTCTCCCAAGATTGATCTTGCGTTTGGGTTTTGGGGCATCAGCAAATTGTCATATGTATAACTCCCCCTGGTATAGGGATTCGAAAACCAGTTCGTTCTGTAAAAAAATTGTAGGTAAGTAATTTAATTAAAAGATAAATAGATTAATAGATAAAGGTTTTATTTGCATAAGATAAACATCATATTACTTCATCGCTTTGTCATCAGATATTTATAGAACAGATATAAATATTTATGGATTCCGCATTGTATATTCCTTATAGCTGGTTCCGCGGTCAAGTCAGCTAGTATAGGTATACTATAAAATGAAAGTGTTAATCTCATCTTTTTTACCTATTATTTTATTTAAGTTTATTATAATTTTTATTTAAAAAAGAAAGAAATACATGTTTGTCTGTCTAGGGTGTTCACTGAAAATCAGCGTTGTGAACTGTTGTTGCGTTGTTAAATTTTAAAGTTTTTTTTTTATGTTTTTGCTTATTGTTTTATTTTTACCAAATACATTTTCTTTTCTTTATTTCTTTCTAAAAATAATCACTTACAATAGTATTCTCTTTGGTTCTGGTATCGTAAATAGTTTCCCCAGGAACCGTCGGAGGAGTTCCATTACCTTGTTCCTTACGACATCCTCTTCTAGTGTTTCCACCTAAGCAAAAAGAACCAGATAATACACATAAAATTAAAAAATTAACTATTCGGGTGAGCCATTCTGTAGAAAAAACCTGCAAATGTGCAGGACATTAAACGCATTTACAACTTTTCAGTTATATCTGTAGATATTATCAAATTTACGTCCAAAATGAGGCAATACGTTTTATTATATTAAGCATGTCAATGAACACCATCCCAAGATAGACGGCTTATATTTTGTTGGTTAAGCCTGTCAGTGATGAAATGCTGAATATGAACTAATGAAATTTTACACTCCGGACAAACCTTAATAGTTTTTGGAGTGTTGTGATAAAATTTGTGTGTATATTATAAAAAAAATATATTAATTATAAAAAAAAAAACACCATTCCAAGATGGCTGCTGCCAAAACGCAACATATTTCAGTGCTGAGAAACTTTTTATGACAACTTACCATTTTCGCAACATCGCCACTTGTCCATACAGTCAAAGCACTCTTCGCTCCAATAGGCACGCTGCAGCCGAATATTTTTGTGATCCAAAAGTCCTCCTCGTTAACTGTCTCCTTGTCCTCTGTCCTCCACATGAAGATGATAGATGTAAATGGAGAACTAGTCCACCAAGGATCCTCAAACTCCAGTATAATTTTGCCCAGAACTCCAATAGATATGGTGTTTATCATGTCCACCTTTTCTTTGGGGAGGTTTGGTAGAAAAATATCCAAGTGTCTGTAATTAAGTCACATTTTTGTTTATACGAAATTCTAAATATTAAAGTAAGTATGTAATACTGTTATCGGGCTTCGTGGTAAGGTGATATCATCCATCATTTATCATTTCAGCTATAAGCCTCGTCCAAAATATTTAATGGGAAAAACTGGTATTCTTTCTCCGGTACTCCACGGACTTTTCAGTCTGTGGAGTGCTGTTTAATTTTAAATTCCATCTGGGGCTCAATGTCAGATTGGTATATAAAGGTGAATAAAAAAAAATTTGAGAGGTGTCAAGGGACACCCGGATGGAACGAAGTTCAAATTTAGAGTGTAGAACACGTAGTGATTATATTCTCTTTGGTGTAGAAATGAAAATATCTGGCTTGCTTTCTATAAGAGAGAGAGAGAGACAGACAGAGAAACATGCGACAGCTTACAATAGCTTACTATAGCAAAAAGTGTCGTGACAACTTTTCGTAAGAATTTTTTCCGTCTAGCCCCCTTTCACAATATAAGATAAGGAACTTCGTTCCAATATTTTATGGCACGGTAAACTATCTGACAGCAGACTTATATGGAGATTGGAGCGTGATCCATATAAGTAGCACTCACATTTCTTAGCTGGCTTGATCGGGCACTGCGAGACAACAATATAATATTGAAATACGTCTGGATTTTTTATTTTATTTATTTTAAAAAAATAAGGTAGTTACAAAAAAAAACCTTAATGTACACGGATTTCTCTAGCATATTATGTTTACTCTTAAAACTGAAACCCGAAACGCGCAACACACAACCCGCAACGCAGAAGAGACGAAACAGAGAATACTGTCCAATAAAAACCCTACCTCTCTTTAAGTACTCCCAGAGAGACGGTGACGATGACGTTGTCGGCTGTGAACCTCTCTCCGTCTCTGCACACCACCTCCACGTCTCCTGCTGACTCCCGAGGCCATTTGATCTGCGTCACTTCCTTGTTCAACTTGATATCCAGCGAAGGTAGACCGGGACCGCTATTGTATGTGTTCTACAATTCATCACAGTAGATATATTTCTATGTAACATATCATTACTCTAGATACCTGAGGGCGTGTTTCACCAAGCAATGTTAAGGTTAATCCTTCGTTAAATGTCATGTTGTTCCTCTCGTAATTGAGATGTATGAGAGACAATGAAAGAGAAGGTATGGTATTTTAACAAGCCGATATCACTAACATGCATTGGTGAAATCGGAACTAAAGATTATAAAGGGGAAGAGTTAGCGTGCTTGTTAAAACGCGCTAATCGGAGGAACTAATTTTGAAACGATTTGAAATATTATTTCAGTGTCGCCCATTTATGGCTGTGTGCAATTTTGATTGCTTGGAACAGATTTAAAATGCGAATTACTATGAAGATAACATTTCTATAATATATAATTTCTATAATATATAATTTCATTGACTAAAACCATCCTCGAGAACCCATGACTATCTAGATGATAACAGCATGAAGTTAAGGCATCGACGCAACTGCAATACTTATGGCGTGTTTCACCAAGCGATGTTAAAGTTAATCCTTCGTTAAATATCTTGTTGTTCCTCTCGTAATTCCTATCAATGAATGAGAAGGCGTGGTATTTTAACATGCCGTTAACACTAACATGCGTTGGTGAAACCGGGACCTTAGTATTTGCGGTTATGGTCAGTCGTTCTAGACTTTTAGCGAGACTAACGAACAACAATTTATTTTTATACATAAGACGTGCTTTGAACCTACTAGGAGTATCTGGAACAGTGTGTGGTACCCGTGCGTGTGCCAGCTAAGATGCTGGTGGCCATCCAGCGGCGAGTAGGCGATCTGGGAGGTGCTGTCGTTCCAGTCACTGAGCGCTAGATACCCGCTTAGGATGTAGTTGTTCATCTCCAGGAAGGCTCTGATGAATTCCTCATCGGTCGCGAGGTGAGGATATTTTTCTTGTACGTACTTCATGAACCTGGAATGATGAGGGTCCTCCGCTATTATCACTTACAAAGTTCGAAAACAAAACGTATGGGATTTGACATAAGCTTCGCTAAGTGACATACGACTTCGTGCAGTAGCGCAGTGGATGCGCGGTTGGCGCTGAACCGGCTTCAGGTTGTGGTTCGAATCCCGCCGTCGGAACAAAAAGTTTTCAATATCCCTATGTCATGGATGTGTATTAAATTGTGTAATTAAAAATTAAGTATAATTAATATAAAATTTTGTATTCAATATAATATTTCGAAAATGAAAATAAAAATGAAAAAAAATAAAAAATCTTTTATTTCCAAATAGGTTAGTTACTAACACTTTTAGAATTGTCATACATGATGACCTACCACAGGTTCGGGGACTAACCCGGCGAGAAGAACCGGCGTAAGAAACTCCTGATGTATATTATATTATAGTATTTCCTAAATGAGAACATGCCCAGATTGACGTGGATCGTCCATAGATAAATTATGGAGTATAATTTCATAGTTTTTGTTTATTAACATTATTGATTACAAGGGTGCGTTCTATCCACCAATCAACCCTATATCGCCTGACGGACGGCAATAAAAAGTGTGGGTCACCCTTCTTGGCAGGCATTATGTAACTATATAGGTACTCTAGTAAACTTTTACTATTAAGTGATAGTGATTTTAAACAGAAAATAAAATGTGCAAACATTTATAGTAAATTTTCTGGAATAGAAACTCCTGCCTTTTGTGCGTTTTCATGTACGATGATGACTTTGTCGAAACTGGTCGTATTAATTTAACAAATTATTTTAGTAGTTTGTGAAGGTACTATTACTAATTTACTATGATCTTTATGCAAACAAAGTTCATATTATCATACTAGTGGCTGGTGGTAGTAGTATTTGCTAGAATGCTATCTAAATGTCATTTATTCACCGTGCACCACAAAGTAGATTATGCAACGAAAAAATACAATGGACCAATACTTTAGTCCAAATTATCGGATAATTTCGGTTACGGATATTAAATTTTTACAGTAGCAAAACTTTAATTTCGGATTCGGTTACGGTTATTGATATTTTTAAATATCGGATATCCGATAGTTTCGGTTACGGTTCTAATATTCCTGGTAAAAAGTAAACGATAGGAGTAATAAATAACAATTTTGGATTGTACCTAATGTAATAGATTCATACCGTTCAGTAATACTCCTTCCAAGCGGCATGGGGGTTGCAGGCGGGTGTTCGGAACACGCGTAGCAGTAATCCATCAGTTCGTTCATCAGCTCAGTCTCAGCCAAGCTACCGTCTGACCGGTAAACGCCCGACTTGAAGTCTTGCTCCTTAATCGGAATGCCGTTTTCCTTAGCCACTTCGTATATTCTGTTGAGATGGCTTCCGTGAATCCTGAAATATAAATCAAATGTCGAGAACTTGGATTGTAATTTTGAAGACTTTCGCCGAGTTTTAGGTAAACCACTTCTTTTAGAAATTACTTAATTGTTGCTATTGCCACCTATTGCCTACTACAATTAGGGCTACCAACCGTCTGGGTTTCCCCGAATTTGTCCTAGTTTGAAAGCCGTCCTGGGAGCGTCCGGGCGGGGTTTATGCCGTAGTCCAAGTAAAACCCGGACTAAAACTTGCCCGTGTCCCCAAAGTTTTAATCAAGATGTAAGTTAATGAATAAAGTATTGAAATGTCCGGGGTGAAAGCTCCAAAATCCGGGGAAATTACGCTTTCGGTCCTAGGAGGCAGGTTTTAGAGATGGCAGCCCTAACTACAATTATCAGTAGTCTACATAGGTGTGCACTGAGGGACTAAATTACTGTGAAGACTTGGTACCCCCCTTTGTTGTTACTGTTTTAAATATTGAGTATATTTATCAGGAATGGGCCAGATCTGATACCACAGCCTACATAGGAGATCTCAAAAAAGACGCATTAACGTACGCGCCATCTGACATACCACATCCATTGCGCCTGCCGCACACTCGACGAGTAGTATTGGAAGTAGCGAGGAATGGAGGCAAAGTCGTAGTGGCCACGTTACTCGTCATAATATAATAACTCAGGGCGTCATCGCAGCAGCGGGAGAAGTAAAGCAATGAGCAGCACGAGGAGCCATAGTGTGACCGGCGTATTAGAACTAGGATGCACAGAAAACAGACGTAAATAATATACAGGCCAGCTCCCATACCACAGCATAGTCCACATAGACCCACGTCTGTGGGCGTGGTGATTACATCTATTGACTATGCCGAAGACAGTCAATAAACCGTTCACAGTTAACCGTTTCTATGAGATGGATGAATGGAAACGTTTAAATATGTAGATATAGTGTTCTAACAAAATGGAAAGGCCCAAACGGCAAGCGGCTCCAAAGGAAACCATACACGAGATGGGTAGACGAAATAGTGAAAATAGCCGGCCCATGTTAGCCACAAGTTGCTCAAGATAGGGACAAGTGGATTTCTTTAGGCCTCACCTTCAGATAAAATGAGGGGTTCTTGCGCCTAAAATAGACACTTAAAAATAAGTAAAATATGATTTTGTCAAAGCATGTTTTATCTCTTAAAATTAGTATACTCGTATGATAAAAAACAAATATGTTATACGTACCAAATGTAATTTTTTATTATATTTTGCAAGAAGGCTTTTTTAATTTTATTTTATAGAGTGTTATTATTACGTTAGCATGAGCTTTTTTTATCTACTTTGTGGCATGAGCAACCATATTATTTATTATATACGGGTCCAGTAAGGGGTAAAATATTTCTGAAAGCAGGGTGCACCTTACCACTCAGCGCCGACTTCGACCACCCCGCCTCCAAACGGCACGGTCTTGACTCTCCCGCCTATCCTGCCAGCGGCCTCCAGAGCGAGCACTCTCTTGCCGGCCTTGGCGAGCGTGGACGCGGCCGTCACACCAGCGGCCCCCATGCCCACCACGATCGTGTCGTAAGTCATCGAACTGCAGAAACCCCGTTGACTCAAAACATTTCTTAACATCTTCCAAATTTAAAATCGAATTCGCTCCAATTTCCAAATTAAATCAATAAACTTTACTTTATTTACATTTCGAAACGTGTTCCAAATTCAAACAAGAATGGATACGCGCCAATTTTAGTCAATTTATTTTTAAAATCGCGCTAACATTTTCCTGTACCCTACGCGAGGCCCGCGTGTTAATAATGGCCAAATTGACGAACCTTACAGCCGGTGTCGGTACGACGTTATATTATATCAATTTACAACAGCTTATTCAACAGTTTAGAAACATAATAAACGCTCAATTGTTCCAACACTACATACCTACTTCTACACAATACAATTTGATACATTACGGGCTGCAAAGTTATACTAGTCGTTGTATGTCTTGTAATAATTTATGTTTACCTCATTCTTGTTTTGTATGTACGTGAATCTGGTTAGCACACTCCGTAGTAATCTGACATTGTCAGTGAGTGGCCGACGCGACTGGCGAACTCGTTTTATCTTATCGGTGTATAACTGTATGGTAGACTCGAGTTCCTAGTAATCATAATTACTTCTCACGTCACATGTCAGATTACTAATAGTCCATTGAAAAGTTACATTTTGGGTTGCGTTTTTTAGAGGACGCAATTTTATTTTTTTGATGTGTAGGGGGGGTCAGTGTAAAGCTAAAACCAAGTTTGTGGGGTCGCCACCCTTGTCCCACGGCCGCCATCTTGAAAATAGGGGTTGAAATGGTATTTACGATATATCTCTTAAACTATTTATTTTATAAAAAAAATATGTTAACATGTTTTGTTGCAAATTAAATTCTCTACAACTTTGCTTCAGTAACTTTCTGTCGTGGAACTATAAATAAAAAAGTTATAAGCGAAAATCTTCGGAAAATTGATCTTTTGCAAATGCAAAGGAAACTGTGGAGCGATGTGTGGATGCCGAAAAGCAGGAATGAAATGTTCTGCAGTGTGCTTCCATTGTTCTGGAGAGACTTGCAGCAACGTAATGGAACTCTCAGAATTAATAAATGAAGATGACATTGATGATGAACCGCCAAAATTAACACCCCTTCCTTCTCCAGTTCTCCCACTGGTATTTAATTCAGAAAGCCGATCAGATGCTGAGCCCCAGCCTGGTCCATCGAAACGACTGAGGACGAAGTAGTTCTAATTTAGAAAATCACCGTGGATTATGCCTATTGGGGATACCACGTAAAAAAAAACGCACCTCTAGACTCTACCTCGTGGGTGGTGGGGAAAAGAATCAATAATTAATTATTAATAATATTGCAAAATTTGTAATCAAAAAAGTTATAATAATAAAGTAAAAAAAAAGAAGAAAAAAAAACAAACAATAACTGATGACTTATCATAAGTACACACGTATAATATAGGTATAGTTAAGAGTACTGAAAAATAGTACTTCAGAGCGCTGTAAAACCTTAGCTATTGACTTAATGAAAAAATGATGCGAATAAAAGTTGTCCTCCCTCAAAAAACTATGTACAAAAATGGTCGGATATCATTTTTTCGTAAAATGATTAAAAAAAAAGTTACATCGAAAAATATATTTTTTTTTATCAAATTTCCGAAGATTTTCGCTTATAACTTTTTTATTTATAGTTCTACGACAAAACGTTACTGGAGCAAAGTTGTAGAGAATTTAATTTGCAACAAAAAATGTTAACAATTTTTTTTATAAAATAAATAGTTTAAGAGATATATCGTAAATACCATTTCAACCCCTATTTTCAAGATGGCGGCCGTGGGACAAGGGTGGCGACCCCACAAACTTGGTTTTAGCTTTACACTGACCCCCCCTACACATCAAAAAAATAAAATTGCGTCCTCTAAAAAACGCAAGGTAAGGCCTAAAAAATGTAACATTTCAATGGACTATAAACCAAAGATAGAACGCTCGAAACATCTGGGTGAAGCCACTAGAGCAAAACAAAATCGAAAGGCAATAAATACAATTTTACAGTAAAATACAATTCCCTGAATACATTTAGAACGTAGCTTTACTGTATTCTAATTCTATTTTAAATCGTCGTTTTAGTTTTTGCATTAATTGCTTTAGTGACTTCAAACAGATTTTCGGTGACCTTTTAATATTTAATAGATATAAAATTATTTACGTTGTGCTATTGTATAATAATCTAACCCCCGGTCACAAAGTAGATAGTAAATTAATAATATTATGTCAAATCCCATACATTTTGTTTTCGAAGTACGTAAGTGATCATAGCGATGGCTGTTTGTTTTGCTCGCACGCGCCAAATCACACATGCATGAGCGGGACAGACTGAGATTCGAAACGAAGTTCGCGCCACGAGAATCATGGCCCAGTGTTCTATTAATCGCCTTACCTAATCTTTAGTTGATACAATAAAAATAAATTATTCATGAAAATAAATGAGTAAACCATAAAGTCAGCCGTCTAATTAGTTATTTTAATTGGAAAACTCCATTACAACAATCATGATTTTTCTAACGATTTTTCTATTCATATTAGTTTTGAATAATGTGAATTGTTTCGTTAACATACGTGATATTAGGCCGCCGGTTGATGGCAATTACACCTTAATGGTTAATGGCAATTTTACGGTAGAAGACGCAAAAAGCATGTGTGTCTATAGGGAGGATATTTGTAAAAATAGCGGAGTTAATATCTGTGCATCAAGACAAAAGAACTCGACGTTTGAATACAAAGATTTCAGTAACGCGTGTTTTCTTTTCATGAGCAACCTTTGTGAATATTCCGAGCATGGTGCGTATTTGTAGCATAACCTGTCATACTAAGTCCATTTATCACAGTTAAGGTTAAAATAACTACCTAAGTTTTTCTGAGTACCCTTTGGTATACTTACCGAACTCCAGAAAAACTGTAGGTCCTCGTAACAACAGGTAAATGTCCCATTTACCCAGTTTTATTTGGCGCAAATGGGCCTAGGCAACTAAAGTATTTAAGTACACATAGATTAATAACACCTAAATGTCTTCATAAAAACGCATCACACAGTTTAAAGCAACTAAATCAAAGAAGGACACATTCGACAAAAAAACTAGGACAAAATGTCTTAGTTTGATTTCGTCAAATTCTCACGTGCACTTGACTTCTAGGTGGTATTATTTTATGCATACACAACGGAAAAGTTATAATAAAATAAAATAGATATAATATAAGCAGTAGTTAGGTACTACAATATTAATATTAAATGTGATTAAAAAGCAAGTTGTGAAACGAATAATTTGCAGAGTTCGCAATCGTCCGCAGCGGTCGTTGCCGCGCGACAAAAACAAGGAGAATCTACACAGTGGACTTCGCTCAGACAACAACATTACGGAAATTTTATAAAACTAGTAAGATTTTTTTATGAAATCGCCACAAAACTAATATACAGATCACCTTACGAAACATTACAGCAGTTACTAGTATTTCGGTCCTTGCAATGCTACCACAGAGACAACGCAAGCTTTTCTCACCCCAGTTTACTGTGAAACAAATTAATAAAAATAAAATAAGATCAGGTCCTGATTCAAAATGCCATCGCTATTATAACTTACGAAGTTCGAATACAAAATGTTTGGGATTTGACATAAACTTCAATAGACGATTTATCGGGCCCTAATTTAAGATGTCATCGCTATTATCACTTAGTTTTGAAAAAAAATGGGATTTGACATAAGGTTGGCTAAATACCAAACGAATTCGTATGTCACTTAGCGAAGCTTATGTCAAATCGGCTATGAGACTCAACTTCAGTTAACAGAGTCGAAGCGTCGCGATTCTTCGTGTTTATCCCCATAGCATATTTATCTATATTTTCTAACTATAAGTGAATATGCAAAAAGTATGGACCGAGTAGTAAATATTCGTAGGTACGTAGGCCCTCTCGACGCGTCGACGCGATGCGCCGAATCCCGATACTGTTCTTCCTAGTAAATGTATAGAAAAATGACGCCACGTGACGCTTCGATTTTGCGCCAGTCTGAGTAAAACCTAAAGCTCGTATTAATAAAACAATCCCAAACTCATCTCAAATCTCAGATTTTTAAAAGTGAAACGAAACGTTGTTTTATCTGTGAAATGGGTTGTCAAGTAGAGGCTGCGATCGCGAGTCTTGAGACCGAGTTTGATATTGTTTTATTAATACGAGCCTAAACACCTAAACACACTATGCCGGAGGTAGTTACGCGACCGAGGTTCCTCGGCTGATTTTACGTTCCGACGTATTCGGCTGGTATCATACACTATATGTGCTGAACTTACGCGGCAGAAATCCCGATCTTCGTCGGCATTCGAACCGAACTTCGGTCGTATAAAATGTGTGCTCTACGATATAAATTGCCGCTGAACGAACTTCCGACCGAGTTAGGCACACAACGTAATTTTTGACATTGTCTCAGTAATTTATTTCAATGGCATTGTAGGCGTAATCCTGCCGAACCTCGGTCAAGTACCTTCGGCGTGTTTAGACACTTACAAGACTTACTCTGTTTGTTGCGGTTTATGGACCGATTTCCATTTTTTCTACTCTTCCAGTTGTACCCATATTCAACGACACGCCGACCACAATATACGATATATCCATGGCAATCGACGGCCACCCGTGCCCGTTCAGCTGCCCCAACACGTACGAGCCATGGTGCATGTACGCCAACCCCACCACCAAATACGTGAAGATATACAAGTTCACCAGCCACTGCGCCATGGACGCGTATTACTGCAAAAACTGGCAAGGTAGTTCGCTGTTTAGTTCCTACTCCTAGTCCATCTGATCTTCATCGAGATCTGTCTAGATCTGCTTAGGGGCTAGATCTGTCCCAAGACCAACCATTGTGCTATAGACGTCTAGATCTGCCTTGGGGCTAGATCTGTCCCAAGACTTCTTCCCAGCCATTGCGCCACGGACGCGTACCTAATATTACAAGATGCCAATTCTTACAGTATTAGGTACGCGTCCATTGGGCAACACTTCCTATTCATTTATTCTTCTGATTGATTTTGTTGCGGGACAGATCTAGAAAGTCCAATATTATATTTTAAAGGGCAAATGGTCTCCTCACCACTGCCTATCCTGCTGGTACCCGGCTCCCGAGGTAGATGCTAGATCGGTTTTGGGTCAACAACTAAATAAATCAGAAGAATAAAAGCGTAGTAGGAACTTCTGGTTTAGAAAAGGGTTTTTTGTGGACGGTTACAATTATTGTGGAAGAACTGCCAAGTTATGGTAGAGAAAAAGAATGGGACGTTATACCGTTTTATGTTTGTCCACTGGTAAGTACTACCCCTACCTACTGAACAGCCAAAGGAATACAGAAATAGCTGAGTCAATGTCTTTTCAGTGCTAAGTAGGTTCGTACTTATATTTTACGAATAAATAATGGAGGATACCTCTGTAGGCCTACTCTCTAATTGGGATTGGATTGTAATTTGATAGTTAATTAATTTCAAACACGATTCTACTGTTAGTTCCATACTAACTTGGCGTTAGCATTGCGTTTATAATAAGATAACTGTCAATTGCTAATCCAATCCCAGTTCAATTTAAGAGTGACTACTCTTCTACTACAGAGCAGGGTCAGCACTCAGCAGATACATAAAGGCGGCCACGGTACTTTATGTGACAGATTTTTTGTTGGTAAAAATAGAACATACTTCGCTTCGCTATTGTCGGTGGAGCTTTCTCCATTCCTCTCTGCACTCCGCCCTTCTCTTGACCTCCTGAATCCTGATTCCTGATACGATACGACCATAACTTTCTTCTTCACCGGGTCCATGAAATTTCTCCTCGATCTTCCACGTTGTCTTCTACCTTTCCTCTAATAAATTTGTCGTGCCGCTTGATACGGTATGTCATGTCCTATCATCTTTCATCTGAACACACACATAAAACAAAAAGTTGGTCACGAAATAATTGGTCATGTATGGTGGACAAATTTTCGACAAAATCGGTTGAAAAATCGGCCTACAAAAATAGGGCCTTAAGTGCTTATCTGTTTACACTATAGCTGCTTGTCTTGTCAGGATGACTAGGATGTGACTAACTATAAATAGAAGTGGCCTTTGTGCTTCGTGATTCGCGAATCACCGGTTTCAGTAGACTATTTCTGTACACTTTTAACAACCTTATTATTCTTACTTATTCTGCATAATAATCTATATCTATATCAGAATTCGAGCCTCCAGCCGAAGTGTTAGCTGTAGATCCAACTGCGTACACCAATACCGATCAATTCTACCTGAAAACAACTGGCTGCGGATCGCAAAGGTATGTAAGTTTTTAGTTGCATTGTGGGGTGTCAAAGTAAGAATAAAAGTTAACCTGAGTCCTCATCTACCATCTGTTACTAGATATTTCTCGATACTTCGTACACTAGATATTACTCGATACTTCGTAACTGGGGTACCGTATGTGTTAATTCAGCATGTAAACTACCATTACAATTTCATCGAAATCCGTTCAGTAGTGCTTTTCGTGAAGAAGTAACAAACACACACACAAACTTTCGCCTATAAAATACTAGTATGATTTATTGCCATTTTGCCACTTACATGACATGCGAGCTTCAATTCTTTATAAACATAATAATGAATATTGTTGTAGATTCTATTACTATTTCCACTTCTCCGAAATTGCATCGTCGTTGCAACGGCATGGCTACCTGCACGGTGACCAGAGGTGAGTTGTGCATCAGATCGATATAATATCGATAAAGCAATTAAAATATACTAATAATGTTATACCTGCATTCAGTTCACATCCAATATATGCATAAACATGTCTCTTTGTAGTTTGTTTACGTATAGGCACCTAAACTTAGGGCCTGTTCCAGGAGACGCTCTGAACGTTCAGATCATTCATAACGCTGACATTTACAGCTCACAGTGCCTGTGAAAACAGTTCAAAACGATCCTAAACAGTGCTAAAGAAACGCAAATCTGAACGAAAAAAACGTTATTTTCATTTACTATTTTCTTTAGCACTGTTTAGGATCGTTTTGAACTGTTTACACAGGCACTGTCAGCTGTCAATGTCAGCGTTATGAATGATCTGAACGTTCAGAGCGTCTCCTGGAACACAGGGCTACGGTGCGTTCTATACTCCAGTTGCAAGGATTGTTGAAAGTTGATTGACGAATGACGTTATTAACGAAATTTTCAATCACATCCTATTTTTAACCGACTTCCAAAAATTGACGAGGTTTCTCAATTCGACCGTATATATGATTTTTTTTTTATATTTGTTCGCGGATAAGTTCGTCGTTTAGGAACCGAATTTAAAATAATTGTTGTATTTATGTATGAACCTAGGCCCAAACAGGAATGCGATTAAAATATTCTTTAATAATGTTACTTTCTTGCAACTGGAATGCACCTTCTAATAGTGCACTGCAAACAATTTAAATCTTATCACATTTCAAAAAATATTCAATAGAATTGATTTTTGTTAATTACGCCTAGCGTGTAGATCTAGCATAAAAAAATCTTATTAAGTATAAGTAGTTTCTAAATTGTGTTGTATACTAAAGTAATTATTACTAGCTTATGCGAGCAGCTTAGCCCGTGGGAACACTATCATTTTTTGAGATAAAATGTTGCCCACACTTTAATCTGAAGCCTCAATTTCTTTTGTTTCAGATATTCTAAAATCTTAGGACCCAATGAGCGTAATCCTGCATTTGGCTAATGAAATGTATTTGCCTTAAAGATTTATTTACAGTCATCATTTTAAAATTTGTTCTTTCATAATGGAGAATGTTCACTAGTTTTGTTTTTTTGCGTTTCATATAGTCCTATGAAATAAAAAAGTGTGTGTAAAAATTATTTCGATATGTCGCTTAGTTCCCGAGATATTGAACTTTAAAGGGTGCGAGTGACGGTCGGCCGGAGCTCGGTTCGGTGACGTCACGGGTCAAACGCTCACGCGGTACGTGGCGCGCTCCAGTACGGTGTACTACGAAATAACGCTAATATTATTCGAAATGTCGAATTCAATTAGAAGAAAATCATCTGTTTTGCCAAAATGTGAAAGTACTACCACTACCACCATAGCACCGGAACAGTATTTTGGTTCCAATAGATTTTAAAATACGTAATAAATGGCTAAAAACGATCTGAAATAGGAAAAAGTCACAAAATGTCATAAAATGTATGTGCATACCTACATCATTTTTGTAATAAGTGCGTTATCGCGAAAAAGGTTTTTTACACTTGTCTTGTCCGAACAAAATTCATAATAACAATAGGTAGCAAACTAATAAATTCATCTACCATTGTCTATGTATCTCACTACGAGTATTTGTACGAGTAGATATAATATAAGATGCGGGTGATTAAACAATATAATATTATTATTATATAGATATACTTTATATTGAAATAGATAAAATGCTTTGGGAAGTAGGGGTTGCACCGCGGCTGTGAGGTTATATTGGGTACCTTGTTACTTTAGAAGCAATATAGTTATTATATCGCATATTATTTTCGAAATAGTTGTTGTATGTGGCAAAAATGATGCTTACTTACTAACAAAATCACATTTTTTGCACAATAGCGGGCAACCATCTATACATCTATTTTGGGTAAATTATCCGATTGCCCTTTTTCATATCATTCATCCATGTTGAAATGAAATAACAAATTAAATAAAGCAATAATTTACTGAGAAGCGTTAAGTTATGCTCTGGACATATATACGGCGCGCGCGGGCGGCAGGAGCTGTACGACCTGTGACGTCACACTAACACTGCGCCAACGCGCGACGATTTTAAATTATCGAGATTTTTAAATGTCTATAAAATCTAAACTAATTGATATTTTGGCATGAAACAAAAAATAGTGTATTTATATTCATATAGGCTTTACTGTGACAAAGTTACAATCAATTTCGCATACCCAGTAACATTCTTCATTAGGAATCAGATTATGAAATTGATGGATTTTAAAACATGAAGGGTGAAAAAGGGTACATAGATAATAAATATGGTTATTAAAAAATCGGACTGCTTTTTTGTTTTCATATAATATATCTAGTGTCACTATCACAGTAAACACAAATGTACTCCTCTCAAGCTACATTCATCTAGTCATTTAGACAATTCAAACACTTAAATCTCCTCCCTTTCTATCATCTAGTCCCTTTTAAATTTAACCTAACATAAACAAACCGAAAACACTGAAATTTTCACAAATTCACTTATCTACACTTTCACCAGAATATCAAAGTATCATACTTAATTATCCAATACATTTTATACCAGTTGTACAATAATTAATATTTATACATGAAATGAAAAACGTTCACAGTAAAATACGCCATTTTGCCACTGTTGACTGTAGAATATAGTCTATGGATTCAATAGTCGTAAACAATATTAATTATTATAATATATTTGCACCAATGACTAGTCTATGGTTGTGCCATAGACGGTTTGTTTACCGTTGGGTTAAGATTAAACAGGATGCTATACATACATACTCAACACAACCCTCCTTCTAGTGCAGTTGGGTAAAAAATAACTTACATTATTCCATGTTTTTTCAGTATTGATACATCAATTACACTTTCATCAACCCCTTGAGTAGGATGATGAATCAAATGTAACAAAATCCTAGAATGAAATCTCCGCTGAACAGAAACACTCCAATCACACATGGCACATTGGAACATACCTATCTTTTCCTTTTTTGTCTTATTATTTTTGCCATGTTTATATTTTTTATGTGTCTCTAGCTGTGCACTCGAACAGGCAGTGTAGTGACAAATATTGCATATTTTCTGAACAGCAACATGGTTGGCGCGTTCTATTATAGTAGCAAATGATTTATTACACAGAACACACATTAAGGTGCCTTGTGTTGGGTGCAAACTTCTTTGATGATGAGCTAAACCCTTTCTGTGCCTAGCTATATGATCACACTGGCCACATTTTAGTGGATAATCTGAGCGGTGTATTTGCTCATGCTTTTTTAAATTCTTCTTAGAAACACTTTTGTGCGAGCAAAATGAGCATTTGTATGGTTTAATACCTTTATGTATATGGACATGCTCCTCAAAAAGAACTTTGTTGTATGTACTATATTCGCACATATAGCACTGAAAAGGATTTTCTCCCTTGTGCACCTTCCGTATGTGGCGTAACAGTTGCTCCTCATCTTCTGCCGTGTATCTGTGGCATTCTGGGCAACGAATCCGACTCTGACTAGTCTTAGCTTGAGCTTTGTTAATAGTTTTAGTGCTTTCGGGTTTTAATTGTATTACAAAATTAGAATTTTCTTTATTAATTACAATCTCTCTGTAAAGGAGAAAATATGATGTGTAGTTAATAAAATAATATAATGACGAAAAGTAAAGATCTAGGTATATTTTTTAAATTCTTTATTATAAAAAAAAAATGTAGTTAGAAATATACAAAGTAATTTCAACAAATCATTTTACAAATTTGTATGAAACGTATTTAGAACTAGTAGCTCTCTGTAAAACGTTTGACGAGAAGCTTTGTGATAAAAGGAAATGTTACATACGTTTTTATTTCTGCAGGGCACTCGTTTAGTTCCTGTTGATCCTGGTCTTTTTCTTTTCGGTTGGCTACAGTTCCAATGTTTTCATTTTGTAGTTCTTTTGCAAAATTATCAAGAATACCCGAAAAAACATTTCCCCCGGCAACATCAATGAATACCGTTGAATCTGTTATTGGATTGTCCATTTTATCAAATAAAAATTATCAATCTTCGTCAAAGTATATTTTAAATAAACAAGTGTAGAAATAATTAATATTTATAATTTGGGTTTTAACTTTTGAACATAAATTAAAGAGTATTATTTACATACAACTTTATTCCGTATTGTATGTCAAGTGTTATTCATTTGTGCCAGTCTGGTAGCTAGTATCCAATATTACCTGTATCAGCCACATAAGCCGATCATCAACAAAAATACGTACAATAACATACAGGACATCAAAAATTATCTGATAATTATGCTGAAAGACTTGAAAACCAAATTAATTATTTGGTTACCACAATAATAGTACACAATACGAAATACAGAAGTACAGATGTATTGTTGCCAAATGTCAGATTGACACTGAGAGTCTCCTGAGAGTCCATAGATTTTTTAAAATTGTTTTTGGCACTAATTACTTTTGTGCAATGCCGAGGTGTGGTGTGCCGCCCTAAATTATATAAAACGCATGGTTATTAATTAGTAACGCATGAAAATTACTACACAAGTAAATTTTTTGCACAGAAACATAATAAATAAATAAACAATAATCGACTCGATTAATCCTTTCAGTCTGTGTGTAACACACTGCTAATCGATACATTTTGTTATATGATACACTTTATTCTTATTTAAATAGCAATAGACAATAACTAAATAAAACAATAATTACAAATTAAAGGTCTTTTCTATTTGACTACTCTTTTATCCAAATGAGGGATAAAAGTGTAGTCAAATTATCTCTCAGTTAGTCATGCCACTCATGAACGAAAAAGATAACAGTGTCGGGAATATGAGTAGATCTCCCAAAAGGGAGATCTCTGACCGAGCGAGATGGTATCTTCTATTAAGAAATTACTCTTATCTCTGGATGGTATGCTCGGTCAAGTCGAAGCTCACTGTACTAGTTTTCATATTAAGTCATAGGTATATAAAGTGCCGGACTTAAAAAACTTCAATAGCGCAATGCAGGATTGTGGCGCTAGTAGTACCGCCACATCAGTAACTATTATTGTAGTTGCTAGACTTTCTTAAGAGTAAGGCCTACTTCTGGGTCTGTCAATCAACCTAATATTAGATAATTCTTCTATTTATTGGAAGCCAAAGCCAGAAAAATGCTAATGACAACTATGTACTAGTAATATACTGATCATATTTTATTGAATAAGCCAAAATATTATTTGTAATAATGGCCTGGGCAACAATGGCTATATTTATTGAGTAATTGGAATATAGTTTTTGAGTATTACGTAGGTGAAATACTTATATAAAAAAGCAAACCTTAAGTTTATTATTTAACCCTGAGTAATGCATGTAGGCCTTAAATAGATTTTGCCTGATAGGAACAAAGATACCTTTAATGTTGTTTATAGTTGATATCTACAACAATATTTTTTATAATATTTATATTATGGATTCTATATAATAGTTTTAATTAAGCTTTAACTTATTAAATATTTTGTAATTTTTTACTAAAAAACTCACTTAAAAAATAATTTTTAAGCAGAATACTTGATAGACATAGTATACATTTGATAAAATTTGGCACAAACTCACATTTGAAAATGATAGTGTTGCAATGAAATATGAAATATAAATTTAAACCTCAAAAACACATTCTCTAAATTAAAATTTTGAAATGAATACAAGTATAGCAGATTTTATATAGTTTATTTGGAAGAGAAAAATGCTTATACATAAGATTAAACTTAAATGTTAAATTAATGGATGGTCTTGCTCCAGATTACCGTCTACGCTTCTTGGACTTCTTTTTTAGATTATTTTTACTTTTTGTCATTTTAGCAATTTTCCTTTTGTGGAGCCATATAGGGAACTGCCCATTTTGATCTTTCAATGTTTTCGAACTGTACACCTTTTTCTTGCCATTTTCAGCGGCCACTTCAACCTTTTCGTCGTCTGAACTCATTTCCACGTCTTCCTCTTCAACAGCAGTGGGCTTCTCCTCGTTTTTCTTTTTCTTATTTTTACCAATTTGACCTGCATCGAGGAAAATTACCTGTTCTGATTCCATAACCTCACTTTCCTTAACATTTTCGTCATCTTTTACACCAAGCATCTTTTTTAGTCTTGCCAATTCCTTGACGGCGTATCTTTCTCTTTTGATTGCCCTGCATTTTCTCTTCCATCTACTTCTTAGTGATTTAGCCATTATATAATTGTTTTATTTGAATTAAACGTGTTGTATTTTTAACAAACAAAATATTTTCTGCACATGCTATTGAGAAAAGAGCATGAGAAATTTGACAAATGACAAGCTTATTTGACAGCTTATTTTGACAAGAGATTCCCCGTGTTCCAGATGCAGCTGTCAGCTGTCAAAAACTGTTCAAAACGCACAGAATGATCACGCCATTTTGCATATTTTTACCCATCTTGTTTTTGACGTTTACTTAGATTTGAGAGATTTCACTGATCTCGATGTTATTTTTAAATTATGGATCGAGCAAATTTATTCTAGATTCTTTTTTAATGTAGTTATTATTGTTAATTTAAAATATAAATAGAATTTATGGGTTAAAAAGGAAATGTTAAATTTTGACATCTGTCAGTCGTTCCACTAGCTTATGAATGATCTGTGCGTTCATCTATATCTATGGTGCGTTCAGAGTAAAAAGAGCGCCGAAAGGAACACGCCCTAGGTAGGTAGGTAGTAGGTAGAGACAAAATAATATGACAATAGGAATGACTTAGGTATCTATGGATGTGATGTGTTATTATACTTGTTTGTAAACGATAATGTACCTTACGGGGCAAGTTTTTTCCAGGCCGCCATTTTAGTGTAATGTTATCGCAAGTACTTCAAGTGTCAAACTCATGTGTTGTTATATATTTTTTTTAATTAAAGTTTTATTTTAGTAAGAGTTTTTAGTTAAAAAAATACCGTATTAAATAGTGAAAGAGACAACGGTGCAATATAATCGGATGTATTTCTAAAAGTACAAAAATAAAGAAAATATCTCATTACACCGGTATGTAATAAATTGGTTATGAAATATCGCTTATTTTAGTTTTTCTTAAAACTTAGTGGTGGAATGCGGAAGATTATTTTATGCATTAAATTAATAAATTAAGTCTTTTAACTGCAATTTTCATATAAAAATAATTTAGTTTATATCACCTGGTGATGCGCGTCAAAATCGATTTTAATCTAAATGTAGATCATTTTAGATTACCCACAAATCAAATCAAAAGAAAAAGTGGCTGGACGTCATTGGAAAAAAAAATATTAACATAAATACAAAAAATATTTATTTGACACAATGAGGGGTTTTCGATGTGTCACTTTTAGGTTCAGAGACTACCGTAAGATGGCGCTTGCATAATGTAATATGTCAAAAAATCTGTGATCTTTGTTGGGTGGTTAATAGTAACTGCCAGATGCTGTTTCATACACAAAAATAATCCTTTTAAATTCCTTTCTTAGTGATCTCCTACACTTCCGAGGAAACCTACATACATTATAGCTCGCTGGCTTCGATATCTTTGATTTTTGAAACAAATAATTAATCACACTTTTCTCCCGTTTCCGTAGGGATGTCGGGAAGTTCTTGTTTAGTACTCCCCTATACTTAGATTCTAAGAAATATACATGCCAAATTTCAGCCTGCTGCCGAGTATTTTCGACTCGACGCTAAGATAAATATTTTACCTCTTGGGGCTCTTGCCAAATGTGATGACGGAGAGATGAAATCTGCTGGCGTAAAGTGAGTTTAACATAATATGAAGGATTTTTTTCTTGTAGTTAATCCTGTTTTTATATGTTTGATAGCCTCTATCCATCTTGATCTCCGAGTTTCATCTTGGGGAAAGCGGTGGTTTCCTATATTTTTACAAAATTGTACTGCAAAATTGGACTAGCCATGTTTAGTTTAGTTCTCAGGGCACGATTAATAAATAATAAACTATTGCAAGTGAAAGAAAGAAATTTGAAAGGTAAACAAACAAAAAACAAAGCGGAAATTGACATTTTACACAGGACTTGACATATTACTTAGGTTTAATGCCATCTATCAGCAGTTTTCTGAAACTAGTAGAACTGTCAAAATAAAAACCGCTCATTACAAAAAATTTTAAGAAAGTGATTTTAAGATAACACTCAATTTAAAAAAAATAAGGGATGACTCGTTGGCACCTCGTTTTCTAAAGGTAAGCATGAATTAAATTTTTCATAATTATATAAAACTAACATGTAAATATATATATTATTTTGGTTTTAAAGTAGGTTATTAAATAATATTGTTACCTGAGACCTAGGGATTGAGGGTTGAGGGACTTTGAACTTGCTGCGTCAGTTAGTTTGTGTTTTACAGCTCTTTATCAGACTATCCAGTAACTTAAGGAAACAATGGAAAAAAGTGAAATTCATGTGCTTATTAAGCATTATTTTTTGCGAAAAAAAACCATTACCGAGACCAAGGCTAAGCTTAATAAATACTATGGGGACTCTGCACCATCGATTTCAAAGGTAAAAAAGTGGTTTACTGAATTTTGTTGTGGCCGTACAAGCACTGAAGATGCCGAACATCCTGGACGCCCAGTTGAGGTCTCTACACCCGAAACAATCGAAAAAAATCACGATATGGTGTTGGCCGACCGAAGATTGAAAGTGCAAGATTGTGGAAGCCATAGGCATCTCGCATGGCTCAGTGGTTTCAATTTTGAAAGATTACTTGGATATGAGAAAGCTTTCCGCAAGATAGGTGCCGCGTTTGCTCACAGTCGACCACAAACGCAATCGTGTAACAACTTCACAGGAAGGTTTGGCGTTGTTTAATCACAATATGGAGGAGTTTTTGCGCCGTTTTGTAACCGTGGACGAAACATGGATCCATCACAACACACCAGAGACCAAACAACAGTAAAAACAGTGGGTTTCTAAGGGTGAATCGGCGCCAAAGAAGGCCAAGGTGGGTTTGTCAGCCAATAAAGTTATGGCGACTGTTTTGACGTGGGATAATCCACATTGACTATCTTCAAAAGGGAAGAACAATTAATGGGGAATATTACGCCAACTTATTGGACCGCTTCAATGAGGATTAAAAAAAACCGACTTCATTTGGCCAAGAAAAAAGTTCTTTTTCACCAAGACAATGTAAGGGTGCACACATGTGCAGTTTCCATGGCAGAAATCCATGGATTGGGCTATGAATGAGCGGTTTTTATTTTGACAGTTCTACTAGTTTAAGAAAAATGCTGATAGATGGCATTAAACCTAAGTATTATGTCAAGTCCTGTGTAAAATGTCAATTTCCGCTTTGTTTTTTGTTTGTTTACCTTTCAACTTTCTTTCTTTCACTTGCAATAGTTTATTATTTATTAATTGTGCCCTGAGAACTAAACTAAACATGGCTAGTCTATGCGTAGTAAAATTTTGTAAAAATATAGGTAATCACAGCTTTCCCCAAGATGAAACTCGGAGATCAAGATGGATAGAGGCTATCAAACATATAAAAATAGGATTAACTATAAGAAAAAATTCCTTCATATGTTCAACTCACTTTACGCCAGCAGATTTCATCTCTCCGTCATCACATTTGGCAAGAGCCCCAAGAGGTCAAATGTTTATCTTAGCGTGCAATAAGAAATAATTATAAAGCTTATTGACATTAGACTTAAATTAGTTACATTTTTTTAATTTCTTAACCTAAATATAAGTATATCTTTATGTTTGTTACCTATCTTGGGTATCATAACTTAATAGAAACATACTACAGTAGGTACCTTAGGAGTTCATACCTAAAAAACCAAACTTTTAAGTTTGCAGCTCATCGCCTAAAAATACTTAATAGAAAACCTGTTCCTTCTATATTCCCATGGAATGAAGCTTGTCAGGAAGCTAACCAGCTCCAGCAGCAGTCAGAGCCAATGTTTAATCCAACTGCAGTTCAGGCTACATATTCTCAATATATATATACCAACTACTTAAGAGTCGAAAATAATCGGCAGCAGGCTGAAATTTGGCATGTATATTTCTTAGAATGTAAGTATAGGGGAGTACTAAACAAGAACTTCCCGAAATCCTTACGGAAACGGGAGAAAAGTGTGATTAATTATTAGTTTGAAAAATCAAACATATTGAAGCCAGCGAGCTATAATGTATGTAGGTTTTCTCGGAAGTGTAGGAGATCATTAAGTAATGTCAAAATCACATTAATGTCAAAATCACATTGGCATAATGTGTATGAAACAGCATACCTACAGCGACTTAACCACTTTATGAATAATTTCACTACCTGAAAATGGATAATAGCTATAATCTGGCAACCCTATTAACCACCCAACAAAGATCACAGATTTTTTTGACATATTACATTATGCAAGCGCCATCTTACGGTAGTCTCTGTACCTAAAAGTGACACTTCGAAAACCCCTCATTGTTCCCACATCCACCCTATTCTCCAGATTTGGCTCCGGTGACTACTTCTTGTTCCCAAACCTGAAAAAATGGCTCGGTGGAAAAAGATTTGACTCCAATGATGAAGTCATTTCGCAAACAAAGGCCTATTTTGAGGATCTCGACAAATCATATTTTTTGGAATGGATAAAAAAAATTGAGAAGCGTTGGACAAAGTGTATAAAGCTCAAGGGTAACGTAGTCCACGTAAAATGATTTATTTACAAAAAAATCTGTGTTTTATTCCAAAAGTCACGGACTTATTGACCCGCCCTCGTACAATGTATAATTTTATGGCTACTATTATACAAAAGAATTCAAGTTATATTATTCGGTAGTAATACATACCTAGTTTTTAT
This sequence comes from Celastrina argiolus, assembly GCA_905187575.2. Classification (NCBI taxonomy): domain Eukaryota; kingdom Metazoa; phylum Arthropoda; class Insecta; order Lepidoptera; family Lycaenidae; genus Celastrina; species Celastrina argiolus. The sequence continues at coordinate 3,653,882 of LR994597.1, forward strand.
ATACACCTTTATGTTCACAGAACCTTTAGACAAGCTACGATTGTTAATTACGACGACGTAGTTCGAAAATTATATAATATAGTATAATTATTTATTCATTCATCCAAATTTTAAGAGCTTGGCTCGTGTAGGTGGAGAAATCTTCATTTTTTGGTCTTATGCTTTTGGCCTCTTCAATTACCTTTTTTATTATGTGTATATTATAATCTCTACAAAAGAAATGTATATTTTGATGACATTAGAAGTGTTTTACCTGAAATAAAACACATATTAAATACTTACCTTAGTTAAAGTTTACAACCTTGAGAGTGGCAACACCTAGTTTCCATCAAATCTTTTGTCCTTTTCTTTCCTTTTTAACCTTTACCTCTATCTATCTCGCTCGCACATTCCCCACCAGGTAGTGTCGAGCTGAAAATTAAGCTCTTGACACCTGCCACGTAGTAACTAATACTTAATCTGTGACACCTGCCTCATTGAGTCGAGAGGAACTGCCAGGCAGAATTTAAATTTGTAAACTTTAACTAAGGTAAGTATTTAATATGTGTTTTATTTCAGGTAAAACACTTCTATTAAACACTTGACCGTTAGTTAAAGTTTACAACCTTGAGACGTGTTTGTTATCGCCTGGTGGGTAAATTAAATCTGTATAAGGACGCCAATGTGATTTTGACATTATAATGTAATGCATACAAACTGAAAGTTTAAGAATATTCAGTATAAATTAAAATAGAATGCTGTGTTGAAACAACTAGCATTTTAGATTATCAATATTAACGTATTGAGCGAGAATATAATACAATTTGTATAATACATATTACTATCATTTCATTGTAACTCATTTATTACAACATCATAAAATGTACCCATCATAGGCATAAGTTACTGTACAAATAAAATGAAATAAAAAATAAATATCAGTGCAGTAGTGTTACTAATATTAATATAATTTTTGAACTTAATTCTAAAGAGATTATAATTGTTATAATGTACAAACCAAACTTGGTTACTTTCATAATAAAATATTTATGGAATTATTAGTTACAGTAAACAAATATCTTGATTTCACAAAATATGATTAGACAATTTTTACAATTATTAAAGTAATTCAATATAGTTCATAAGTTGAAGGCAATAGGTATGTAGCTTAATTATGGCTAACCTAATGCAAAGGTCATTGTGAAATTGAAACTTTATAACAGTATAATTAAGCAGGGTTAAACAAGCGTATAAAACCGCTATTATTAACATCAGATATACGGTAAAAACGTGTAAATGTCGTTTTTGACCTCAAGTTTCCCCCCGACAGGATGCAGTCTAGTGGACAGTTAGTTTAGACCGTAGTGAACTGATAAGAGTATAGAGAGGCCGCCTTTGGCGTGCTCCAGCTTTACCCAAAATACTGGATCAAGGTTTTTTATTCTCATTATTGCAATAAAACCCCATCCAGACTGCCTGTACGTGGCAGTGTCGGTTTTAGGTACAAAAACAGGCCATAAAACCAAAGAATTGGCTTATTCAACATAATGTTTTGTATCTGTGGTTAATTTATTGGTGTGTAAGAAGCAAATATACTAGCCTCGTTCACAGTTATAATGCGCAAGTATGTAATTAAAATATCAAGATCCCAAATACTTTTCCTTACAGGTTTTGTAAAGCTATAGCTTTTAAGACATGACATACTTACACGTCTGAACTCAAATTACTGGCATTATCAGGGTTAGTTAAAGTGGCTACCACGGACTTACGAAGATTAATCGTGTTATAAGCCAGTCCCTCTACAATATGTAAATCTGCAAAATATCAACAGTGATAGAGATCCTTGACTATGAAGCGTGGTGCTATACTGCTCGTGCCTTCAGTGCCGTTGGGAACGAGCGTTCTTGAGCTTGTCTCAAGGGGTCTACGAGGAGATAGATTCCTCGTGCAAGGTTCTGGTGTTTCAGGTCTTTCGGAATAATGCACGGTGGTGGGAACACCCGTGCTGTGGGAAAGTACCATACCTGTGAGAAGGCAACGTGAAACGTTGCTATCATAGTCCTTCTGTTCTAGTGACAAATACCTAATTCATGACCACATTTACCTGTTCCGACGCGAACAAATCTATCAGAGGAACACTGAACCTTGGAAATATTTTCTCTATAGCCTGGGGAAGCAGATGCCACTCGGGTGGTTTTTTTTTTTTTTTTTTCAGCAGAGCTCGCCACGGAACGTCTGATGCGTCTACCGTTAGAAAATGTTCCGCTGTTGGAAAATGAATCATCGATTCCCCATGACAATTTTCTAACCACCACCTCATCTCCTTTTGTAACTCCGTTGGCAATATCACAACATCAATCATAGGACTTTGTTGAGGTAAGACAAGGTTTCTCGAAAGTGTAATCTGCCTTATGGAACTGCGAAGCTCGCAAAATTCAATATGTCTATTAAGCTCTAAAGATTTTTAGTTACATCTCGTAGAACTTCCTCGAGACGTAAGCGTAAGTAAACTATTTTCCCGTTGGGGAGCATATTTTTGTTTAACCACGTGACCCAAAGGGTATCGAGGAACACTAATTTCTTTTTTTGTATTTTGTCAAATGTCAATATGCAAATAAATATTTCAACCCTGGCACCCGAAACATTAACTAGTTTGAATGGCTGAGTTGCGACATATCAGTTAAGACTTTGCAGGTTGAAAATTGGTCCCAATGGACCCCGTGGACCAATGTCCACGGGGTCGAAAGGACCCTCGTGTGCTATTGTTTCCAAGCTATTGGTGCCAAATGTGCCCTACGTGGGTCTGGTATAAAAGTAACCCTGCGTGGGTTGAGTATACGACGAGCCCTGCGGGGGCTATCTTTGGATCGTACTCTAAGAGTATTCTATGATTATTATCAAACCCCTGCGAAGGGTGATAATTATTATTATTATGTCTGTGTATACAGATATATATAAGGAAGCTCCTTGCTCACGGGCAATTAAATCCCGGACCTTTGGAAGGCATGCGTGGGGCCGAAGCCACACGCAGAGGCCCCGTTATACAATATATTATTATTATAATTATTTTTATCACAACCAGTCGTTTCATTGGAGAAACCCTGGCACCCGAAACATTAACTAGTTTGAATAGCTGATTTGCGACATACCAGTTTAGATTTTTCAGGTTGAAAATTGCATCGGTTTGTGCCGTCTCCTTTAGGGACTAAAAACATAGTCGAGATAAAGCTCCAAAAAAGAGGAGCCTCCTCCAGAACTCCCTTTTCCGAATCATTTGTGATATACTGTCGGACATGGGTTCTGACTCTAGAGTCGTCAAACGTCCTTGATTTTTGAAAAATAAGAGAGGAAGTCTCGCTTGAAAGGGTATGCGGTACCCTCGGATATCTTTTAAAAGTGTGCGATGTGCACCTAGATATCTCAACCGGTATGCAAAAAAAAATTAATTGGCCCGCCTGGAAGTGGTCAGAATCGACGTCGCCTATTCCCCGATTGTGAATCCTGGGGACCACGTCTCCTAATTCCTGTACCAGGCTCGTGTCTGTTTTGTGAAACTTCACGGGGTCGAAAGGACCCTCGTGTGCTATTATTTTCAGGCCTATTGGTGCCAAATGTACCCTGCGTGGGTCTGGTATAAAAGTAACCCTGCGTGGGTTGGGTATACGACGAGCCCTGCGGGGGCTGTCTTTGGAACGTACTCTGAGAGTGTGTTCTATGATTATTATCAAACCCCTGCGAGGGGTGATAATTATTTTTGTTTAATGCCTGCGAGGCAAATAAGTGGTATAAAAAATTTTCTTACACCATCTGTTTTCTCTAAGACTAATGTCAGTTGTTTAAATAGCTCAACAACTTTTTTATGTAACTCGTTAGCGTTTACAGTATTACAACTATCTCGCGCCCAGGATATAAGTTTATATATGCTATCTTGCAACAGTTCTTTTTGTTTTAATATACAGAAGGAAAGAGCACCAAAACATTTGTCACTGTAAGCAAAGCGACGCTGACCATCATAAGCCATAACTTCGTCATTAATTTCCAAATGGGTAAAACCCGGGGAATAATTATTATAAAGATTTTGAAAGTCAGCATAACTGACATCAAACTACTCATTCTTATTGATAATTTTCTGGGCCCTTAGATGGTTCCTTTAATTTAACTAAAAAGTCAATCTATCATATAGCGGGATTTGATCCTTCGACCACAGTGTAATTCAAAATTAAAATTCGTACTAATCTCATTATTAGTATTATTGTCAGATAGATCACAATTATTTAGAACCTCATAATCATTAATATTTAATAATATAAAAGAAAGTCGTGTTTGTTACAACACTTATAACTCGAGAACGGCTGAACCAATTTTCATGGTTTTTGATTCGTTGGATTTGTCTCCTCCCCGAATAGCAGAATACATATTAAAAATAGTGAAAACTTGATGTGTAATGAATAATTAATCATGTAAATAAATGCTCATATTTTGTTCATCAAATGTCAAACATTTGTTGTCAAATGATGTAACAACTATGCGTTCAGAAATCTATTAATGTATGCGTATTGAAGTGTCAGTTTGTAACTTTCAATTAGCAACGTTTTTCTAAATGCATATGACATTTTCAACGATATTTTCTTTACTTTATTTTACGAAAATGCAATTTAAAAAAATGACTGTCTGTCAGCGTGTCTCTTTGCTCCGGCTAATCTCTGGAACGGCTTGACCGATTTTAACGAGACTTTCACTGGTAGATAGCTAAAGTTACAAGGATTCATTTAGGCTACTTTTCATCATCATCATCGTCATCTAACTAATGATCACCGAATCGGCTGGACCGACTGTGACGGGAGCATTCACCGGGCGTTAGCTTATGTTAGTAGGAGTAATCTATACATCTATATGTATAAAAGTAAGTCGTGTTGGTTAAATTATTGATAACTCAAGAACGGCTTTATCGATATGGCTGAAAATTGGCGAGGAAGTAGCTTAGAGCAAGTAGACGGACATAGGATACTATTTATTCCATTTGACAGCGTTTCCGTGAACGTTGCGGGTTCTGCGTTAGGGTTTCGCGTTGTGGGTTCCGCGTTGCGGGTTCCGGGTTCCCGTGTTGCGGGTTCCGGGTTCCCGCGTTGCGGGTTCGGCGTTCCGGGTTCCGCGTTCCGGGTTCCGCGTTGCGGGTTTCGGGTTCCCTGTTGCGGGTTCCGGGTTCCCGCGTTGCGGGTTCCGGGTTCCCGCGTTGCGGGTTCCGGGTTCCCGCGTTGCGGGTTCCGGGTTCCCGCGTTGCGGGTTCCCGCGTTGCGGGTTCCGGGTTCCCGCGTTGCGGGTTCCGGGTTCCCGCGTTGCGGGTTCCGGGTTCCCGCGTTGCGGGTTCCGGGTTCACGTGTTGCGGGTTCCGGGTTCCCGCGTTGCGGGTTCGGCGTTCCGGGTTCCGGGTTCCGCGTTGCGGGTTTCGGGTTCCCTGTTGCGGGTTCCGCGTTGCGGGTTCCGGGTTCCCGCGTTGCGGGTTCCGGGTTCCCGCGTTGCGGGTTCCGGGTTCCCGCGTTTCGGGTTTCGGGTTCCCACGTTGTTTTTTTTTAGATGAATTTTATCATAAACTCTTTTTATGCTCAACGAAGTGGGCAAGGGTCAGCAGTTAATAAAGAAATTTGATCATAAATAACCCTCATTTTAAAAAAGTTAAATCATTAGGAATGGTAGAAAAATCCTGAGATCCTTGATGATTTATACAAGAAGGTTCGCCTTCATAAATATGTCTGCGAAGTTCGGTTACTTTTTTCTTTTGCAACTTCTATAACAGGTCATATTTGCGATTATGTTTGCCCCACCCCCCCTTTTTTAGGGAAGTACGATGTGAACGTTCGATTTGCAAACCAGAGGGCCCTGCCGTAGATTGGCAACCAACAAAAAGCCAACATCACGCGGTATTATTCCCAGGCGGTCACCCATCCAAGTTAGTACTTGGATGGGTGACCGCGCCTGACGTTGCTTAACTTCGGTGATCGGACGAGAACCGGTGTGTTCAACGTGGTGAACGGTGGACGTTTTTGCATTAGTATTATCCATTTAAATTATCTAAAAGGAAGGAGAAATAGTGTGCGACAAAGTGAACATTTAAATTTTATTTAAAAAATTATCAATGAAATGTGGGTAGTACGGTTGTAAATTTGCAACGCAAAAGTTATTTTTATCTTTACCAAATCTATTACAAACGTTAGCACGTTTTCTTACGACACAAAATATTGTGTAGGTACCCACATAATACCGACAAAAGTACTAAATTATCCACAGAAATATATTAATTCACTTTGCAATAAGTAACTCCTGACACTACAAAGGACACAACATAAAATAAGTTAATTCATAATAACATTCTCTGAAACAAAGAAAGATTCCTTATTTCTTGGATATTTAACAATATAAAATTCTATGAATAGTATGCAAACGGTAAAAACCGTTAGAGCTTAGAATCTTTCCATGAGTTTCAGAGGTTCAATAAAGTTATAATTATAAGAACTCACCGGGTATCCTGCGGCAGCACTTCGATATTGACTATAGTATCGAAAGTGAACCGCTGTTGATGGAAAATTTAACGCCAATGAGGCAGGTGTCACAGCTTAATTTTCAGCTCGACACTACCTGGTGGGGAATGTGCGAGCGAGATAGATAGAGGTAAAGGTTAAAAAGGAAAGAAAAGGACAAAAGATTTGATGGAAACTAGGTGTTGCCACTCTCAAGGTTGTAAACTTTAACTAACGGTCAAGTGTTTAATAATATAAATAAATTACCAGACCATTACAAAAATACTTAATTATTTTAAAGGAAAATTTCAAAATAGATGTCCAATAGTAAATATTTTTAATTACAGTCCAATAGTTGTATTTTGCTTGCCACTGTAATTGCTTGCGACTTCTTCCAATAAATGATTATGATTATAACAATAAAAATAGTGAGCATATTAGATCAACAATGTTGTGTAGTAAGTGACCTACTTAAAATATGTTTGAGCATCCTAACTATATTATACTAATATTATAAAACAGGGCGATTTCATTAACATTTGGAACATTGATTAATTTTGAAAAATAATCGATACAAACTAAGACACTACAGCACTATTCATAAGTAAATCCGCCATTATGGTACTGTTCCGGTTAATAGTTTCCGGCTCACGGACGCCATTTTACTTGTCACTTTGTTTACATGTCAAACTTTGTTATTGTGAGATTTTTAGGGTTTTTGAGTGATTTTCGATTTAATTACTGCGCAAAACTGTAAAATAATTCTGAATTCATTATATTAGGTAACACGAAGTCCTCTGTAGTAAGTTGTGGCCTATGCAAAATCACCGGTAAGTAGCTAACATTTATTTAAATTGTTGTATATTGTTTAGTTTATTTGATATAAAGTGTTTAAAAATCAATTTCTTTGAGTTAGCTTAGTTGTGGGGTATAAAATCCGCAATATTCTTAAAAAAAAGAAAGTGGGCAACCCTAATCCGCCATGTTTGTAGTCAGTTTTGTTTATTTAGGTATGCAGGCAAAGTACATGCTTATGCCAGTTCCATATGATTCTTTATTCTGAGGATAAAACGTAGTGAATAAATTTTCTTTGTCATTGGATAGTAGAGCCCTCCTATAGCCTATGGTTTGACACAAGACAAGAAGAGATTGGATTTTTGCCAAAAAAAGGGTGAGAAGAGCTAACTCATGTTAGCTCATGTTAGCTCTTCTCACCCTTTTTTACGTGAACAAATTATAAAAAATTAAACTTACACAACGGATTTAAAAAAAAAATGCAGGAAAAATTATGATTACTTGAGCGATGGATTTATATGAGTGAGTCTAGAAGAGTCTGGATTCCAAAATCCAGAATCGTTTTTGCTCGGCCGCCTTCGGCCGTAAATTAATTTATACTTATGATCAAATTAGGCCGCGGCCGAGGAGATTGCATAAATGGATAATAATTAAATTATCATAGCTTCCTATACTTCTTTATTAGTAAATCAGTTACCCGGGCTTCACAGACCGTAAATCCTTAGAATATACTGTATGATCTATGCGTAAGTACTTATAGTACCCTAGTAAATCTCTTTATATTTGAAAATTTGACAGAGGCCAGTTTGTCGCATCTTGTGCTATTCTACCACAACAGTAAAAAAAATTAATTTATAATTTTATCTATGGTCTCCAGCCTTTTCCAAGATTTCGTATTTCATTGCAAAATAATTTTCTCCAACCAAAACGGCTACAAAATATAATTTTTTGTAAATTTCTATTTTGTGTAAATCGTAATGCAGTTGTTTTTAAGTTGGATGCCGTCCAAGTTTTGACTGTGATCTGTTCGAGTTGGTTGCAACTTTGTTAGCAACGCTATGTTAGGATCCTTTGTTGTAAAATTTGTTTTAGAGTCGTAAAAATAGGCGCAGTGCTGGGGATTGTAGCAAATATTTATTATTTAATTCGTAAAATGGCCTCAATGCACGTCGATTGTGATGCTCTAGACGACAGCGGCTGCGTACAAGATGGTATGTTTTATTTGTTTTGTCGAGACATATAAGTACCTACTTTTTATTAAATTTTATCATATATAGTCGGTATGAACAAATTTTATTAAGCCACTACAACATTTTACTAGTTTCTCGTAGTTTCCAAGACCTCCTTCTTGATATATGATGTAAATAGTAGGTAGGTAGGTATATTATTTATATCAAACATTGAAAATAACAAACAAGTAACATTTATTGTCTTTACTAAAATAGGACACTAGAGCGACATTTTGCAGGTCACCACTATTAGTCAGGGTTCCCCCATACATTGTTTTCACTTGATTAGTATCAAGCTAATTTTCCGTGAGTACCTTCATTTTGATGAGTCGCCCAAGAATTTCTTGGGCGGAACTCTTGTTTGTGGTAGCTAACAGTGTTATCAAGGATAGAGTATGTCGATTTGGCGATTCCAAAATATTTATTAGTAACCAAATATTTTTTAGTTAAATCTCAAGATTGTCATCGAAAAAATATTTGTCCTACAAAATCCATGGTTTGATCAAAGAGTTCCTCCATCTCCAACATGTATGGATAATGAGGTCAGAACATTATTAGTAACAAGCTGATTTTCATTTTACTACTTAATTAATATTAATGTCATTTAACAGACATATTGTCCTACAAATTGTGTGGTACATTATCTCAGTACTACACTTAGAAAATGTTAAAACCACAAGACCATTTTTCTCATTAGTAACTGTAGGACAAAAATATTATATAAATTGGTGTGTTCTCTGCCCAAATTAAACAATATCCTACAAGAAAACCGGTAGGTATCACTAGTCCGACAAAAATAGTATTTTTTCGTTTTCCTATTTGGAACATAAGTTACAATAAAATTTGTGTACCTATTTATAATAGGTATACAGGTTACCAACAGTGTGTAAAATTCTGGAATTCCACATAACACCTTGGCAATGTATAATATACCTGGGGCGTTCTGGAAATGTATGAAATATTATGAATAGTAGTGTCAGTTACACACTTTACCCAGGTTATGTATACAATTCCTAGGAATAACAAATATTGGTCTATATTTTCATTGTTATTGAATTAACAATGAACTGATCCGCATTTATTCTATTACTCAAAAATTTGTGGTGCTCCTTAAAAATATTTTTTTATAAAAAGAAAATTAAAGTGTTTCGGAAATCAAAACTTTTCATATATCACTTTGACAGCAAAACGTGGCTTTTATTTATTTATTTTATCAAATAGGTACACATATTCATGTAAAGAATTTCGAAAACAAAATTCTTAATTTCTTTCGAAAAAAAGGTGATAAAGTCGACGAATGAACAAAGCGATTCTATAAGGGTTCCGTTTTTTCCTTTCAAGGGACGGAATCCTAAGAATGACGATATCGGAATATTTAATAAGAATACTTACATTAAGAATGCAGTTTTACTTTAGGTATTGTATTTATATTTTTTAAATTATAAGTATAAAAAAAGCATAAGAAACAAAACAATTCTGTAAGAATCATAAGTTCCTTCTTATAAAAAACTAATTATCTATGTAAGTACCTTCCTACTTTATTCAAAATATTATCCCTATTCCCTTTTTCTCATCTCAATACATACAGTATAAGGTATTTTATAGAATATAAAGGTATAAAATTTATAATTTTTCATACATCTCCTGGGGTTTTGGGCATTCTACACATTACTTAGGTTTTGTATAGAATACCTAGTAATATACTAGTCGGAATTCCCCCATAAATTGTTTTCATTTTATTAGTATCAAGCTAAATGTTCTTGTGGTATTAACATTTTCTGAGCGTAGGATCGGGATAATGTACCACTCAATTTGTAGGACCCTATGTCTGATAAAATTTATATATATAATATTAATATTTATTAAGTAAGAAAAAGAAAATCAGCTGGTTACTAATAATTTATGATGACCTTGTTATCCATCCATGTTAGAGATGGGGGAACTCCTTGATCAAACCATAGATTTTGTAGGACAAATATTTTTTCGGATAATTTAGATGATTATCTTGAGACTTAACTAAAAAATATTCGGTTACTGATAATTATTTTGGAATCAGCAAAACCGACATACTCTATCCTTGATATCTCTGTTAGCTACCACAGTCAAGAGTTCCGTCCAAGAAATTCTTGGGCGACTCATCAAAATGAAGGTACTCATGGAAAATTAGCTTGATACTAATCAAGTGAAAACCATGTATGAGGGAACCCTGACTATATGTAATACTCAGTACGAATTCAATTTTGTATTTTTGTTTATTAAAATGTACACCATGCAGTATACATTGAAATCTAATTAACTCAATTTCTGAGTTGTTTGTAAATGATGTACTTTAAACAATGTATTATTACTAGTTAAGGCTTTTTTTTTCACTGGCATTATACATTTATGTAAATTTTAGATCCACTGCAGAAGTCTGGGCGGGAGAGTCCAGTTCTGGAAATAAGCCTGTTGGACCTATCAGATGATGTGCTTTTGTACATCCTACGATATTGCTCACCGAGAGATCTCAAGGCACTTGGCTTGTATGTACACTTATTTTGTATTAACCCAGTGAGCAATCTATTGCCTGGGCCCTTATTACCTAACTTTGGTCGCATTCCCATCCCTCGAGATCAACTGTCATTGCGACGTTTAAACTTTTTAAAACACGATTTAAAAAGTTAAAACGTCAAAATTATGACATTTAAAATTATTAAATCATGTTTTAAAAAGTTTAAACGTCGCAATGACAGTTGATCTCGAGAGATGGGAATGCGACCGAAGTTAGGTAATCAGGGGCCTGATTGTGAGCTTACTGATACAAGCACACCAATGATGAGTTACTACTAGGCTGGCCTCTGTGCTTCAGTGATTAGTGGATTGATGCTTAGCTCAGAGTTGCTGGTTCAAATCCCACCCAGGGAGCAAATAGTTTTGAATGTGTCTGGGTCTAACAATTAATCAATAAATAAAGCATTTAATATATTTCCTCATCTGGTACCCATTTTTCATATATTCATATATCCTAAAAAATCTATGTTTTTCTATTTTCTAGATACTTAACACTGGCATACTGGCCACTATTATTGCTAAAAATGTATGGTAATGGGAAACTAGGCTTCTACAAAGCCTGGTTTGTAGGTAGAAACCTATCTAGAATCCTTTACTTTCTGTGAAAGAATATTATGACCCCTCGATATTATGATGGTCCTGTGAGTGTACTTACTACTGTATAAGATTACTAAAGTAAAAAGGGTAAAATGACGTAATTACTGAGATTTAAATTATTCCTCAAAATAGTTGAATAACCGATACTTCACCAAAAATCATAATATTTAGTGGGACTTCTTATATGGAATGGATATTTTTCTTTTTTCCTCAGCTCCTGCGCTCGGCTCGGCCGGCTGGTGCTCGAGCGGTCCCTGTGGCGGTGTGTCGACGCCCGGGAGGAGTTGTGCGGCCGGGCGCGGCTGTGCTGGCACCTGCAGCACACGCTGCACGCCGACACCAGGACGCTGCTGCTGACCGGATACGCCAAAGCAGCAGCCGGGTCAGTATTGCTGTAGCTGTGTCACAGTCAGGATGGCAGTAGGTGAAATGTATATAATATATCTAGATATGTACAGTGCAACAAGCATTTTATTAAAAATTAGCAAAACTAATTAGCAACAATTGTAGGTTTTGTGTAAAATTACTTTTGTCATGGCCTATCATCCCATACAATCTATCTTTAATACAAAAAAAAATGCAATAGATGTCACTACTATTAACGTTTGTATATTATAAAATGTAAATATGCCGAATTAAGTGCACATTGACATTAAAATAAAGATAAGCATATTTTTTAAGTATAACATAACATTAAGCTTAATTCAACTCCTTAATTAAGAAGAAGGTACGAAACGAAATTAGCAATTGGTTTTTTCCAATACTGGCGCTAGATAGAAACAGCCGTTTCCGGAATGTGCCTGGAAATCGAAGAAAACAAAAATAGCTAGTCGAATTGCCAGTAATAGGGTGATACCGTTTTATAGTACTAAGTCGTGTCTCTGTTATATATCTACTTTGTGCTTTTGTTAATTAAATGGTGATTTTGATGTTGAAGAAGATATGTATTAAAATTATTGCATGGGAATTCAACAATTTGTTCTGAATTTTGAAATATTTTATAATTATAAAGTGTATATTTTTAAAATTATTATTTTAGATGCCTTGGTCTAACCCCAAACTTAACGCGAAAGGATGCAGAGGACGAGAAACAGAACAACACACGCAGCGCCGGAAACAACGACGGAGATATGGTTGTCTATGGTGAGTAATTTCGTGTTGTCTATGGTGAGTCATTTTGTGTTGTCTATGGTAAGTCATTTTGTGTTGTCTATGGTGAGTAATTTTTTGTTGTCTATGGTGAGTCATATCGTGTTGTCTACATGGTAAGTCGTATTGTGCTGTCTCAGCAATAAGCAGGCTTACTCCCGACACAATTGAGAATCGAATCAGTTCGATCTCAACGGCGTTTGGTATTTTATTTGGTGGATTACTTTGAAACTAATCAGAATAAATAAATCGTTAGATCGATTTTTTTTGTACTCCTGACCATATCAATCGAGTGAGAATCAAAAGTACGTGGCACGATTGAATCTGAATCAAAATCGAATCAGTTAGGAGTGTAAGGCCCCTGTACAGTAAATTAAATTACTAATTATTTTATTGTAAGCATGCTGTATTAGGATTTTTTGAAATTGTTTACTTATCTATAAAAACACTTATTAATCTCGGTGTAACCTTAACTAAGGTTTCGTACCGGAAGTTGCCGTATAACAACAAATACTAAAAATAAAATAACATAAATATTTAATAAGGGCTCCCATACATACATGTGATTTGCTTTTGGTATGGAACCCTTTGTGTCTGAGCCCGACTGGCACTTGGCCAGTTTTTAATTTTTTTTTCCATTTAATTTTCGCTAGCCAAGCGAGAAAGTCTCGAATGTCCTCTGTTTTAGCAATTTTCATGTTTGTATATAACTCTGTAGGAGTCTTACACCTTTTGCTGGTCACTTAAAACACGTTTGTCAATTTATATGGCCTTTTACTATCCCGAAACTAAACTCTCGTTCATACCGACTAGGCCTCACGCAGTGACTGCCTGTCGTCGCAAACATACATATCTTCCAGACACAAAACCGCTGACACTTGCACATTCACACATACACGGTCCGTACAACTCAATTCATCTATTTTATGTCTGCACCACCAGATGTGCAGCATGTGCGGGTGCCGGTGTTCGTGGAGAGACACAGAGGCAGGTGCTTCTTCAACGGTCAGCGCTCCTCTGCTTTGGCACGGTAAGCCCTAAAACCTGAAGACAACCCCAATTTTTACTTCTACGAGAGAAAAATGTCTCATTCACCTAAGCCCATAGTCAAGATGCCAACTATTCGCTTCTAACTAGCTTCGCTAAGTGACGACGAATTCGTATGTCGCTTATGTCAAATCCCATATCTTTTGTTTTCGAACTTCGTAATAATTTCAAGGCATCTTGAATCAGGACCCTGGTGATGATTTAGTCGAAACTAGTCGTGTATATTAATAAATTTGATGTATTAACTAATAAACTGAAAAAAAGTGCTAGTAGTTTTTGTGTAATATGAAATTCCGGGTGAGAGGAGGCGTGGGTGTGTGCGTGATGGCGTGTGTGCGTGATGACGTGTGTGCGTGATGGCGTGCGTGCGTGATGGCGTGCGTGCGTGATGGTGTGCGTGCGTGATGGCGTGCGTGCGTGATGGCGTGCGTGCGTGATGGTGTGCGTGCGTGATGGTGTGCGTGCGTGATGGCGGCGCGCGCGTATGCCTGTGCGCTTGCGTGTGCGTGTGTCTGTGTGTGTACAGTTGCAAAGATGTAAAGTTAAACAACAGTTGTATATTATACATACAGAAAAATAAAAAGCTAAAAGAGGAAAGAATTTATTTACGCTACGTAAGGAACGTATTCGCGCACAACAATCGGCCGTGTTCATACACTACCACGACTTTTTTTTAAATTATTAACTTTTGTTTTAGATATCAATCGATTACAATTATTATGTAATTATTCACTTAATATGTCTTCAGACATTCGTGTTGTATGGGTCACTAACACAGGTAATTTTGCAGGTACCGCGGTACACCAACGTGGCCGAACAATATGGTGGACGGTCGCAGCGGCGGCGCGAACGGCTGCTGCGGGCCGCAGTTCACGCTGTCGCGACCGCTGCTGTCGCGCCTCGCCGCCTGCTGCCCCAATCTCACTCATCTCGCGCTCGACTACTGCAACATAGACTGCCAAGTCGTGAGTACTGTAGAGTATGGATTATATCTCCATAGATTAAAACTCTTCATGCCATAGAATAGGCCTCTATATGTCATGGACAAGGGTATGGTAATCATTTACGTAAGTTGATTAAAAACATGCATGGGACATGATTCGCAAAGTGACATACAATTTCGTTTGTGACTTAGCGAACCTTATGCTTATTCCTCTGTATGCTGAGTATATTCCATAAACAATGGATCTATATGCTATACACTAGGGCTCTATGTGACATAGACTAAGGTTCAAAGTCTTTGGCATATAGTTCCATATGCCAGATATACAAAGCTCTCTTTGAACATAAATTCGATATGTCAAAATTTTGTCAATAATCTACCATCATCAGTATTTGAAAAACATTCATTTATTTCAGACGAGTCTGCAACAGCTACCGAGGACTATAAAGAAGCTGTCCCTTCGCGGCTCCAAGCTGTTCAACATGATCATAGACAAGTCGTTCCTTTTTAAAGTACAAGACTATCAGCCACTGTTAGAAGTGAGTAAACTTTACATACTTACGCCTAACCAATATAAATATTTATATTTTACACACTGTATAAGCTATTCAAGGTCACTTGATGGAGAAGAAAACTGAACAAATGTTATAGGTAAATGAATAAATAATGTAAATTGTACATTTAACATACCCTTTTTTACGTGACAACGTGTAATACATCGTTGAACGTTGACTGCACGCATGAAAAAGGATGACTCAACGTTACAATCGGAGCGAGAGCACTGCACGAGCGAGCGAAATCGATGTTCTGTTCTTGTCACGTTATAGTTTAACGTTTGTAAACCGACTATACAGACAAATTTTTTTTTAATATAAATAAATCTGTACAGTCGCTGGACGTGTCTGAATGCGAGTGGATGGACCCGGCGTCGCTGCTGCCGCTGAGCAAGCTGGAGATGCTGACGGAGCTCAGCATGCGCGACTGCCCCAAACTCGCCGAGTTCGTGGCGTACGCCTCGCTAACTTCGCGCTACGGGTTCAAGACGCTCAAGGTATTTCTTTGTCTATCCTTCTAATATTATAAGACCCGATTTCACCAACGCATGTTAGTGTTAACGGCTTGTTAAAATACCATGCCTTCTCATTCATTGATAGGAATTACGAGAGGAACAACATGATATTTAACGAAGGATTTACTTTAACATTGCTTGGTGAAACACGCCCTAAATGTGATAGTTTGTATGTGTGGATGTTAACGGATTTTGATGATTTTTTGTATGTTGTAACTACATGTAAACATGTTGGGCTTGTGTAGGCTGTTATTGTTGTTGTATATGTTGTGTAACCTCAGCAATATATAACGTTTCCATGGATTTTTGCGCCTACAAAGTAGCGGGAAATATCTAGTAATCGTGAGTCGCAGAAATTAGTCTTTGAATGTTTTTTTTAATGACGTTAATATACCCCCCTGGTAAACAAACAATGTAAAACTAAAATTATCTAAGTACCATAAAAATAATGAAGTTATTAAACTATTAAATATGATGTGCGAACGAGAAGGGAACAGCCGATTGTGACGTCGCATTGTTTTGCGAGAAAGAGATAGACAACTTAATATATTTACATACAACTCAAATGTTTTATTTTAGATTTCTCTCATATTATTGATTTTCAGTGTAATGAGTCCAAAAGTAAATAAATATCCTATTCATTCAATAACCCAATTCTGCTACTTTCAGTTTTATACAAAAGTCTGACTTATATTGTGAATCAAAAATAGCTTTTCTATAAACCGTTATCAGCAGAATTTCTGTAATCGAAATTCTGCGCGTCACAACTCATAAAATTATGCTCGTTTGTGTTGTGTTCTCGGACATGCTGGTCACCATTTTGCTTGATATTATATGTAGTCGCTGGACCTGCGCGGCTCGCCGGTGGGAGACTCGGAGGTGTCCGCGCTGGGCTGGCTGCCGCGCCTAGAGCGGCTGTGGCTCAGCGCGGCGCGGCACCGCCAGCCGCCGCGACACATGCACTATGTCGATGACGAGCCAGCCCCCCACCAGGAGCTGGACGACTGGGAGAAGGAGGTGAGTGATATGACGAGTAGTCGATGAACTGCGCATCTCGAAGGTGTCCACGTTGGCCGTGGCTGATCGGCATGGAGACGCCAGCCGCCGCCGCACGTGCACTACGTCGATGACGAGCCCGCCCCCCACCAGGAGCTGGATCTCTTCCAGGCAACCCCGACTTTAATGCCGTTAGAGGACTATCACTCGTTAGGTTATGCTGTCAGTTTTAGCCAAATTTAATTCATATAACTGTTGTTTTAGGAACCAGACTACTTCAAACCGAGATGGACACCGGAGGAGATGGAGACTGCTGAAGTGAACACGCACAGACCGGTCCAGTCAACCAGGTACTATATTATTATTTTTATTGTTTACCTTATAGGACTGGCATGTCATTTTTATAAAGGTCCTAAAATTAATATTGAATAAAAAAAAATTGTTCGGTAATCGTAACATCCTTTATTAATGACTACATGTTTTCTGCTACTTTGCAAAATAAAATCCCGCAAGAACCATATAGGCTACATTTTGCTGCGGTAAAAATGTAGCCTTTACGGTAATCCAGGGCGTCAGCTAAATTCATACCAAATTTTATTAAAATCACTCCAGGCGTTTAGACGAAAATAAATAAAAATCATTCTCAAACTTTTGAAGGATTTACAAAGTAGGTGTACCAAATCCCTAAAAACTATTGACCTAGTAGAACTTGTATATCTATACAAATAAATGCACTTGTTTTTGTTACCAAGTATTAATTAATTTACAGACTTTTCAAATTCTTTTAATTGCCTGTCCCGTATCCACGCTACGGGCCAGGCACTGTGCAGTGACGTCATGGTGTCAATAATTCGAAATTAAATATCTCCGAAACTACACGAATGTATCGTAATATATTTTTATATTCATATTTGTTAACATAGTTGGCGAAGACTAAATATTAAAACGTTTAGTACAATATTTCGACACATGATAAATCTGTAGGTCGATTACACTAGTATGGTATGTTTAAACAGTAAAATAGTATTCACTTAAACGTTAAACCAACGTCAAACGCATTCTCAATAAGCTATAAGTGAGAACCCGTAAATGACTGATTTTTTTCAATATGTATGCTATTCTGTAATAAAAAACTGGTATTCGAGATAATATAAAGTGAAAATATCAAGATGATTTATTTATAATATTGCATTGAGAGAAGTATGAAAGTCTGCGCTAAATACGAGAATTGGGCTTTGAAAAATGTGTAAACAAGATTTGCAATTAAATAATATCAAAATTACAAAGGTTGAAATTATTAAATAGCAATATTAATTATTTTCTGTAAAAATAATTTTCAGCTCAGCCATGCCATCCACCAGTAGTCGAGTAGACGACGGCGCCAGTGAGTCGCAAGCTAGCAGCGAATACTCCCCACCCAAGAAGAGGAAGAGGTACAACGAGGTCGTCATAGGACAACGGACGGAGTCCATCGACGCCAGAGACGGCGAGAAGTACATACACACTCTGGAGATCAAAGTGACCATAGACGACGAGGGGGAGACCAGAGACAAGGGAGAGGCCGACAAGAAAGGCAAAGATAAAGAAAGCGACGCCAAAGAACAATCTGGCAGCAGCACAAAAGAGGGAAGTCCTAAAAAAGGGGACAAAGAGAGCCCTAAGAAAGATACAAAGAAAGATCCAAAGAAAGATCCAAAGAAAGATCCAAAGAAAGACGAGAAACCGAAACAAGATGGCGACGATAAGGACGCTGGTGCGAGCACATCTAAGGCCGGACCTTCCAAGGCCGACAAGACGGAGGGCTACGTGTGTTTCCGACAAAACCGCAACCCGATCTACGTCAACTTCAAGAAAACGCCCACCGAAAACGACGAAAGCGACGACGACGAGGCCGACGAACACGCCGAGGAGGCCGGCAAAGACCCGGAGAAGAATAAAGATAACAAAGACGATTCAGAAAAACCCGGCACGTCCGCCGAGGGGGAGAGATACGTTTGCTTCCGGAAGAACCGCGACCCGGTGTACGTGAA
Organism: Celastrina argiolus; assembly: GCA_905187575.2. NCBI lineage: Eukaryota > Metazoa > Arthropoda > Insecta > Lepidoptera > Lycaenidae > Celastrina > Celastrina argiolus. Next base: position 3,672,781 of record LR994597.1, read on the forward strand.
CTGCTCGCCGGAGCCGCCCAGCCCGGCCCAGCCGCCCAGCCCGGCCCAGCCGCCGCGGCAGGTGAACTATCAGATCGAGCCGCGCCACCACGTGCTGTACGTCAACTTCGGCCCGCGACCCAGCACCTACAGGTTCCCCCGGGACGAGAACGACCAGCTCCGTCTCGACTTCAGATCGTCCCACATCAACCCCAGCTCGCTAGTCACAGACTTCGCGATCAGGCGCTTCGGTCGCGCCGACGGCGAGGACGTGAATATCATCAACCTGGACTACATATACTACAACGACGCTCCGGCCAACCACGACGGCAACAACTTCAGACCGGACCGGTCCAACCTCCGGTTCCTCTCCGTCACCGGGTACAGGAATATAACGGACAGGAGCCTGGTGCACCTGGCCACCTCTGCACCCTTCCTGACGGAGATCGACTTCACCGAGACCAGTATTACGTGGAGGGGAGCGGAGAACTTCATGAGTCTCCGTCCGGACTGCGAGCTGACGTACAGCCAGTTCGTGGACAGAGACGTGAAGGACAAGAAAGATGATGAGTGTGTTACGGAGTTCTTTCTGTAAAAAACGTACTTATATCCGTTTTGTTTGTAATAGCATGTGAACTATTTAAGGGCAACACTGTGCAATAGAAGCTTGAAATTCTGATAGTACATAATTGAGTATGTTGGCAGAACATTGAAAATAGTCAGACGCTATTCGGTGAGTCCAATTTTATACTAAGTTGGAAATCATCCAACACAATCCTGTGATTTAGCATGCTTTTAGATGAGTAGTACAAAACAAATGTGTTTTGATGAAATTGCACCGAAAATATTGGTTCTCCAAATATTTTGTGCCTGCATTGGGAAATAAAAACCCTTTGATATGATCTCAGGGAGCTTAAGTTCACTTGGCCCCAACGAATTGATTTATACGACATAATATTGAAGACATGAACGGATGAAGGTGATATGTAGCAAAATTATGATTTTGAGAAAATTGAGTTTAAACTGTCACTTAAACATTTTAGAATACGTCGCAAAGTATTAAGTACATTAGTCTAAAGATCTGTCAATAGAATCAAAGTACTTAATATGTTACTAGATATCCTAAAATGTTTAAGTGACAGTTTAAACTCAAATTTGTGGGTATTTTTTTTTTGCGACATATCACTTTTTAATCCATTCATGTCTTCAATTATTATACTTACAATAAATTATTATAAACTACTCGGTTTTACTGTGATTAAAGTGTGGCAAAATTATAAGGCTCAGGGTAGCATCACATAAAAAAAGGAAGGGCGCCATTTTGATTTTTCTTAAAGGCACAGAACAGACTTAATGGAGATAATGACTAGTAGTTGCTAGTATGGTGAAATACCAAGAGCCAGTTGAATTGAAAAAGTTCAAATGATTGACCAACACTATTTTAAGGTAATTTTATGCTTTAATGTTATCAAGGCTAGCTGTAATAAAGAGTTTTATTTAAGTTATCCCCGGGCCCTGCAGGATAAGGAAATGTATTGACCACTGAATACTGAAACGTTACAGAAAAGTGAGGACTTACACTTTATTTACGCTATTCATAAGGGCAATTTATTGCAACAGTTCAAATTGCGAGCGCTACGGGGCGCGGAGTCGCTCTTACAATGTAACGTGTATCTTGTAGCGTAGTAAATAAAGTTCAATTTTAAATCGTTATCTTAAAAAGTATGATGCGTATATCAAGCCGTCTCTATCTCGACGTGGGACAACCTAAGCGCCACTTAATGTAAGTAGCGGTGCAGTGTTCGGTCTTGGCTTGTCTCGATTTGTTTAGATAATAAATCTATGGCATGTCATAGTTCCTTTTTTAATTGTTGGCCGTGTGTCTTAAAATTTTTGCCACGGCGCTAGGCACTAAATGGGGGCTATCGAGTTGTGTCACCAGGTGGCGTGGCGTACTTTAGAGTGAAGTGCTAAAGTATGGCTGGCTATGTTAATTGAAGACATGAATAGACATAATATAATGATGATATGTAGCGAAATTCTGATTTCGAGAAAATTGAGTTCAAACTGTCACTTAAACATTTTAGAATACGTCGTAATGTATTAAGTACTTTAATCTAAAGATCCGTCTCTAGAATTAATTTAATACGTTACTACATATCCTAAAATGTTTAAGTACAGTTTTAACTCAAATTTATGGATAAAAAGTTTTTGCGACATACCTTCATCCATTCATGTCTTCAATTCATACGCGATAGCTCCTATTTCACAGCGCCTGCGCCAAAACCACGCCACCAAACCCGCCCATTATTGCAGCTAGTCTTAGCCCCGTATTAATAAAGAATTCTCAAACTACGTCTCAAGGCACATCTCGGTTGATACGACCTCAAACTGCGATTAGCTTCTCAAGGTGGTATTTGATTAAGTCTGATTTCTAGGGCGTATCCGCTGAACCGGGTTTAGATGAGCAGTCTTAACTGAGAACGTCGTCTTTGAAAACTGAATTCTATATATTTTGTAGCACAACAATGAAATATAATAAACAGTCACAGGCCACAGCTATTACTTTTTGATTTGTTGAAAAACAAAATGGCCTTCCTTAAGGAACAAATCAAGTCTTAAGTTACGGTTTGACGTTAACTCCCGAAAGGTCAGCTGCTCAAGTCTCGCTCAAGTATCAGTTTGACAGCTGTTGACAACGCTCGTCTCAGTTGGGACACCTGTCTCAAGACGTGTGCTAAAGTATTCTCTATCAATTCAACTGTCATCTCAAATGCTGTCTTGAGGTTGAGATTGCGATAGTTTTATTAATACGGGCCTCAGTAACAATGCCTATTATTATTCAGTCCATAATGTGCGTCACAATTTGTAGTCAGCTAACTAACCTATTTATTCAATACCTATTTGTAATCGTTTATATCCTGATAGCGTGTAGTGGCATAAGTTTTTTAAACGTACATAACTTTGCCATATAAATGTACCACGAGTAGATGTAGTTTAGAGTATGCTTAAACAACCTGGCAAACTGTAAGTAGCCAGATTTAAGGCCCGTATGAATAAAACAATCTCAAACCCAACCTCACTTGAGAACCTATTTGACAGATACAAAAACGTTTCGTTTCTCTTTTAAAAATGAAGCACTTGCTTTATGTCACATATTTTTATTATTTATTTTTTAAAACGTAAAAATAAAGATTATAGAAATATAGATTATACTTAAGTATATTTCAAATTTCTGTCAAATAGGTTCTCGAGTGAGGTTGGGTTTGAGATTGTTTTATTTATACGGGCCTAAGAGTAAGTATAGTATGTAATATGTATCAGTTAAATTCAGTAGCTGAGGCAGGAACAATTGACAGTCACTTTTGAACCTTATTGCTACGTGATAAGGTCCAAATTTTTTTAAACCGAACGTCTACTGTACAAATTCGTAACCTTATCGAATGTCAATAAGTTACATTATTTTCATACTACTCCTTCGATAATTACGAATACGTCAATTGGTCCTGCTTAGCACTTGTTTTATTCTCACTTATTCACCATTTCTTGAATATTTTTGGAATTCTATTGTATTTCTATATGTTTGCATTAAATCGAGTTACTTTAAACAATAGTAAAGTATTGTCTCTATATATATATGCAGTAGCCGTACAGTACTTGGGTGTAATATTATAATGGATTTTTCATGGAGGTATGATATACGAAATCCGAAACTATAAGAGCATCGAAAGGAATACGCATGTTTTAACTAACAAATGTCGTGTATTTTTTTATAGGATTCAGAAATATGGGTTAAAACTGTATTCAGTTCTTATAATAATAATAAGTTGCTAAATTAAAAAGTTACAGGATTTAAAAGGACAGAAAAATGCAATAATTGAAATAGTTATGTATGTGACTGTAAAAGTTTTGAACTTTATACGTTATAACATGTATTTTTTAACGTTTACCGTATCGTGAATAGTATCTAGTAAAATTGCGAATCCCAAAATCGTTGGGGCTTTTACCATCCAGAGTTGGTAAATCTAAGGTTTTACTCTTAAATCTTAGGATTTGCCGTACTTCGAGCTTTTACAGTGACATATACATTAACGCCGTATGACGTATCTAATCGACGTCAAATGTTTCACTGCCTTAGTGACCAATGATACTTGTCATGCATTTTTCAGCGTTCTTGATGCCTCCAACGAACTCACTTTTGTGATGACTGTCTGGCGGTACTACTAGCGCCACAATCCTAAATCGCGCTATCGAAGTTTTCTTAGTACGGCACTATATATACAACATCTAAAAAACTAGTACTGTGGGCTTCGGCCTGACCGAGCATACCATCTCGCTCGGTCGGAGATCTCCCTTTGGGGCTTCCACTAGTACTCCCACAACTGTTTCGTCAATGGTTGAGCGTAGACATACAAGAACAATATATCACAGTTTATTTTACATTATTTTCTAAAAGTCGATAAAAACTATGTATATTTCATATTCGTTATTCCTTATAGTATTGGAATTCGCCTAACATACCTTGAGAAATAACTCCGTAGTTTGTATACTGTAATGCAGTTTTTTCTATTATAGTAGCTATGTATTGTGTTTTCAACTATTAGTAATAAGAGAATAGTTACTAGGCGGTTTGACCGAATGCTAGCCTTGATAGGAGTTAGGGGTTGTGTAGAATGGGACTGCTAAAAGTCTGAAGATGTGAAACTGATGTTGGTCTGGTTGGTACGCACAAAACAGTGTGAAGAGATCGATAAGAGTTATATTATGAAGAATGGAAAATTATTTATTTTTCTTTTCTTTCCAGAATTAGTTTAGTATTTTATGAGATCAGAAGGACGATTCTGCTAAATAAATATATTATAAATGCAGTCTCATTTCAGTCACTTTTTTCTGATATCGCATTTGATCATACGTATCTATAGTACGTCCCAGATGTATTTAACCTAAACGTAAACAAACCCGTCTATGACACAACCAAAGACTAGTCAGTGATGCCAATTGGCCATTATAATAAAATGTTTGTTTGCTACTATGAATCCATAGTCTATAGACTTTATTCTACAATCCGGAAACCGCCATCTAGCGCCACTATTGGAATATATAATTATACTAATTTCGTTACGTATTTTCTTCTTATTTAAGGAGTTGAATTCAGCTTAATTTGATGTTATGCTTAAAAATATGATTATCTTTATTTAAATGTCAATATTTGTTCGGCATATTTACATTTTATAATTTACAAACGTTAATAGTAGTGACATCGTTTGCATTTTTTTGGTATTAAACATAGATTGTATGAGATAGTAGGCCATGGTTTGGGTTAATTTATCTAGGACGTACTATACTTCTAATCGTTGACATGTGGCAATGAGACTTGAGGCTGAATCGAGATTAAACATAGATTTAATTAGTTGAGTAATTGCCCTCTGATTCTTAATATTTGTTGAATTAATTAAATTTGGAAACTGGAATATTCTGGAAATGGCATCATGGGTCGCAGTAATACTAATAAAGTATACTTTATATTTCAATTTGGTGATATGTTAAAAAAATATTGGGTTCTATGTAGTTGGAATATTTATAGCCTATTCGCATTAAGAATATATTGAATCATGTTTATAGTTATCGTGTTCACATTAACACATTGTAAAGACTGACAGAACGTCATTGGCCAATATTATTGTACACACGATTCACTGCCTTCTTAACGCCAAAAGACTATCGTATTGCGACAGCTAGGATGTATAGATTTATACGTACGGGACCATCCATATAGTACGTCACACTAATTTCATTATTTTCGACCTTTCTTTTGTAAGAATTACCCCCAACACTAGGCGACGTCACATATTTTCTAATTTTTAATCATAAAATTATATTTGTACATTTCCATTGATTCAAAGAAAACTAGTATTTTTTAAATGTGACGTCACGATCTATAGGAGCCCTCCCACCCCATGTCACACATCGTGGATTCCCTCCCTTATGTGTGATGTAATTTCTGGATGTTCCCTACGGAAGGTTTTGGGAATATAGAAGGATATAGAAAGTGAAGTTGTTTGGGTAGTCAGTGCGCTAGTGAATACGTCTGAAGTTAGCTGTTTTGCAAATTTAATTGATATGTATTTAATTGGTGTTACTATAAGACTGAGTTTTTGTTACCAAATACACAAAAATGTTAATATATACCAATAGCATTGTCATTTACTTTCAAGTAATTAGCAGCGATGGAAATTGCTAAACATTAACTCCTTTACTAACAAGAATATTAACAAAAGGAATGACTTATACAACTGTCTATCCCCAAAGGTTTCAGAAAGGTTGATCAAATCGTCGTCAGTTAATAAACCATTCTGAACGCTCATTGGTGAACATCACCCGCAATAACTTCGCTTGATCGCTACGTTCCCCGAAGAGCTTGTTAACTCAAATGTTAGCTGATCGAGAATTTCGACCTTTCAAAAAGCCTCTAGTTTGTGTGTTAAGTAACGGTTCCTACAAAAAACCACGACATTGTACAACTTTCCCACTGTATAAATATTTTTACTAGTAAGGGGGTTAATTTTCTAAATTAATTTTGTAAAAAAATATATTTACTTGAGTATTTTAAGACAAGAGATAATGAGTGTCATGAAATAAAAACTTAGTGTTCGACGAAAGTACTTTAATTATAGTTTAAGTTATTATGGCTACAATGGCGTTAAGAGTCGCAACGGATGATATGTCTGTCTCGTATTTTTTATCAATTTGTGATGATATTTTTAGTCCTGATTTCACCAACGCATGTTAGTGTTAACGGCATGTTAAAATACCATGCCTTCTCATTCATTGATAGGAATTACGAGAGGAACAACATGATATTTAACGAAGGATTAACTTTAATATTGCTTGGTGAAACACGCCCTTAACCCGATGTACTAAGCTTTGTGATAAAAAAAATAGATTGATAGGTAATTTTTGTATTTTAACGGACACACTTTTTTTTATGTTCACAGATGACACTCCTTATTTCTATTCTCTATGACTTTGATGAGATTGGAATTGTTACAGAAAACAGCAACTTTGGAATATTTGCGTGAAGTGGGGACGTATTTTGTAATTAATTTATGTTACCTTCTATTGATGTTGTGAATTTAAATTTGTATTCTACTTTTATGAAGCACATAATATTTTAAAAGGTATGCAATATTTGATTTGATTCAAATCGAATACTTTGAAATCTGTGTACCCTGTAAGTTATTACAATGCAAATCCAGTTTTCCTAAATGAAATTGAATATTTAATTTATTTTTATATTATGAAATGTTTTTATGTAAAATATTTCTTTGAATGAATTCGAATACAGAACTGATTGTATTGATATACGCTCTATTTCTATTTATTGTTTAAGATTTATGTTTTCTATAATTTGTGAAATTAAAGCTTTATCTAGAAATAAATTAACTGTCTATGGTAAAGGCCTTTTTTTAATAAAAAATCTGTACCTACCTACATATATATACTTATTCTATATTTTTAAAATTATTACACAAAAAGCATTGAAAAAAAGGTGAAATTCGACTAAATTAAAATGATTTTTTGTCTTTAGAAGAACCAGTATAGCCAATATTGAGTTTTTTAATTTAAAAAGAAAGGCGACAAAGTTATACTACTGCTTATCTTAATATATATATTTCTTGTGTGCGTGTGTATGTGACTGAACTCCTCCTAAACGACTGGACCAATTTTGATGAAATTTTTTGTGTGTGTTCGTGGAGATTCGAGAATGGTTTAGATTTACAATTGGAACCGATAGGTGGCGCTGCAGTCAGTATGTCAAGCAATTAATTAATAAGGCAATACGAAGTTTGCCGGGACAGCTAGTTTCTAAATAGAAATTTTCTGCTTTACTTATATGTATAGTTGTAGTGTTTTAATACACAAGAAGGTTTAATCCCGGTTTCACCAACGCATGTTAATGTTTACGGCTTGTTAAACTACCATGCCTTCTCATTCATTGATAGGTATTACGAGAGGAACAACATGATATTTAACGAAGGATTAACTTTAATATTGCTTGGTGAAACACGCCCTTAGAGAGAAAATATTGTCATAGTGTGTAAACATTTTTATTAGTACGGGGGAAGTGTGCAATAGTTAACAAGTTTGATTGGTGTAATAAAATTAATCCATTTTAACAAACCAATTAGCTTAACAATAACGGAAATATTTTAGTGTAAATGGTTTTACAGGATGGGTGTGGTGTTGTTTGTTCTACTGCTAAATGCGTTTAGCGTTCTATCAATATATCAACCGGTGAGTTCAAAACCGGCCAAGTGCGAGTGGAGCGCATGTCGGGTTCCGTACAACCGACGGGCAATAAAAATCAGGGATATGAAATTTTAGATACGGATGAGGATATTAAATTATTTCGGATTATCCGTTTGTTTCGGATAATTTCGGTTACGGATATTACATTTTTACAGAAGCACATTAATTTCGGATTCGGTTACGGTTACGGAGCTACCTAACATCCCTGATAAAAATCCGTTTATTGTATTGTTCCTCTTAAATATTTATTGTACCTATCCTGTTTTTTAGTATGTGTTATTATGCCGGCACATACACACATCGTCTGTAGAAAATTACAACTGTCTATAACGGTTAATGAGATACAGCCTGGTGACAGACAGACGAACGGATAGCGGAGTCTTAGGCCCGTATCTAAAAACAATCTCAAACCAAACCTCACCTTGAGAACCTATTTGACAGATAAAAAAACGTTTCGTTTCACTTTTAAAAATGAAGAATATTAATTATATTACATACTTTAATTTTTTTCTTTCTTAAAACGTAAAAATAAAGATTATAAAAATATACGTTACACTTATTTTATTGTTTCCTGTAATATATAATATGAATATAACGGTATGAAAAGAAAATAAATTAAAGTACTAGGTATTTAACATTAATAAAGTTGTTCACTTTTAAAAGTGAAACGAAACGTTTGTTTATCTGTCAAATAGTTTCTCAAGGTGAGGTTGGGTTTGAGATTGTTTTATTTATACGGGCCTTAGTAATAGGGTCCAGTACTATAGCGTTTGGATACGGAATCAAAATAAAATACTGTATAACCTTTTATTTATCCTTTTGTGTTGTGTGTGGTACTATGTTCTTAGTCCTATATTATTTTTTCTCCTGTCCTATTGCACATCGAAGCGACTAACCAAAGTAATAATGACATGATCAAACTATCAGAACGATATAACTACACTTTAGACGACAAAATAACAAAAGTCCAAAAAAAAAACAGTCGTACCTAGCATGAAAACTAATAAATAATAATATCAGGAAAAACATAAATCTTACTTATCGACAAATACCTGTAGTAACTAATGGTTATTTCACACAGGTAGATATAAAAAAAAAAAGTTTTTTACGAGCGCAGTCGTACATAAGCACTTGATTATTTTAACCGCTGACCGTACTCTTTACAAAAATTATAAATTATGTTAGCACAACAATTTTAAAGACAATAAATTATTTGAACGGGTTATTGCTGTCGTTATTCCTTAAGTTCAATACATTTTGGACATAAGAACATCCAGCATCACTTTCAACACATCTGTAGGGACTCACCCTTACACCATTCATGACTAGACTTTCGTTGAAGCCCATTTGGCCGTCCTGAAAAAAGATGACGTGACCTGGATGTACAACAGCCAGGATGGCCATCGATGGCACAGGAAAGAGACCTAAGCGACCTTTGCCTATCAGTGGCATAGCATAGGCTAACCAACTAATAACTAGACGGAATTTAGACTTGATCTACTGCAGTGTTTCCCAATCATTGTTTTGCCATGGCCTGGTGATTATCACATTGCCTTTCCGTGCCCATCTATTTTTAAATTCAAGGCGGTTTCATTAGTTTAATATATATATATTTTAATAATTATTAATTAGATTCAATAATTCATTAATCATTAATAGTAGGAATGTATTTTTAGTACTTTACAAAACATCAGATTGGCATTATGGGTTATACTCGTACCATGTATAAAACATACACAGATATGGACAGACAGTACTTTCGTCGACTTGTAAGGTAAAATAATGACATGATTTCAGATGGCTTACAACTGATTTTTCAATGTTGAATGTTGATTATATAGTTAGGTATTATTTTTTAAACAAGGCGGGAATGTTGCGACCCGTTTATTTTGATGACCCGGTACCGGGTCGCGACCTGGCAATTGGGAGACGCTGATCTACTGTGTTGACTTGCAGACAGGAGATGATGTTCTTCCGGGTAGCGTGCTACTACCGGCGACCCGGCGAGGGAGGTACCTAGCCAACATCGTCAGAAGACAGGCTGTGGTATGAAAAATTCAAGCATATATAGATAAAGTTAAAGTTCATACATACTATTATAGTCCAACAGGGTATTTTTCAGTATTTAGTAACACAATTAAGATAGTATACGTGTCCCTGCCATGTAGGCATATTATTTTATTTGACTGGCTTAAAAAAAGTATCAAATATGTTATGATGTTATGTAAGTAGATGTCAAAGCTATATCTACAGCCTAACACTTTACTAATAAACATAAAGTTTCAGTACCATTGAAAATGTTGACACTATCGATTGATGTGAAAATTAAATGTAAATTATGAACTGAAGCTCGCGTGCAATGTTTTTTTTTAATTAACCAAAAGTAGGTACACTAAATTTACAATAATTAAAATACAAATAAAATTCAACGATTACATCAATTCAAAATATTATCGGAGTTAAAAATACAATAATATCCAACAGTTTAAATAAAAAAAATCTTGCAATGTTGCTGTTGAAAAGTCAGTTGATAGACAACATTTTTCAAACTTATTTACTGTGTAAATGTTTTATTAGTCAGGGGGTAACTGAAAAGAGACCCGAAGTCTACCAAAAATATAAATGCTTTGGTATTTCTATATGGTTTTCGTGATGACTCTTTGTCTAATGGCCCGTTCAATAAATTTTTGCAGGACGGAACCGGCATTAAGTTTAACAAAAACGCAGACAGAGTAAGTATCTAATTAATGATTTTTTGTCTTATTACCAACAAAATATAGCAGGTTTACATTAATCCGTCGTTATTTGCTTTGTGCCCTTTACTTAAAAAACGAAAATCCGAAACTTCCTGTATTGTAGTGGTTGGCAAAAGGGAAAAATCTAGGAATATTAATAATAGCTGTTTAATGTGCTCAAGCACCAAAAAATGTTGTGTGATTGACACTGCAGTTTGTTGTACACTAATACGGTCCTTAGACTCCTTGCGTAAAATTATTCGATTGGTTAATTATCCAGTCGTGTAATTAAAGATAGTAGCTACTAGCTCACAGCGCAGACATTTTAATATTTAAAACTGTATTCCCAAATTTTGTTATCATTAGTTTCATATAGCTTCTCTAAAGAAATTCTAAAGAGGTTTTAACGTCAAAAATATCTACGTTTAGATGAACGCAGAGTCGAAGAAGAAGGTAGACGTGCTGTCGGACGAGCTGCTGCCGTACATCATCGCGGAGCAGGAGCGACGCACCACGCTGTACAAGCGCGTCATGACCGCCGTGCAGAACGGGGAGAAGGGAGTCACCGTCGCCGAGATACGCAACAAGCCGCCGCTGATCATACGACGAGGTATTGATCTCGCAGGGTGTGCTGGCCGAGGAGCTTTATATCGCGGAGCAGGTTTACGTCAAAAAAGCTTGGTAAAAATATGCAAAATGGCGTGATCATTCTGAGCGTTTTGAACAGTTTTTGACAGCTGTCAGCTACGTGTGGAACAGTGCAAAGGAACGCAAATCTGAACGAAAAAAACGTTATTTTCGTTTTATATTAGGTACTGGGATACTACACAGGGATAATTTCTACTTACAGGCCAGTTATACCGGTGCCCGGCTAATCGCGCGCCCAAGGAGCCGGACGGCTCGGGGACGCTCATGTGCGACGGGGACATAGAGCCCACGGTCATCACGTACGACTCCTGCCTCAGCTCGGAGGACCGCGAGCTGTATGTCGCACGCGATATGTACTTCTTCTGCAACCGTAAGTGTGACTATATAGTGAAAACACAGTTTTTTTAAAGCTATAATTGTATTAGTCAGGGTTCCCCCATACATTGTTTTCACTATCTTATTTTCTTTTTCATTAGTATCAAGCTAACTTTTCTTGAGTACCTTCATTTTTATGAGACGTCCAATAATTTCTTGGACGGAACTCTCGGTTGTGGTAGCTAACAGAGTTAGCAAGGATAAAAAAATCACAACTTTCGAGCGTAGGACCGGGATAACGTACCACGCAATTTGTAGGACACTTATGTCTGTTGAATTACATTAATAATTTTTGAGGAATAAAAACAAAATCAGCTGGTTACTAATAATAATTTAAGATGACCTCGTTATCTATACAATTTGGCATGAGGGAACTCTTTGATCAAACCATAGATTTTGTGGGACAAATATTTTTTCGGATAATTTAGATCATTATCTTGAGATTTATAAAAAAAAAAATTTGGAATCACCAAATCCACAAAGTTTATTCTTGCTATCTCTGTTAGCTACCACAAACAAGAGTTCCGTCCAAGAAATTCTTGGCGACTCATCAAAATGAAGGTACTCACAAAAATTAGCTTGATACTAATCAAGTGAAAACAATGTATATGGGGGAACCCTGACTATAGGAGCGGAGGGAAAGATTTAGAGGGTAAAATTTGATATAAAAATCCGAAACCTTTTATTAGCTAGTCAACATTTTACGATGCACATTGTATTTGTGATGCAATTACAAACATCCTACAACTCCAATTCAATAAATCATTAAAAAGAATATATTTGAATGATTTTTTAAAAATTTATGTAACTAGCCCCTTGGTAAACAAATAATAAAAAAACTAAAATTATTTAAGAACCATTAAAAAAAATAAAGATATTAAACCATTGAATATAAATTATAATGTGAACAACCGATTGTGACGTCACCTCGTTAAACCTACATGTACTGTTAAAGACATTACACTTATGTGTAGAAATATCGTTTTGCGAGAAAGAGATATACAACTCAAATATTTTAACCTATCCAAATTCTTCTTTTAGATTTTGCTCATCTTATTTTTAGATTAATTATATTAGATAAACATTTAATATTTATTCCATAACCCAATTCTATTGAATTCGCCTTTAACACTTACCTTTCGAATACCCTAGTCGACATTCCCCGGTTACATACGCTAGGAGTTTCCTCTGATTGAGAACCACCTTTCGCCACAGGTATTTACCCACCTGTATTATGTACCATGTCCCTAATAAAGATTATTATTATATTCTGTGTTAGGTCACAAACTGGAGGGCCCCGATCTACCTCGCAACGGCTCCGCCGTGGTGGGGTGCTCGCCGGCCGAGAGGACGTCCCTCAACTACACATACCGCAAGTGCGCGCTGGAGGACTCCGAGGACGTGGTCGTGCACTACAGATACTACCCGGACAGGGTACGTGTTGCCTGCACCGGACCCTTAGCACAAAGTAGATAATATACAGCCTTACTGCCTACTGGTGAGACATGTGCAATACTTACGGAGAGTACTCGGTACTCGATTTTTTACCAAATTTACCTTTAAATAAATGAATCATGGATACTATGAAAATTACGCGGCTAGGCAAGTAGGCATACCTCGGCGCGTCGCGGGGCGGCGCGGCGGCGTGCGACATCAACGTATGTAGTAAGGCCGCGTACAGTTCGCGCGGTGTCCATGCGTTGGGTAAATAATTATTCAAGTTTAAGCAACATTTACTCAATGACTAATTGATATTATTTTTTTACATCTCATATAATAGCCAAATATCACGTCCTCAAGTATTGCTCATGTCTCACCAGTCACACTGTATAACAGAGACACGACCTAGTACCAGAAAATGGTATAACCCTAATACTGGCAATTCGACTGGCTATTTTTGTTGTCTTCGATTTCCAATAGATAAAGGGTGAAGTCCAGCCACATTCCGGAAACCGCCATCTAGCGTAACTATTGGAAAATACTAATTACTAATTTCGTGTCGTATCTTCTTAATTAAGGAGTGTTCTTGGCCGGTTTTTTTTGACATCACAAATGGTTACAGGCATACAAGTTCGTGAACGAGCTGGACCCCGAGCGCGAGGTGTGCGAGCACTGGAGCCCGTGCCAGCTGGGGTACATCTACAGCCTGCCCGCACCAGACCAGGCCATACCGGCCAGCGAGCTGTGGCGTGAGTACATGCTGGACGAGCGCGGCTGGACATTCGTAACTCTAGTACAAGTCGGATTAAAAAAAAATCCCGGGACCTTAGCTCCGTTTAATAAAACAATTTCAAACCCAACCTCACTTGAGAACCTATTTGACAGATAAAATAATGTTTCGTTTCACTTTTAAAAGTAAACAACTTTGTTATGTTACATGGTACTTTAATTTCTTTTCTTTTTATACCGTAATAATCATATTATAGATTACAGAAAAACATTAAAATTAGTATATTCTATATTTTTACGTTTAAAAAAAAAATAAAAATTAAGTATGTAACATAAGTCAAGTTCTTCATTTTTAAAAGTGAAACGAAACGTTTATTTTTTTCTGTCAAATAGGTTATCAGATGAGGTTGGGTTTGAGATTGTATTCTTTATACGGGCCTTAGTCTCTGGCCATCGCTAATATCTCTAAGGAGTAAGGACGTTAGATAACAAAAATGTATGGGACATAAGGTTCGCGTGACAAGTGAATTCGCATGTCAGTTAACAAAGCTTTTGTCAAAGTCTAAACATTTTTGCTATCGATTCCAATTAGTGTGCGTTGCAGTAGGGAGTTTCATACAAACAATACTGAACGGCTCGAGGCGATACGGTTACGATCCCACTCCGAGTTGATATGTGTGCTGTGACCTTAAGAGGAAACACCACGAAATTTTTTCCATACAAAAATAGGGGTCTAGGGGATTTCTATTTCCTCCCTGGATAACACCTCTAGAGTAACAATTTTTTTCCTGAATATATAGATATTGATTGCACGTCTCTATTTTTTCCTTTTTTTAATGAATTAATTATTTAAAGAGATATGAACGTTTAAAAACCTTAAAAAAATGGCCAGACTGTCCGCTATGTTTAAATATCTAGGAAACAGATTTGACTACAATAAACAACAAAAGCAAAAAATAGGAACCTAGCTCAATTCTTTTTTTAGCTAATACAGAAAAAAATATGAAAATCGGTTAAGTTTTGGATGAGGAAACAGGAATCCCCTAAACGTCGATTTCTGGTACTTTTAATAGGTAATTTCAGTCCAAGTTGCAGTTGTCTCTATCGCGCTAGTGCCGGCTAGCTAAGGCACTGCGAGACTGCAATAGATTTTATAAATACCTATTTAGTATTTCTCTCAACCGTGGTGTTTCCTCTTAATACGGATCCTGAGCGGTCTTTTTGTCACGCTTGCGTATTGCACGCGGGTAACTTATCAAACCCTCTATGGGCATTGTAATTTGTTCGCAAGCTAGAAAATAGCAATGTTGGTTTCCAACGCAAAAACGATGAGGTGTTATAAGTTTAACGGCTACGTGTGTGTCTGTCTGTGACATCGTAGCTCTCTACTGGATAAACCGATTTTGATTTAATTGTTTTTGTTGGAAAGGTGAATTAGTCGGGAGTGTTCTTAGATGTGTTTGATAAAAATCGCCCCAATCAAATGTCTGCAAATATACTCGAGTGGGGACTCAAATTAAAACGCATTACGTGCACATTACAAAATAATATGTTCAATGAAAATCGGTCGAACTGTGAAAAAGCTCTGTGTCTTACAAAGTCAGGTGTTAATTAAAAAAAATATTTTGTTGTTTCTATTTACACAACATTTTTGGGCCTTCGTAATTTTTAAATGATTATTATTTTATTTACAGATGAATATGGTGAGTTTTGAAAATATAATCGACCTTAATCTGAAATAAAATATTATATAATATAATAATATCTATAGACGCTTCACACCACGTCAATCTGTTAGCAGACAACGGAAATATATTTAATACTTTTTTATACTTTACACATATTTAAGATTTTTATTATATTAATACACAAATTAAATACACATCCATGACCCAGGAACATTGAAAACTTTTTGTTCCCTCGGCGGGATTCGAACCCGCGACCTATCGGTCGAGCACCTACGCACAGAACCACTGCGCTACGGAGGTCGTCGAATTATGAAACATTGATCTTTATAATTTAACCAAAACTAAAAGTTTGACTGTTTTTTTTAGAGGAAAGTAAGTTGTTTTTCATACTTTACACCTATCAATAATAATATTGACTACATATTTAGATATTCTCAATAGTATAACTTTATTTAATTTATGAACTACTGTATTCGTGGAGTGCCTAAGAAATAATACTACTTCCCCATCAACCATCTTTGCCGTTGTGGGTGTCGTGAAAAAAAAAACGACAGAGGGAATATGTGTAATATAGTTG
Source organism: Celastrina argiolus (assembly GCA_905187575.2). NCBI lineage: Eukaryota > Metazoa > Arthropoda > Insecta > Lepidoptera > Lycaenidae > Celastrina > Celastrina argiolus. The sequence goes on from LR994597.1 coordinate 3,689,262, forward strand.
GAAATGGGCAACGTTTCCGCGGACATTGTTATTATCTGAAAACTGGGGACTGATTCAAGATGCTAATTATCACTTACAAAGTTCTATAGCAAAATGTATGGGATTTGACATAAGGTATGCTAAATGATCGCGATTTGGTGTGTCATTTAGCGTAGCTTATGTCAAATCCCATACATTTTGTTATCGAACTTTGTAAGCGATAATTAGCGATGGCATTTTGAATCAGCCCCCAGTAGGTACTCGCCAACTCTCGCCAAGATAAGTATAGGCAACTACCCCCCATGTAATACTTTGGGGAGGCTTATGTTCAGTAGTGTCATACCTATAATAGCTCCCCTCACCGATTTCGGTGTCGGTAGCCGATTTCATTGAAACCAGGCCAGCTACGCAGGAGTTATTTTATAGTGCCCAAGTGTGGGTGCAATACACAATAACACTCTCTTCCTTTTACTCTCATAACCCAGTGGGACGGTAAACCAACACGACTGGCGAGAGAACAGGCGCAGGAACGACTTTTTACATGCCCATCCGACGCATGGATCATCTTTCTTATCAGACAATCAGGTGGTCAGCCAGCATTGTCCTAACCAAACTTGATAACAACATTTTTTGTTGTTCCAACGCGGGAATCGAACCCTCGACCTCCGGGTCGAGAGCGAAGCTCTAAACCACTAGACCACGGAGGCGCTTGACTTGTGGACGTCATTGCTGCAATGATGATGATGAAGTTACTTTTATATTGTCTTCTCAGTTGTCACAACATTAACGATCTGTATAACTATAGTAATGTGATATTTTCTTTTTTATAGAAGACAATGGTAAGGATTGCTTTTTATAAAAAAAATCGCTTAGGTCTTAAGCACGGCACAAGTGGAAAATAAAGTGTACTTACTTTCTCGCTCGGGTACTCTCGGTGGTCCCGAGTTTACCCGATCGAGCGTTTCACCTCAGGGCATGACCGATCAGCTTATCTTACTACCCACGAAAAATTCTGTTTGTGATGCGCCCAAAGAAGTTTTCACTTCAAAAGAGTAGAAAATCATTATCGAATCTTAGTTTTATCGTGTCTTAAGTATGTAACTACTAACTAGTAACCAATAGGAAACTTCATGGGTGACATTTTTTTAAATTAAATAAATTGATTAAAACAATTTTGAAATTTTACAGAATTTGAAGGTAACATTATTCTTTTCTAGTTTGTACTCATTTTTAAATCGATTATTGTAAGAGATTTTTGAAAATAAATTGTAGTTTATGTGGGGCACCGTCCGCTGGATAGCAGACGAGCCTAGATTGCCAAGGACAGGTTTGTGAATCAAGGGTGAAGCCGGGATGGTGATATTAAGGTGTGAAAGGTGAAGGGTGAGAGGTAAAGGGTGAAAGGTGCAGGGTGAGGGGTAATGGAAACACTATTTTTCTTCTTACCGTTGTTCAGGGTGAGGAATCTTCAAGTTCTTTCCGGTCGACGGTTGAGGAGCGAATGAATTGTACTGGCGGCCGGTCCTTTATTTATACCGGTCGCGACCGAAACCTTCTAGAACTTTCCATTCCTCACCCCCTCAAACAAACTTTCGTTTATTATTCTCAAAATATACAATTTTTACATATACAGTTTTTTCATTCTTATCCCTATACATAATTTACATCATTATTACATAACAATAAGTTTGTGGCGTCGCCTAAGGCTGAATAATCGACAAAAACCTGTTTCGGTTCTATTTATATTTCCTCTTCCTCCCCCGATATAACGGTCGCCTCATTCCCTCTCTATCTGCCGGTGATCCTTGTCGGCGACAAGGACTACCGAGACAGACAGAAGAGTGCGTCCGATACCTCGAGCGGGATTGGTCGGTTTCGGCCTGTTAGTGCCGCAGGTGATTCCACAAACTAAGTTAATCACTATCATTTTACATTAACATAATTTACAAGTTATATTCATTTTTTTACCATTTATTCGTTCATCGTGCACATTTCTCCCGCCGGTCGCGTAGGCGACTCCCTTGGTAGCACGATGATCTTCTTACACGGGCGGCGCAGGACATGACCATTCTTCATGGCTACGTCCACCACTCGTACCACGCCGTCCTTCCCTGGGTAGGTCTTGGTTATTCTTCCTCGTGGCCAGACGTTCCGGGGCAAGTTTGAATCACCAATGATCACGATGTCGCCGACTGCGGGGGCGGAGCCTCGAGTGTGAGGCTCCCGCCGGTGATGGAGGAGGGGGAGGTATTCCTTCACCCACCTTCTCCAAGAGGTATCTGCGAGGTGTTGTGCGCGCTTCCACAGCTGGCGCACAGGGGTCTTCTGTTCCTCGAAGGTGCCCGGGGCTGGAACGTGGCTGTTGGCTCCCAGCAGTATGTGGTTGGGTGTCAGCGCTTCTTGTTCTTCCGGGTCGACTGTCACGTGGGTAAGCGGTCTCGAATTGACGATGTTTTCTGCTTCTACCAGCAGCGTGTAGAGTGTCTCGTCGCTGGGATGCTTCTCGTGCAGCGTTATTTTCAATGATTCCTTCATGCTTCGTACTAGGCGCTCCCATGCCCCGCCCATGAAGGGAGCGGACGGGGGGATGTAGCGCCAGGCGATACGACGTGCACTCGCCTCATGTTCTATGCTCTTCCATGCTTCTTTCAGCTCCTTTTCCGCGGCTTTAAAGCAGGTAGCGTTGTCCGTCCAGAGCTCGGTCGGTTGCCCCCTTCTTGCTATGAGTCTTCTTAGAGCGGCTACGGCGGAGTCGGCGCTCAGTGACGTCACCACTTCCAAGTGGACTGCTCTCATGGTGAGGCAAGTAAATAGAGCTACCCACCTTTTTTCTCGATGTCTTCCCACCGTTACTTCTATTGGTCCGAAGTAGTCTAGACCAGTGAAGGAGAACGGACGTGTGTGATGTGTGAGTCGCGCCGCCGGCAGGTCACCTGTAGCTGGCACCATCGGTTTTGCTCTTCTTATTTTACAGGTTAAGCAGCTTCTGATGACACCTTTCACTGTTGGGCGTATGCGCGTCACCCACATCCTTTGGCGGAGCTCGTTCACTGTTGTCTCTACTCCTCCGTGATGCATTTGTTCGTGTACGTGTTGTATGTACATTTTCGTGTATCGGTGACCGCCATCCAGTATAATCGGGTTGTTTGTTTCCCTACTTACTCCCTCTGCGGCTCCGATTCTTCCTTTGAGTTTTATTATCTCGTTTTCCATGTGCACACTCAGCGTCGCTAGTCGATCTCCCGCCGCTGGCGTTTTGTTTTCTCTTATTCGCTTCTTCTCGTTAGCGTAGCAGTCATTTTGTACTTTTCGTACCCATAACTCTTCGGCACGAGCTATATAGGATGCTTCAAGGATTATGTATTTTCGTGCTGTGCTGTTGGTTCTAGGCACAACGCTTTCACGTTGCCGGTGTGTGTTCCACCTTACATCGGCTTCTTGGTTTTTTCTTGTTCTCTTCTTAGTAACTGCTACTGTGTCCTTTCTTCTGCGACACAGGTCGATGAACTGTAGAGCTCGTCCTGTGGCGCGTATGAGCATATTCCATTTTTCTATGCGATTGATGTCCGGAAGGCTTTCCTCGACCGTGACGACTCGGGCTGCGAGACACTTTTCTTCCCCAGTAGTTATCTTTTCATCGTGTTTCTCCTCTCGAGGCCAGCAATCCTCTTGCTTGATGAGGAAATCGGGTCCGTGGAACCACCGGTGCGCGGCACCAAAATCTATTGGTGTTGACCTGGTGGCGTCGTCGGCTACGTTTTCTTTCGTCGGTACCCAGCGCCACTCGTTGACTTTCGTCGTTTCCTCGATCTCGGCCAGTCGGTGAGCGACGAATGTTTTAAATGTTCGTGGCTCCGACCGTATCCAGGCCAGTACTGTGCGCGAATCACTCCAGTACGTCTTCTTTACGCCGTCAAGTTTTAGTTCTTTTTTCACTGTTTCCGCCAGGCGGGTGCCTAGCAGCGCCGCCTGGAGTTCGAGCCTGGGTACAGATGTAGGCTTCAATGGCGCTACTCTGCTCTTCGCTGCCACTAATGCTGCGTGTACCGTGCCGTCCTGGAGCCTCATGCGGAGGTACACTGCTGCTGCGTATGCTTCTTCACTCGCATCGACGAACGTGTGAAGTTGTTTTTCTTTCTTGCCCCGCCGATCATCGTAACAGCGGGGGATCCTCAAATTTTCTACTTTTTTCAGCTCTTCTGTCCACGATGACCACTTCGGTATGAGTTGTGAGGGTATGGGTTCATCCCATCCTGTTCCATATCGCCACGTTTCTTGCATAAATCTCTTTGCAGGCATCGTGAGGGGCGACAGAAGTCCCAATGGGTCGAACAGCGACATTACCACGCTAAGGGCTTCTCTCTTCGTCGGGACTCTGGATTCGTTCATGATGGCGGGCGGCATCTTATGCTGGTTGAGGTTGAATCGCAGCAGATCTTCTCTTGCTTCCCACCACATTCCCAGCGTTTTGTCGGCGCATTCTTCTCCCATAGGTATACCAGAAGGTTCTTGGTGGTTCTTAAAGTGTTGTCGTAGGGTTTCTGTGTTCGACGCCCAGCCGCGTAGCTCGAAGCCGGCGTGTCGGTGTATCAGGTCTACTTGCCTCGATACAGTGAGTGCTTCTTCTTCGTTCGCGAAGCTCGTTATGAAGTCGTCCATGTAATGGTTCTTAATGATCTCTTCTACTGCTTGCGGGTACTTTTCTGTAAACTTTTCTGCGTTCTTATTTTTTACGTACAGTGCTGTACATGGTGACGACGTCGCTCCGAATATAAGTGAAGTCATTTGATATTCTTGAGGTTTTTTCTCTCTCTCTCTTCCTCTCCATAGGAAACGTAGTGCGTCTCTGTCCTTCTCTCTTATGTGTATGCGCATAAACATTTCTTTGATGTCTGCAGTGACCGCAACCGGATGTTCTCGGAATCGCATAATTATTCCCGGCAGGGACTGCAGTAGGTCAGGACCGGAGAGCAACATGTCGTTGAGGCTGCGTCCGTGTGATCTGGCTGCTGCATCGTGCACTAGGCGGATCTTGGGCTTCGCTGGATTGCATACGCCGAAGTGTGGTAGGTACCAAGTACGACCTGGTGTGGGCGGGGTTGCAGCTGGTGTAGCATACTTGGATTCCAGTAAGTTCGTTATTCTTTCCTCATATTTTCTTTTTAGTTCTTCATCTCGATCTAGTTTTTTCTCTAACGACTTCAAGCGTTTCATGGCGTCTTGATAGTTACACGGGATCGTTTCTGTTTCGTCCTTCCAGAGTAGTGCCGTTTCGTACCTGCCATCTAGCGTTTTCCTAGTTTCTTTCTTCAATATTTCCATCGCACGTTCTTCAGGATCGTTCTTCGGCTTCTTGGCTTCGATTCCGAGGGCTTCTAACTCGAAGAACTTCTTCATCATGTTTTCCATGTTCACTTGTTCTTTTTCTTCTGTTGCGGTTGTCGTGTGGCCGCAGAAAGCTATCGTCTTCATCTGAGATGATCGATAGCCGTGTAGCACCCAGCCTAGTCGCGTGTGCGATGCGACTGGTTGGTCTTTTCTTCCTGTACGTACCTCGAGTGCTATTAACAGTTCCCAGTTGTCCTGTCCTATTAGAATTCTGGGTCGCGCGCTGTCGTACGTCAGTTGGTCTTTGATGTCTTCTAAATGTGCGCAGTCTCTTAAATCTTCTTTCTGTATTTTCTGCTTGGTAGACAGTAGTTTTGGTACTGTTCTTGCGCTGCCAACGGCGTATTCTTGTCTGCTGTTTTTTCCTCGTATTCTGAATTCTACCTTTTTGCAATTTTCGTACTTCATTGTCTCGTTGAGGCCTTGTATCCAAATGTTCTGCTGTGGTCCGTCCAGTTCCAGGAGATCAGCTAGGCCTTCGTCCATGAGGGTCACTGTGCTACCGTCGTCCATGAGGGCGTAGGTGTCGATTCGGGTGCTGTTCTTACCGATGATAGTGACTGGAGCAATCTTCAGGTATGCTTGCCTATCTCTCGCGAAGCTCACTACTTCAACCGAAGCCGGACTTTCTTCTGCTTCTTGCTGCTGCGGCGGTGGCTGTTGTGTTGCTGGCGGCTTGTTGTGATGTAGTAAGCGATGGTGTGCTAAGTTGCATCCGCTTATGCCGCATCTTCTGGCGCCGCAGCCTCCTCGACGATGTGTACTTTTCAGGCACTGGTAGCAGAGGCGGTTTCTCTTGGCGATCTCCCACCTTTCGTTGACCGAGGCGTGCATGAACCGTCTGCACTCGGTCACGTAGTGCTCTTGGCGACAGCTAGGGCATTGTCGTTTGGTACTTACGTCGGCAGCAGTGGAGTAGGTTCGTTCTATTCTTCTCTTTTGTGGCCTCTCGTGATAGTTGTCTATTTCTTCAGGTAGTGCGTATGCGCCGCACTTATCTGCTTCTTCGTTCAGGAACGCTGATATTTTCTTCAGGTCTGATGCATCTTCTTTGTTGTTCTTTGCTGCGTAGTCGTACCATTTGTTCCTTAATATGGGCGACAGTTTTTCCACCATGTGTTTCACCAGTTCTGGGTTAAACATGTAATGTACCTTTTTCAGAGCTTCCAGAGTAGCGACCACGTTCGCTACCTTGTTGGCGAATATGCATAGTTCACGAGGACTGTCGCTCAGCTTGCCTAGTGTTTTGATTTTCTGTATCTCGTTTGCAGCGAGTGTGTCGGGGCGGCCGAATCTTCTTTCTAGGGCTTCCATTATCAACCGTGGTTCTGGCTGACTTATCAGGAGGCTGTTGACTGCTTCCAATGCCGCTCCCCTGATGCTTCTTCTTATTCTTAAAATATTATCTGTGTCTGAGAACATACCTTCTGTTTCGTGATATGCTGCTCTGTACCCGAGCCATCCCGTTGAGTGTCCAGCGAACGGGGGTAGCTCTTGGAGGAACTTGGGCGCGTCTCTTGTCATGCGGACAGCTTGGGTGAGTGCTGCCGCCAGTGACGCTATTTCGCTCGTTTTTCTTTCTTTTCTGTGTTCCGGTTCCTCTTCTATTTTCCTTAAATTTTCTTCCTTATCCTTTTTCTTTTCTTCATTTTCTTTCTTCTTTTTACTTTCTTCTTTTTTCTTTTCTTCTTCGGCTGACGAAATTGTGTTCTGTTCGTGCAGCCACTCTTCCACCTTGTCCGTTTCATTTTCTTTTTCTTCTTCCTCCGAGACCATTACGCGTTCTCTGGCGAGTCTGGCCTCGGCGAGTGCGAGGGATGCACGTACCTCTTGTAGTTTCAATTCTGCCAGCTTTTCTTCTGCTTCTAGTATACTTTTTCTTCCTTTTTTCTTCTGAAGCGCACGCTTTTTTCTCTGCGTGTCCTCTTCATTCCTTATTGTCTCTTCGCTGGCAGAGGTTTCTTCCGTGGAGGTTCGTTCCGTCGCGGTTTCGGACGTTGCGGTGGTAGGGCTTGTGTTTTCTTCTTCTTCTGCAGGTGGAGCCGCGGCGAGTGCTTGTGCAGCGCTCCGCGTTATGACTGCAGGAGGATTCGCTCGCTCTGTTCCGTCTGCGATGCTCGATGGCTTCGATCTTGACATTTTCTCTTCTTTTACTTCTGTCCGCGCTGATTCTTCTTTCTTCAGGAGAGATGGATTTAAGCAGGAATCCGGCTCGAAGTGGACCAGACAATGTGGGGCACCGTCCGCTGGATAGCAGACGAGCCTAGATTGCCAAGGACAGGTTTGTGAATCAAGGGTGAAGCCGGGATGGTGATATTAAGGTGTGAAAGGTGAAGGGTGAGAGGTAAAGGGTGAAAGGTGCAGGGTGAGGGGTAATGGAAACACTATTTTTCTTCTTACCGTTGTTCAGGGTGAGGAATCTTCAAGTTCTTTCCGGTCGACGGTTGAGGAGCGAATGAATTGTACTGGCGGCCGGTCCTTTATTTATACCGGTCGCGACCGAAACCTTCTAGAACTTTCCATTCCTCACCCCCTCAAACAAACTTTCGTTTATTATTCTCAAAATATACAATTTTTACATATACAGTTTTTTCATTCTTATCCCTATACATAATTTACATCATTATTACATAACAATAAGTTTGTGGCGTCGCCTAAGGCTGAATAATCGACAAAAACCTGTTTCGGTTCTATTTATATTTCCTCTCCCTCCCCCGATATAACGGTCGCCTCATTCCCTCTCTATCTGCCGGTGATCCTTGTCGGCGACAAGGACTACCGAGACAGACAGAAGAGTGCGTCCGATACCTCGAGCGGGATTGGTCGGTTTCGGCCTGTTAGTGCCGCAGGTGATTCCACAAACTAAGTTAATCACTATCATTTTACATTAACATAATTTACAAGTTATATTCATTTTTTTACCATTTATTCGTTCATCGTGCACAGTTTACATATATTTTATAGTTAAAGAATTAAAATACAAATATTTTTTAATTATGTTTAATATGTTTTAGCATCTGGTAAGTTTTATTGATATATGACATATGAAACGAACTATATGATGTACTAACACAGTTTGTCGACCACAGATGACAGATAAATTAAATCCACCATCTATGCGGTCGACTCAGTCACTTTTTGTTTAAATATTTTGAGATGACCCGGTGCAAAGAAAATGTTTAGAAATAGGTCGACCAGGATCTTTGGCTATATTGAACCTATTAATAGTTAATATAGATACAGCCGATTTCAATAACCTATCTATCTATAAACAGAAGTTAAAAACCGTTACGTTTGACAGCGATCTCTGTCTTTACCTACTCAACAAGTTAATATATTTTTCACTGTTTATTTTGTATCCTTGCAGAGATTGTGCCACGTAAGTATCGACTAAATTAAATGTAAATGAATAAAGTACAAAGTTATTTGGTCAATGAATGATGAATATTATACACACTTTTAAATAATATTTACAGCGATTCCGGGTAAGTTAATTGGTTAATATAAAGTTAGTGCTAGCGCGCACAGGCAACATACGAGTAGCTATTGTCTATGTCGCTCACAATTTGCATTCTAATTATCGACTTTAGTGTTCGCAAAATACAGTCTACTTCTCTACAACCTGTCCCGGTACGATGATATTTGAGAAGTGAACTCTATTTTGTGTGCGCTAAAGTCGATAATCGAAAATGGTGGGCGACAGGCAATTTGTCGCCTGTGCGCTCTTACTTGCTAATTAATACTTCTATAGGTACTAAAATATAGAAAAAAAAACGTGATTAGTCGTGAAATGTAAATCACACCGACCAGGGGTTGGAAGATGCAGCGTGGGGGGCCGCCCACAACATGGACCGACGATCTGGACCGAGCCGCAAGCAGCCATTGGAAGCAGACAGCGCACGACCGGTCGTTGTGGAAGTCCTCGGGGGAGGCCTATGTTCAGCAGTGGACGTCTTCAGGCTGATGATGATGATGATGACGGCGTGATTCATATCATATTGCTGCGATACTGATGTGGCGGTTGGCGTAACGACAGCAACACAACTCCCATATTTCTGCCACACATCTCAACTCTCTTCTTAATTCTAGAGGACAACGTATTAGAGAACGTGCCGCAGACGGCTGCGAACTACTCCATCAGCGCGCGCCGCGTGGACGTGCCGGAGGGCTACGTCTACCACCAGGTCGTCCGCTCCCACCCCGTCACCGGGAACAAGGTAAGCCGAGCTCATCATCAGCACTTGCCGCCGGAAGGCAGTGCGGTCTGTCACCTGTCTAGTCAAGCAGGCGAACGATCGTGAGGTAACGATTCTCGCTGCCCAAGGACAACTGCTAGGCCAGATAATTTAATAATTGTTGCAGGTACTGACGATTTTTCCATGTTCGGTACTTTTTGGACTAGATGCCTATTTGTTTCATAAAATCGGTGTCAATTCATTGCAATAGCGCGCTGTTTTTTCATAGCCAATATTATTTTGCGAAGCTTTAACAGTAGCTACCATCAGTGCCGGATTAAGCAGGCGCGGGGCCCGTAGCAAATTCTTTGACCTGCATATAAGGCAAATATTTTGTGGAGCTGATTATCAGACTGACTGAATTTCTACGCGTTTATACAAGCAATTTTTTGTAGAACTATTATGTATGAAATTATTTACACCAAGGAAACAGTCGAGTACCGAGCGTCTAACGTGGATTGTCTTCGAATGAAAAGTAGTAACGTTTCACGTTTTTGTGACATACCTACCTATATTAAAAAGTTTCACGTAAAAAAATACGCTCAGGCAAAGATAAGTTTAATGCGGGGTCCGTAGCAATTTCTACTCTTGCTACGTGGTTAATCCGGAAAAATGTCAAATCCCATAAATTTTTGTTCTCGAATTTCGTAAGTGTTAATAGCCATGGATGGCACTAAGGGCCCAGGGTCCTGATTCAAGATGCCATAGCTATTTATCGCTTACGAAGTTCGAAAACAAAATGTATGGGATTTGACATAAGGTACGCTAAATGACATACAAAATCGCTAACATTTAGGGTACCTTATTTCAAATCCCATACATCTTGTTATCGAACTTTGTAAGCGATAATTAGCGATGGCATCTTGAATCAGTCGCCTGGTATCGTTATTTAATCAGAGCCCGGTGAAGCGAGCGGTAGTGAAGCTGGACCCCAATAGCACGACTGTGACGGTGAAGCTGAACCTCCCCGGCTGGTCGAAGGACAAAGAGAAGTTCCTGGGCGACTACTACCTGGAACTGCGGAAGTCGACCAGGCAGAGCGAGAGAAAGAAATACGTCAAGTTCCTGACGCTGGGTGAGTTGGTTGGGCAGTGAAAATATGGGACTACAACTTAAATATACTGTTCAGATTTTTAACCCCCGACGCAAAAACGACGGGGTGAAGTTTGACGCGTCTGGGTAAATCTGTATGTATATGTGTGTGCATGGTAGCTCCCGAACGGATGATCCTGTTTGAATGCGGTTTTTTTTGTTTTAAAAATTACAGGCCGTGTTTGGTGGCTTGTTTTATGGCGCATGCGCTTGTAAAGCACCAATCAAACACCTTTCTTTTCTATTACCTGTCAATTTTCATTTAAATAAATTGACGGGTAACAAAAAATAAATGTTTTTAATTGGTGTTTTACATGCGCATGCGTAATAAATAAGCCACCGAACACGGCAATTATACCTTCATAACTCCAGCGGACTCCGCGGCGGTGCTGACCCCCCGCTCGCAGGTGGTGCTGCAGGGCCAAAAGGGGGGGACAGTGACGATCCCGTTCCGCGCGACGCGCACCACGCTGCTCAGCGTGCTGGTGCGCGCCGTCGAGGGCCGCGTCTACAACGTCGACAACACCAAGTACACGTACGTGGATTATACGGACGTGTGAGTAGCTTCTTATAACTTTTAGTACCGTCCGTCCCGTTTCACCATAAACTAGTCAGTGATGCGAATATAGATAATACAAATTTTTCCTTAGTTTAAATTTAATTAATTATATAGGTAGGTATACTAGCTGACCCGTGCCCACTTCGTTGAGCATGGAAACCGTGTAAACCTTCCCGGGACTACCATGAATATTTCAAGACTAACGAACAGCAATTGATTTTTATATAGCCTATGTTACTCAGTGATAATGTAGCTTTCTAATGAAAAATGAATTATTAAAATCGGTCTAGTACTTTTTGAGTTAAGTCGTTACATACAAAAATACAAATCTTTCCTCTTTATAATATTAGTGTAGATTAATATAACATTGCAAAATTTTATTGTTTTTGACGTGACAACGTTGAATAAATCGATGCACGCCGGCTGCACTCACAAAAAAGGATTTCATTGTTCCGTTACGCTCATTGTAACGTTACGATCGGAGCGAGAGCGCTGCACGAGCAAGCGAAAGGCTTGAGCATCATCAATGTTTTCCTTATGAGTATAATATAATCTAAGATGTTTTCTTCTGACATTGGACTCTCGTAAACTATCGTATCTAGACCGACTTTACAGACAACCAATTTCTTTTCAGGTATGGGAGATCGTGAGTATTTCTTCATTTACCTTTTTGTTTTAGTAATAGCTACAAACCTGTGCTAACCTGCCTACTATCTTAGGCATAGGTATTTTATCAGCATGTCAATTAGCATGTGTTTATATTTTCGTTTTAGAACTTCGTCGTCACAATTAGCGACGGCAACTTGGCAAATGGCTCATTAAACTTATTTTTTTAAAGAAATCAGTCGATAACCATCGACCTACACGCCACTAAGCCACAAGACTTCGGGGACTACTTCCTCGTCGTACAGAACTCCGACGGCGTCGAGGAAAGGATTAAGATACTGGAACTTCTGCGTATGTATTTAGAATCGAAAAGATACTTTATCTGCACAATCATTAGAGACACTTCGTTTCGGCTATGACGCCTACTGCTAGATTAAAGGCGGGTCAAGCACCTCATTGGCGATTTGGGTACGCCTGCGCTCAGACGCCCGGCGACGCTCGACCTGTACTGCTTGTATTTTTTTACGACATGCCGCCGACCAAAGTTTCCGACTTGTAATAATGTCTTGTCAATTGTCAAATGACAACTGACAAGAGATTTGAACACTGATTAGTTCAAGCGTTGATTTGCCTTTCTGAAACTGGGGGTATGTCTTGGTCCACCTAAGTAATATTTGATGTAGTTTTTTTTGGGAATACCATTCACACATTACCACCCACTGAGTACTGAGTACTGACCCCTAATGGCTTACTTAATCCAAATTATTTTGGGTTACTTACTCGAAAGTTTATTTTTTTGGAGTCTTGGAAATACCATTCAGGCCATTTTTCTAGTCCCTAACTACCTAATTTGTAAAAATATTTTACAGGTCCAGGTATGTAGTATCTAAGCATTTTTTTTTTATATAAAACTAATTGTAATAAGGAAAATAGTGTACAATGAAAAACTGGAAATTGTAATAACTAAATAAACGAAAAGAATTGTCCTTGTAGAATAATAAGGGGAACAAGTCGAACCCACACTTTACATAGGTCAATAAAAAAAGAGCAGTCTTTTTAATATAGTATTTCAACTAGTGAACCATAAATACAAATAGTCTTATTGAATGTAATGTTGGTTCTTGGTGGAAATTCATGTTATATATAGTAAAACACTAACTACTAAGTAATTATTAATGTGAAATATCAAATAAAGTGGAAAAAAGTGCAAGTAGTTAGTGTTTTACTATATATAACAAATAGTCTTGTACAATTATTTACATACAATATTTCTTTCGACAAACTTTTAAAATACTAATTATCTGTCTTTGTTTTGTTACAGAGAAAGGTACATGTGTTATTAATAATATACTTACCTACATATATTCATTTAAATCAAATTTAATTCGTTACTTAATTATATATTTTATATTTTTCAGATGCTAGTAAGTTTAAAATTTCGCCTTCAGGGCCCTAATTCTCAGGCCTCGAACTTGGTTTTACTATCGGTCTGTCCCGCTCATGCAAATGAGATTTAGCGCGCGTGCGAGCGGGATATACTAATATTCGGAACAAAGTTCGAGGGCTGAGAATCGCCGTCCTGGTCTTGCTTCTTTACTGAAAATAACTTATTTCTTTCTGCTGCTGTCTACTTTTTTTGATGTAGTGCGTTCGATTTACTTTTCAGGATTCCGTACCCAAATGGTCAACAACGGGACCCTATTACTAAGACCCCGCGGTCTATGCGTCCGTCCGTCTGTCACCCAACAATATCTCATGTACAGTGATAGTCACACAGTTGAAATTTTCACAGAATATGTATTTCTGTTGCCGCTATCACAAAATGAAATTATGTGATAGCGGCAACAGAATATATTACCACGCTTGAAAATGAACTTTAAAATTATTATAATAAAGTTTCCCGCGTATCTTCGAGGACGGGCGAGCATTTTTTGTTGGGTCAAGTAGGTATTTAAGTTCAAGTATTGTAATAATTTTAAAGTGCGGTAATAAAATCCTGTCCGCTGCGCTCCGTTCTGAGCGTAACGGGACTACCAAATCAGATTTATTGCTCGTTTTGTACGGAACATGTTGTGTGAGAATCCGACTCGCACTTGACAGGTTTTTTTGCAATAAGTAATAATTCCTAATTTCTGTTCCAGATAACGGTGAGTTTGGTAGTTTAATAGATTGTAATATATATTTCTTATATACATAGAATTTAAATCACTATCTACATAAAACCTAAACGACGAACTTTCGAAGCTTGAATATGATAGAAAATATCTGCGGATAAAAAAATCTGCAAAAAAACATTACAATAATATCAAATTTATATCGGCCTAAGTTCATACATAAAAACAGAATGTGATTGAAAATTTCGCGATTTCATTGCAACTGGAATGCAGAGTTGAAAATCAAAGATATTATTTAGTTGTCAAATTTGACACTGACATTTGACTTAACGGTTGTTGGTACTATGCCTATAGTACCAAAAATCTATGGTACTATGTGTCCCAGCATCTATATACAGTATTACTCTAATCTGTGAGTCCCACGTATTGTGTGCGTGAGGGTCCCGCTCCCGAGTTCTATTTTCAGTGATCAGAATTTTCTCTATTAAAATACAGAATAATATAAACCAACCTAAAGTGTTGACGATCGAAAATGAAAACGTTACAAAAGTTATAGTCGCGAATAAAAATCCGAATTGGGAGATTCAGTATATTCTTTCAGCCTTAACATTGATGTAAAATTGCAGAGGTGGTATTAACCCGTCTGACGCGGTCCATCGCCGTCGGCGAGCACTTCGACAACACGCTGCACTACGAGTGCGACGAGTGCTCGGTCGCTGATGTGCTGTGCAACGGCCGCAGCGTGCTCAGCGCCGGCCGCGTCACCGTCGTGCCCGCCTCCAACATGATCAGCTTCAACTTCCCCAGGTGACTACGAGTCTCTTAGCTTCAACTTCTCAAGATCTTTAACCAGTCACCTAGAGCATCCTTAAGGCTTATCCTCGCGCATGGTCAACTTTAACTTCCCAGGTGACTGACTACGAGTCTCTCAACTTCAAGTTGTCTAACCAGTCACTTAGCGCAACCTAAAGGCTCATCCTCGCGCATGATCTGTTTCAACTTCCCAGGTGACTGACTACGAGTCTCTCAGCTTCAACTTCTCAAGTTCTCTGACCAGTCACGTAGCGCATCCTAAAGGATCATCCTCGCGTACGATCAGCTTCAACTTCCCAGTTAACTGACCACGACAGTCGCCTTATCGCGCATGATCAATTTCCCCAGGTGACTGACTACGAGTCTCGCAGCTTGAACTTCTCAAGTTCTCTGACCAGTCACCTAGCGCATCCTATAGGCTCATCCTCGCGCAAGATCAGCTTCAACTTCCCAGGTGACTGACCACGACAGTCGCCTAGCACATGCCTGGCAAAATGTCTCGTCCCTGATGAGCTGCAACTTCCCCGGGTGACTGACCACGACACAGTGATCTAGCGCATGGCTGACCACGAATGAACAGTTTTTGAATACTGTTCATTCGAGCAATGCAATCAAAATAAGATAAATCATAAAAGTCACTGTAAGAGCAGCTTCAGTTCATCTTGATGATGTATTAGATTCTGGACGATTAACTTAATGGCCATTTTAGACATGTAGCTCTACCTACTTCTCCGGCGGGGCCATTCATAATTTAAGTTGTATACTTAGTTAGCAAGTGTTTATTGGGCGCCGAATGTGGAAACTATAGAATCCGGGGTCGAATTACACGAATACATGTATTGTTATGGTAGCTGACCACGTGTAGGTACATGATCAACTTAACTTTTATTAGTTGTTGATAACGTGATCACCTTGTGCATGATCAGCTTTTACTTCCCTAGGCAACTATTACATTAATTGTTTCAGTTTCGAAGACGAAAACGCGTGTGTCTACATGGGATTCTTCAAACACAAAGATTCTATATTCGAGAAAATCCTAGCCGTTATTGATAGTACGTATGAATATTTTAGCTTAGCAAGGATAAATGAGGACTCCCCGAGGTCAGGATAGTTGGCGCTCATTGAGGAAATAAATGAAATCACATTCAGCAGTATACAGCGATAGATTAAACTGCAGGGATGTTAGGGAACTCCGTAACCGTAACTATCCGATATCCGATATAAAAAATTATCCGTAACCGTAACCAAAATTGAATATCCGTAACCGAAATTATCGGAAACAAACGGATAATTTTGACGACCTCCGTAGCGCAGTTGGTTGAGCGCGTTGGCGCTCGAACGAAAGGTCGCGGGTTCGAATCCCGCCGAGGGAACAAAAAGTTTTCAATGTTCCTGGGTCATGGATGTGTATTAAATTTGTGTATAATATAATAAAAATCTTAAATATGTGTATATTATAAAAGTATTAAATGTATTTCCGTTGTCTGGTACCTGTAACACAAGTTCTTCGGATACTTAGCACAGGGCCAGATTGACGTGGTGTGAAGCGTCCATAGATATTATTATTATTATAATTCGAAATAATTTATAATATCTGTATCCGTATCCGAAGGTTCATATCCATTTCATCCCTGGATTTAAAGATGATGATGACACAAGGTCGCTAAAATAACTTCATATAAATATGTGAGGCTGGCGAAGCCGCTTCTTCGTCTCGTCTTGCAATGCGACTTCGCGCCGCAGTTTTTCAACACAACTATTAATTATTATTAAATTTGTAAGTATTATTACTTAACGTAATTTTATTTATTTTTTTGCAGATAAATGTAAGTATTCACCACATTCTACATGGATCGAGCAATTCTGATGTGAAAATTAGTAGATCATTATAACTTTAGTTTTGGTACTAAATTATTCATTGTAAATAATAATATGTAAATTACACATTGGTATGAAATATGAGTCCCCTTACTAATTAAAATATTTACTAATATTTATCCTTGTTCGTCAAGTGACTTTTCAAATGCATCAGACAGTGACAAAAAATTGTATAGCATACAGGTGTAAATATTTTTATTAGAAAATAATAAGTAGGTATATAATATAAAGGTAGATAAGGTGTAATATTCTGTGACAACCTTTTTCAGCTCCAGGTAAAACAACTGTTTTTATGTCTTTTTTAATAGCATTTACTTAAAGATTTGTATGTCTTTTTAATATATTTACTAAATACTTAAGAGGAAACACCACGAAATTTTTTCCATACAAAAATAGGGGTCTAGGGGATTTCTATTTCCTCCCTGGATAACACCTCTAGAGTAACAATTTTTTTCCTGAATATTTATGGATATTGTTTGTACGTCCCTATTTTTACCTTTTTTTAATAAATTAATTATTTAAAGAGATATGGACGTTTAAAAACCTAAAAAAAATGGCCAGACTCTCCGCTATGTTTAAATATCTAGGAAACCGATTTGACTACAATAATCAAATCGGTTAAGTTTTGGAGGAGGAAACAGAAATCTCCTAAACGTCGGTTTCTGGTACTTTTAATAGGTAATTTCAGTCCAAGTTGCAGTTGTCTCTATCGCGCTAGTGCTGGCTAGCTAAGGCACTGCGAGACAGCAATAGATTTTATAAATACCTATTTTGTATTTCTCTCAACCGTGGTGTTTCCTCTTAATTCTAAAACTAATGATCAAGTTTTTTACTTCCCAATGTGTTTTTAGAAGTGACTGTCACATCCCAGAGTGTGGAGTCGCCCACGATTGGTGCAGAGTTCCAGGAGGAAATACCATATACATGCGCAAACTGTAGGGTGGCCAATGTATGTATTGTCCAACATGACTGAAGCGCATGGGTCCTTAATTAAAAAGCCATTGCTATATCGGTTACGAAGTTTTCTAAGTGACATACGATTCGTGTGTTACTTAGCGAAACGGACATATCAGATACCATACATTTTTGGTTTTTAACTTCGTAAGTGATAATTGCGATAGTAACTTAACCAAGGGCCTTGGTATCCAATTTGGCTTGGTAACAATTTTCTATGGCAGTTTAAGGGTTAACGCAAGGTCATATTAGGTATATTGCCAAATATACCTATTACCTATTATAAAAAACACTTTACTTGCACACACACAACAATAATAATAATTTACCCATAGGAACGGTACAAACGGTGTGGTACTTTTTTCAGCATTTTCTAATTGACTAGATAGTCTTTGACTATCTAATTTTGTATATGTACCTATAATCTTCATAATAAATAAACCCGCTCCTGTAGCTAAGATAGATAACCCAAGGGGTATTTAAAATTATAGACCAATAACCTTACTTTCCGGGTTTGCCATTTTTTTTGCTACTTCTGGAGCTACGCCAAGGCGCGTACTTAGAGCCATTATTATTTTAGTTTTCATTAATGACATTGCTGATACTATCAAATATTCCAAATTTTTGTTGTTCGCTGACTACCTTAAAATTTTTAAAGTTATAATGAGTGACCTAGATGTTATAAAACTACAGCAGGATCTAGATTAAATACATATTTGGACTGAAATTTACAACTACCCTTGGGCGCTAAAAAATGTAATTAAATCAAGTTTTCAAAAAAATATTAATTCTTTTTATCACCTCAACAATGTAAAACTTGATCCAGTGTCCAAGTTGCGAGATCTAGGAGTAATTATTGATAAAATTCTAAAATTTGTTAATCATAATATTGATACCATAGAATAAAATTTATTAGAATAACGCCTCCGTGGTCTAGTGGTTCAGAGCTTCGCTCTCGACCCGGAGGTCGTGGGTTGGATTCCCGCGTTGGAACAACAAAAAATTTTCGTTTCAAGTTTGGTTAAAACAATGCAGGCTGATTACCTGATTGTCCGACAAGAAAGATGATCCATGCGTCGGATGGGCATGTAAAAAGTCGGTCCTGCGCCTGTTCTCTCGCCAGTCGTGTCGGTTTACCGTCCCACTGGGTTATGAGAGTAAAAGGAAGAGATAGTGCTTCTGTGTATTGCGCACATACTTGGGCACTATAAAATAACTCCTGGGTAGCTTGCCTGGTTTCAATGAAATCGGCTACCGACACCGAGATCGGTAAGGGGAGCTATTATTACTATAGAATAGAATACCATAGTGACCAAGTCTCTTCTCTTTTCTTTTGGAGGAATTGTAAAGTTTTACATTAGTATTGTACATTACACTTATCAGAACGGTATTAGAGTATTGTTCTCCCATCTGGATCCCACACTATCGATATCATGTTATTAGAATAGCAGCGGTTCAACGAAAGTTCTTATTCTCTTTAACTGTTCATCAGTAAAAGTTAAACGTTCTCACTACCTATGACGACCGACTCAATTATTTCAATATTAAGAGACTTGAGGTGGATTGAACTAGACCACAAGTTTAAACAGGGCTACTCTTGAACTTGGAACTATTGGAATTGCATTCGAATTTGACAGTTCAAGAGTAAGCCCCTAACCCCGTGTTCCAGATGCAGCTGTCAGCTGTCAAAAACTGTTCAAAACGCTCAGAATGATCACGCCATTTTGCATATTTTTACCCATCTTGTTTTTGAGGTTTACTTAGATTTCAGAGATTTCACTGATCTCGATGTTATTTTTAAATTATGGATCGATCAAATTTATTCCAGATTCTTTTTTAATGTAGTTATTATTGTTAATTTAAAATATAAATATAATTTATGGGTTATAAAGGAAATGTTAAATTTTGACATCTGTCAGTCGTTCCACTAGCATTATGAATGATCTGAGCGTTCAGAGTAAAAAGAGCGCCTAAAGGAACACGCCCTTAATAGTAAGAAATAAATATAAGAAGTATAACTTGAAAACGTACAAATGACTTATGCTTAGATTACTAATTGGTCTCAGCGCCTTCGGACACCAATTATTAATCTATGGACTTATGAATGTAATTTATTCAGATCTACGTGAACGGGGTAGAGTTGGACAATGAGCTGAGCGTGAAGACGAGCAAAGACGGGGTTCTGGACCCTTACTACGAGGTTAGTTATGTTTGCGAGAGTCAAGTCAGTATCATTATCATCATCATAATTTCAGCTATGACTATGCTGGACATTAGCGTCCCCCAAAGTATTGTACAGTTGCCTATACTCGCCAGGATTGGCCAGCAAACTGGTGAGCGCAGTTTTAAGATAATAATATGTATACTGCGAAAACGCTGCTGCTCATACCTGGATATACAGTGTGACTGGTGAGACATGAGGAATACTTGAGGACGTGATATTTGGCTATTATAAGAGATGAAAAAAATTATATCAATAAATCACTGAGTTAATGTAGGTTAAACTTGAATAATTATTTATTAACCCAACGCATGGACACCGCGCGTAGGAACGCGCCCGTACTACCTACGTTGATGTCGCACGCCGCCGCACCGGCTGCATAGGTATGCCTACTTGCCTAGGCGCGTAATTTTCATAGTATCCATTATTCATTTATTTAAAGAAAAATCAGGTAAAAAATTAAAAGGAAACACCACGAAATTTTTTCCATACAAAAATAGGGGTCTAGGGGATATTTCCTCCCTGGATAACACCTCTAGAGTAACAATTTTTTTCCTGAATATTTATGGATATTGTTTGTACGTCCCTATTTTTTCCTTTTTTTAATAAATTAATTATTTAAAGAGATATGGACGTTTAAAAACCTAAAAAAAATGTCCAGACTCTCCGCTATGTTTAAAAATAGGAACAAAAGCAAAAAATAGGAACCTAGCTCAATTCTTTTTTTAGCTAATACAGAAAAAAATATTTGAATCGTTACGTTTTGGAGGAGGAAACAGAAATCCCCTAAACGTCGATTTCTGGAACTTTTAATAGGTAATTTCATTCCAAGTTGCAGTTGTCTCTATCGCGCTAGTGATGGCTAGCTACAGCAATAGATTTTATAAATACCTATTTTGTATTTCTCTCAACCGTGGTGTTTCCTCTTAAGTACCCAATTTAATTACACATTTATAATGGGAATCGAGTACCGAGTACTCTCCGTAAGTATTGCACATGTCTCACCAGTCAGGCTATACATTCCCTGTGTCGCGTTTTACGACACCCATGGGAAAGATGGATGATAGGGAGGTGCTATTGTTACCCTAGCACCCTATAGATACAGCTTTTATGAACTTAATATTAATTATATTACACCCTGTAAAAAGAGCAGATTATACTACCTTTCCTTATTTTGGAAATGTATTTTTTTAAATATTTTTGCTGTCAAAAACTAAATTTTTTTTTTTACTTTTCACCATTTCCCTTTTTTTTGTCGTAAAATTATTTTTTAATTTTTGTAAAAAAATTAAAAAAAAATACATTGCTAGAATGAGAAAAGGTAGTAGGTAATCGTATCCCAAAGTTATAGTGACTGCTCTTTTTACACCCGATATACTATAAAATACTATAAATTAATAATAGCTGTTAATTTTAAATATTTTACTAGGCAACATAGTAAAAAGTGTTGGTTATCTGCAGGACAGGCCTAGCCTAGTGCAGGAACCAATTTTAAAACCATAATAATATGTACCTCTGTTATAATCCTATCTTTTTGTGTTGTTTTGTTATTATTAATATTGTTAACAGAATCTGTATGATACGATAAAAATATTCTTATTCTTCTTATATTTATTTTAGGTGAAGGTGTCCCCCACCGCAGTGATGGTGACCATGAGCGAGTTCACGGAGGCGTACCAGGGCGTGTACCAGGTCATATTCAGACAGGGGGGAGAGAAAATCACCAAGACTCTGATGGAAATAACGCAAGTCTTTTATTAATAACGAGTGTTAAAAACAGTCCCTATAAGGGCGTGTTTCACCAAGCAATGTTAAAGTTAACGCCATGTCAAATATCATGTTATCCCTCTCGTATTTCCTGTCAATGAATGAGATGGCATGGTATTTTAACATGGCGTTAACGTTAACATTGCTTGGTTAAACACGGCCTAAATTTGGGATATGATTGTACCTTTTCGCATTCTAGTTTCTTTTACTTACAAAAATATAATTTTTTTTTTGCTTTTTCGTTATTCTTGCGACAAAAAAATATTTTGAATTTTGAAAGGCCTACTTTTTATGTCGCCATCGTGGTCCCTTAGTTTAAAGCCTGTCTTTCTACTCTGGAAGTGGTCTTTTTTTGGTTTTCGTTAACGTAATTAGCGATGACAACTTGGCTTAGGGCATGTTTCACCAAGCAATGTTAAAGTTAATCCTTCGTTAAATATTATGTTGTTCCTCTCGTAATTCCTATCAATGAATGAGAAGGCATGACATTTTAACATGCCCTTAATACTAATATGCGTTGGTGAAATCGGGACTTAAGGTGGTAGATAAATAATAATAAAAAATCAACGAATTATTTTATTTATTCTAGGGCTTCTGGCAATAAGGAAGAACCTGTGACTCCGACAGAGGGGTATGTGATTTTCTACTTAGTTTGCTCATTCTGTTGGGACTAGATTCATCATAATATATTGTGTAAGGCTCGTATAAATAAAATAATCTCAAACCCTGGAACCGTTGTCCCCAGAGGCAAGCAAAATACCTATACAGTTGTATGGAACTGTCCCTTGTGTAGGGAACTTTGACTGAACCTATGAGGTTGGCAATGCTGGCATCAACAACCCAAGTGTTGAAATCCTCTGTTAAAAAAAATAGATTTAAAAAATCCAACCTCACTTGAGAACCAATTTCACAGATTAAACAACGTTTCACTTTTTAAAGTGAACAACTTCACTAATGTTGTATAGAACTTTACTTTCTTTTTTTTACCGTAATATTCATACTATAAATTACAGAAAAACATTAAAATAAGTTTGTATATTTTTCTAATCTTTATTTTGACGTCTTAAAAAAGAAAAATATTAAGGGCGTGTTCGACAAACGATAAAGTTATTCATTTTAAAAAGACAATCGAAACGGTTTTTTTTATCTGTTAAACAGGTTTTCAAGTGCTTGATTGGCAGAGACTGAAGATATTTGTTACTAAGGGCCGATTTTTCAATCGCCACATAACTTTTACCTTAGGAATAAATATTATGTGACTTTGGCAGATTTTGTATGGAACAAATGCCAAATTCACATGTTTATTAAACAGATAAAAGTTATCTGACGATTGAGAAATCGGCCCTAAGAGTGATAAGGTTATATAAAGCGAATGCCTAATTTTTATTTATAAACGAACATACAATTTTCGTATGTCACCGTTTGTAACCCATTGATGTAACCCTAACGTATAAAAAGGGTATCATTAAGAGTATACTTCTTAATGACATCATATCTATGGCTAAAACGCCATCCATCCATCCCAACATTCAAGAAAGTCTGGAAGTTGGATTCTCGTTCAACCACCATCTGAGCCGCCCACGACCACCATAGTAGTTAATTAAAATGTGCTAAATATTATAATATGTCTTGCAGTGAGGAGCCAACGCCTGCAGCAGAAGCGACAGGTATAGAACCTTCAATTTGCTATTTATTTTTGCGGTTCTCGATGTATACAGGATGATTCGTGGTTCATATATTAAGCCAAATATAGTGTGAAGAGAATGACGCGTAAAGCATTTTTTGAAGTTATACTTCTTTAGGCGAGTTATGAAAAAATGATGAGAGTGAAGTATATATATATATATAAAACTATTTTTTAATGATGCTAAAGAAGTATAACTTCTCACGCGCGTACATAAGTACACGCACCCATTTTTTGTTTTGGCGCCTCATTTAAATTACTTAATATAACGCAACAAAAAAAAACAAATGTCTAAAAAGACCACAAGGAGTGAATCTTACTATGCTAGGGCTCGCTGGCTCCTAGTCTATTAAAACGAACGCACTGCCGGTCGTTGACTTAACACCTGATCAGGATTGAAACTCATCTGTTTTGTGACTTTTCTTGGAGATCTGTAATCGTGATTTGTCGCGTTATGGTAAGTAATTTACATGAGATGCCAAAACAAAAAAAGCTGTAAGCGTCACTGTCTTCACACTATAATCGGCTTGATATATGAGCCATGAATCATTCTGTATATAAAAGAAAAGTTCTTTCGGGTTAACGAATAAAAATTATAAGCATAAAAAATACTGTACGTCTATGTAAAATTATATTGTAGTACTACAGTGATGTATGATATTATTATTTAGTATTGAATAGATGGAACTTTTTAATCTAATGTTGTAAAGTTCAATGGAACTACAGCTACAGGCACATCTTAAGATGTTCCAACTAGTCCAACTAGAAATAATGTTCCAGACGATGAGCACCCAACGTCGACTGCTGAACCAGCGGTAACGTCCAAGGATACTCCAGAAGCACAAGATACTCAGAAACCGACAGATTCTGAGTCCGAGGCAGTGACTACAAAATCTGAGACTGGTGTAGCGACAGAAGTGCAGAATGCGGCAGATTCTGGGGCAATAGCAAGTACAGCCGAGACCACTTCAGAAGTTACAACTGTTGAATCACCTGGTATGAATTGACCATTTTGTTACAAATTTTTGTGTTTTTTTTACTTGTATTTTAATGTCAAATGCCGATCATTACTGGCAAAATTCGATGGCAGTGACTAAACTACTGATAACATTTTATATATCATGATATCATCTAAGGCTATAATATAATTGGCATAGTCAGGTTCTAGTATTGAAACTTTGATTATTTATTTCTTAATCTATCATTAGCTATGTAAAAAAATATTATTTCTCAAGCTGACTCTCTGACTCCACAACCTGACGGAGAAGGGAAGGTGGCGCCCGCAGAAGGTATGTGAATTAAGCCTTAATATTTACCTACTAACTGTGCCCGCGACTTTTACGCGTGGTTTTTGAGTGACTTAAGAGGAAACACCACGTTTGAGAGAAATACAAAATAGGTATTTATAAAATCTCTCTCTCGCAGTGCCTTAGCTAGCCGGCACTAGCGCGATAGAGACAACTGCAACTTGGACTGAAATTACCTATTAAAAGTACCAGAAATCGAAGTTTAGGGGATTCCTGTTTCCTCCTCCAAAACTTAACCGATTTTAATATTTTTTTCTGTATTAGCTAAAAAAAGAATTGAGCTAGGTTCCTATTTTTTG
Organism: Celastrina argiolus; assembly: GCA_905187575.2. Classification (NCBI taxonomy): domain Eukaryota; kingdom Metazoa; phylum Arthropoda; class Insecta; order Lepidoptera; family Lycaenidae; genus Celastrina; species Celastrina argiolus. The sequence continues at coordinate 3,714,158 of LR994597.1, forward strand.
CTTTTGTTGTTTATTGTAGTCAAATCTGTTTCCTAGATATTTAAACATAGCGGAGAGTCTGGCCATTTTTTTTAGGTTTTTAAACGTCCTTATCTCTTTAAATATTTAATTTATCAAAAAAAGGAAAAAATAATATATTCAGGAAAAAAATTGTTACTCTAGAGGAACACCTCTAGAGTAACAATTTTTTTCCTGGGGACTTTCGTTGGAGGAAACACCACGAAATTTTTTCCATACAAAAATAGGGGTCTAGGGGATTTCTATTTCCTCCCTGGATTGTTAAAATAGGGGTCTAGGGGATTTCTATTTCCTCCCTGGATTGTTATCCAGGGAGGAAATAGAAATCCCCTGGACCCCTATTTTTGTATGGAAAAAATTTCGTGGTGTTTCCTCCAACAAAAGTCCCCAAATGTGAATAATTTTCCCCGTTTTTGCAACATTTTTCACTGACGCTTCGCTCCTATTGGTCGCAGAGTAATGTTATATAGCCTTAAGCCTTTCTCTATAATTATATGGACTATCCAACAAAAAATATTTTATCAAATCGGACCAGTAGTTCCTGAGATTAGCGCGTTTAAACAAACTCTTCTGCTTTATAATATTAATTACCAGTATAGATTTGCTAGAATTTGTAGTGAAGCTTCCAGCTTGTAAGTAGTAAAAAATGCAGTAATTGCTTGTCGAAATCGCGAAGTTTTTTTAAATCTAATTCACCTGATCTAAACGTTTGGATACGGAATACTAAAAACAGGAATATTTTAGGCAATTTCAGGTGAACGCAATATTCGATATCTATAGGCAACTGTTATCATAAATGATATATTATAGGTTTTTTGAGGGGATTTTAAAATGAAAAGTAATTTATCATGCTTACATAACAAATTGCTACGTATTCAGTGACAGGTAACGCACTGTAGCGGTACTACTAGCGCCACATCCTGCATCGCGCTATCGAATTTTTCTAAGTCCGGCGCTATATATACGACATCTGAAAACTAGTACAGTGGGCTTCGGCCTGACCGAGCATACCATCTCGCTCGGTCAGAGATCTCCCTTTGGGGCTTCCACTTGTACTCCCACATTTGGTGACCCTCGTCAGAACACGCCTCCTTCATCATCATCACTCCCCCGCCCCTCCGCACCACGCCAGCCAGCTTCAGCCACTTCGGGTACCTCGTCCACTAGCCGCAACGCAGCGCGGCCTGGTCGAACCCTCATCGGCATCAACGGGCACTCTCACTACACGACCGGTCAGCAAGCAGAGCACATCTCTCCTGGTTCTGCACGTAGCATCGGCCCGCACGACAGCACTCCGACTCACTGGAGCCCGTGCAGCAGCAGCACAGTTCCGACTCACTGGGACTCACTGGCACTGGCGACTCAGGTTTCGACCTCCGGTCTTCGGGGGGGAGTGATGTAGCGGTACTACTAGCGCCACATCCTGCATCGCGTTATCGAAGTCCGGCGCTATATATACGACATCTGAAAACTAGTACAGTGGGCTTCGGCCTGACCGAGCATACCATCTCCTGAGGTCGGAGATCTCCCTTTGGGGCTTCCACTTGTACTCCCACAGCACTATTGCTATAAACATCGATCAGCTGTTTGTTATAAGACGCCATTTTGGGGTCCGCAAAATTCGGCAAGTTTTATTGGGCGCTAAAGTAAATATTATGTTTAATATTGCAGAGAGCACAGCTGCAGGTAAGTTTTTGATTATTTTTTTTGGGTTTTTGCTAGCCAAATTAAAGGTAGTAGTAATTGATAGTGGACATCGGTAACATCCAAGTCCCAAATAACAACCACTTATTAAGAAAGTGAATGTTTGTGATGATGGATGGATGTTAGTGACTTTTTTACTCAAAAACTACAGAACGGATTTTATTATGATACATAAGGCACTGAATTGAAATACCTATAGATTTTTTTTCGGAAAAAGTACAGTGGGATATAGGTAAGTACCTAAGTAGGTACTGTATTTGCACTGTCGGGCAAAAGCTAGTATTGAATATCTTACAATTTGCTTATTATTTAATAACCTACCATGTACAGTACAACTACATTCTCAATGTACATTATTTGTATCTTATCATATTTTACATAATAATAATAATTAATAATATTTTTAGGGGAACTACCTAATAGTACAGCAGCAGCCCCTGCCCCAGAAAAAGCCGCAAGCGATGGAGGTATATGCTATGTGGATATTTTGTTATTTAATTAAGTAGGCGCAGAACGTAATTTCGAAGCTGGTCGAATCTGGGTAGGTAATAAAATTTTACGGTAAGTAATAAAGTTTTACGGTAATAAAATTTTACAATAATACAGTTTCGATGCATTCTCGATGTGACGTAAGAGCAAAATGTTTTTTCATAAACGTCAAACCAGTTTAACGCGTTTTGATTGGTCCAAATTCAAGATTCAATATTCTTAATTCGTTAGATGTCTTCGTTAAAATCTGACTTTGATACGAGATTTAGGTAGTTGGGTATGCTGCACTCAGCATATTATCGTAATGCGGCCTTGGTCCCAACAACTGTGTAATCAAATTAAAAAATAAGAATCAGGATTCTCATAAAACGAACATCGTTTCTATTGTTATTTTTTAGTCTGTCCCGCTCGTATGCGCCTTTTTTGACGTGCGTACGAGCGGGATAGACTGTCGTTTGAAGCGAAATTTGAGCTACGCCATTGTGTGCGTGTGTCCGACTGTGATTCTAAACCAGGGGGCTGACAGTGTAGTTCCATTTGTTACGTTTTGGCGCTGCGGTCGAAAGCAAAATGGCGTCGTTTTGTGACGTCACACACGTAAAGTTCCTGTTTCCTGTTTGTAGTGTCAAAATATGATCTATGTTGTCAAACATAGATTAGAGTAATTTTGTTGTCAAAACTCAAATATGGCCGCGTGTAGTTTGTTAGTGTTTGGTTTATCCTCGTTTCTTGCTTGATTTGATCCAAAATATTCAATTACTCCGCAGATTATTGATACATTATATCAATCTTTTATAGTATGTTAATTAATTTAGTGTAAATATTGTTCATTTTTCGTTTTAAGGGACTATTTAAGTCTTGTGTCGGCGGTTGCAACGCAACTATTAGTTCACAGGTGAGTTTTACTTTTAACACGTTATAGTTAGAGCTAGTGTAATATAAAGTATGAACAATATAATATAATTATACTTAATCTTTGACTCATTAAGTTTGCCAATGTTTTTTGCTTTTGTATATCAATATTAATCTTAAACTGTACTCATTTGTTTCAGACAGAAATACCCCTAGGCCTTAGTGATAACAATTATTACAAAGAGAACTCCAATGAGGATGTAAATGCTTCTGATGAAATGTTGGTCATTGGAAGAGCGGGTATGTATTAAGTACTATGGCATTTTGACACTCATTCTATATGATATTTTAACATATCAAAAGATACTGAAATTGTTTTATTTTTGTGAAATACCAAGGTTTAGTGGTTTGGAACTTGGCTCAGGAATTGGAGGTTGTGGGTATCAATAACTTCACTGAAACAACAAAAAATTTATGTAACACTTGTTTAACATTTATGAAAAGATGGTATTTTCATAAATGTTAAACAAGTGTTATGGCAGTTTAAGCATATTTTATAGCAGAATATTATTGCAGTTTTATTTAGGGTAATCAACTTATAGTGCTGAAGGACAAAACTAGTTAATCTATTTTTGCTAATTAACTATAGTTTTTACTAGAAACTCTCCTTGTTTTGTTGTTGTTGATGGCCGGACTAAGTGACCGGCCAACATATGTATTGTTTTTTCATCTTAAATATTGTGTTATTTATTTACAGAAGTGACTGATCAACTTTTGTTTTTGTGAAATACCAAGGTTTAGTGGTTTGGAACTTGGCTCAGGAATTGGAGGTTGTGGGTATCAATAACTTCACTGAAACAACAAAAAATTTATGTAACACTTGTTTAACATTTATGAAAAGATGGTATTTTCATAAATGTTAAACAAGTGTTATGGCAGTTTAAGCATATTTTATAGCAGAATATTATTGCAGTTTTATTTAGGGTAATCAACTTATAGTGCTGAAGGACAAAACTAGTTAATCTATTTTTGCTAATTAACTATAGTTTTTACTAGAAACTCTCCTTGTTTTGTTGTTGTTGATGGCCGGACTAAGTGACCGGCCAACATATGTATTGTTTTTTCATCTTAAATATTGTGTTATTTATTTACAGAAGTGACTGATCAACTTTTGTGTCATCAAAGAAATGAAAACAATTGAAATATGAGCACACTTCAAGTAAGGCAAGTGGCCTTAGAAACAGGAAAACCTGGACTTGTGTGTTACCATCACTAGATGGTTGGATTACGACATTAGAGAGTTTTATTAGGATAATTATTAAAATATTATTAAAAAAATATTCAGTTAAATATTAATGTTCTTGCTATATCAATCAGGGCTTATTAGAAATTCAGAAAAAAAATCAATAAATAAATGATAAATGTAACCTGTTTTTATTTTGTATTACTTATTATAAAAATAAATTACCTGAACTACAAAAACCTACCTACAAAAAAAATCGATACCTCACTAAAGTATCGATAGCTGGACTCGATTATTCAACCACTTATACAATGTGTGTTTGTAGTCTGTGATGTGCTATGGTCTGTGGTGTGCGGTCAAAATGACAGATGCTACAGTGCTGCCAAAACGTAACAACTGGAAACTCGGTAAAATATAGCTGTCGCATCTGTTACGTAGTAACTAATTCTTAATCTGTGTTCTAAACGAACTTCGAGAGAGCGAGGTACGAGAATCGGGGCCCTGGTTTGGGCCCAATATCCGATGTGTCTTCACTTCTATGGTTTAGTGGTTCAGAGCCTACATCTTGACTTGGAGGTCGTAGGTTCGATGCCCGCGTTGGAACAACAAAAAATGTTGTTTTCAAGTTTGCTTAGGACAATGCAGGGTGATCACCTGATTGTCTGACAATGATGATCCATGCGTCGATGGGCGTGTAAAAATTCGGCGCTGCGTCTGATCTCCCGCCAGTCGTGTCGGTTATCCGTCCCACTGGGCTACGAGAGTGAAGGAAGAGAGAGTGCTACTGCGTACATACTTGTTTCAATGAAACCGGCCACCGTTACCGAAATCGGTGTGGGAGGCATTATTATTACTAATGCAAAGGTCAATTTAGGTCTAGTGAACTGTATTATAGTTAAGTTAAAATAAATAAGCAATTTTTAGTAATAAAATATTTTTTACTATTAGGTGGATTCGAAGTCTCCAATCGCCGTTCCCATGGCAAAGGTACGATATTTAAATTTTAAATAACACATTTAAAACCAATTTTAATTTACAATTAAGAACATTAAAATTTTGTTCTTTATCGAGTAAAGAGGATTTAAACAAAGTATACAACAAGTCCGGAAAGTCTGGGGCCTGATTGTCATGCAATAGAAAAAGTTCACATTCGAATAAAAATCCGAAGGTCCAATAATTTTATATCGTAACTTCATTTATGCTGAGGTTTGTGCATTCTCCAAATTTTACGTTCGAAATAGCGTCCTCAAACTACCAACTACCTAAAAAAATTCAAAGAAAATATTCTTGCTAACACTAAACTTGGTGATAGAGCGTGTTGGGTTGAAAATTTGTGGACTAAGCTGCAGGCTATAATAGGCTATAGCTAGTATTCTAAACTGGACAAACTGGTGTCACCGTTCATCAAGGCCCAAAGGCTAAAGAATTCACGAGCAACCCATCTTCAATGTTTGGCTATGGCACTTGGTGGCAACCGCAAGCATCAGTATTGTAATAACCTGATTGATTTTCCTTTACAAGTCTATAGTCTATACTCTATATTCTACTAGACCATAAATTATAATGGATACCATAGATAATTTTAAATGGAGGTGAAGTAGAATATACTTTATTATCTCAATGTCCTCGACTAATTAATTGCAGATGCAATTTAACATAACGTATTTTGATTTTAGAAGCTGCAGGGAGACAAGTTTCAAAAAGCCAGAAAAATGGATAAATACAAAGATGTGAAATAATTTAAATTTAGAACAGACTTGTTTAATAAGTTAATAAACGTTTTTCAAAGTTGAAATAAAAAATTGTACTTAATAAAAAAATGTTTTTTTACTAACCTTGACCTCACCTACTAAAACCTCAGTCTGTTCCTTAAAAATATTTAACTAAAGCCTAATAATGTTTAATTTTATATATTTTTTTATTTTAAATTTAAAATAAGAAAAAAAGATTTATTCAGGTGCAATTTAGGTGACAATGATTATTGACAAAATAGGATAATTATTATTCGTGTCAAATGTATTTTAATATTTAACATATTAATTATTTATTGTTACATAATTATGATTGTAACAAGAACTACCTATGTAACTTTTTGTTTATATTTTCTTATAATTTTCGCGTGCATTTTGATAGTTATTGTGTGTCTCGGTGTGTACTATGTTATGTTTGTATCGTTGTTGATATCTGTTGTACTGATTAATATGTCGTGTTGCAGACCTACCACGCGTAACAAATTGCTGCTTGCCTCACAGAGGTATCCGTTTTGCTTAAATCTGTGCTTGCGTTATAAGTTGTAAAACTTATTATGCAGATAGGTACTGTGTCTTTTGTTTCCAAAACACGGTAGTAAAATTATTTATATTTTTTTAAAGTATCCTTAGGGTATTTCGTTCTGCTTCAAGTAAACTGTACTCTATGAATTTTGACTCCCTCCAAATACGTATTTTTTACATATTTACACTAAGCACAAGGCATAAACAGCTGAAACTTATTTACTTTAACATAGAAAACAAAATAATATAGATTAGAACCGTAGATTTGAGACGACGACGTGAGACTCTTGATGTGGTCTTGACAGACAACAGACAAACAGATAGTATTTTTTTCCTTTTGAGGTACGGAGTCAAATATAAATATTTTCATATTTTTTATGATCTTGACACAAATATGAAAATAAAACGTGTCACAATTTACAAAGTAACTATACATATAACGGTTAAAAATTACCAAGAACCTGCTAATATGTTAACCTACATTAGTTCTAACTTCTACCATTAGTACTTAACTGCAACAAATCGCCCACTTACAACTAAATAAATTTATGTTCCCATTTTACCTTGTTATATGTGTATGCTAGGTGTAGGTACAGATATAAAACCAATTAACATGAAAAGTTATAAAATTGGAACTGAATTATGAGACGTCGTAAATGGTCATTAATGTCGTAAATGGTCATATGATTCACTGCAAATAAATATCTTGCAAAATTCATTGTTATTCCAATATATTGATTTAATTGGTGTAATTTTTATTCATGAACTAGCTGTGCCCGCGACTTCGTACGCGTGGAAAAGTGATTTAGGGCAGCAGTTCAAATACATTTTTAGTTTATGAACACTGTCGTTTGGATATTTAAAATCACTAATTTATAGTAATGCTTCTTTATACACGGTATTAGACGTGCATAGGCAAAAGAAGTAGGCCGATGGAGTAATAATAATAGTTTACTGTCAAATAATGGCCGTTTTTGACGTAAATGTTTTGAGGTATTTTTTCTAAGAAAATGCTAACAATTCCTACTACCAGCTCGAAAAATGACCGTGTATTATTAACCGACTTCAAAAAAAAGGAGGAGGTTCTCAATTCGTCTGTATGTATAATATTTTTTTTTCTTTTATGCGAACGGGACTACTTGATAGTAGGCTCATATACGCGACGAAGATCTCTGTACTGAGATTGTACTCTGTACTCGGTGCGCAATTCCAACTCGGACTTGCCCGGTTTTTTATTTATTAATTACCTACGCTAACAAACATGTAGCCTACTTAGGGACTTTACGGTTAAAGTACTAACTTCCTTTAGACGACAAAATAACAAAAGTCCAAAAGAAAGAAAAAACCCAAGCCGTACCCTAGCATGAAAACTAATAAATAAAAATATCATGAAAAACATAAATCTTACTTGTATTGACATAACTTTTCTAATTTAAATGTACCTATGACATCTCATTCATATCTTGAAAACAAACTATCCTACGCCTATACTTTATTAATCGTATTTGCAAAACCTAAGTATAATAATAAATTACTTCGCACAAAGTAATAATTATTTTCACTTGTACTGGAAAATAAGTATTACTTTGTGCGAAGTAAATTTAATTGTTCCTTTTAGTTTACCTTTTGAAGTCGTTTTTTTTTGTTTAAAATTATTTAATTTTCAGATTTTTAGTGATGGGTATAGACTGAGTAGGGATAATTCTCGAATGATCAGACGACGATTATTTGAGGACGGAAAATGAAAAACAAAAACTTTTTTTATTTTATTTATTTTGATTAGATAAAAAAAAAATTGTAGAAAGAGAAAAAGTCTACCTAGCCTGGCGTAAGCCAGAGCGGCACAATTTTTTAAATATATATATATTATGTATATTGTATATATAGTTTACCGCTGCTCTGGCGTAAGCCAGAGCAGCGCGAAATTTTCAATATATATATATATATATATATATATATATATATATATATATATATATATATATATATATATATATAGTTTACTGTACTATTAGTATAGTTTAAATTTTTCAATATAATATATTTATACTGAAACGCGAAATTTTTTGATATTATAGATCCAGGATATGGTGCAAAACCTTACTGTTTGGTAACATATGCTTAGACTACTTCAGAAAAAATCAAAATCAATATATTATTCCACATAAATTTTGAGGATTTCCTTCGATTCCTCACGGATCCCATCAGCAGTTCACCATTTTGGTGACAATGGGACCAAATTTAAATTATACCCTACACAACATAAAAAAAATTAAAATCGTTTCAGAAACGATGAAGATATCCGCGAAGAAACATAAAAAACAAACATATATTTACGAATTGAGAAACCTCCTCCTTTTTTGTAAGTCGGTTAAAAATATTATGTTGGTTATTTCATGTTACAATCTACCTTTGTGCCAAGTTTCATTTAAATACATTGAGTAGTTTGGCTGAATGCCGTCAAATAGGTAGCCACAATTTTTTGAAGATCCTACGGGAACCCTTTCGTTTTTCGGGGTAACAATTTCCAATAATGCTCTTCAGATCATAAGCTACCTGCCTGCCAAATTTCATTTAAATACGTTAAGTAGTTTGGCTGAAATACCGTCAAATAGGTAGCTACAATTTTTTGAAGATCCCACGGGAACCCTTTCGTTTTTCGGGATAACAATTTCCAATAATGCTCTTCAAGTCATAAGCTACCTGCCTGCCGAATTTCATTTAAATACGTTGAGTAGTTTGGCTGTAATACCGTCAAATAGGTAGCTACAATTTTTTAAAGATCCCACGGGAACCCTTTCGTTTTTCGGGATAACAATTTCCAATAATGCTTTTCAAATCATAAGCTACCTGCCTGCCGAATTTCATTTAAATACGTTGAGTAGTTTGGCTGAAATACCGTCAAATAGGTAGCTACAATTTTTTGAAGATCCCACGGGAACCCTTACGTTTTGGGGGATAACAATTTTCAATAATGCTCTTCAAGTCATAAGCTACCTGCCTGCCGAATTTCATTTAAATACGTTAAGTAGTTTGGCTGAAATACCGTCAAATAGGTAGCTACAATTTTTTGAAGATCCCACGGGAACCCTTTCGTTTTTCGGGATAACAATTTCCAATAATGCTCTTCAAGTCATAAGCTACCTGCCTGCCGAATTTCATTTAAATACGTTGAGTAGTTTGGCTGTAATACCGTCAAATAGGTAGCTACAATTTTTTAAAGATCCCACGGGAACCCTTTCGTTTTTCGGGATAACAATTTCCAATAATGCTCTTCAAGTCATAAGCTACCTGCCTGCCGAATTTCATTTAAATACGTTGAGTAGTTTGGCTGAAATACCGTCAAATAGGTAGCTACAATTTTTTGAAGATCCCACGGGAACCCTTACGTTTTGGGGGATAACAATTTTCAATAATGCTCTTCAAGTCATAAGCTACCTGCCTGCCGAATTTCATTTAAATACGTTGAGTAGTTTGGCTGTAATACCGTCCAATAGGTAGCTACAATTTTTTGAAGATCCCACGGGAACCCTTTCGTTTTTCGGGATAACAATTTCCAATAATGCTCTTCAAGTCATAAGCTACCTGCCTGCCGAATTTCATTTAAATACGTTGAGTAGTTTGGCTGTGATACCGTCCAATAGGTAGCTACAATTTTTTGAAGATCCCACGGGAACCCTTTCGTTTTTCAGGATAACAATTTCCAATAATGCTCTTCAGATTATAAGCTACCTGCCTGCCAAATTGCATTTAAATACGTTGAGTAGTATGGCTGAAATACCGTCAAATAGGTAGCTACAATTTTTTGAAGATCCTACGGGAACCCTTTCGTTTTTCGGGGTAACAATTTCCAATAATGCTCTTCAGATCATAAGCTACCTGCCTGCCAAATTTCATTTAAATACGTTAAGTAGTTTGGCTGAAATACCGTCAAATAGGTAGCTACAATTTTTTGAAGATCCCACGGGAACCCTTTCGTTTTTCGGGATAACAATTTCCAATAATGCTCTTCAAGTCATAAGCTACCTGCCTGCCGAATTTCATTTAAATACGTTGAGTAGTTTGGCTGTAATACCGTCAAATAGGTAGCTACAATTTTTTAAAGATCCCACGAGAACCCTTTCGTTTTTCGGGATAACAATTTCCAATAATGCTCTTCAAGTCATAAGCTACCTGCCTGCCGAATTTCATTTAAATACGTTGAGTAGTTTGGCTGAAATACCGTCAAATAGGTAGCTACAATTTTTTGAAGATCCCACGGGAACCCTTACGTTTTGGGGGATAACAATTTTCAATAATGCTCTTCAAGTCATAAGCTACCTGCCTGCCGAATTTCATTTAAATACGTTGAGTAGTTTGGCTGTAATACCGTCCAATAGGTAGCTACAATTTTTTGAAGATCCCACGGGAACCCTTTCGTTTTTCGGGATAACAATTTCCAATAATGCTCTTCAAGTCATAAGCTACCTGCCTGCCGAATGTCATTTAAATACGTTGAGTAGTTTGGCTGTGATACCGTCCAATAGGTAGCTACAATTTTTTGAAGATCCCACGGGAACCCTTTCGTTTTTCGGGATAACAATTTCCAATAATGCTCTTCAGATTATAAGCTACCTGCCTGCCGAATTTCATTTAAATACGTTGAGTAGTTTGGCTGTGATACCGTCCAATAGGTAGCTACAATTTTTTGAAGATCCCACGGGAACCCTTTCGTTTTTCGGGATAACAATTTCCAATAATGCTCTTCAGATTATAAGCTACCTGCCTGCCAAATTTCATTTAAATACGTTGAGTAGTTTGGCTGAAATACCGTCAAATAGGTAGCTACAATTTTTTGATGATCCCACGGGAACCCTTACGTTTTTCGGGATAATAATTTCCAGTAATCCTTTTCAGATCATAAGCTACCTGCTTGCCAAATTTCATTTAAATACGTTGAGTAGTTTGGCTGAAATACCTTCAAATAGGTAGCTACAATTTTTTGAAGATCCCATGGGAACCCTTTCGTTTTTCGGGATAATAATTTTCTAGTAATGCTTTTCAGATCATAAGCTACCAGCCTGCCAAATTTCATTTAAATACGTTGAGTAGTTTGGCTGAAATACCGTCAAACAGGTAGCTACAATTTTTTGAAGATCCCACGGGAACCCTTTCGTTTTTCGGGATAATAATTTCCAATAATGCTCTTCAGGTCGTAAGCTACCTGCCTGCCAAATTTCATTTCATTCCATACAGTGGTTTTAGCGTGATGCGACGACAAACATTCCCATATGGACAGACAGACAGACAGACAGACAGACAGACAGACAGACAGACAGACAGACAGACAGACAGACATTTTTTTCAAAAATGTTATTTTTAGGTTCTGTGGCTTATATAGACCCCCTTTTTTTTAATTTTCACTTAAATATACTTAATGTACAGACATGACCCCTCTACAGATTTATTATATGTATAGATATAAAAAGAACTACTATTTAAAAAAAAAAGATAAATTATTTGCTGCTAACTGCCAATCCAAGCTATTTTGTATATGAATTTAATAATATTTATTAGTCGATGTACTATAACGAATAACAATATTAATCGTTGTTCAGTTAGTAATCAGAAATAAAATATTACCTTATAAAATATTTAATATCATATTTAGCACATCCCTATATCTAGATTAACACTTTTTCTTCAACAAAACAAGTAGGCAATTTATGTTCTCTGTCTGATGACCCGCGAAGGCTAATAAAATAGTACAAAAATGGGTATAGACACCAAAATAATTTATATAAACAACGCATCTCCTTCTCCTTCCATCTTTACTTTCATAACTGTCCCCGACTAACTGTAAAACACGATTCAGTGAGGCAAAAACTACGATCCCCTTTGCACGCGCTATTATAAAAAAATACGCGTTTTAAATTTAAACCAACAGTAAGCTATTTACAAAGTTCCAAATTTAATTTTAATTTGATCGGGGTTTGTTTATACATTTAATACGAGACGTTGAAATAAAAACAAAGTGATGTGTTTGTGATTGAAACACAATAAAAGTGCAAGTAATCGGTAAGTTAATTAATATACGTTCGATTTGATATGAGCAATCAGTGCCGCAAAACTTTACTAATACCTAGTTATGAAACAGTCCAGTATAATCTGACCTGTCTACATACGTACATTTTTTATAGCTGCAATATATAATTTATTAATGTTGGTTTCGTACATTTTATAGTAATATTATGTTCAATGATATAAAATATAGTAAACAACAATGTGTATTGTTTTTGTGCAGAGACATAATGTGCATTCCAAAATAAATTATGATAAGCCGTATAAAAAAGTTAATTAACACAGACATTCTTTATACGTGAGACGTTACAAAATAATACAAAACGTGCGTAGCCAGGAACGCGTTAAGATGTTTCCTGTTTAGGTTAATTGCTGCTGGGAGGAATCTTTGTTCGAGTTCCTTTTTGTCTCACGATCATCATCAGCACTCGCTTTTCACGTTATGTAACATGAGAAATAAAAAGGCAAAACTTTTTAGTGTGTTTGTTACTTCTTCATACGCAAAGGGCTTAACCGATTCTGATAAAATTTGGTTTGCTGACTCCCCGGTTTAACACACAGGGTACTCTTTTTCCCCGAATAAGTACAATTAAATACTGTATTTACGTGCATGCGGACAAAACCTAGTATTTACAAATCTATACGAATACTACTTTTAGCTTTTGTCCACGACTTCGCACGTCATAATATAATTTTATAGGGTTTGGCAATTTTCTTTGTAAATGTCTGCTTTACTAAGGAATAATTTAGCATTCTAATGCTCAAAGAATCAAAAGTAGTTTTTTGACTTTTTTGTAAGATAAATACCTACTAATCTATCCTCCTTGTAACAAACAAAACTTTCGTGATAATAAAACATGAATATTATGTCCTAAATTTTCCAAAAAGTTTGTCACCTTTTAAATTAGAATGATATTATTATGTATACTATTTACTATAAGTCCTATATAAAACACGTTAAGTACGAGTACTTTAGATTTTCAAAATTATTTTCTAAATTCTAAAACGCATGTTTTGTTCAAATTGTCCGTTTCTGGCTCAAACTGGATTAATTTATGATGATCTTGATGATTAATGACGAATTAATTTAAATAGCTCTCCTCACCGATTTCGGTGTCGGTAGTAGTAGGGATTCGCCGGTTCTGGCTCACGAGCCAGAACCGGCGAATCTACAGGGGTTGGTCGGCCAACTACAGGGGTTGGTCGGTTAAAAAAAAAAAAAAAAAAGTTTGGTGTCAAAATAGGGGTTTTCCGCTACGCCCGATCGATCTATGCGATCCATTTTTGCGTATCTGCACTCCTTAACGTTTTAGGTTTTGCATAAGGAAAGCACTAATAGCACTCATTACACTAATCGTTAAACTCCTCAATGTCTAATGACCATGCGCATCACGCGTTTTGTAATGAACGACATTCTAAACTTAATGACATAGTCGTAATGGCATTGATAATAAACAACATTCCTTTGGTATGTTTCCAAATAATTGAAGTCGAGATTAAAAAAATAAAACTCGGGTTTAATTTCGAATAAATCCTTTATTTCAAAATAACTCTTTCATTAAATCTTAAAACAAGATTTGAACATCATATTCAAAAACAAATCATTCCTGAGTGTATCGCTGCCAAATTCATTTTGAAAGTCTTTCAATGACTTGTTTTTAAATTTATATAGTAAGTACATTAAACAGTACTCTCCACACACTGACGTATAATCATTTTGTAACCGAACATTATTAAAACGCCATTTCCTTGCATTTCTGTTCAAAAACATTTTATGCATCCCCGTAGGGAAACGACCATATGTGTCAAAGTATTCCCCGACCCCATTACTGTCTATGTGGATGGCTACCCAGTGGGAACCTGGTTTGGAGTCCGGATCCAAATTGCTTATAAGGAAAGCGGGAACCGTGACATATATCGGTAATCGGTTCGCAGCATAAGCGTTATAGTGTAAGCTTGGATGGATATTTTTTAAGTATGCTTGTATTTGTAAAGTGTCCATATTTCTTTTACAAGACTATTTAATTCGCTCTTTCACACGCGAGTGAAATAAATAAGCTGTGAACGTCTTATTTAACATGTCATCGACAGGGGTTTTTTAAATAAAATGAAAGCATAACTTTAAAAGTAATCATTTATTATAATATATTATTTAACACATTCAAATTATTTTACAGAGTGAGAACTTAATAATAATTATACATAGATATATATAATACAATATTTACTATCTTAGCTACTAAAGTCAGCAGTTACATTGCGATTTTTATCAATTTCAATAACATTATCGAACTCTGCATAAACGACGCAATTGATCGTTTGAGTCAGAGCAGATTCAAAGCGAACTTCTAATCTCACACTACCGTGTCTAATTAAATTCCAATGAGTAGATGAATTGGCTGATAAATCAGGTGTGAGATCAAATGCTAACAAACAATAACCCTTCGAATACTTATCGTGAGATATCCCATTACCTTCGTTGAGAAAATGTATACCTGTTCCTGTAAATAATGTATGATAGGTTGTAGTAAAAATATTATTATCAAAACATGGTTGTAAAGCTTTTGAAGGAATTTGTTGACCGTCAATATATAAACAAAAGGAATTCATTTTGTAGTTCTCAAAATTAAACGGATTTTTAGACAAACAACCATTAAATGCTGCATTATTTACAAATCCAACTATACATCTCTTAGGTACTTGACCCAAAAAGATATTGTCTAATGTTTTGCCCTGAACCCCTGACGGTATCGTAAGAACTTTTACTTCAGCTCGAGTTATAGGATATTTTGCTGTAGTTGTCGCTAATACTTTTTGATGGGCAAGTAAGACGGAAGGGTTAAGTTTTGTTCTTCTGACAAGTAGAGTCGCATCTGATATGTTTATTTTGTATTTAACATCGTTTGTTGGAGCCATTAGGTTAAATGATTCACGAGATCTAACCAATTTTATACTCATCTCAACACCATTAATTAAAAATTTCCCTTGGTTGAATATATCACCGTGAAGGTGTCCTATCATTTCAACTTCCTTACTTTCCGAAACTAATTGTTGTCTTTTAGTAAAACCTAAGTTTTTTTCTTCGGTTGAGTCCATTTTACCAGCTGTGTCATCATACCAAAGACTACACGTTAAATGAGATTCTTTAGCATCGGGTGAGTAATTCAAAAGAGTTTCGATGTAAGATCGATATGCATATGTATTATTTGGAGGAGAAACTAATTTTTGGTTCAAATAAACATCGAGTTGGGTAAAAAGTGAATGAAGCCAATTGTTTACAGGTGCTACAATAGTTGCAGCAGCCAGTTTCGATGAATCATCATTTAATATTTTTGCTTTTAAATGAATCAATGTATGAGATAAATCTATATAATCATCACCAGTTCCAGGTACTTGAAACTCGATTGGTCCATCGTCAGCTAAAGATGATATCGGTTTATAGTGCACCCACATTCCACTTTCTATACTTGTTTGTGTTGATGGTAAAGCAAACAAATCTAATTCAGATTTTACACATTCACAAGAATGACTATGTAGGAAAGCCATTGTTTATTTTAATTTATGAAAATATATCTCCTTTATATTGACGAGTTGATTTTTGTTTCTTAAAACCTCTTCCTTTGCTGTTCAATGAAGGAGTGGCTGATACAAGACCTTTTCTTTTGGTTATATAGCCTGAACCAGACATGTTTAACTTATCAATTTTTTGATCTGCCCTTCTTTTTAAGTTTGAACTCATTTCCTTAAACCGTGATTTTATAGAATCATCCACAGATCGTGCTTTTGTTATATCAGATAGAATTCCAACACCTGCACTTAAAGCTTCCTTTCCAATTGCTTTAGCACCACTAGAAAGCAAAGGTAATACAGACCGAAGCAACCCTCCCAAAAAGTTCCCAATGCCATGGCCACGTTGATAAGGAGCTCCTTTGTAGATGACTCCTATTCCAGAACCTCCTTGATGGGTGTAATAATGTTCGTATGGACAATTTATGTTATTGCGTATATACATTATAATTTTTTAAAGTGTAGTTTTATACACACTGTTCCAAACTGGAATGGTATTTTTTGGCTAGTGCTTGATCTTATATCTATTTCAATTGTGTCAAACTCTCTTCGCATGACTGATACGTAGTGAGGAGGGGAAAACACATGCATTTTATTTGCACCGTATATGTATTTTGAAGGGTCTAATGGTATGATTCGAAGTAAAGAGGTCATAACGTCTCCAACAATCTGTGGTTCCACTATGTCACAATAAACAAACATTTGTGATGGTAACCCTAAATGTAAGTTTGCAGGGCGTTTGCCAAACGCTTTTTCTACTAAATCTCTATTAGGTTCATACCCCAACTGAATACCTAACTTGGGCGATAACGTTAATGAAATTATTGCTTCATCTTCTATTACCACAGATACAAACTTAGATATTTCATCATAACGAAAAGTAAATTTTTCATTTATATTATTTAAAGCTTTTAAAATGTGATTAATATTGTCATAGTTGGTTGCAGGAATGTGTTTTTTATAGTAAACAATAGAAGGATATTTTTCATTTGGCATTAACATATTCTTAGTAATATAAACTACATTTTCATGTTCTTGAACAGTGAACATTGTACATGGGTATTGGAATTCAACAACACCCACAGTCCATTCCCCCTCTAATTTTATTGACTTCGGTAGTTTTGTTGAAAAATGGGTTGTCAAATTGTCTGGAAAATACTGTATAGAACTGTTGCTGAGTAATGTTAAATAAAAACTTCCTTTCATTATAACTGTTTTAAATGAGATACTAAAACCCAACTATTAAATTTTTCAGGATAACCTTTCCACTTCACGAGCACTTGCTTTCTGCTACCAGAGTATCGAGAAGTTATTATTTTATCTATTTTGTGCTCTGAAGTAGGGCTAGGTGGAGAAACTTTTTGTAATTCTTTTTCGTAAAAAGTACCTTCTATATCTTCGCTTTGTAAATCTTTTAAGGTGTATACAACCCAAGGTGATCTAGGGATTACAGTTGCAATAGTAAAAATTTCATCACTCCAGTTAGATTCATATCCCTTTTGGAATATGTGTTTATATTTTGTGATCCTAACATGATCACCGATGTGAAACTTTGGTAATGAAATATCTCCTACTGAACTTTTATTTTCTCGAGCATACAAATTGTTCCAAACCGTCATAATGTTAGTCGAACTCACATCACACGGGGCCATTTTAATACTTGAATGAAAACTATGATTATATGCATATAATAAATCCTGTAAAATATCTATATATCTGTATTTATTTTTATGTGTAAAATAACGCCACATTTTTGACTTGAGAGTTCTTTGAAATCGTTCTACGATACTAGCTTTAATATCAGGATTATTTGTTGTATAATAATTTATATTTTTACTCTTAAAATATTGACGAACATCCTTGGAAACAAACTCGGTACCTTTATCTGACTGTATATGGGTTGGGACTATGTGAGCTTCTTTAAAAATACTCTCAAAACATTTTTTGGTTTCAACAGAATTTTTATTTTTCATAGGTCTAGCATAAGCATACTTACTAAATACATCAATTACACACAATATGTAGTTATAACCATCATTATATTTACTATAAGCACGCATGTCACTTAAATCTGCTTGCCACAGTATATTAAGATCAGATAGGATATATTTATTTCGAGGAAACTTTTTGGAAACTGGCTTATGAAGTGTGTAAGTTTCTTGTGATTGTAACCATTGCTTGACTTCATTCATATTCATTTTGCCTCGCATAGCTTTCGTGAGTTTGTTAATACTACTGTAACTAGAAGGATGTCTTGCATCATAATAAATATTATGAACTTCTAGTAGGGGGTCCATTTTTCCCAATCGATTTTCTTTTTTATTTTTCTATTATACTTGTTTTCAGATTCTGGTGTGGAAAATTTTTCTTCAGTGGATATTTCTTCAAAATTTTTTAATCGAAGTTGGCTAATATAATCACTTCTCATCGGATTACCTATATAAGTGATTGGTACTTTTAGATCATTCAAAGCTTTAGCAAATTTTTCCCATCCCATCGGATCACTTTTTTTCAAAGGTCTCAATGAATCATTAAGTAAATCTACAATGTTGCTTCCATTTATTTTGTTACCATCGACTACTACTGTACCATCATCAGTCCAGTGTATATTGCTTTGGTTTGTTAATAAGAAATCTAATAATGATTCACCTTTTTTAATGTAAGATTTAGGGACTAAACTTAATATTTGTTTTTTAGAATATAGAGATATATTTTGAACAGTATCACTTTTTATGTGCCCCACTTCTTCGTTCAATGTTTGACTGACAATTGGATCTTTGTTCTGTGGATCACTACTTTTATCATAATGTTCTTTTTTTAAAAGTGTTTCAGATAAATCCATATTTGAAGTTACTATCGGAAGTTGATAAGATTGGCGATCTTCTTCAATGAAATGCAAATACCTTTGTAAAGTTTGTAAATATAAAATCCATTTTTTTCTATCGTTATCGTTACTTCTAAGAATATTTTGCATTTCAGCATCTAATCGTGATTTTGGATTTTCATTGATCTCATTCCTTTCCTTTATTTTATCAATGAAACTTGGATCTACCAGTATCATTTTCCTAGCGTGTTCCATTTTAAACAAGACCACTAACTAATCCACTCAATATGGAACCCAAAATAATAGGTAGAAATGCACCACCTTTTTGTACAATTATATTTTTTCTAACTTTGGTAGTAGTTTTATGAACAAGCTTGCGGAGTAATTTTATATGTTGTTTTAAAGATTTTTTATCCTTTTCTTTCAATGGAACTTTGCCTTGCAGCACATTATGAATACACTCACATATACAATTTATTTCATCTTCATCAAATGATTTTAATAAAACTTTTTGATGTTTTGGTTTTAAAGTGTGCAATGCAACGAGCAGATCTTTATGTGTGTTTACACTACCCAACATTATTTGTAAATGACAGAATTTTGTTGGACGTTATCATATTTAAACCCTCTTTTTGGTACATAAACTGAACAGGTTTTATCATTGAATATGTTTGTCTTAAAACGATACACGTCATTGGTGTTTTGTTTGAGATCTATCATCAAATAACCATGTGCATCAATCGTTGCATCTTTATAAGCATCTTGAACAAATCTTACATTATCTGG
Organism: Celastrina argiolus; assembly: GCA_905187575.2. NCBI lineage: Eukaryota > Metazoa > Arthropoda > Insecta > Lepidoptera > Lycaenidae > Celastrina > Celastrina argiolus. The sequence continues at coordinate 3,733,974 of LR994597.1, forward strand.
TGAGACTTGACGAGCTAAATATCGAATTTGTGTTTTATCACGGGGGTTTTTAAAATAAATGATATAGCTCGAATTTAAAGAAATATCTCTTTGACCTTTTCCTTGATGAAAAAGATTTTGAGTTATGTAAAATACGCTTAAATTTCTATGGTGACTCCCTTTTGTAAATATATCTACAATTCGCCCATCAGATTCTCTCATCAGATCATCAATTATAATCAAATTGGCTTCATTACCATCAAACATACTTAAGTCGGGTAATCCTTGAAAGTAGTTAACATTTTTCAAATTGTATAGAGGTTGCATCTCATCAAAACACCATGTTATTTGGGAAAATGAAGTGTTACATATTTCTTTCATATTTTCAATAAATTTTGTAACAAAGTTTGATTTTCCACAACCACTAGGTCCTGCAACTATTGCAGTAAATGGATGAATAAAATGATTCATTTCTGTCACGTGTGGATTAGACGAGGTATAAGAAAACAATGAGTATTTTTTATCTTTTTAACAGTTTTAATGGTTCTTAAACATTACAATACAATGGTGGTAAGAAAAAAAACTCATATTCTTTTTTATAATATAATATATGTACAAATATTAATTAAACACAAGTCTAAATAATAAAAAAAAAAATACAAAAAAACATGCATTGACACAAATGTGATAACAAAAAAAAAAACATGATAACATTATCAAATATAATAATATATAACTAAATAAGTACATTTTTTTTTTACAGTTCTCTCAATTTATAATGACCCCATGCCAACGTATCGATTTGATTTGGTAATATGTAGCGCTTAGTGTCTTGGTATGACAAAGAAGTTTTATTAATTTCCTGAGTAAATATTGTATGTTTTATTGACCTAAACCTATGCATGGTATGGTTTTGAATATTTTTATTCAAAAGACAAGATTTATAATTTTCTAATTCTAACTTTTTTGTAACACTTTTGTTCACACCCTTGGCTTTTGCGATGACTTTTTTATCTACTGTAAATGCATACATTTTCGATCGGAGTCCTACAAATTCTTCTAAAATATTACCATTATTTTCATCTTTAAAATACCCTAACTTTTTTTTGTTTATTCTAGGATAACCAAATAAATTATCGGATGGATAATCTGATGTATCAAACCTTAACATCAAATCAGGTTTGAGATCTTCATATAAATTATTAGTAAAAAATTGGTATATAAAACTATCAGTATCAGTATACAATAATTTCGTTTTCTCACCAAATTTTTTCAAAACATAATCATAATGGAATTCATACATGAGTGTTTTTGAAATATCTAAAATGCAAAACCCTAAGTAAATAGGTTTATTATGTACAATTTTTGTTTTCCGTAATTGAACTGCTACTAAATTTTCTGAAAATATTGACATACTGTGGAATTCTGGTTTTGCTATTAAGTCTTGTGCTCCTAAAGACTTACCTTGATTTTCCCAATGGGTTACAAGCTTTACATTTACTCTTTTTTCAATGTTTTCCATAGTTTTACCAAAAACTGAATTATTCATAAGTTTATAAAAATCTTTTTCAAAATCTGATGATGCCTTTGTTCTTAGTTTAGTATTTAAATCAATATATTTTTGTAGCCAAGGACTTTGATTAAATTTTAAAACTCTGTGAACCTTTTGTAGTTCAATACCTAACTTAAGACATTGTTTCAAATTTCTATAGTGAATTTTATATTTTGTTTTATTATTCAAATTTGGAACTAACTTAACATTTTTCGTATTACCTATACAAATATTTTCAGGACATAGAGGTAAATCGGAGTGCAAATCGTGAAGTTTATCGGGATATTTTAAATCAACTTCCAAAATGAAACCATATTCACATGTATCAGGAATATCAAAGTCGATGTCAGGATCCACCCACTCAAATCCGTCTACAGGAAGGTATTGAGACATTGCCCAACCATATAGATTATTTGCATCAAAGTATGCAAGAAAAGATTTTGATTTTATTTTATCATAACCAGTCATATACTGGTTATTTGCCTTAGCATATCTAGTGCTACATTGTGATATGCCACCACGAATACCTGCTCGGATGAACGCTATTTTATCAAAGTCTGTTAATAGCTCTAATTCAATTTTAGTATACTTCAACATAGCATCCCAACTTAAGCCAGGTGCAGTATAATAGTATGCTGGATCTAATTTATAAGTTCTAATACAAATATCTCTAAAATTTTCAAATATGTCTGTTAAAAGTAAAACATCAGTTTTGAGGTATAAGTTAGAATAATCTAACATATTTAAACATTTGAAATGGTTCCAAACATCTTGTGCATGATTGTAATCATGATCAGATACATTAGAATCAGTTAATGTGCTATAGAAATGGGTTTGACTAGGTAAGGATGTCACTTTTAAACTATCATAAGATGTCATGAATTCATACGGATAAACACCTTTTCTTTTTAAGCGAACAAAGTCTAGGTTGTTGGGAAAATTCATTTTGAGTGTATGAAACTGTTCATCTTTAAGATTTTTTGCCAAATTATCAAGGCTACAAGGCAAAAATTTCAGTGAATCAACAAATCTCAATTTAAACATTTCATTGTTAATAAATAAGGTTTTAGTGAAAGAAATGTATCTCTCCTTGTTTTGAGGTATCAAGTCAACTTGTCCTTCAACAAAGTTGAGCGCATGAACTATAAAATGTGAGTCATAGTGACTTAAATTATGAAGAAATACTGGAACGAAATTCGGAGGCCTAAACTTTTTTGAACATAAGTCATGCGCCACACCTCTAAAATTTCCAGTATTCCTATCAAAGTCTAAAACTTTATCTTCACCTAAAATTGTTTCACAAATACAACAAATGAAACAATCATCAATTTTGTTTTTGTCTTCATCAGTTAGAGGATAAGCAGCTTTTTGCAAGTTATTTTTACTACAAATTAATCGTATATCATTATATAATCTACTCATGAACACATTTGCACAATCGGGTCCGCTGTAAGTTTCATATTTTGATAAAGTTTCATCATAAGAACACTTTATATAATATCCGAAGCTATAAGGTTCATGCTTTTGAATGCTATTGGTATAAGACTTAGATGAATTGTTAGCACATGAATGGACTGGCTTTAGAAAAGCTTCAAAATCTGCATATATTACAAAAGGTATTTTTAAGTTTCTTTCAAAATGATCAAACCTAAGTTTATCGTTAGATGTTGGTTCTGCAAACCAATTTTTAAATTTTTTTTCGCTACTTGGTAATTCGACAGTTACATGAGAACAGTCATTTTGTTGGTGATTTGATAATCTTTCACTTGTAGGAAAGTATAATAAACACCCATCACAAATATAAACCATATGATGATGATTTGAAAGTTGTTTGCTTACCAAACGTGATAAACTCTTTATATAACAATAGTGACTATTTGTTCCATTTGTTATATATAATAAATTAATATGAACGTTTTTGCGACTTTTAGTAAAATACAAGGGACCTATAACATTATTTTTTTTAACTTCATTATTAAATTCCAATCCGAAAACGTTAATACTTATACTATTTAAATTTTCAACTTTGTGAATATCGGTTAACTTCACCGGGAATGATATACCATTAAAATTTAATTTATTTGCATTCATGCTGTATGAAGATACTCGTTCAACATTTTTGTTGACTGGGTATAATGCAGAGAGCAATGCCCATTTAAAACACATATAGTCGAGATTTTTAACATTAATAACAGCCTTTTTAGTTTTAATATCCTGGGGTAAATCAATATAAGAAGTACCACGAAGCGGATTGAACTTATTAACATTCATATCCAGGCTTATGATTTGTTTCAGACTCCATCCGCTGTCTTTTTTCTCAAAGCTACTTATTTGATTTGTTAAAGTATTACTCAATGAAGCTAAAAAGATGTTTAAATCATCTCCGCGAAAAATTATAAAATTACTTGTTTGAAAATCGAAAGTGTTACAGGTATTATTTTTGCTCTGTTGTATGAATTCAGCGTTTAAAATAAAATTAACTTTAAAAATGGTATGAATTATAATTGAACGTTCGAGTAATTTAAATATTTCGTCTTTGATAGAACTTATGAATATTTCTGGTGTTTGGAATGTTCCAAGATTTTGTTGAGATTTATTAAAAATTCTATAAGTAATGATTCTTTGACCAAAGGCAGATTCAATTATGGAAACATTTTTTAGAGAACCTTCTATTCTAAGAACATTGTTTTTGTGAAGATTACTTTTTAAATGGTTTGTGTAATACCGCCTACGTAGTTCTTTTTGACAAGCGCTACAATATACGTTATCTGAATCGGTACCTGGGTGGGGTTCTGTGGGTATGTTATCCGGATATGAAGCAGCAGCGACATCGGTTCCTTCGGTTGGTAAGCCTCCTGCAGTTGTTCCAATACATGATTCTCTAGTGATGTTAGAGAAAGTTGATGTTGTATTTCGAAGTTTAGATTCCGAACTGATCACACTGTCAGACTTTCTTTTTAAGGATCCTCCAGCTTGTAGTTGTGGTGGGCTAAAAAAGATAAACAAGTTGTTATTTACAATGAAATGTATACAAAATTTAAATATTATAAATATATTTTATTGAGTTATACGTACTTGTTACTTTTTGTATCGGCTTCATGTTGACTTTCAACAAACTCTTCGAGGAAACAGTTTGCAAGCGTATCAAATTCTTCAGCATCTTGACACAATCTAACTAACTCTATGTCTTCTAGAATTTCTTCTATTTGAGAATCAAAGAATATGCTCGTGCATGTATCCATTTTTAGAAAGGAAAAATAGAAAGATGTAATATCTTTTTGAAAGCTAGTAGTCCAACTAACATATTAAAATCGATGTCTGGGGTATTTGTAGAGAAAACACAGGTACAAATATTAACAAACCCTATTTAACGAACTAACGATCACTACAATTAATTAACGACTAAATCATAAGTAAGAATAGAACAATAGAGTTTACAGTTATATTATGTTATTATGAATTGCATCCATTCTTGCTAAAAAAATACTTTTTGCAATTGTCAGTCGTGCATATTTCTTTAGTTAAATTAAATATCAACTTCTGAATATGTTCATAGTTTTTGTTTGTTTGCGATGTGTATAATTTTATCCTTGTCTCCGTATTTTTCCAATGTTCGTTGCTTGGTATCTTTGAAATCTTCTTTAAATCATATACTTCGATTTTTATCAAATGTGAAGCAGTTTGTCCATCATCTGTGTTAGTAGAGACGAAAACTGTGTCTCCACTATTTTGTACTCGTGATACTGATGAAGATAGTATTTTTTTTTTTTTGCTTTTCTGAACATTGAATAGTTCATCTAAACTTGGAAGCGGTGATCTTTTTCTACTTAGGTTTATTTCTTGAGTAGGTACTATTTCCAAATCGGTCGTTTCACTATTTGGAGATTCAAAGTAGAATGTTTTATAAGTATTTTCAGCAAAATTGTTCTGAAATAAAAAACATAAAAAATATAACTACTAGAATATTAAAATTAAACTATTTGCATTAGTAAAATAAAAAGAAGAAAAATATCTTACCTCCATTTTATGTTGACTCTGAGTAGTGATACACTTAAACTTTACTGCACTCTGTATCGATTCGGAGAGCATTTCATATTTATACAAGCATAGTACACAAGTTGCATAAGAATCAAATTAAATAAACATTAGTTATCTAGTTTCGACACACAAATTAGATAGTTAACAACTAGTTTAAATAAACTAGTACTTAATGAATCCCAAAAACCACAAAATATATTTATAAGTACCTTAGTTCCGCGACTCTGTCTCTCTGTCAATATCCCACGGGAACATTTTTTTTTACTATCGTTGTGTCAAGTACCTAAGAGATGTATAGTTGGATTTGTAAATAATGCAGCATTTAATGGTTGTTTGTCTAAAAATCCGTTTAATTTTGAGAACTACAAAATGAATTCCTTTTGTTTATATATTGACGGTCAACAAATTCCTTCAAAAGCTTTACAACCATGTTTTGATAATAATATTTTTACTACAACCTATCATACATTATTTACAGGAACAGGTATACATTTTCTCAACGAAGGTAATGGGATATCTCACGATAAGTATTCGAAGGGTTATTGTTTGTTAGCATTTGATCTCACACCTGATTTATCAGCCAATTCATCTACTCATTGGAATTTAATTAGACACGGTAGTGTGAGATTAGAAGTTCGCTTTGAATCTGCTCTGACTCAAACGATCAATTGCGTCGTTTATGCAGAGTTCGATAATGTTATTGAAATTGATAAAAATCGCAATGTAACTGCTGACTTTAGTAGCTAAGATAGTAAATATTGTATTATATATATCTATGTATAATTATTATTAAGTTCTCACTCTGTAAAATAATTTGAATGTGTTAAATAATATATTATAATAAATGATTACTTTTAAAGTTATGCTTTCATTTTATTTAAAAACCCCTGTCGATGACATGTTAAATAAGACGTTCACAGCTTATTTATTTCACTCGCGTGTGAAAGAGCGAATTAAATAGTCTTGTAAAAGAAATATGGACACTTTACAAATACAAGCATACTTAAAAAATATCCATCCAAGCTTACACTATAACGCTTATGCTGCGAACCGATTACCGATATATGTCACGGTTCCCGCTTTCCTTATAAGCAATTTGGATCCGGACTCCAAACCAGGTTCCCACTGGGTAGCCATCCACATAGACAGTAATGGGGTCGGGGAATACTTTGACACATATGGTCGTTTCCCTACGGGGATGCATAAAATGTTTTTGAACAGAAATGCAAGGAAATGGCGTTTTAATAATGTTCGGTTACAAAATGATTATACGTCAGTGTGTGGAGAGTACTGTTTAATGTACTTACTATATAAATTTAAAAACAAGTCATTGAAAGACTTTCAAAATGAATTTGGCAGCGATACACTCAGGAATGATTTGTTTTTGAATATGATGTTCAAATCTTGTTTTAAGATTTAATGAAAGAGTTATTTTGAAATAAAGGATTTATTCGAAATTAAACCCGAGTTTTATTTTTTTAATCTCGACTTCAATTATTTGGAAACATACCAAAGGAATGTTGTTTATTATCAATGCCATTACGACTATGTCATTAAGTTTAGAATGTCGTTCATTACAAAACGCGTGATGCGCATGGTCATTAGACATTGAGGAGTTTAACGATTAGTGTAATGAGTGCTATTAGTGCTTTCCTTATGCAAAACCTAAAACGTTAAGGAGTGCAGATACGCAAAAATGGATCGCATAGATCGATCGGGCGTAGCGGAAAACCCCTATTTTGACACCAAACTTTTTTTTTTTTTTTTTTAACCGACCAACCCCTGTAGTTGGCCGACCAACCCCTGTAGATTCGCCGGTTCTGGCTCGTGAGCCAGAACCGGCGAATCCCTACTACTGTCGGTAGCCGGTTTCATTGAAACCAGGCCAGCTACGCAGGATTTATTTTATAGTGCTCAAGTGTGTGCGCAATACACAAAGACACTCTTCCTTTTAAACTCATAACCCAATGGGATGGTAAATTGACACAACTGGCAAGAGAATAGGCGCAGGACCGAGTTTTTACATGCCCATCCGACGCATGGATCATCTTTCTTGTCAGACAATCAGGTGATCAGCCTGCATTGCCCTAACCAAACTTGAAAACAACATTTTTTGTTGTTCCAACGCGGGAATCGAACCCGTGACCTCCGGGTCGAGAGCGAAGCTCTGAACCACTGAACCACGGAGGCGTCTGATCAATTTTAATGGAAAACTTCTTAAACAATAATGATAGCTTTACGTCGAGCAAATATCATCATCTATTGGCTGATTCATGATTCATATAATACATTAAACCGAATATAGTATGAAGAAAATGACACGTAATGCATTTTTTGTTTTGGCACCTCATATGGCTCATATACTTACGATAACGCGACAAATCACGTCATAAGATCTCCATAAAAGTCACAAAACAGATGAGTTTCAATCCTGGTGTCTGAGGTCGACAACCAGTGCGTTTGTGTGTATAGACTAGGAGACCGCGAGCCCCAGCTTAGTAAGATTCACTCCTCGTTGTTTTATTCATTTTAAACCTTATATTTTTTGGTTTCTTTCAAGTAATTTATAACAGAGCCTTATCAGTAATTTATAACAAAAAAATGCTCCACGCATCATTCTCTTCACACTATATTCGGCTTAAGATATGACCCACAATCGCTCTGTATATTATAGATATCGAATGGCAGGAACATCTACGGATGACATGGTATTGATTGTTCCATGTTTCCTAAGCTTGATTTTACTCTACTCGTAACATTATATTTCTGGCCCTACCCTTCCCCCCATCCTTATTCCCCACTCGAGCTTGCGTGACTACTTTACACCCAGCAAATATTTTACCATCTATAGATATCGAGGGGCTGGCTCTTCTTGGGAAGTGATGTATCAGCTATAGGCACTTTGATAAAAAGATAATGAGAATTACTATTTTTTTTATTGAAAATAAAAAGTCCGAGGTGTTGTGGACAAACTAGCATAAGTAATAAATTGGAAAAATATTTATGTAATTTTTGATAAGATTACAAAGTAGATAAATAAAAAATAAAAGGTGGCTACGGGCAAAATGCAAGTGCAATTCAATTATATAAAATAGAAATAATAAAAATATTTAAAAAAGACGTTCGATTTTTGAATCGTGGTAATCTACTGCACTGCGGAACCAACCTTTGCATATCATGATCTTGGTTAGGTTATTTTAGTTTATAAGCTTACTTACCGCCGTATTTAACTTTCATATGCACGACAAAGACCGGTCTGAATATTTGGTAACATTTCGATATGAACCAGACCACAAGTTTAGACTGCAAATCTTCTGGAACTTTCGCTGACCGCCAATCTAGACTGAATGGATATTGATCTGCATCTAGCAACGTATTATTGACTTTAAAATGATTTATAGGTACATATCCCACATGATTTGATTAGCAAAATAACCTAGGCATGATTCATTTTTGTTAACCGTGGAGTGTAGGAGTAAGAATAACTTCTCCCCATCAACCATCATTCCTGTGAGTGTCGTAAAAGGCGACAGAGGAAATATTATATCGGTCCTAAAACTTGCCATGGCCACTTGACTGGCGAGCAGTGGACGTCATAGCTGAATCGACGACGATTCATACATTCAGTGTTGCTAGTATGATTACCCAAAAAAGTACGACTGGCTTTCTGAATAAGTACGGGTTTTAACTGAAAAGTACGGTTTTGCCAAAACATTTAAATTATTAAACTTTTTATAGTTTGTATTAAAAAAATACCAGTACATATAATCTATAAGGTACGAAAAAGGTACGGCCAAAAAAAAGGTGTGACAAAAACTTACGTACTTTTTGGTAAGTTCTGGCAACGCTGCATACATTCCTACCTACATAAGGCCTATCCAGGGTTGCGATTCATCCGGGTTTTCCCTGATTTGTTCTAGTTTAGAGAGCGTTCGGGAAGCGTCCAGGCGGGGATTTATTTGAAGTCCGGGTTTAAAATAATAGTTTTGGGCGGCTCGCGACATACGCACTGCCAATGCCACTGCCAATCAACAGACGAACCGACTCCTACATGTCCGGGTTCTGGGCGGCGATTCTCGCTATTAGAACATTTTCCGCATGACATTTTTTCATGATTTTTTCCATTCTACCGAAACGTTCGAGCGGTTTACAAAACACGTAATGCGCATGGTTCTCAGGCAGTGGAAAAAAGTTCACATTCGAATAAAACATCGAAATTCGGAAATTTTAAGAACGAAAAACACTTGTGTATTCTCAGATCTTCACAGTCGAAGTAAATCGTGAAAAAGTCCCCGATATCCAACGAGTGGTAAGGACCGGTAGATGTCCGAATCCACATGTACAAATAAATAATTTGGCAGTCTATGTATGTATGTAATATATGTATTGATGTATTTATGTATGTATGTATGTATGTATGTTTGTATGTATGTATGTTTGTATGTATGTATGTAAGTATGTATGCATGTATGTATGTCTGTATGTATGTATGTATGTATGTATGCATGTTTGTATGTATGTATGTATGTATGTATGTAATATGTATGTATGTATGTACATATGTATGTATGTATGTATGTATGTATGTATGTATGTATGTAAGTATGTATGCATGTATGTATGTCTGTATGTATGTATGTATGTATGTATGCATGTTTGTATGTATGTATGTATGTATGTATGTAATATGTATGTATGTATGTACATATGTATGTATGTATGTATGTATGTATGTATGTATGTATGTATGTATGTATGCATGCATGTTTGTATGTATGTATGTATGTATGTATGTATGTATGTATGTATGTATGTATGTATGTATGTATGTATGTATGTATGTATGTATGTATGTATGTATGTATGTATGTATGTATGTATGTATGTGTGTATGTATGTATGTGTGTATGTATGTATGTTTGTATGTATGTATGTAGGTATGTATGCATGTATGTATGTATGTATGTATGTATGTGAAAAAAAAAGTTTATTTCAGATTAGTGATAGTAGATATGTCCCATATGTTCCGTTTCTATTGCGCGTATCAGTAATACTTTTTCGTCAATACACAGTGATTTTCTTTTACTAGCCATGCTTACAGTTTGAAAGTTTGTGAGCAACTAAGAATATGTTAACGTTAGATAATCCATGACTCCTACTTATTAGTAATGGTCAAAAACAGTCAACACGTGCAAGCAATCCCAATTTGTAAACAAAAGAACGAATTTCTTAGAAAGTTCACTATGCATGATGCCAACAGTCAAGTTTATTGCGGGCTAATATCATAAAGCGAGACCATACACAGCTGTGCAGTTTTTACGTCTTATTTTAGCAACTTAAAAAGTAGTTGTTATTACTAAATTGTTGTCGTTATTGAGAGTGGGTGTAATGTTTAAAAAACGATTTTAGATTTTCAAAATTAAACTTAAAAAACTATATTCAAAAAAATTCAATTAAGATAATGAAATTTATATAGTCTATGTTACTCGCGGCAACAATACGAATTGATTGACACCTCATTCATTAAAATCGGACCTTGCTAAAAGATGGCCCCGCGCGAGTTTCTTACGCCGGTTGCCGGACTAGTTTCCGAACCGGTGGTAGGCATCATATTGTAGGATAATTCTATAAGACGTGTTATTTAATAACCTTTATGGAAATAAAAAGTTTTGAATTTAGAATTTTTTGGATTTTGACCAGTAGTTTAGCTGCTGCGAGCTACATACATACATAAACTGCCAAAATCATGTACCCTTCCTTTTGACTTCGCCGAAGTCGGGTAAAAATTATTTTAACTATCTATGATTGACGAAATACGTAATTGATACGTTTATAATACATAATATTATACTTAGGTAATTAAAATATTAATATTTCAATAAACAACAACAATATTTACAAGAAAATCACTTTATGTCTTTGAAGTTTCCCATAGCGTTTTTTTAACGCTAAGTTTTTTTAAAGCTAAGTAAGAAAAGTGCACCACCAATTTGATAACCTACCAGCCGCCACCGTATGTATGAAGTTGTCCGTTCTACTACCGAAAAGTTCGAACGATTCATGAAACACGTATTCTGGGGTACCAATAGAACAATTACCAATCGAACTGTCGAAGTAAACCTTACATCTTCTATAATATAAAAATTGATCGCAAAATATGTTGGTTAGCATAACCCAAGAACGACTGAACCGATTCGGCGAAACGGTTTGTATGCTCAACGAAGTGGGCACGGGTCAGCTAGTATTTATATAATTTATTAATGTGAACTAAAAAATTAAACAAACATAGTTAATATATTTACGTCTACAACAAAAATGATTAATTACGAGTATTATTGACGCTTTAAAAGTCAACGATATTGTATAACCTAAACGCACCACCAAAACAAACAAACAATACGAAACATTTCGTCGAGTAAAATAATGAAAACACGTTACTTCATCGACCTGCAAAACGCAACTAACAAGTTCTAACAAGTACAAAATAAGCCGTTTAAAATATAACTACTTATAAAAGTAATATGCAATAGTAAAGAATTTTTACTCTTATTACCCTCTAACAAGAACGATTTTTCTTAGCAGCGAAATATGCGTAAGCATATTGTACAAAATGAACTCTTATCACTTAAAAATGTACAAAGAATTTTCACACTTATGCCGGCAGCCTAAGAACGATTATTCTTTGCTCATTCCACACTTATGATTAAATAAGTAATAAACGGATTTTTTTCAGTGTGTTCTGAGAATACACCAAGTGTGCATCGTTCTTAAAATTTCCGAATGTCGACGATTTATTCGAGTATGAACGTTTTTCCACTGCCGGAGAATCGCCGCCCTGGGCTCCGGAATTTTCACGCATGACCTGGTTGTCAAAATTGTATAAATGGCTACCCTAGGCCCCTAGGCCTACCTAATGTAGTAAAAATCTTATTCAAGTAGGTATATAATAATAATATTAAAAGAAACGAAGAATAAAGGTTGTGAGTCTTGATCTATAATATTATGATTCGAAATTTGAATATAACATAACGCTATTTTCAATGCTCAGATGTTTCTCCAGCTATCGGGATTCCCGATCATATTCTAGGGCTACGCCAACCCCGTTTTCTACCGACTCGCACTTGGCCTGTTAAAATTAGAGAAATTACTTATCTCCATTGACCATTCTGAATACCAGAAATCATTTTGACCCGTTGCCTTATATATTTATGCGGTTATGTACGAACGTTGTTTTATTGCCTCATAACGCCCTTAAACCGTCACTTATTGAGTAGGTATTGACCAAATCTGAATTACAAATATAGCAAACGTTGCTTGATTTTGAATAATTACTGACTATTAAGGACAGTTAAAGTATTGATATTTTATTCATTGGTTCACATTACCAATGTGGATACATTTGTATCCACATTGGTAATTAAAAATAGTAATTTAAAAAAATTACATATACGGGTGAAAATATTATGACCAAAAATATAAATATTGACATAAAAAGTTTCATCTATGTTGTGAATTGTGACTGGTTCATTGGTATTTTTTCTTGATTCGCTATACTTTCATAGAAGCTGCGTTATAAACAAAAAAAAATAAGTTTTTGCTAAATAGTCCACATTAACGTCGCTAACTAAACCGACGAGTATACTTATAATAAAACTCTAGAGGTCAATTCTGTACATTGAATATTTTTTCAAAATTCTTATTGGAGGATGATTGGTGATCGACACTGATGCCAAAAATGCAATCAATAAATTTTTTGTCTGTCTGTATGTGCACGCATGGAACAAAAACTACTGAAGGGATTTTAACCAAACTTAGTACGATTGTAGTCCATACTCCTGAGCAGGTTATAGGTTATAAAACATAACGCTGAGACACACAGGAGCCGAGTAGTGACGATAAATTTGAAGTAAGTCGGACAAATTTCGTCGCGTGTGGACTGCGGGGTGTGCGGGACGCGCGGGACGATCGCTTATCTACCTACACAGCCTACAACAGAAAACAGTATTTTTAACCGACTTTCAAAAAAGGAAGAGGTTTCTCAATTCAACCGTATATATGTTTTTTATGGTTGTTCGCGGATATCTTCGTCGTTTATGAACCGATTTTAAATATTGTTTTTGTGTTGTGTAGGATATAATTCAAATTTGGTCCCATTGTCACCAAAATGGTGACCTGATAATCGGATCCGTGAGGAATCGAGGGAACTCCTCAAAATTTATATGGAAACATATTTATATAGGATTTTGATATTTTCTGAAGTAGTCTAAGCATATTATGTTACCAAACAGTAAGGTTTTGTATCATATCCTGGACCTAAAAGTACTGAACAGAACTTCTGAATCCTTAGAGATACATGTTTGAAGATTTCAGCGTTGCTTAAAGGAATGCAAGCATATGCCAATACGTCGTGAGGAATCGAGGGAACTCCTCGAAATTTATAGGAACATAAATTTCGAGGATTTATGTTCCTATAAATTTCGCCGACGCCCGACACCGCGTCGCCGACGCCGCGGTGTCGGGCGTCGGCGTCGGCGTCGCAGCGTCGGGCGTCGCGGTGTCGGGCTTCGGGCGTCAGCGTCGCAACGTCGGCGTCGCGACGTCGGGCCTCGGCGTCGGGCGTCGTGGCGTCGGGCGTCAGCGTTGCGGCGTTGGGCGTCGGCGTCGCGGTGTCGTGCGTCGGCGTCGCGGTGTCGGGCGTTGGCGTCGCGGTGTCGAGCGTCGCGGTGTCGGGCGTCGCGGTGTCGGGCGTCGGCGTCGCGGCGTCGGGCGTCGGCGTCGCAGCGTCGGGCGTCGGCGTCACGACGTCGGGCGTTGGCGTCGCGGTGTCGGGCGTCGGGCGTCGGCGTCGCGTCGCGGTGTCGGGCGTCGGCGTCGCGTCGCGGTGTCGGGCGTCAGCATCGCGTCGCGGTGTCAGGCATCGGCGTCACGTCGCAGTGTCGGGCGTCGGCGTCGTGACGCGGCGTCGGGCGATGACGACGCGCGACTGGTTTTGGTCGCAGCGTTATATAGCCTTCTTCTATAAATGGACTATCCAACAAAAATAAATTTTCAAATCGGACCAGTAGTTCCTGAGATTAGCGCGTTTAGAGTTTAGACTAACAAAACAATTCACATTTGGGGACTTTCGTTGCATGCGCTGCATAAACGGTTGAAGTCAATCAAACACCACGCGAACGAAGTCGCGGGCACAGCTAGTCCTAAAAATAATAAAAGTATGGTCAATAGCCGACCTTTGATCGAAATACATAATATTTTTAAATTTTTATCGAGCTGTCAAAATGTGCCTATCGATTATTATCATCAAATGCATTCTATTTCTAAAAATAATAAGTTATCTATGTTACTTGTCAACTTGTCAGCACTGTGAAAGTGTTAAATGTTTACTGTATATCTTGTTTGATTGAAGACAGGGACTAAGACAAATAATAATTATCACAGTCGTTATTATTGAGGGATTAGCAAAAGTTAAAAACGTCTTATAAGTACCAGTACGTACCTACCTATTTTTGAAACTTATGTACCTACGTACTAGATAATAAAGCTCTTAATTATAAAAGATGCGTTCCAGCATGTTCCAGTTGCAAGGAAATAACGTTAACGAAATTTTTAATCCTGTCCTGTTTAGGGCGTGTTTATCCAAGCAATGGTAAAGTTAACGCCATCTTTAAATACCATGCCTTCTCATTCATTGACAGGCAATACGAGAGGGATAACATGACATTTAACATGGCGTTAACTTTAACATCGCTTGGTGAAAGACGCCCTTAGTCCGTATTTCATCAAGCACGTTGTTAAAGTTAACACCATGTTAATATACCATGCCATCTCATTTATTGACAGGAAATACGAGAGGGATAACATGATATTTAACATTGTGTTAACTTTAACATTGCTTGGTGAAACACGCCCTTAATGTATCAACTAAGGCCGAAAGAAACAGGAATAATTTTTCATAATAAGTAAGTATGGAATAATTAAATTTGGAATTTTTCTTCAATTTCTGCTCAGCCAATCACAAGCTATGGGGGATAATGTTTGCACAGAATATGAGACGGTTAAGGAACCCACTTTTAAACTTTTAAATTTCGAACGCCTATATTGCGAGCCTAAGTTTCTCCTCCTGCCATTAGCCAATTCAAGCTGTGTGCGCGAGATTTAAAGCTGAAAATTAAAACCTACTTTAAAAGCATTTTTCTCAAAATTTCTGTCTTATTGAACAAAGTAGGTTTGTACGTAAAAGGTAAGACTCCGGGGATTACAGGGTACCTAGGTGTTTACTAGATCATCATGCTATATGAGATCACCAATAATACAATAACAAAGAAATGAAGTGAATTTCACAAGAAGACAATTAATAATAAGGCCAAACAATAGACCTTCTAACAGAAAGGAAAATTAATAAGTTATTGTTTCTTTAATTAATTTATCTTTAAGAATAAGTAGGTATTGTTAAAGCCTTAAGCTAGATCAATTACTTTGTAGTTTACCACACAGGTTGGTTTTAATTCTCAAATAATGTTCTTTCAAAAATAAGACCACTCTGTGTGGTAGGTAATAACAAAATTACGAAGTGTCTAGGTATTCCAAAATTAATTTTGGAATTACAATAACATGTAGCAGTAGCTTCGATCAACAATACACTAGATAACGTGTCCCATAAAAAAAAACTTAGTAAGTCCTAAACCCCAAATTTTTGAACCGAAACTCATCTTTTTTTTCATGCAATCCTTACGTGTGGGGATCCACTCATTTCTAATATCATTTTCTTCTAAACTGGAAGGAAACTTTGGAAGGGTCTCTCGCGCAAACTATTCGCGCGAGAGACGCTTCCAAAGTGGAAAAATGAAGGTGTCCCCCCCCCCCCCCCCATGGAACTTCTAAAACACGAGGAAATGATAAATGTAAAAATAATATATCTAAGATATACTTACATCACCATGCAAACTTCCACCAAATATTGGTTTGAACGAGATCTTTTTTTTTCTCTGAAGAGAGTTTTTTTTAACACGGTATAAATCGTAAACCGTATTTTTCATTCAATCAACTCAAATATACTGTACGGAACCCTGCTTGTGCGAAGCTCTCACTTGGCCGAGATAGGTTTTGAACGTTTTCTGGTCATCTTTAGTTGCTGCAATGTGGCGATCGAGTGACATCTCTTCAAACTGATTTTTGATTCAGATTCGATAGTCCCGAAAAAGTTGACGTTTGTTTATTTTGATTCTCAGTCGATTGATATGGTCGGGAGTACAAAAAGATACGATCTAACGATTTTCTTTATCATGTTAACCTAGTGCAAGTTTTTGTCACTGCTAACGGTGACGAAGTTAACTACAAAACAGCGCCTCTAGTGCCAAACTGTGATAACTAATTCGATGCAAAACAAATAATTAGCTTCATCATCGTGAGCAGTGACAAAAACTAGGCTCACTGGATAGTTTTAAAGCAATCCACCAAATAAAATACCAAAAGCCTTTGAGATCGAACTGATTCGATTCTCGATTGTGTCGGAAGTAAGCCGGCTGTACGACCATGGATGCGTCAACAATTGCCATACAATTACACTGGAGGACACGGGAAATGGTCATAGAAGGCACGCACGTGAGAAGGAACATGATATTTGCGTTTCCCATATTATGATTTCACTTGAGATGTGCTGTGCGTGACAAGTGGAGCAGACCGACCCACTTAGTGGTATAATTTATATCCTTTCATATTTATAGGTTGGTAGCCTTTTTGTTGACTTTCTGAAAATAGCTTATTAAGTTTTATTTGGAAATAAAATATTTTGAATTTTGGTAATTGAAAACATGAATATCCATTCATGTCAAGTTCATCCATTCACGTCAAGGTGATAATATCATGTAACAAAATTATGATTTTAAGAAAATTAAGTTCAAACTGTTACTTAAACATTTTAGAATACGTCGCAAGCAAAGTATTAAGTACATTATTCTAAAAATCCGTCTCTAGATTCAATGCACTACGTTACTACATATCCCAAAATGTTTAAGTGACTGTTTAAACTCAATTTTCTGGGTATTTTTTTTTGTGACATATCACCTTCATCCATTCATGTCTTCAATTATAATGACTATTAAGAGGAAACGTCACGGGCTAGAGATATGCAAAATAGGTATTTGTAAAAACCTATTGCAGTCCCGCAACTGCCTGATCAAACCTATAGGACAACTGCAGCTTGAACTGAAAAAACCTTTTAAAAGTACTAGAAATTGACGATTAGGAGACCCCTGTTTCCTCCAAAACTTAACCGATTTAGGTAAAAAAGGCTTGAGCTGTTTCGATTTTCTCATAAATGAACTCTTATTTGTTTCCTGGATGTTTAAACACAGCCGACAATCTGGCCATGTTTTTTAGGTTTTAGAACGTCCATAGAGATATGGACGGGTTTTTATAAATTAATAGTTAATTTATGAAAAAAAGGAAAAATAGGGACGTACTGATAGTAACATTGATGTTCAGGAAACAATTGTCACTTTAGTGGCTTGTCGTATACTAAAATCGTCTTTATTCTGAGATAACAATCAATTATTTCTCTTGACTATATTACGGTATATCCTATGAGCCATGGACCCAATACCCACGGCACGGAATAAGCGAGTATTAGGTTGGGTTGTTATGAATCTCCCAGGACCGGCAAAAATTAGAGTGACGAATAGAAGTCTGCGCTAAATGCGAATACGATAGAGCTTAAAATCGGACACACGAGCGTCGTGTCAATCTCAAATTTTGACAACTCGCTTCGTTTGCAAAATTCTAAAGTACTTCACGCATGACACTACACGTCTTCCATTTACACCCTTCAGGACTTCAGCTGGACCTATTTGCCTTAATGACCTATTATAACCCGTCCGGATAAAATCAGTGCTGAAAAATCCAGTCTACCGGATCATACACTTCTGTTCACACCAGAACCTAGACCACCATATTATATATTTAGGTCCTATTAATATACAAACTAGCTGTTCTGGCGAACTTCGTACCGTTTCAGAATTAAATTTGACACACTGACAGAAGCGCCACCTAAACCCTTCCTGGGGAACTACTCTTCCAAATCCATGAAATCAAATCAATCACATCAAAACATTTTGTTCAGAATAAATTTTTACAAAATGTTTTCTGAACATCGTGTCTATGTGATGCCTACCACCGGTTCGGAAACTAGCCCAGAGAAGAATCGGCGTAAGAGACTCGAATTGGTTGAACTGCTTAAGCATGGGTGCGAAGAAGTGCCAAGTAGTCTTTCAGTTTATCGCGAATGGTCGCCAGTATTTTTGAACAAGAAGGTCCTTTCTCAACGAATGGTTTCTGGTCTGTCACGAGTAGGTGGTGCTGGTGGTATCATTAAACAAAAGAAACGCGTTCTCACGGGGCTAATGGATTTTACGCTGCGATGACTGCACAGTGCACACAAGGAAAAGATAAAGTGATACGCCTGAGGAACCAATTACAATACAGCTCTTACTTGGGGATTTGCTTTTTTACGGTGCCGCAGTGTGAATGTTCATATTTTCACTATTACCTTTCAATTATTTTTAATATTCTCCAGTACTCAATTCCTAAGCGTTGGCCTGTAGCTTATAATGCTGCGTTTCCTAGACACTGAGCGGGGCGGAGAGGAGCTTGCGGTGCCCGAATTGACCAATCACTATGCTCGAAATCCCCGCTCCGTTCCCACAGAAACAGCACGAGCATAGTCAATTTGGGCACCGCTAAGCTCCTCTCCGCCCCGCTCCGCGTCAGTGGAAACGCAGCCTACGTTTGAAATTATTAAAGACGCCGGTATTGATGTAGGTTGCAGTGATCCTTAGTCACGGTTGTATTGTATTTCCCGTGGCTCCGCGGGCAGTGGTTCTATCGGAGTACCGCCGAGTTTTACTGGGAATGGCTGCGTCCACCTACCATCCTAACGGACGCAGCGAGCCCCACATATCATATCCGTGGTAGGAATCCCCATCTTCCACGGGATGCGGAAAGTAGCATTTCTCAGTGAAAAAAAAAAGGTTGCAGTGATCCTTGAGGGTTGCAAATAGCTGGTTGCGTGTTGCTTGTAGGTTAAAGGTCTACCTTTTCTCTAGAAGTACAAGTAAAAGTGTGTAACCCCCAACGACACGAGCACGGGTTTGCTAGGGTGTGATGATAGTTGGTACCCACACAAAGTAGATGTACCCAGTACCCACGTCTAATGGCATAGAGATCAGCGGCGTGAAGTTCCTACAACTCCATTCTCGGCTCCTGTAATCCCCTAGGTCGAAGGCTTTCGTCCAAATTCATACCTTAAATACAGGCTAGGGCATCCCTCTGAAGAACCTGTCTTTGCCACTGATAGACATTAGACATAGACGTAGTACTCGTCTTGAAAACATTTTATAGACGAGATATATCGAGGCAGTGTTCGTAGTCCGTACTGGGAGTGCTCGAATTTAAATATAGAAATGTTTCCATAATAATTATTTTAGTTTCAGATTGAGTATGTTCCAATACGAGTACGAGAAGCGGCCGACGTCGGCGGCGAGCGACAGTCGCATGTCGCGCGAGTGGTACGCGCGGCGACCGCTGCCGCCACGCCCGGTGTGTGAGCAGCTGCCCAGCAAGACCACGGTGAGTCCATACAAAAGGCTGTGTGCTCGCGATAAACTGACAATTGAAGAACTTTGAACCATTTTTAACCGACTTCCAAAAAAGGAGGAGGTTTCTCAATTCGACCGTTTATATGTTTTTTCTTAATACTGACTAATTCTAATTTGAAAATCCCAAAAAAATATTAAGGGTATTAGGTATACATATAAATCTTCGATATTTAAATAGTCGTTCAAGGTCATTGGCGTTCGTCCTTTTTCGATTTCTTCTGTCGCACACACAATGAAAGTCCCCAAATATGAATAATTTTCCCCGTTTTTGGAACAAGTCTCCCTGACGCTTCGCTCCTATTGGTCGCAGCGTAATGTTATAATATAGCCTAACTAAAGCCTTCCTCTATAAATAGACTATCCAACAATTATTTTTTTTTCAAATCGGACGGTTAGTTCCTGAGATTAGCGCGTTTAAACAAACAAGCAAACTCTTCTGCTTTATAATTAGTAACAATAATAATAATAATAATTTTATTATAGATATCTATGAATAATCTACCGTCCGCAACCGCTAAGACGCTGGGCCATTATGATGCTGATTATGATATTAGGTGCTATTATATAACTCTAGTGAGTTTACGGAAAGTGTTTTACGGTTAACTTTAACCCAATTGCGTAAACTGTTATTTTAACTGCTAACTGCTTCCTAGAATATTTCGTTACTGACTAATGACTAAAACCGCTAGATTTATTTTCTATACTATAAATGTGTTCTTTGGTGCAAAAGTTTTCGTGTGCCGCACTAATATTCAGTGGAAACGTTGAGTACCTACAGTTTTATGAGAATGGTGTGAACGGTGGAGTATGAAATTTTGTACAGTTTATGCGGAGGAATGTCTGTAGAAAACTTATTTTCTTTTAAAAATATAAACCACGCTTAATTGTAACAAATAACAACAACGCATAATACCTTGCGTTTAATAACAATAGGTTTGACACATTACTTAGTCCATTGAAATGTTACATTTTTTAGGCCTTACCTTGCGTTTTTTAGAGGACGCAATTTTATTTTTTTGATGTGTAGGGGGGGTCAGTGTAAAGCTAAAACCAAGTTTGTGGGGTCGCCACCCTTGTCCCACGGCCGCCATCTTGAAAATAGGGGTTGAAATGGCATTTACGATATATCTCTTAAACTATTTATTTTATAAAAAAAAATTGTGAACATTTTTTGTTGCAAATTAAATTCTCTACAACTTTGCTCCAGTAACTTTTTGTCGTAGAACTATAAATAAAAAAGTTATAAGCGAAAATCTTCGGAAATTTGAGAAAAAAAATTATATTTTTCGATGTAACTTTTTTTTTGATCATTTTACGAAAAAATGATATTCGACCATTTTTGTACATCGTTTTTTGAGGAACAACTTTTATTCGCATCATTTTTTCATTAAGTTAATAGCTAAGGTTTTACAGCGCTCCGAAGTGAGTACTATTTTTCAGTACTCTTAACTATACCTATATTATACGTGTGTACCTATGATAAGTCATAAGTTATTGTTTGTTTTTTTTTCTTTTTTTTTACTTTATTATTATAACTTTTTTAATTACAAATTTTGCCATATTATTAATAATTAATTATTGACTCTTTTCCCCACCACCCACGAGGTAGAGTCTAGAGGCGCGTTTTTTTGTTGATGTCCTTTCATCGTTAGGATTCTCCGCATCCTATAATGCCATTTCATTATTCGAAGATTCTTGTGCTTTTCGTCCGGCGCGTAATATCTTACCTCATGCTTTTTTTCAGTTTGTTTTTGACAATGCTGATTTTAATAGCAATACAATTGATGGTAAAAATACTTTCCATGCGATGGGTGGTATTCAATGCGTTACACCTTATAACAGTATCGAAAGTGATACCAGTTTACCACGAGTATCCAAAAAAATACCTGCTTCAATAAAATCTACACTTGGATTAATTCCTCTTTCATCCTACTCAAAAGGCAAAACCGTTGGTCTCAGTAAAATAAATGTTTCAGTAATTGAAAGTGCCACACAATCGACCAAACAAATTGTTCCTACACCTTGTGATTTGATGTGGCTGTTTGGTAAATGGTCATGCACTGTAAATATCAGCGGATGGAATGGATTTATGATCGAAGCAACTGATGATTTTCGCTTATAACTTTTTTATTTATAGTTCTACGACAAAAAGTTGCTGGAGCAAAGTTGTAGAGAATTTAATTTGCAACAAAAAATGTTAACAAATTTTTTATAAAATAAATAGTTTAAGAGATATATCGTAAATACCATTTCAACCCCTATTTTCAAGATGGCGGCCGTGGGACAAGGTTGGCGACCCCACAAACTTGGTTTTAGCTTTACACTGACCCCCCCTACACATCAAAAAAATAAAATTGCGTCCTCTAAAAAACGCAACCCAAAATGTAACTTTTCAATGGACTAACTGTCGTTTTTACAATTCAATATTTCTGTCGCATTTCATGAACCACATTTTCATTTTTTATTGCGTATCAAAGATGTAAAAGAATACAAAAAAATTACCTAGTCTATCTGTCGCAGTCATCTGATTGAATGCTATTTGATTAAATAACTATCGCGCTCATTGAATAACGTCATTTAATTGAATGACCAAAGGATAACTCGTCAAATTGTTTAATATATCGTTCAACGTCGTTGTCGTTGAATGGAATACAGCCGTTTTTGTAAATTTTGCTTAGTGTGAATATGTGCTAGTCATTCAATCAAATAGCAGATAAACCAGTTGACTGCTACATATCGACTACAGTACGATCTCTAGTAATAATAATTATAATATATCAATGAGTTACGACTTTTCTATTCTAAAGGAGAGTGGCCAGTCGATCTAGAAAAACCAATGAAATTATACCTCTTGTTTATTGAATATCATTGAGAAAAACTATACAAACGCTAGTGAGGAAAGGTGCGTTCCAGTTGCAAGGACAATTTTGTTAACAAAATTTTCAAAACCATACTGTTTTTCATGTATGAACTTAGACCGAATAGAAAGAAACAGGAATATGTTGAAAATACGGTATTCGGTGTGTGTGTTTTTATAAATGTAACTAGCTGACTCGTGCCCACTTCCTTGAGCATAGAAACAGTCTGTGATGAACCGTTTAAACCTTCCCGGGACATCAACGAATATTTCAAGACCAAAAATAGCCGAATCGGTTCAGCCGTTCTCGATTTTTAGCGAGACTAACGAACAACAATTCACTTTTATTTATAAGAAGAAGAGAAGATAGAATAGATAAATGATTTTCTAGATGTGATTATTAGAAAAAAATGTTCATTCTCATTCATGATCACTCTGCAGATGTGTTCAATCCTATAAATACATTTTAATTGTGGGAAATTTCATACTCTACTAATACTGTGAACGCTAGTTTCATAAACGGGGTAGGTACAATTGGTACAAAGTCGTAGATCGCGCATAAATAATAATTATAAAAAAAAAACCGGCCGAATTGAGAATATCCGCCTTTTTTGGAAGTCGGTTAAGATAGAATATAGATGATTATGGTTTATGTTTCACAGGCGCTAGAATGAATCAATAAGGCCTTACAAGCAAATTGCAATGAGGCCTAGAAGTTGGCTCGAACGGACTCGCTCGTAGTCGCTGTTGTTCTGTTGTGTTTGTCAACGGGGACTAGGTTAACATTTGGTTTTATTTTGTTGTACACCGTTAGACTAGTTAGCACTTCCGCGCTCCATTTTTAGAATTTTTTTTTGTTAACGGTTTTCAATCGGTATAGTACTCACCTAACCTACATTTGTTTTTGTATTTGAGCAAATTACTTTGCTATCAAAAACGGGTTTCTATGATATATTTTTCTACTTAACTAGCTGACCCGTGCCCACTTCCTTGAGCATAAAAAAACCGTTTAAACATTCCCTGGACTTCCACGAATGTTTCAAGACCAAAAATAGCCAAATCGGTTCAGCCGTTCTCGAGTTTTAGCGAGGCTAACGAACAGCGATTCATTTTTATATATAAGATAACTAGGTACGACGTTTAAATGTTATCAAGCCATATAGTTTTAGGCAGGTTGACATATTTTAGTTGGTAAAGATGATACTTAATAGAGGCATTTACATTAGGCAGGTTTCCATATTTTGGCTGCTAAAGATGAGGCTTAATAGAGGCACTAGCCAAAAATTTTTAATATATTATATCTGGTAATATCCCGCGAAAAATGATAACAACAACCTGCAAATGAGTGAGTGCCTCTCTCCTTCCCACTCTACTTAAAGTTTGAACGCATGCCTTTGCGTACACTCACCCATTTGCTTGCAGGTTGTGGTTATCATTTTTCGAGGGATATTGCTAGACCCAATATATATTATTATAAATTCTATAACTACTATGGATTTCCGCAAAGTAACGCCTGATTCCATTTACTATATAGTATTAGGCAAGTTGACATATTTTGGTTGGTAAAGATGATGCTTTATAGAGAATTAGCATTGATAATAATACTAAAAAGATACAAGATGCTAAAGAGAAGTTATTTGTTTATAGGTGCCGTTGAAGGTGTGGATCATTGCCAGTGCATCATGTTTTGCTGTTTGTGCGGTGTTAGTTCTGGCCACAATCGTCATCACAAAATGGGGAACCACAGAAAGCTACCAACCCAGAGAAATATACGCAGAGATACCAGTAAGTGAGATAGCAAAGCCATAATGGACAAAACAAATGCCTTCCTTCTATAATTGTTGGTTTTCTTTTATTTTTCAGGAACCAGTTTATGCCCCATACCCAATCCGACA
Organism: Celastrina argiolus; assembly: GCA_905187575.2. Taxonomy (NCBI): domain Eukaryota; kingdom Metazoa; phylum Arthropoda; class Insecta; order Lepidoptera; family Lycaenidae; genus Celastrina; species Celastrina argiolus. The sequence goes on from LR994597.1 coordinate 3,758,946, forward strand.
TAAAACGACGACCGAGGATATAAGAGTTGACGAAAAAAGCAATTTCGATGAGCAAAGTTTAGAAAAATTAGGCATGTTCAAAAGCCTGGTCGGAAGACGCGATAAGAAAAAAACGGAAGACCTCATTTCAAAACCACAACCTCATCCAATACATGACACATCTCTACATCACGTCGACAGGAAGATCGAGAAGAAGGACCAGGCCAAACTTCCTGACTTTAAATTCCCCCATTTGCCTATAACCGGCGAAAAAGAAGATAACGACATCAGCATTCCAGAATTTAAACCGACACTTCCGGATGTATTTATGGATACCGGCATAAAACTACCCGACGGGTACTTCTCAGGGTTGAAAGAGACCGAGGCCAATTACGAGGAATACTACAATGACGAAAATCTATACGACGATTATATGCAAAGTAACACAATGACTAGTTATTTAATCGAAAAGATTCAAGAGTTACACGATTGGGTGACCTCCGACCCAGATTTCCAAGCCAAGAACAAGGGGTCTAGGAAAACTGGCGACGATTTTGGCCATCTCCTAAAAGCCCTGAACGAAAGTCTGATCGAGGGGAACGTTACGATAATAATGAACAAGCTGAAGGACATTTACTTCGGTGAAAACTTCACTGATCCAAATAGCAGTAGGAAGGTCATTTTGAAGAACAACACAAGCTTGCTGTCGTTTGGGATCCTCACGTTGGACGTAATGCTGTTGCACAACATACAGCTGATGGCGTGGGAAAGTCAGGTACGGTTTTCTATCATTATGCACTCATTTAATGAAATTGTTATATATGAAACTAACTGACCCGTGCCCACTCTGTTGAACATAAAAACCGTTTAAACCTTCCCGGGACTTCCACGAATATTTCAAGACAAAAATAGCCGAATCGGTTCAGCCGTTCTTGAGTTTTAGCGAGACTAACGAACAGCTAAGAAGATAACGCCTTCGTGGTCTAGTGGTTTAGAGCCTAGCTCTCGACTCGGAGGTTATGGATTCGATTCCCGCGTTGGAACAACAAAAAAATGTTGTTTTCAAATTTGGTCGGGACAATGCAGGTTATGCAGGCTGACCACCTGATCCATGCGTCGGATGGGCAAGTAGTCGGTCCTGCGCCTGTTCTCTCACCACTAGTGTTCGTTATCCGTCCCACTGGGCTACGATAGTGATGGAACGGAGAGTGCGTCTGTGTATTGCGCACACGCTTGGGCACTATAAAATAACTCCTGCGTAGCTGGCCTGGTTTCAATGAAACCGGCCACCGTCACAGAAATCGGCGTGGCAGGCATTATTATTATTTTATGGTTACAAATTGCCTTGTCACTTGATTAAAAGAGAGGCGCTCTTTTATTTAACTGACACGGGAACTTATTTCAATGGGTATTATTGCTAGTAGAAATGGCAGGAAATGCTAGATTTTCGATTTGGTTCATAAATTATATGCGTATGTTGAACTGGCATGGCGTGGGAAACGGGAATATAGAACAAAGGTTTGAATTAGAAATTTATGTGAATAAGGCGCAAGTTATGCTTTATGCTGGGTCTCCGGAATCCAGAAGTCCGGAGCAAATGCAAAGCACTGAAAAAGAACTCTAAGGGCTCTCACCCAAGGCGGCGACATTTTGCAGCTATATTGTCCCGCGGTCGCATCGATACAATCGCGTTGCGGTCATTAGGTGTGTGCCCACGTTAGTACTATTTAGGCCTCAGCCTTGAATTTTGTGGGCAGCGAGGCGGGAGCGGCGGGATCTTTTGCGTAAAATTAAATGGACCGGTTCTCGAAAACAGCGGCGCGGGAGCGGGTAACGAGTACCGCACTCGCGCCACCGCCGCTCCCGCCACGCTGCCCGCACAATTCGAGGCTAAGGCCTTAGCGGTACCATCGCGCTTCTGTCGCCTTCTGACGTGATACTAACGTAATTCACTCCTTTTATTATCTCCCCGATGTCGTCCGAACGGTCGCGCGTTTACATCAATAATTCGATAAAGTCGCGATGCTGTAGCGCGTTAGTAGCGGCTTGACATCGCATACGTAGCGCTGCAAATGCGATAGATAACGCGCGTTAGTAGCTACGCTGTCGAGCGTTTACGACACACGCATCGATATAATATAATATAGCCGTCAAATGTCAAACTCGAGTGTTCGATTTTCATCGATCGGGCAGATATTTCCTCCATATTATTTCGGAAAGACTTTTTGTATGAAATGTGCGTTACACTATTGCTAAAATTCTATTTTTCACCTATGTACTATAAGTCGTTCCCCGATTATCTCTTACAGGAGTCAGCTCGTTTGAAAATGCTCAAGGACCCAGACGTGTTTGCTTTCAACGCACTTTTCTTGGAGCCCAGTAAAGTTGAATCGAAGAGGAACGAAATATATCACTTTTACGACAACGCCGCTGCGTAAGTAGACTACCAATATTTTTATAGTAATTATTCTGATATATACCTTGTACGTTCCTTTTAAATTTAACCAAAAACACCGAAATTTTCACATATTCACTTATAGTGCAAACTTATCAACACTTTCTCTGGAATATTAAAGGATCATACTTCATTAGCCAATACATTTTATAACAATCAAACAATAATTAATATATTTAAACATAAAATGAAAAACTTTCGCAGTAAAAATACGCTAATTTGATACTACCTACCGACCGTAAAATATAGTCTATAGTCTACGGATTCATATTCACAAACAATAATCATTATAATGTATTCGCATCACTAACTAGTCTATGGTCGTGTCATAGACAGGTTTTTTTACGTTTGGGATATTACCGTACGGTTATTATATTCGGGACGTAGGTATTATACTTAATTTAATTTTTTTCCTATTTAATACATTTACAAAAAATTGGATTTTAAACTAGGATAAAATACCTATAAGTATACAATTATAGATAGGTAATCAATTAAATGAAAGGATGTAGTAAAGAGTCCATAGATAATAACAGCCGGCTGTATAATTCTATATTTTTTTATTATTATTTTTTATTTTAGTAAACGTACAAATCGAAACGAAGAGAGTATTGAGAAGAACCTGCTGGAGAATGTGCTAGAGATCGGCATGAGCACGGCCCGGGCGGCCATACACCTCGGCAGAGCGTACAAGAACACCAGGTGGGTTCCAAATTGTATTATAAACTTACCTAATTAAACCCAAATACCTACTTCAATAAATAGTTTTTGAGATGGCAACGCCCTCGTGTTCTTTTTTTAAATATTGAATGGCCAGGTAAAAGTCATGTTTACGAAAGTTGTAAGCATAGACAAATACTATATTTTTACTACCTAATCTAAGAACAAATAAAAAGACTGAGCGTTGTCGCACTAAAAATGGGGCCGGCTTTTTATGTATGTTTAATTAGACCTATCCGTTGCCGGAGAAAATATGGCACTAAACCATCAACCATCTTTCCTATGGGTGTTGTAAAAAGTGACAGAGGGAATACTATAATAAATAGGGTCTGCAGACCATTTCCGTATATATTACGCTGCAGCGTTTTTGCGGATATTGCTATCTGAAAGCCGCAACTAGCCTTACAACGTAAGGCGTAGTTTCGCTACTTGTGTGTGCAATCTGTGCATGACATTGGATTTACGCATCGAGGCGTACTTTAGACCGGTTGATGGGAATGGTTTGCAGAACTCTGTCTTCTCTTTTTTATTTGGAGCTAGATCATATTATGAACTATCTGTGCCCGCGACTTCGTTCGCGTGGTTTTTGAGTCACTTAAACCGTTTATGCAGCGCACGCAACGAAAGTGTGAATAATTTTGCCTGTTTTTGTAACATTTCTCACTGACGCTTCGCTCCTATAGGTCGCAGAGTAATGTTATATAGCCTAAAGCCTTCCTCTATAAATCGACTATCCAACAAAAAATATTTTTACAAATCGGATCAGTGGTTCATGAGATTAGCGCGTATAAACAAACAAACTCTTCCGCTTTATAATATTACTAAAATGGTTAAATAATAAAAAATATATACCTACTTTACTTTCATACAGGATGGTCCTCAATCAATTGTCGAATAAAGAAGCGCTGAATGCCAACATACAGAATCAAATTTCGCGAAACATTGATGCCAACACACACGCGTTACACCACCTCCAGACTTCGTACAATAAAAACGACACTGCCAGTGCTGCCAACACGACCAGCGGAGTGTACACCGACTTGGATTGTGTCTGGCTACTGTATTGCAAGAATTTGGTGGCGACTTCAAAACTAAATGCACCTTATGGCACAATGGCGAGGATAAATGGGTAAGTAACTAGATATCCAATACAAATTAAAATTCTAAGGTAAGTGCTTACACTGGTAAGTATATTACACTGGTAAGTATAGTGGTAATTTATTAATAGTTCCATGTTTGTCTGTGTGAGCCAGGGCTCGTGGAACTATTAATAATTAACAGACAGTCTAAGGCGATTCTAACATCACTTGTCTTCAAATGTACCACTAAAATTGTAAACCTAAAATGTTTAAATTCCATTTTTTGGGTAATTTTATTTTTGCGACATATCACCTTCATCGATTCATGTCTTCAATTGTATCACTAACCCAGGTTGGCGCTGAGGATGCTGACGGGCGAGGTGCCGGCGGACAAGATCATGGACACGCTCCTGTACGAGGTGCTGGCCGGCTGGTCCGAGCTCAGATGTGGCGACATGTTCCCCAAGTAATAATAATAGCTCCCCTCACCGATTTCAGTGTTGGTAGCCGATTTCATGAAACCAGACCAGCTGCGCAAAAGTTGTTTTATAGTGTCCAAGTGTGTGCAATACACAAAGACACTCTCTATTCCTTTTACTCTTATAACCCAGTGGGATAGTATACCGACACGACTGGCGAGAGAACAGGCGCAGGACCGACTTTTTACATGCCCATCCGATGCATGGATCATCTTTCTTGTCAGATAATCAGGTGATCTGTCTTTAATATCCTAACGAAACTTCGAAACATTTTTTTATTGTTCCAACGCGGAAATCGAATCCACGATCACCGTGTCGAGAGCGAAGCTCTAAACCACTAGACCAAGGGAAACGTTAAGTTTCCCTAAGTAAGCGGCTAACCCTTCGTTTCATCCCAAACACCGAAATTTTATCCACTTATTGTGATCTTATCAACACTTTCACTGAAATATTCAAGATTCATGCTTCATTATCCAATGCATTTTATAACAATCAAACAATAATTTATTTATTTAGACATCAATGAAAACTTTTTTAAAATCCGCCATTTTGACACTGCCGACTGTAGAATATAGTCTATGGATTCATAGCATGTATTTTATTGGCATTTTATTCATAGTAGTGTAGGTATGTATTTTATTGTCATAGATGGGGTTGTTTATGTAGATGGATTATGAAAATATTATAATTTATGGTTCCGTTTGACGTCCAAAGTCCTTTATGAGAGTACATCGCTTGCTACCGATTACAGCCCATAGATGTCGTACCGTTACCGCTCCCAGCGCCACCTTCCGTTAAATCTGTGAACTAAGTGAAAGCCACAAGCCGCCATCTTTGATATATCAGATCATTGTTGCGTCGTTTTTGCAACCATGCAGTCGCTAAAAACTTACTTATTTAAGTTATAAATTTAACTTAACTTTTAATTTTAAAATCTATTTAAAACTAATTTTTGAGTTTTATAAAGTCGTAAAACCGTTACTGATCGTCAATAGAGTTCATTATACAGTTTTTTACCGCGTATCGGGTAGACGTAAATCACGCGATCGGGATATCGCGGTGAAAAGTTCGTCGTTTTGAACTCGTTATTGGCGGTTACTGTAGAAGATGGAGCAGAAAATCTCTTCGCCGTTTGAAATTAGGATCGAAGCAAAGGTTTGCAGCCGCATTTGGTGAGTGACATGAAAATTTTTCACGATTATGCGGCGGGTACTAATGATCTATTTCTTGAGATCGTGCCTAATTCGGTGACCTGTTTATCATAGCGTGATATCCGAATAGTATAAAAGTAATTAATTAACAAAAATGCTATTTTTAAACTTTTACGACTACCGCCATTTTTGGAACGGAGACGTATTACCTAAAATGTAAACGTATTCATACAATAAACCGCTGTCTTTTACATTTCAAATGGCTATGTAAATGTATTAACAAATATTTCATTACTAAATCGAATTTTCCATCCGTTACATCATTTACGTTTACTTCGCGGAGGGTAGTAAAATATTTTTTGCGAAGTTGTTCAGCTCTTTTCTATTGCTAATTGAGCCAATACGTACAGTTCTGCAGATATTTAGTTTAAAATACATTATACTTATAACATTTCTGATCAAAATAGATCGATGTTTACACTGATAACATTTCTGATCCAAATAGATTGATGTTTACACTCATAACATTTCCGATTCAAATAGATCGATGTTTTCACTCATAACATTTCTGAACGAAATAGATCGATGTTTACACTTGTAACATTTGTGATCCAAATAGATCGATGTTTTCACTCATAGCATTTCTGAACGAAATAGATCGATGTTTGCGCTGGAAGTACCTACAACTTTTCCAGACCTTCTATAGGTACGTTAAACGTCTTGACTGTTCGGTTCTAACAGTAGACGGCTGAAAATATTTTTAATAAACATACCCTAAGCCTATATAATATAGCTTAGAAAATTCATGTTTATGCAGACGCAGATATCTAATGCTTGACAAGCCAAGATAAAAAGTAGGCGGACTGGATAACATACATTCAGGTTACGAACACACAGTTCTCTGGAACTATCATTAATAAATAAATCGTGGGTATGCGATTTGCGACGCATCCTCACTCCTTAAAAAAGAAGGGGGGGGGGGATATAATATACATATTATATAATATGACCACATAATATATAAGAGATCAAAACTTTACTGATTTTAATATGACTTTAATAGAATGATTTCAAACTGAGACAAGTGATCGAATAAAATGTACAGTCGTACCACCTAACATAAATTATCATTTTTTTAAAAGAGGTATTGTTATGAATTTAAACTATGTGCAGTTGACGCCATCACGAATATTATCAATAAAGTGGTAGAAATCCATTGTACAGTCGACGCCCTCGCGATATTAATCAAAGTCATTAGATTTGCAAATCTCATTCATTTTGTAGTTGTGGCTAAAATACTATTACCATTAAATATATAACACAGACTGTTGGTATGCTTGCTATATAAATATCGACCGAGATGATGAAATACATGCCCTTCTAGTACAGTACATTGAACCAAGAATCAGGCTTCAACAATTCTAAAGGTTCTAAACTTTGGATGGTTTTGAACAAATGTCAGCTTACCGATGACATTAAAATTTATAAATAACTAGCTGTGCCCGCGACTTCGTACGCGTGGAAAAGTGATTAAGGGCACTTTAGTATTTTTAAATATATTTTTAGTTTATTGGCGCAACCGCTGACAACTTTCGCTAATTTAATAGTTACTTCCCAGTGAATCCCAGTGTTGATCCCTATCCAGCAAGTCACGTACCCGGCAAGCCTCTTGATATGCAGGGTATAATAATAATATAGTACCATCCTTTCGGGGCTCGGTAAAGTAGGTCTTCGAACAATATGTAGAAGTCAACAAAGGTATTCGAAGTCAGGATTCGAATGCAACGTATAGACCTAGCCAATTTTTCACGTTAATTTAGTAAAAAACTTCGATGTCCGTCTGTCTGTCTGTCTGGGTGTCAAAACTTTAATACGTGTAGGTATCAAGCTAAAAATCATATTAAATACTCAGGATCTTCTGTCCCTTCTGGCTCTACCTAAAGATTCAGCCGATTATGTCGCTAATTTTCGTAATTTTCAACACTCCAAAGGGAACTAAAACCTAAAGGTTACTTCCCGGGAACTCAGAATTTTTAAATTTGATATGAAGCAACGTCTTAATAGTGCCGACATAGGATAAATTGCGAAACCATAAAAATATCTTTAATTTTTTTGAACTTACTACCGTTTTTGTCATTAATGTTTTGAGATATTAAATTGAAACTTATATTGCAATTACATACTAAGGACGTATTTAAAACGAAACTCTCGGTTAGACATGGGCGCAGTGGCACGCCCCGCCGAGGATCCAGCAGGCTTACTCTCGACACATCCGAGAATCGAATCAATTCGATCTCAACGGTTTTTGGTGTTTTATTTGTTAGATTACTTTGGAACTAATTAGGATAAAGAAAACCGTTAGAAATAAACAAACGTAAATTTATTCGGGAGTATGCGGCACGATCGAATCTGAATCAAAATCGAATCAGTTTAGAGAATTAGGCCGATCGGTTTTAGTAGCATTTTTTTATTAACCTACCGTAAGTATAATAATAATAATATAAATAAATGAAATTTAGTTTTAAAGAAAATATAAAATAAAAAGAAATTAAATTTGAATGGTTGATGCAGCGCGGTTCCCGCCGCGCTTCATACAAACGTCCAGCAATTTTTTTTAATTGTCATAAATTGTTTGTTATTTATGAACCGATTGAGATGAATTAATAAATATTAAGTCAAGATTACTACATTATAATATGATTGAACCACATCTAAATCGGATAAGCCGTTTCTGAGATTAGCGTGCACAAATGCACCGACAAACAGACAAAAATTCAAAAAATTATTGTTTTGGGTACTATTGCATACTTAAATAAAAGTCTCCTATAACACAGGCACAGATAGCACAGTTAGCGGCTGTGCGTGGTTAAATTCAAACACCGGTACTGCTTGTTAGCACATTTTAATAGTATTTTTTACCCAGCAGTGGGGTGGAGCTCCTTTGGTTGACCTTCGCCAAAGTTCCTACCAGCATCTGATACCTACACTAAACCAGCCCGGCTCGGACGTACGACGTAGCAGCCGGCGGCGCCCGGTCGAATCACGGCGAAACGATTTTAATTTTGCTATACCTATTTCCTAAACTATTCATTATATTTGCATGGTATAAAGGGCAAATATAGTCTTCATGGAATGCTTAAGCCAACTAACGTATTAAAATGATAAGGATTAATACAGTGATGGTATAAATAGCTTTCCAAAAACCGCTTAATTGCCCGTTTTTTTAGTTTATCGCGAAAGGCATTCTTTTAATAATACAGTTAGGTAATTAAGTTGATTTTATACAATAAATGATAATTTATTTCAATTTGTGAAGTAAGTTCAAAAATACAATTTTTATATTATTATGACACTGACACTTGTCTTCCCAGAAAACAGCTGTGTAAGGGATCCCCCCGCGCCCCCCTCACGAACCGTTCGACCGCAGGCCGCGCGCGCGAAATTCATCCGACTTGCTTCAAATTTATCGTCACTGCTCGGCTCCTATGTATCGTAGCGTTATGTTATATAGCCTATAACCTGCCCAGGAATATGGGCTACAATCGTACCAAGTTTGGTTAAAATCCCTTCAGTAGTTTTTGTTCCCATCGCGCACATACAGACAGACAGACAGACAGACAGACAGACAGACAGACAGACAAAAATTTTACTAATTGCATTTTTGGCATCAGTATCGATCGCCAATCATCCTCCAATATGTATTTTGAAAAAATATTCAATGTACAGAATTGACCTCTCTACAGTTTTATTATAAGTATAGATTGTTGGCTATTACATAATACCAACTGCAGTAGTTCAGGCTATAAATTAGCATCTTAACCTAAATCTCCCGCGCGGGGAAAGCTCGTATCACCTCGCAGTCAAACTGCAAAGTCAATATTTATGGTATACAATACGCTATACAAATTCCCTGTTCAAAAAGTCAGTAAGTACAGAAGGGTTATTACAATACATTAACTAACAGCTGACAGTTTAAGCTGGTCTTCTACCTCTTGGAAGTTAGGACTATAATATCAGCTTCGAAACTGAAAAATTTGCCTCCTAACTCTCCCGCTGGGACAGGTCGTATAGTCGCGCACTCTCATTGCAAGAGTAATATTTAAGGGACACAAAACCTATACTCAAATTCCCTGTCGAAAGTCAATAAGTACAGTACAAATTCATTACAATATATTGACTAAAAGCTGACAGTTCAAGCAGGTCTTCTACCTCTTGGGATTTTGGGCCATAATATCAGCTTCGAAACTAAAAAATTAGCTTCCTAACCTTCATCCCGCTGGGACAGGTCGTATAGCCGCGCACTTACACTGCAAGAGTAATATTTAAGGGACACAAAACCTATACAAATTCCCTGTCGAAAGTCAATAAGGACAGTACAAGTTCATTACAATACATTGACTAATAGCTGATTGTTCAAGCAGGTCTTACTCCTCTTGGGACTATAATATCAGTGTCGAAACTATTTACCTCCGGGTATAGCAGGATTGCTGTTGGCTGAAACGCCAAACATTTGCACCTATTTACTTTACGTATGAAAATCGGGGCAGTGGTCTGTTTGTCGCACAAACGGATTCAGCTTTACAGAGTATAATATTAATATTATATCCACTTTGGTCGTCGAGTCATTGTCGACGCGTGCTTTACCTATGTCCAATATACAAAGTCTAAAGTTTTATAATGGCACACATCATAATACAGATTTCTTAACGATGATATAAAGTCAAGAGCAGGCATACATCCTAATACAAATTTCCTATCAATTATATAAATTCAAGAGGTTTATAATGGCATAGGTACATTCTAATACAAATATCCTGTTGATGATATAAAGTGGAGATGTTTATAATAGCACATATTCAAATACAAGGATTGATGATACACAAACAATATGTTTATAATAGCACACGTATTAGAATACTAATACAGGGATTGATGGTACGCAAACAAGATGTTTATATGATGGCACACATCCTAATATAAGGTTTCTATTGATGGTATACATTCATGAGCTTTATAATGGCATATATTCTAAGACGAAGTTCCTGTCAATAAGACAAAAGTTTTATAACGTAGATACAGACGCACATCCAAATATGTTGTATTTATTGAAAACCAAGATATTGCAGACGTACTAGAACTCATGGTCTCTTGTCTGTAGTCGACTTTGGGTCAAAATCAGTCCTAGACTTATGGTCGAAAGCTCGCACATTACAGCTTCAAAGGCTACATAAAGCTCGGGACACTCACCATGCCACTTTAATAAAGTTATATTGAAAAAATAGATACTGTATATGTGCTAGAGTTTATGGAGTTTCCTGTGCAGCTGGCGGTTGGTCCCTCATGCAGGTCTCGCCTCATAGGGTTTATCAACTTTGCAACCTTCATCACCCCAATCGGGAATGTTGCTTGCCTAACGCTGGCACGCTACAGCTTCAGTAAAAGTGTATGGAACACTAATCGCAACTACGAAGTTCCTGTCAAATGTAAGACTTTGAAGACGTGATGCAGCTTATGGACATCTGTTCCCTAATTGCCGGTCGGTCACCTAGCAAGATCCTTGCGACGATTTCCACAGTCCTGGAAAGGATCAAAGGCGACATAGTCGGTAATATTATAAGTTATTTATCTTTAATTCTCAGGAATAAGTCTAGATTTGCAGAGATGTTCTATTACACTAGTACATAGCGTATAGTACTTGTACCATCCATGTAATATATTTTATTCATAGAACCAAAAGTGTCACACGATGGCATCGAATAGTAACTAACTTTTTAACTTTGCAAGACGTTTTTAATTGCATTCAACCCTTACTAGTAGCGGAGTCGATGGTGCTAAAATTTTGTGATACCCCAGTTGCTTGGAATGTAAACTAATCCCCACTGGCGGTGCAATATTTCTATCTTGGTGAACGCCTCAGGTACTTTGACAGTTTTTATCTCAAAATACGTATTATGTCATAAAGCTATATATATTTTTTTTTTTACGCTACGCCTGGAAACTTACATCAGCAGTAATTATTGTGATGTCGGATTACGTGAGCAAAAATATATTCTTAAATAAAGAATTAAATACTCGACCAGTCTCTTGACACACAGTACTACTTGATAGGTGTTATTGTGATTCTTTTATTACTTTAAAACTTTATCACATTGTTGCATTATTCACAAGCCACCAGAAGATAACAAACACGTCTCTCATAAAGGACTTTGGATCTCAAACGGAACCATAATATATACATTTTACCTTCCAATAAAATGTGTATTATGTTCCTTAACGTCCAAAGTAATATAATCCTAATAAGGGCTTCCTGGTGTCCATCCTCGTCATTATGAGACACATACAATGATCTGATATATCAAAGATGGCGGCTTGTGGCTTTCACTTAGTTCACAGATTTAACGGAAGGTGGCGCTGGGAGCGGTAACGGTACGGTACGACATCTATGGGCTGTAATCGGTAGCAAGCGATGTACTCTCATAAAGGACTTTGGACGTTAAGGAACATAATACACATTTTATTGGAAGGTAAAATGTATATATTTTATTTCCAACATGGACAACGCAATTAATGGCGTTATTTCAAGATTTCAAGTTGGGTTTCCCTAAGGGCTGTAGTGGTCGGGTAGCACTCTTACAAAGCTTGTAGAATTGAATTTGTAATGCTTTTCAATTAGGTTCCACTTAACAGTGAAAATTATAATTTTCAGATGCAGCAAGGCGAACGCTGCCGGGATCGTATTAGACTCCATTCTGCAGCCACTGCGAAAATCCCAAGCGACTGGTAGATTGTAGTTTCCAACAAATAAGTACTAATGGACAAAAATATTTTCACACGCACATAAGTAAGGCTACCCGCTCGCGGCCTATTTTCTGAAGGCCGACTACTACTAGGTCAAAATAGAACATACAATTGAAATCAGTTTAGTGCAAATAGGTTCTCAAGGTGAGGTTGGGTTTGAGGTTTGTTTTATTTATACGGGCCTTATAGTAACTGACAAGATAATTGTTAACTTATTTCCTTTGCCCACGGCACTTTGGTAACTGACTGTTTGTATGTACCTAGGTGAAAAATAAAACATACTCATTAGCCGTGTTCGGTGGCTTGTTTTTGACGCATTCGTTTGTAAAGCACCAATCAAAAACCTTTGACGAATGTCAAGTTTGTATACAATTTTTAAATAAATTGACAGATAATAGAAAATAAAGGTTTTTGATTGGTGCTTTACAAGCGCATGCGTCAAATAACAAGCCACCGTAAGATAATGCACCGAACACGTCCATTGGAATAGTGAAACGGACTTTGGTCAAAAATAATATGGAAAAAGGTCTGCTCGATTACCGGCAGACTTCCTACAGAAAGTAGGCTGTTTGTGAATACTGAATAGCCTCTGAACATTTTTATACTGGTGTAAAAAGAGCAGTCATTATAACTTTGGGATATGAGTATACTACCTTTTCTCATTCTAGAAATGTATTATTATTATTTTTTTTAAAAAAAAAAATTTGCGACAAAAAAATAAGAAATGGTAGAACGAAAAAAAAATTTTTTTTTGTTTTTTACAAAAAAAATATATAAAAAAATACATTTCCGAAATGAGGAAAGGTAGTATAATCGTATCTCAAAGTTATAGTGACTGCTCTTTTTACACACTGTATATTTATATAGCTAGATGTAAATAAAGAATATCTATTGTACTTTTGGTAATGTGTAAAATGTATTTTAAATATAAGTAGGTTTAACTTTTATAGTTAATAACTTTTAACGGTTTTCACAAAGTAGCATAAAAAAAATATAGAGTTGTCTCTAGATTAGTTCTAGAGTTCTATCTTTTCTTATAGTACCTATAGAATGGAAAAAAACGTATTTTATTACGTTGAATAATTTAGTCGATTCTTATAAATGAACGGAATCGACTAATGTATTTAATGTGTTTACTTTTTAAAAATGATAGTAATCGTTTTTAATGAAAGATAAATAAACAATAAAATGTTGGATAAAGGGTGGACATTTACCCCCTATTTAATAGTTATCTATTTAGTAAGTATTTTTACGTTCGTGTTGTAACTTATAACTTTAGTTTTAAGTATGCTTTTTAACTGTCTATATACTTTATTTTTGCATTAAAAGTTACTTAGATAGGGACTCAGCTTTACGAAGTCCCTTTTAATACCATAGTTACTAATAGAAAAATAACGAATGAATATTTATTGCATTTACTAGGTAATTGTAAAATTTAAGTCCATGGAAATAAGAATGTTATACTGAAACCAAGGCTATTAGGTAAGTACCTACCATAGGTAACTAATGACCTTGTGATATGAAGTAAGTAGGTTGTAACAGCAACCAATCGTCATTTAAATTTAGAAAAAGTGTCACTTTGTATTTTAATTTTATCTGTTGTGTATTTCATGTTTCACGGCTGGGACCAATTCGGAATCCGGGTGACCGAAGGAGATTCAGAGCATTGGAAATAGAACCCTGGGCTGATATAATAGAGCTAAAAATCGTACACGCGCGTCGAGAAAAAACAATTTAACACTTCATTTTTTACTTTATTGTACCAGTGCGTAGAGTTGAATTTTCAATCTCCATTACCTTCGGACAATCTATTGTACACACTAGACGTGTCGACTTGTCAAAATTGACATTGACATTTGATTCGATGCTCGCGTGTTCGATTTTCAGCACTATTGTATTAGCCGAAAGCACAATTTTGAATCTTCTGAACTTACGGATTCCAGATTTATATGGTCCGGTCCCAATTTATGGAGAGGTGTATAATAAATATAGTTTTATAGACTGAATATATTATATTTATACCATTACTTACTTGATTTTTATTGGGTCCTAAATTCTACAAGTTAGTTAGTTACAAGGAGTTTACCTACTCTCGAAAGTACTCGAAACTAATTTCAATTCCGATCCAAAATCAATCCAATTACAATGCTGGCAAGTCATGTGCAGCTCTCGAAAACAATAATTACCGATTGTATTGAATTAAAATACATACTTAGTTCCATAAAACACGACACTCAATTTAAAACCAATTTGACGCTAGTGTTGTGACCAACTGTCAAATTCATTCGCAATAATTACAATTTAAATTTTGTTCAAGGATAGGCCCACTGAATTGATAAGTAGATACTTTAATCTCACTCAGAAAACCTTAGAATTGGTCAATTTAAAAGCAAAGTTAAAAACAATAGATCTTCATTTTAAAAATTTTATTATGATAATATTGACAATTCGTGGTTAATTTAATCGATCCATCAATTATTTTGCCAGGGTTCCCCCCCATACATTGTTTTCACTTGTTTAGTTTATGCAAATTTTTCTTCATTTTGATGAGTCGCCCAAGAATTTCTTGGACGAATCTCAACGGAACTAGGACCCCCACCCACACTAATTGTTCATTTCGTTATTATTTTATTTGATTTCATTAATTTCATATTTTCTGAATTTTATAGTGTTGTGATCATGTATTTTTATCGTAAGTAATATTTGATGGGTTTCTGATACTATTGCAAAAACCTGTTTCTCCCAGATCTCAGTTGTGTACTTCCGGTGAGCACGCCCAAAACATTAAGCAGATTTGACAACGCCTTATTAGATTTTAAGACTGTATCGTATACGTCCAATATCTGCTTGTCTGACCACAAGTCTTTGTTTTTCTCGACTTCCTTCTGGATGTTTCCCATATTCACTTTCAATGTGTCGATGTTTGACATGATGTATCCTATTTTGTAATTGTCATCGTTTGCGAAAGTCTCCTTCGTGGCGTTGAGAGCTTGCATCTTATTTTTGATGTCAACGAACGTATCCTCAATATAGTTGAGCAGCTTCAATTGGATTTCGTTTTTCTCTTGATTTACTTGGAAAAGTGATCGCCTTGAGCCTTCACCTGTTTTAGCTTTAGAGTCGTTCTTCGAAACTATATTTGATACATTACTAACGTCTCTTTTACGGCGTACTGCCTGAACTAAATTTTCTGGATGACGTTTGTCTAGTCTAAAACAGTACTCTGCAATGTTGACTGTTTTGTTTATTATACTATCGATTTTTTCCATCTCGCCACCAAGCGCTTCCTGCAGAATATTCAGGCGTGCTGTGTTATTTACAATCTCATTGTATATTTTATTTATAAATTTTTCATCATTTTCGTTATTTTTAGGAATCAAGAGCCGCCTGGAATGTTCCGAATGTGATTTTTCTAATTCGAAACAGTACTTTGCAATGTCGACAGTCTTGTTTATTATACTGTTAACTTTGTACATCTTTGTACCGTACGCTTCCTGCAGAATCTCCAAGCGTGCCGTTTTATTTAAAATATCGTCGTATATTTTATTCAATAATGCATCATCATTTTCTATATCAATAGGACGTTCATCTAATGCAAAGCAGCCTTTTGCCATGTTAACGATTTTATTTATGATCCAATTAGCTTTGAACATCTCGTCAGCGAGCGACTGCTCCAGATTTTCTAAGCTTGCTATTTTAGTTACAATCTCGTATTTCTTGTTGTCCGAATCGTCATCTTTTTCTCTAACCAATGGAATAAAATAGCTCTTGGATTTATCAGAACGACGTTCGTCTAAACCAAAGCAGTATTTTGGAATGCTTACAATTTTGTTTACGATCCAATTAGCTCTGTACATCTCTTCACTAAGCGATTGCTCCAGATACTCGAGTCGTATTTTATTTACAATGTCATAGTAGTTTCCATTTTTGTTTATATTTTCGTCGTTATTATTATTTACTATCCAATCTTCATTTTTATTATTAGGTTCAACACTATTTTCTTTTTCAATAGGAATCAAAAACCGCCTGCTATATTCTGCATTATCTTTACTTAAATATTTTTCACCATTGTTGAAACCAGCATATGCTTCGGCATAGTTGTCGAAAGCAGCGATTACGAGAGTAATACCTGTAAACAATTTTATTTAACGTTAATTCTTATGCAACAATGTGAAACCAACAGATGTATCACCCCGCGCTCGGAAATACATTACTTGATTACCAGCAAGTGACTTCTTATAAGCACTCTCTTATCTTATATGAAGGATGAAAACGGAGAATACTGTCAGAATGTTGACACACAAGAGGTACTAAAACAGTTAGGTTCTAAATGGTACGAAGAACGTAGGTAGTAAATTGTGGTGCATTCTAAATAACAAGGGGCGATTTTTTAGATAATTTTTACCTTAGGAATAAATCTTTAACTTTGACAGATTTTGTAAGAAACAAATGTCAAAGGCACTAATTCTCAGGCTTTGAACTTAGTTTTTACTATCGGTCTGTCCTGCTCATGCCAATGAGATTTAGCGCGCGTGCGAGCGGGATATACTAATATTCGAAACTAAGTTCGAGGCCTGAGAATTTGGGCCCAAGTCACATTTTTTCGACAGATAAAAGTTGTCTGACAATTGAAAAATCAGCCTAAAAATATATTTAATGGGCCGTGGCGCTCCCAGTTAGCTGACGCTGGTTTTCTGTAAAGCTGTGGTATTTACTATTTACCCAGTCCCGGAGCCTTTAAAGGTATCGAACTAGGAGAATATCAAGCATCAATCAAGAAAAGAATACTGGTCATGCTTTTGCAATAGAAAGAACCACTACCAACACAATACAAGGAGAAAGACTGGGCACATTTTTTTCTGTTTAAACAGTTTGCGTGGTTAAGGCGTGGTTTTATTATTACCGCTACTTTGTGCTAGAGTTTGAAAAATCTTAGTTTCAAGTTAACGCGGCCTTAGCTTGCCAATTTCCTATATAATAAAAAAATTTATGTTATAGGTATTCTAGTAACTTTTTCAAAATATTATATTAAGTACTTACTCAAAAGAATAAGACTCTTCATCTCCATATCGATGCCGACTAAATCTAATTGCGGCTGTAACTGTAATTGGTTTTTTAAAACATTCACCGATGATAATTAAGAATAACCATGTTCAATTAAAAGTTACATGTTTAAAATCTGATTCAATTAAATGCAGATAAGTAGGTAAAAAGTGTTTAGGTAAGTAGGTACACAAAGAAAGATGAATTGATAAAAATAAAATCTTTTTAAGTTTTCATTCTTGGTCAGTGCTTCACCTAGAATTACCGGATGTACTTATTGATTAGATCTCCAATCTCCATATCCATGACATAGTCCACTGAAATGTTACAATATGTTCTTTGCATTTTTAAAGAACGCAATATTATTTTTGGGCCATGTGTAGGGGGTCAGTAGAAGCTTAACTTCAAGTTTGTGGGGTCCCCACCCTTGTCCCCCGGCCGCCGTCTAGGAAAAAGGAGTGCAAATATTTTTTCGCAATATCTCGGAAACTATTCGTCTTTTTTAAATTCGTAATGACGTAATTTGTTGGCCTACAAATAATATGTGTATTACAGGCTATAATCTGGGGGCACGGGAGTGCCCCCGTCAAGACGAGCCAAGCGAAGCGCAAGGGCACTACCTACCTTTTCTCGAAAGGTTTCGTCGTTTTTTTGAACTCTCATAACTTTGCTTTGGATCATGCTACATAGTTAAAAATTTCAACTTATAATGACACCGGTAAAAACATGAAACATACAAAGTTTGAATGTCGTAGCTATTATACTTTAGGTTTTATCGATGGCTAAAAACCCCGATTTCGTCACTGACTCATTTATAGATCATCAAAATTCTTAGGTTACTTCCGAAAATCTTAGAAAGCTGAAGTTATGTATGTAAGCTGTTATTGCTACAAAACCAACAAAAAAATTATTAAAATATAAATGCCGCCATTTTGAATCCAATATGGTGGACCACCATGATATTGGATTCAGATGGATGTTTATTTATTATAAGGATCTGATGATCTTGAATTCATAAAAGGAATATAATATACAAGTACATAAAAAACCTACGACCTACTTTTTGTAGGACCAATAATCGGTCAGAGTTTTGATCCATATAATTTATGTCCGACTTTATGTATGTTGATTGCGTTGCACTACTGCAATCAGTATATTCTATTATTCATCTACAAAAGTCGGGTCACCGATTATTAATCGGTGACCGACTTTTACCGAAGATGAAAAATATATATTTATGAGAGGAACATTTGTTTTTTATTCACTTATTTAAAATTAGCGCGAATATATATAGGGTGTAAAAATGCAGTCACTATAACTACGTGGGGCAATAACCAGGCAAGAGATATATCCATTGGTACTAGTCATTTGCTTTTAATCTACTGTGTTAAAATTTTAAAAATTTTGAATAGGCAATGTACAACGTGCACAACACAGCGATCAGCTGATTACGCTGAGAGGTCAATAGCACGCGTAAGACGTTCATTACGTACTAGGGCAAAAATTATAAAATTTAAGAATTTAATGCAGAACGTTGTTCCAAACAGTTCAGCCTTGCGACTAAAAATAATATATTGCAAAAAAAAATTTTTTTTTTCAAAAAATAAATAATGATAAAAATTCATTTCTAGAATGAGATAAGGTCCTTTAATCATATCCCAAAGTTATAGTGACTGCTCTTTTTACACCCTGTATAATAGTAAAGTAAATATTTTGTAAATTGCTGTCGGTGTATGAAACCGGTCAGGCACAAGCTCCCTCTGTTATTAAATAAAACAACAATCTGATGTGAGAATAAAAATTAAGCAAATGTCGATAACAAATCCATTCTTATATAAAAATTGTTCGCCACTTTAAAATAGCGCGATGCAGTAGTCTAACAGCGACATCTATGTTTAGAACTCTGAAACATCTAATCAGAAACATTTAACAGTCAGTAACGTTATAACATACAATACAATGATAACAATAAACGAAAAACAAACGATACATAAAACTCCAAGAGCGTAGATTTTTTAAGTCTAAAATTGTAAAAACTTCGATACTTAAAGAAATTTGTGACCATAAATTAATCAACTTTTAATTAATCAACTTTTAATTGAATTGAATTGCGTAAAAAAACCAGCCACCGAACTCGGCCTAGGACAACCGTTTTATAGGCGGACCCATGGAAGTACTAAGTACTAAGTACATCAGGAATGAGCTCTATCTGTGCATCTTGTATAGCTCTATCTATATCTTGTATAAAATGAAACCATATGCTATTAATTCTAAGCAGGAGCCAGTACCTCAGGCAACACGAATACTCTACAGCAGAGCAAATTCGCACCGCAGACCCCCACCATATCGTTCGCATCAAGAGTAACTTAGGACTGGGACGGTACTTTAAAGCGAAGGAGTCACAATAGATCCAGAAGGGTCGCAGTGATGTCTGAGCGGTCTGAGCCTGACAAGGCCAGTCTTCAATTTAAAAAAAACCATAATATGCTAATGGCGTAAGTCTTCTGTTGCGCGCAAAATAAAATTGAAGCCGAATGAGAGCGTAATCACTAATCCCTGTGTCCCGTTCTAACAGTGACTTAGAGTTGCCAGAGGAGGAGAGCCAGAAAAATATGCGACAGATGTAAATTTTTTTTCTTAACCTAAACAACATAATAATTATACAGTAAGGATTGCTTTATTTTGCAATGTGTGATTTAGAATTAAACATAAGTGTAAACTAGACTGTTTTGCAAAAATTAGAAAAAATAATTTTCTTATTTTAAATTTTCTTTCCTACGAACCTTTTCCTGACATTAACGAACACACCAAAAAAAATTTTTGCGAAATCGGTCCCGGCGTTGTCGCAGCGCATGCGAAGGTCGTTTACACCTTGGTTTACACTATTGGAGTTTTAGTAAGGAACCCTCATTTTTTGAAATATAATATAGCCTATGTTCTGCGATGATATTGATACTAAAGCTTTCCAATGGCGAAATAATTTTTCATATCGGTTCTGTGGTTCAGGGCGTAGTCAATACAAACAAACAATCAAAATACAAATGTATCCTCTTTATAAATTTATTAGTATAGATATATCATGGTAATTTAAATTTTGCTATAATAGTAAATAGAAGAGATTATTTATGGATTATTTGGATAAAATATTACTTAGATTCTAAACCCAGTACTTAATCTAAGAAATATTTTATTAATATTAAAATCATAATCGATATTAAATCGATATCTGCTTTAAGTCGATACTTCATCAAACCACTAACCAGTTTGTCTTTGACCAAAGAGAATATAATCACTAGGTACGTTTGTCTTTGACTTTGGCCATCTCTAAAATAATGGCGTCTCATGTTAAAGCGGCAAATGAGTGACGGTATTTTATTTTAAAGTGCGTAACTTTGTAAATATAAGTTTTTCGTTATAAATGTTACAATGGATTACTATGTTAATTCAAAGACAGAGGAGAAAACTATATATGAAATATATAAATCATGTCGATTGTGTGGGGCTGGCGCTGGCTACAAGATGCCAATAATACAAAATGTAATAAATTTGGATCCAGATGAATCAGAACTAAAACAAAAAATACGCGATTGTGTACAAATAGAGGTATCCAAATTTCTATACATATGAACAATCACCAATAAAACACCAATAACTCACAAGCAAAAACCTATGTATCGTAACTGTACCTCTGTAAACTACAATAGTAGTTTGTCCTACTTTTGTTCCACCTCGTTAAATGGAAGATTTTAAATATATCTGGATCATGGAAGTTTTTAAATATATATATTATTAGAAAAAAAAAACAAATTCCTTAAATACTTACAATGGGTCAAATCATTATTATCATTTAGGTTATATTATTGTAAGAAAACAAAAAGAAGAGTAAAACACACAAATAAAGTGGAAAAAAGTGCAAGCAGTTTGTATTTTACTATAGAACATGAAATTCTACCAAGGACCTACAGTACATGCAATAACATATTATGTCAAAAAGATTTTGCTCATGTATTTGCACTTGTTTCTAATATATTTACTCTAATTTGAAGGTTCACCAAGATGATAAAATGCCACCATTGATTTGTGAGCTCTGTGTGGACAAGGTTAATGACTTCTATGAGTTTTTGGAGATGTGCAAACAGACCAATAAGAAAACCAGACTTCGTCTTGGACTGCCACCTCAAACTTTACCACAAGGAGCTGTAAGTTTGTTTTTAAACATAAATTTGAGTACACATCGTCTTCTTCCTCTTATATATAAAAATTAATTGCTGTTTGTTAGTCTTGCTAAAACTCAAGAACGGCTGAATTGATTCGGCAATTTTTGGTCTTGAAATATTCATGGAAGTCCAGGGAAGGTTTAAACGGTTTGTATGCTCAACGATGTGGTCACGGATCAGCTAGTTAAAAGATAAAAGATTATAACATTACTTTTAGTCATCTTAACAAGTATTATATATCATAAACTTATAATATATTCTAACACAATCTGAGTATTTGATATGATTTTCAGCTTGATACCTCCTTTGAACCAGTGAAAACAGACTTCTTAGTGAACTTAATCAAATGATTTAAGTTTATGCCACAAATTATAGAAATTTCTAACACTTGCAAGGAAATCAAAATTGGCAGAGTACAAAGTAATGTCATATATAGCAAAGATAAAGGGAAAATATTGAAAATATGAAAAAATATTTTAGTATCATATAATTTTTTTTTCAAGTTTTTTTATCTAGTTGAAATACATGTTTTATTATATTTCAGCCAGATGCCGGTGACTGCATATTGGGTGTTACAGAACCAGTCTTCATTAATGAAAATTCTACTGAACCAATCCACTCTAAATCGGGAAAGACCCAAAAGTTTGTTAAAATCAAGCAGGAACCAGAACCTAAGGTAGTAACCAGTTTAAGTAGTAATAACTTGTTAATAACATATATTGTTAAAAAGCTAGACTATTAATAAAAACAGAAATTAAAATTACATGTGCATCATAATTGTTTATAGGTAAACACAAAATTTCGTAAAAAGGAAGATCCCAAAACACCAAAATTAGCCGAATCAAAGAAGGACAACTCCAAAATAACAAGATCAGCAGAGTCAAAGAGTGACAACTTCAAAATAACAAGATTGTCAGAATCTAAAAAAGATGGCTTCAAAATAACGAGATTATCAGAATCAAAAAAGAATGTCAACGTCAAAATTATGAGATTAGCAGAGTCGAAGAAGGATGAATCTAATTCAAGAGCAGCTGAGTCAAGCAGTCTTAGGAGTGGTCGAAGCAGGCAACCAAGTCCTCCTCCACTCACCCCCCGCGGCACCAAGAGGCCTAGTGAAGACATTGTGGTGTCCAGCAGAACACAGGTACAGCCGTGGACATTAAACATTAGGGAGCCTATCTTTTATGCAGAATTATAATTTAATTAATTTTCTTTTAGATGAATACTTAATTATGATAATTAATTATGAATAATTAAGCAAAAAATATGCTCAATTATATTGGTTAGAATTTAACTGTAAACAGAGATAAAAAAATACATAATATACATGTATACATAGTTTGTTTGTCGAGAGATTACAGTGTATATGCAACGATTGCTACTTAATAGCATCCATTCCTAAAAAGTAGACCCCCTTCATAACAAAATGTGTTACTTCTTAATACTCCTAAACTTTTATTTTCAGAAAGCAAAAAATGTTGAAACTCCACCACCAAAATCTATCTTGAAAAAAGTTAAAGTCGAAATTGTAAGTATATCTGCTTTATTTCTAATTCGATTTTAATATTTTATGTGTTGATTCTTATAATTATTATGATGACATTATTTACCAACCTATATAGCCTCACACCTACATATTTAATTTTATTTCATATTTAAAAAATATTACAGCCAGATAACTTGGAACCGCGCAGTAAACGGCCTCGTGAATGTACACGTGAATCTATAGATTCACTGAAGAAAGATCCAATTAAGAAAATCAAGTAAGTACTTTAAAAGTAGGCCTTTACATCCATTGTTGGATGATTTATACAGCATTCTCCAAGCGAAGTAACCACTCTTTGAATATTGTAGTGCCTGGGACGCG
Organism: Celastrina argiolus; assembly: GCA_905187575.2. Lineage (NCBI taxonomy): Eukaryota > Metazoa > Arthropoda > Insecta > Lepidoptera > Lycaenidae > Celastrina > Celastrina argiolus. The sequence goes on from LR994597.1 coordinate 3,782,734, forward strand.
CGGTTTAAAATGTCGTATGCCCAGCACATACGGCATACTCACAACATAGTTGACGTAGTCCAGAGGAATGACTGGTCAATACATCTAGGGGCCAACCATGTGCTGGTTTCCTTTGCTGGTTAGAGCGTCCGTATAATGTATTTGAGAACTGAAATACATTATACGGACGCTCTATATATAGAATGCCACAACCTGGAAATCAAACCTGCACCCTTTCGAGTGCTAATTAACTGTCTACCCACTTGGCCACGTAGTACTTTAAGACCCATATAATTAACCAAGTCTCAAACTAGGTCTCAAGAAATGAGATCGAAAACTCTGCTTTTTTGTTGTTTGCGACTTCATAAACTTTATTTTACAGTCGACAGTGTCAAAATGACGTTATTTTGTTGTGAAAGTTTTTCATTTGTTGTTTTAATTTATTAATTACTAGCTGACCCTTGCCCACTTCGTTGAGCATAAAAAGAGTTTATGATGAAATTCAACTAAAAAAAAACAACGTGGGAACCCGGAACCCGCAACGCGGGAACCCGGAACCCGCAACGCGGGAACCCGGAACCCGCAACGCGGGAACCCGGAACCCGCAACGCGGGAACCCGGAACCCGCAACGCGGGAACCCGGAACCCGCAACGCGGGAACCCGGAACCCGCAACGCGGGAACCCGGAACCCGCAACGCGGGAACCCGGAACCCGCAACGCGGGAACCCGGAACCCGCAACGCGGGAACCCGCAACGCGGGAACCCGGAACCCGCAACGCGGGAACCCGGAACCCGCAACGCGGGAACCCGGAACCCGCAACGCGGGAACCCGGAACCCGCAACGCGGGAACCCGGAACCCGCAACGCGGGAACCCGGAACCCGCAACGCGGGAACCCGGAACCCGCAACGCGGGAACCCGGAACCCGCAACGCGGGAACCCCGAACCCGCAACGCGGGAACCCCGAACCCGCAACGCGGGAACCCGGAACCCGCAACGCGGGAACCCGGAACCCGCAACGCGGGAACCCGGAACCCGCAACGCGGGAACCCGGAACCCGCAACGCGGGAACCCGGAACCCGCAACGCGGGAACCCGGTACCCGCAACGCAGGAACCCGGAACCCGCAATGCGAAACCCGCAACATGGGAAACCGAAAACCGCAACGCGGAACCCGGAACGCGGAACCCGCAACGCGGAAACCCGGAACCCGCAACGCGGGAACCCGGAACCCGCATCGATAAAGCCGTTCTTGAGTTATCAATAATATCTGCATTTTCGTTTTCAGTACCTAGATATCGTTGCCAATGCCAAAAAAAAAGAAGAAAATATCGTTTAAAATGTCATATTATGCATTTAGAAAAACGTTGCTAATTGAAAGTTACAAACTGACATACATTAATAGATTTCTGAACGCATAGTTGTTACATCATTTGACAACAAATGTTTGACATTTGATGAACAAAATATGAGCATTTATTTACATGATTAATTATTCATTACACATCAAGTTTTCACTATTTTAATATGTATTCTGCTATTCGGGGAGGAGACAAATCCAACGAATCAAAAACCATGAAAATTGGTTCAGCCGTTCTCGAGTTATAAGTGTTGTAACAAACACGACTTTCTTTTATATATATAGATATTGTTTAATTGTTATAAAATGAATTGGATAATGATCCTTTAACATTGACAAACATTCCGGTTACAGTGTTAATAAGTGTGCACAAAAGGTGAATATTGCAATGTTTTACAATGTTTTAGTTTGTTTACGTTTAGGTTAAATTAAAAGAGACGTACTATACAAACTTTCGCGTTTATAATATAAGTCAGTGTGTAATGTAAGTTTATATTTCAGAGTGACACTGAATATTCCTAAGATAAAGGTGGAAAGCAAGCCTGCGCCGCCCCCGCCCCCGCCGCCGTCGCACAAGTGCCCCAAGTGTAAGAACAACTTCAAGACCGCGTCAGCGCTGATCTCGCATATGAACACACATGTCAAGTGGGTAATTTTGAATACCGGTGACCGTCCTTATAATTTTTGTATCTGGCAGATATAGTGTACCGACACTGAAGCTCAGATTTAGTCAAAACTAATTACACTCCAAAGACAAGAGTAAAAGCCGCCCATAAAGGCTTTCTGTGCTCTCAGAGCTAACTAAATCAGATATTCCTCCATAAAAATGGCTTCTTGTGGAACCACAGATCGCCAAGTAGCAGTATTCTAAAAATCTGGCAGATTGTTTTATTTAATTTATTTCTGAGCGAATTATTATATGACGTGCGATGTCTGATTGAGATGCGTTGCACTATAATGTATGAAGATTGTTTTTTCTAGGATCGAAAAGGTGGAGAAACCCAAGCCTCAGCCGCTCCCGAAGCCGGAGCCAAAACAGAAGACACAGAAGTGTACCAAGTGTGACAAAACCTTCCTAGCCAATATCTTCAAAGTTCACAAGTGCACAACCAAGCGAGGTGAGATCTTAATTTTATATTTTACAGGGTGATTCATGGTTCATATATCAAGCCGAATATAGTGGACGGATGCGTCGAGTATTTTTTGTTTTGGCGCCTCATATAAATTACTTACCATAACGCGACAAATCACGATTAAGGATCTCCATAAAAGTCACAAAACAGATGAGTTTCAATTCTGGTCAGGTCTTAGGTCAAAAACCAATGCGTTTGTGTCTATACACTAGGAGCCAGCGCGCCCCATTATTGTAAGATTCACTCCTCGTGGTCATTTTAGACCCAAAGGTCGCATAGAGCATTTATTGTTAAAAATACAAATATTTTTAACAATAAATGGTCTATGCGTCCTTCTCTACACACTATATTCTTCTTGATATAAGAACCATGAATCACCCTGTATAACATATTAATTGAACTGTATCGATATTATGTCGCCTATTCTTCTTTTTTACCCGACTCATCTAAAGGTCGCCTTTACAATATAATCCCAAATAACGTTCAGAGCCTTCCTATCAATAAATTTAAAAATGTAGTTAAAGAATGTTTGTGTGCTAAAGCTTATTATAAGGTCAATGATTTCCTAGACGACTGGGAATAAGATGGCCATGATGGCCACATGTAAGGCTACCTCAATGTACTTTATGTACTTTGACTTTTGTTATAATATATAGATTAAGACGTTTTTACATTGTTAACATAATATTCTGTATACACTTTTAAAAAAAGAACAATTTTCCTTCTTTTTGCTAAAAGATGGCCCCGTCCAGTTTCTTACGCCGGTTCTTCTCGGCGGACTAGGGTTGAACCGGTGGTAGCCTTTTTGTTAACTTTCCGAAAATAGCTTGTTAAGTTTTGGAAATAAAATATTTTGATTTTGAAATCTGTATTTTCTATTCTTCATTATATTTTGTAGGTACAAAAAACCGATCACAAAATATAAGCCATGACCACCAATCATTGTTTTACATATTGTTTCAGTGCCAGAATGCAGGACATGTAAACGAAAATTCCAGACTACAGCAGCGTGTACCAACCACGAGAAAACGTGCAAGTCTCCTACCAGTACCACTTCTCACAAAAGTAAGGCATTTCAAATCAAAATCAGATTTTTTTTCTTCCAAATAAAGCGTAATATTTTTCAAAAATAATGCTGCTCGTCCAACAGTAATGAGCCAGTGAGCCTAGTGCGAGTTTTTGCCTTTGCTCATGGTGAAGACAGAGGAAGTTAACTACAATTTGTTTGACATCGAATTAGTTACCATAGTATGGCCAAATAGGGGCCAAATTTAAGTTTCAAAGCCATACAAAATGTAGTTAACTTCCCCACCGTAAGCAGCGACAAAAACTAGGCTAAGAGGATGCCTTGCGAGGAATGTGTTATCCAAGAACCAATAGAATCGCTTTGCTAGGTCAATGAAGCGATTCTATTGGTTCTTAAAACCATACAGTTCTGGGAACGCATCTTCATTCCTGGTGGAAAAGCACCCTAAGGGTACAGCTACATTTAATTACCACTACAAAAACTAGATGCATTACACCTAATAATGTACAAAATGACGTATGACTTCAACAGCGCCATAAAGATTAATAATAATAATAATATCTATGGACGCTTCACACCACGTCAATCTGGCCCTGTGCTAAGTATCCGAAGAACTTGTGTTACAGGTACCAGACAACGGAAATATATTTAATACTTTTATACTATACACATATTTAAGATTTTTATTATATTATACACAAATTTAATACACATCCATGACCCAGGAACATTGAAAACTTTTTGTTCCCTCGGCGGGATTCGAACCCGCGACCTTTTCGTTCGAGCACCAACGCGCTCAACCAACTGCGCTACGGAGGTCGTCAGGAGTGTTTTGTCATTTTATTAAAAGGAACCCTATTACAAAGACTCCGCTACCCTTCCATCTGTCACCAGGCTGTATCTCATGAACTGTGACATCAGATACTTGAAATTTCCACAGATGTATACTGTTGCCATTATATCAACAAATACATACTAAAAAAAACAAAAAATAATAATAGGGGCTCCCATGCAACTAACATGATTTTTTTGCTCATTTTGTATGGAACCTTTCGTGCATTAGCCGACTCGCACTTGATCAGTTTTTTAATTTAACGCCTATTTTATTATTTAATGACTACACCCTCATATAAGCAGAAGATGTGATGTTTTAGGCATACAATATTCTGCTTATATGAGGGCTTCTGCTTATAAGATAAGAATCTTTTTATCTTGTTATCTTATAAGCAGAAGCCCTCATATATCTTGTTATCTAGTGTTCTAAATACTCGTTTGAATTGTAGAAATGCCGAAGATTCCACAATGGCTGAAGTCGGGGCTACTTCCCATGGAAGTGAGGTTGATGAGGTGTGACCCGCTGTGCGACGACAGCGGGCGTTGTCGTGACGCATCGTTTGTAGACCATGTAAGTATAGAATTAACATATTATATTATAATTAAAATTAATTATGAGAACACTTTTATTTTACACATACACACCAGAAAACTAAAATGGGGAATCAATTATATAATACTCAAACAAACAAAAACAAACAAAAAACAATTGATTCCCTAATAATAGTAAATTTAAATAAAAACATGCTAAATTGCATTGTCCTTGGCTGTTTTTTTTATGACTGAAGCATGTTTGATTTGTTTCAGGATTACGGCTTAGACAAAATGCGCGAGTATCCATATCTGTACAATTTGTCGATGTTGAAACATAAACTGCGCATTAAATCTGAACTAGCGATGTACGACCGCATGGTTAAAATTCAGGACGGGATAACAGACGAATTTGACCTAGACGAGTGCTACACGCACTGGGACTCTGCCAGTGAATCGGATTCCGATACAGAGATGTTTGAAAGTAAATCCAAGAATGATATCAAACCACTATCCACTTTATCTTTAAAAGTACTCTTCTCGCCTAAAGGATTAGGCAAGGTCCCGAAAAAAGTAAAAAAGATAAAGTTGGAAAAACCATTTGACTCAATACTTAATTCGACGGAACAAGATATTGACATGAAATATGGAATTAATAATATAATCAATAGTTTAGAAGATTCTATAAATGAGAATGATCATACGAAAGATTTTATCAAAGATAAATGTAAAACAAAAGATGATGATACCTTGTTTGGAGAAAATAAGGGTCCTGGTGTTAAAAATAGTGACTTTGATTTATTATTTGGTAATGCTGGCAGTGGTGATAATTTATCTTCGAATGTAGAAAAAGGAGTAAGTCCGACGTTAGATTTGAGCGATATAGATAATAGGTTAAGTCAAACAGATAGAAATACTGAGGTTATATTAGATGGTGGAAACAGTTCTAGTGTAAGTAATACTGAAAATACTGATGCAAGTATTGAAAAAGATAGTTGTAATAAATCTGAGAATGAAAGTATAGATAGGATAAGTTCTAGCCAGACTTCTGTTGTTGCAAATCCTAGTACTAGTATGACACTGAATAAAGATGAAATAAATATTGTCACAGAAAAGGGGAGACTTGAGTCCAAAGAAGATGAGATACAGAAAAATGGAGATGATCAAGAACATCTCACACTTAATGATGACAAAAAAAATTGTAATAGTGCAGGAGATACAATTGTGGAACATAGTACAAAAGATCAAGCAAATAATAAAGAAAAATCCAATGAATCAACCACTACAATAAATACAAACCATGAAAGTAAAATTATAGACTACAGTAAGAGGTCGGATAGTGAATCCATTAGCAATACTACCCTACCTAAAGATAATACTGCACAAGAAGAAGCGTGTACGGAACAAAATAAAAGTAGCATAAATGGTGATACCGAGTTTCCAGAAAAATGTAATATTGACGATCTAGAAGCTGTAAGTGATACTGATATGGATGATGGAAAACTCATGGAAGCTATTGATGCTCAACTCGGCGAAAGTGAAAATAATAAAGTAACAGAAAATTTAAGTACAAAAGTACACCAAGAATCTGATGATTTTTCTAAAGATATAGAATACTAGAGTTATAGTGTTTCCATATAATATATTTTAATTACATACTTTTAAATATAAATATATTAGTATTGAATATTAAACATTTCACAGTGACTCCTGTTTTACTATTACTTTGTACACATTTATTGTTGTATTATGAACAATTCAAAAATTGTTATTTTTGGATTATGTATTCTTTATATTTTTCCACAATATATTTTTTTACGATAGGTCATGTTATGTTTAAGTTGTTTATGCTTTTGTACAATTAAATTTTTATTTTTAAATTACCCAAATATTTATTTACAATAATAATAATAGCTCCACTGCCACCAACACATTTGATATTTCGGCGACGGCAGCTGGCTTCATTGCATCCAGAAAACGGAACAAGGGACCTTACTCTCCAAACTGATTCGATTTAGATTCGATCGTGCTGCATACTCCCGAATAAATTGACGTTTGTTTATTTTGACTTTCAGTCGATTGATATGGTGAGTACAAAAAGATACGATCTAACGATTTTCATTATCCTGGTAAGTTACAAAGTAATCCCCAAAATAAAACATCAAATGCCGTTGAGATCGAACTGATTCGTTTCTCAATTGTGTCGGCGCGACGCAAAGGAGCAGTAATATTTTACATACGTATGTTCCTTTGAAGCACTATACAGGCCGCACCAAGCACGTGTAGAAAAATATTTTTTTCGTAATTTTATTTTAAAACTAGTTGTGCCCGCGACTTCGTACGCGTGGAAAAGTGATTTAGGGCACTTTAGTATTTTTAAATACCTATATTTTTAGTTTATTGGCGCAACCGCTGACAACTTTCGCTAATAGGTACTTCCCAGTGCATCCCAGTGTTGATCCCGATCCAGCAAGTCACGTACCCGGCAAGCCTCTTGGTATGCAGGGTATAATAATAATATAGTACCATCCTTTCGGAGCTCGGCAAAAGAAGTAGGCCTTCCAACAATATGTAGAAGTCAGCAAAGGTATTCGAAGTTAGGATAATGTTATTCGAATGCACCGTATAGACCCAGACAATTTTTCACGTTAATTTAGTAAAGTATTTAACTTCGATGTCCGTCTGTCTGTCTGGGTGTCTAAAAATCATATTAAAATCTCAGGATCTACTGTCCCTTCTGGCTGTGAAAAGAAACAGACATCTTGGCCACATCTAGCCAAAGATTCTGCCGTTTATATCGCTAATTTTCGTAATTTTTGACATTCCAAAGGGACCAAAACCTAAAGGGTACTTCCCGGGAATAGAAATTTGATATGAAGCAAAATCTTAACGCACTATTAAGATGTTGCTTCATATCAAATTTAAATGACATAGGATACATTGCGAAACCGTAAAAATATTTTCAATTTTTTCAACTTATTACCGTTTTTGTCATTAATGTTTTGAGGTATTAAATTTAAACTTATATTGCAATTACTAAGGTCTTTAAAACGGAACTCTCGGTTAGACATGGGCGAAGCGGCACGCCCAGCCGAGGATCCAGCAGGCTTACTCTCGACACAACTGAGAATCGAATCAGTTCGATCTTAACGGTTTTTGGTGTTTTATTTGGTAGATTACTTTGAAACTAATTAGGATAAAGAAAACCGTTAGAACGTTACTTTTTGTACACCAGACCATATCAATCGACAGAGAATAAAAATAAACAAACGTCAATTTCTTCGGGAGTATGTATGCGGCGCGATCGAATCTGAATCAAAATCTAATCAGTTTGGAGAGTTAGGCCCCAGCTCGGCGCGCCGATCGGTTTTAGTAGCGTTTTTTATAACCTACCCTAAGTATAATAATTATAATATAAATAAATGAAATTTTGTTTTAAACAAAATATAAAATAAAAAAAGAATAAATTTGAATGTTTGAAGCAGCGCGGTTCCCGCCGCGCTTCATACAAACGTCCAGCATTTTTTTCAGCAGCAGTCATAATATATCTTCAAATCAAAGCGACATCTATACGCCATACGCCGTACTTTTAACACGATTATTACTGGGGGCACAGTTAGCGGCTGTGCGTGGTTAAATTCATACTACCGGTACTGCCTGTTAGCACATTTTAATAGTATTTTTTACCCAGCAGTGGGGTGGAGTTCCTTTGGTTGACCTTCGCCAAAATTCCTACCTACCAGCATCTGATACCTACACTACACCCCGACTCGGATGTAAGACGTCACGCATCAGCCTGTATCGCGCGGCGCCTGGTCGAATCATGGCGAAACGATTTTAATTTTGCTATATCTCCTAAACTATTCATTATATTTGAATGGTATAAAGGGCAAATATAGTCTTCATGAAATGCTTAAGCCAACTAACGTATTAAAAATGATAAGGATTAATACCGTGATGGTATAAATAGTTTACCAAAAACCGCTTAATTGCCCGTTTTTTAGATTATCGCGAAAGGCTTTCTTTTAATAATACAGTTAATTAAGTTGATTTTATACAATAAATGATAATTTATTTCAATTTGTGAAGCAAGTTCAAAAATACAATTTTTATATTATTATGACACTGTGAAAACACTGTTTTCCCAGAAAAAAAATCCTGATAGTTAGGTACTTATTTGATGTTCTAATCTACTTTAGTGCCACGTTCTATTGCTTCGCGTCACTGTATAAGCGATCCCCCCGCGCCCCCCGCACGAACCGTTCGACCGCAGGCCACGCGCGCGAATTTCATCCGACTTGCTTCAAATTTATCGTCACTGCTCGGCTCCTATGTATCGTAGCGTTATGTTATATAGCCTATAACCTGCCCAGGAATATGGGCTACAATCGTACTAAGTTTGGTTAAAATCCCTTCAGTAGTTTTTGTTCCCATTGTGCACATACAGACAGACAGACAGACAAAAATTTTACTAAACGCATTTTTGGCATCAGTATCGATCGCCAATCATCCTCCAATATGTATTTTGAAAAAATATTCAATGTACAGAATTGACCTCTCTACAGTTTTATTATAAGTATAGACTAGCTGCCAGCTAAAACCTTCCCCGAGAATCACAATCACCTATATCCATTGGTGAAACAGCTTGAAGATCGGTGCAGAAGTCATCAGTTAATCGCAAACAGCCAGACTTTAATTTATAATATAATGTAAAGATAGCCGATGTGGCGAGTGCACATAATATTTATGCAAAGTTTAGGTATTCTTATTATCACTAACCGTATGCGGATGCTAAGCTTCCATCCTGAGCTTAGGTACCTACTAACCTCAGGATGGACAGACGGACATGAGAAACTATAAGGCCTTTACGGTTTCGAGAAGTGAACTACGAAACCCATAAAACTGCATGCGGACTGCAGGTGCGTTGACGTGCCATATTTTGATTGCTCATTACTTTGGAAAAATGGTTCCAAATGGCACACCGAGATTGTGTACATAATAATATGAGGTAATGTGTTAATTTAAGACTTGAGAGTCAAAGAAATTTCGTCATTGGAAAGCTTCGATCAACAATACAAAATTTAGCTTACTTGAAAAGTGAGATGCAAGTTTATTGAGTTCGCTTGGAACACAGCCAAGTGCCACAATGCTGGAAATCTAAATGTGACTCTCGATCAATGATCAAGGAAACAAACAAAAAAACTTAGTTTCCTAAAGTTAGCCCTGTCTTTTGTAAGGGATACTAAACTTATTGTATTGTTAATCGAAGTTGGAAAGTATGAAAAGAAAGTGCGCAGTTTAAACGTGCAGTATGATTATAGTATTGCATAGGTAACTGCACAGTTTTATTTACAGCATGGTTTCAGAACCTACGCATATAATGTGCAGTGCGCATGTTCGACTGCACACAGACCACAAAACAATATTACCACTGGATACATGTTGATTAAACTGTAATACTTATGTGAGTTGGCGATAAATTATAATCAAGATATGTAGGTATCAGCCACCGACAATAAAAACAAATATGAATCACGAGATTAATAACAAGTACCTATGTATTTCAAGGAAATGTATGTTTCGAGAAAAGGTAGGTAGTGCCCTTACGCTTTGCTTGGCTCGTCTTGGCGGGGCACGATCGTGCCCCCAGATAATACCAGGTATCGTGGTTCATAATCAGCCCTTTATAGCTTTCTTTATAGGTAATTTATATACGGTAATTATCATAATATATAGGTGATATAATATATCCTTTACCTGAAACTAAAAGTAGTAAATAGTAATAATGCGCAAAGTTTTTTCCGACCGTTTTGCAAAGTAATATATTAAAATAATTTTAAAGAACCCTGAATTGTCAAGCAGTGGCCGTTGACGAGTAATATAGCTAAAAACACTATCTTTTAACAAAAAAAATAGATATATCAATTTGGGAGCTACGGTGTCACAGACTGACACACACACAGGCTCGTCAAACTTTTACCGCTTTTACCCCTCAGAACAAAGATCGTATGGAACTGTACTAATAGTTCAATTTCACACGGCAATAATAATAGGCTACCTTTCTCTTTCTTACAACAAGAGTTTTAAGTAAGAAATAAGTATCTACACTCTTTTTATCAACGCCCCCTTCATTGGCTTTGATATACTTCTGCTGTCACGGACGCCATTTTACTTGTCACTTTGTTTACATACATGTCAAACGTTGTTATTGTGAGATTTTTAGGGTTTTTGAGTGATTTTCGATTTAATTACTGCGCAAAACTGTAAAATAATTCTGAATTCATTATATTAGGTAACACGAAGTCCTCTGTAGTAAGTTGTGGCCTATCCAAAATCACCGGTAAGTAGCTAACATTTATTTAAATTGTTGTATATTGTTTAGTTTATTTGATATAAAGTGTTTAAAAATCAATTTCTTTGAGTTAGCTTAGTTGTGGGGTATAAAATCCGCAATATTCTTAAAAAAAAGAAAGTGGGCAACCCTAATCCGCCATGTTTGTAGTCAGTTTTGTTTATTTAGGTATGCAGGGAAAGTACATGCTTATGCCAGTTCCATATGATTCATTATTCTGAGTTTTACCCTCAGATTAATAACTAAAGCATATTTCTATGGCTTTTACCCCTCTCTCCTGTCAAAATAAAAAAAATCTATTACAAACGTTACGGCCGAAATGGCAGCCACGCGACAAGGCCGACAGGACATACCACGGCCGCGCGACTTTACCAAATATTAAATAATTTCTGAGCAAACCATTTCGCGTTTTAGCGTAAAACATTTTATAGTAACGGATAATGTGTATATTTTAAGATCTTTTACGTACGGTATGAATATGCGAATGCGATTCATCAAATTTTAAATAAACTGCGCAGTTTGTGTACTTACATATTGTATAGTCGATAATCACTACTGACAACCGCGAGTGGCAACACTAGTGAAATTTAAAAAGTATAAATGTCAAGCACAGACCATAGATGCTACATACGTTTTTGAATCATTCTGCAGAATTGAACTGTGTATTTCGTTATTTTGTTTGTTAATTGAGTACTAAATAATTGGCTAAAAGTTACTTGTGCAAAGAATACAAAAATTATATTGTGTGATATTATTTTCTTTGGTAAGTGTGTAAAAAATACCTACCCTATATTATGGGGTAAGTTTCAAAAAATATTTTTAACTAACCTCTTTGAAGAAAGATGTATGTTAATTTCTCAGTAATTATAGGTGTTTAAAGGCTTTCTACTACAACTTTCTTTACCTTAGATGATATAAAGCTATAGGATTAAAATAAACAGTTTTGGAACAATACTACAATATACTGAAAAATGTTACCTTCTTGTATTTGACATTGTCTGATATTTTTAGGCGGCTTTTCTCATTTAATTAAATAAAATAAATGTTTCTACCATCGTGACTTATGCACATACTGCTTTTGGTTGTAGTTAAGATAGTCTCATCTCAAAACTTGCAAATTATAAACAGATATATTTACATGCATTTTATAATGAAAGGAGCATATGATTCCAAGCCATAAAGAGTTAGAATGCTATTCTTACAAATCAATTTCGAGTTATATGTTTGATGTCAATAATACAATCATCATTCTTTAAAATTGTTTATATTCTATGGCTTTTAAATAAATTGTTTTCTGGTTATTCTAAATATCTTTATTTTATAAACTTTCTTAAACTTCAAATATAAAAAAAATTATAAACTAAAACATGGAGAATATCAGTACTTTAATCCTTAACCACTGACATGCAATTATGTTACATTACCACTGACGTACGTATGAGATACGTATGTAATTTTGAACGCCTTCTGAGGTGTCAATAAAGTTTTATTCTGGTGACAATTGCTGTATATTTATTTGGATGCTTTTGAATGACATAAAGATATTTTAAAAAATGTAACAATTATTATAAACAAATTTTTATTTATCAAAAACCTTTGTGACTTACGAAGTAGGATAGACTTTTTTATAAAATTAACAAAAAAATATTTTTTAACCATAGGAACTTTCTTTATGGCTTGAATTAATTATGAAGAATTATATTAATTAGAAAAAAATCACAATCACCACAAATTTAATAATAAGGTACTTTTTAACAACAGTTATTGTTCACTCTGACCAGGTGATTCAGTTTCATGACAGACTTGAACGTCAGTTAGCATTACTTGACTAGAAAAATGTGACAGTGGAATATCCTTTTCAGAATCAGAGCTACAATAAGGAACCTCTTCGATATTGATATTCTCGTTTTCGGGAGACACATCACAATTCAATTGAATGTAATCATTTTCATCTGCCGATGATTCGTCAGATTCAAGAAGCCATGATTCAATTTGTACGTTTATGGCAATATTCTATTGAGCTAGTCTTTTTTTAGACGTAGAAGGCTTTGAAGATGAATAATACCGCTTACGGTTCATTTTTATATACAAGCAAACAATTATTATTTAAAAAAGTAAAAAAAATATTATTAAAAAAAGTCACACTAACACTGACGCTACGTACAACATACGTCAGGTCGTCGAAATCACCTGCTTGCAGATGTGCACTGAGTCCGCTCTCCCCCGCTGCCGACGCGTCTCTGGCAACTAGGAAGGTACCAAAAAGGATGTGTGGAAACTCCCGTGCAAATTTGAGTTTTTAATGAAATACCGTTTGGGTGACGTACCATATACGTACGTCAGTGGTTAAGGGTTAAAGTAAATGATGTAGTAAAAAATGATTAAAACTTGTACACATCTGATTTACTGCTTTTCGACTTTACGTTTACACTTTACACGCAGAAATAAGTCTAAAATGTGGTAAACTCTGTCAACCTGTACATTACTGTAGAAAAAGGATAGATTGCAATGCCTGTTATATTAGTTTCATAATTATAATTTACTTAGTATAGAATATATTATTAGCAATCAATTTGTGTAAAAATGTTGTTAAAGCATAAAAAAAACTGTGCAGATAATTGAAAGATCAAGAAATAGCTGCGGTGAAAGATTAGGACAAAAAAACTGCATGTATTATCTGCACAGTGGACATTGCAGTGTTATCATAACTGTGTAGATACAATACAAAATATAATGTGTAGCTACAGTTTTCAGTTGTGTTACTCATAGTGTTGCTGTGATAAATTACTGCGTAGCATATTATGACATACACAACACAATATTCTGTTATTTGTTTATTGTTATAACATACTGCACACATATTGCACAGTAGTTCAACTTATACATTCTGAAAAAGATATCTTTTGGAAACTAACTCAAATCTGTGACAAAATGTGATTCATTCCATACAATGATGCTGTCATGTTAATCTGAATTTAAATCAGTTTGGAATTGGCAAATGTGAATTAAGGGCCAGGTGCCTTAAATGTTTCTTTGGTTTTGTTTTTGAGTGATCTTTTAATATTTAATTTTTATTGTGCGAAGTAAAAAAGGTGTTAGTGCTGCAACAAAGCTATCAAACAAATTGTAGGTTAGCTAGCAGTGACAAAAACTTGCAGTAAAAACTCAAAGCACACCTTAAATATCACAGTCTGTTAATATTTGTTTGTATTTTACACTGTCACAATAATTTTTAATTTACTGTTGTGTTAAATTAAATTTATTTTAAATTTTTTCAGAGTGATCATGGTCAAGTTTTGACCCCTATACTTGGATTGTGTATTGAGGTATCCAGGATAATAAACCATCATGTATCAAAAACAAACATTTGGCAATACCAGCACAGGATTTGGTGAGTAAACCCAAATAATAATATAATCTACGGACGCTTCACACCATGTCAATGTCGGCCCTGTGCTAAGTATCCAAAGAACTTGTATTACAAGTACCAGACTAGGGAAATATACTTACTACTTTTTATACTATAAACATATTTAAGATTTTTATTATACGCAAATTTAATACACATCCATGACCCAGGAACATTGAAAAAAAATTGTTTTCTCGGGGGGATTCAAACCTGCAAACTTGCTCGATCACCAACACCCTCAAACACTGTACTATGGAGGTCGTCAAATACACTGATGTAATGCAACGTGTTAAAATTTAGTATGGTATATTACTTGCTGGATTAACACATAGGCTACTTTTTACTGCAGTAAAATGTATGGTCTATACGGGGTTTCATTATGTGCGTACAAAGTAGCAGGAAACATCTACATTTACATCTACAATAGTGTCCTATAAAACTGCATACCAAAAAGAAATGTTTTACTGACATGTTATAAAGCTGTGGAAGATGCAACTTTAAAATCTATCTTTATTTCTCTAATCCGAAGTTAAATAATTAATTAACATAAATTAAGGATCACTTCCTTTTGTTAGTCACATTTATTGTTTCCACTTTTCATAACAACAAAGTGTCATGAAATATGTGTTTGTCTATAGCTCCGAACTTTTTCTTCTTATATAATTGTAATAGAGAACAACAAGACGTCAATATTTCTGATTAAAAAATCTATATTTAATAAATAATAATAATAATAAATATCTATGGACGCTTCACACCACGTCAATCTGGCCCTGTGCTAAGTATCCGAAGAACTTGTGTTACAGGTACCAGACAACGGAAATATATTTAATACTTTTATACTATACACATATTTAAGATTATAGTTTCGTCCTCCTTGGCAACTCTATACTACTTTTATACTTTATCATTGAATAGGTCTACTATTCCTAAATATATTTATTTCTTACCCAGGTTCCTTTAACGCTGGTGCCAGCACTTCATCTTCGTTCAGTGGATTCAAGCCCACCACAGGCACTAGTGCATTTGGTGCACCGCCCGCATTTGGTGCTGCATCCACCTCACAGCCTACTACTGGTGGAGGTAAGCAATTGATTGTATTAATGTTATAAATGTGAATTTCTGTTTGTTCGTTACACTTTCGTGGGAAAACTACTTAATCAATCACCAAGAAACTTTACACATATTCTTGCAGGTGTTAGAAGTAACACAGGATATTATTTATTCCAATTATAGATGACGAGAGCAAAAGCTAATATATTAAAATAAAATTACATCAACATTTTTATTACATTATAGCAACTAGGACATAAATCGCATTATATTCTTATTTAGACTAGCTTATGGATAGAAATTATAGGGTTAGGGTGCATAATGAATAAATAAAATAAAAAAATAATAGATAACACCACTCCACCATTTGTGGACCTATTTTCAACATTTGAATTTTTTTTTACTTTAACTTGCACTTTTCATTCAGGATTGTTCGGTTCGGCGACCACTACCGGGGGACTCTTTGGGAGCTCGGCGGCGCCCGCGCAGCCGCCGGCGTTCGGCGCCACGCCCGGCTTCGGCGGATTCGGCACGCCCGCGACCGGCGGGGGACTGTTCGGCAACAACCAGACGACTGGTGGGGGACTGTTCGGCGCCAATCAAAACACATCGGCTTTCGGCGCTAAACCTGCTGGTGAGAGCATTTGATAGTAATAAGCCTTTGTTCAGAATAAATTTGGATACGCAACTGCTAAAAACGAAACTGTCTGAATTGTCTGGCAGGCATATTAAAAAAAAACAATTTTACTATCTTTTTGCTAAAAAGAAAGGTTGAGTTTCTTACGCTGATTCTTTTTACCAGGTTAGTTCAGATCTGGTCATCATGTTGGAAAATTCCAAAAGAGTTTCCAACCTATTTAGAATTTTATTTCTCGGCTTGAGCACATTTGCGCTGATCACTAACCACTATCACTGCAGTTGTCACATTTAGGTGATTACATTGTAACATCTAGTTTCCGCAGGTTTCGGCTTTGGCAGCACCGCCACGCCTGGCACCACTGGCGGGCTGTTCGGCTCGCAGCCGTCCACCAGCTCCGGCATGTTCGGCCAGCAGAACACCGCCATCGGCGGGGGACTGTTCTCAGGCAATACTGGTGAGTGTGATCTAAATTATGAACATAACGGTATTTAAGAAAAGAAATTAAAGTACTATGTCACAATAATAAAGTTGTTCACTTTTAAAAGTGAAACGAAACGTTTTTTTGTCTGCCAAGTGAGGGTAGGGTTTGAGACTTCTTTGTTAATAATAATAATCATTTTGTTTGTTTAAACGCGCTAATCTCAGGAACTACTGGTCCGATTCGAACATTTCTGTTTTTGTTTGATAATTAATTTATAGAGGAAGGCTTTAGGCTATATAACATTACGCTGCGACCAATAGGAGCGAAGCGTCAGTGAGAAACGTTGCAAAAACAGGAAAAATTATTCACATTTGGAGACTTTCGTTGCGTGCGCTGCATAAACGGTTTAAGTCACTCAAAAACCACGCGAACGATGTCGCGGGCTAGTATATCATATAAATAGACATGTAAGTATTCAATAATGTCTGCAGGTGCGTTCGGGCAGCAGACCGCCGCGGGCACGGCGCACGCGAAGTACACGCCCGTGGTCGGCACCGACGTGGTGATGAAGGCGGGCACGTCGCAGAACGTCAACATCAAACATCACTGCATCACGTGCATGAAGGTACGTATTAAGCCGCCTATACATATTTGGCGAGTGGCGGCCGACGCTGATGTAGACAGTCTATTTACCTTCCCTTGTCATCGCTCGGTATCTCTCTGTTAGGCGGCCGCCCCTGTTGGTAAAAAAAAAATACACTTTACACTATAAACTACTTTATTAACTTTAACACACAAACTACACTATGACTTCCCACAGAATATACCGGGTGCTAATAAATGCACCGTTCGCGGCGGCTTCTAGAATCTAACTGAACATTAAAATGATCTAAGACAAAAATGCTAAATAAACGGAATATAGTAAGCGCGTGGTAAAAATGCTGTATCAGCTTAAGCTACATACAAGCTAGGGTTGTAACAGTTCGCTTAGCTGTAGCTGGCCGAGTGAAGTCGGCGTCGACGTGTGTACGGCTCATTTGCCGCCACTTATCTACGCTCGGCCAGCGTACTACGCTCGTGACCACTCGCGGCCACTCGGCTCACTTCGGAGCGCTGGCGGTTTTTGTGCACAAATCAAAGGCGCTCGCCTGCTCTCGGCCAATAGCGTCCACACGTTTGTATAGCCGCCATTGTATTATGTGACATTTATCGCTGTCAGGCCAACGAGTGGGCAGCTCTACAAACGCTCGTCTACATTGGCCACTTGTGTGCATTTGCTGAATGTGTGGACGATAGCTCTCGCCTTGCACCTATTTGCCGACGCTCGCGTTGGCCTACGCTCGGCCAATATGTATAGCCGACTTTAGGCATAAACAGGATTGTACAAATGCTAATATTGCAATACACATAATGACAATAAAGTAACCCTAATAGTAGTTTAGATTACGTACGTTATATTAGGTTTATTTGACACACCTCTTAAGGGATACGAGAGCTATGTGCATTAAAGAAAATCTGCACCTTTTGAATATCTTGATAGCTCGCGATTGGCGCGTGACGTCAGCAGCAAGCTCTTTTTAACCGACTTCAAAAAAGAGGAGGTTCTCAATTCGTCTGTATGTATAATTTTTTTATTTTTTTTTTTTTTTTTATGTATGTTCACCGATATTTTCGTCAATTATAGACGGATTTCAAAAATTTTTTTTTTGTTGGATCGAGTTCACTTCTGGGGTGGTCCCATTTTCACCAGGTTAGGATCTGATGATGGGATCCATGAGAAATCGAGGGCAACCACCGAAAATTGTATGCTCGTATGGTGTTTTTGTTACGTAATTATGTCTTACTCAGGTATATGCTTCCGGGTGTCAACATCTGATGCGGCTGTGCTGATGATGAAGCTACAGTACTCCTTAAGGGTTAGGAGTTGGAAGGCAGTACTGCAATTGGTCGATGTAAACTATTTAGTAGTATGTAGGGCTAACATGTTGCTTGTGAGGTAAGGACCTAATACATTCGATCGACCAATTGCAGTACTGCTCCCAACTCTTAACCGTTAAGGAGTACTGTAGCTTCATCATCAGCAGAGCAGCATCAGATGTTGATTCAAATGCTTGAACTCAACTCTTAACCGTTAAGGAGTACTGTAGCTTCATCATCAGCACAGCAGCATCAGATGTTGATTCAAATTGCTGATGTTGATTCAAATGCTTGAATCAACATCTGATGCTGCTGTGCTGATGATGAAGCTACAGTACTGCAATTGGTCGATCGAATGTATTAGGTCCTTACATATGAAATTGGCGTTTTGTCGTACTGGCCAGTTTGATCTTAAATATATCCTGTTTGGTTAGGAATTCCAAATTCAAATTTAAACAGCTATTTAGGTACTCATGCATTTGTGTTTTGAAAACCGTAATTCATTTGTTTTTTTCTCTTTTGCTTTTTTTTCTACGTCACTCATTTCACAAAATGGATAACTTAAAATATCGCATTATTTACGAGTACGAGCACCGTGGCACCAGTGCTGCAGAAACGGCTCGAAGAATTAATGATATGTATGGGGGTGGTGTCGCAAAAGAAAACACGGTGCGTTTTTTGTTTCAACGCTTTCGTTCTCGAAATTTCGACCTGCAGAACCACAGAAATAAATCAAGATTTATATTTGGATATCTTCTTGCAAGGAAAAAAATTTAATTCCGATAAGGCAGTCCAAACCACTTTCAAAGATTTCATTGGTTCCCGTCCGAATGGTTTTTTTAGTAAAGGGATCAATGAACCACCTATAAGATGGCAAAAATGTATATATTGCAATAAGTACATATTCTGATTAATAAAATATATTTTAATATGAGATGACTTTTAAAAAAAAAATTAAACCGCCTTCAAAAAAAATAACTAAAAAGCGATAAATAAACTAATGTATCTACTTAATGCATAATATATTCCTACAATTATTTAAATATTTACAACTCAATACCTAATACTTGCACAAAGTCATCTTTAACTATTTAAATATTTACAGTTATCACTTATATTTGGAGTCGGTGCCAGCCTGCAGCCTAGGTAACATAGTCTGTTGTGTTGTTTGACGCGCGCGGCTGGCAAGCGCGTTGAAATAGATTATTTCAGCGCGCTTATGCAAATTCGTATTTTTAGTTTTGCTTTGAATTTTAGTGTCGGTCAGTATTCTTAATTACATTTATTTGTTTGGCTGGCACCGACTTCAAAAATAAGTGATAACTGTAAATATTTAAATAGTTAAAGATGACTTTGTGCAAGTATTAGGTATTGAGTTGTAAATATTTAAATAATTGTAGGAATATATTATGCATTAAGTAGATACATTAGTTTATTTATCGCTTTTTAGTTATTTTTTTTGAAGGCGGTTTAATTTTTTTTTTAAAAGTCATTTCAAACATAATTTTATGATATTCATAGGAGGCACACACACACATCCTAAAGTATTATCATTTATCACTTATTTATTTTACACCTCGTATATTAGGAGTACGAAGGCAAATCACTGGAGGAGCTGCGCCTGGAGGACTACACGGCGGGGCGCAAGGGCGTGGCGGCGGGGGGCATGTTCGGCGGCTTCCAGCAGCAGCCCGAGGCCAAACCGCTGTTCGGGGCCACACGTGAGTAGCACTGTTTCTCCAGAGCAGCAATACTTAACCTGGGCTGCAAACATGTCTCGGTCATGGTATTTGACGACCTCCGTAGCGCGGTGGTTGAGCGCGTTGGTGCTCGAACGAAAGGTCGCGGGTTCGAATCCTGCCGAGGGAACAAAAAGTTTTTCAAAATGTTCCTGGGTCATGGATGTGTATTAAATTTGTGTATAATATAATAAAAATCTTAAATATGTGTATAATATAAAAGTATTAAATATATTTCCGTTGTCTGCTACCTGTAACACAAGCTCTTAGGATACTTAGCACAGGGCCAGATTGACGCGGTGTGAAGCGTCCATAGATATTTATATTTATGGTGTCGAGTGCCGCAAGCTACAACCACTATAGTAATAATAGCTCCCCTCACCGATTTCGGTGTCGGTAGCCGATTTCATTGAAACCGGGCCAGCTACGCAGGAGTTATTTTTATAGTGCCCATGTGTGCGCGCAACACACAAAGACACTCTCTCTTCCTTTTACACTCATAACCCAGTGGGACGGTCAACCGACACGACTGGCGAGGGAGCAGGCGCTGGATCGACCTTTTACATGCCCATCCGACGTATGGATCATCTTTCTTGTCAGACAATCAGCCTGATGCCGATGATTGAAAACGTCATTTTTGTTGTTCCAACGCGGGAATCAAACCCACGACCTCCGGGTCGAGAGCGAAGCTCAGACCCACTGGACCAAGAAGGCGCTAAAGTCGTTTTTTTTTCAATAAATACTGTTGATTTTTATTTTCCAACTGCCTTATAACTTTTTATTTATGCTTTAGGTAAATGTATCCTGCTTATGAAACAAAGCGGGACATATGCGACATGTGTAATCATAATATATAAAATGTTGTAGCGGCATTTGGCCAGCCGGCCACCACCAGCGCTCCGAGCCTGTTCGGCGGCGGAAGCCTGGGCAACACGAGCGGCTTCGGACAGACCAGTGAGTACAATAATAATACCTCTGTGGCTCAGTTACCGTGTAGA
The DNA here is from genome assembly GCA_905187575.2 of Celastrina argiolus. Taxonomy (NCBI): domain Eukaryota; kingdom Metazoa; phylum Arthropoda; class Insecta; order Lepidoptera; family Lycaenidae; genus Celastrina; species Celastrina argiolus. Next base: position 3,804,126 of record LR994597.1, read on the forward strand.
CTCAGGTTCGAATCCTGCTGAAGCAAAAAGTTCTTAACGTGGTCATGCACGTGTATTTGCGTTGTATAATACACTAAGTTCTTCGAGTATTAAGCGCGGTACCAGATTGACGTGGTTCAGCGTCCATATTATTATTTAGAACTTCCAAAATAGGACCATGTAAATCAGTAGCTTACGATCAGGATCTAATAGGTAATAATTGATAACTTATCTAACTAACCTAACCTGTCACAAAAGTTAGATCACCATGGAAAGTAACAGCTGAAAACCGTTAAATTGTATGGTGATCTATCTTTTCTTATCTACAGACTATAATACTAATGTGTGAAAATACTTTAGGGTGTCCCGTACACACCCGTATACTGAGAAAGTAACAGCGCTGAAAGTTGTACTTTTTTTAAATCGTTGTATGGGAAAATTTATGATGTGCATTTCTCATACAAACATGAAAGTCAAAAGTCTTTCTGCGTCCAATTCATCGTAAAGTATTGTTACTTATTTTTTTTACACCTTGTAAAGATACATTATAGAAGCGCACCAAAAGTATCTTAATTAAAACTGTGTAAATTCGGGTAGAACATTCGTATTTAATCTTGTGCGTTGGAGTGAGACAAAATATATCAAGACTGCAACTGTTGGATTCGAATTAAATATTCTATGAAATTTTTTTATAGACACATTTTCCTTCGGTGGCGGCGCGCAGACCAACACCAACACAACGGGGCTGTTTGGAAACAAGCCTGCCTTCGGGGCCGCGGCGCCCACGGGTGAGTGCTACTGTTTACTAACTGCACGTCAAAAACTTGCCATCGTGGAACTAAAGAGAAGAAGTGTCATCTGTGTGCATGATACAAGTGTCGCATCGCCACAATCGCACAAGTTTTAAACTAAACACAACTAACTCACTTCACTTCTAACGTTACTCTATCATATTGCTAACTTCATATCATACACCGTTGTGACTCTAGCGACATTGCATAGTTTGTCTCTGATAAATTTAACATAAAAGGTAAACAAACCGAAAACATAGAAATTTTCATTTATTTACTTATTATCACTTTCACTGGTATGTTAAAGGATCATACTTCATAATCCAATACATTTTATACCAATTAAACAATAATTAACATATTTAAACATCAAATGAAAAACCTTGACAGTAAACATTCGCTATTTTGACACTGGCGACTGTAGAATATAGTCTATCGTCTATGGATTCATGTAGCCAACAATAAAATCATTGCGTTAATATCGGCCAATTGGCATTACTGACTAATCTATGGTTGTGACATAGACGGACGGACGGACGTACTATAGTAGTTAAGTAATTCAATTATTTTGTAACTGTTGTGCAGGCACGGGGCTGTTCGCGAATACGGCGACGACGCAGGCGCCGGCGTTCGGCGCCACCAACACCTTCGGCTTCGGCGCCAACACACAGCAGCAGCAGGTATGTGTTACTTACAATAATAATAGCTCCCCTCGCCGATTTCGATGTCGGTAGCCGATTTCATTGAAACCAGGCCAGCTACGCAGGAGTTATTTTATAGTGCCCAAGTGTGTGCGCAATACACATAAGAACTCTCTCTTCCTTTTACTCTCATAACCCAGTAGGACGGTAAACCGACACGACTAGCGAGAGATCAGGCGCAGGACCGACTTTTTACATGCCCCCCCCGACGCATGGATCATCTTTCTTGTCAGACAATCAGGTGATCAGCCTGAATTGTCCTTACTAAACTTGAAAACAACATTATTTGTTGTTCCAACGCGGGAATCGAACCCACGACCTCATGACAGTTTGAACTCAATTTTCTCGAAATCCGAATTTTGCTGCATCATCTTCATCCATTAATGTCTTTGAGTAGCAGTGACAAAAACTCGCACTCAGTCTGCAGACAATCGGCCTGCTTTGTCTCAACAGAATTGTAAACAGACGTGATAAATACTTGTTTCTCTATTGTTACCCGACTTCAGTGAAGCTAAAAGGAAGGGTATTTTGTTCATGCTGTTTTGTTTTACATGTAACTTTTTATTATTTCTTCATTGTTTAGTGTTTTATTGTGTGTACTCAATGTAATGTAATGTCTAATTTTGCTGAATAAATGTTTATTATTATTATTATTATTAAAGAACAACCCAACGGTGCTTCTCTTCCCGCTGTTGGCAGGGACACGGGAAACACGCTACCCTTCAGTTGATCAGCTTGTTTGTCTGTTTGTGTTGAATAATTAAACAAATAAAGTCATGTATTCCAGCCGGGCGGGCTGTTCGGCGCGAAGCCGGCGACGACGGGCTTCGGTGCGCCGACCAGCTCGGGCTTCGGCAGCTTCCAGGGCGGAGGCCTGTTCGGCATGAAGTCCACCGCCGCGCCGACCTTCGGCGCCGCAGCACCCGGTGAGTAACTTGATTTTGATAACGTGAAGGGCAATTCACAAAGTACGTTAGATGGATTTCTTCCTTCTTAGAATCTTGGCATATATTTTGGGTATATTACTTAAAAAGAAACTGCTGAAAGCAGTAAGGCCGCTCTTTTGTACTGTTCCTTGTTGTGTGTGCAAAAAAAGTATTTATAATTATATTATTTATTTGAAAATATTCAATAGAAACTGCTGTGATTGAATTCATCACAAAACTTCTTCCCGACCTTTAACGTGTGACGTAATTTATGGATGACCCCCAAATATTGTGTAACTCAACAAAGGCTCGGCACAAACATACTATCAACGACTTGCTTGATTAGCTGGCAAAAAGCAAATTGCTTGCGAATTTGCCGACCATGAGATTATATATGTAGGTACTATATAACGGTATCGTACTTATTTCGCAGCATTCGGAACGACGGCGGGCGCGTTCGGCACGAACACGTCGGCGAGCGGCGGGCTGTTCGGCGCCAACACGTTCGGCAAGCCCGCCACCACGCAACCCACCTTCGGCTTCAACGCGCAGCCTACCCTCGGTAAATAAATTGGTTATTACACCGTGTTACGACTGCGGGAACTTGATTTTAAACGTAACCAGCTAAAGACAAAACGCCCTAATAAATATTACTAGCTGACCTGTGCCCACTTCTTTGAGCATACAAACAGTATTTTCTTTCAAGAGTATAAATAGCCGCATCAGTTCAGCCGTTCTCGATTTTTAGCAAGACTAACGAACAGCAATTCATTTTTATATATATTGACAACTACGTCAATGGTACCCTAACTTGCGAATTTTGCTGTCGAACCTTTACTGCCAAGATTGGGTATATTAGCACATTAGGGCAAAACATAATATTATATAAAAATTAAAAACACAAACCAAGTCACTGAAGCCGAAATCGGCTAGGTTGATTATATATTACACAGGCTAAGTTGTTGAGTCCTTCTATATACAGGCTATAATATTAATGAGTGATAATACTTTAGGGTGTGTAGTTTAGGGTCTCGTTTAAAGAGTTTACTGTGAAAGTACCAGCGCTGAAAGATTATCTATTCTTTTTTGTATTGTATCCTTAAATATCATCAACGCTTTTTGTTTCCGATTATCGTTGTGTGGCTTAACAAAATATTTATTTACAGGCACAGGTCTAGGCATGGGGATGAACAACTCGTTCCAGGCGAAACCTGCAGCGCCGGCGTTCGGCAACCTCGGCGCTGGCACCTCGCTGTTCCAGCAACCCGCACAGAACTCCTTCAAAACAGGTACGCATCACTAGAAACAATTTATGATTTGGTTCGTTTTGGGAACAATATCGAGTTACCCATCTGCTCGCTTCCACTTGGATCCCAGCATCAGATCCACAATTTGGTGGTAATGGGACCAACTTTGAAGTACACTAGTTGCAACTGAAGAAGAGTTTCGAAAATCTGTTCATATATGGCTCTGTAATGGTCGAACATACAAAAAATATTTACAGCCAATTGTGTCACTGTCATTTGAAAGTTGAAAACGCGTAAACGCGGTTCGATGGCGCGCATCTGAGACCTGCTAGTTTTTTCAATTTTTTTTTCTTGTAAATTAAAAGTATATAGATATAAAGATCTAGTAACAAAATAATTATTTTGTACTTAGTTCTTTTTGAACCGTTGATTATCCTTTACGTAATTTACCGACCTCATTTATAGCCAATATAATATATGTGCAACAGAAGTGACGTATAATAATAAGTCATCATCAGGTGTAGGTAGATTTAAAATTTATAAATAATTCGTAAACATTTCGTACACATTAATAATACACAAATTACTTGCACTTTTACGAATTGTTTACGAATTATTTATAAATTTTAAATCTACCTACACCTGATGATGACTTCTTATTTTACGTCACTTCTGTTGCACATATATTGAATGGGAATACTCCCATCAAGAACCTAGAGTACATTCGTTATCATACAATAATATACTTCAAAAAAGGTAAATGAAGAATAAATATGTATTTGTCAAAACAAAGATGATTTTATTTACACTGCATTGTTTCAGGCTTAGACAGTGGGCTGGGGGGCGGGGGACTGTTCGGCAACACGTCCACACTCGGAGGGAACACGCTCGGCCTCGGCATGAACAATACAAATACAAGCAATTTAGGGTAAGTTCTACATTCAATCACATCCTTTTTTATGTATGAACTTAGGCCCGTATAAATAAAACAATCTCAAACCCAACCTATTTGACAGATAAATTAACGTTTCGTTTTAGTTTTAAAAGTGAACAACTTTTTTAATTAATGTTACATAGTACTTTAATATATTTTATTTTCATACTGTAATATTCATATTATAGATTACAGAAAAACATTTAAATCTAAATATATAATCTATATTTTTATAATCTTTATTTTTACGTTTTAATAAAGAAAAAATAAAAGTATGTAACAAAGTAATGTTCTTAACTTTTTTAAGTGAAACGAAACGTTTCTTTTTAACCAACTTCCAAAAAAGGTTTCACAATTCGACCGTATATATGTTTTTTTAATGTTTGTTCGCGTAATATATAAATGTGATTCCTTGCAACTGAAAGGCACCTATTGGCGCCGACGGATCCGCGGATGTTTGTATAAGTACTCGCGGAAAATTGATTTATGTATTTATTTATCAACAGCGGCGGCATTGGAGCGTCGGCGGGCGGCAACGTGCACGAACAGATCCTGACGCTGGCGGCGCGGCCGTACGGCGACTCGCCGCTCTTCAAGGACCTGTTGCCGGATAGCTGTGAGTATATTGATATTGGTAACATGGAGAATAAATAAATACGTTAAGAATATGATTGAAACGATCGAAAAAATATATTTTCTGTCTTAGTTAAAATTATACAAAAGTATATTAGATGTTTTGATTCGTAAAGTTAAAGCTTATCTACACTAATCTTATATTATTATATAAAAATTAATATCTGTTCGTTAGTCTCGCTAAAACTCGAAAACGGCTGAACCGATTCAGCTGTTTTTAGTCAAGTCCTGGGAAAGTGGTTTAAAGTCGGTTTGTATGCTCAACGAAGTGGGCACGGGTCAGCTAGTATTATTATAAAATTTAAGACTTTGTTTGTTTGAAATAATATTCTTGTATGTGTTTGGATAGCTCATTAATCGTGGAAGGCTATTGACACGGCAAGACAAATACAGAACACCAATGAAAAATTATTCAAAATTGAGGGTTTTTTATCATCATTTTACATTGTCGTTGCGAGCATAGCTAGTATAATTTTAATAATAAACTAGCTGCCCCGTGCCCACTTCGTTGTGCATAGAAACCGTTTAAACCTTCCCTGGACTTGACTAAAAATAGCCAAATCGGTTCAGCCGTTCTCGAGTTTTAGCGAGACTAACGAAAAGCAATTAAATTTTATATATAAGATTAGTGTAGATAATCCAGCTTTAACTTCCCTGGACTTCCACGAATATTTCAAGACTAAAACTTGCCGAATCGGTTTAGCCGTTCTCGAGTTTTACCCCGAGAACGTTAGTTACAACAGCAATTCATTTTTATATATAAGATAAAGTTAATGATGTGATATTTATATTAAATACTTCTTTATCACCAGCGGCGAACGCAGAGGAGGCGCTGAAGCCTACGAATCCGGCGGCGGTGCGCGCGGTGCTGGACAACTCCGCTTACCGCCTGTCGCCCGCCGCGCCGCGCGTGCACGTCACGCCGCGCACCGCGCTCACAGATAAGGTAAACTATTTCACGTTAACGTTACGTCTTCGGAGGGGAGAGATGCGGGGGGGGGGGGGGGGACAACTAGCTCAATCCTGAAAACTAATATAGTGGGCTTCGGCCTGACCAAGCATACCACCACGCTCGATGAGAGATCTCCCTTTGGGTCTTCCACTATTCCCACACATCTTAAGTCCCAATTTTACCAACCCATGTAAGATTTAACGGCTTGTTAAAAAATATCATGCCTTCTCATTAATTGACAGGAAATACGAGAGGAATAACATGATATTTAATGAAGAATTAACTTTAACATGACGTGTTGGTGAAATTGGCACTTAACATCGTAAAATAACAAAACGGGGGATACACTTTAGTGTCGCAGTTAAATGTACCAGGGATAGCTCAAGAATTAAACAATTTATTACGCTAAGTAAGGGCTGTAATACATCGCGCGTCACAGGGAGCAGACCAGCCACTTTGGACGGGTGGTGACGTCACTGGCGTGATGATAGATGTTCTCTTTGTTTACTATATCGGTTATAACAGTGTTAAGCATTATCTATACAATGATTTATAATATCGGTCAGTAAAATGACATTTCTGTGTCACATCACCTCTCTTTCTTACAATGTCAGTTAGCAGAGACAATGATTTTTGCTTGTCATTTTACTGACCGAGATTAAAAAACAGGGAATAAGTTTTATTCACGCAAATAGTACCTTCTATATCGTACAAATGTTTTTATTTGCAGAAATCCCTGTTCGACGGCCTCGAGGAGTCGGACGCGAGTTTAGAAGACAAGTTGAGCCTCAAACCGAGCAGGAAAAGACTGGTGCTGCGGCCCAAGAACAGCAACGATGACGTCAACGACTCCGTTGACCAGACTGATAACAGGTATGATATATATGTGATAATATAAGTGGTATGTACCTCCTATGTAGATCATACTGTGAATGTACCAACACTGAAAGACTTACTTTTGACTTTCATGTTTCTATTAGAAATGCCGCAACATCATACATTTTCCAACTCCTTTTTTTTGCTTATATAATAAGTAAAAAAAATACATCTTTCAGTGCTGGTACTTTTCCATACACACCGTAAAGTATTATCACTCATTTATATTACACCTTGTCTATTGACAAGAGTATAATATTATTATGTTCGTTTTCATTTGCTTTCAATGGGTTCGAATGATTTTATGGTTTGCTGTAATGTACCGTATCATCAAGGCCCGTCATAATAAAACGAACTCAGTCTCAAGAATTGCCATCGCAACATCTACTTGAGAACCTATTTGACAAATAATACCACGTTTGGTTTCGCTTTTAATAATAAACAACTTGCTTAATGTTACATACTTTTTCTTCTTTTTGAAACGTTATATTATAGATTATTATTGGAAAGTATGAAAAAAGGTATCATCTGGGCCTAAGTGACATTATAAATGTTAAACCCCACGAGTAGTTGACAAATGACAGCAAAGAAATCGTTAGTTACAGAAATTATGGGAGATTATTAAATTTATCATTCGATAACGTTACGAATTCTTTGTTGTCAATGGCAACATCTCGTTTGTCAGCGCAAATAGCTGAAATAAAGTTGAGTAAGTCATAAGTGGACCGACGATCTGGTCCGAGCCGCGGGCAGCCGTTGGATGCAGATAGCGCACGACCGGTCGTTGTGGAAGTCCTTGGGGGAGACCTATGTTCAGCAGTGGATGTCTTCAGGCTGATGATGATGATGAAGTCACATTTTGCTCTTTTTAGTTAAGCAGTAACAGTGGCAGCGTGAATAGAGAAAGCTTCCAAAGTAGCGTTTAAGCATCGCCCGTAAGTTCATTTGTAATGTACAGTAAAAGCATCTTCTATTTAAATTTCCAGATCACTAGAGGAGCCGAGTCGGCCGAACACAGAGCCTGCGCCGGCGCCGCGCGAGTCGCCCGCGGCGCGGCGGATAGAGGAGTTCGCCACTTCCACCGAGAGAAAGAGCTTGGTGGACAATAATAGTCATAGTGAGTAAACGATAATTAGGTTATTAATTTGACTTCCATTATTCGAAGCTTATATAATTGAGATAGGCACTACGTTTCCCGCCATCTTATTTCTATTTTATGTTTACCGGAAGTCCCCACTTTCGTCCCTCCATGGTGAAGAGGTAGGGAGTGTTAATAAAAGCGAGCTTACTCGTTTGCCAAATCATTGGCGTCTTGTTTCCCGCCGGACACAGTAGTGTCTACTAAACAGTAACAGGTAGTAACAAAATAATAATAAGGACATAAACACAGGTATGTCATTTTTTAATATATTTAATGAATAAAACGTAAGTAATTTTAAAAATTACTTTCATACGATAAAAATGTATTAACACTTTGTAAAATAATCTTTTAACGGATTTTTCCGTTCTAAATTAGTAGAAAACATTGAAATAAATATTTAGAAATAACAAGGTTTGTAAAATTTTTAATTTTACTAAAATTATTACCTCTTTCTATATTATTATATATAATAAATAATGTAAGATATATACATAGGTATATATATATATTTTGCAGTAAAAGCCAGTATAATTTTTAAATATTTTATTTTTTAGGATGAATGAAAATATTATTACAATGACTGATAATAATGAACCAGTTGCGGGTCCGTCTGCACCTCGAAGTCGCCTCATTTCAGACTCTAGCTCTGACAGTGACAGCTCCTCATCCAGATCGTCAGACTCGGCTAAGCATCGCCATTCTAGGAATAAGAAAAAAAGGAGGGGCAAACGCAGACGCTGCTCGGATCATAAATACAGACAGCTGTATAGAGAAATGAACGACATTAAAAAATTTTTAACCAATCAATTTCAGTCGCATCAGGGTAATGAACAAAGTTTTAATGAAAATGAAGATAACATTTCAGTCTTCTCAAATGTAAGTGGCAATCTTTACGATATAAATGATGATGTTTCTGACTGTAACAAAGTTAAGGAAAAAGAATTAACTTTTAATATTGAGACAAGGCTTAAGGAACCATCCATGCCAAAGTCTTCAGATAGTCATTTACAACTATTAAGTGACCTTCAACACTTAAACAATACTTCTTGGAATGACATAAAGTATGCAGAAGCTCAAAAAGCATATATTTCTTCTCCTGGCTTTACGGACTTGGAAACTAATGAAGAGGTCTTAAACTTTCAATCTTCTCGCCATTTAATACAATTAGATAAAGCTTTTGGAGCCCTTACCATGTGTGTTATAAAACAAAGGGACTCTCTCCAAAAACTGCTAACAGATTTCACGAAGTGGGTTAAAGAGAACCCTGAGTGTACAGGTATTAACAATAAATTATCCGAACTATTAACAGACAGTGACTACCAGAAAGTCTCCTCAGATATGTTACAGATTATCTGCGGTCACCGAGCTGAGGTAATACAAATGAGGCGTGAAGTTATTACAAAGCAAGTTAGAGACCCAACAATAAAATCTGTGATTCGGAAAATACCTCCATCATGCACCAATCTTTTCGTCGCAGAAAAATTTACGTCTACAGTAGAAAAGGCGGGTGGAATTCGGAAGTGTTTTTGGCCTTTAAGGAAATCTCGTATGACCACTTTGCAGGCAGAGGGTAAAAAGCCCAGCGTCTCCTTACAGGATCACGCATGTCATAAAAAACCCTCACAGGGTTATTGTGGTTGTTACCCTAACGATCTGCCTCCGCAAAGTAGCAGTCACCACGGCTCGCATTCTGTTACCCCGAGTAACCGTGGGACATTTCGTGGACGCGGCGTTTCGCGGACACACATTAAACATCAGAACCAAAGAGGTTCCGGAAATAAACGTGTCGCTTCACCCTCCCGCAACGCTGGAGATAGTAAGCGACGTCGTTTTTGACACGAATTTTCAGGCAGGCCGTCTCGCTCAATATGTGGACCTATGGAAACAGTTGGGAGCATCGGAAACAATAATAAAAATAATTTCCAGGTACCGTATACCATTTCACAAAAAACCTCCGCTCATTCATGTGGACTTACAAAAAAGAGCTGTAGAAGTGCCTCGTTCTCACGACATGACTGCCGCTATCCACAAAATGAGGAAAGAGGGAGTCTTGAAACTATGCAATCCGTCACCAAGTTTCCTTTCATCGATGTTTTTAGTTCGCAAGACAGACGGTACTGCAAGACCAGTGTTCAACCTAAGGGCTTTAAATCGTTACATCAAAACAGAGAAGTTCAAACTTCTAAACATGTATCGAGTGCCAGATTTCCTTCAACCAGGAGATTGGCTTTGCAAAGTCGACCTATCACAGGCGTACTTTCACGTACGTGTCGCACAGAGTCATCGGAGGTTCTTACGCTTGATATACCAAAAACAACTCATGGAAATGACGTGTTTACCATTTGGGCTAAGTACTGCACCAAAGGCTTTCGCGACAGTTACCAACTGGGTGGCTCAAATTTTTCGCGAAAAAGGTATACGTATATTAGTGTATTTAGATGACTTTTTAATAGCACACCAGTCGACAAAGGAGTTGGAGAAACATGTTCAGTTTGTTATACAAACTCTAAAATTGTTAGGATGGATTATAAACAACGAGAAATCAATTCTTGTTCCATCTAAGTCAATTATGTATTTAGGTGTCGAGTGGGACCCTTCCACTAATGTAAAGAAACTTCCTACAGAGAAAGTAAATTGTATCATAACCAAAATTTCTGAAATTCGAGATAAACAACGTACAACTCTTAAACAGATACAAAGCTTAGTAGGTCTTTTAAATTTTGCAAGTTTTACTGTCCCAACAGGTCGGCTCAACTTCCGGGCGTTATTAATGCTGCTCAACAAAATGTTAAAATCGGAGATCAGGTGGCATACGATCCCACAGGATGCCAGGAACAACCTAGAATGGTGGCTCAGGAACTGTCGTAAGCCTTCACCTATTCATATGCCTCCGCCCACTCATTATCTGACAACCGATGCATCACATATTGCATGGGGTGCTCGTCTTAATAATATGAGTCTGTCAGGCTTTTGGTCCCGAGACGAAATTAAGTTACATTCCAATATAAAAGAAATGTTAGCCATATTAAAGGTCTTTCAAATCTATTATAAAGTGTTGAGTGGAACCACAGTTCTAGTTCAATGCGATAATAAAACTGTAATCGCATACCTTCGCCACGAAGGTGGCACAAAATCACATAAACTTTTAGATTTGACATTCGAAATGTTCCAAATATTAGAACGATATCGTATACATTTAAAAGTTTTTCACATTCCAGGGATGTACAACAGTCACGCCGACCATTTGTCAAGGCTTCGTCGGAACCCAGAGTGGCATCTGATAACCGAATGCACAGAGAGGATCTTTCGCAGATGGGGGGTCCCGGTAATCGACCTCTTCGCTTCCAGTCAGGCTCATGTGGTAACGAATTATGTCTCACTCAATCTAAAAGATCCTCAGGCAATATTTCACGATGCCTTTTCACGAGAGTGGAATTTCCAGCTAGCCTGGGTATTCCCCCCACCGTGTCTCATACCCAAGGTATTGAGTCATCTCAATCATTCACAGGGAATATACTTGTTGGTTGTCCCTCGTTGGGACAAAGTTTATTGGCGAGCAGATCTGAAAAGCCGAGCGATTGCAGCTCCGTACATTATTCCACACCTGGACAGGTTCCTGATCGACGTGTCGACGGGTCTGGCTCCATCGAAGGTCAACGAGATGGTGATAGAGGTGTGGAAATGTGGGGGTGGAATCAGAGTCTAAAAGCTTGGAGCGAACAACAAGTAGATCTTCTGAGTAAGTCATGGCGTCATTCAACACAAAAGACTTATAATACTGCTTGGAAACGATGGTTACAATGGTCAGACCAAAATCAGATTGATCCACATAATCCACAGGGTGGAGATGTAGCTAGATATTTATCAGACCTTCATTTAATTAACAATCTCTCTTATAATACTATTCTTTTACACAAGTCTGTTGTATCTACTCTTTGTAATCCGAATTCGGCAGAAAAAATTAGTTCTCACATTTTAGTAAGACAAATGTTGAAATCCATAGCTTTACAAAAACCTACAATCTCCAAACCTCCGATTTGGAATTTAGATAGTCTTGCGTCATACTTAAGTACTTATACCTTAGAACATGACAATCCTTTCCAAGTACAAAGACACACATCAATTTTATTACTTTTATGTTCTGGTAGGAGAATTCATGATTTAACTTTATTAAAAATTGATAATGACCATTGTATCCAAAATATTAATGAAATCATATTTTGGCCCTCTTTTGGCTCAAAAACCGACACGTCGGACTACAGACAATCAGGTTGGAAGTTGACAGCTAACCCAGATAACATCAATTTAGATCCAGTTTACTGGATAACTAGAACTATTGAAGTACTTGATTCTAGACGGAATAATCATAAATTAAATAACTTATTTGTCACTTTCAGAGGACAGATTAGACCTGCCTCAAAGACTATTATTTCAGGGTGGATTAAATCCCTTTTCAAAGATGCGGGTATAACTGCTACGCCTGGAAGTATTAGGTCAGCAGTTGCGTCAAGAAATTGGTGGGACAATTTCCCAATGGAAGATATTTTATTGAGAGGAAATTGGCGATCCCAAAATACTTTTTGTAAATTTTATAGGCGAGAAGTTCTACCCGTATCTGTTCCAAATAAGTCTATTACAAGGTTTTTTGATCCAATTGATTAAGTTATAAATATTTCTGATTATAAGACTCAATTAATTAATATCGATAGCATATTGTATACCTATGTTTAACGCTGTTTTGTAATATGTTAGTTATAAACTATTATAGTAGTGTGGATTATTTTTATGATAAACTATACATCTAATATATTCCTATTATATATGGATTATTTTTGGATTATTTTTAAGATACCTAAACCTAAAAAAAAAAAAAAAAAAAAACAAATTTAATTTTGTATATTTCACATTGGCGTCTTTCACATAAGATAAACTTTCGATCCCACCAGGCGATAACAAACAATTCTCAATTATATAAGCTTCGAATAATGGAAGTCAAATTAATAGAGGCGTTTTACCTACCAATAAAACGCATATTAATTTACTTACCTTATTCGAAGCTTATAGTTTAAATTCTGCCTGAGGATTTTCGCCGCAATGATTTGGCAAACGAGTAAGCTCGCTTTTATTAACACTCCCTACCTCTTCACCATGGAGGGACGAAAGTGGGGACTTCCGGTAAACATAAAATAGAAATAAGATGGCGGGAAACGTAGTGCCTATCTCAATTATATAAGCTTCGAATAAGGTAAGTAAATTAATATGCGTTTTATTGGTAGGTAAAACGCCTCTAATATAGTAAATCCTATAAAATATTTGCTGTGCCCGCGAGTTCGTTCGCGTGGTTGTCGGAAACACTATCGCGATTATCTTTTCATTGCTCACGTTGATTTTTGTTATTATGATTATTATATAGGAATAATTCTTTCATACTTATAAATTTCATAGTTTTCACAATAAATAAATAAATACTGAATGAGCTGTGCGACCTTCAAGCCACCCTTAATACAGATAAGCACTTGCAAGGACACAAAGCAAAAACCTATGCCTAGCCTTTGACCTTTTACCTAACTAAGAGAGGACATACTTCTTTAAAATTTAAAAACAGTTTGTACAAAATAATAATATTATGTTTAAACCACTTATTACATCCACGCATCAGCTGCTACTTCTAGTGTGATTTACATATTATAATTCATAATTTTTATTTGCATCAAAAGTGGAACATAATATGGTGTTACAGTTTATTATATAAATAATGTCGTTACGTCTGAACTGTTTTTCACTGTATTATAATTAATTTTTAATTATTATCTTATTTTTTCAGATATAGAGACCAATGGTGATAAAAATGGTAGTTGGTAAGTGTCTATTATATTGACTATTAGGTATATTATCTATTGTTATAACTTTCCTGACATCAATTTATGACTATTATCATAACATTTCCTGGAAAGTAGGTTTTAATTTCTTGGAAAGTAGTTTTTAATGTTATGTATTTTCAGGCTGGGTGCGGGTAAACTGCCGTGGAGTGACAAGGAAAAGTCTTTGGACAACGACACGCCGCGATTGTATCCAAGCTTAGGTAAGTTAAATCAATATTATACTAGCTGACCCACTTCGCTGAGAATACAAACGGTTTATGAAATCCGATTACATCGTGGAAACCGCAACGCGGAACCAGTAATGCGGAACCCGCAACGTGAAACCCGCAGAATATTTTCTCACCGTTTTAACATTCCCTGGACTTCCACGAGTATTTCAAGTCTAAAAATAGCTGAATCGGTTCTGGCGTTCCCGAATTTTACTAACGATCTATTTATAGAACATAGATAAAAGGCAAGTGATACACTACTAGGTGCAGGCTCTTAAAGCCGCGAAATGAAACTAAGGAAAGATTTTTCTAAATTAAACCCTCAGGGGGTGAAATCTTTACACCTTTAATGTACTTACTATGAATAATAATTGAGATTAAAGCCGCGTTTATAGTTTTACATTTTTATTAATAAAATTTTATCTTTTTTTCAGAAAGAGAAATACGTGTCGAATGTGAGCAGACATCGGAAAGGAGAGCAAGTTGGTAAGTACTTTAAATTGTTTACAAAATCGTCCAACCATATTTAACATGAGAAAAAAAACAAAATTTATTCTACTACATTGTAATATAACTCAAACAAAGTTCTTTTTATTCGACAGGAGGGTTATGTTTTTTGAGAATATGTAAGTTGTTACTCGGCTCGATGGGTTTAAGCTGGAGGGGAGTCGTTAGATTCAAGTTTACTGTGAGAGTGACACTATATATATATATATATATATATATATATATATATATATATATATATATATATATATATATACCAATTATTTTTTTTAAATTAACATTTTCCTTTATTTTCAGGTTGACGACAAAACCGTTGCGAAAGCCGCTGTCCTCGCATCCGGAATTGGTAGAGAACTCGCTGCGGGAGCTGGGGGTGCGCGGCGACCGCTCCTCCATAGACAAGGAGAATAATGACAGTTTATCCGGTAATAGACATAAACAATACATTTACCCCTTATTAATTACATAGTCTATAGTACGTCCGAGATAAATTTAACCCAAACGTAAACAAAGCAGTCCATGTCACAACCATAGATTAGTCAGTGATGCCAATTGGCCAATATTAACGCAATGATTATTGTTGGCTACATGAATCCATAGACTATAGACCATATTTTACAGTCGGCAGTGTTAAAATAGCGTATTTTTACTGTAAAGGTTTTTCATTTCATGTTTAAATATGTTAATTATTGTTTAATTGTTATAAAATGTATTGGATAATGAATTATAATCCTTTAGGTATATACCTGTGAAAGTGTTGATAAGTATGCACAATAAGTGAATAGGTGAAAATTTCGATGTTTTCGGTTTGTTTACCTATAGGTTAAATTTATCAGGGACGAACTATAGTAAAGAGATTTCCACGTCAAGCTAGCATACATTGTTTCTCCTTGTCTAATACGTTAGAAGAGTCACTTGAGAGACAAGGCCAAAAACATCGTGTTGCTTATCCAGTGTTTAAATATTTTTATCAGGAGTTATCATTATCATATACATAGCATGTTACCGCTCCATAATTTACACGCGAATTTGTATGTCACTTAGTGATGCTTATGTCAAATCCCATACATTTTGCCTTTGAATTTTGTAAGTTATAATTATTGCAATGGCAATTTGAATCAGAGCCCTGATGGTAATAACACAAATACTTAAATATTCCTTTCAAACACCAAATACCCCAATATCCTATACCTATCCTTCTATCCCATCCCAAGGTAGGCAGTTCTGCCGGCACCGTCGTTGGCCGCACCGCTGCCACTCGGGCTGCGAAAAGATTCGACACCAGATCAAAGGAGTTTACGGTTGTTTATGATTTTAAAAAGTCTCACCCCCGGTTTCTGAAGGTTTGTTCAAATCGTCCACCAGCGTTTGAGTTAACAAACCATTCTAAACGCTCATTGGTGAGCATTACTCGCAACAACTTCGCCCACTCCCTACGTTAACCAATGAGCGTTTTATCAGCCTTTCACTCACTAATTAACGTTTGATCGGCCTTGCAGAAACCAGTAGTTAGCTTAGATGGTCAGTTTAATTCCTTTTTAGCGTAGTGTAGTAATGTCGTAATAGAAAAGTGAATGTCACGATATGTTTTGTTGATCGAAGGTTTAATCTCGATTTTACCAACGCTTGTTAGTGTTAACGGCTTGTTGAAATACCATGCCTTCTCATTCATCGACAGGAAATACGAGAGGGACAACAAGATCTTATATATTAAAATAAATTGCTGTTCGTTAGTCTCGGTAAAACTCGAGAACGGTTGAACCGATTAGGCTATTTTTAGTCTTGCAATATTCGTGGAAGACCCGGGAATGTTTAAACGGTTTGTATGCTCAACGAAGTGGGCACGGGTCAGCTAGTATTTAATAAAGCATTAACTTTACATGCGTTGGTGAAATTAGCACTTAAGAGTCAAAGTATTTTGTAACTTTTATATTTTTGTATATTCTATTATGATATATTGTGTACAGTGTCGGAGGACGAGCACGTGTCCTGCCGTGACATGCCGCCGCACCCCGCGGGCGTGAAGCTGACGCGGCCCGGCTACTACACCATACCCTCGCTGGACGACATGATAAGTATGTGTTTTGACGTTTTTAATTTTAGTTAAGGACGCAATTTGAACGGCCAAGTCCCAGTCGGACTCGCGTAGGGTACTGTACAAAGCGTCAAAAGATAGTTTTGTATGGTATTTTTTTTTATTAGCTGTTATAGCGGCTACATTATTTCGTCTCTTTACCTTTACAACCTCGTCTATAAAACTACAACTTTTCACTACAGTAAAAAAACTTAATAATTTTAGATTTTATTATCTCATGGATTTTTATTTAAATGAGGTTCTGTTAGGTATTATATCTAGCTTGTATTAACCTAAAGTAAATACAAATAAGTTTTATACACTTTAGGTTAATACAAGCTAGATATTATCGAAAAATCATTGAATTTAATGAAAATGAAAGAAAAAAAATCATTGAAAGTATAGTATAAAACTAGCTATCTCGGTTCTTGAGATACAGCTGTAACACACAGACAGCAAAGTGCCAAATAAGGTCCCTTTTTTATCTTTCGAGTAGGAAAAACACATATCTCGGCGCTTTAAGCTGTCCGATGGATATCTAATAACTAGACAGAAATTCCAGAACGTTTAAGTTTCTCCTTCATTTATATGTATACTATACACTACTTGTATTATAAATTTAAAGCTCATATGTCTGCTAGAAATGCTACTTTTGATGATCGGTCAGTGAGTTAGTCAGTAACAAAATGAAGAAACTTTGACAAGTCATATCAAATTGAATGAAATTTAAAATATATGAAGTTTATACAATAACGATTTACTAAGAATTTAGGCGCCTAGTTTGATCCACAACAAAGTTCTTGGGTGTCGAAAAATCAGAATTGTTTCGAGAAAAGGATGGCGCGGCCACTTGGCTGATTGTTGGCTTCCTTCATTGGAGAAACCTGTAATAATAATAGAAATGATTGTGGAAAATAAATAAATGTATTTTGTTCCAGACCACATGCGTCCGGACGGGTCGTGCGTGGTGCCGCACCTGACCGTCGGCCGCAAGAACTACGGCAACGTGTACTACGACTGCGAGATCGACGTCGCCAACATGAATCTGGACGCGTTGGGTTAGTTAACATAGCTAAAGACACATAAAGTACTAGCAAGACGATAAACTACAGTCCAGTGTTTCCAAATTAGTGGTACGAATACCCCCGGGGGTACGTGTTTTTTTAAGTGTTCTTCAAGGTTTAACTATTCTATCACAACAGGATCGTAATTAATTCTTTTTTCATAGTTATAAATGTATTTGATAGTGAAGTATGATCATTTAATATTCCGATAAAAGTGTGGTTTAATAATAATAACAGCTCCCCTCACCGATTTCGGTGTCGATAGCCGATTTCATTGAGACCAGGCCAGCTACGCAGGACTTATTTTATAGCGCCCAAGTGTGTGCGCAATACACAAAGACACTCTCTCTTCCTTTTATTCTTCCTCATAACCCAGTGGGGCGGTAAACAGACACGACTGGCGAGAGAACAGGCGCAGGACCGACTTTTTACGTGCCCATCCAACGCATGGATCATCTTTCTTGTCAGAGAATCGGCTGATCAGCCTGCATTGTCATAACCAAACTTGAAAACAACATTTATTGTTGTTTCCACGCGAGAATCGCACCCACGTCCCGGATCCGGGTCGAGAGCGAAGCTCTGAAACACTTGACTACCCAAGTGTGGTTTATAGTTAATTTAAAAGGGACGTACTACGAGTATAATAAAAATGTAACAAGTGACAGAACGTACGTACACGCTTAACCCATTGTATGTACTATACAGTAATAAATATATTGATTGATGTGATGTTTCCAGTGCACTTCCTGAACAAGGAGGTGATAGTGTACCCGGAGGACTCCGACAAGCCGCCCGTGGGCTCCGGGCTGAACCGCCGCGCGGTCGTCACGCTGGACTGCGTGTGGCCGCGCGACAAGACGCTGCGGCGGCCCATCACCGACCCCGAAAGGTACGTATTTTACTCGCTAGAGGTCGTGTTCGAAATTCAAATTTGTCGTTTTAATAATAATAATATCTATGGACGTTTTACACCACTTAAATTAGCCCTGTGCTAAGTATCCGAAGAACTTGTGTTACAACGGTAATATATTTAAGATTTTTATTATATTAATACACAAATTTAATACATACATGACCCAGGAACACAGAATACTTTTTGTTCCTTCGGCGGGATTCGAGCCCGTGACCACTCGCTCGAACACCAACGCGCTCAACCACTGCGCTACAGAGGTCGTCGTTTTGACGTAAATCTTTTCCGTAATCGTCTTTAAATTTGCTATTAAAAAAATGATATCAAAATCAGTGCAGCAACATTTATCTAGTATTGTGATCAACATTTCAATTACACTACTGAATACTTACCTCTGGTTTCTGAATGGCTGATCGCTTATTGGTGAACATCACTCGCTACGTTCACCATTGAGCGTTCAGAATGGCTTGTTGGCAAAAGAATTTTACAAATATATGTCTTCAATTTCGAAGATCGTCAATGTAATTAATGTTGGCTCTGGTGTAGCTCTGTATCGCAGTGGTAGAGCGCGTTGATGCTCAAGTGGGATGTTGCAGATTGGAATCTCGGCAAACAAAGTTTGGAAGCGGGATTTTAGGCTACTTTTTATCGCGGCAAAGGGTACGGTTCTCGCGCGATACGATATATTACGCGTACAAAGTTGCAGGAAACATCCAGTTGATTAAAAAAAAGTCTAATAATATATATTATCTGTGTCCAGGCTGTTGAAGATGGAGTACGAGGCCAAGCTGCGGCGCGTGTGCGACAAGTACGACACCAAGTTCATCGAGTACAGGCCGCAGACCGGCAGCTGGGTGTTCAGGGTGAGGACATCAGTCTATATTTATTTACTCCCATATAGTGCATGGTCACATGTTCTTTAGAGCTTCGTGTGGAATATAATCTTTCACGTCCAGACCCGCCAGATACACTTATATTCTTACTGTAAAAATTTCACAATATACATACGTCATTTTGACACTGCTGACTGTAGAATATAGTCCATAGTCTATGGATTCATAGTGGCAAACAATAATAATTAAATTATTTTTAGGCTGTGTTTACATTACGTTGTATTTTACATTACGTTGTATTCACATAAATAACTAGCCTATGGTTGTTTCATAGACAGTTCAGTTTCCATTTAGGTTAGAAATAAACGGGATGTACTATACAGCGAATGTACACCCGCCAATTTGTACCGTAGACCAAATCGTATGGTTTGTCCCTACGATTTGGTCTGATTACAATTTTTACAGACTTTGAAATAATCCTTTCCAGCAGGATATTGACAAATATGGAGCTGTCCTTACAATGAGATACACTCTGTTTCTAATGAAATAATAGCTCCCCTCACCGATTTCGGTGTCGGTAGCCGAGCCAGCTATGCAGGAGTCATTTTATAGTGCCCTAGTGTCTCCGCAATACACAAGGACACTGTCTTCCTTTTTACTTCATAACCCAGTGGGACGGTTAACAGACACGACTGGCGAAAGAACAATCGCAGGTCCGACTTTTTACATGCTCATCCGACGCATGAATCGTCTTTCTTATCAGATAATCGGGTCTACATTGTCCTAACCAAACTTGAAAGAACATTATTTTTCGTTGTTCCAATGTGGGAATCGAACCCACGACATCCGGGTCGAGAGCGAAGCTCTGAACCACTAGACCACGACGACGACGATGCATAATTAAACAGGGTGTACTACATGTACAGTGTACACCCTGCTTAATTATGTAGGCTGTTAAACGGCAAAATACCGGTATAGAATTTTTGATACAAATAACTGCTCATTTTATTCGCGTTTCTAATGAAATCTTTACTTGCAGGTGGAACACTTCAGCAAGTACGGTCTGGCGGACTCTGACGAGGAGGACGAGCCTACGCCCGACGTGATGAAGAGGCAGCTCGCCAACCAGCAGCTGCAGCAGTCTGCTGCTCCGGGTGTGTATATAACCTATGGTTATAAAAATAAAAAAGTTTTATATACTTTAGGTTAATACAATTTAGATATTATCGAGAAAACATAGGTTTTTTAGATACGAGTTTGAGAAGGTAAAACAAAATCTTCCGCCACGTCTGTCTGTCTGCCAAGCGCGATGGTATGGTCGCTCAGGCCGAATCCTAGTACTACTACTACCTAGTAGTACGTTTCATATGTTGTATACCAGGTGTAAAAAGGAAATTCACTACTGAGGTGTGGGGAGCGGGTGGAAATAAGGAACACGACCGTCTTTGATGAACTTATGATTTATTCTGTCTTATAACTAATAGCATTGCCCGTCCTCCTAACAAATACATATAATACTATATTATACTTCACTACAACTTTCTCATTCTATAAATGTATACATTTTTATTATTTTTTGCTTCAAAACTTAAAAAAATATTTATAATACTTAACCGTACGTGTCTAATTAAGTAATCGTTCACTGCCGCCTATTACTGTCATGAAGCTACCCTTCACTTCACTCAATTAATCTGAACAAGTTAATCTTAATTCGAACTTGCCACCACCAGCTTGAGCACTGACGCGCTCAACCACTGCGTAAGGCTGCGTTTCCACTGACGCGGAGCGGGGCGGAGAGGAGCTCCTCTCCTCTCCGCATTAAAGAGGTCGTCAAAGATGAATAATTAAAACAACAAAATAATTTTCTGTTACAGCTAAACCTCAACCTATACCTGGACTCGGTGGCCTAGGAAGTCCCGGACTTACCGCTGGGTTACTATCAGGCCAGGGCCTTGCTGGACCTGTAACCAGTCCTGGCCTGACCGGATCTGGCCTAGCCGGGCCGGGTCTAGTCGGGTCTGGCTTAGCCGGGCCTGGTCTAGTCGGGTCTGGACTAGCTGGACCTGGCCTGGGTGGTATGGGCTTTAACTCAGGCCTGCTGTCGTCAGAAGACCTATACGCTATGCAGCAGACCTCACTCAATTTACTTAATGGAAGCTCTAAGGGTAAGTTTAGTTAATTGAATATATTATTTCCGATTCAATATTGTGGTCTAAATGTTAACAAAAGTTAATGTGGCGTATTTTTCATTTTATTTATTTATTTATTAGTGCCAAACAATACATACAATTCTAAACTACTTACACATAATGAATATACAAATAACCACTAATCAGAAGTTCACTAATGAGTGTTCAGAATGGCATGTTAACTCTTTTGTTACCTGATCGACGATTTGATCAGCCTTTCAGAAACTGGGGGTTTTTTACTAAATTATTTACTCTTTATAATTTTAAGGGGGTTTTCAAGTAATAATAATGTATCTGTGATTTTCAGCGTACGATTTGGACGCGACTGAAGACCAGACTGAGGCGCCGAGCCTATATTCTGACAACAGAGGTAATTATAATTTTATAACACAGATTTTAACGGCACGAAGTGAAAACGGTGAATCCAAAAAACATAAAAAATAATGTATACAAATAAATAAAATTGGAGTGTCTGTTCGTTACTTTCAATTAGCAACGTTTTCTAAATGCATACGATACTGAAAACGAAAATGCAATAAAAAAAAATTCTCGGTCTGTCTGTCGGCATGTCTGTTTGTTCCGGCTAGTCTCTGGAACGGCTGGACCGATTTTGACGAGATTTTCACTGGTAGATAGCTAAAGTTATAAGGAGTATTTTAGACTACTTTTCATCATCATCATCGTCATCGGCTGAATCCAGAGTTATCCGCGAGCGAAGCCATTCCATTCACACTATATTTGGCTTGATATATGAACCGTGAGGCACACTACACAGTGTATATGTTCACTTTATTGCCCGACTGCGCCAAAAGGAGGGCTATGTTTTTAGAGAGTATCTATGTTTGTATGTATATCTGGTGCTCTACAGCCTGATGGATTAGCTTGAGATAGTAGTTAGATTCGTGTTTACTGTGTGACCCTGGGTATATCAAAATTAAAACACAACGGTAAATTAGTACGTCCCGTTTAAAAACAAACGTAAACAAACCTGTCTCTGACAACCATAGCTAACCAGTGATGCGAATAGAATACAATGATTATTACAAAACTACCAATCCATAGACTATATTCTTCAGTCGGTAGTGTCAAAATGGCTACAAAATAAACTATATGAGCCGTTTTAAAGGATTGTGAAACAGGACCTAAAACTATTTTAGCAATAGTGTTACTGCATAGATCGAAACTTAGTTAACTAAATTTTTATTTAAAGTATTGATAACGGGTGATATTTTTATATTAATCAAAGGAAACAATTAATTTTTCAGCGTAAAGTTATCAATCTATTAAAGACGACTAATAATTTTTATGCACACACACACACAATAAGCACAGTTTGTTCGATGTAGGTACTTCATTTCGAGGATTCTAGAATGTTTTTTCTTAAACGTTAGATCAAGGAAGTATTTTCCTACTTTGAGGACAACAATTTATTCCAGCGGGTGCTATGAAGCGTGCAAACCTGTGTACTTGCCATCGATACTATCACAAGAACCTTCCAGAAGGAATTGCAAATGGCAGAAACATGGAACTGAGAGTACAAGACAATATACAATGCTGGAATATTATCAAGAATCTAATTATGGAATTGACAGTGTTAAAAATAGAATTTGAAGATTTCAAATCGATTATACAAAAACTGAAGAGGCCTCAAGAGAAATCCAGAAATCAAAATGGCGGATGGGAAATAGATAGTAAATATGAAATTGTTACTCCGGTGAACAAGTTGATACGGAAAATTGTTCAAGACAAGGAGTTTTGGAACCCAGAATGTTTTAGTATGCATCCACAACTCGGGATGATATTCTTACATGCGATGTTAGTATCAATAGTTGTAGACAGGCTTCAAAATTTGCTGTAAACAGAATAAAAACCTTGTAAAGAGTTCGAACAAAAAATTACATTCGGAGTCTGCGCTTTGTCTCAATATCCATCTACATCTATATATAAATATATAGGATGTAGATGGATATTTTTTTATTCGGGAGAATAGACAATTACACCTTGATATAGGAAATATGTCATTATGTCCATCCAATCTGTTAGTAATTCTATTCTTTGTGACATGCGTGGTGGTGCTACGCGGCTTGTATACATCATAATTAAAAATGGCAAATATCATATACTACAACATAGCTATTGTAAGAAAATATGTATGGGTAACATAAGAGTTGGCTCCCATAACAAGTAAAATTATTAAGTGGCTTAATAATAAAGCTACGATCAAGTATCGATAATTAAATTTTAACAAGCGCCTATGCGTTGTAAAAACAGGGCTATAATAAAATATAGTATTCTTTACCAAAAAATATAATCTTAGTCATGGGATAGATAGACCTCAACACACGCATAATGTAACATCAATAACAATTATACCTAAAATATGAGAACTTGCAAGGAGGCGGTCACTGCTTCTTCCAAATGAAATGATTTATTGAACAAATTCTGTTTGTGCTACTTTTGTTATAATTTTAGATATTTAGCAATATAATTTAAAAAATATGTAACGTTTATAAAAATGTTCTATCAATTAATGAAGTTTTGATTCCTGTTTTATCTGTCTTGTGTACTTATTTTGTGCTTTGTAATTTGTTTTATAATTTAATTGATTCATGTAATAATTACAATAAATATATACAAACAGTTTGTGTTACTAGTTATTGTAGATTTTGTAAAATAAATTTCCTAAATGATTTAAGATTAAATGTTATTTTGCCTACACCTTCAATTTAAAAAAACAACACCATGCATACATACATGTATGTTTTCTAATGTCCGATATCGAATTTTTATATATTAAATTTAAAAATAGTAGAATAGAGGTAATTAAATGTGAAGGAAGTTATTTCGATTGTGGCAAAAAATTAACGTCACAGACTAATTATATTAAAATTTTTAAAAGATAAGTAATAAAGATGATAGCGATAAATACACCTCTTTCATTCTAATCGTAATTTTTTTTTAATTTACAAGGATAATGTTGTAATTGTAACATTAAATAGATAAAAAGTAAGCTATATGCTTATAATATTTATTAACTTTTGACATCATAAAAAAGTAACAGAAGCGGAAATTTTTGATTACAAAAATAGGAAATACTCATTGGACCAAGTATTATTTTATACTGTCCCAATTTTAGCCGCGCCTATTAATCGTTTGAATAATAAAGTTTATATTCAAAAAAACCAATGAGATATTAAATCAACGATTAACTTTAACTGGCGTTGGTGGAAGGGGCACTTAATTTTTTTTTGTACAAATAAAAAATATACCACTCACTTCATTTTTGCTATACGTTTATCTAGTGCCTAACGCACTAGATAATGCAATGCTTTTGAAAATAGCCACATTATGTTAAACCCTTCAGATCCGATAAGAATACTGTACAAATTATAATGCTAACACTCTTAATCTTTAACCTGGGTGACTCACCCAGTGTATGTGATGAATGATATTAGCACAAAAGTTACGAGTTTGCATGTAAAGTAAAAAGAGAGAGAGTGTGTATGTAAAGTAAAACTTCTCTAGCTTCATCTACAAGGTGTAAAATAAATGAGTGATAATACTTATTGTATCTATATGCCTACTATGTTTACTGTTAAAGTACCAGCGCTGAAAGACTTGACGTTTATGTTTCTATGAGAAATGCTCCAACATCATAAATACGCCCATACAATAATTGAAAAAAAGTAACTGTTTCAGCGCTGGTACTTTCACAGTAAACTCTATATATACGGGACCCATGCACACCCTAAAGTATTATCACTCATTTGTATTGCAGCCTGTATACAGTATGATAATAGGCGCTGTCTTAGATATACGAATCGTAACAGGCTGTGAGAGAATGAGAGAATGAGAGAAAGCCCTAATATACACTCCACAAACTTATATCCCACTCAACTTCCGTTCGCCTCGCCTGATCACACTTTTTGTAACGCTTTTGTCACAAAGTCTATTCTCTTGTCTATAGACAGGCGTGTGTAAAGACGTTTTACTTCAATAAAATATTACGAATGGTTGATTATAATATGATTAGCAATAACTCGTAGTATTTTTTTGTAGACTAGTACAGGAGTATAGAGATAGATAAAATATTGATTATTTGTACACAAAATAAATAACACATACAACATTCCTAGCAAGTATTGGTAAGGCCCAGCGCCAAAGCGAATTGATTCTTACTACCAAGATGTATTCCATCGTATTATACCTAGTCCTGCGATCTCAAATGACAGACAAGCTAAAATCTAAAAGGCAAAAGTAATTGACAGACACCTTAACGCCAAATAAAGGCATTTTTTTGATGTCGTGGAAAAAATCCTGTACACTATACAGGCTGAAACTTTAAAAAGAGCATGGTAGGCGATATCCGAAACTGAGAAGATAGCGAAAAATACTCAAATGGTTTTGCGAGATTAATTTCGATAAAAAAAACTGCATCATTAAATTTACACATCAATTTTCATAGCCGGTAATCGAACCACCAGTTTTAGAATAACATACCTTATATAATTACTTCATTCGATAGTGTTGCTCATAATCAAAACAATGACATACCAGAAATTAGTGAACATTTTTAACAAAAACTTTATTTTCTTACTAGAACATAGAGTTTCGACCCACATAATATATTTTACAACCTACACGATACAATAAGACTTCTTTCTCTTTAACACGTACTTGCCAAGTGTCAGTTTTTGTCACTGCTCGCCATGTAATTTGTATGGAATCGAATTAGATCGTCGTTTCATACATATTGTTAACTTTCTCACGGTGAGTAGTGATAATAACTCCCACTTGACAGTTTGCCCCTATACTATAAAGAAAATCTGGAAGAAACTGCTTTTAGCAGTAAAGCAGCCAATTTTACAGTTTTTATTTTTCTACTTTCCTTAATGTATTGTTAGGTATAATAATAGTCAAATATTACAATCGACACCTTTATTCATTTGAAAACACACTTGGCCGTTGTAACATACAAAACTGCGCATTACGCAACCCGCCATGACAGACTATATCAAAAACTACTGGAATAGTATTGTCATATTGATTTAACGATTTAACAGTATGTGCCTATTGTAATGTTCAAATATAGAAATTATTATTATTTTTAAATATCACAATGTATGGTTACAGCGTACGGCGTGAAAAGTCCCACCAGCGAGCTGGCCAGGCTGGAGCACCGGCACAGCCACGACGTACAGCTCATGAAGGCCTCCTTGTACGCCGATACAGGTAACAAACTTTCTAGAACTTTCTAGAATCTTTACGGAGAGGCCTCCTTACTGTACACCAGTACACAAAGTAGAAATATAACAGAGACACGACCTAGTACTAGAAAATGGTATCACCCTAATACTGGCAATTCGACTGGCTATTTTTGTTTTCTTCGATTTCCAGGCACATTCAGGAAAACGCCATCTAGCGCCACTATTGGAAAATACTAATTTCGTTTCGTATCTTCTTCTTGATTAAGGAGTTGAATTTAGCTTAATGTGATATTATGCTTAAAAAAATATGCTTATCTTTATTTTAATGTCAATATTTGTACTTAATTCGGCATATTCACATTTTATAATTTACAATTTTTTTTGTATTAAAGATAGATTGTATGCGATGGTAGCCCTTGACCAGTATAAGGCCAATGTCAAGATGCCATCGCTTCGTGCGTCACTTGGCGAAGCTTATGTTAATATATTTATACATTTTTACTTTCAAACTTCGTAAGTCATGGCATCTTGACTAAGGGATTGCTTCGCCAAGTGACGAACGAATTCGCTTGCCATTTAGCGAAGTTTATGTCAAATCCCATACATTTTGTTTTCGAACTTCATATTAGAAGAAAGAAAGAAAAAAGAAGTTCATTAAAGTAAGTAGTAGTAGTAGTTTAGTAAGCAATTAAGAGGAAACACCACGAATTTTTTTCCATACAAAAATAGGGGTCTAGGGGATTTCTATTTCCTCCCTGGATAATTAGTCTAGAGTAACTATTTTTTTCATGAATATCTATGAATAATATTTGTACGTCCCTATTTTTTCCTTTTTTTAATAAACTAATTACTTAAAGAGATATGGACGTTCAAAAACCTAAAAAAAACCGCCAGACTCTCCGCCGTGTTTAAACATCCAGGAAACAGATTTGACTACATTATGCAACAAAATAAAAAAATAGGAACCTAGTTAATTTCTTTTTTTAGCTAATAAAGGAAGAATTATCTAAATCGGTTAAGTTTTGGAGGAGGAAACAGAAATCCCCTAAACGTCGATTTCTGGTACTTTTAATAGGTAATTTCAGTTCTAGCTGCAGTTGTCCCTATCGCACTATGAGGGGCGAGGCTTGAGGTAGGGGGACGCGGACAAATACGTACACACACGCGTGATGTGACACGTAGTCGATAATGATATCGATAAACTAGTATTGTTTATCGATATCGACATTTCTAGTTTCTTACATCTTTTTCGTGAAGTCTATAGCTTTTTTCATATTTATTGTTAAATTATTATATTACACTAACTTTAATTATATAAATCTAATTAAATTATATTCAAAAAACATAAAAAATGCGTCCATCATTCTCTCATGCTTACTGCCAAATAACGAGGATCGTATTGGGCCATAACGTCAAATAGCCGGTCGGCCAAAACGTATTATATTATAATGTTGTAAAGGCAACCGAACTGAATAATTACAGCAAGAATACTCTAAAAATGTTAGTAAAAAGTGTCCAAAATAATTTTGAGCTTGATTTGTATAAATCTTAACTAAAATACCTATTTTATTTTTGGAGAAATAATATCTTATGAATGGACCCCAGTTGGTGTAAGTGTTTAGAATATTTTAGATTACATTATACATTTTAATTTTTGTTAAAATAATTATTAAGATTTCGGCTTGTTTGTGAGTTATAATATTGTTATTTTAAAGTAAATATATTTTTTAAATACTTTTTTCTATATCGTTGAACATACCCAGCGTCTGTGGACCAATATTAGTTTTTCTTTGTGTTTATGAATATATACTGAAATAAATTCTTTAAAATTGTTTATTATCGTCAACCTCTTAATTTCCCCCGGCCGTTCAAATTTAAATTACTACGATTGACTTAAATACTATAAAACTCAGTCTATTGAAAACAGACTCTTATATTTTGACTTATTATACTTATTCAAAATTATACATTATTGATGCTCCAAATATGCTAAGTATAATTTGCTCTACAAATTTATAAATCAACATACCATTTTTTTAATTCATTGACAGGCAAGGAGAGTCTATGACAACTCTCATTTACATAACTTTCATTTATATAACTTTCTTTTAATAATAAATAAGCACAAGCTCATTTCTGGTGTTGTAGCCTTTTTGTTGACTTTCCGAAAATAGCTTGTAAAGTTTCATTTCTAAATAAAATATTGTGAATTTTGAATTAAGTAATACATACTACATATAAATAAAACGATCTCAACCTCAACCTCAAGTCAGTATTTGAGATGACAGTCTAATTAATAAATAGTACTTAAGCACTTAACTTAAAGACGGTGTCTCAACTGAGTATGAGCGTTATCAACAGCTGTCAAACTGCTACATGAGTAGATGAGCTTTGGAAAGTAAACAGTGATTTGAGAGTTGTTTTGAGGCTTATGTCACTATCTCATTCCGTTTTACCTATTTCTAGTTCCGAATATGAACTTTCTTTGAGATGGAATATTTTATTTCTACCAAAATATTAATGAAAAACTGGTTTTTAATGTAATAATTAATATTAAAGTCTCTTATTGATATTTATACTACAAAATTTTGTTACATTCATTTACAGAAATTTTGAAAAATATTATATTTGTTATAAAAGTAATAAATCTGCTACTTTTAAAAGTATAACGAAACGTTATTTTACTAGTCACACATTAAAAAGCAGTTTTGGAAGGTTAGATCTTAGTTGAGACAGCGTTCCTAAACCCGGTTCACCTGATACGTCCTTGAAATCAAACTATTAATCAAATGAAGAAGCTAATCTTAGTATGAGTTTGTATCAACCAAGAAAGTCCTAGTTTTACACTTCTTTATTAATACGGTCATAAGTGTTACAGCAAGTCTGAGATACTTAATATATTTTTAATAAAAAAATAAACCGTTAAAAAAACTGTGAAAAACTTTTTTTTAAGCTTTTTTTAATTAAAATTTTAAACAAATGTACCCTAAGTTCAAAAACTAACAAATGCAATATATAAATATGCAAAAGTGATTTTGCGTTGGCGCTAAACAATTTACCACGGTTTTATGACCGCTCGCCGAATAATGCTTATAATTTTTTTTTCTGTGTTCCTAGAGAATACTTAATACTTAGTTACTTAACTGAAAATTTTCAGTTTGACTCATTATACATAGCTGTGTGTGAGCATAGCATATTTGTGTTCATTGGCTGGTTACTTGAATTTATGACCTAGACTTCTATGGAGCATGATCCATATCCTTTCGTGGTAGACTAGACTACCTAGTATGTAGAATAAAAAAAAGTTTAAAATGTTTAAAATACTGCGATTATTAAAATTACATAATATGTGGTTAGCTTATTCGATCCGATGATATTTAGATCATATTGACCATTTGATAATCATAATGATCGTAATGATCACAATGAAATTTGCCCAAAAAAAATTCAAAAGTTATAAACAATTAACATCTTCAAAAATAGTGTTTGGTTTGTAGTTATTTATTCTATAAACGGACATTATTTAAATATTTTTTAGTTTAGAACGATAACGGAAGTTTGAAAAAATTATTGTCTAGCATAATTATTGAAATATAATGTTTATATCAAAAAATCCGACAGAAATCAATTCTTTTGAGTATTTAGATTATACTTTACATATTTTTATATTTTTCATTTAACTCTAGGTACTTAGGTACCTACTTTAAAAATATTAACTGGCGCCTAAGAGGCCGTCTGCATGCAACAATGGCGCGGAGGGCTATTTTCAGCGTTAATTTAAAAATATAAATAATGGAGGTACAATTCCGGGAGTGTAACCTTTTTTTGGTAAATTTCCTCCTCTTTCAGGATATTTTTTTAAAATTTTGTAAATATTTATAGTTATCGAACAATAGCCTATAAACCAAACATTATTTTTTGAAGGTGTTTGAGTATATAAAACTTTTAGATTTTTTAATGGGCTAATTTAATTGTGCGCCGAAATAGCACAATGATCTAGACAATTTCGGATTGAATGAGCCACATACTTTAATCATAGTATGTAGAATTAACACCATAATATTATGGAACTACGGACTTTACTAGTTATTGTATACGAGCTGGTACTAGGTACCTAGTCGAGGTAAAAACTAAAAAGTGTCTAACGAAGATTCCATTTCTTGTCATAATCATAAAATATAGTCCGATTTACTTTAAGCATTATAGGTAGCGAGAGGCCTGTAGTCGCGCGGGTGTCACGCACACGCACACATAGACGATCACACTCACACATCGATAGCGGGCGTGAACCACGTGATCAAGGCGCATTGGAGACGGCAACAAACTTTTCAAATACCTATTTTTCATTTCTCTCGTCCGTGTGGTTTCCTCTTAATAGCTTTGGCATCTTGAATCAGGGCCCAGGTTTAATAAACTTGTTAAGTTTCAATAGGAAATAAAACGTTTTTTATTTCTTTATTTTTTACTGAATCAATAGTATGTGTGAATAAATATAATGTAGTTTATCAGAAAGCACTTTCATACTATTTTGAATAAATCATACCTAAAATTTCTTGTTCCAGAAATGGATGACGACGTCTCGATATCGACCGGCGACCAGCAGGTGCCCCAGACAGCGGTCACCAGCCTGCTGTCGCTGCCGCCGCCGCGAGAGGTCGCGAGTGTCGTCGAGAGCATGGTCGAGGACGTGCCTCAGGAGACTGAAGGTATGTGATATGGGGTTTGCAGGAGTTTGCGACCTTGAGAATTGAATAATCAATGGACGAATATAAATAAATTTTAAATTTTGTAATCAACTATTGCCGTAGTCTATTCAAAGCAAACAAACATTTGTTTTCTCTTAATAATATAGTGGGAATACAAGTGGAAGCCCCAAGGGCCGACTAAGCGAGATGGTGTGCTCGGTCAGACCAAAGCTAACTGTACTAGATTTTAGATGTTGTATACATATAGCGCTGGACTTAGAAAATTTCAATAGCACGATGCAGGATTGTGGCTCTAGATGTGCCGCCACAATATTAATGTTAAATTTAGACAAATAAAATACTTTTTAAATAAACTCAATGTAACATATATACCTACATATTCAAGTGTAATTACTAATAACTAATAAGTAATTTTACTTGGACCGATTCTAATTTAGATTCTAATTCATTTTACAGTAAAGTTGAAACGACAACTAACAGAACATTTTTTCGGATCCATCCATAATTGAAGACATGAATGTGATATTATGCACCAAAATTATGATTTTGAGAAAATTGAGTTTAAACTGTCACTTAAACATTTTAGAATACGTCGTAAAGTATTAAGATATCAGTATCTATAATCAATGTGCTTAATACGTTATAAAATATCCTAAAATGTTTAAGTGGCTGTTTGAACTCAATTTTCTGGGTAATATTTTTGGAGACTATTCACCTTCATATCCATTCATGTCTTTAATTGTAACCAGTGATTATTTTATTAACTTTGTTCGACGCCTTAAGTTCCTATAATTACAGGTATGACTTACTAAATCTAAAACTTTTAATCTATATTTTCTGCGTACAGAAGTGATCATGAGGCCACTCGAGGTGCACCCGCACACCGTCGTCCTCAAGTACCACAAGAAAGTGCCGCCATTCAAAGAAACCATCGCAGGTAATATAGACACAATAATAATAATAGCTCCCCTCACCGATTTCGGTGTCGGTAGCCGATTTCATTGAAACCAGGCCAGCTACGCAGGAGTTATTTTATAGTGCCCAAGTGTGTGCGCAATACACAGAAGCACTCTCTCTTCCTTTTACTCTCATAACTCAGTGGGACGGTAAACCGACACGACTGGCGGGAGAACAGGCGCAGGACCGACTTTTTACATGCCCATCCGACGCATGGATCATCTTTCTTGTTCATTCATATTCATAATATGATTTATAATAGCAACGGTGGTAGCCTTTATCTATTGACTTTCATAAAGAAGTTTGCCAAGTTGCTTTTGGAAATAAAATATTTTTGATTCATAAACAGAAAGCTATTTTTTCCACACGAGTACGAGTTGAGAGTGTACGCTCGTACGAGCTTAGAAGCGCGTCAACGCTCGTACGAAGTAAGTAAGTAAAAAAGTCTTTATTTTTTGCTAAGTTACATTTTCAAATCATGCAGCCCACTAAACCGCGCAGCAGTTTGTCAGTATAGCGAGTTAAGCGTGTACGCTCGTACCGCCCGAAGCCTGCAATTGTACATAATATTATATTCGTCTCCGCCAGGCCGCCTGGGCGCGGCGCACATCGCCGACATGGGCGTGTGCCGCGCGCGCCACAGCCGCGTCGGGTTCGGCCCCGCCTCCGCGCTGCTCTACCCCACGACCTTCGACTCCGTCAGCAAGCTGCCCAAGTGTAAGTCCCATACTGTTCGGGTCAACACCCGTACAACACGTGTTACCTAGATTTAGGGTTAAT
This sequence comes from Celastrina argiolus, assembly GCA_905187575.2. Lineage (NCBI taxonomy): Eukaryota > Metazoa > Arthropoda > Insecta > Lepidoptera > Lycaenidae > Celastrina > Celastrina argiolus. The sequence goes on from LR994597.1 coordinate 3,837,624, forward strand.
AATGCTACTCTGCAATTCGGTTAACTTCTTCATTTATAATAATATAATGTAATAAAGTTAGTTGACGACGCGACACCTTACCGAGCCCGTGGCTCAGCATATCTCACCTCATATTTAGTCGTAATTATCCTAATCTATGCTGACTCAATACAGTTATCTTACCTTAATCTTAGTTTATCTTAACATTCAACCCCAACCCCGATAACATACAGTATTGCGTACGGCATTGTTTACACTATATTTCTGATATACGGCTTTGGACGTGAGATTGAGCTTTTTCAGAAACGTTACTAGCAATAAAAATTGCTGACTTATGTTAACCTTGTGTTTTCATTGGAAATATAGTTGTTAGTGGTTATGGACAACTTTTGAAATTATAATTTAATCTATTTATTAATGGTTTATAATAGACATACTATTCTAATGTGCAGCGTACGCTCTATAATAAACTATAAATAAATGGTTTAACGATGTAATCAAGTACCTCTAACTCACGTTATATGGCTTTCAAACTTTTGTTCTAAATAAATAGGTTTTAATAAAACCTTTTAAAATAATTCCGACTTTAGGGTGTCATTCATTTATATATGTATAGTCGCGGCACTCAGCGCACTGGGACAGTACGTGCGCGGGCGCGGCGCGGACGACTGGAGCGAGCCCGTACTGGCGCGGCTGGCTATCGCACGACCGTCATCGCAGCATGCACAGGTATACACCATAAAATTTCGTAAAAAAATGTTCTAACCACAATATAAAGCATTATACATATTTACAAATTGTTGTAACGGGACTGCATTTGGTTAGGGTGCAGTGATTAACCTGTTAGGCATCAGTGTCATCAATGTGTGACATTACATTGTTTTAAACCTAATGCACAACAGTATACTATATAGTACGTCCGAGATAAATTTAACCTAAACGTAAATAATCCCGTCTATGACCCAATGACTAGTCTAGTCGAGTGACTAGTCAGTGTTGTCAATTGGCCAATATTAAGAGCGTGCATTCAATTTACGACGAAGTTTCAGTTTTTCGGTGTTTTTGACTGCCCCTCACACGCATAAAATAACTAAATTAAATAAAACAATTAGAAATATATGAAGATAAACTCTTTATTTTGGACATCATTTTATAAAATTAAAGTTTTAAGTAGTACATTTGAGTAAATTTAAAGATTTCGGAACGCCGAATCGCAAAAATGCCGATTTTAGCTCACTTTGATAAAGAAAATAACAATTAAATCGTGTTAATATAGTTTAATTTCTATTTTTATAAAAAAGATTATAAAGTCCTTCAATGAAATATTGATAAAAAATTCAAAATATATGTATTGTTAACTGCATAAAAAATCTTTTAAAAATGACGTAATTTACGTTTTTCAGTGCTGTATTTCTACTGGAAAAACTAAATTTCTTCGATGATATTATTTTTATAATTGATAATCATACTATTGGTAAGTTGACACTATTTTTTATTTAATTAAAAAACGATGTTTATCCCATTATTCAATTTTTTAAAAATTACTTGTTTTCAACCAAGCGCACGCGTCATGTAAATCGCGATCTATTTAGTACCCGCTGAGAATTCGTGAGGGGAGGTTGTGTCGCTCTGCGCGGGACCATCAAAGTATAAAGGTTCACCGACCTGGTCCGCTCATGGACTTATAGTGCGACTACGCAGAATTGACGCTTTGACGAGCATTAATATTTTTATGAGAAATGGGGGAAATTTACAGAGATTATATTATGTCGATTACAAAGTTCATAATATTTATATAGAAAAAAAAATATTAAGAGGTTACCACAAAAAAGGTGTGTAATTTGTTCAGAGTTTATTTATAAAATTTAAAATTTATATAATAATCATCATCAGCCCCTGTGTGTCTGTTTCTCATATCGTAGCTCCTAAATGCATCACAGATTTTGATGCGGTTTTCTTAAGCAGAAAGCTGGTGTGGTTTATATATTTAAAAATTATACTAATCATCATCAGCCCCTGTGTGTCAGTCTGTAATATCACAGCCCCTAAATTAATCAAAAGATTTTGATGTCAATTTCTTTTGTTGAGAGCTGATGTGATTTGTATATTTAAAAATTATACTAATCATCATCAGCCCCTGTATGTCTGTCTGTAATATCACAGCCCCTAAATTAATAAAAAAATTTTTATGTCAATTTCTTTAGTTGAAAGCTGATGTGGTTTATATATTGAAAAATAATACTAATCATCATCAGCCCCTGTATGTCTGTTTGTTATATCGCAGTTCCTAAATGATTGACAAATTTTGATGCGGTTTTTTTTAGTTAAAAGATGGTGTGGTTCATATATTATTTAAAAATTATACTAATCATCATCAGCCCCTGAGTGTATGTCTGCTTTAATGTAACTGTCATCAATATAACCGAGTATCTGGGGGCACGGCAGTGCTTCTGTCAACTTGAGCACGGCCGTACCATCAATTTCTCGTAGCAGTTTAGGCCATTTTCAACTCCCTATAACTTTGTTGTGGATTAAAAGAAGCCTTCATTTTTAGTTACTAGGAAAGCATTGTACAAACACAGTATATTTCAAATGTAATTCAATTTGAAACAGAAGTTACATAATTATAACTTGTCAAACTCCTTACTTTTGTCACTGACTCAATCACTCACTGACCGATCATCAAAAGTATTAGGCACTTCTAGCAGACATAGAAGCTTCACATTTGGAATACAAGTAGTGTTTAGTGTATAAATAAGGGAAAAACCTAAAAAAATATTTCTGTAGAATTATCTAGACTAACTGCATAATTAACTTTGTAATGTCATTTAAATGTATAGGATTACAAAGCTGTATTTGCCCTTTCGACAAAAACACGCGTTTAGTAAATCTTCTACAAAAAGAACTGAGATCCCATCAAAAACATATCTTGTAAAAATTGCCAAGTCTCGCTACTTAGTTCTTCTACAGTAAAAACTTGTGAGATACATGTTATGCCGGAAAAAATGTACATTACGGTCGGTCGTGTTGGCGGCTGCAAATTTTATGGCGAATAGAGCTATATGTAAGGAGTCACTAACCAAAATTAAAAGTTGCGGCAACTCCTAGTTTTTTAGTTTTTGAAAAAATAAAATTCGTATTTTTGTATGAATATTCGACTACTTTTGACGTAATTTTGACAGTTTTTTTTATATAGCGCCAAAAGCCATTTTTATTCTAGTTCAATCACCTATTTTTCTTAACTAGATAATCGGGCAGAATTACGTCAAAAGTAGTCGAATATTCATACAAAAATACGAATTTTATTTTTTCAATAACTAAAAAACTACGAGTTTCCGCAAGTTTAAATTTTGGTTAATGACTCCTTACATATAGCTCTATTCGCCATAAAAATTGCAGCCGCCAACTCAACCGACCATAATGTACATTTTATCCAAATAATCTTTAATTTTATTTCATTTTCATTCAATAATCAGACGGTTGCAAAATGCTAGTTAGTATAGTGACAACATTTTTGTCACTGAAAAAAGCATGTCCATCCCGACTACCCACTAAAAATTGGTATTTTAGTACATTTTAGTGGGTAGTCGGAAGTGGGTCAGTAAAATATTTAGGGACAAACATTTCTGGACATCAAAGATGAAAAATAAATAACTTGGTATATTTTTATTAAAATTAGGTTGTTGAATTTTTTATTCTCATTAGGGGCCGTTCAAGTATTACGTAAGCACTATAGGGGGGTGGGGGGGTCTTTGTTTTGCTTATTTAAGATGACATGGGGGGTAGGGGAGTCCAGATCATGATTACGTCATCGATAGTTATTTACTTTTTTACACGAATGGCAACCCTCACATTGTCTATGCTTGAAAACGAAACGCATTTTCGGGGATTCCCGCAAATATACACGCATACGTTTTATTCAACATTAGTGTTACCTTTGATTCCAAATACCAATCAATATTTATATTTAAATATTGATTCAAAATACTAAAAATTTAAAATAAGTTTGTTATGTTCGTAAGATTATAATATTTTTGTCCCTTACTCTATGTTGATTACTGCATCAGTAAAATCTAATCTCTACATTAAATTAATATTTAAAATTATAATTATAACATTATAATTATAATATAAAAAATACATTTTTAATTGAAAAATGTTTACGTAAGCATGGGGGGAGGGGGGAGCTTTGCTTACTTTTGCTGACAAGGGGGATGGGGGGGTAAATAATTGTAATAAATCTGCTTACGTAATATTTGAACGGCCCCTTACTTACTTATCCTAAATTATAAATGTGAAAGTTTGTTTGTTTGTTCGTGTGTTTGTTTGTTACTTTCTTCACGTCTCATCTACTGACCAACCACCATGAAACTCTTTTCACACAATCATCGCGAAAGTTATTCCCGACGGTTAGACAGTAACGCGGACTGAGCCGCGGGCGATTACTAGCATGTCGAGTATGTATAATTTGTATTTTATAACTTAAATACCATTTAATTTTATAGAAGTATTGAAATGGTAGGTAATATTAAAATTCATTAGGATCAAACTACCAATATTACTCGCGCGCGCTACGTACGCTCGACCTAGCGTTAACCCACACACATGCGTGTTGTTATGCGTCTGTGTGAGTCGATATCGTCTCTCGCGGCGATTTCGACTTGATGAAATTTGATTGCGCGCTCTTAATCCAATGATTATTGTTTGCAATAAATCCATTGACTATAGACTTATATTTTACAATCGGCAATGTCAAAATTTAGCGCATTTTTGCAAAAAATTTCAAAGTCACAAATGACTTCCACAGGACACCCTGGCGCGTCAACTGGAATGTTTACTGGAGTACTCAGAGATCAAATCTTCGGATGTCAACAACGGGGAGATCTGCCCGCAGCTCGTCATCAAGGAGTCGCCGAAAGACCGCCTGGGGCTGCTGCGTGGTTTACTGAATGTGGCCGCTAAAGCCACGGAGTACACGCCTGATGTGAGTTAAGATTTACCGTGGGTTCTGGGATCTAAGGACCTGTGGACCTATCATAGTAAACCCGCTGAAGTCATTTAGTTCCATAAAATCAACACTTTTCAAACCAACTTGGCGCTAGCGTCGTGTTAAAGAGAACTGTCAAATTCCAATACAATCCCAATGTCGATCAATTGAAATTAGATTTAAAAGATGATTTACTTGCTTGCTTAGATCTACTATCAAAATATAAATAAGCTTATATTGATAATGAATAATGCCTCCCACGCCGATTCCTGTGACGGTGGCCGGTTTCATTGAAACCATGCCTACGCAGTAGATATTTTATAGTGCCCAAGTGTGTGTGCAATACACAGAAACACTCTCTCTTCCGTCACTCGCGTAGCCCAGTGGGACGGTTAACCGACACGACTGGTGGGAGATCAGGCTCAGGACCGACTTTTTACATGCCCATCCGACGCACGGATCATCTTTTTTGTCAGACAATCGGGTGATCAACCTGCATAATGCTAATCAAACTTGAAAACAATTTTTTTGTGGTTTCAACGCGGGAATTGAAGCAACGACCTCCGGGTCGAGTGCGAAGCTCTGAACTAGACCACGGAGGCGTTATAAATAAAATAATTTTGTTATAATTTAATGTTGTTTTATTGCTAACAGTTCGGTGTGTCGTCGGCTTATTGTCTGCAAGTGTGGAAGCTATGTGACGCGCTGTGGGGAGCGGATTTAGAAAACGACGGTAAGTTATTATTATATGTCCTGTCCTTGTATTATACACATTATAGTAAAAAATAATAATGTCTATGGACGCTTCACTTCACGTCAATCTGGCCCCGCGCTAAGTATCCGAGGATCATGTGTTACGAGGACCAGATAATGGAAATATATTTATATACTTTTTTATATTATACACAAATTTAATACAAACCACGAACATAGAAAACATTATTAAAAAAATAAAAAGTTGTTTATTGTTTCACACAGAATAATAGAACGGTACAATAAGGTCTAACAATATTTCGTGCGTGCGTGCGTGCGTGCGTGCGTGAGTGCATTACTGTTAAGTTCATACGTTACTTTTGTTTACAAATATGCTTCACCGTTTCGCAGGTGTGCCGGGTACAGACGAACAGTCTATAGTGCATCGGCACGAGCGACTGCTGCGGTGGCTGCGCGAGTGCGTCGCGGCCGCCACCGACGCGGAGCTCGCTGAAACCAACCGCCCGGAACCAGAAGACGGTAAGATGACATGACAATTGAAGACATGAATCGATGAGAAGGTGATATGTCACAAAAAAATGTTACGCAAAAAATTAATAATAATAAATAACATCTATGGACGCTTCACACATGTCAATCTGGCCCCGTGCTATGTATCCGAAAAACTTGTGTTACAGGTACATACCAACAACGGAAATATATTTAATACTTTTATACTATACACATATTTAAGATTTTTTTATTATATCATATACAAATTGAATACACATCCATGACCCAGGAACGTTGAAAACTTTTTTCCCTCGGCGGGATTCGAACCCGCGACCTCTCGCTCGAGCACCGCTCAACCAACTGCGCTGCGGAAGTCGTCAGTTTTTTTTTTTGAGTAAACAGTCACTTTAACATTTTGGGATATGTAGTAACGTATTAAGTACATTGATGGCTGATGTTTAGATTAATGTTCCTAATACTTTACGACGTATTCTAAAATGTGTAAGTGACAGTTTGAACTCTCTCTCATCTCACCTTCATCCATTCATGTCTTTAATTATCTGCTGTAAGACTCGTGTTACATAGATAAATATTTATTCCATGAAATACATAAATTATTACAGTATATTTTTTTTATATCAATTTAATAAAATTAATAAAATAAATTTTTCCTTTTATAAATTGCAAGATAAGAATGAAGACTCCCTGGTTTCCTGTGACTTCCGTCCGACGATTGTTGAATTTGTAAATGGTTAATTTTAAAGCCATATGGTATATTTCACATTGAGTTTTGTCAACAGATTCGGACAGTCACAGCTCCAAGGTGTGGACTCTGCTAGTCGGCGGGCGCGTGCTGGAGGCGTGCAAGCTGGCGCGCGAGAAGGGAGACCTGAACATGGCGGTGCTGCTGGCTCAAGCTACTGGTGAGTTTGTACATTTATATGTATGACAGTGGCGTGCTATAGCTCTACTCCTATCGGCTTCACTTACCGCTTACCTTCTGGAGACCCTCAGCCACATATTACACAGCTTAGGGCTTCCACCAAAGCAGAATCAGCTTACGCTTTTTTTATCGCTGAGAAATGCTTTTAAGCATTCCGTGGAGGATTGGGGATTCCCTCGGATGTAGGATTCGCTGCGTCCGAAAGATGGTAAAGGGACGCAGCCCTACCCACTACAACTCGGCGGTACTCCGACTCCACCGCCGTTGACGAAGCCACAGGGACAACAAAACTTCTGCGAAGAACCAGCTTCCGCCTACGTATAAATAAATAAAAAGTGTCACGTAGCTTCGCCGCCCCAACCTAGTATTAACCCCCTTATTAATCAATACATTTACATACTGTATATCGTCGCGTTACTTTCACAACGTTTTAGTGGAGTCAAAAAACTTAATAATTTTAGATTTTATTATGACATGGTGGGATGTATACAGTACATAGCTGAACCTTACTGAAAACAAAATCTATGTTGTATTTTTATAGATACGATGTTGTGAAGGTAAAGCGCCGATATGCTATATAATATTTCATCACAGAAATCTAATCTCAAAATATTAACATTTTTGACGTGTCTCCGCAGGTGACCCCGGCTTCCAGTCGCTGTTGTCGCGGCAGTTCCGCGTGTGGCGCGACAGCGGCGCGGCGGCGCACGTGTGCGGCGCTCGGCTCGCGTGTCTGCAGCTGGCCGCCGCCGAGCGCCCGCCCGCGCTCGCGCCGCTCGATTGGCCGCGCGCGCTGCACGCCACCACCAAGTAATAACCTATTCATTTATCGTAGCCGTACTATTCACTTATATTTTAGTGGCAGTAGGCTGGACATATAGCTCGCAGAACCAATGACTTTTGAAGCAGAAAGGTTTTTGATGAGAAACGGTGGACGGGACATTCAACGGGCGTTCAACCTTTTGTTATACATATAAAAGTTATTGAAACTAGCCGTTACAGTAGTTAGCAGGGCCGACAGATAGGCCGCAGGCGGAAGGACAGGCGTAGTGTCAGAAATGAGCCTTAATGAGTCTCGACGCTCTCGACTTAAATGCCCAGTAAAAATTGCAAAAACAGGTGAAACTAGGCGACCCAATCGTGCCCAACAAGGCTGTTCCAGTGTAAATACAGCGGAGTACAGTACAGTGTTTATTTACTTTCAAAATATAATATCCAGATACCTGTGCCCGCAAGTGCCGACGCTGGAGCAGGTGGTGCGGACGTACGAGGGCTACTTCGCCGAGGGTGCTGACGAGGAGGTGGACCTGGCGACGCTGCCGGAGCGCGAGATGGGCATGCAGTTCCCCCTGCCGCCCTACGTCGATCAGTACGACACGGAGAGTGATGTGAGTATAATATTATTGTATAAAATTAGTTTCATAATATTATGCTACATAGGTAATTAGTTTTCAAGTAAATTAATTATGAAATAATAATATTAATTTATAATAAGACTAATGTCATGGATTAGGAGTTAAGCTATTATTATGTGTTTCAGGCAGTGTTTTTTAAATTTATTTTTAATATCTGCTATTGGGGTTTACACAAATAAGGTATGCAGGTTGGGGCTAGCGAAAATTGCGGCGATTTTTTTAACTCGACCTTGATTAAAAACTATAACTGCATAATTAGTTTAAAAGAGGTGGCGTCTCATTAAGGAAATAAATACTGCAAGTGAAAATGAAAAATCTTTTATTTTCAAATAGGTTACAAAATAATTATTTTAAAATTGTTCTACATGATGACCTAAGAGCGGGAACTAATCTATATCTTTTATCGCAACCATTCGTACCACCTCCTCATGCTGACTTTAATTTTCAGGATGGCGCGAAGAAGCGAGTGCTCGACCTCCGGTACTCGCTGATACGTGCGCGCGCGCTGCACTCGCGCCCGCGCGTGCGTCCCGCTGCGTACACGCCCGATCCCACCGACTATAGTTTAAGGTAAGGTATCAGTCTAATTTTGTGCGTTAGACATCTGTTTATGGTGGTCTTTAATCGTAATTTGTCACGTTATGGTAAGTAATTTATATGAGGTGCCAAAACAAAAATGCTCTACGCGTCATTGTCTTCACACTATATTCGGCTTAATATATGAACTATGTATCACCCTGTGTAAAGTACTTTTAAAATTATCAACTAAACCAAATCTGTCGTAATGTGTACGCTAGTTTAAGCCGGGCCTTCTACCCGGGCTATTTACCACCGTAACACGACGCGTCGTTTAAAAACCATTTTTTTGCTTAAGTTCATTGTGAATAAAATGATTTGATTTCGATACAGTTTCCTGCTGGAGGCGTGGCTGGGCAGTCCCAGCGCGCACGCGGTGGTGGGCGCGGCGCAGCAGCTGGAGGCGCAGGGCGACTGGCACCGCGCCGCGCAGGCGCTCGCGTACCACCCCGACGCAGCGGCGTAAGTACTGTAGTGGACACCAGGGGCCTTACTCTTCAAACTGATTCGATTTTGATTCAGAATCATTCGTGCCGCGTACTCCCGAATAAATTGACGTTTGTTTATTTTAATTCTCATTCGATTGATACGGTCGGGAGTACAAAAAGATATGATCTAACGATTTTATTTATCCTGGTTAGTTTCAAAGCAATCTTCAAAATAAACTTCCAAAATCCGTTGAGATCGAACTGATTCGATTCTCGATTGTGTCGGAAGTAAGCCTGATGTAACCGGCCATACGTTACAGCGCGCACGCAATACCATGCTTTATTTCACATTCATTGATAGGAAATACGAGAGGGAAAGCATGATAATTAATCAAGTTAACTTTATCATGTGTTTGTGAAATTGGCACTTACCCCCGGTTTCACGAACGCTATTCAAATGAATGATCAACTAACATGGCATTCAAATCAACAACCCATATTGAAAGCTGATTGGTGGAATATTATCAGACGGAAAGGAACGGACAGATATTTTATAATTACATCACGCTCACACTTGCAAGGTTTGTTAAAATTTCACAGATAAGGTTAATTTACCAAAGACACCAATTAGTTGATATACGATTTGAATCAGCGAGCAAGCGTAATGTAATTACTATACTATACTATAAAATATCTGCCCGTTCCTTTCTGTCTGACGATGTTCCATCAATCAGCGTGCAATATGGGTCGTTGATTTGAATGCCGTGTTAGTTGATGATTCATTTGAATTGCGTTTGAGAAACTGGGGTTTAGGCTAATAGACTAACGCTTCTCAGTTTAAACGTATCTGTTTCAACAGGCGCGGTCACCTGATCCGGGAGGTGCTGTCCCGGCACGCACCGGCCAAGGCCGACACGCCGGAGCTGCGCAGTCGCCTGGAGCTGGTGCGGCGGCTGCGGGTGCCCGACAAGTGGCTGCTCCTCGCGCAGGCCTACCGCGCCAAGTACGAGGTCAGTTACTGTGTCAGATGCTACTTAACTGTCTATGTGTGTATCTCTGTACAATGCTGAGTGAGATGATGGCATGAGAATCGGCCTAATATCCCCTTTTGACATGCCCATCAGACGTATGGATTACATTAACAAATAAACAAAGATTTAATGATTTCTGTAAAATAGGTATAAAAAGGATTTTAAATACTGATATACTTTTATAAAAAGGTTGTGATTATTAAGATTTTCAATAAATTAAAAGATTAAAATAGTGCAATCGGCCATTTTCACTGAAACACCGCATTACAGCGCATGACGTCACGTCTAGGTAAACATCACTGTCATGGTCCATCGCTGCTGTCATTATATATTGCTTTTTTATCTATGGTTTACTTAAGCATCTAACGTTTACCTAGGCGTGACGTCACACTCGACGCCATGACACTTCGATCTGTTTTGGCGTACTATTGAAAATATATTAGAAAAATGGCTGTAATCTTCGATATTTATTACTTTTTTACCGAAATAAAGGTTTTGTCATAATTAGAAAATGTGTATCCACTTTACAAAAGTTGAGTTTAAAATCATTCGTCATGCCCATTAGGTAATCAGCCTGCATTGTCCTAACCAGAGTTGAAAATATGATGATCTTCTCGACGGGTTAGAGTTGAACCGGTCGTAGCTTTTTGTGTTGACATACCGAGAATAACTTCAATTACATTTCATACAAAATTTATTCCAGCATCAACAAACGCTCGAAGTACAGTATTTGGTGGGGGCGGAGCAGTGGAACGCCGCGCACCGCGTGCTCATCGAGGATCTCTTACCGGAGGCTGTGTTGTCGGGTGAGTCTATACTCTATTCCAATTCTATTAAACTGCTTCCAGCTACAGAATATTACTCTGTCGATGGTAAATGAGTTAATAACAATTGATAAGGTGCATACCTTATCAATTGTTATTAACTCATTTACCATTTACCGCGAGTGTGACCGGTTCAGAGTAGTTAAAATATTGATTCTAAAGACGGTTCTTTAGATTAATGTACTTAATACGTTACGACGTATTCTCAAATGTTTGAGTGACAGTTTGAACTCAATTTTCAATTAGTCAATAGTCTATGGATTCATGTAGCCAACAATAATCATTGCATTATTATTGGCCAATTGGCATCACTGACTAATCTACGGTTGTGTCATAAACGGCTACGTTTACGTTTGGGTTAAATTTATCTCGGACGTACTATTACTCGGACGTATTATATACAACCCGATGGTTTGTATCCCAATGTCGTTAATCATATTCTCGAATTGTTGCAGATAATCTACAAAGTCTAAAGGATATTCTGGAAAAGATGCACGCTGCCTCTGAGCGACACGAGGTGAGCGGCTGGGACTGCGGCGGGAAGGCGCTCTACCACTACCTGAGGGTTTGTGATGAGGTAGGATATTGTTACGTAAAACTAAGGAACTGTCAGCTTCGCACATGCGCTAAAGCATTCGTCCTGCAATTCTTAATTCAAAATATTAATAACGTTTGCAAAACGGTTTTTATTATAATAACTATAAAAACAAAAGAGTGACTTGATGAAGTTAGAGTCCGTTTGTGAAGGAAGTCTCCTATACCCGGGGCTGCGATCGCGGGGTGGAATGTTAAATGCTGATCTCGAATATATCAATAACTAATTGCTGCGTGTTTTCTTTCACGAAAAGGACCTCTGCTAACTCTACCCTAAGGTTCCGTGAAAATTCGAAACTCACAAGGAGTGTAAGGCCCGTATAAATAAAACAGTCAAACCTCAAACAAGTGAGGTGGTCACTTGAGAACCTATTTGATAGATAAAAAAACAAACGTTTCATCACGGGCCCATTAACCGTACGCGTGTACCGCATAACCGTACACTTTATCAATTATATACACATTTCATTAGCTTTCAATGTATAACATCAACATATTAATATTGAAGTATGATGTTTCGTGAATTAGATCCGGTCGCTGGTGGTGGATGCGGAGGGCGGCGAGCGCGCGGACGTACAGCGGCGGCTGGAGGCTCTGCGGCCCGAGCTCACCGCCGCCTGCCACGCGCTGCGCCGCCTGCGCGTCACGTGAGTACCATAGATGATCGTTGCTGATGCTCGCTGGTTGTCAACTACACGACAAATAATGTTAGACAAATTGCAGTATAATTTTCATGCAGTCAATTACAAGATGTAAAAAAAGATTAAAAAACTAAAATCCGACTTCGCAAAAATGGGTCTAAAAAGGCTGAAACAAGAAAATAATTCAATTTGAAATCCAGAAATGCATAGGTACAAAAATGGTCAAGGTAGAGCCGTGGTCGCACCCGCTATTGGCATCAAACCTTGCAACGGCAGACAAATATGCTCTTTCCAGTTGTTTTTCTACCGTATGTCACTGTGAACTGATGCTTAGATTTTATTAGCGGGTACGACCACGGCTCTACCTTGACCATTTTTGTACCTATGCATTTCTGGATTTCAAATTGAATTATTTTCTTGTTTCAGCCTTTTTAGACCCATTTTTGCGAAGTCGGATTTTAGTTTTTTAATCTTTTTTTTATTTAATTTTTTTCTGTTTCCATATCAAATACAACAAATGTTATATTTTTATTAAATTAACCATTACATAATAGATAAGTAACTAAACAACTCCTAGATGCTACTTGTACGACCGCATTTTAAACGTTTAATTTGAATATAACAATAAAATGTAATAATTAATTAAATATTTAATTACATATTCGTAGTGTGCTTGCCAAGACCTATCTTTTGATACCAAACACGACACAATTATCTTAATTTAATTTTTTTTGGAGATAGTTTTTGAGGTTTAATTTTTAAAATCCAAATTTTTTTGAAAAATTATATAGCCTATGTCACCCGCGGCATCATTACCAATCGATTGATACCTCATTTATTAAAATCGGACCAGTAGTTTAGCCGCTACGAGGGAACATACATACATACATACATACATACATACATACATACATACATACATAGACTGCCAAAATCATTACCCTTCCTTTTGGCTTCGCCGAAGTCGGGTAATAAATGAACGTATTATCGTTTAGGTTGTGATAATATACGGGACGCATTCACACCCTAACGTATTATCACTTATTAATATTGCAGCCTGTATAGTATACAGGTACTTCATAAAACTGTACACAGTTTTTATGAAGCATTTTAAAATTGTCTAGCTTTCCATCATAAAAATTATCTAACTTTACATCGAATTGTACAGCGTTTTATCATAAGATTTAACTTTTTTTTCTGTTTCCAGGAGCGTCCGCGGGCTGGCCGCGCGCGCGGAGATGGGCACGCGGCTGGTGCAGCTGGCGCTGGCGGGCGGCGAGAGCGCGCGCCGGCTGCCCGCGCTGCTGCACGCGCTGCGCCTGCCGCCCGACTGCGCGGCGCGCGCGCTGCACCAGGTAAGACTTGTTTGTTGTTCGCATTAGGCTAGTATTTTAGTCGAGTAGAGGGTAATTTAGTGGCTAAATGTGTCTTAACACTGAAAATTTCGTCGAGTAGGTTAGTAAATAATTTAGTTGAGTCAATCCATTTTCTATTTTTTCGGGTGAGTACCGCCTCCCACCACTCCGTGTCACTGGCTTTCCGGCTACACGAGTCCGAACATGTTTGATTAGTCGAGTTTATTGGTGGCCGCAAAAATGTTTCAACTTTCAGGCATTCTCAAACTATCAAAGTATTCTTTGGGATCTTCCAGTGCTTTAGCAGACAATTAGTAGCTCCTAGTTTATCTCTTCTATAGACCCTATTTTGTACCCATAACTTCTTTTTGATAATCACACAAATTTCATCATTCGCCTCTTCTAAAATAGCCATCATAACGTCCATAGATATAATTGAAGACATGAATCGATAAAGGTTTTCTGAGTTTTTTTTTTTTGCGACATATCAACTTCATCGATTCATGTCTTCAATAATGAATGTGACATCATAATTTTCATTTCAGATAACAACGGACCTAGCGGAGCAGGCTTCTGAGCTGTGTGTGGACTCCACGCCCTCCTCGCCCACCTCACACCTGATGGAGAGCTAACTGGAATTGGTCGTATTAAGTTAAACTATTCTCTGTTCAAATCCCATTTAATCTGAACGTAAATAAAAATTCGGCCAAACTAAGTCATTGTATTTTTATATTACACGGTAAATGAGTGACATTTGCATCGGTATTGTAGAGCGCTGTCTGTTTACGTTTAGATTAGATTAACCAATTACTATTAAAAATGTTTATACACTGTGGAAACATTAGTGTTTTCTCCTTGTCTAATACGTTAGAAAAGTGACTGACACAGTGTGGAGGTTACAGATTAACAGTAAGAAGGTAAATGTTTATATATTATATTAAGTACATTATTTTTTATAATAATATTTGGAGTTGTTTTCTTATCAATGTTTCTTAACTCGGCGAAAATAACGCTTGAGAGTACCAATAGGAGTTTACTGCATAAATAAGTCTATGGATTCATGATATTGACTGTAATTTCTTGGACTGTAGGTTCTTGGATTCAATAAGTCAATCTTATAAAATACTCAAGGGATTTTATTGCAATTTGTATAGTGATTCAAGAGTGGTAAAATGTACGATTCCCACGCGACGGTGTTTGTGCGCGAAGTTGCAGGCAACATCTCGTTTTCAATAAAATGTAAATTTCATGCAACAACCGCAACCGATAGTTTAGTCTGACGGTTCGTTTCAGTAACCTATCTATTTAGATATGTTGTTAAAACATGCCGTTAACCAGCTATAATATACTAAACCTGCCGACCGCCGGACTATTGATTTTGGCCTTGGGAAAAAAATTATATAAACGATTTAAATTTTCTACTTCTATTACATTGTAGCACTCTCCTTTTTTAATATTAATATTGATAACTTTCTGATGGTCTTGCTGTAGTATGTCCCGTTTAATTCTAACCCTAACGTAAACAAACCCGTCTATGACACAACCATAGTTAGTGATGCAAATACAATAAAATAATAACTGTGAATCCATAGACTATTTTCTACAGTCGGAAGTGTCAAAATAGCGTATTTTGTAAATAGTAAATAGTAAAGGTTTTCATTTGATGTTTAAATATATAAATGATCGTTTTATTTGTTATAAAATGTATTGGATAATGAAATATGATATTTTAATATTCCGGTGAAAGTGTTGATAAGTGTGCACAATAAGTAAATATGAGAAAATTTCGGTGTTTTTTGTTTACGTTGAGATAAAATTCAAAAGGGACGTACCTCCCATCCTTACCAAACTTGAAAACAACATTTTTTTTGTTCTATCGTGGAAATCAAACCCATGGCCTTCAAAGTCTAGAGTTCGAGAGCCAAGCTCTTACCACTGGGCAATTAAGAAGACATTGATATTAAATATTATAGACCTTGTATATACCATAATATAAAGAGCCTGTTACAAGGTGATTACAAAATTCACAGTTAAATTTCTATACATAAATGATCTTTGAATTAATAAAATTACTTAACAATTTTTGGGCCTAATATTTTATAAATATTAAACTTGTGTACCTTATGTGTTAATTTTTATATGTGCATAAGATGATTGTTATATATATAGAATTGTGAGGGAATAATTTTTAACCAATAAAATACTATGTATTCAAAACATATAATGTAAATCGAATTGTGTTTATGAATTGATAGTATGGAGGCAAAGTGCAGGTCTGGTTATTGAATGTTTTGTATAAAAATTGTACAATAATTTAGTTTGTTAATGGTTTTAATAAGTTCTATAAAACTAGACTCATTTCAAATTTATAAG
Source organism: Celastrina argiolus (assembly GCA_905187575.2). Classification (NCBI taxonomy): domain Eukaryota; kingdom Metazoa; phylum Arthropoda; class Insecta; order Lepidoptera; family Lycaenidae; genus Celastrina; species Celastrina argiolus. The sequence continues at coordinate 3,853,976 of LR994597.1, forward strand.
TATAAAGTTTAAACTAGATAAGCATTTTTTTCTAGAGTTTTAGTCAATATTGTGTTTTCTCTTTAAACAAAACAAAATCATACTATCCAAAATATAGTAAGTACATACTGATTTAGGTAAAATTAGCATATTAAAAAAAAACATAAATAGCTAGTTTTTTAAGAATCCCACGAGATTTAAAAACATTGCCAAGACAAAATAAAGTTTTGTTGAAATCAGTCATATTGAAGTAAAATGCCTGTAATACAATATGCCTGTAAAACAGAGTAATACAATTTGTTATAGTACTGTAAACTATTTCTACATACACTTCTGTAAATAAATCTTGTAGCATGCAATTTTCCTTTTGCTGTGTTATTATTTAATTTTACATTTATAAGTTATGGGTGTTTATGACAACTCATATAAAGATAATTGTAAGGTGTGATTGCTCTACAGTGTAATTTGTAAAACTTTGGTTGTGACTCAGATATTTTTAACTATAGTATGCCTTGGAAACCGTTTATATATGTATACCTCCTGAATCTGTATATTGAGTATACATACATAAAACCTAAGCTTATTAAAGCGTGTAAAAATAAAATTCGACAAAATAAATATGCAATGGTGTATCTTCGTCGTCGCCCATGCTAAGCTTTGATTACATGTGTATCACATTGAATCGGAACAGAGTTTAGTTGGGTAGGATCTGATCAGATTTTAGGATAAAATAGGCATTCTAAAATGTGATGTCATGTCAAGAAAATTCCAAAGTTGTTTTATGTGATTTTGTGAAGTATGAACAAAATGTATAAGGTAATAATTTAGAGTCGCCAATCCTTCTTATGCGACACACTAATGAAACTTAATTGTTGTAACATGTAAGTAAATCATTTTAATTGTTATGAAAGTGGAAACATTAATAAATAATTTTTATTTGTATGGATATTTTATTAATTATTATAATTATCTGAATAAAGTAAATACTCCTTTTCGAGTATAATAGATATGGTAAAGCAATGGAGCATATTGCTTTACCATATTTGTCATACTCGTTTAGAAAAGAAGTTCTTAATTAAATACAAAAGGATATTAAGAAAACAATAGACATGAAATAATTTTTAAGTATTCTAATAGAAGAATAGTCATGAAATAATTTTTAAGTATTCTTAATATTACATCCCATAATTATTACAATAATATACATACACATTCGATTTAAAATGTGTGTGTGAAGAAACACGATGTGAAAATGTTGAAAAAGAATATTATACTACACATAATAATTAACAAACGACGATATAACGACGACGACGATATTATATTTACTATTCCAGGTAATACAAATTTTGCAACTAAGAAAAGTATATTATAACATGCAGTTTCTATTTGTTGCCTATTATTATGGAGCTATTAAGTATACATCTATATGAATATATAAAAGAAGATGCCCCAATAATGATACATAGAAGCACACACAGCTGTGACCGCTAACAATAAAAATTTGTAATTTGGGCAGTTAATAACTTAGGTGGACGCAAACTTAAAAGCATTTACAAAAATTCTATCCCTACCTACCTATCTACCCCACCTACAGGAGAATTATCAGTTGAAAATTGTAGGGAAAAAGTATATCTGATTTCTATTCATTGACAGAGCAGTTATTCAAATTCAAAATATTTTATTTCCAAGTTAAACTTAATATGCTATTTTCGGAAAGTCAACAAAAATGCTAACACTAGTTAGGCACAGAATATGAATAACTAAATGAAATTCGTCCCTAGTCAAAGGATTGGGATTCACATTATGTATAGTCAAATAAATCTGGATGAACTGCATTGAACTTTCTCCCCCAGATATTATAAAAAGGATGTTTCGAAATTCATCAGCTAAAAGGAATGCAATTTGCGCACTAACAAAGACGTGCGTATCTAAAATACACTTTGTCTACATTGTTCTAATAACTTTGACATGGTTCATCATTACCATAGTTAGTATTTAATTCAAAATTCACTTAAAATGATGGAGGAATTGTGTTACTTAAGTAATTTTGCGTCGTCTCTTTGGCTGGTACACGTTTTTCATTGCTCTCTCCATGGCTGACTTTATGTCTCTTACTTTTGACATATAATGTTTGTTAGGTTTTAATATTTTCTCTACATTTGTATTTCCGAGAAGATGGGCTAATGGGTTCACTGATACCAATTTCATGCCATCCGGCAAAGTAACAGGTCCCGAGGAAGGTGCAGGAGGTGGGGCTTTCCGTGAGGCCGTCTTCATGACGTCTTTCATACTTACTATCTTGTAGAATGGTGCCTCTGTTTGTAAATGGGCAATTTTAATATCCCCGTAATTTTCAGTAAAATTAGGAATGACTATGCTATTTTGCATATCCATAACTTTAATCTCTTTAACCTCCTCTTTTTCTTCTGTATTCAACATAACCTCCTCTGCTACTTCTGGTATTTCCTCTCTATCATCTACAAACACATCACTATCATCATATTGATATGTATTGTCATGATTTTCTTCTGGAGCTGTGGTTAAAGCTAATTGCGGTTTATGAACTGCAAGATGTGGATTCTGTATAATTTTAATTTTTGCTTTTACATGACAAATATTTTCAGGTTTGAACTTGACAGGCATCCGTAGCTTAGTTGACTTAGTTGGTGATTCAGGTCTAAATTTTGTCATTTTTATAAGTGGTGATCTGTGACCACCTCTAGTTTCCTTTATTGTAATACTGCTAGTGATTCTGATGTCTCTAGAGCTATCCTCGGGCATAAAACTTTCAATAAAAGTTTTAGCAGATAACCCATCTTCAACCAATTTTAAAACAGCTGTAGAATATTCATCTTCTGGTATGTTAACCTTGTGAATTGTTTTCTTGAAATTTTCATGTAATGTTAAAGGATCAGTTGGAACTTGTGCACCATTTTTACGGCGCTCTAGTACTTGTTTCAAGGTTTCAGTTAATTTTGAACTTGCATGCTTTTTCTTCATGTGTTCATCAAGTGCTATCCTGGATTTAAAAGTTTTTTGACACTTAATACACTTTTTCAATTTACATCCCACATGCAATGACATATGATGTTTGTAGTTTTGATAAGTGTAACAATTTTTGTTGCATTTCAAGCAATACAATTTATTTTTCTTCCTTTTTTTAATAGCAACATCCATGTTTCTTTTTGTCATTTCAATTAATGGAACATCAGAATCATTTGACGAGATCTCAGTATTATAATTATCATATTTAGTCTTCAAGGTTCTACACTTCCTCTTACTTTTGACTTTTTTCCTTGATAATAAGGAAGAAAGTTCCACATCAGTTTCAGATTCACCTTTTACAATTCTTCTACGTTTTAAAATAGTCTTGCTATCTTTTTTATTGAAATTAGTTTCACAGTCAATTTCTACTTCTATAAATGGTTTTTGTAGTTTATCTTTTTTTCTGTCACTGTCAGTCACACATTTGGTTTCTTTTTCTATTAATTCTGTATGCTTTGTTAAATTTTCCACTCTTCTATCATCATCAGTCTCACATTCTGTTTCTGCTTCCACTGTCTCTGCATGTTTTAGCGTTAATACATTTTCTGTTCTTCTGTCATCATCAGTCTCACATTCTGTTTCTGCTTCCACTATCTCTGCATGCTTTAGCTTTAATAAATTTTCTGTTCTTCTATCATCATCAGTCTCACATTCTGTTTCTGCTTCTATTGTCCCTGCATAATTTGATACATTTTCTGCTTGTCTGTCCACATCAGTTTCACACTCTGTTTCAGTAGCATTTATAAAATCAGAGTTCTCAAAGGTGTTACAGTTTTCACTTTGTTTTTTAGCCATCATCACTTCTTTTTCTACTAAATATTCAGGTAATATAGGATACGGTTGGAATGGATTAACCGATTTTTTATCAGTGAAAAATACTTTATAATCCTCATCAAATTCAACATAACCAACACTTTTGTGATCTAGCTTTATATGAAGAGTAAAGGACTTACGCATTTTGTATTTTTTATCACAAATCTTGCAAGTAAATGGCTGCATATCTCTGTGATGTGAAAAATAATGTCTAAAAAGGTATTTGGGATGGTGGTAAGGAATATCACATGTGGTACATTTGTATTTGTACAAATGGAAGTTTGGTTTATGCGTCCGATCAATATGTTTGTCCAGTGCTATATTACCAACAAAGTTTTTTTTACAAAACTTACAAGTTAATATTGGTATTGTTTTAAGAGTGTTAACATCACTATCTTTGTTACTGGATGCACATTTATGCTTATGCACATGCCGAACACATTGCTCTGCATGGATCACAAATTCTTTGCTTTCAATTCTCTTTTCACAAACTCCACATTCAGACCACTCCACACTTTTATTGCATTTTCCATTGACGTGTTTGCGGAGTATATATTTTGAGATGAATACTTGACAACATATGTTACAAACATAGGGTTTTTTACTCTCTGTCTCTACATGTTGCAAGAACATATCAATATCTGAGGTAGTGAGGCTGCAGCTGATGCATTTATATGATTCATGTGTGTATTGAACTGTAAAAAACTTTTTTACATTCATATGTAATAATGCAGACAGGACCGGAAAGACATCCTGTAACATTATTCCTTCACTTGTATCTTGGTAAGTGCGGTGGTTCTTGTACTCGTGTGCTGCCAAGATGTCTTTAAATAAAAAAGTTTCGTCACAATGTGAGCATGATTTGTATTTCCATTCGCCATGCTTTTTTTCATGTTTCTTCAAATCGTCCTTGTTAAAAAACACTCTTGTACAGTATTTACACCACCGTAAGCTTTTTAAATGATACGTTCTTAAATGTAATGCATAAGCTTCGACGTCCTGAAAGAAGCTGCGGCAGACGCAGCAATATCTGTTTATTGTGGATTTGGTGAGATGAACTTCGGTGATATGTTGATTAAGATCATTTGTATCCAGGAACTCAGCAAAGCAAATACTACAAGTAGTTTCATCGTCTAAGAATTCTACATTGCTTTCCGTGTTAAACTCCTCCATCTCTTCAAGACAAGATTTCAATTTTCAATGGCAATGCAGGAGCTTATTTATATAGATTATTATTATTCTCATGAAGATAAGAATCATAGATTAGAGTAATTATTTTATGATAAGAATTCATTTTCATTAATTTAAAAATATATTACCATTTTTGAAACGGTTCGAACTACTCATTACTCAATGAAATTTACAATTAAATCTAATTACTACGTCTTCTTCTTTTATTTTTCTTTTTTTTTTAATTATTAAGCTTTGTAAAGAACTGGAAAGGCTCTTCATGGGCTTTGAAGATTTTAACATAATATAATAAAAAAGTACCTATCTTAGATCATATGGATAATATTCTAAGCTTTGCAATGAATACTTCTGATCGAAGAGTAAACAATATCGATTCATCATCATAGATGATAGGTATAATATTAAAGCTTAGATCATATTGATCTAAGCATTTAATTCTACAGTATACCTTACGGTTCGTGTGTTCGATTGTTTATTTACCCAGAGTTTTATTTTCATTGTTCTATAAATTATTATTTATAGAACTGTGATGAATACCAATATGATATAATTAATAATCGAATACTACAGCATAAAAGTATTTACTGACAACATTTATTATATTATCTACTGACTCGTAAATCGTAAGGCTAAGTTTCCTAGTCAGTACAGAGTTCAACAAAACATTGGTGGTTTATAATATTAATAGTTTTTCCAACGACGCGATAAGTTTTACCTATAATATTGTTCATGGGCACATTTCATGAAATAAAATAAAAAAAAAACTATAGTTAGGAAGAAAACTAAAAAAAAATTGTCTATCGCCCATCATGTCATCACACAGATTAAGAATTAGTTACTACGTAACAGATACGACAGTGATATTTTACCGAGTTTCCAGTTGTTACGTTTTGGCAGCACTGTCGCATCTGTCATTTTGACCGCACACCACAGACCATAGCACATCACAGACTACAAACACACATTGTATAAGTGGTTGAATAATCGAGTCCAGCTATCGATACTTTAGTAAGGTATCGATTTTTTTTGTAGGTAGGTTTTTGTAGTTCAGGTAATTTATTTTTATTAAGTAATACAAAATAAAAACAGGTTACATTTATCATTTATTTATTGATTTTTTTTCTAAGTTTCTAATAAGCCCTGATTGATATAGCAAGAATATTAATATTTAACAGAATATTTTTTTTAATAATATTTTAATAATTATCCTAATAAAACTCTCTAATGTCGTAATCCAACCATCTAGTGATGGTAACACACAAGTCCAGGTTTTCCTGTTTCTAAGGCCACTTGCCTTACTTGAAGTGTGCTCTTATTTCAATTGTTTTCATTTCTTTGACGACACAAAAGATGATCAGTCACTTCTGTAAATAAATAACACAATATTTAAGATGAAAAAACAGAACATAAGTTGGCCGGTCACTTAGTCCGGCCAACAACAACAACAAAACAAGGAGGGTTTCTAGTAAAAACTTTAGTTAATTGGCAAAAATATATTAACTAGTTTTGTTCTTCAGCACTATAAGTTGATACCCTAAATAAAACTGCATTATTATTCTGCAATCAAATATGTTTAAACTGCCATAACACTTCTTTAACATTAATGAAAAGACCATCTTTTCATAAATGTCAAACAAGTGTTACATAAATTTTTTGTTGTTTCAATGAAGTTATCGAAACCACAACCTCCAATTCCTGAGCCAAGTTCCAAACCACTAAACCTTAGTATTTCACAAAAATAAAACAATTTCAGTATCTTTTGATATGTTAAAATATCATATAGAATGAGTGTCAACATGCCATAGTACTACATACCCACTCTTCAAATGACCAACATTTCATCAGAAGCATTTACATCCTCATTGGAGTATACCTAGGGGTATTTCTGTCTGAAACAAATGAGTACATTTAAGATTAATATTGTTATACAAAAGCAAAAAACATTGGCAAACTTAATGAGTAAATTTTAGACATTAAGTATAATTATATTATACTGTTCATACTTTATATTACACTAGCTCTAACTATAACGTGTTAAAAGTAAAACTCACCTGATTCACAGGACGATAGAGGCATGCCGTGCTCTGTATTTCATCATCCGTAAGGAGAAATGGATTAGAATGTTTAAATATCTTGGCCTTCTTCGTCAAATTGATATTTATGAAAGTGTTTTTCAGTAACAAGTTTTCGAAGTTGCTCTTTAGAGAGACCGATGGATAGTTGGCACCAGGAAGGACAGCCACAGGTTTCTAAAATTAATGTTCTTTGGGAAAGAAAAATGCCGTTTCATGAACTAATAGTTGCGTTGCAACCGCCGACACAAGACTTAAATAGTCCCTTAAAACGAAAAACTAACAACATTTACACTAAGTTAATTAACACACTATAAAATATTGATATAATGTATCAATAATATGCGGAGTAATTGAATATTTTGTATCAAATCAAGCAAGAAACGAGGATAAACAAAACACTAACAAACTACACGCGGCCATATTTGAGTTTTGACAACATAGATCATTAGCATAGATCATTAGACACATAAACAAATAGACCATAGACGTGTGTGACGTCACAAAACGACGCCATTTTGCTTTCGACCGCAGCGCCAAAACGTAACAAATGGAACTACACTGTCAGCCCCCTGTGTCATCAAAAGACTGTCACCAAATGCCCGTACAAATTTAAAAGGCGGTTTTTGCTGCCATGCACAAATTCAAGACTTTCAGGTAACTAAATTTCATTAAACACATTCCCGCAACAACTTTAAATATTTGCTACAACTGCCAAAAGTGGATACTTTAGTAATTGCACCATCATTATAACCTCACTTTCTTTTATGTACTTTGTTAGCAAGCTAACAGCCTCTATAATGGGCTGACATATCGCGTAATTAGAAATGCAAATAAAAGAAAAAGTTATTATTACATTTCACCTCAATTGTAACGTTATGTAGATCACTCTATATTGTCCATAAATTGTAGAAAAGCTGCAATTTAATCGTTTATGTATCCAAATTTTTCTCGTACAAAGGAACAAAATTGTAAGTTGCAACCGTAGTGGCTGCGGTGATCAATTGTGTAGGTATGGATTCATATACATACTTATTTGTATCTTTGCTTTTATTATCAAAAACAAAAAAATATTTATAAAAACATGTAAATAAACAACCGATAAAATAAGTGACAGTTTACTATCACCTTTATTTAAAAGATTAAACTTTGATCATCATCATCATTATCATTAAATAATAATTAATGTTTACTTATTTCACAATAAATAATTATGTTATTTATATTATAGTAAAAAAAATCATCCTTACTGCTAGGTATGCCCTATTGGGCATTGCAATTTTTTTATTGTCAATAAAGAGGTCAGTGTTAGTTTGTAACAGACTGTTAAAATCTTACTCTACTGAGTTTAATAATATAATTCAAAACCACCTAATAAATATCACAATAATAACACAATTTTTTTAAACTTTTTATTACTTTTTAATAAGGTTTTACAAAAACATGACTGGTTTCGATTAAATAATCATCATTTAATCTAAACCTTATTAAAACATTTTAAAAAGTGTAAAAAAGTTGTGTGTTATTATTGGGAACATGAATTTCCATCAAGAACCAACAGTTATACCAGTTAACATTCAATCAGTTATACCTATTAAATATGATTTTATCTATGTATAAAAGAATAAAGTGATAAGAAAAATAAAGCATTGTTAAACCTTAACCAGGGTTATCAATTTAATACTGTAACACAACCATGCTGCCTAATGCAGACTGTTAATCTAGTAGCATACAATCAATGTTTTAAAACTTTACAAAGAATATTAGATAGTTAATGGAATCAGGCGTTACTTTGCGGAAATCCATAGAATACAATTTAAATATATTATAAATATATAATATACGCATATGCAGTGTGGGAGGAGGGAGGTGCATCAAACGCATGCCTATGCGTACACTCACTCATCGGCTTGCAGGTTGTGGTTACAATTGTTTCGCGGGATATTGCTAGATATAATATATTTAAATTGAAAGAATATTAGGTTGTAATGTGTTAGTTGCTAGATTCTGAGACTGAAATACTGTGAATCAAGTATGTTTTGTCTCACTTGCACATAATTTCATGTGTGTGGAAATGTGTCCATTTTACTTGATAGTGTAGACAGATTCAAAAAGTACAATATTGATTGTGAGAATTGCTCTTGTGATCAAAATCATGTCATTGGAACAGTATACTTTAACTACTCTGTGCATAATAAAATATTGAAAGTATATAAAATATCGAAAGTATATAAAATATTAAAATATATAAAATATTGAAAGCTATGCGGGCCCAAGTCAATATACCATTACTATTATCACTTTCAAAGCTCAAAAACAAAATGTATGGGTTTTGACTAAAGCTTTGCTAAGTGACATACACATTCCTGTGTCACATAGTGAAGATTATGTTAAAAAATATATACATAGGGTCCTGGAGATATTTCATTGTGCCTAAGTATTTGAGCAGTGTACCGGGTGGGTGTAACTAAATTTGTGTCCCAATAGGCCTCTGCCTCACAGATCTCCTAGAGGCCCCCAGTCTATTATTTGTTTATCAAGATCAACAGGTCTGGAGGAATGTTGTTTTACTATTTTGCCTTTCTATGTATTTCTGTGTATTTTTATTGAATCCAAATTTTTCATTTATTGGCTTGTTGACATAAAATATATTTTTTCATAATTTTCTATTCCAGATCTTGAAATGCGGTGATAGTCTTCAGATCAAAACTTCAATCAAAAATTATTTACACCTCTTCCGGGCAATCTAAACGCACATTTCCAAATTGAAGTACGGGCATCCATTCCTTCACGCCGCAGCCTGAAGCTGGGCAATTGACTTATTATTCTTGGCTTAAAATCCGAGATAGGTCTTCACAATCATTGTATGAATATTTTTTAAGCAAAAATGACTGATCAAGGTATAAATGATATTTGTAAAAGAGTGTCCGAACTTACGGTCCTCTCGTTCAGAAAACTAGACGATGTTAAGAAATTGGCAAAGCATTTTCAAAAACTTCTCAACAATCCATACATACAAAATCAGACTAAAGTTTTGAGTTATTTGAAAAATATGGATCAAATGAATAAAAATATTTTTCTGCAAAAACGCGACGGCGTTGAGGTTGAATACATTCTATCGACTGAAAAGAAAAGCAGTCTCCAACGCCAGCGCTTCAACAGTCTTCCAATAAGTGAGGTACCCGAGCTGATCAAAACTGAGTTTCTAGCCGCCGAACACGCCAAGCAAGTTCACATCTGCACCGACTGCGACGTGGAAATAGAACTATACGACGACCTGCCTCTCATGGAGTCCCTACAGAAACATTTTAATTTGGAAGTGCATCAGCCGAAACTGAAACGGGTAAGTATAGATGTGGCCGAACCTGTTGTTTTGCCGAAAATGTCCAGAAGACTGTCGGCCGCCATGGCCAGTGGCGAAAACACGGGGCAATACGATCAACAGGGCTTCGAGCAGATCATAAATATTATTAAAAATATTGAGTGCTTGGATAAAAAGTTCTTAGCTAAGCTAGAGGCGTCGCTGGTCAGGAATTTGCCGGATAATACAGAGGCGAACATCGATGCAGCTGTTAAGTTTTATAAAAAAACGTACGATCAGCTCAGTCAGGAAATAACATCCATAGATTTCACTACCCAGACACAATCTGTAGCGCCTATAATAATGAGTATCAAAGATAACGTGAACCAAAATTTCGCAACGGACACAAACAAGAATTTTGAGAACGATGACAATGAACAAACACCGGAGAAACCAGCTAAGAATCAAATTAAAAAATATAGATATTATGGGCCTATCGAGAATATTATTTTGAATTTTCTTGGCACACATAAAATAATATCGCTCGTTGACGATCGCACAAGGAAACTGGCATTCTTTTGCACGGTTTGCGAATATTATACTTTAAGATTTCGTTACGACAGTGTTTTAAATCATGTTTTCAGTGAAACTCACATACATAATCTCTCGTGCGTCCTGCAAGCCGACAAGACTATCCCACTCGCCGGCAGCGTATGCACCGTCGAGAAAATCAAAGAAACCAATGACAATTTTTTGATAATTAACAACGGAATAAATCCTGACAATGGGTACAGTTGTGACCTCTGCAAGACGCGGATCGAATCGAAAGACGTGCTAGTTATGCATCTCTTAGATGAAAATCATCTCGGACGTCTGTCCGATAGAATTTATAGAAAAATGAAGACGACCAATCCGGACGGTCAAGTTCCACAAGAATGGGGACCAAGAACTCTCGACTGGACTAAGTACTTAGGTAGCGTCGGCAAACCCAATAATAATAGAGATCACGTTATCATGGAAAACTTCATAAAAGCCTCCGGCAAGATCGTCAACTACTGCTCGTGCTGCGACATGACCTTGAAAGGTCCGAGGCAGGTGCTCTTTAATCACATTCGCCAAAAGAAACATTTGAGAAACGCCGCGCCCCACAAGTTGTCGCTCCTTTACAAAAACTACTGCCGCCCGGCCGAGTACTTCGCCAGTTTCGGCAACTACTATATATGTGCCTTGTGTCCCACTCACGTCGCCCTTCCCTCGTTCGGAGCGATCATCGAACATTTCGAAAGCGATCTCCACATCGAAACTATTGCCAAAATGATCACCTCCGCCCTACACCCCGAACCCGATCGCAAACTTATGAATTTGAACAGAATCGTCGTAGCCAACGAGATCAAGTGCGAAGTATGCGACGTTGCGTTCAACGATATGGTGGAGGCCGTGACGCACGTGCTGTCCAACACCAAGCACCAGAACGCAATAGCTGAGACGCGAACCAGGGAGAACAGGGGCGACGTGATCGGCATCTACATGCGCGGCAACTTCATACTGAACAGCGAGGGCGCTACCTTCACCTGTGTGCCTTGCCAGGGGGTTTTCAATTCTATAAGGTCGTTGCTGATGCATCTGATGTTTTCTGACCATTTCGCCACGAAGCCGGTAGCGGAGGACGTTTTCCGGTTCTACTTGGAGCTGAAGCACAATATAAATATGTTATCCCGTAACAAGTATATTTATTATGATTTTGGAAAGCTGAAATGTGGTGTGTGCGACATGGACGTCGACGAGGGGGAGAACGCCAAGCGCCATGTGGTGTCTCCGACCCACAGGGAGAACATGGGGGCCAGTTATGTGATCAATTTGGATACGTCCGCAACTGAATGAGGTGAGTGTCTATATTAATGTACAAAATAAGAACTTAAGGTACCTACTATACAAGAGTTGTGCAAACATAGTTATGTGCAATTTCGCATATTTAAAAGGTGAAGATTGTTATTTATATATATTTCTTCAGAATATACTACATACTAGCCAATCTTAATGAAATTATTAAAATCATACTAATATTAATGAACATATTGAAATCACTCTGTCTGTTGTATATTATCACACACTAACTAACCAGGGAAGTCAAACTTTTGTTGAGAGTTGTATCCATCAACATAATTAACAATATTAGTTTTTTTATATTACTTCTGCTTAAGTATTTAGGATTACTTTTGAATAAAATCGTCTAAATAAATAAAGATTAAAAAATACAAAGTGAGATCAAAAAGTAGTGAGAATTAGATATATGTACTATAATGACTATTAATAACTTAATTATTTATTTTTCTACATAGTCGTAGAGTCTCTCTAAACACCGAGTGCAACACTTTCTAAAGCTTCAATCCCTTTAAAAAACATTTTGTCTTGGTCCTTCAAAAAGGTCTCTACAGCATCACCTCATTATCGTCTTTGTACCTGTTCCCCCTTAAATACTCTTTAAATTTGGGGAACTGGTAAAAATCCCTAGATGGCTGATTTGGATAATAAGGGGGGTAGGTGGTATTACCACCTATTCATAACCTACCTTACCACCGTGGTAAGGTAGGTTATGAATAGCAGCCATCGCAACTGCTGACCAGTGCGCAGGTGCATTGTCGTGATGAAACAGCACGCCCCTTCGATGATTCCCTCTCCTTTTCTCTTTGATGGCATTCCTCAACTTGGAAATTAAAGCTGCATAATAATTGCCTGCAATAGTGGTTCCGCGCTCCAGGTAATCAATCAACAATATTCCTTTTGATTCCCAAAATATTGAGGCCATAACCTTGCCAGCTGATGCTACGGCACGAAACTTCTTCTGGGTCAGTGATGATGGCCGTGGACCCATGTTTTGTCCATTGTTACGAAACGAGACAAAAATGCTCAGAATTTTCTTGAAACTTGTCCAACAATGTCTTCGAAATGTCAAGCCGATTTTGTTTTTGACTGTCGGTTAACATTCTCGGCACCCATCTTGCGGAGACTTTTCTCATATTCAAAAATGGTTTCAATATGAATTGAATACTGCCATATGAAATGCCCGTTTTTTGAATTAGGTGTCGGATAGTAGCTCGATCGATCGCTTAACACAATTTTCTCATCTTTCTCAACATTTTCTTGGATAACTGACGTAGATGGACGGCCGCAGCGATGTTTGTCTTCCGTGCTCGTCCTTCCTACTCGAAATTAAGAAGCCCACCTTGCGACAGTAGAATACGGTAGAGCAGCAGAGTCGCCTAATGTTGCCTCCAAATCGCAATAAATTTCTTACGTCTAACTTTTTTTGACAAAGGTATTTAATAACGGATCGCACTTCGTTTTTCTCCATTTTCGAGAGCACGTTTCAACACGAAGCAAACAAATGACTAAATCTAAAAAATAAAAGAGAATCGAAGGTTTTTTTATTTTTAATAATATGTATTTCAAATACCTATAAAATATATCGGAGCTATGCCTGCCAGTATTTTTTTTTCTTACGAAGAAGTATGTAATTCGCACTATTATATTTTTGATCCCCCCTCGTATGTGTTGTATATTAACAGTAGGTTGGCGCATTTGTAAATCTAAAAAAAAAAAATCGAATTTCGATCAAAGCAAAAAGTTGTTACGATACAGTAAAAGCGACATTCGAATAGTACAGAGAGCATGTTTGGTGTTAAGTAATAGAAGACATGAATGGATGAATGTTGCTAAAAAATGTTTATTAGAATATTGTGTTTAGACTGCCACTTAAACATTTTAGGATGTGTAGAAACGTATTAAGGACATTGATTCTAGAAACGGATCTTTAGATCAATGTACTTAATACTTTACGACGTATTCCTAAAATGTTTAAGTGAAAGTTTGAACTCATTTTTCTCGAAATCAGAATTTTGCTACATATCACCTTCATCCATTAATGTCTTCAATTATTTTTTGGTATCTAATCTCCTAACACTCTTAAGTCCTTCAGTTCCTAACATTGACATACTCGTAGTAATAAGCATTATTTGCTTCACTTTTCTGTGAGTAAGGCCTTAGAGAAAAGAGTTTGGTTTCTTTCGATTGAAGTAACATAGTTTTTACTGAAATTGATCACATTCTTTATTTTCATTTTCATTCATTATTTTTCTTTCATTAAGTTCACAGTTGTTATTGACTCGTACATAATATTATAACGATTTTTACCTTTTAAATAGGTATCTCAAAAATGGTAACTCTTAGCAAAAAAAGTAATGATATTTTATTAATAATTTTATAATCTATAATTTTTGACTGGGGTAATTTTATTATGAAACTTACCGTTTAGTAATTTAAATTAATTTATTTATTTGTCCCTTGACCTTGATTATTTTTTTGTAAGTACGGGAATGATGAAGATTTGTCTTAATTTATTAATAACATAATTATGAATAAAATATGATTAAACAATTATACCAAGAATCAGCTTGTTGGGAATTTATGTAACCTTGCATATCTAGATTGAGCATACAAATTATAAGATTTTTGTTTGTGTGTCCTATTGTGCGCGATAATCTTATAAACGTCTTAACGTTTTGAATACTATTTTCATTCATTGGAAACATATTATGGTAGTAACATGGTAATTTGTGGTAGTATGTAGTAGGTATATTATCTACATTGTAGTAGTTACTCCTTTAGTTTAGGCTCTGGCAGCATTTGGCTACTTTTCATGGCATCAAAAATGTACGGTTACCACGAGATTTGTTATGCATACTTTTTGTGACGTAACTTCTTGTAGGTGAAAAATAGAACAAACTGCTTTCAATAGTGCAATGCACACGTACTACAATAAGTTACAAAATCAACCATATTCTTATGGTAGAAAAATCTGGGATAACTTCGTCTGCCGTAAGTGCCCAACTTTATATTGATGAAATGTTTATCTTTTCAGAGTTCGGCGCCTGCACCACGCGCTATTCCGGCTACATTCTGTCTCTAAAACAGTTCTATTATGGAGGATGGCTGGTGTTAAACAATGAATTAAATTTTAATAAAATGAAATAATTTTATAGTTTTAATAGTATTTTATTCCTAGCATATTACGCCCTTTTTGTTTTCACAGCCAATGACCGCATCTATTGTTTTGGTTGAACTGTCATGGCTGATAGCGCCGCTGAGTTCTTGCTTTTTCGACACGAGCTTGTGTTATCTATTGTTGTTTTTTTTTTAAATCGAATATCAGTCTTGCCCACACTATAAAACCTATTTATAACCCGCAACGCTGAACCCTCCATGTGTAACCCGCAACGTGGAACCCGCAACGTGATACCCACAACGCAGAACCCGAATTTTATGTAAATCGCAATATGGTTCTACGACTGGCGTGACTACTGACGCCGTACAGGATCTAACAGATTTTATAGTGAAGGGATTAGAAATGAAATATAAAGTAAAAAGTTCTTGGTATTTTTATAGATCTGGCTGAAGGTTTTGACACGGTCTCTATACATATACTGATATCAAAATTGGAAAAGATTGGTGTAAGGCCTCAGTAAGGGGCTTGCAGCTGCAAAAGCACACTTCTCTAGACTATAACAGACATTTAAAACATAATCGCCGTGGAAGATTTAAGGCTTGCCTTGGACATTGATATTATTAAAACTAGTTTTGCACAAAGACTTCTGTTTCCTTGGTAGTTTCTTTTACAACAAAGTAAACGAAATTTTATCAATCTACCTACCATGAAAAGAAAATTAACTGTAAACAAAAAGTCATAATTTGGCTTTTTGATTTGAGTTATGATAATACAGAGAAACTTTTGGAACGACCTAAATAATCTTATTTATTTATTACAATAAAATATACCATGCCCACGCACACAAACACACGTACAATTTTACACAATACACACACTCATCGTATTTTTAGTATTTTGTTAATGATAATTGATATTTAATATTTATACATATATATATAAGTTACTTAATATTTTGTGAGGGGAGCCTGGGGTCACTCCACCCAACATAACGGTTGATGGCAATCCGCAAGTGGTTTTAGTGGGTAACTCGGCCGTAGCGAGCCGGGAGTCCCACATACCTCTCGGGGACCCTCCCGGGGGGATGCGTAACGCATTAAAAAAAGAAGGGAAGCCTGGGGTACCAATATACAGGCTCTGGCTTAGTGTGGGCTCCACGTCTCCCACAAATTGCTCTCGTAATTTTTGGTAGAAATAAACTACTATTATTATTATTATCCTTTGTTTTTGTAATTGATGGCACTAATTTCAAGTACTATCCGAACACTATTATGCATATTGAACAATTGAATACATGGATGAAGGTGATATATTATTAGATATAGCAATATTTTAATTTCAAGAAAATAGGGTTCAAACTGTCACTTAAACATTTTAGAATACGTCGTAACGTATAAAGTACTTTAATGTAAAAGTCCGTCTCTAATCAATGTACTTAATACGTTATTACTTAAACTTTTAAGATTAAGTGACAGTTTAAACTAGAGATGTAACGGATATCCGGTAACTATCCGGTATCCGGCCTATCCAGCCTTGTTTTCACTATCCGGCCGGATTCCGGATAGTAATACAGTATCCGGCCGGATACCGGATAGTAAAATTTTAAAAAATCTTATTATTTTATAAAGGCAAACCATACTCCAATAGGTTGTGGACACCGTGTATTTTTATAATCGCACATCAAAAATGTTTGCTTTATAAATTAATAGTTTAATACTCAAAATTAACAAGTGGCAAATTGTGATGAATAAATACCAAATTTTACGATATAACACTCGAAGGAGTCGACCCGATCTCCGCTTACGTGCGACCCGAATGCGCCTGAATATTTCCGATCTTGTTCTCCGCGCCAATATTCAAATCAAACTTATTATTATATTTTATAAAAAGGGCCGAATATCCGGTATCCGGCCAAACTACTATCCGTTTCATCTCTAGTTTAAACTCAATTTTGTGGGTAAAATTGCTTTGTGACATATCACCTTCACCCATTCATGTCTTTGATTATTTATTATTGTTGTACCCGTAGATCGAGGAAGGCTATAGAGTACCCATCATATACCAAGGTTTCAATCCCATGCCCAAAAATAGGTAGCTACGACTGCTACGAGTATATTATACTGTCATGGTATTGTTGGATTTTTTAATTGAGCGATAAAAAAACTGCGATTTTAAACGTTCTTCTTTCATAATTTTTATTTGCATTTCTGCACATTTTGGTCTCCTATTGTAATGTAGGAGTTATGATGCCACAGACATACAGACAGGCAGACTCGTATACTCACGCAGACACGTCAAACTTGTAATACACCTCTGTTTTCATCGGGGATTTAAATATATATATGTCGCAGTCATCTAATTGTCGCCATTTTATTGAGTGACTAGCGTTTTTATCGAATGACGACATTGTATTGAAAGACGGACAACTCGTCATGTTGTTTGTTGTAAGTTGTAATGTCCAACGTCTTGACTGCACGTCATTTAGTCATTTAGCGTAGTCGTTGAATTACCTACTTATGGAATATCTAGCTAGTTTTTTTCTAATTTGCGCTCATACTACCGATATTTTATCGATAAATGTAACTTTGCAAATTGTAGTATAAATAATAATATACATACCATAAATACATCCATTTAGTGTAGTTTTGTATGTTTTATCAGCTAAATTAGTAAAACTATGACGTACAGCATGTTTAAAACTTACCTTACATAATATGTTGTTCGTACTCAGTCAGCTTCACCTCAATTTTTCTTTTTAAGAGTAGCCGGCGGCGACGTAATAATAGATAAATCCATGCTGTCACGCTATTTTATAACGGGCATCGCACTTTAATGTAGAATTAATGAAAAAATATCAACACAGTGCTTCAGTGCCAGCAGTGACTACTAGCGCCGCAGTGAGAAAAAATTTCAATCACCTGACTAACAATACAACATTACAATCCGCTAATTGTTCAATCAATGTTCGGCCTAGTCTTTCAATTTAATGTCGTCATTCGATAAAAACGCTAGTCACTCAATGAAACAGCGATTTCAATTAGGTGACTGCGACATATATAATTATAGTGCAGTCAATTGGATAAGGCAAATCGTATCACGCGTGATTTCCTCACCGCGCCGCGTCGAATTTAGCTTATCAGACTAGCTGACCCGTACGCCACTTCGTTGAGCGTTTTATTTTATTATGATCAAGTTCAGTTATACCTACCACCACCCACCCGCACCGCGGAACCCGCAACGTGGAAATGTCCATTATTATTAATAAAATTTCCATCTTTTTGCTAAAAGACGGGCCGGTGCGATTTTCTTACGCGGGTTCTTAGCTTTTTGTGTTGACCATCCGAGAATTACCTTTTTTATTTGGAAATAAAGTCATTTTCATTAATTGCATATTTTTAGTAAGTATTTACTATAGTAGGTAATATACTAGAATATCCTTTCATTCCCTAAAGCTATAGCTTTTAGGGGAGGAGGCCCTGCTACTGGAAATAAAATGTGGGTAGAAAAGAAAAAAATATTACAATGCAATCGTTTATTATAATAATTCAAATCACCAGAATAAATTCAAAGTTTATTAATGAATTAGAATTTGTCTTTAAATTTTTAGTAATTAATATACATTACATTGCTATAGCAATACATATTACATAACATGATAATGTGCCTTCCAATCCGCTCTAACGCCACCACGCTGGTCTTCCATTGGGGAATCCGGGGTAATAGCCAGAACCTATAAAACAAGATTAAACAGTGTTACGATATTGTGTGTGGACGAATAGCATCTAAAACTAAATGGAATTTTCATCCGTGACTTGATGATACAAATTACAATACTGTTTAAATACAACTTGTAGGGTTTAATTTTTTTTTAATGTTGTGCGCTTGTCCAGCACATTTACAACAGGTACAGCATTCTTGAACTGAGCGAGTCCTAAGAATAACCGCTTCTTTTTATTTTCAGTTTAACTGACATCTAAAAGCTAACTAATTAATGAAAGTCTAAAACAAAATCTTAGTCTGTATGAAAAAGTAAATGTGAGTACTTATTAATGTTAACTACACTTTTTATTAAAAAATATATAATTATTATTTATGGTCTCATGTAAGTAAAGTTATATTTTTGAGAATAATAAAGATTATTATATATCATTTTCTTGTTTTCAGACAATTATTATTGATATAGATAATAAATATTATTTGACTAGACTCTCATTATTCTGAAGCTCATTATTCTTAAGCAATAATTACAGATATTACGAACCTGAACTGCAGATACACCTGGGGACAGGTGCGCCATAAGGAGGAATTCCACCCCAGCGTGGTCTCACAGGGTATGGGTTAGGACCGAGACCGCCAGTCTGAGGCCAGCTTGATGCGCTTGCAGAACTGCCTCCAGCGATGCCGCCTCCATATATGGAACCAATACCATTGCTTCCACTCCCGTATCTTGGGTTGTATCCATAGTTCGGAACACCTCCGTAACCATTTGCAGGGTTGCTGGTAACTCCAATTGATGTTCCGGAATTACTTACTGTATTTTGAGTACTGCTTGTCGAGCCATATCCGTTAGTATTACTGTTACTCCACGCACTATTACCAGTGTTTACATATGCGTCGGTATTTGTGTTACTATTTAATCCAGAACCGTCATTTTGATATCCAGGGATGTATCCATAGTTAGGGCCACCGAGTATTCCAGATCCGCCTCCATATATACTTCCGTAACCAAATCCAGAGTCTACTCCAACACCAATATCATTCCATGCATTATTTCCAGTATTTACATATGTGCCATCATTTGTGTTAGCGATTCCTCCAGAAACGTAATTATTGTCCCAACCATTATTAATGTTATTCACGTTTGTACTGCTGGTGGCGATTGATCCTGATCCGCTATTGGTGTTGGAATTATTGTTTGTAATGACAGATGATCCAGAACCATCATTATTAATTGTATTTGTATTTCCACTGGTAGTGACAATTACTCCAGAACCACCGTTTTTGGTGTTGGAATTATTGTTTATAATGGCAGACGATCCAGAACCATCATTATTAATTGTATTTGTATTTCCACTGGTAGTGTAAATTACTCCAGAACCACCATTTTGGGTGTTGGAATTATTGTTTAAAATGGCAGACGATCCAGAACCACTGTTTTTGATGGTACTAGCATTTGCACTGTTAGATATAATTACTCCAGAACCACCGTTTTGGGTGTTGGAATTATTGTTTGTAATGACAGATGATCCAGAACCATCATTATTAATTGTATTTGTATTTCCACTGGTAGTGTAAATTACTCCAGAAACACCATTTTGGGTGTTGGAATTATTGTTTAAAATGGCAGACGATCCAGAACCACTGTTTTTGATGGTACTAGCATTTGCACTGTTAGATATAATTGCTCCAGGACCACCATTTTGGGAGTTGGAATTATTGTTTATAATGGTAGACGATCCAGAACCACTGTTTTTGATGGTATTAGCATTTGCACCGTTAGATATAATTGCTCCAGAACCACCATTTTGGGAGTTGGAATTATTGTTTGTAATGACAGATGATCCAGAACCATCATTATTAATTGTATTTGTATTTCCAATGGTAGTGTAAATTACTCCAGAACTACCATTTTGGGTGTTGGAATTATTGTTTAAAATGGCAGACGATCCAGAACCACTGTTTTTGATGGTATTATCATTTACACTGTTAGATATAATTACTCCAGAACCACCGTTTTGGGTGTTGGAATTATTGTTTGTAATGACAGATGATCCAGAACCATCATTATTAATTGTATTTGTATTTCCACTGGTAGTGTAAATTACTCCAGAACCACCATTTTGGGTGTTGGAATTATTGTTTAAAATGGCAGACGATCCAGAACCACTGTTTTTGATGGTATTATCATTTGCACTGTTAGATATAATTACTCCAGAACCACCGTTTTGGGTGTTGGAATTATTGTTTGTAATGACAGATGATCCAGAACCATCATTATTAATTGTATTTGTATTTCCACTGGTAGTGTAAATTACTCCAGAACCACCATTTTGGGTGTTGGAATTATTGTTTAAAATGGCAGACGATCCAGAACCACTGTTTTTGATGGTATTATCATTTGCACTGTTAGATATAATTACTCCAGAACCACCGTTTTGGGTGTTGGAATTATTGTTTGTAATGACAGATGATCCAGAACCATCATTATTAATTGTATTTGTATTTCCACTGGTAGTGTAAATTACTCCAGAACCACCATTTTGGGTGTTGGAATTATTGTTTAAAATGGCAGACGATCCAGAACCACTGTTTTTGATGGTATTATCATTTGCACTGTTAGATATAATTGCTCCAGAACCACCATTTTGGGAGTTGGAATTATTGTTTGTAATGACAGATGATCCAGAACCATCATTATTAATTGTATTTGTATTTCCAATGGTAGTGTAAATTACTCCAGAACTACCATTTTGGGTGTTGGAATTATTGTTTAAAATGGCAGACGATCCAGAACCACTGTTTTTGTTGGTATTAGCATTTGCACTGTTAGATATAATTGCTCCAGAACCACCATTTTGGGAGTTGGAATTATTGTTTATAATGGTAGACGATCCAGATCCACTGTTTTTGATGGTATTAGCATTTGCACCGTTAGATATAATTGCTCCAGAACCACCATTTTGGGAGTTGGAATTATTGTTTGTAATGACAGACGATCCAGAACCACTGTTTTTGATGCTATTAGCATTTGCACTGTTAGATACAATTGCTCCAAAACCACCGTTTTGGGTGTTGGAATTATTGTTTATAATGGTAGACGATCCAGAACCACTGTTTTTGATGGTATTAGCATTTGCACTGTTAGATATAATTACTCCAGAACCACCGTTTTGGGTGTTGGAATTATTGTTTATAATGGCAGACGATCCAGAACCACTGTTTTTGTTGGTATTAGCATTTGCACTGTTAGATATAATTACTCCAGAACCACCGTTTTGGGTGTTGGAATTATTGTTTGTAATGACAGATGATCCAGAACCATCATTATTAATTGTATCTGTATTTCCACTGGTAGTGTAAATTACTCCAGAACCACCATTTTGGGTGTTGGAATTATTGTTTAAAATGGCAGACGATCCAGAACCACTGTTTTTGATGGTACTAGCATTTGAACTGTTAGATATAATTACTTCAGAACCACCGTTTTGGGTGTCGGAATTATTGTTTGTAATGACAGATGATCCAGAACCATTATTATTAATTGTATTTGTATTTCCACTGGTAGTGTAAATTACTCCAGAACCACCATTTTGGGTGTTGGAATTATTGTTTAAAATGGCAGACGATCCAGAACCACTGTTTTTGATGGTATTATCATTTGCACTGTTAGATATAATTACTCCAGAACCACCGTTTTGGGTGTTGGAATTATTGTTTGTAATGACAGATGATCCAGAACCATCATTATTAATTGTATTTGTATTTCCAATGGTAGTGTAAATTACTCCAGAACCACCGTTTTGGGTGTTGGAATTATTGTTTATAATGGCAGACGATCCAGAACCACTGTTTTTGTTGGTATTTGCATTTGCACTGTTAGATATAATTACTCCAGAACCACCGTTTTGGGTGTTGGAATTATTGTTTGTAATGACAGATGATCCAGAACCATCATTATTAATTGTATTTGTATTTCCAATGGTAGTGTAAATTACTCCAGAACTACCATTTTGGGTGTTGGAATTATTGTTTAAAATGGGAGACGATCCAGAACCACTGTTTTTGATGGTACTAGCATTTGAACTGTTAGATATAATTACTTCAGAACCACCGTTTTGGGTGTTGGAATTATTGTTTGTAATGAAAGATGATCCAGAACCATCATTATTAATTGTATTTGTATTTCCACTGGTAGTGTAAATTACTCCAGAACCACCATTTTGGGTGTTGGAATTATTGTTTAAAATGGCAGACGATCCAGAACCACTGTTTTTGATGGTATTATCATTTGCACTGTTAGATATAATTGTTTCAGAACCACCATTTTGGGAGTTGGAATTATTGTTTGTAATGACAGATGATCCAGAACCATCATTATTAATTGTATTTGTATTTCCACTGGTAGTGTAAATTACTCCAGAACCACCATTTTGGGTGTTGGAATTATTGTTTAAAATGGCAGACGATCCAGAACCACTGTTTTTGATGGTATTATCATTTGCACTGTTAGATATAATTACTCCAGAACCACCGTTTTGGGTGTTGGAATTATTGTTTGTAATGACAGATGATCCAGAACCATCATTATTAATTGTATTTGTATTTCCAATGGTAGTGTAAGTTACTCCAGAACTACCATTTTGGGTGTTGGAATTATTGTTTAAAATGGCAGACGATCCAGAACCACTGTTTTTGATGGTATTATCATTTGCACTGTTAGATATAATTGCTCCAGAACCACCATTTTGGGAGTTGGAATTATTGTTTGTAATGACAGATGATCCAGAACCATCATTATTAATTGTATTTGTATTTCCAATGGTAGTGTAAATTACTCCAGAACCACCATTTTGGGTGTTGGAATTATTGTTTAAAATGGCAGACGATCCAGAACCACTGTTTTTGATGGTATTATCATTTGCACTGTTAGATATAATTGCTCCAGAACCACCATTTTGGGAGTTGGAATTATTGTTTATAATGGTAGACGATCCAGAACCACTGTTTTTGATGGTATTAGCATTTGCACCGTTAGATATAATTGCTCCAGAACCACCATTTTGGGAGTTGGAATTATTGTTTGCAATGACAGATGATCCAGAACCATCATTATTAATTGTATTTGTATTTCCAATGGTAGTGTAAATTACTCCAGAACTACCATTTTGGGTGTTGGAATTGTTGTTTAAAATGGCAGACGATCCAGAACCACTGTTTTTGATGGTATTATCATTTGCACTGTTAGATATAATTACTCCAGAACCACCGTTTTGGGTGTTGGAATTATTGTTTGTAATGACAGATGATACAGAACCATCATTATTAATTGTATTTGTATTTCCACTGGTAGTGTAAATTACTCCAGAACCACCATTTTGGGTGTTGGAATTTTTGTTTAAAATGGCAGACGATCCAGAACCACTGTTTTTGATGGTATTATCATTTGCACTGTTAGATATAATTACTCCAGAACCACCGTTTTGGGTGTTGGAATTATTGTTTGTAATGACAGATGATCCAGAACCATCATTATTAATTGTATTTGTATTTCCACTGGTAGTGTTAATTACTCCAGAACCACCATTTTGGGTGTTGGAATTATTGTTTAAAATGGCAGACGATCCAGAACCACTGTTTTTGATGGTATTATCATTTGCACTGTTAGATATAATTACTCCAGAACCACCGTTTTGGGTGTTGGAATTATTGTTTGTAATGACAGATGATCCAGAACCATCATTATTAATTGTATTTGTATTTCCAATGGTAGTGTAAATTACTCCAGAACTACCATTTTGGGTGTTGGAATTATTGTTTAAAATTTCAGACGATCCAGAACCACTGTTTTTGATGGTATTATCATTTGCACTGTTAGATATAATTGCTCCAGAACCACCATTTTGGGAGTTGGAATTATTGTTTGTAATGACAGATGATCCAGAACCATCATTATTAATTGTATTTGTATTTCCAATGGTAGTGTAAATTACTCCAGAACTACCATTTTGGGTGTTGGAATTATTGTTTAAAATGGCAGACGATCCGGAACCACTGTTTTTGTTGGTATTAGCATTTGCACTGTTAGATATAATTACTCCAGAACCACCATTTTGGGTGTTGGAATTGTTGTTTAAAATGGCAGACGATCCAGAACCACTGTTTTTTATGGTATTATCATTTGCACTGTTAGATATAATTACTCCAGAACCACCGTTTTGGGTGTTGGAATTATTGTTTGTAATGACAGATGATCCAGAACCATCATTATTAATTGTATTTGTATTTCCACTGGTAGTGTAAATTACTCCAGAACCACCATTTTGGGTGTTGGAATTGTTGTTTAAAATGGCAGACGATCCAGAACCACTGTTTTTGATGGTATTATCATTTGCACTGTTAGATATAATTACTCCAGAACCACCGTTTTGGGTGTTGGAATTATTGTTTGTAATGACAGATGATCCAGAACCATCATTATTAATTGTATTTGTATTTCCACTGGTAGTGTAAATTACTCCAGAACCACCATTTTGGGTGTTGGAATTATTGTTTAAAATGGCAGACGATCCAGAACCACTGTTTTTGATGGTATTATCATTTGCACTGTTAGATATAATTACTCCAGAACCACCGTTTTGGGTGTTGGAATTATTGTTTGTAATGACAGATGATCCAGAACCATCATTATTAATTGTATTTGTATTTCCAATGGTAGTGTAAATTACTCCAGAACTACCATTTTGGGTGTTGGAATTATTGTTTAAAATGGCAGACGATCCAGAACCACTGTTTTTGATGGTATTATCATTTGCACTGTTAGATATAATTGCTCCAGAACCACCATTTTGGGAGTTGGAATTATTGTTTGTAATGACAGATGATCCAGAACCATCATTATTAATTGTATTTGTATTTCCAATGGTAGTGTAAATTACTCCAGAACTACCATTTTGGGTGTTGGAATTATTGTTTAAAATGGCAGACGATCCAGAACCACTGTTTTTGTTGGTATTAGCATTTGCACTGTTAGATATAATTGCTCCAGAACCACCGTTTTGGGTGTTGGAATTATTGTTTATAATGGTAGACGATCCGGAACCACTGTTTTTGTTGGTATTAGCATTTGCACTGTTAGATATAATTACTCCAGAACCACCGTTTTGGGTGTTGGAATTATTGTTTATAATGGCAGACGATCCAGAACCACTGCTTTTTATGGTATTAGCATTTGCACTGTTAGATATAATTACTCCAGAACCACCATTTTGGGTGTTGGAATTGTTGTTTAAAATGGCAGACGATCCAGAACCACTGTTTTTTATGGTATTATCATTTGCACTGTTAGATATAATTACTCCAGAACCACCGTTTTGGGTGTTGGAATTATTGTTTGTAATGACAGATGATCCAGAACCATCATTATTAATTGTATTTGTATTTCCACTGGTAGTGTAAATTACTCCAGAACTACCATTTTGGATGTTGGAATTATTGTTTGTAATGACAGACGATCCAGAACCACTGTTTTTGATGGTATTAGCATTTGCACTGTTAGATATAATTGCTCCAGAACCACCGTTTTGGGTGTTGGAATTATTGTTTATAATGGTAGACGATCCAGAACCACTGTTTTTGTTGGTATTAGCATTTGCACTGTTAGATATAATTACTCCAGAACCACCGTTTTGGGTGTTGGAATTATTGTTTATAATGGCAGACGATCCAGAACCACTGCTTTTTATGGTATTAGCATTTGCACTGTTAGATATAATTACTCCATAACCACCGTTTTGGGTGTTGGAATTATTGTTTGTAATGACAGATGATCCAGAACCATCATTATTAATTGTATTTGTATTTCCACTGGTAGTGTAAATTACTCCAGAACCACCATTTTGGGTGTTGGAATTATTGTTTAAAATGGCAGACGATCCAGAACCACTGTTTTTGATGGTATTATCATTTGCACTGTTAGATATAATTACTCCAGAACCACCGTTTTGGGTGTTGGAATTATTGTTTGTAATGACAGATGATCCAGAACCATCATTATTAATTGTATTTGTATTTCCAATGGTAGTGTAAATTACTCCAGAACTACCATTTTGGGTGTTGGAATTATTGTTTAAAATGGCAGACGATCCAGAACCACTGTTTTTGATGGAATCAGCATTTGCATTGCTAGATATAATTACTCCAGAACCACCGTTTTGGGTGTTGGAATTATTGTTTATAATGGCAGACGATCCAGAACCACTGTTTTTGATGGAATTAGCATTTGCATTGTTAGATACAATTACTCCAGAACCACCGTTTTGGGTGTTGGAATTATTGTTTATAATGGCAGACGATCCAGAACCACTGTTTTTGATGGAATTAGCATTTGCATTGTTAGATACAATTACTCCAGAACCACCGTTTTGGGTGTTGGAATTATTGTTTATAATGGCAGACGATCCAGAACCACTATTTTTGATGGTATTTGCATTTGCACTGTTAGATATAATTACTCCAGAACCACTATTTTCGCTGTTGGAATTATTGTTTATAATGGCAGACGATCCAGAACCACTGTTTTTGATGGTATTAGTATTTGCACTGTTAGATATAATTGATCCAGAACCACCATTTTGGGAGTTGGAATTATTGTTTGTAATAACAGATGATCCAGAACCACTGTTTTTGATGGTATTAGCATTTGCACTGTTAGATGTAATTACTCCAGAACCACCATTTTGGGAGTTCGAATTATTGTTTATAATGGTAGACGATCCAGACCCATTGTTTTTGATGGTATTAGCATCTGCACCGTTAGATATAATTACTCCAGAACCACCGTTTTGGGTGTTGGAATTATTGTTTGCAATGACAGACGATCCAGAACCACTGTTTTTGATGGTATTAGCATTTGCATTGTTAGATATAATTACTCCAGAACCACCGTTTTGGGTGTTGGAATTATTGTTTATAATGGCAGACGATCCAGAACCACTGTTTTTGATGGAATTATCATTTCTACTGTTAGATATAATTGCTCCAGAACCACTGTTTTGGTTGTTGGAATTATTGTTTATAATGGCAGACGATCCAGAACCACTATTTTTGATGGTATTTGCATTTGCACTGTTAGATATAATTACTCCAGAACCACTATTTTGGCTGTTGGAATTATTGTTTATAATGGCAGACGATCCAGAACCACTGTTTTTGATGGTATTAGTATTAGCACTGTTAGATATAATTGCTCCAGAACCACCATTTTGGGAGTTGGAATTATTGTTTGTAATAACAGATGATCCAGAACCACTGTTTTTGATGGTATTAGCATTTGCACTGTTAGATGTAATTACTCCAGAACCACCATTTTGGGAGTTGGAATTATTGTTTATAATGGTAGACGATCCAGACCCATTGTTTTTGATGGTATTAGCATCTGCACCGTTAGATATAATTACTCCAGAACCACCGTTTTGGGTGTTGGAATTATTGTTTGCAATGACAGATGATCCAGAATCATCATTATTAATTGTATTTGTACTTCCACTGTTAGATATAATTACTCCAGAACCACCGTGTTGGCTGTTGGAATTATTGTTTGTAATGACAGACGATCCAGAACCACTGTTTTTGATGGTATTAGCATTTGCATTGTTAGATATAATTACTCCAGAACCACCGTTTTGGTTGTTGGTGTTATTGTTTATAATGGCAGACGATCCAGAACCACTGTTTTTGATGGAATTAGCATTTGCATTGTTAGATATAATTACTCCAGAACCACCGTTTTGGGTGTTGGAATTATTGTTTATAATGGCAGACGATCCAGAACCACTGTTTTTGATGGAATTATCATTTCTACTGTTAGATATAATTGCTCCAGAACCACCGTTTTGGTTGTTGGAATTATTGTTTATAATGGCAGACGATCCAGAACCACTATTTTTGATGGTATTTGCATTTGCACTGTTAGATATAATTACTCCAGAACCACTATTTTGGCTGTTGGAATTATTGTTTATAATGGCAGACGATCCAGAACCACTGTTTTTGATGGTATTAGTATTTGCACTGTTAGATATAATTGCTCCAGAACCACCATTTTGGGAGTTGGAATTATTGTTTGTAATAACAGATGATCCAGAACCACTGTTTTTGATGGTATTAGCATTTGCACTGTTAGATGTAATTACTCCAGAACCACCATTTTGGGAGTTGGAATTATTGTTTATAATGGTAGACGATCCAGACCCATTGTTTTTGATGGTATTAGCATCTGCACCGTTAGATATAATTACTCCAGAACCACCGTTTTGGGTGTTGGAATTATTGTTTGCAATGACAGACGATCCAGAACCACTGTTTTTGATGGTATTAGCATTTGCATTGTTAGATATAATTACTCCAGAACCACCGTTTTGGGTGTTGGAATTATTGTTTATAATGGCAGACGATCCAGAACCACTGTTTTTGATGGAATTAGCATTTGCATTGTTAGATATAATTACTCCAGAACCACCGTTTTGGGTGTTGGAATTATTGTTTATAATGGCAGACGATCCAGAACCACTGTTTTTGATGGTATTAGCATTTGCACTGTTAGATATAATTGCTCCAGAACCACCATTTTGGGAGTTTGAATTATTGTTTGTAATTACAGATGACCCAGAACCACCATTATTGATGGTATTTGTATTTACATTGTTAGAGATAATTGAACCTCCTGTTTGAGAATTGTAACCATTGTTGTAGTTCCATGGATTATTGTTTACTATTACTTTATTTCCGCTTGTAGTGCCAGATCCAGAGTCACTGTAGCTGTTCCATGATTTGCTGATTGTTTCTACATTCGTACCAAAACCGTTTTTGTTCCAAGAATTATTTTCTGTTGCTATATTGTTGTGATTATTGCTAATACCAAGGTTGCGGTTCAATGTATTTAATATACCGCTGACAGAATTGATAACATTTGGTAATATTCCGCCTTTTGTAATTATATTGTGGGCTCCTGCTGTATTAGCAACATTGACAATGTTATTCGCGTTGGATCCACCGTTGTTGGTTCTTGCTGAATTAACAATATTGACAATGTTATTTGCGTTAGATACACCGTTGTGGACATTGCCGCCACCCAAACCACCAGTTTTTGTCGGAGTTTCAATAGGCCAGCCTCCTGAATTAATTGGTTTGTGGTTTGGTCCATTGTTCGGAATCCCTCCACCTCCTGGACCTCCTGTCCCGCAACCACCTAATAAAGAGATTAGAATGAACACATTCACATCAAATAATGTTTGTAAAGTATGATTTATTTGTTTATTTTGTTTAACATAATAGCTATCAAAAATTGAGGTGCTATGTAATTCAACATTCTTAAAATACACTTCAAGTGTTATTAACTATTCCTTCAAACAGTCACGGTCTAAATATACTTTAAATTATAATTTCAAAGGTTTTAACTACAATATAGTATATGTAACCTACATAGGTATACAACGTATAACAGAAGCAAGTAATAAAAATTTACTGGCGTTATTCTCGATCTATCCTTAAATATTATCACACATTATATATTGTATACATATACATTTCAATCATAAGTGCGTTTATAAAAACTATTTTTTTATATATTATGCTCGAGCGACTTACATGGTTCAGGTACTGAAACAAAAAAAATATAGGTATTAATATTGCCTCCTTCCTGTTGCTAAGTATAAACGTTATATTATAAACTATACAATATAACGTTTATACTTAGCAAGTGCTATATAATATTATTGCATATAAACTAAGCATAAAAAACTCAGAATGATCACGCCATTTTGCCTATTTTTTCCCAGCTCCCTACTTGAGGCAAAATGTCCATTTTTTGACGTTTACTTGGATTTGACAGATTTCACTGATTTCGATGCTATTTTATGGGCCGTTTTCACGCTTGCCGAGCCTTGGCAAACCTCGACAGTGACAAGCGTGTAAATAGTGGGTTTGGCTTGGCTTGCGAGAGTTTGTGGGCGATTGCTTCCGATCCAGTCGAGTGTGGGTTTTTTGGCACAGATCAAAGGGCGTTTGCGGCAAGCATTTGCAATGCATTTACACGCTGGTCCGAGTTTAGTAGTCGTTGTGCTTGATTGCCTTGCACTTAAAAAATAAAAAAAGAGTGGCTGGTCAAATGAGGATTGATTTTCGTTTCTGGAGTATTACCAGATGGAATCCTGCCTGTACCTTTATAATTATTAATTATTATGATAATCTGCTTAGCGAGGTGTAACTTTACTTCTGATTAAGAGCGTTCGTTAGTTTCTCAATTATTCCGCTACTATCTCGCTCTAATTTTTGACGTTTCAAAAATTTTAGAATAATAATTGTAATAATAGATATTAACATTCCACATATTATTACTTAAATCCTTTTTTTTTTGTGTCTACTTCCGTAGGTAGTTACGTGATGTTATAAATATTTTTTTTATTTTAAATATAGCCGATACAAATTCGGTGTCCCCCATGCTTGGATCTATGTAGCAGACTGACGCATTAACAAGCGTGTAAACGCGCTATAAATGCCAAACGAGATTTGTGGAGGCTTATATCTTTATTATATCTATAGATATTAGGGTCGTTTGGCGTTTGCCAAGGCTCGGCAAGCGTGAAAACGGCCCATTAGGTTATCATGGAGGAAATTTATTAAGTATTCTTTTATAATGTTTTTGATATTGATCATTTAAAAGATCATAAGAATATACCTATTAGATAAACAAGAAAAGTCAAAATTTAACAGTCGTTCCACTAGCAGTAAAACGATCAGATCGAAAATTTTAAAATTGTCAACACTGTGGTAAAGAACGACAGTGTACAATATGAATGATCAGGCGTTTAGAGTAAAAGAAACGTTTAAAGGAACACACCGTAAACTTAGCCGTGACTGACATCGCATTAAAATTAGAGTGACAGCCGTCTTTGGCAACAAAAGTGTAAACAGGTAACGAAAAAATAGGTGGGGCTGTGGTATGGACACAACCGTGTGTTGTACGTGAACACGGTCCTTACGTAGCGTAATAAATTCTCTGACTCTTTAGCTATCCTGTGGTGTAATTGAATGATAAAATTATAGACATGTAGATTGTAGGTATCTCATCAACAATAAGTTCCGGTTTCACCAACGCTTGATAGTTGAAATCATCTTGTTAAAATACCATGACTTCTCATTCATTAACAGGAAATACGAGAAGGATAACATGATAATAATTTTGAAGGATAATTTTAACATGACTTGGTGAAATTAGCACTAAACCGTACAGTACCGTACCGTAACCGTAATATCGATTTTGTTATGATTTGTTTTAAAATAAAGTTACTGTTGCGGGGCTTTTAAATGTCTAGGCTTAACCTATAAAAGATCTTTGTAAAACAATAATTGATAACTTACCAGGAGTTGCCCTAACAGCAACGAGGCCCTGTAACAAATAAAAAAAGTTTAATGAGAGTTGAGCCAACGGGGGAATATAAAATTTAGCACACGTCCGCCTGATTTCTGAAACGGCTGTTTATCGTCGACCAGCTAACATTTAATTCAGCAACCAGTTCTAAATGTTCATTGATGAATATAGCGAGCGTAGAACTTGCGTGACACCTCAGCGTTCAGAACAGGTCGACGGGTCCCAAGAACAAAATCGTATGTGCAAAATTATCGTTTTACACTATGAGCATTTGAATTTCTGTGTACGTATAATCATAATTTGTTAGTGAAAATATAGACATTTTGAGGAAAAAAAATACAAAACGCTATTTAAGAACTCAATACCTTTATCTTCACATTTTATTAGATACCTTAATTACTATTTTCGCATAAATATGATTCGTATGATACCATACGGTTTTGTTTTCCGGAACGACCTAGCACGTATCTGAATGTACAACATTGTTCTTCGGAACAATCTAGTATACATCTTAATATACGACTTTGTTTTATGGAATTGATGTTTCATTTTCATGTCTTATAAGACAATAATTGTGAGTTCAATGTTTAAATTCATAATATAAATAGTAAAGGTTAATGTTATTACAAACACTTATTTACTTTACTACTCTTTCTATAAATTTTATTAAGTTGTTACATTATAAAAATCATAAAATCTATAGGTGATCTTTTTTTTTAAAAAATCTTTAACAAAAATAAATTTTAATCCAATTTATTTTTCAATCATTTCTCATCTAGGCTTATAAAATATAATATATTATTTTATATAAAATATTTTATATTTAAATCAAATCTAATATTTAAATTAAATGAAATAAAGAAACTTTTGAACTTTCTAGGAATTATTTGAAATCCTAAATCAGTAAACCTAAACAGTTACCCCTAAGGGTGAATTTTCAATCGTCGGATAAATTTTACCTCAGGAATATATTATATTAGTGAAACTATAACTTATATTATATCAGTGAAATAAATGATGCTATGACATTTGGTTCATGTAGACAGAGTTTACATGAACCAAATGTCATAGCATCATTTATTTCACTGATATAAGTTATCTGGCCATTGAAAGATCAGGCTTTAATCATTTTAATATAATAGTTAGGTATAATAGTAGGTATAAGATGAATTATCATAATTTAAGAATCTTTGTCCCTGCTGCTCTTTTTTTTATCATTACCGTCTGTAATATTGTGACATACTTCGCATTGATATTTATAGGAATTTAAAAGCCAAGATTATTGTTTCAATGTACTTTTAATGGGTGTAGTTTAATATCCTGATACTGGCACTCAGTTATAGCTTTCAATTATGTGTAAATAGATTCAACACACCATTCATTATTCATCGTACGGCAGCCTCAGTGTAAACCTAATGTACAACATAAGGTTCATACTGAGGCTGTCGTCAATAATATACCGTATATTAATATATTAATTTAATCCATACGAATAAAGTGAGACTCAACAGGAACTAATGAATTTATATGATCGCATTTATTATGCTATTGTCTATGAAACATTTGTGATTATTGTGTTTGCCTCGATGATCATGCTCAACATCATATTTGAGTTTGAAAAGGCGTTGACTTACAAACGTTAATCGGGAAACAATAGTATTAGATGACATTAAAAGTGGTAAAAAGTATTTAAATGTAAAGGGTCGTTTATTGAAAGTGCTATATCGGTTTATACATCGCTTTATTATACTTTGCCTCATACATACACTGCTTTTCTCTATTAACAAGCATCCAAAATCCATAAAACTAGTTTTTGTTCCTCTGTAATTTTATCTCAAGACTTATACTTACAGCTTAAGCTATAGGTATAAGTGTTGAGATAAAAAAAACATTTTATCATTAATAAATCCACCTTTTTTTGAGATGTAACGTTTTTTTGCTTCGGGGCGATTTCAGGCGGATTATAATGAATAAATCTAATCAGTATGATTAAAACAAAAAGGACCATTACATGTTTTGTATATATTACTGAGAAAGGTATAGGTGTAGCTAATATCATACGGAATTGAATTTGTAAGTTCTTCAAGTTCTGGTGATGAATATTTCTGATGAGTTGTTAAAGGTGAAGGTGATTTCAATGTTCAACGAAAACAATCTTTATATGTATGCATCACTAGTGGCAAATATAAAGATGGTGAAGCAAAATGATCGCAGGTAACATAATAGGTATCGGAGTTATTGATATGAGGATCTGCTTTTTCTCCAAATTTAACATTTTCATCCAAAACATCATGCCAAACTACTACTGAATCGATGTCAATATTCTTGGGTCCAGGTAGCATAGGCGAGACGTTAGTGTCCCGTTGACACCCAGTCTCTAACAAAAAGGAAAATGTAAGTGTGAAATTTATAAGTAAATTCATATAGATTACTAAAAATTATATTATTTTATTAAAAAGTACATTAAATCATATACTTTTTTATAGAACAAACACGCATGTAAAAATTGTTTACAGCGAACAAAATTGTTTATTCAAATACGACATATTTTTTAGTAAAAATTTTCGAAGAAAAAAATCGTATCTGCTCAAGCGATAAATTATTTTGCCGAACAAAGACTTATGTAACAATAATAAGGTAGAAAATAAATATGTCTAATCGTAGTCTTATCATAAAGTCTATCAATATAAAAGTAAAATAGGATTTTCTGGATTTATTTATAAGATAAATTTAGATTTTTGTTGAACAAAATTGTATATGCACAAACGATGAAAATGAATGAGATTCCGTGTAATTTTGTTTACAATAACTATTAACTTTAAAATACAACAATTTATGCAATGTTACAGTATATTATGTACACAACTAAACTATTAGTTACCTTTTAAAAGGTTTTATCGTTGTTGTTAATGCTTGTAATAAGACTGCCATAATTTTCATTTAAATGCAGAGCTAAATTTAGTAATATTTTCTTTCCTGGCCATCCCGACATTATTTAACCACTCATTAGATGGTCGTTTATAATCCTTAATTGTAATTTTAAACCAAAACTTTGTATTTTTGAGGAGAGCGGGTTTGTATTTGATTTTGCAGAGAACAAACACGCAAATGACGGTAAGTCGCTGCGAGCACGCTCAGTGTTGCATTGAACAAGTGCGTACATGTCAATACATGTTTGTTTGCGGGTATCTAATTCAAATAAGATATTGTTCGATTGATTATTTCAATAAGTAAACGAAAAAAAAAATAAAAAAAATATAGTGCCATATAGTTTTTAGTATGTAGAATACAAATATGCAATAAAATACATTTTGTCTTATTTTTCCATACGATGTTGTTCTTGGGACCCGTCGAGGTTTTTAACTCTAAAGCTAACTAGCTGATCGACGTTTTGAAACCGCCTTTCAGAAACCGGGCGTTAAAGTACTTGTGGAGGAAAGAGATTTTTCTATTAAATATTGCTTAGAAGTAGTTAACGTAATAAAAAAAACTCACAATATTAGGGCACCACTACTAATCAAACACTAATCTTAATCCAGCCACACGGCATACTTTGTGATTGACTTTTAGTACATGAAAAATTGAACATAGGTACCAATTGCAATAGTGTACAAGTCATACAAAAATTCAGTCAGAAATAATATCGGGAAAAGGTCCTACAAAACGTTGGCTGTGGATAGACAGGCTTAGTCCCGATTTTATTAACAGTGATAGAAAAATCTAGAAAATTGAGAATATTATCTTCACAATAAAATTTACACTAGAAAGTGTACATTTTATTTTAATATGTTTTTATTAAGAGTTTTGCAACCTGCATGGTGTTTGGGGCCTTTGCACGATAACATTATTGCGTGTGTGATGGTGGTGTTTTCACGTTTTTGCTTGCGAGTGTACGCATAAGCAGTGTGGTAAGAAGGGAGGTGAATAAAACGCATGCCTATGCGTACACTCACTAGGTTGTGGTATAATATTTTTTTTCTTGGGATATTGCTAGATATAATATTTATAAATTTTACTTTTTAAGCTATGGATTTCCGCAAAGTAACGCCTGATTCCATTAACTATTGAATACGAGAGGGACATGGTATTTAATGAAGGATTAACTTTAACATATGTTGGAGAAATTGGCGCTTAGTCCAGATTTCACCAACGCTTGCTAGTGTTAAAGGCTTGTTAAAATACTCTGCTTTGTCATTCCTTGACAAGAAATACGAGAGGGATAACATGATATCTAATGAAAGATTAACTTTAACATTGCTTGGTGAAACACGTACAAAGTCCCGATTTCAACAACGCTTGCTAGTGTTAAAGGCTTTTTAAAATACTCTTCTTTGTCATTACTTGACAAGAAATGCAGGGGGATAACATGATATCTAATGAAGGAATAACTTTAACATGTGTTGTAGAAATTGGCGCTTAGTCCAGATTTCACCAACGCTTGCTAGTGTTAAAGGCTTGTTAAAATACTCTGCTTTGTCATTCCTTGACAAGAAATACGAGAGGGATAACATGATATCTAATGAAAGATTAACTTTAACATTGCTTGGTGAAACACGTACAAAGTCCCGATTTCAACAACGCTTGCTAGTGTTAAAGGCTTTTTAAAATACTCTTCTTTGTCATTACTTGACAAGAAATGCAGGGGGATAACATGATATCTAATGAAGGAATAACTTTAACATGTGTTGTAGAAATTGGCGCTTAGTCCAGATTTCACCAACGCTTGTTAGTGTTGGCGGCTTGTTAAAATACTCTGCTTTGTCAATCCTTGACAAAAGATACGTGAGGGATAACATGATATCTAACGAAGGATTAATTTTAACATGTGTTGGTGAAATTGACACTTAAGATTAAAACAATAGAAAATGTTGCTTACCACGACCCACACGATGAGTAGTAAAGTCTTCATGCTGAGCTCCCGATGACATTAAGGCAGTTGCCGAGGCTTATATAGGGTACCTGCGACGTAAGACAAATACTCGTGGCTAATAAAACAATTATATATTGTTAATTAAGTAAACACTGCTAGACTTACACCTGAAAAAACATGTGCGTATTTCAGTTAATATTAATATTGTACAGGGTGTAATCTAACACATGAGACTTTTCGTTTCTCGTAAAAAAATATACATTGCATGCATTCATTTCTGATCAACCTATGCAGTCCTCGCACGCCGAGCCCGATTGGCCCGGGGCGGGGGAATCACCAGAGGCAAGAGCCCCTCTACGTGAGGTCGAAGGGTTTTCTAGGCAAAACCCCCCGCCTATCGCAGCTCAGGGGAAAACCGTGGCGCTAAGAGAGAGAGCCATGGTAGGCTGAGACCTGAACGGCGCGGCGGGGCAACGAGCAGTGCGTGGGGGCCCCGGTCCTGAGACCGGAGAGCGTGTATGGTTCCACTCCCCCTACACCGCCTCTCGCCCCGCGGACCAAACCCTACCATTGTTGGGGAGAGGAAAATGAAAGACACTAGTGACGTTTTTTTGAGGGCAAAACCCCCGCGTTAGGGCGCGGAGAAACGGGGGCGGCAGGCGCGCCCCTGGGTGACAGACGGGAAGTCTCTGGCTATACGAAGGATAGCGGGAAGGACATGGGAGCCGGACTGGATGTCGGATATGATGTCAAGGGCTAAGGCTCCATTCTTCAAATCGGATGCCCGGCTTGCAAAGGAGCGTTTTCACTCTAAATACTCCGGGCAGTACGTGGGGGGCCATTTGGATGTGGGCTAAGAAGGTGGGCTAAGAAGGTGCACGAAGAGGCATCTGGGCGCGGCTCGAACCTCTTGACATACTCCGCCAAGTAGCCAAGGTCAGCTAGCCCCAGCTGAACTTCCTCTTATCTCCTATCCTATCCACATTCCACAGGTAGGCCTCTGATCAGGGACCTGTATGGTGTTCGGAGGCGGATGGCGGTGCTCGAACCAGGACAGCCTCGTGTTACGTCCCAGCTCGGTGAAGTAGCGGCGAAGGGTGCGGTACTCGTCTTCGTCCACTGGGCTGAAGCGGATGACGTTGCCAACCGCTCTGGTGTTGATAACAGGCGACGGAAGTGCCTCACCCAATCTTCGAGTCTCTCGACGATGATGACGATGATGATCTCGATGACGGGGGCGACGTCTGATCATATTATTCAATGGATTAAATATTGTATATACTCATAGTGCGCTTGAATGTTTAAGGGTGTGTTTCCCCTCTCGTATTTCCTGTCAATGAATGTGATGGCATGGTATTTTAACATGGCGTTAACTTTAACATTGCTTGGTGAAACACGGCCTAAAGATCGGCGGCGATCGTCTATTCAATTGCGTCAAAGCGTCCTAGCACCAGGGGGCCTACTCAAGATGACATCGCTAATTATCGCTTACAAAGTTCGATAGCAAAATGTATGGGATTTGACATAAGGTACGCTAAATGACATACCAAATCGCGATCATTTAGCGTAGCTTATATCAAATCCCATACATTTTGTTATCGAACTTTGTAAGCGATAATTAGCGATTGCATCTTGGGTAAGCCCCAAGGACTGCAATTCTATCTATATATAATAATATCTCTGATCTCCCGCCAGTCGTGTCGGTTCTCGTCCCACTGGTCTACGAGAGTGGAGGAAAAACGAAATTGGAGTGGGAGGCATTATTATATTATTAAGGGCCGATTTTTCAATCGACACAACTTTTAACTGTTGAATAAACGTGTGACTTTGACATTTGTTCCATACAAAATGTGCCAAAACATATTTATTCTTTAGTTAAATGTTAACTGACGATTGAAAAATCGGCCCTTTATAATATAATAATGCCTCCCACACCAATTTCGTTTTTCCTCCACTCTCGTAGACCAGTGGGACGAAAACCGACACGACTGGCGGGAGATCAGGCGCAGGACCGACTTTTTACATGCCCATTCGACGCGTGGATCATCATTCTTGTCAGGTGATCAGCCTGTATTGTCCTAACTAAAACTTGAAAACAACTTTTTTTGTTGTTCCAAGTTTCCAACGCGGGAATCGAATCCACGACCTCCGGGTCGAGTGCGAAGCTCTGAACCATTAGACCACGGAGGCGATTCTATCTATATAACGACACAATTAATTGAAAAAATGCTGGAAGTACAATGCTGTAAGTACCTACTGTATAAAAAGATGTACATTTTCGTTTTCTTGCGTTGATATATTCTATCGCAGGCCGCAGCCGACCATGTGACGTCGGTGACATTCGTGATCACTGTGACGAGCACAACCTCAACCGCGAGCTTAGAGAATTGCACTTTGTATTTCGTGCTTTCGCTGAGTGCAAGTCGTCGCACATGACGAATATATTTTTATTAATTTACTTAGAGCCGATTTTTCAATCGTCAGATAACTTTTATCTGTTGAATAAACATGTGACTTTGACATTTGTTCCACACAAAATCTGCCAAAGTCACTTATTTATTCCTTAGATAAAAGTTATCTGACGATCGAAAAATTGACTCTAAATCAATGAAAGAAATCCATAAAAAATAATAATAATAATTTTACACAGGGATGAAATGGATATGAAATTTCGGATACGGATAAGGAGATGCATAGTAAATTATTTCGGATTATCCGTTTGTTTCGGATAATTTCGGTTACGGATATTAAATTTTGGTTACCTTTTTACATACAATAGAAAAACTTTCATTTCGGATTCGGTTAGGGTTACGGATGTTATTCTATATCGGATATCCGATAGTTTCGGTTACGGTTACGGATCTCTATTACATTAATGATATTGCTCACATAATTGCGTACCCTAACGTTAGTTTCAAGAGAAGGGCGGAGTGCAGAGAGGAACGGAGAAAACTCCACCAACAAGAGCGAAGTGTCTCGTAGTGCCTTAGCTAGCCAGCACTAGCGCGATAGAGACAACTGCAACTTGGACTGAAATTACCTATTAAAAGTACCAGAAATCGACGTTTAGGGGATTCCTGTTTCCTCCTCCAAAACGTAACGATTTAAATATTTTTTTCTTTATTAGTTAAAAAAAGAAGTGAGCTAGGTTCCTATTTTTTGATTTTGTTGTTTATTGTAGCCAAATCTGTTTCCTAGATATTTAAACATAGCGGAGATTCTGGCCATTTTTTTTAGGTTTTTAAACGTGCATATCACTTTAAAAAAATTATTTATTAAAAAATGGAAAAAATAGGGACGTACAAACAATATCCATAAATATTTAGGAAAAAAATTGTTACTCTAGAGGTATAATATCCAGGGAGGAAATAGAAATCCCTTAGGCCCCTATTTTTGTATGGAAAATAATTCGTAGTGTTTCCTCTTAAGTTAGAAGAAGAACGTTAGTTTTAATATGTCACGTAGAAATAATTACATCCTGTATAAAAGCTGGCCAAGTGCAAAGTCGGAGTAACGCACAAAAAATCGCGCAAACTTTTCTATTGATATAAAATAAAATTATATTGGTGAACTTAATATAATTTTAAGATCTATCTCTATAATAATAATAATAAGACGTTTATTCAGGTATTTTACATTACACCCTACTAGATAACACTAAATATATTAGGACGGTAACACAACACAACATTTTGAAAGTAATTTAATACACAGCGAAAAAAAGATACAAAAACGAAAAAAAAAAGAAAAGGAAAGTACAGTAATAAGTACAATATGGTGCTATCGCTTCCGTGGTCTAGTGGTTCAGAGCTTCGCTCTCGACCCGGAGGTCGTGGGTTCGATTCCCGCGTTGGAACAACAAATAATGTTGTTTTCAAGTTTAGTTAGGACAATTCAGGCTGATCACCTGATTGTCTGACAAGAAAGATGATCCATGCGTCGGATGGGCATGTAAAAAGTCGGTCCTGCGCCTGATCTCTCGCTAGTCGTGTCGGTTTACCGTCCCACTGGGTTATGAGAGTAAAAGGAAGAGAGAGTGCTTCTGTGTATTGCGCACACACTTGGGCACTATAAAATAACTCCTGCGTAGCTGGCCTGGTTTCAATGAAATCGGCTACCGACATCGAAATCGGTGAGGGGAGCTATTATATTATTATTAATATGGTGCTAGGTAGTGTAATCCAAACACTCGAACTGGAGTCCACTCAGGTATATTGATCGCGGCATTATACCACGATCCCTGGTAATGGATCCCTATGGATAGGTCGTGGATATGGACAGGTTCTACTTGAGGTGTGGGGTTTCTGTAGACCCCACACCACAAAGTAGATATTAACCTTTGTGATGTGGGGTTATAGTATGGGTTATCTAGTACCAGCTTACCCATGCCCACTTCGTTGAGCATACAAACCGTT
Organism: Celastrina argiolus; assembly: GCA_905187575.2. Taxonomy (NCBI): domain Eukaryota; kingdom Metazoa; phylum Arthropoda; class Insecta; order Lepidoptera; family Lycaenidae; genus Celastrina; species Celastrina argiolus. Next base: position 3,895,813 of record LR994597.1, read on the forward strand.
TAAACCTTCCCTAGACTTGCACGAACATTTCAAGACCAAAATAGCCGAATCGGTTCAGCCGTTCTCGAGTTTTAGCGAGACTAACGAACAGCGATTCAACAAACAGGCAAACGGACAAATAGACAAAAATTCCAAAAACCATTGTTTTGAGTACTATTGCGTAAATAAAGGTCTCTTATAATATTTTTTTCCCAAATATCTTCAACTAGCTGTCCCCTGCAGTCGCAGTCGTTCGCGTGGTTTTTGAGTGGCCGTATATATGCAGCGCACGCAACGAAAGTCCCCAAATCCGAATAATTTTCCCCGTTTTTGCAACATTTCTCACTGACGCTTCGCTCCTATTGGTCGCAGCGTAATGTAATATAGCCTAAAGCCTTCCTCTATAAATGGACTATCCAACAAAAAAAGAATTTTTCAAATCGGACCAGTAGTTCCTGAGATTAGCGCGTTTAAACAAACAAACAAAAAAACTCTTCCGCTTTATAAAATTGTTATAGATGTATGACCCCCTCTACAGATTTATTATATATGTATAGATTACTTTTAATAATACTATACTTTATAATAAATAATACTTTTTACGGCAGCAATATGTACGGTTTCCTTTGCATTTTGTGCGTACGAAGTAGCGGGTAACATGTAGTCAATAGATATTAAGTAGGAACGTTGTTCTTCAAACGATTGAAAACAGCAATATATTTTAATTAGCAATTGATTAACAATAAACATCAAAGGTACAGAGTATCGCATTTGTATTTTTACTATAAAACAAATTATCCCGATATTTTTGTACACAGACTAGGGTGACCACGCTTTATATTTTTATAAGATACCTACTCGTCCCGTGAATAAAATTTTTGTTTGTTTGTTTTAGCATTTAAGAGTCAAATTTTCATTTTAATTCCATAAATAAATAGGTACACTACTACCACGACCTTTCACAAAAAGAGAGACACAGTGAAACTACATAATATTGAAAAGTAGCTTGTTGTACTATGGAAACTTATAATTGCACGTTACGACGTCTACAGAGTTATAATATAATCCTATAATTCACAACCTCTTTGGGTAGGGACCTTGTCTAGTCGAAACCCTCAGCAGCCTATGCCCGCATATTATATCCTTAGATATACCAGTAACTAATCTAGATATTTATTTACATACCTTAACTTTGGTTCCAGGCATTTATTTTACAATTTATGTACATACTTTATCAAATTTACAAACGAAAATTGCACAAAAATTAACTTTGTACAAAGGTTTTTCCAGAATTAGCTGAATTTCACCGTAGTCCAGCTAAAATATACAACTTTATCCGACTGCTCGTCGTCCGGTCGCCGTCCGCACGTCCGGGAGCGCATGGTCACCCCACCCAGCACACGTTACGGAGACCACATGGCCCGGTGTCTGGCGGAAACCAGCGATAAACTTTATTTAATATACAACCTGATACTCTCGGAATAGATTTGTTTACACGACCAAAAAATGCAAAATATTTCGTGTACATTCTGAAAAGTGAAAATGTAGCCAACCAACATGTTAATACGGGGGCTGCAGTCCCGCGCTACTGGCGCTCAACCATACTATAGAGTAGGTATTGACAATCTTATGGCGGACTTTGACCACATAGTGAGAAAAATAACAATCATTAACATTCAGCAGTGCCGAGCACCACTGGTCCCTGATTCAAAATGTGATCGCTATTTATCGCTTACGAAGTTTGAAACAGAAACAGAATTTTAATATTATACTAGCTTCGCGTGGTGTTTGATTGACTTAAACCTTTATGCAGCGCATGCAACGAAAGTCTCCAAATGTAAATTGTTTATTTGTTTAAATGCGCTAATCTCAGAAACGACTGGTCCGATTTGTAAAATTATTTTTGTTGGATTGTCCATTTATAGAGGAAGGCCAAGGCTATATATATGTCGCAGTCATCTTATTGAATCTGGTTATTTAATTGAATCACTAGGCGGTTATAAAATGGCGTCAAACAGCTCGTACAGATAGCAATGTGTTGATATATTTTTTGATTAATTTACTTTAATGTTCGTTTTATTAGTACTCATTCGGAAATTTCGAAGTTTAAAACTAAAATATTAAATGGCTGTCCTAGTCTCGGATTCTAAAATTTGTTGGTAAAAACAGGATTCAATGAAAGCGCTAGTCATTCAATTAAATAGCGTATTCAATCAGATGACTGCGACATATATACATTACGCTGCGACCAAAACCAGTCGGGCGTCGTCGTCGCCCGACGCCTCGACACGATGCCGACGCCAGACGTCGCGACGAAGACGCCCGACGGCGCGACGCCGACGCCCGACGCCGCGACGCCCACGCCCGACGTCGTGACGCCGACGCCCGACGCCCGACGCCCGACGACCGACGCCCGACGCCCGACGCCCGACGCCTGACGCCCGACGCCCGACGCCCGACGCCCGACGCCCGACGCCCGACGCCCGACGCCTGACGCCCGACGCCCGACGCCCGACGCCCGACGCCTGACGCCCGACGCCCGACGCCCGACGCCCGACGCCCGACGCCCGACGCCCGACGCCCGACGTCGCGACGCCGATGCCGTATTACGACAGTATTTAGTATCAGCATTGATGTTTTTAGTCAGTTATGCTTATGTTACTCGAAACAAATACAAAATTACTATGAGTATAGTAATTTATTTCCCTAAAAACTTCGAGGATTCTCGATTCCTCACGACGCCATCATCAGGCATCCACTTTGATAACTATGAAACCAAGTTCGACTGTAACTGACGTAGTGGCATACCACTACGTCAATTACAGTCGAACTTGGTTTTTAAAGGAATGCAAGCATATGTGCTTGCATTCCTTTAAACAACGCTGAAATCTTCAAACATGTATCCTAGGACTGACGCCTACCGACGCCCAGCGCCGCGACGCCTGACGACGCCCAGCGCCGCGACGCCTGCTGACGCCCAGCGTCGCAACGCCTGCCGACGCCCAGCGCCGCGACGCCTGCCGACGCCCAGCGTCACGACGCCCAGCGCCGCGACGCCTGCCGACGCCCAGCGCCGCGACGCCTGCCGACGCCCAGCGTCGCGACGCCCAATGCCGCGACGCCTGCCGACGCCCAGCGTCGCGACGCCTGCCGACGCCCAGCACCGCGACGCACAGCGCCACGACGCCTCTCGACGCCCAGCGTCACGACGCCCAGCGTCACGACGCCCAACGCCGCGACGCCTAGCGCCGCGACGCCTGACGACGCCCAGCGCCGCGACGCCTGCCGACGCCCAACGCCGCGACGCCTGCCGACGCCCAGCGTCGCGACGCCTGCCGACGCCCAGCGCCGCGACGCACAGCGCCGCGACGCCTCTCGACGCCCAGCGTCACGACGCCCAACGCCGCGACGCCTAGCGCCGCGACGCCTGACGAAGCCCAGCGTCACGACGCCCAGCGCCACGACGCCTGCCGACGCCAGCCGACGCCCAGCGCCGCGACGCCTGCCGACGCCCAGCGTCGCGACGCCCAACGCCGCGACGCCTGCCGACGCCCAGCGTCGCGACGCCTGCCGACGCCCAGCGCCGCGACGCACAGCGCCGCGACGCCTCTCGACGCCCAGCGTCACGACGCCCAACGCCGCGACGCCTAGCGCCGCGACGCCTGACGACGCCCAGCGCCGCGACGCCTGCCGACGCCCAGCGTCGCGACGCCTGCCGACGCCCAGCGCCGCGACGCCTGCCGACGCCCAGCGTCACGACGCCCAACGCCGCGACGCCCAGCGCCGCGACGCCTGCCGACGCCCAGCGCCGCGACGCCTGACGACGCCGAGCGCCGCGACGCCTACCGACGCCCAGCGTCGCGACGCCTGCCGACGCCCAGCGTCGCGACGCCCAACGCCGCGACGCCTGCCGACGCACAGCGTCGCAACGCCTGCCGACGCCCAGCGCCGCGACGCACAGCGCCGCGACGCTTCTCGACGCCCAGCGTCACGACGCCCAACGCCGCGACGCCTAGCGCCGCGACGCCTGACGACGCCCAGCGCCGCGACGCCTGCCGACGCCCAGCGTCGCGACGCCCAACGCCGCGACGCCTGCCGACGCCCAGCGTCGCGACGCCTGCCGACGCCCAGCGTCGCGACGCCTGCCGACGCCCAGCGCCGCGACGCACAGCGCCGCGACGCCTCTCGACGCCCAGCGCCACGACGCCCAGCGCCTCGACGCCTGCCGACGCCCAGCGTCACGACGCCTAGCGCCGCGACGCCCAGCGCCGCGACGCCTGACGACGCCCAGCGTCGCGACGCCTGCCGACGCCCAGCGCCGCGACGCCTGCCGACGCCCAGCGTCGCGACGCCTGCCGACGCCCAGCGTCGCGACGCCTGCCGACGCCTGCCGACGCCAAGCGCCACTACGCCTACCGACGCCCAGCGTCGCGACGCCTGCCGACGCCCAGCGCCGCAACGCCTGCCGACGCCCAGCGCCGCAACGCCTGCCGACGCCCAGCGCCACGACGCCCAGTGCCGCGACACCTGCCGACGCCCAGCGCCGCGACGCACAGCGCCGCGACGCCTCTCGACGCCCAGCGTCACGACGCCGGACGCCGCGACGCCTAGCGCCGCGACGCCTGACGACGCCCAGCGCCGCGACGCCTGCCGACGCCCAGCGTCGCGACGCCTGCCAACGCCCAGCGCCACGACGCCCAGCGCCGCGACGCCTGCCGACGCCCAGCGTCACGACGCCTAGCGCCGCGACGCCCAGCGCCGCGACGCCTGACGACGCCCAGCGTCGTACGCCTGCCGACGCCCAGCGCCGCAACGCCTGCCGACGCCCAGCGCCGCGACGCCTACCGACGCCCAGCGCCACGACGCCCAGTGCCGCGACGCCTGCCGACGCCCAGCGCCGCGACGCCTGCCGACGCCCAACGCCGCGACGCACAGCGCCGCGACGCCTGCCGACGCCCAGCGCCGCGACGCACAGCGCCGCGACGCCTCTCGACGCCCAGCGTCACGACGCCTGACGACGCCCAGCGCCGCGACGCCTGCTGACGCCCAGCGCCGCGACGCCGAGTGCCGCGACGACTACCGAGGCCCAGCGCCACGACGCCCAGCGCCGCGACGCCTGCCGACGCCCAGCGTCACGACGCCTAGCGCCGCGACGCCCAGCGCCGCGACGCCTGACGACGCCCAGCGTCGCGACGCCTGCCGACGCCCAGCGCCGCGACGCCTGCCGACGCCAAGCGCCACTACGCCTACCGACGCCTGCCGACGCCAAGCGCCACTACGCCAATCGACGCCCAGCGTCGTACGCCTGCCGACGCCCAGCGCCGCAACGCCTGCCGACGCCCAGCGCCGCGACGCCTACCGACGCCCAGCGCCACGACGCCCAGTGCCGCGACGCCTGCCGACGCCCAGCGCCGCGACGCCTGCCGACGCCCATCGTCACGACGCCTGCCGACGCCCAGCGCCGCGACGCCCAGCGCCGCGACGCCTGCCGAAGCCCAGCGCCGCGACGCCAAGCGCCACGACGCCTACCGACGCCCAGCGCCACGACACACCCACGCCGATTTTGAGTCACTGACAAGCTAGTTTCTTACAAATCACAGCGTCCCGACGCCTGCCGACGCCCAACGATGCGAAGCCTGCTGACGCCCAGCGCCACGACGCCCAGCGCCGCGACGCCTGCCGACGCCCAGCGCCGCGACGCCTACCGACGCCCAGCGCCACGACGCCCAGTGCCGCGACGCCTGCCGACGCCCAGCGCCGCGACGCCTGCCGACGCCCATCGTCACGACGCCTGCCGACGCCCAGCGCCACGACGCCCAGCGCCGCGACGCCCAGCGCCGCGACGCCTGCCGACGCCCAGCGCCGCGACGCCAAGCGCCACGACGCCTACCGACGCCCAGCGCCACGACACACCCACGCTCATTTTGAGTCACTGACAAGCTAGTTTCTTACAAATCACAGCGTCCCGACGCCTGCCGACGCCCAACGCCGCGAAGCCCAGTGCCGCGACGCCTGCCGACGCCCAGCGCCGCGACGCCTGCCGACGCCCATCGTCACGACGCCTGCCGACGCCCAGCGCCACGACGCCCAGCGCCGCGACGCCCAGCGCCGCGACGCCTGCCGACGCCCAGCGCCGCGACGCCAAGCGCCACGACGCCTACCGACGCCCAGCGCCACGACACACCCACGCTCATTTTGAGTCACTGACAAGCTAGTTTCTTACAAATCACAGCGTCCCGACGCCTGCCGACGCCCAACGCCGCGAAGCCTGCCGACGCCCAGCGCCACGACGCCCAGCGCCGCGACGCCTGCCGACTGTGTGAAGTGCTAATATTAGCTAATACCAGCTAGTATTTTCAACAGTACCTTATACCTAATAGTAGTAGTGATGATGGTAACTAGCACAAGGAATTCTATAGAATATTTTGAGTCACTGACAAGCTAGTTTGTTACAAATCACATTATAATAATGCTAAGCATACAAAGAACTTTACAGAAAAGAAATTTAACAACAGATGGAGCTTGTACCGGACCATACACCGACAGTTATATTATCTCCTTTGTGACCGACAGCAATATACAACTATTAGCTGCCTGCATATTCGCGCTAATTTTAAATAAGTGGATAAAAATAAAATCCTCTCATAAATAATAATATATTTTTCATCTTCGGTAAAAGTCGGTCACCGATTAATAATTGGTGACCGACTTTTTGTAGATGAATAATAGAATATACTGATTGCAGTAGTGGAACGCACTCAACATACATAAAGTCGGACATAAATTATATGTATGGAGCAAAACTCTGAACGATTATTGGTCCTACAAAAAGTAGGTCGTGGGTTTTTTATGTACTTGTATATTATATTTATAAATTAAAGATCATCAGATCCTTATAATAAACATCCTTTTGAATCCAATATGGTGGTCCACCATTTTGGATTCAAAATGGCGGCATTTACATTTTAATATTTTTTTTGTTGGTTTTGTAGCAATAACGGCTTACATACATAACTTCAGCTTTCTAAGATTTCCGGAAGTAACCTAAGAATTTTGATGATCTTTATTTATAGAACGATTCAGTGACGAAATCAGGGTATTTTAGACATCGATAAAATCTAAAGTATAATAATTAATAGCTACGACATTCAAACTTACTGGTGTCATTGTATGTTGAAATTTTCAACTATTTAGCATCATCCAAAGCAAAGTTATGCGAGTTCAAAAAAACTACTGTAATAAAAATGTGAAACTTTATAATATATTTTTTGTTTGTCCTTAATGTTTAAAGAGTTACTCTTTTTTTATTTCAATAGTTTAGCGCACATAGTTTATGGGTGTGATTTCTTTATTCAATAACTAGCTGTGCCCGCGACTTCGTACGCGTGGAAAAGTGATTAAGGGCACTTTAGTATTTTTAAATATATTTTTAGTTTATTGGCGCAACCGCTGACAACTTTCGCTAATTTAATAGTTACTTCCCAGTGAATCCCAGTGTTGATCCCTATCCAGCGAGTCACGTACCCGGCAAGCCTCTTGGTATGCAGGGTATAATAATAATATAGTACCATCCTTTCGGGGCTCGGTAAAGTAGGTCTTCGAACAATATGTAGAAGTCAACAAAAGTATTCGAAGTCAGGATTCGAATGCAACGTATAGACCTAGCCAATTTTTCACGTTAATTTAGTAAAAAACTTCGATGTCCGTCTGTCTGTCTGTCTGGGTGTCAAAACTTTAATACGTGTAGGTATCAAGCTAAAAATCATATTAAATACTCAGGATCTTCTGTCCCTTCTGGCTCTACCTAAAGATTCAGGCGATTATGTCGCTAATTTTCGTAATTTTCAACACTCCAAAGGGAACTAAAACCTAAAGGTTACTTCCCGGGAACTCAGAATTTTTAAATTTGATATGAAGCAACGTCTTAATAGTGCCGACATAGGATAAATTGCGAAACCATAAAAATATCTTTAATTTTTTTGAACTTACTACCGTTTTTGTCATTAATGTTTTGAGATATTAAATTGAAACTTATATTGCAATTACATACTAAGGACGTATTTAAAACGAAACTCTCGGTTAGACATGGGCGCAGTGGCACGCCCCGCCGAGGATCCAGCAGGCTTACTCTCGACACATCCGAGAATCGAATCAATTCGATCTCAACGGTTTTTGGTGTTTTATTTGTTAGATTACTTTGGAACTAATTAGGATAAAGAAAACCGTTAGAAATAAACAAACGTAAATTTATTCGGGAGTATGCGGCACGATCGAATCTGAATCAAAATCGAATCAGTTTAGAGAGTTAGGCCGATCGGTTTTAGTAGCATTTTTTTATTAACCTACCGTAAGTATAATAATAATAATATAAATAAATGAAATTTAGTTTTAAAGAAAATATAAAATAAAAAAAGATTAAATTTGAATGGTTGATGCAGCGCGGTTCCCGCCGCGCTTCATACAAACGTCCAGCAATTTTTTTTAATTGTCATAAATTGTTTGTTATTTATGAACCGATTGAGATGAATTAATAAATATTAAGTCAAGATTACTACATTATAATATGATTGAACCACATCTAAATCGGATAAGCCGTTTCTGAGATTAGCGTGCACAAATGCATCGACAAACAGACAAAAATTCAAAAAATTATTGTTTTGGGTACTATTGCATACTTAAATAAAAGTCTCCTATAACACAGGCACAGATAGCACAGTTAGCGGCTGTGCGTGGTTAAATTCAAACACCGGTACTGCTTGTTAGCATATTTTAATAGTATTTTTTACCCAGCAGTGGGGTGGAGCTCCTTTGGTTGACCTTCGCTAAAGTTCCTACCAGCATCTGATACCTACACTAAACCAGCCCGGCTCGGACGTACGACGTAGCAGCCGGCGGCGCCCGGTCGAATCACGGCGAAACGATTTTAATATTGCTATACCTATTTCCTAAACTATTCATATTATATTTGCATGGTATAAAGGGCAAATATAGTCTTCATGGAATGCTTAAGCCAACTAACGTATTAAAATGATAAGGATTAATACAGTGATGGTATAAATAGCTTTCCAAAAACCGCTTAATTGCCCGTTTTTTTAGTTTATCGCGAAAGGCATTCTTTTAATAATACAGTTAGGTAATGTAGTTGATTTTATACAATAAATGATAATTTATTTCAATTTGTGAAGTAAGTTCAAAAATACAATTTTTATATTATTATGACACTGACACTTGTCTTCCCAGAAAACAGCTGTGTAAGCGATCCCCCCGCGCCCCCCGCACGAACCGTTCTACCGCAGGCCGCGCGCGCGAAATTCATCCGACTTGCTTCAAATTTATCGTCACTGCTCGGCTCCTAGGTATCGTAGCGTTATGTTATATAGCCTATAACCTGCCCAGGAATATGGGCTACAATCGTACCAAGTTTGGTTAAAATCCCTTCAGTAGTTTTTGTTCCCATCGCGCACATACAGATAGACAGACAGACAGACAGACAGACAGACAGACAAAAATTTTACTAATTGCATTTTTGGCATCAGTATCGATCGCCAATCATCCTCCAATATGTATTTTGAAAAAATATTCAATGTACAGAATTGACCTCTCTACAGTTTTATTATAAGTATAGATAATCAATTCTATAAATAAGAAATCCTATTAATTAAATATCAAAGAGTTACATTATATGTTGTTTTATAGGTATTTGTTACTTGTTAGTAATAGCTTATTCAATGTCAATACTTGAGCACCAATGCACTCAACCACTACGCTGCCTCCATAGTGCAATAGTCGACTGCATTGGTGCTCAACCGAGAGGTTGCACATTCAAATCCCACCGAGGGAACAAAAGTTTCCAATGTTCCTGGGTCATTTATGTGTATTAAATGTGTGAATAATCTAATAAAAATAATATGTGTATCGTATAAAAAGTATTAAATATATTTCCGTTGTCTGGTACCTGTAACTTTCTTTTCTGTAAAGTTCTTTGTATGCTTAGCACAGGGCCAGATTGACGTGGTGTTCACACCGTCCATAGATATTATTAGTATAATGTGATTTGTAAGAAACTAGCTTGTCAGTGACTCAAAATATTCCTTGTGCTAGTTACTATTAGGTATAAGGTACTGTTGAAAATACTAGCTGGTCGGGGTTTTCTACCAGACAGATGTAAATAATTGAGGAATTCAGGTACCTCCTCGATTGCTAAGTCGTCAATTGCTTCAAAAACATCCATTTTATTAGATTCTGATACCCAACGAAATTGACGAAACTGTTAAATATAAATGCTGACACGAACTTATCGGGGGAATAAAGCCTTATATGGCTCTTCAAGCAGCAGATAACTTTATTCCTCTAATAGGTGTTTTATTAGACTTTCTGAGTATTGAAAAACTCAAAATATTGCTATTCGTCGAATAAACGCTATCTGGTTGTTTATCTGAGGATGGAAAAATCGGCCCTAAATGATAATAAATTCTGAAAATAAATTATTACATAAAAATGCTAAATAAAATAATGTATTGATTTAAAATAATATAATATGTTAAATATGTATGTATAAATTGTATGTGAATTTGGGAATAGAATAAAGGCTATTTTTTTTATAAGCCTCCCCAAAATCATGTTTCATGAATCTTATGGGGTAGTTGATAGTTGAACAACGCGGCTGACAGCGACAGACCACATTCAGTGGTTTTTACAATCATTGACCAAAAAGAAAACTCTGGTTTAAGTAAGTATTTTTTTAATAAGTTTATCATTTTACAGTCACAATTAGTTACCTGCGCAAAATTTGATGGCCCAGGATAAACAAAAAAAATTACATCAAAATCGCCAAAAGCCCATTTTGGAAGCTACGCCACACAAACGCGTGAAACTTATTACACCTCTTCGCCGGGGGTTAATTTAATTCGTAATTCGTACATTACTTGGGCACTATAAAAATAAGTCCTGCGTAGCTGGCCTGACTTCAATGAAACCGGGAAATTGGTGTAGGAGGCATTATTGTTTATCTCAGTGGCGAGTGAGTATTTTTCGAGAGTGGCTTGTTTGGTTCTGAAGCTTTGGCCTTTTGTAGCACCCTGAAATTAGGAAATTTGTGTCGGGGGTTAAGGAAAAATATATAAGTAAAACAAAATGTTTTAAACAAAATTTTATTTATCATAATATATTTTGAGGACGTAGACTAACAAAGACAGGTGACTACTCTTTATTTATTGATCTGTCGCCATCTAGGACTGTACATATTTATAATATTATTTAGTGTCCCCCCCCCACCACATACTTTTTGTAGAGCCGATAATCGAACAGATTTTCCCTCCATATCATTTCTTACCGACTTTAACGTAGGTACGTGTTTGCATTTTCACGCATGTGCATTATACCCAGTACCTACTATTGCAAGCAGTATAATTCTCTTTCGCCTACAAAAAGTCGATCAACTCTCGAGCCTCTTCTACTTACAACAATAATTAAATCCACCTACTCGTGAGCAGGTTATTTAAACTTTGGTTTAAAACAATCTTTGGTTTCAATTAGAGATGTGCCGAACTATAAGCCTACTGACTAGTTCGTAGTCGGATTACAAAAAGTCACTAATTTGCAACAAGTGCCGACTACCCGTAGGCATAAGGCTGATTATGTATCTTCTTCTTCATTTTTTGGCATATGCCTCCCCCTCAATAGGAGTTGCCAACGTCAGAGTGTAAAAGGTTAGCAGTACAGTGGGATGATAAGAACAACTTCACGCGAGTCTCGTGCAGATACAAGTTAAATAAAATTACAGGCCGGTATTTTACTTAAAAGATGTTTCTTAGCCTTTTATGAATTGCAAGTTGCAACAGAAATTCGACAGGCGTCAGTTTACAATATCGCTGTCAAACGTATACACTTGAGAGCGATATTGTACACAATTGTACAATTCACGCCTGTCGAATTGCTGTTGCGAGATACATAATCAGCCTGCCGGCTTCTTACTTTGTACGTCCGTTCCATTTTAACCCAAATGTACACAAGCCCGTGACTATGACACAACCATAGACTAGTTAGTAATGTGAATACAATACTAATGATTATTATTGTTTGCAACTATAAATCCATAGATTATTTTACGGTCGCCACTTTTAAAATGGGGCATTGTCACTGGTAAAGTTTGTTATGTTTAAATATAGTAATTATTATTTAATTGTAAGGAAAATGTATTCGATAATGAAGTATTAATTCCTTAACGCTCCGGTGAAAGTATTGAACAATAATATATAAAAATTTTGGTGTTTTTAGTTTGTTTACGCTTAGGTTAATAATAAAAGGGACGGAGGTAACTTACCGTGTTTATTGTCCGACTAGTCGGCGTCAACAATCGATCAAAAGTCAAGTAATACAACGACAAAGTAATTTATATAAACACAAAGTAAAATTAAAAAAAGTATTAAAATAATAAAACCATATTTTAATTATTTTAAATATTTTCTATTTGGTATTTTTTACTTACAGATACTTAGTACCTACGCTTTAAGTACAAAACGAAGTACTCAAATTACATTTTCCTTAATTACCTAGTTACATAATTTTAGCAAAAAAATTAAAAGGAGTTAATGTTGCACAGGCCAAGAAAATAAAAATTAACTTATGATGACGCATGACCGGAGAAATTTCTAGAAAAATTTAAGCCGTTTTAGTTCTGTCGGTCTATAACTACCCGGGTGGCTAGTTATTTGCCTGAATGAGAAGATTGGGGGGGGGGGGGGGGGGGGGATTGACCTCAGGGTGATGTACGAATCGGATTGGGACAGTAGAAATCTGGGCTAATTGTGTCCAAGTAGCCCAACAGTTTTTGGTTAAGGTTTTTGGAGCTTAAAGTAAAAAAGAATCTTTGGGAGGCTTATGTCCAGTAGGGGACGTCATAGGTGAAATTATGATGATGAATTTAATAATAATAATTTGTGGGCGATCTCGACAATTGTATGTTCAAATTTTCAAATCAATTTCCATTATTTTTTTATTCCTTTATTTAAGTAACGTCTTATATAATCTTATTAAAAATACAGATTTATTGCACTTGTGCCTACCAGGAAAACTTTTCAACTGAGTACTAATTATTATATATCTACTTATATATCGCACCCTTAGAATTATAGTGACCTATTCCAAAAATGTAAATTTTTGGGAAACGTTAAATAAAGTTTTATACACGTAAGTTTTTTTTGTAAATGAAGGTTATTACAATGAAATTTCATACAATTTATACAAATAATGGTTGAATTGGTTTCTTTACTTAGTTGTCTACATGTATTATGAGAAAATAAATTAATCGACTTTGATAAAGCATTTTTTTTTATTTTTTACAAATTGGTGTCATTATTAGGTCTTTATAATATTGAAGCCCCAGTTTATTTTAAAGACTCTTTGTAATATAGGTCCCTCTATTTCTTCATTTTCTGCCAAAATCTTGGATTATTCCTAAATGTGTCCCTGTAATAGTAAATTTTAGATAATTTTTAAGGGTTGCGTTAAACAAAAATAATTAAAAATAATAAAAAAGTTTTATTAGAAACTGAATTTATTAAATAATCAGTACAGGTTTGAATTTAATCATAAACACAGTACTTTATAATCAAACGTACAGGACAGATTGTAAAAGAAAACAAAATTATAACTCCTAAACATAACATTTCTTAGAATCAATTCTAGTCTTTATAGTTTCTTATAATTAAATCACATTGCTTGTTTTACTTTAGTATAACAGTCTTCGAATAATTATAATCATGCACTTTAGTATTAGGTACTTATATTCTAATCAATCTTAAACATTCTCTGTAAAGTTATAATTATTAACTTTGAACAGTATTTCAACCGACTCTGAGTTAAACTAAAACGTATAAAATGGCATGAAACATACAAAATGTACTAGCTTATAAATCTCTTATAAAAATAAACTATAACATAATAAAGAGTAAATAAATATTTAAAAAATAGAATTATAAAAATTTGCGTAATAACTAGGAATTAAGTTTTTATTAATGAGATCACGTAAGTCAGTTTTCTTACGGTCACTTAACTCTAATCTTTGTAAGTATGCTTTGGTTACCGTAATGGCATCTATACCTTCCATTTTCTTTCGTTTGTTTCTCATATTAACCGTAATGAATTCTGTTTGAGTGTATGAAGTTTTATACGAAAACACGAATGGTTCCGTTTTACAAAATTTAAGAACTCTTATATTGTTCCATGAGATGTTTTGTTTGTCTACGTCTTCGTTAAAATTATAGCCCCATTTTTCTTGCAAAATCTTTAAATCTATAAAAAAGTCATAAGTCAACTCTTTCACGTTGAAAGGTTTACCAGTCTTGCGAGAGTTTTTAATTAATGTAATGTATTGGTAGGGAGTGTATAATGGTCCCGATTTCTTATTTCTTTTAATCTCTTTTTCTATGAGGCTGTGAACATTATCCCCTTCATTTTGGGTATGGCCCTTTACTAAGTATTTGTGAGTAATAGTGTGAATATTTTCGAATTTAGAAACAGCATAAGAATATAATGTTGTAATATACTTGTTTTTATTTTGGCCACAACAATTGTCGGAAAAAAAAGTGATGTGAAGAGTTTTGTTGGGATTTTGCTCATTTAAAAGGTGCAAATAATCGAGAATACATGAACCAATTTCATTAGCACCTCTTTTGCCTTGAACCACATCCCAGAAATAGCAGTAAACATTATCATAAGCCCTTATCTCATCCACATTATTTCTTTTTTCGCTCTTCTTACCCTTTTTTACTTCTTCTGATTTCTTCATCATTTCCACTATGGTAAAATTAAGACAATTAAGTTTCGATTTATAAAAAAAGGATGACGTTTCTCCAGTGGGACACTGCATAACAGCCTGCAAATCATAGACCGCGCAAATATTTGTCTCATCAATATTCTGACGATCTAAACGTTTTTCTTGACGGCACAAGTCTTTTTCTTTTAGATGGTCATCATATTTTGCTTGAATATCTATTTTTCGAGCAGGGTTTGCTAATTCGTAATCTAAGCATAGATCGCATCTATCTTTTTTAGGCTGAAAGAAACCTATATTAAATTCCTTGTTAAAGATATTGTAATACAACCAGTAGTCACATGAAGGATTCTCTTCTTCTTTCTGTAGCTTGTCAAAATCTTTCCAAAGATCCATAATTGTCTTCTCACCACTTATATACTCTCTACTCGTAGACGCTCTTAAATAATGAGATTCAATCCTTGGAATCGAATTTATATGTCCCTTAATACTCTCAATGATATTCACATCTATTGGCTTCCTAGACACGTGCTTACCCCTATTGTCTTCACTGACGAAATTTTGAGGATCAGTTTTCTTTTTTATAGTTCTAATTTGGCGGTCACAAATGCCTAATGTATTTATGAAAAATGTCTTACAAACACGAATTTTATTATTTTTAACGGTAAAATAAAATGCATTATTTGGTAATCTAGGTTTGGCTGCATTAGTGTACTTATATTTTGGGCGAACTTCCACCATACATGATCTAATATAAGATCTTTGCAAATTAATGTTACCAATAGCCCAATAACTCTCAAACAGTGTATGTCTGTCTGTATCGTTTATATTTTCAGAACATTTAAGTCTGCATTTACATGGTTCTTTTATACAACGGGCAGGTACGTTTTTGTTTGTAGTACACGACAAGTAAGCTTTACCAGAATTTCTTAGAATTTTTGCTACATTTTGCTTCCACTTTGTTGGATCTCGGGTACGTTTTCTTGATCTCCTAGCTAATTCCGGAAGAGTATTAACAGAGCTAGTATTTAAATCGTTATCCGAAGATATGAAGAACAAGAGGCTGATAAAGTAGATGCTTTTGTAATATGTGATAGTGATCTGTCGACTGCATAAGTTGGGTCGTTGTCACTTTCGTCCGAGTTTATTGGTGACTGATAATAATTACTTTTTACATTAGAAGTATTTGTCCTTCTTACGTGAGAAGTGCTGCTAGAGGAAGACGATGTCGATGAAGTTGACGATGATCGACTCGACGAAGAACTGCTGGTGCTGGACTCATTTCTTGATAAAATAGCTTGCTTAGAAGTCCCTGGTTCTTGGATTGATTTTTCAGTATTATTTATAGTTTGTACCTGATATAAAATAGTAAAATTGAGTATGCAATAAAATAGGGAGTGTTTAAATAAATAATCATATAAATTAACCAACTACACTGAATAAATAAAAATTTATAAATACCTCGATCATTTTTGTACTGAATAGAAGAAACGTCTTCGGGTCATATTCTGGAATTAGGACATTAGGCGAGTTCTCTATAACTGAAGAACTTGTTGAGAAGTTACTTTGTTTGTCAGGCGTACTCTCAATTATTATATTTTGATGCATTGGAGTACCAAGGATGTCTTCGGAATTGTTTGCAAGCGATGAATTACATGGCACATTCATATTATTTTCTTTATCGGTTTCATTACAATTTTTAGCATTCATCTTTAATTTTTCTAAAATGTAATCGGCGCGTCTCTTCATTTTACTAGTTACTTCCTATTAATATAAATCCTGGAACTGAGAATCTGTAATGAAATATAAAATACGTTAAACTTGTTCAGACATATTTATAAACACATTAGAATAGTTTAGTACCTATACAGACCCATGTCTAATACGGGCAGTAAATAATAATGGTAAATATTATAAGAGGGACTCAATAAGTAATGATTTTTTTTCTTAGCCATTATTTTCAGAACTTAAGAGACCGAATTAAAAATAGGTCTATAATTATTACCGTTTTTCAATCAAAGAGGGTCTCAATGACAAATAAGTCACAAGTTACGCAAGAAATTATAATATTATATAGACTCAATTATGAACAAAGTCTTTATAATGTTGAAAAGTATTCCGTGTACTTACCTTTACATTTAATCCTGTAGCGGCCTATTTCGGATTAGGTCACTATAAAACTAAACACGCAACGACCTGCTCTGGACACTCGCGGCACGTCACTGCTTGCGTCCCTCTAAAACCGAACAAACGCGGCGAGTGGAGGGGAGTGAGAGAGACACAAGTATACGTTATTGTAGCTTTCTACGCCAAAATCGGTCCATGTTTTAATGAACATCGATAGTGACAGTCCTTTTAAGTCGTTATTTGAAATAAAGTCAAAATCATGATTTTTTGGATTAGGTCCCTATAATTCTAAAGGTGCGATATTATTTAATTAAATTATTATATCTTATATACAAATATAAATATTAAATAACTGTAGATACTTTAATGATTGATTTAATAGCCAAGGTATTTAAGTGGGGACAATCATTAAGTATTTAAGTGAGAGGATTTAGGAATGACTTGGTTCCGATTTCACCGACGCTCGTTGGAGTTAACGGCTTGTTAAAATACCAAGGATTCATTGGCAGGAAATACGACAGGGATATCATGACATTAAATGAAGGATTAAGTTTGACATGTGTTGGTGAAATTGACATTAAAGTGTATGTGTGTGAGTTGAAAAATAAACTCCTTCTTCTTTCTTTCTTTCTAACGTATGTACACCGACGTTTGAAAACAAACATTCGGTATTTTAAAGTTGTAGATCTTTCTACGTAGCGTAGGGCGATTCGTTTTATCGTAGCGTCGTAGACACCACTTGCCATGCCATGTTCCCTATCATATTATTATTTACACGGTACAAATTTAATAATAAAAAAACATACATATTTTTTTACATCACAAAGTAAGTATCGACAAAATAGAAAACTTAACAGAAATATACCTACATCCTATCATAAACGCGATAATTTGTAAATATAGCGTATAATGTATTGTGATGTAATGTGTGTGATTTTGATGAAATTTGGTATGGTATTAGTTTACATGCTGGATTAACGCATAGGGTACTTTTTACCGCAGAAAAAGGTACGGTTCCCGTGGGAAAGTTTTATTATTTTTATGCATGAGTGTTCCTAACAAAAAAACTTGACTCCATGTTTCTATTTACAAATATGTGCTTAAATCTATGATTGCAGGTTTTGTTCACTTTTTAATTCTAAAGCCCAAACGTGTTGCGGCCAGCCAGTGCGTCCCTTTGCCTTCTTGTCTGAGTTCATCTGAAACAAAAAAAAATATATTAATGTCCTTTAAACTACAATACTCAACCACCGTTTTGTGGTTTTGTTCAAAAGTTGTGTTACTATTAAAAATTTAATCAAGTAGTAGTAGTAGTAATCTCTTCTTCTTATATAAAATGACATTTTGTTTCAATATTAATTGTATTACTCGAAGATTCGAATATTGACGAGAATCCCTAGTCAAAAACTTTCAAAATATGGAAATATTCGAAAAATCACCATACCTTGGCTAGAGGGAGAGAGATAGCATTTTGGGAGTTTGCCCGTTTGACAATAGAGATTTTAGCCATATTATTATGATAAAAGTACAAAAAAACACATTCTAGCACGCCAATAGACATTAAAATCTTAATAATAACCCACTCTCATTGGCTATTGTGTACAAATATGTATTTTACATTCAATAAAAGTTTGCTGTCTGTGTTTGCATTTGCATATTATTCTCGGTTATACAAGGTTACACCTGTTATAATTTTACTCCTATAGAAATTATCATCTTTTGATTACGTGGTAACAAGGAACCCGCAATCCTTATAGTTTTGCTATAATGACCGTCCTAAGTACCTTGTTTCTTTTTCTCTCTTTGCTCAGTAAAACGCTTATTTTTTATATTGGTCTAGTAGGTATGTACTTATGCCTGTCAACCGCTTTTTCATATCCTGAAAAAGGTATAAAATAAAATAGTGAGAATACTTTTGGAACACATCCATGTCGCAGTCATCTGGTTGAATCCGCTATTTAATTGAATGACTAGCGCGTTCATTGAATCCTGTTTTTACCAACAAATTTTAGAATCCGAGACTAGGACAGCCATTTAATAAGTATTTTAGTTTTAAACTTCGAAATTTCCGAAAGAGTACTATTATAACGCACATTAAAGTAAATTAATCAAAAATATATCAACACATTGCTATCTGTACGAGCAATTTGACGTCATGAAGTTTCTGCGCTAGTCATTCAATTAAATAAGCAGATACAATCAGATGAGCCTCATATGTGGAGTATACTGTGAAAGTACCAGCGCCGAGAGACTTTCTACCAAAGTATCAACATCATAAATTTGCCCATACAATAAGTAAATACCTCTTTCAGCGCTGGTACTTTCACAGAAAGCTCAATATATACGGGACCCATGCACAGTGCACACCCTAAAGTATTATCATTCATTACCTAATTCCTGCCTGTATAATCCCCGCTATCGGTCCCGTACATTCTTCCAAACTTCAATCTTTGTTTGACATCGGCAAAGACATTTATTTGCCTGGCGTAATTGTGAATCTATTCTTTCAGTCATTAATAAAAACATTTTTTGTGATTTTCTAGAAACCCTATAACATAGTGAATAATGACTAGGTATGCGTTTTATTTTAAATCAGCAATTATCGTTAATCGAAAATTGCAAAAGTACAATAACATGTTGCTAATTAAATAGATAGGAAGTTACAGTACCAAAAAAGACTGCATAGCTTTGTCCTATCGAGTAAAAGGATCCTTTTATGTTACGTAATTTATGGAGTATCCTTCGCTCGCGACCGGCAAACGCGGGAAAAAAATACACAGATGAATCTCAAAAATATGGAAATATTCGAAAAATCACCATACCTTGGCTAGAGGGAGAGAGATAGCATTTTGGGAGTTTGCCCGTTTGACAATAGAGATTTTAGCCATATTATTATGATAAAAGTACAAAAAAACACATTCTAGCACGCCAATAGACATTAAAATCTTAATAATAACCCACTCTCATTGGCTATTGTGTACAAATATGTATTTTACATTCAATAAAAGTTTGCTGTCTGTGTTTGCATTTGCATATTATTCTCGGTTATACAAGGTTACACCTGTTATAATTTTACTCCTATAGAAATTATCATCTTTTGATTACGTGGTAACAAGGAACCCGCAATCCTTATAGTTTTGCTATAATGACCGTCCTAAGTACCTTGTTTCTTTTTCTCTCTTTGCTCAGTAAAACGCTTATTTTTTATATTGGTCTAGTAGGTATGTACTTATGCCTGTCAACCGCTTTTTCATATCCTGAAAAAGGTATAAAATAAAATAGTGAGAATACTTTTGGAACACATCCATGTCGCAGTCATCTGGTTGAATCCGCTATTTAATTGAATGACTAGCGCGTTCATTGAATCCTGTTTTTACCAACAAATTTTAGAATCCGAGACTAGGACAGCCATTTAATAAGTATTTTAGTTTTAAACTTCGAAATTTCCGAAAGAGTACTATTATAACGCACATTAAAGTAAATTAATCAAAAATATATCAACACATTGCTATCTGTACGAGCAATTTGACGTCATGAAGTTTCTGCGCTAGTCATTCAATTAAATAAGCAGATACAATCAGATGAGCCTCATATGTGGAGTATACTGTGAAAGTACCAGCGCCGAGAGACTTTCTACCAAAGTATCAACATCATAAATTTGCCCATACAATAAGTAAATACCTCTTTCAGCGCTGGTACTTTCACAGAAAGCTCAATATATACGGGACCCATGCACAGTGCACACCCTAAAGTATTATCATTCATTACCTAATTCCTGCCTGTATAATCCCCGCTATCGGTCCCGTACATTCTTCCAAACTTCAATCTTTGTTTGACATCGGCAAAGACATTTATTTGCCTGGCGTAATTGTGAATCTATTCTTTCAGTCATTAATAAAAACATTTTTTGTGATTTTCTAGAAACCCTATAACATAGTGAATAATGACTAGGTATGCGTTTTATTTTAAATCAGCAATTATCGTTAATCGAAAATTGCAAAAGTACAATAACATGTTGCTAATTAAATAGATAGGAAGTTACAATACCAAAAAAGACTGCATAGCTTTGTCCTATCGAGTAAAAGGATCCTTTTATGTTACGTAATTTATGGAGTATCCTTCGCTCGCGACCGGCAAACGCGGGAAAAAAATACACAGATGAATCTCAAAAACAATTTAGTCGTTAAACAGATAAGATATTGTAACGTGGGACAGTAATTTGGTAAAGTATCGTTTACGCGTGATCAACAACAGATGAACCGTACAAAAACCGCCCCCACGGCCACGTGGCAAGCGAATATAATGTTTTTTTTGGTTTTACAACCGATTTGTTAGAGTTTTTTTGTTTACGGAAAAAACGGAAGTCTTGTAAACAAATGTCTCATGAGGTGATTCTTAACGCGTACATGGTTAGGTTAGGTTAGTAAAAAGTAAAAAGCTACTAGCATAATTAACCGTAATTAAATGTAAGTAGTTAGTAGTTACATTTGGTAATAATATAAAATTAACAATTAATGTTCTTGTTGTAGTCGGTGTCAGCAAAGGTGAGATTCAAGTCAGCAACTTTAGGATGTTGTTCTTTTAGCTGACACCGATTCTAGAAATAACATTAATTGTTAAACATTATAAAAGTATTATTTTATGCTTTTTAGTCTTTGAAGTCGATTTTTTAAACGTGGTTTCTTTTTATTTTATTTTTTACTTTTTAGTGTCTTATTCAAAGTAAAAGATAAATCCGTTTTGTAGCTACGATGCTACAGACAGACTGACAGACACCATATTTATTATTTATAATATTCACCTCCTTTTGGAGTCAATTATAAATGCGAAAGTGAAAATCTTCCAAATCAAATCATCGACATAAAAAATGTATCGACAATTAGTGTGGACTCGTAAAAAATTTTGTGAAATATGTTCATAAAATAAAAACTACAGAGTCAAACCGAGTAAATTTTTTATGGGACCAAATGACAGTTATTATGCGTCAAACAAAAAAAGAATCACGCAAATCGGATCATTAGTCCCGGTTTCACCAACGCATGTTAGTGTTAACTGCTTGTTAAATTATCATGCCTTCTCATTCATTGATAGGAATTACGAAAGAAACAACATGATATTTAACGAAGGATTAACTAAAACATTGCTTGGTGAAACACGCTCTTAACAAAAATAAAAAAAATATATAAAAAAACGTTTTATTTCCAAATGAAACTTAACAAGCTATTTTCGGAAAGCCAACAAGAAAAACAAGCTACCACCGGTTTAACCGCCGAGAAGAACCGGCGCGGCGTAAGAAACTCGCACGGGGCCATCTTTTAGCAAAAAGATGGAAAATTTATCTTTTTTAAAATTATATATTTTTTACAATGTAACTTAATCTATACCTACATATTAATACTATAAAAGTTAGGATACATAATATAATAAATAAATATAAGCAGCCATTATGGTTGGCCACCTTACTCCCCGAGTGTGCAATCATTAACAAAATCAGTTTTCTTTTATTATGCTTTAGCACACAAACGTTCTTTAACTACTTTTTTAAATTTATTAATGGAAAAATTTTGAACGTTTTCTGGGATTTTATTGTATAGGCGTATACATTGCCCTTTAACCTCAGAGTAATCGGTGTACATACATAAAAAAACCTCCTCCTTTTTTTGGAATCGGATAAAATAACAACAATTGATTTCTACTTAAGTGTTACCAAACGTCATGATTATCTCGGAATATCTCTATGATAATAAATAATATCTCCCGCCAGAACACTCTCTGTAATGAGCGGGCGCGCGTTTATTACCGCTGATGCTATCGCCACATGGCCCGCCAAATTAGATCAAGCTGGAAAACTGCGGGGAATCGTATTATGAACTCGATAATTTCATTTGGGGATTACACTTTTTAATCTACTGTGTACACTTATTACTTCATATTATTTCTACACTCGTTTTAATACTTTTAGCCGCCTCCGTGGTCTAGTGGTTCTGAGCTTAATCGTAATTTGTCTCGTAAAGGTGAGCAATTTTTATGAGGTACCAAAACAATAAATGCTCTATGCGTGATTCTCTTCAGACTATAAGGCTTCATTTATAAACCATGAATCAACCTGTATATGAGACATCTTATAACTTTGTACATAGGTCTAGGCCCTAAGAGTATAGTACTTTGTACTATACTCTTAGGGCGTGTTTCACCAAGCAACGTTAAAGTTAATCCTTCGTTAAATATCATGTTTCCAGGACACTCCACCCAACATAACGGCTCATGGCATTCCGCAAGTGGTTTTAGTGGCTAATCCGGCCATAGCGAGCCGGGACGGGACTGTCCCACATACCCCTAGGGGACCCTCCCTAGGGGATGCGTAACGCATTTCCCTTGCGAAAAAAAAGGCACCACTGTCAGACGTCATATCAAATGTCAATGTGTGACGTTGACACTTGACAGTACATTGTTTTAAATCTAATACAGGGATATATGCAACAGTATACTGATTGTAAGACGAAGTACCAAGTACAGTGATGCGCCTGCGCGCCGCCAGCCCGCCACGTGCACTCGAGACCATGAGAACGATTCAAGTGGATGCACTTTATCTCTGACGGGCGCCTGCATGCCGCCACTAGCCTACAGCCGTTTAGATAATGTTCTACAAAACACATACTCTTAGTCTCGATTTCACCAACGCATGTTAGTGTAACGGCTTCTTAAACTTAAATATAAAAAAACTATGCCTACTCATTCATTAAGGCGAGGATTAATCGCCACTAGCGCCACTCTTTTTAAAATAAATTTTACAATGACACAAAGATCTTATTAAAAAAAAGTAATCGGTTCAAACTTTAAGTAAATAGTTAAACTAATTTATTGGCATTTATTATAGCTCTAACCTATACTGTATTTACTCTCGTAAGTAATAACTAAAACGGCTGTGTTCATTCGATTCTCGATTGTGTGTAAATTTCAAATTCAAATTCTTTAATAAGACTTCTTAAAGAATTTGAATTTGAAATTCTTCTTAAGGAAATTGGCGAAAATTGTGCTCAAAGATTACGTCACATACATACATAGATACATACATACAACCCAAACTTACAAAAATGAATTCGACGAACGACATGAAACGAATAATATTTTTTATTGCCCGCTCAATATTGTGCTTTATTTTCCTTTAGAAGTTTAGATTGCATTTCATCGAAATGGATTATAAATATTAAATCCCACCAAAATTTGTTTATTGATATGATTTCAGGAAGTACCTTAAGAATTTTGATGATCTATAAGTGAGTCAGTGATGAAATCGGGGGTGTTTCGACATTGACAAAATCTAAAGTATAATAGCTACGACATTCAAACTTTGTATGTTTCATGTTTTTACTGGTGTCATTATATCTTGAAATTTTAACTATTTAGCATCATCTAATTTTTATAAAAAAAACGACGAAATGTTTGGAGAAAATGTAGGTAGTGCCCTTACGCTTCGCTTGGCTCGTCTTGGCGGGGCACGACCGTGCACCCAGATAGTAAAAGACCATAGACTTTTTTACCCATAAAAAGTTATCCCCTTTACCCTTTGACCTTCGAGCTTCGTAGTCACTAGGTACCTGTGATTCAGTTGTTCTCCGGCGTGGGGGGGTGTGCTGCAGCTCAGCTCGGAACCCCCCTGCTGGCTCTCCATCCGTCTCCAGCACCTTTAGCAGATACGAAATGTACGACGTCGCCAGCCGCAGCGTTTTAATCTGAAAACAATTAGGGATTGGACACGTTCGAGAAAAAATGCGCGCAGTGATTAAAACAGGTTACTGGTTATGCGCGTTAAGTCAGTAACAAAAAAAACCTAAGGTTGGAAAGCTAAAGATCCCGAAAAAAATTGTGAAGGAAGTTGGCGGCAACAGCTAGTATTTGAAGAAAACACTTATTTTTAGACTGCAAAGCTTGCCCTTGTAAAATTAAAAAGTTACGCCTGCATGGATTTATTCCTTTGCCATTTGAAAATGCAATAAAAAAGTAATAATGTCAATCGCCACGCACCTTGGTTAGCTTGGTGTCGGGCAGCACGCTGGGGATTCGGTCCCGCAGGTTAGAGAATGCTGTATTGATGCTCTGCGACCGGCGCGCCATCTGGCCGCAAAACATAAGCTGTACTAGCTGTTACCGGCAAATTCCTTTGAATGACATAAGGAAGTGTGGGTAGTTCCAATTTTTTTTGTAATAGAAGAGTCCAATGTTCTTTTTGAAGTCGGTGTCAGCAAAGGTGAGTTTCAAGTCAGCAACTTTAGGATGTTGTTCTTTTAGCTGACACCGACCTACCAGTGTTCTCTTTTCAGTGATCAAATTTTTCTCCGGACAGGGAGATGTTGTTTCGTTGTTCGTTGTAGAGTCCTTGCTTCCACCAAGCATACAGCTGCTTAGTGGAAACAAGGACATCATGCAGCTTACGGCTCGTTTTAATTGCGCTCAAATTCTAGGGCTAAAAGCCCTTTTATCTTTATTTGTTGTACCTACCTAGATACTTCATACATGATAAATAGGTTATAGAAACTGGTAATTCAGGGGCGAATTCACCAATGAAATTAAACGCGCTCAGAATACGCTGAACTCGCTTTACAATTATTTTAAACGCGCTTAAAACTCAGAATTGCATTTCACCAACTACAGATTTCGTCGGCTTTACTTAACGCGCTCAAAAGCTGTCACGTGTCTGTTTGGTGTCATATATGACAGTTGTGGATGATATCTGATGGTTGTGTTTTAAAATTCAGCATTAATTTGTGTATTTTATTGCAATAGATAACTCACTGCACGACAAAAATATAGTTAAAAACTTCTGTGTTTATACAAGATACTTTTACATCTATTTCAACTCAGTTTTTGTAATCGCGCTTACCCTAAAAACATGGTGAAATCCGTTTGACATAAAACGAGAATGATTAGCTTAAGCTTAGCTTAGTGTTAAGTTTTGTAAAACGTTTTCGTTGTGAATGGTGAAATCGGCCCTATGCATCAGGGATTAAATGGATATGAAATTTCAGTTAAGGATATTAAATTATTGCGGATAATTCGTTTGTTTCGGATAATTTCGGTTGCGGATATTAAATTTTCGTTTAACTATTTACAGTAGTGCGGCTCCTAGGGAGGAGCCGCAGAGGGGTTCTAGAAGATTAGTCTAAATGTTTATAATATTATATACAACAAAATTATTTTTGTTTTGTAATCATCTACGAAGTAAAGCCTTTTTTTTATATTTATATATCCCTTATTTCCCTAGAGTTCACTAAGTAGCCTCGCCGAATTAGTTACTTATTTTTACGCAAGACCTCCGGACCAGTCTGTGCGTAAGAGCAATTATACCGGCTCTCAATCGGTCCATTGTGTACTTTTTTTGTACTGGTAGAACGTTTAGAATCACCATAAAGAGGGCTGTAGTTCAAATATTTTTTGATAAATTTCAATTTACTAACTATTTTTCGGATAGAACAAGTCAAATATATACTGCTACTACTTTTCGGATAAAACAAGTCAAGTATATACTGCTACTACTTTTCGGATAAAACAAGTCAAGTATTAAGTAGGTACGCCACAAAATGTTGTCACTCCTTTGTGTTACACGTTGTAGAGTTATTCTCGCTATTTCCCGCTACTACTAATGCATGACGTTGTTTTATAAGTTATCCGTTGTGTGAATATTAAACATTATACTGGGTATAAAAATAACAGTCACTATAACTTTGAGATACGATTATAGTACCTTTCCTCATTTTGGAAATGTATTTTTCTTAATATTTTATGTCAAAAAAAAATCTACCTACTTACTTTTTTGTCGCAAGAATAACGAAAAGCTAACTAAGCTTTTTTTTTAAGTTTTGTAAAAAAAATGAAAATAAAAACTAGAATGAAAAAAGGTAGTAGGTATAATCGTATCTCTAAGTTATAGTGACTGTTTTTATAACCGTTATAACCTGCTAGCAGACGGTGACTTTCGTATTTTGGCATCGCAATACACTTTAACCTTCTTCGATAACCATTTTATTCATCGGTGAAAACATGAAAATCGGTGCAGCAGTCGTTAAGTTTATCGCGAACAGACAGATGCAGCGGAGGACTTTCTAAATGACATGCAATGATGGTGAGTCACACCTTGGACAGCTTGGTGTCGGGAGGGACGTTGGGTATGCACTCCCGGAGGTCGGTGAACGCTGTGTTGATGCTCTGCGTCCGTCTCCTCTCCTTCTTGTTGGCGGTGGTCCTCCTCTTCACGACCCTGACGAAGGCGGGCGGTGTGCGTTCGTACCGCGGTATGCTCTGCATGTCGCAGTCTAGGCCTACAAATAAAGTCATTTCAATTTTGATGTGGCAGCGTCATGACGTATGAGGGCCGACTTAAGGCTGCGTTTCCACTGACGCAGAGCGGGGCGGAGAGGAGCTTGCGGTGCCCGAATTGACCAATCACTATGCTCAATCTCCGCTCCGTTTCCACGGAAACAGCACGAGCATAGTGATTGGTTAATTTGGACACCGCTAAACTCCTCTCCGCCCCGCTCCGCGTCAGTGGAAACGTAGCCTTACCGGTGCTTAGTGCGAGTTTTTGTCACTGCTCACCGTGAGGAACTTACCTACCTCGGATTTTAAAGAAATCTAGGTGTCTATAGAATTGTAAAAAAACAGGCCAAATTGAACACATCCTCTTTTTTGGACGTCGGTAAATAATAGCCACGTTATAATAATTATTATTATTAGCCTAAACTGTCCCACTGCTGGGCAAAGGCCTCCCCCCTACGTTATAATAGGTACCGGGGGAAAAATAACAGTTACAATAATTTCTGGATAACTATCTTTTCTCATTCTGGAAATGTTTTTTTTTTGTCAAAAAAATTGTTACTTGTATTATTTTTTTGTCGCACACAAACATAATTAAAAAAAACAGGCCGAATTGAGAATCCTTCTTTTGGAAGTAGATTAAAAAATAAATAAAAAAATCCGTGTAACCAAAATATACCTAATTGTACCTAACATAAAATTTATTAGAAAATACATTTCTAGAATGAGAATAAAAAGTAGCGTATTCATATCTCAAAGTTATAGTTACCTACTGTTCTTTTTACTTATACAGTGTGTAAAAAGCACAGTCACTTTAAATTTGATATACGATTATAGGTACTACCTTTCCTCATTTTGGAAATGTACTTATATATATATTTTTTTGTCAAAAATTAAAAATAAATGCTTTTTTACTTTTTACCATTTGTTATTTATTTTTGTCGCAAGATTTTTTTTTTGAATTTTTGAAAAAAAAATACATTTCTAGAATGAGAAATGGTTTATAATCATAATAAACCAAAGTGACTATTATAGTGACTGTTCTTTTTGCACCCGTCATTTGTGTAGTCGGATTAAGGCCCGACGCCCATTACCGGCATCGGCAAGGGAAAGGATCCTTCGGCATCCTAGATGCAAGCGCACACTATCGGCAAGTATTCTTTGGCATGCTGCAACGTTCTTAGGGATGACGAGGATGCCGCACCGTCCTGTAGCTTGCCGAAGCGTCTCAATATCACATATCATTATCAAGAACAGTCTCAGAGTACGCCGGTTCAGTACGCCAGCGGCTTACCGAAGCATGCCGAAGCATTCTCAAGGCTGCCGATACAGCAGCCTCAAGCATACCGAAGCGGTATTTTTGTTATTACGACCACATATCACGGAAATTTCTACTTGATTGCCATTATGTCATAGTATATTGCTATTTGCCACCTAAAATCCACAGTCGTGCCGATGCCGGTAAGGGGCGCCAGGCCTAAAAGTTTTTTTTAACTTGTGGCTATTTATTTACCTGCGCTGTTCTGCGTGTAGTTGATGTGTAGCATGTTGTTGTACGCGTCGTAGGGTTCGTTGTTCGAGATCTGCATTTCGTCGTAGCCTGGAAGCAGTGGCGTAGCGTCAGTTTTTGCCGCCGGGGGCTGACTTGGAGACTTGCCGCCCCCTAGTATCCAAGAAAATTAATTAAAAGTCAAATAAAACAGTTTAAATATTTTTATTAATTAAAAATGTACTTTGCGTGCTTTTTTCATAGCAAAGTCTTTTATACAATTATCAATATTTATATGTATGTCATGTTCAATTGTTAGAATAGCTAAATTTGACAACCTCAACGTGGACATAGTCGATCGGAGATAATTTTTGATTAATTTCAATTTTGAGAAGCTTCTCTCGCAGCTAGCATTACTAATGGCAGCTGTTAAAAAAATTCTCAACATTATCACAATGTTTGGTAAGCCATGTTCGAGTTTGGACTCGATAATATAATGTAATAAACCCAGAGTACCGGATTTAATAAGTTCTTTTTTACAGTCTGGGTCTGTTGCATCTACAAAAGCTCGTAAACGTACGCGTTCAAGCTGGAACTCTTCTTTATTGATGTCTTGAGGAGCTTGATCTAAGTTAAGTTCGTTCACGCTCAACATCACTGCAGGCCTTAAAAAATCATATTTTTGCGCTAGATTCTGCAGCTGTTGAAATCTTTCTAGCATTTCAACAATCACTCTGTCTATTGAAGCAAACATTGTTCGCCTTAAGTCATCTTCGAACGACATTTCAACACCTTTACTTCCGTCGCCAAATATATGCTTTCTCCTGATTCGCCTTAAAGGTACAAAAGAAATTTCAAGCTCTTCACATAAACTTTTCGCATTACGTATAGCGTCTTCTACAAATATGTCTCGTTTTTCTTCTAATATCGTCTGTAAAGCACTTATTTTCTGAGCACATTGATGTACATTTAGCCCCTCTGTTTGCAAATAATTTTGAGCATCATTGACTTCACGCAATACCGGTTGCCAGAAGCCTAAGTAACATAAAAAGGAAAAAGATTGCATAGCGACTAATAAGCTTCCTGCATCTGACCGTGTGTTTAAGCTTTCATTTGTTTCCGTCAGTTTTTCCAGTGCAGATAAAGTTTCTCTGTAATGATGTCTAATCAAATTTACAGCATCACCTCTGGCGCTCCAACGTGTATCCTGAATCCTCTTCAAACTTTTTCCTGTGGCTGCAAGAAGAACTTCCCACCGGTGCGTCGACGCAGAAAAAAAAGCATAGCAACGTTCTAGCGTACCAAAGAAAGTCACCGAATGTACCTCCTCTGAAGCAGCATGTAGACAAACTAGGTTTAATGAATGATTTGAGCAAGGAACAAATTCGGCATTGGGATTGATATCCCTTATCCGCTGTTGTACACCTGTGTGACATCCAGCCATCGTGGCAGCATTATCGTAAGCTTGCCCTCTACAGTTCATAATATCAAGCCCATCAGCCTTAAGTTTGTTTACGATCATGTCACTTATTCCTTCCGCAGTTTTGTTTTTAGTTTCAATAAAATCTATAAAAGATTCCTCTACTAAAACCTTCTGGTTTTCAATTATCACGTAGCGTAATACTTGGCTTGTTTGATCTATGTGAGAAATATCTGGAGTGCTGTCAAAAATCATGGAATAATATTTAGCCTTTTGGATACGAGCTATAATTAATTGGCGAACTTTTGTTCCTAAAATGTCTATAAACTCATTTTGTATTTGAGGTGACATATAAGTGAGAGAAATGTTTTGGCCCATTTTTATCCGTACTAAATGCTCTCTAAGAACAGGATCGTACTTTGCCAGCAGATGCACCAATTCTAAAAAATTGCCTCTGTTAGAACTGGTATCATCTTCCCTGTGGCCACGTAACGCCAAATTTTGTTTTGCCAGAAATTTTATTATTTCAAACATCCTTGACAGAATTTCATGCCATTTTTTAGTTTCCGTTGCCAATGTTTCTTGCTCCTTTTTATCAATAGTTTGCCCTTTTCGAAGCCTTTTTTCTAACTCTTTCCATTTGCAAAAATTTTCGTTATGATGGGCACTCAATTCATGGTTCGCCACTTTCGGATTCAGTTTCCACCAAGTGTTAAATCCATTGGTGGAATAAAATTTCGACGCATTTGATAAATTGGCGTTATTAAATAAACGACAACAGAAACAAAACAATGAAGCTTTCGAAGGAGAATATGCCATCCAAGAGCGTAACACTTTTTCACCGTTTGACAATGTCCGGTAAAACCAATCTCTAGTGAGCCTTCTCCTCGATATGACTTTTGATGTTGCAGAGCCCATATCTAACTGAACCGTGCGTGATATAGTTGATTCTTCAGAGAAATCGGTATTCATGTGTTGAACGACTTCAGGCCCTCTCTGTATCAATAGTAACCTTATGTTAGAATCTATAATTTCAGGCCATTTCCCAATGTCATTGAGATCAATATTTTGTTTTTGTGTCGGAATTTCAGCAGTCACAGCTAACGTATTTGAATTTGAGAAATAGGTAGGTTGCGAGTCGTCAGTATCGTCTAATTGTTCTATTTGAGCAATTTCTTGGGTTCTAACAACACTAATCTCTGAAGAACTCATACCTGAAGGCCCTGGCGTAGACTCTGGCGAAGCTGGCGTACACTCTGACATATCAGAAAGTTTCACAAATTTCAATATAGCTCCTTCATTCTTCCTGATATTCTCCTCCTTTACTTTCTTTTTATTCCGATAATATGCTCCACTTTCTTTTGTCCTTTTCATTTTAGGTACAGTTCGAAAGTTGTGCACAGTACCAAAGTCGAATGAAAGCGCGTCTGGTTAACAATTACACTTATTCGATACCTATTCGATGCTTGTCAATAACACTGCTAACTGCTTACTATTCTCTATTCTCTCTGACTATAACTACTTCTATGACTGTCTATCACTTTATAATCACTACGACAACTGACTTAAACCGGCCCTTTTATACAGGTCGAAATATACCCCACCTAATGCGCGCGGGCAACGCCAATACCATTGTGCATTTTGAAATTTTATTTTATTTTCAAATGCTAAAACAATGCAAACTTTAATTATATTATTCTTAAATTGCAAGAATCCTAACAATCCATAGTCATAACTACCTAACAAAACAATTGAGCGTCTTTAACCCAACGGTTCACCAGATGTGGCGGTTTCACTTAAAATTACTATCCTAACATACTCTAAAAATATCTAAATATTTTAAACGACCATCATCATAATTATGTCCACAACATTACTCTTTCTATTTTATTTATCAACTTAGGTACTTACCTTTACTCCTTGACGAAATTTCAGAAGACAATTATTTTTGTGTTTGTTTCAACAAACACCATTTTACTTATAATTTATTACTTATTAATGTTAAGTAGAAGCTAACACTAACAAAATTACCTATTTATTATTTGTACTTTACACTACATTATAAACCTTTAAACCTTAGAACAATAATTTGACAAATTTTGACAGGTGAAGAAAAAAAGTCGTCACTCGCGCGTAAATAGCAATAGCCAATAGGCAAAACTACGAATTGCCGTGTCGAAGTTCAAAAACACCGCATACAGAAACAAGTGTCCGCGCCATGAAAATAAGGAGTGTTACTCTTTACTCTTTTGTTTCATAACCACTCCTTCGCTTTCGCTTGTTGAACCGTTCGGTGAACTTCAGTGCCGCTCGCTAGCCATTCGGCAGTTCTCGACTTCACCCTGTCGATCCAGCGTGGGCGCGAATGCAATTCTTTGAAAAGTTTGAAGTGTGTTTTTTGATATCCAATACTCGACTTACATCGGACATGCTATTTAATTTATTTATTTTAGGAATGTCTACAGCTATATTTCTATTTAAATTACGGATACATTAATAACCAATAGCCAATAATAGGCCTCTACTTTGCCGCCCCTTTCCGTATGCCGCCCGGTGCCATGGCCCCCTCTGCCCCCCCCACGCTACGCCACTGCCTGGAAGAAGCGAAATTATTACATATGCTTGTGGAACTAACTATAGTACGTTCCGTTTAATTTTAACCCCATAAACAAACCCGTCTATGACACAACCATTGACTAGTCAGTGATGCCAATTAGCAAATAAGCACGCTACAGTGATCATTATTTCATCACTTCACCTTCACAACCTCGTATCTATAAAACTACAGCTTTTCAGTAGAGTCAAAAAACATAATATGACATGGATTTTAGATGTATACTGTACATAACTGAACCTCATTTATAACAAAATCCATGTCACAATAAAATCTAAAATTATTAAGTTTTTTGACTGTACTGAAAAGTTGTAGTTTTATAGATACGAGGTTGTGAAGGTGAAGCGACGATTTGCGACTATCAATTCATCAATGCCGGCAGACTTATTACCTACTTATATCTTGCCCCGGCCCGGCCCCGAAATGAGTCCCATATTTACACCCACACATCTCTACCTAAGCATAATGTGTAAAAACTATTAACGTATGTAGATTGTTTTTTCGTGAAACGTTACAACTTTTTCTACTACGACAATTCACGTCAGACCATTGGTACCCGACTATTCCCTTGGCGAATATAATTTAAATAATAATCAAAATATAATCAAAATGTGTGCCGTGTAAGCAGATCATGGAATTTGCCACGGGCCCCGCGCTTGGTTAATCAGGCTCTAGAATCCATAGACTACAGTCTACAGTCAGCAGAATCAAAATGGCGATTTTTACTGCGATTTTAAATATTTTATGTTTAAACATATTAATTAATGTTATAAAATGTATTGGATAATGAAGTATGATCCTATAACATTCCGATGAAAGTGTAGGTATGTGTTTACAGTGAATATGTGAAAATATCGGTGCTACTGGTTTGTTTATTTGCGTTTAATTTAAAATTAAAAGGGACGTACGTACTAAAGCTGCCCGTTCGTTTTGCTCCAGGTTACAAGTTCCAACATTACGATAATACGAGTGAAGAGTTAAAAAGTAGGTTGGTGTTTATAAGAACCAATAGTATCCCTTCATTTACCTAACCGCGCTCATCAAAGGGATTTTATTGGCTTTTAAAAAAACATTGCTCGCAACGCACTGGTGGACAAGAAATGCAGCCTTACCGTAGCCTCTGCTGATGTAGTTGTTGTCGTGGTACACCTCCTGGGCGTCGAACTCGTTCCCCTCCCCGTTGGCTGACCAGTACACGCCGTCCATTGGGCTTCCTGTCACGACACACAATAAATAACAATGGCCGATTTGCAAAATAACCAATCAGAGAATTTGCTCCCCATCAGCTCACTCTGATGCTCTCCAAGGAGATTATGACAGAAAGACCCTTAGTAGCCATCACATTGCAACGACGAGATTCGTAAACAAAAATAGGGTTTAACATAGATAAGCATCGCTAAGTGACATAGACATTACTACTAAAATATTCTACATTGCATTATTTAAAGAGTATCAGAATGAACAAGAAAAATGGGCTGATTCTCCAAAAGCTATAAGATATGAGTATTGTCTCTAACTCCATCTATATTACGCATGACAATAGGTCTGCAGTGCAATTCTCTAAGCGACGGGTTTGGCTGTGATCGTCACTAATGACATCGCCATCACATGGTCTGCTGCGATAGTTGTCTATTGACAAAAACGCTATTGCGTTAAAAATAATCTTGGGAATACCAATTCGGCCATCATCGCAATTACTGCCGTTGCAAACTTGGCTCTCACGATTTTTGCGCTTAGAGAATTGCACTGCTGCACTGTGTCCGTAGACACCACAAAACGTGACAGGCTGCAAGAGAAAAAGACTAAGAAAATGCGCGTACTTAACTCTCACGCCCCTAAGTAATATGCGAAACGTAACAAATTGAATACTTATCTTATACTAAGGGCGTGTTTTACCAAGCAAGGTTAATCCTTCGTTAAATATCATGTTGTTCCTCTCGTAATTCATATAAATGAATGAGAAGGCATGGTAATTTAACAGGCTGTTAACACTAACATGAGTTGGTGAAATCGGGACAAAAATGCTTAATGGTTAAATAGTTCTTGGTTAAAAGAGCCAACCAATTGGCTGCTTGACGTGAATTAGTTAAAAATAATAACGAAAGATGATGTACGGTACAGTCGACGCATGGCTGTTGCCCGAACATGCTGCCACCGCGAGAAAAGAAAGAGTAAATGGTTAGTGGGTGATGTCAGATAAAATGATCAACAATTTTGTTTTTTTTTTAATTATTTTCACATCCTCATCATCTCCCCCTCATCTTCCGTTTGCCTCGCCTATCACACTTTTTGTAACAGGGAGGCGTGCGTCAAAAGAATTTGACATACCTTGATGTGACGGTGGGCAGTAGAAGGGCGGCTCGTACCGGTCGAAACCCTCGTCCGAAGGTGACGTGCTGCCGTAGCTGGACATCTGAAAATAATCAGCACATTATAAAACATTCTCAGTAACGGTTAAACGTGTGTTCTTTTTTTTTATGTTCGTTCATGAATCATGATGAACAGGCAAGGTACTGCCTAGTACCATACTGCCTAGTCATTAGTTTCTTAAACTTGTGTTCTAAACAGTGCTACTTTTTTAAATTTCTTAATAATTATAGATGATGCGTTCCAGTTGCAAGTAAATAACGTTATTAACGAAATTTTTAAGATTCCTGTTTCTTTCACCCTAGGTTCTGAATACATAAAAAGCAGAATGTGATTGAAAATTTCGTTCAAAACAAGGCATGTTAGCCCCAAACCTAATAAGTTTACTTCCGACACAATCAAAAATCGAATCGAATTCGATCTCAACGGTATTTGGTATATTATTTTGTGGATTAGAAACTTTGAAACTAACCATACAGAAAATCGTTAGATCGTAAATTGTTGTACGTACTCCGGACCATAGCAATCGACTGAAAATCAAAATAAACAAACGTCAATATATTTTTTTAAATAAACTAATGTAATAAATAAACGTCAATTTATTCGGGAGTACGCGGTACGATCGAATCTGAATCAAAACCTAATCAGTTTGGAGACTTATTCTCCAAACTGATTAGGTTTTGATTCAGATTCGATTCGCTGGGGCCTTGAAATTTCTAATAATAAAAGTTCTAATTTTGAATATTATTTTCTTACTGTCTATGTCTACTGTGAGTTTTATCATTGTCGCCTGAAGCGGCCCTAACTTATCTCCAGACTGAACACTTGACTAAAACCTACAGTTATTTTTAACCGTGCTCTTGAACGCATTAACTGAAGATAAAAGCGATACGTATCTTGTAAAAGCTACCTGAAAGGCAGACAAGTGTAATCCAATGCGTTTTAAAAGTTATAAAAAGTTGCCAATGAAAGAATTCAATGTTTTAAAAGTAAAGGAAGAACGCCTAGTAACAATAGGTCTGTCTGTAAGGCTCACCACTCACAGCCATTCTGTACACCGATGTTTTGTAGGGGATATAGAACATAATATATATTTCAATTGGTCATTTAAGTATGGTTTTATGTACCTCCGTAGCGCAGTGGTTGAGCGCGTTGGTGATCGAGCTAGCGGTCGCGGGTTAGAATCCCGCCGAGGGAACAAAAAGTTTTCAATATTCCTGGGTCATGCATGTGTATTAAATTTGTGTATATAATAACAAACTTAAATATGTGTAAAGTATAAAAGTATTAAATATATTTCCGTTGTCTGATATCTGTAACACAACTTGTGTTCAACTTCGGATACTTAGCACGCGGCCAGATTGACGTGGTGTGAAGCGTCCATAGATATTATTATTATTATTTATTATCTACTTTGTGGTATGGTAAAGCTGCGGAAAAATCGGTGGCAAAATCCGGCTACAAAAAGTAGTCCGTGAGCTGGAAACTTGCGGACCAAAATATAAAAACTAATAAAAAGTATACTCTGTGTATTCCAATAAAGAAGTTCAGCGGCAATTAGTGAAATGAAATCTTATCTAGCTATATTGGAGGTCTATTTAACTAGTAGCGGATTTAACGAGTAGATTTAACTATTTATAGGAATAACCCGTAAGTAAAATAACCAGATTTCAGTATAACAGCAAAATGAAATAAATGAAAGCAACACAAGTAAAAATGTTTCTTTTAAAAAGTAAAACGAAACGTTGTTGTATCTGTCAAACAGGTTCTCAAGTAGAGCTTGCGATTCTTGGGACCGAGTTTGAGATTATTTTATTAATACGGGTCTTAGGAATAAATTCATCATAGTCAGTTTGTTCACGTTCACGTTGCTTGACAATTCCGGCATATTTAAAAACTAAATACTGCTTTGTAAATTTAGGGGTTAGGTACTTAGCTTTTTTTGAATATAGAGCCAGTAAAACCCGGAGTAAAAAATGTCGTTTTCAAGTTCGATTAGGACAATGCAGGCTGATCACCTGATTGTCTGACAAGAAAGATGATCCGTGCGTCGGATGGGCATGTAAAAAGTCGGTCCTGCGCCTGTTCTCTCGCCAGTCGTGTCGGTTTACGGTCCCATTAGGTTATGAGAGTAAAAGGAAGAGAGAGTGTCTTGTGTATTGCGCACACACTTGGGAACTATAAAATAACTCCTGCGTAGCGGGCCTGGTTTCAATGAAATCGGATAACGACACCGAAATGGTGAGGGGAGCTATTATTATTATTATTAAAATAGGGCTCCCATTATTCCCACTAACCCCACATGATATTCCATCAGGGGCCTTACTCTCCAAACTGATTCGATGTTGATTCAGATTCGATCGTGCCGCACGTGATGTGCATGACTTTTGTGTATTTTGATTCTCAGTCGATTGATAGGTTACGAAAATATGCAACACAGGTAAAGTTGTTTATTTTAAAAAGTACCTAAAACAAAACGTTTACTTACTTCAGACACAATCCAGAATTGAATCAGTTCTATCTCAACAGCTTTTGGTATTTTATTTTGGATTACTTTGAAACTAACCAGGATAAAGTTCTTAGATCCTAACTTTTTGTACTCCCGACCATATCAATCGACTGAGAATCA
This sequence comes from Celastrina argiolus, assembly GCA_905187575.2. Classification (NCBI taxonomy): domain Eukaryota; kingdom Metazoa; phylum Arthropoda; class Insecta; order Lepidoptera; family Lycaenidae; genus Celastrina; species Celastrina argiolus. The sequence continues at coordinate 3,933,522 of LR994597.1, forward strand.
AAATAAACAAACGTCAATTTATTCGGGCTCGCGGCAAGATCGAATCTAAATCAAAATCGAACCAGTTTGGAGAGTAAGGCCCCAGGGCCCCGATTCTCGTGCCTCGAACTTCGATGCGATCGTCATTCTGTTCCGCTTGCACGCGAGCCAAATCATACGTGCACGAGCGGGACAGACTGAGCTTCGAATAGAAGTTCGAGGCACGAGACTGGGCCCAGGGTCCTTATTCTCATAAGTCAAATATCGTTTCTATTGTCAGTCTGTCCCGCTCGCACGCGCGCCATCTCATACGTGCATGAGCGGAAATACCGACGTTCGAAACGAAGTTGGGACATGAGAATCAGGGCCCCGATCTTGAGAATTTCGCCTCGACGCGACGGCTGTATCATTGTTTCCATAAGCAGTGTTTTCGTGTCATTACCTACGTGTGCATCTTGATACGTAAAAAACTGTAACCTACGTCGCTATATTGTAAACACAGAGTTTTGAGGCCAAATGTGGACAGCACATGTGATGGATTCATACAGAGTGCTCAGTGCGAGCTTTTGTCACTGCGCATCGTGAGTAAGTCTTATATGATCGAATTAGTCCTATTAATGTTCTTTATTGATAGATCTAATTATAGCCAACTGGGGCCTCACTCTCCAAACTGATTTGATTCTGATTCAGATACGATCATGCCGCGTACTTCCTAATAAATTGACATTTGTTTATTTTGATTCTCAGTGGATTGATATGGCCGGGAGTACAAAAAGTTACGATATAACAATTTTCTATATCCTGATTAGTTTCAAAGTAAGTCACCAAATAAAGTACGAAAAACCACTGATATTAAACGGATTCGGTTCTCGATTGTGTCGGGAGTAAGCCCGCTGGTCAAACAAATAATGTAAATTGTAAATCTATTCAGGACCATGAAAAATAATGAAGATATTAAACTTTTAAATATAATGTGAGTACGAGAAGGGAACAACCGATTGTGACTTTTCTAAGCCTACATAGACATTACACCAACCTGTGTAGTTACAAATATCGATTCGAGAGAGAGATATAGATTATAGTTATAGTTAGTTCGTCCCTGATAAATTTAACCTAAAGGTAAACAAACCGAAAACATCGAAATTTTTCCTAATCACTTACTGTGCACACTTATCAACACTTTCACAGGTATATTAAAGGATTACAATTCATTATCCAATACATGTTATAATAATTAAACAATAATTAATATGTTTAAACATCAAATGAAGATCTTTCACAGAGAAAATACGCCATTTTAACACTGCCGATTGTAGAATATAAGCCTATAGTCTATGGATTCATAGCAAACAAAAGTCACTGTATTGGCCAATTAAGAATAAGAAAAGAATAATTTATTGCATCATACAGCTGCTGTTAACATTATTAATAATAAAAACAACACAAAATGATAAGATTATAACAGAAACACATAATATGGTTTTTAAAATTGGTTCCTGCACTAGGCTAGGCCTGTCCTGCAGATAACCAACATTTTTTTTTACTTTGCGTAGTAAAATATTTTAAATTAACAGCTTGTAATTGTATCAATAATTGGCATCACTGATTAGTCTTTGGTTGTGTCATAGACGGGTTTGTTTACGTTTAGGTTAAATTTATCTCGAACTATACAAGGCGTAAAATAAATGAGTTATAATACTTTAGGGTCTGTATGTGACTCTTATGTAGAGTAGGTATACTGTGAAAGTCCCAGCATTGAAAGAGGTACTTTTTTTAAATTATTGTATGGGAAAATTTATGATGTTGAGGCATTTATTATACTAACATGAAAGTCAAAAGTAAGTTATCAGTAAACTCTATATATATACGAGAGCCATACACACCCGTAAGTATTAATTATCACTCATTAATATTCCTCCTCCTCATTAATATAATCATTAGCCTGTATATAACTTTATTATTTGCTTAAAACTTAAATGTTTTAAAACTAATTCTAATTTAATCAAAAATATTTTAGATTTGTTTCATTCTTTTGATTGTATGCGTAACCAGTGCAAAAGTTAATAAATATTAGTATTCCTTCAATAACCCAATTGGTTACCATAGTTTGCCACTAGTTTGTTTCGATGCTATACCAATTGTAGTTAACTTCCTCACGATGGACAGTGGCGATAGCTCGCACTAAGCACATCGCTGATTTTGAAGACGATAATGCATACCTGCTTATAGATATTACAATACTAGCTGTGCCCGCGACTTCGTTCACGTGGTTTTTGAGTGACTTAAACCGTTTATGCAGCGCACGCAACAAAAGTCCCCAAATGTGAATAATTTTCCCCGTTTTTGCAACATTTCTCACGGACGCTTCGCTCCTATTGGTCGCAGCGTAATATTATATAGCCTAAAGCCTTCCTCATAAATGGACTATCCAACAAAAAAATATTTTTTCAAAGCAGACCAGTAGTTCCTGAGATTAGCGCGTTTAAACAAACAAACAAACAAACTCTTCCGCTTTATAATATTTGTATAGATTTTTTTAAAGGAAATTTTTAATGCCTGCAGCTTTTTTATTTACATTTACAATAGTACTATTCTTTTATTGCTATTCAAAATGGTCAGTAGGTAAGAATTCAATCATTTTTAGGAGGAGATCGTTAGGGTTTTAACAAGTAACTAATCACTTTTCCAATGAATATCTTGTCACACAATGGATAACTTGTCTTCTGTCCTTGTCCAATAACACTTAATTTAAAAAAGTAACATGTGTCCGTTTCCCGCGTCACCGCTAGATATATTCGTACCTAAATATTTTCGATGAGGTACTAAGGTTTTGCATAAACGGCTTTAGTCACTTAAAAACCACGGAAAAGAAGTCGCGGGAACAACTTGTCCTTTATAAAATTGAATCGGTATTTCCCTTGGTTACGTCATTTAACTAATTATTTATTTTTGTTATGATTGTTATTCCCAGGAGAAGGTTCTTATGAAAGAAAATGCTAAAATGAAGCAGAAAAAAATATATACGAAAACCTTGTTATATAAAATACTAATGTTATAAAATTATTATTATTCGTTAACTACTATACAAGGCGTAAAATAAATTAGTGATAATACTTGAGGGTCTGTAGGTACCTACATATATTGTGTCTCCTATGTAGAGTGTAATGTGAAAGCACCAGCGCTGAAAGACTTACTTTTGACTTTCATGTTTCTATGAGAATTGTCCTAATATCATAAATTAGCCTCATGTCGGCACTATTAAGACGCTGCTTCATATTAAATTTAAAAATTCTGAGTTCCCGGGAAGTAACCTTTAGGTTTTGGTTTCCTTTGGAGTGTCGAAAATTACGAAAATTAGCGACATAAACGGCTGAATCTTTGGGTAGATGTGGCTAAGAAGTCTGTTTTTTTTCACAGCCAGAAGGGACAGAAGATCCTTAGTATTTAATATGATTTGAGCTTAATACCTACACGTATTAAAGTTTTGACACCCAGACAGACAGACAGACAGACGGACAACGAAATTTTTTACTAAAAAATTTTAGTGAAAAATTGGCTGCGTCTATACGGTGCATTCGAATCCTAACTTCGAATACCTTTGGTGACTTCTACATATTGTTCGAAGACCTACTTCTTTTGCCGAGCTCCGAAAGGATGGTACTATATTATTATTATACCCTGCATACCAAGAGGCTTGCCGGGTACGTGACTTGCTGGATAGGCATCAACACTGGGATACACTGGGAAGTAACTATTAAATTAGCGAAACCTACAATAAGTTAAAAAAGTACCTCTTTCAGCACTGGTAGGTACTTTCACACTAAACTCTACATACGGGACCCATACACACTCTAAAGTATTATCACTAGAGATGAAACGGATAGTAGTTTGGCCGGATACCGGATACCGGATATTCGGCAAGCTACTAGGCCGGTGCGCCGGATATCCGGCTGCCGGATATCCGGCCTAATTGATAATATACAGTGTGTAATAAGAGCAACTATAACTTTGAGACACGATTATACTACCTTTCCTCATTTTGGAAATGTATTTTTTTTTTGTCAAAAACTAAAAAATTTTTTTTTTACTTTTCACCATTTCTTATTTTTTTCACAAAAATTACAATAAAGCAAAAAAAAATTTTTTTTTTGATATTTTTGTAAAAAAAAACATTTCTAGAATGAGAAAAGGTAGTATAATCATATCCCAAAGTTATGACTGCTCGTTTTACACCCTTTATAATAATAAGTTTGATTTGAATATTGGCGCGGTGAACGAGATCGGAAATATTCAGGCGCACTCGGGTCGCACGTAACCGGAGATCGGGTCGACTCGGGGGCGTTCGAGTGTTATCGCGTAAAATTTGGTATTTATTCATCACAATTTGCCACTTGTTAATAAAACAAACATTTTTGATGTGCGATTATAAAAATAAACGGTGTCCACAACCTATTGGAGTATGATTTGCCTTTATAAAATAATAAGATTTTTTTAAATTTTACTATCCGGTATCCGGCCGGATACTGTATTACTATCCGGTATCCGGCCGGATAGTGAAAACAAGGCCGGATAGGCCGGATACCGGATAGTTACCGGATATCCGTTACATCTCTAATTATCACTCACTTGTACCTATACGTATACGTTCCACGAATAGTGATCCGCGTAGCGGGTTCCGCGTTTAAGGTAACCGAGTTGCGGGTTTCACGTATAGGGATCCGCGTTCCGGGTTTCCCGTTGCGGGTTCCGGGTTGCGGATTCCGCGCTAGGTGTAATTGGAGTTCATCACAAGTAAAAGTGTTCATACGCTCAACGAAGTGGGCACGGCAGCTAGTATATTATAAATAAATACTATTTATGTCTTAATTCCCTGTTTTCAGTTTCACAAGTCGTACATCTTTGAAAAGTTTCGACGACCTCCGTGGCGCAGTGGTTGAGAGTGTTGGTGCTTAAGCAAGAGGTCGCGGGTTCGAATCCCGCCGAAGGAACAAAAAGTTTTCAATGTTCCTGGGTCATGGATGTGTAATAAATTGGTGTACCTATATTATAATAAAAATCTTAAATATGTGTATTATATGAAATTTATAAAATATATTTCCGTTGCCTCGTAGGTACCTGTAACACAAATTCTTCGGATACTTAGCACGGGGCCAGATTGGCGTGGTGTGAAGCATCCATAGTTATTATTACTTTTAATAATAATATTATTATTATTTCAAGTAGGTAGGTACCGATAGCTTTGGCAGATTGGGGAGGCCTCCGAATTCCCGGAGTTTTCATTGAAAAGGGAATAAATAAATAGAACTTTATTTGACATTTTAGACAATATTATCTACAATAAGGCTCTCACATTTCTGTAGGCCAAATTGCCTATTTATAGAGGAGGGCTTTAGGCTATATAACATTACGCTGCAACCAATAGGAGCGAAGCGTCAGCGAGAAATGTTGCAAAAACGGGGAAAATTATTCACATTTGAGGACTTTCGTTGCGTGCGCTGCATAAACGGTTTAAGTCACTCAAAAACCACGCAAACGAAGTCGGGGGGACAGTTAGTTTACGAATAAAATTGACTGATATTTACGAAAATAAACTTACTTTCAAATTAAAAATCCGCCTTCATTAAATACTTAGAATTTCATCACAATTTCCACACAACCAAATATTCACTATGTCAAATTGTACCATCTCAAAGTCAGAAATTCGCACTTCACTTCAAACAATTCCCTTTATTACTACTTTTTTTGTTTAAAAAATATCAGAAACTATTTAAAAAAAAACTAAGTGTAAATCTTTCAGTGTCACTCAATACGTCGCGGTATCCAGCATCCAGCTATGTACTGATCTCTGCCCACTGACGTGGCAGTAGCGACGCCCTCGAAGGGCGGAGTTTAGAAGGGTGGGGATAAGGCTGGCACTGGGAGGGGACGGCTACGCCCTATCGTCCTCTACTAACCGACCTACAGAGGACCACTCATCTATACTTCTATACTAATATTATAAAAAGAAATGATTTTTATGTACGTTTGTAAGGAATTGGCTCAAAAAGTACTGAACCGATCTTAATACTTTTGACTACATCATCACTAATTAATATGGGCTATTTTAAGCGGCCCGAGGTGTAAAAATACCTATAAAATATCTTTCATCGCATGCGCTGCGTTAACTACTCGTATTGACGATGGAACAAAATAATGTTTTCCAAATGCAAAATGTTAAATAATAAATGTCAAATCGAGCAAAGCTGGGACGGACCGCTATTAAAATAATACAACACCTACCTACACAACGTGTAATAGAAATTATTGATTAACAATTATTTACTGACCTAGCTCTTGAGTTATGACACGTAATGATTAATATAAGTACTTAGTTGGAAACATACCATACCGTTTTGGACGAAGTCGAATAAGAAATACCTACTGCAGAAAATATTTGAATTTATTAATTATTATATTTTATTAATTTAACTAGTTAGCCATAACAATTTACCACTCCAACCAGAATAAAATAAAAGCTTAAAAAACTATAACCCGACTTCGCAAGAAAGGGCTCTGAAAAGGCCGAAATAAGAAAATAATTAAATTTAAAATCCAGATATATACATTGGTACAAAAATGGTCAAGGTAGAGCCGTGGTCGCACTCGCCTATGTTACGCGGGACCATTACGAATCGATGGAGACCACATTAAGTTAAAATCGGACTAGCAGCTTAGCCGCTGCGAGGGGACATACATAGACTGCCAAAATCATTCGTCACTACCGTCACTACCCTTCTTTTTGGCTTCGCCGAAGTCGGGTAAAAATAGACAATAGACCTATTGCTTACAAGTTACCACAGTAATTCAGTGTTTCTACTTTTATAGTGTACTTTATACGAGCGCAAGTTTTCGCATAATAAATGTTATTACTGGGGGCCTACTCAATGTCAAATCCCATACATTTTGTTATCGAACTTTGTAAGCGACAATTAGCGATGGCATCTTGAGTAGGCCCCCTGACTTATTTTACACGTTGTAGGTAGGTACCTATACATAATACTATGTATAAAGAGTCCCACTCTCCGCACTCCGCTCAGCAGTTTTTCACTAAAATACTGGATTTCGTTTAGTATCAAAAAAATATTTGATTTTGTTACGATTTTCTACGGGAGTATGCGTCATGATCGATTCTGAATCAAAATCGATACAAAACCAAACTCGTAAATCAAAATCGAATCAGTTTGGAGATTAAGGCACCTGTGTACTCACTTTTCCCTTGTTACATATACCTGTATTAGATTTAAAATAAAATGTAATGTCAATGTCACACATTAACATGACAGTGATGCCTTAGATATTCTATATCAGTCGCCCAATGGAGTTTGTAAGAGAGGGAAATAATATTATGCACGTAATATCATGGCCTAACATCCCATACAATTTATGTTTAAAACAAACATCCATGTCTCAGGAACATTTAAAGCTTTTTGTTCCCTCAGCGGGATTCGGACCCGCGACCTCCGGGTCAAGAGCCAAGCTCTGAACCACTAGACCACGGAGGCGTTGCTTCAATAATAATGATGCCACCCACGCTGATTACGGTGACGGTAGCCGGTTTCATTGAAACCAGGCCAGTAACGCAGGAGGTATTTTATGATGCCAAAGTGTGTGCTCAATACACAGAAGCACTCTCTCTTCCTTCGCTCTCGTAGCCTAGTTCGTCGGAAAACCGACACGACTGGCGGGAGATCCGGCGCAGGACTGACTTTTTACATGCTCATACGCATGGATCATCTTTATTGTCAAACAATCAGGTGATCAGCCTGCATTGTCCTAACCAAACTTAAAAACAACATTTTTTATTATTCCAACGCGGGAATCGAACCCGAGAGATAGGTCGAGTGGTTTGGCCACTAGACCACGGAGGCGTATGATTTAATAAATGCTTATTTGTCGGAAAAGACTACGGTCTAGACCTCAACCCAAATAAACAATGCATCGATATATTTTGTAGTAGGCATTTTATTGCTAGAGTGGACTGGAACAATTTACCTGTAATAAATCTCGATAGGTCAATCATCCCCTTCATCTCCTCTGTTCGTAATCTTGGTGAACACTTTGACCAAACTCTGCCATGGAACTCCCAAGTCCAGGAACTCCGCATAAAGCCGAACGCCGCCATTGCCCCGCTTCAACATTAAAAATATTTTATTTCCAAATGAAACTTAACAAACTTTTTTCAGAAAGATAACAAAAAAGGCTACAACCTATTCAACCCTACCCCGCCGAGCATTATCTTTTAGCAAAAAAAAATTAATGAAAATATAATCTTTTTAAAATATTACTTATATTAAATTAGGCATTGTAGGCTTTTCTGTATATGACAGATTTTCATTCGAATAAATTTTTTATTTTATTTACCGATTTGGAATACAAAGTATTAATCCAAATGGTTTAAGATTATAAAAATACGGTATGTATAGCATTTCATAATTTTTATTTTCTATTTGTAAATCATAGATTAATAATTGGTCGCTTTGACTAGATACCGTCCAGCGTATTGAAAAATGCGGCAACAAATAATACGCCGTATTTGGCGTACCCGCGCCAGTCGCGCTACAAGCGTAAAGTGAAGTAGACGTCTCGATAATTTGTCAAAGATTTGTGTGAGAGCGAAGCAAAATGCCGATTTGCATAGTCAAACTATGTAAAAATAATACTACATGAAACAAGAAAAATACTGGCATCACATACCATTAGTAAGTATTGTATAAATCTTCTAAAACACAGTCAAATAATATAATCCTAAAATCTCCGATCGGAGTACCGCTTTGTGTTCAATGTTGCCTTGTATTCAAAAATTTTTAACCATATTTAGTATCAGATTACCCGTGTTTACCACGTCATGTCATGTCATAGTAACGCCAAGAAACATATTGTTTACGACTTGACAGGCAACCATGATATATTATGACGTTTGTGCGTTGTCATTTTGGATTGGATTTTATAACGAGTCGCCTGAATTTGCGAGTATTCGTGGTGTAGGGGGCTTAAGGGAGATAGTCATAATTCCCCCTATAGATATTTTGAATGCCGGAGTTGCGTCTAAATATTTAAAAAAAAATCAAAAATTTTTAAATATTATTTCAATGATGCGAAACGGCTCGTAAACTTTATGCTTTAGTACAGTTTTTCAAATGTAATTATGTGAAAACGTGAAATGAAACGCAACTCGCCATCTCGGATGGAGGATATTATCAGCTAATGTCTAATTTGTGCGTTATTCCTCTGCTTCCGAGTATACCTATATTATGTTGGTATACTCGGAAGTATATTTCGTTCGTATCGACTTCTGCCCGATTCACTCTAGTTAAGGAAAATAGGTGATTGAACTAGAATAAACAACACACTTTTCCAGCGCATTTTGCGTGGCAAATAAAACTTCGAAATTTATATCTCAAAAGCTGAAGTATTCGCGGAGGGAAAGAGGGGGGGGGGGGCTATATTTGACTAGTAGATAGGACATGACTTTTAAGGCCTTATTAAAATTTTGAATCATGAACGTTTCCTTGATATATATAACATTCGTAGTAAAAATGTTGTCACAGCGGATTTGTTTCATAATATATACAAAAAGCATAAAAACGAAAAGAAAATTATACCGAAATATTATAATGAACTTAAAAAAATCTGTTTGACTTTAAACTTCTATTCCCCATCGGCATATAATTACGTGAGGAGTAAATTTGTCATCATCGATGGCGCTCCAGGATTTACTGAAGAAGCGTTTACTTTATTAATAGTTTTAGTAAAGTAAACGCTCCTTCTTAATGTGATAAATGTAATGTTGTTTGCGCGCTTATTTCAGATGAAATGGCCATACGCCAGAAAAGTATGTGGGACCAAAATCAAACTCGTATATTGACATGGGCACTGGTGTAAATGACACTTCTGTGTTAGCTTCAGAGGCATATGTCTTCCTATTAGTTTGTTTAACTGAGCACTGGAAACTGCCTATAGGATACTTTTAGTGCATGGCCTAACAGGGTTCTATATATATATATATTATTATAGTATATATATATATATAGTATATATATGTATATAATTATAGTTAATGTTGTGTGACTTGGCCGTTGACAGATTTCTAATTATTGACAGATTTTATAGCTTATTGGATGACCAGAATTTCTGCGTTCTGGTCTTATCCGGATGTTCTCAAATAGGGGCTTGAAAATGCGACAAAATGGTGCCTGAAAAGGATGGTACGGCAGTGTTTGCTTCGCGCTCGACTTGGCGGGGACACTGCCGTGCCCCCAGATACTAAAATAAAAACTCTTTTTGAAAATTATGCCTAATAATTATTTAAGAATATGAAGAAGAACCTTCATAAAAATGATTATGATTTCATGTTAAGGCGAGGAGTAACCGCAACTAGCGCCACTCTTTATAAAATAAATTTTACAATGACACAAAGATCTTATTAAAAAAAGTAATCGGTTCAAACTTTAAGTAAATAGTTAAACTAATTTATTATAGTAATAAATAATAGTTAAACTCATATTATATATTTTATCTCGTAAGTAATAACTAAAACGGCCGTTTTAGTTATCACTTACGAGATTAAATACAGTATAGGATTTAGAGCTGTAATTAAATGCCAATAAATTAGTTTAACTATTTAGTTAAAGTTTGAACCGATTACTTTTTTTAATAAGATCTTTGTATCATTGTAAAATTTATTTTAAAAAGAGTGGCGCTAGTTGCGGTTACTCCTCGCCTTAAAGATTTTTTTTATTTAATAATATTGATAAATTACCACACCACAGCGACGAAATATTTTCCCTATTGATCGGGCACTAGTCAAGTAGCTGGCAACACAATTATAGATGCACACTACAATCTTTGCGCATTGTTTTACACACACTACAATATGAAGTTGCCGCATTCAGGAATCTGTCATTTCTTGACAGCGCTCTATCTAGTCGAAGGGCGCTGAGACCAATTAATAATCTAAGTTGTAAATAATATTGTTACTATGACACATTTCATATAGACTGGCAGCGACGGAAAAGATAGAATCCAGGTTCAATCCCCTGTGACCATTACGTATTTTCTTATTTTTTTATAATTTTCTACTTATTTATTTTAACATTTATAGCTAATAAAAATACGCTACTTAGAGCATTCAATAACTTTTTCATTTTCATTTAAAAACATTGATGTTACCATGGCAACCATGTCATAGACTGACAATATTAAAACCTATAACAATTTGTATATTATTTATTCTAATTTGCTGCTTATTTATTTTAACATGGAACGGGTTACAAAGTATCCTATGTCCGTCTCCTGGCTCTAAGGTACCTCCTCACCAATTTTCAGCCACATCGGTAAAGCCGTTCTTGAGTTATAAGTGGTGTCACTAAAACGACTTTCTTTTATAGATATAAGATTGTAACATAAGTCAGAGTATAAAAAGTACATTGAAGTAGCCTAAGGCCGTGTTTCACCAAGCAATGTTAAAGTTAACGCCATGTTAAAATACCATGCCATCTCATTCATTGACAGGAAATACGAGAGGGTTTATATATAGGTACGGGAGGGAATGATATTTAACATGGCGTTAACTTTAACATTGCTTGGTGAAACACGCTCTAAACATGAGATCTTATTCTCAATATGAGTATCGTCAATTAAATCGTTTAGCACAAGTTTAGCACACACAAGTTCTTTGACTGCAGTTTTTAAATAGCAAAACTTTTAACGTCATTTAGCATTCTATTGTTTAGGCGTATACATTGATATTTTAAAAAAATACTTTACTCAGTTCCTATTGTGATGTTGCCGTTTTTTGTTTTAAAACGACTAAAATTATTTCGAACATACCATACATTGTTTAAAATGTATATAGTATAAGAAGAAGCGACGATAAGAATACCATTTGATTAAACTTTTCCCTTAGATATTCAGAAGACATTATATATATTACTAGCGACCCGCCCCGGCTTCGCACGGGTACAATGCTGATATTAATTACACTACAGAAAAACTGTGAACGTTGTATATAAAAACACAACGGCCCGCTCCGGCTTCGCACGGGTATTTAAAATATATAGGCTATGTCATACTCACTGAAAAAATGATTAAAATCGATCCAGTAGCGTTAAATTTGGAGTAAAACAATTCCCCTTTCTCTATACCATGAAGATTTCCTGCTATCTTTGGAATATTCATACACAACATTTTTATTTATTTACTTTTTACATTTTTACCTCCGACGCGCTATTTATTCTCTCTCTCGCTTAGTCCTGACCGACAATTTGTCGTACAGATAATCGAACATCTCATCGTTCATCGTTGTGACTTCTTTTCGAACCGGAATTTGGCGGCTCTGGAGCGATTCCTCAAGGTCTGGGGCCGATAGTGAGGCGTTTGGCTCCGCTCCCGGCAATCGTGGCAGGGAATTTCAACGCTAAGTCCTCAGCGTGGGGGTCTCCGGTCACGAACCCAAAGGGGAGCGAGGTGGAGGAGTGGGTGCTGGCCACGGGGCTGTCCCTGCTCAATCAGAGACAGTCTCGACCTGCCTTCGTTGGAATGGGGAGTCAGTGATGGACCTGACGTTCGCCACGCCCGATAGCGCGCGCAGGGTCAGCAGGGTGGTAACGGAGGTGGAGACGCTCTCGGACCATCGTTACATAAGGTTCGAGGTGTCTTCAGGTAGAGTCCGTCTTTGTCCAGGGGTCGTAGCAGGTTCAACCGGGAACTGGCGGAGGACGCGGCTATTGTCGGCCGCTGGTGCCTCCCGTCGTCGTCGCAAGATCAAGGGGACTTTTTTATTTTCTTTCTGATTTCGCAAGGGAAATGCATTACGTATGTGGTATGTGGGACTCCCGGCTCGCTACCGCCGGTTTACCCACTAAAATCACTTCCGCATTGCACTCAGCGTAACACATGACACTCATCCCAGGGAGAAGACGAGAACGCAGGACCCAGTCAAAGCCAATGTCCCACAGGATCGGACCCTACACGAATCTTGTGGAACACCGCACACTGCTAGGGTTGAACCGGTGGTAGCCTTTTTGTTGACTTTCCGAAAATAGCTTGTTAAGTTTAAATTGGAAATAAAATATTTTGAATTTGAATTTGGACAAAGGACCTCTTCCGGTCCTCCCACACGACTTCCCTGCCGGAGAGCCAGTGTTCCAACAGCCGTCCGATATACGGAGGGACACCAAAATAGCGCAGCGCCTCCCGTATCACGCTGTGAGGAAGGCTGTTGAAAGCGTTGGCGATGTCGACCCATTTTTTGCGAAGTCGGGTTTTAGTTTTTTAATCTTTTTTTATTAAACTTTTATTTTATTTATTATTAATATTGTTCACAGAAGCTGTATAATATTACAACAAAATCATTCTTATTTATTCTTATTATTACATAGATATGTATTTAATTAATTAATTTACATTTTCATTATAAAAAGCTAGTCATTAATAATAGTAATATAGTAGGTATATTATATTAATAATAATATGTGTCTATCTATCAGTGGAATATTTATTTTATTTTAAAGACGTCATGTAGGCTGTTCTGTTAATGATGTTTGAACAATTGGTATTTACTACTGGAAAAATTCCAAAATGTATTGGTTTAAGTAATGACGAGAATGAAATGTAAAATGTTTTTTGGAAGCTGAAACAAGATTAATGATTCACACTAATAGTTAGTTAGGTAGTTTCGTTATCGTTCGTTTAGGTTAGCACTTCGGCACTATTTTGGCTTTTCTCCGCGTTCTGTCGCGGAGGGTTCGGTTGATGGAGGAACAAAAGTCGATGTTTGAATTAATTGAGTGATGACCGAACGAATCGTGTACAAGACAAATGCTTCACTGTATATGCTTGCAAAGAAAATTTCCTAACAGTCTGTTATTTTCTTTTAGTTATACGGTCTGCAATGCAGGCAAAGATACGGTACTGACAGAGTCAGTTACTACTGCCAATCGATTAATGCTTTCATTGGATGATGACGTGGAGGCCGGACCATCAATGGCACGCACATCAGGACAGAGTGGCAATCCCAGAAGAGCCAGTGTCGAGGACGACACATCATCAGGAGAGGCCGTGTGAGGAGCAGCGATTCCCCACCACAACATTTTGTCGTGCTAGCTATATATGGCGTGACTCAAGCGCTGGCGCGCCTTTTTTTTCCTTGGCGCCAACATCGGATAGACGTTTACACGAATCTCTGTCGGTTGGTTTAAGGGTCACGTGAGCTATTTTTCTTTGTTTAAATTGTTAAAAGTGTGCAATCGTAATTTCATTTATTTCTTGTTAGTTTATTATAGTTTAGGAAAGTAAATTAATAATTGTTTCGTATGAATAAAACGGTGTTCTTGTTCAGTGTTGTTTTCTTTAAATAAATTCTACTTCCGATCCTAAAAATATTGTATAATATTTCTTTTATGTATTAAAGATTATATCCGTATGTAAGCTTTGACGTTGACAATGACAGTGACAATTTGAGGAAGCGGGATTTCAGCCATTACAGGAAGCCGTCAAGAGAGAATCAAAAACGTGTTAAATCGAATAGTACATTACTATAATTAAATTACTTATTATACAGTTTAATAATCTTATGAAACTCATTAAAGTTTCTGAAATTGATTTGTTTTAAAGTGTTAAATTAGTTTCAAGTTTTATAAGAAAAATGGTAAAGCATGGACATTTAATTGTCGATTCTCTGTTTTAGGTTAGTAACTATTTTATATGTCTGTTTATACATTATGTAAAACTGTAATTAATAATTAAATTCTCTGTTTTAGATGAATCACATTGTGTTATGCTTCAACAAGAAAATAATCCATCAATCTTATATGGAGGTTTCGGGGGTCAGAGATCAACTAAGAGATATTTGCACCTACTTGTAGATCACTTCTCTAGGTATGCATATATTTTATGTTCTAGGAATCAACATGCTCGAGACTTCATTAAACTTATAGAAAAAATTCCAAGAGAAGAAACAATAGACATTATACTGTCTGACCAATATCCAGCTTTAAATTCAACTGAATTCAAAAATTACCTTCAGAACCGTAATATTCAATTAATACTTACAGCAGTGGACGCACCATTCTCAAATGGTTTAAATGAAAGGCTAAATCAGACTATTGTGAACAAAATAAGATGTAAAATGAATGAATCAAAAGGAAAAACAAATTGGTCAAAAATAGCAGAAGAATGTAGAAATCGCTACAATGAAACAAACCATTCTGTAACAGGATTTTCTCCTAAATATTTGCTATCTGGTGAGTCTACAGATTTGTTACCGCATGAATTAAAAGAAAAACAGCAATTATCAAAATGTTTGGAAGAAGACAGGAAAATAGCACTACAAAGGTCAATAAAATCACATGAATATAATAAAACTTTATTTGCCAAAAATAGATTACAACATGAATTTAAAAAAGGAGATATGGTATATGTTGACTATGGAAACAAATTAAACAAAAAAAAGATGGATGAAATTAGAATTGGTCCGTATGAAATTGAAGAAAAGATATCAGATTCAGTTTTCAAAATAAATACTGGTCGTGGTACAAGATCTATTGGACTATATCACGTCACAAAGCTCATTCCTATTCTTGGTGATTTTTAGATTTCAAAGCAATATTTTATTCAACTAGTTGAAAGAAAATTTGCTTTCTTGAAGGGGGGAGATGTAAGCTTTGACGTTGACAATGACAGTGACAATTTGAGGAAGCGGGATTTCAGCCATTACAGGAAGCCGTCAAGAGAGAATCAAAAACGTGTTAAATCGAATAGTACATTACTATAATTAAATTACTTATTATACAGTTTAATAATCTTATGAAACTCATTAAAGTTTCTGAAATTGATTTGTTTTAAAGTGTTAAATTAGTTTCAAGTTTTATAAGAAAAATGGTAAAGCATGGACATTTAATTGTCGATTCTCTGTTTTAGGTTAGTAACTATTTTATATGTCTGTTTATACATTATGTAAAACTGTAATTAATAATTAAATTCTCTGTTTTAGATGAATCACATTGTGTTATGCTTCAACAAGAAAATAATCCATCAATCTTATACGTATAATAAACATATTAAACATCCATTTTGTACCGTCCACCATGTTGGATTCAAAATGGCGGCATTTATATTTTAATATTTTTTTTGTTGGTTTTGTAGCAATAACAGCTTACATAAATAATATCAGCTTACTAGGACGTCAGGAAGTACCTTATGAATTTTTATGATCTATAAATGAGTCAGTGACGAAATCTGGGATTTTTAGACATTGATAAAATCTAAAGCATAATAGCTACAACATTCAAACTTTGTATGTTTCATATTTTTACTGGTGTCATTATATGATGAAATTTTCAACTATGTAGCATCATCCAAAGCAAAGTTATGAGAGTTCAAAAAAACGACGAAACCTTTCGAGAAAAGGTAGGTAGTGCCCTTGCGCTTCGCTTGGCTCGTCTTGACGGGGACACTCCCGTGCCCCCAGATTCATAATTGTGAAACACATTGCTGGTTACATCGCTTTGAATACAATATGGTGACGATATTTTGGAAAAATTAAACGTAGACACTAGACATATTTTTGAAATTTTGTAGATGTATCCATGTTAGTGCACGCGACTGTACACTCAAATTGGTTTTTTTTTGCATCCACCCTCAAATTTGTTTTTTTTTGCATCTACCCTCAAATTTGTTTTTTTTGCATCTACCCTCAAATTTGTTTTTTTTTTGCATCTACCCTCATATTTGTTTTTTTGCATGTACCCTCAAATTTGATCTTTTGCATCTACCCTCAAATTTGTTTTTTTTTGCATCTACCCTCAAATTTTTTTTTTGCATCTACTTTTGCATATACCCTCTACTTGATATTTTGCATCTACTATCAAATTTGTTTTTTTTGCATTTACCCTCAAACTTGATCTTTTGCATCTACCCTCACACTAGATAGATCTTTTGCTTCTAACCTCAAACTTGATCTTTTGCATCTACCCTCAAACTTGATCTTTTGCATTTTGTATCTTTCACCCCCTTGGGGATTGAATTTTGATCAGTCACTGTAACTCGCCACTTCCGGTTAGAGCGCCGACGCTTACCACTGATACATAAGCCCTTAATTAATTATCATCTTAACTTAATAGAATAATAACAACAATTGATAAAGATGGAACAGCTATTAAATCATTTATTAATCAGGTATCTAAAATACTAATATTTAAATCTTATATTTGCCATTATAATACTTATTTAGTTGACCTCTGACGCTTGGTCAACCTACCCCATATCCGGGGTAGGTTGACCATAAGGACGGGGCAGGTAGACCTAGGCATATTAATGTAAATAAAGAGGATTAGTATGAATTAAAACAAACAAAAATTTACTGAATGTTAGAAAAATTCTATTAAGTTATTTTGTATTACAAGATTCAGGCATAGTTTTATTTTTTTCGAAATCGGTTAAAAAATTGTAAATAGCAAAGTAACAAAAATAAAGATTTGAAAACTATAACCCGACTTCGCAAAAAATGGGTCTAAAAAGACTGAAATTAGAAAATAATTCAATTTGAAATCCAGAAATCCAGTGTTGTGCGTGTTAATAAAATAATTGGGGGTTGTGCAGTGTGCTACAATATTACGAATCTATTGGCACCCATTTTATACAAAATTCAAGGTAGAGCCGTGGTCGTACCCGCTAAACAAATTAAAAAAAAATAGCTATAAAAATCATAATATTATTCGTCTGCTGTTGCAACTTGCAATATTCAATCCCAATTGCGGGTGCGACCACTACTCTACCTTGACCATTTTTGTACCTATACATATCTGGATTTCAAATTGTTTTTTTTGTTTTAGCCTTTTTATACCCCTTTTTGCGAAGTCGGGTCTTTTTAACTTGTATATTTTTAGATTATTGTATTGGCAAATGTATAGTGTTGTTTCATAAATTCTTCGTAGGAGGCCCATATAGGTACACCCTAAAGTATTATCACTCATTTATTTTACACCTTTACCACCTGTCAAGCAAATTAAAAATATTAATTTCTCGAAATCCACAATTAATGTTAAAGTAATACTGCAATAAGACCTCGTGGTGCTGGAATGTATAAAATAAAATAAAATAAAAAATAAAAAAGTTTTATTTCCAAATGAAACTTAACAAGCTATTTTCGGAAAGTCAACAAGAAAAACAAGCTACCACCGGTTCAACCCTTACCCCTCCGAGAAGAAGCGGCGTAAGAAACTCGCACGGGGCCATCTTTTAGCAAAAAGACGGAAAATTGATCTTTTTTAAAAGTAGGTATATTTTTTACAATGTTACTTAATTTATACATACTAATATTATAAAAGTTCTTTAACTACTTTTTTAAATTTATTAATGGAAAAATTTTGAACGTTTTCTGGGATTTTATTGTATAGGCGTATACAATATACAATATACCCTTTAAAAGATTTACTTACTTTACTAAGCCTGATCATAGGTATATCGAGCTTGTGCTTATTTCTATTGTTCCTGCAATGATTATCACTTTTTGTTTTAAAATTATTTAAATTTTTTCTTACATATAATAAATTGTCCAAAATGTATTGAGATGCATATGTATGAGAAATAAATACCTATACCTAGTGATTGGTGATAAGTGATAATGCTACTCATTTTCTTATCTCATGAGGATCGCCGACAAAAACAGAATAAAAACACATTCTTAGGTATCTATAGCTCCGTACTTCTCGTACTATTGCTAAAATGTAAAGATTGTAACATTGTCATGCCGTTCAATGTTCTGGAGGAATCTAATCTACTAAAACACTATCTAACTACATAAAAGAAACTAGAAAACCACAGTATATTTAGCGTTTGTAATGGACGTAATGCTATTCAAAACACCGTTACGTGTAAAATCAATTTGAAAAAATGTTGAGACAGCGAGTATTTGGGTATGAATAAAAAGTAAAGTCATATACTTACACCATAAGCAAAAGTCAGGAAGAGACTGCTGTAAGCAGTAACACCGCCTTTATGTACAATTCCTCTTATTGCACTTATCTATTCTACAATTGATTGTATTTTATGTTCAAATAAAAAAATTTTTATTACTTTCTATTTCCATAATAATATTTAAAAAAAAACTATTAGGTATACCGTATATAAAGTATATTATCATCCAAGTAATTTCTATTCTTTCTTATTATCCCAATTTACTGTACTGCTGGTGTATGGAAATCGTACAGTGCAAGTAATATTTAATGGTGTAACAACACATACAGACATTTGACATTTGAAGCATTTGGATTGGGATAAGTAAAAAAATGTATTCAAAAATATATTTATTACGTATAATAAATAATATTAAATTAACAATGGTAAAAACGCTTTCAAACATACAAAAACTGCACCAAAAATACAAAAAAGCTCTCTTAGTCTATTAACGCAGCATGGAGTATGCAAAGGAACCAGAGCACAGCACTCCAGTTGCGTAGGAGAGCCATGAATTCGACGATACGAATGGACCGGCAGGACCGGATTCATTCCTCGGCTTCACAGGAAACCGGTGTGCATCAACATCAAGGTTTATATTATTCTCGTTTGCAATAAAATAATTGGGGGTAAATGTTTAGAACAAATATGACTGCTTCTATGTAGCTTCTGGTTTTCCTATGAACTCGAACCATTTTGTTTTTGAAGCATGATTTTGTAAAAAAACCTGTAAATACCAAATAGCAGATTAATTATATTTAACTTGGTATGGTAACATGGTATGGTTAAAAATAATATAAGTTAAATATCTATTCAAACATAAAGTGATGATTTCGAAGGGTTATCGATATAGAAATGTACATCACTAGGAGAAACTTAGCCTCTATGTTATGTAAACAAATAATGTTTAGTATAATGCAAACATTGCATTTTATTAGAAACTATAATAATATACACATACATCCATTAAAATAAATTACTTCTAGCCTATTTGGATATATTTACTAAGCCTTTATCATTTATAAACATACTTATGAAAAGATATCGTTCCTTCACAGTTTTCTTTTCGAGATGTAGGTATAACTTTTACACGCATTCACTCAGCAAGGCTTTTTCCGAAACATTTATGTTGTAAATTGCAAAAAATGTAATAAATCAGATGAGATTTATTATCAACTAGCTGTGCCCGCGACTTCGTACACGTGGAAAAGTGATTTAGGGCAGTGTTATAATATATCTGTTTTAATAACATACATTTTTAACAATAGACGTGCATTATAGGCAAAAGAAGTAGGCCGATGAAGCAATAATAATAGTTTACCGTCAAATAATGGCTCGGACATGCCATATGAAGACATAGGATTACCCCCAATAGATGTAACTATATCTTGAATAGTCAGGCATAACTGCTTAGCATCAAGAAGTACACAGAACACCATCATGACTACAAACAAATGGCGCAACCGCTGAGGACTTTAGCTAGTAGGTACTTGCCAATGTTGATCCCGATCCAGTTAGTGACATGCCCGCCAAGCCGCTTAGTATGTAGGGTATATTAAGTATATTACCATCCTTTCGGAGCTCAGCAACAGAAGTAGGCCCCGAACAACATGTAGATAGTAGAGAAGTTATTCGGATAATATTATTCGGATACATCGTATAAACCCGGCCAATTTTTCTCGTTAATTTAGTATAGGATTTAACTTCGTGGTCCATCTGTCTGTCTGTATTGCAAAACCCTTTATCTCAATAACATGTGCAGGTATAAAGCTAAAAATCATATCAAATACTTAGGATCTATAACTGTCCCTTGAAGCTATGAAAAAATCAGACTTCTTAACCACCGCAACCAAAAGATACAACCGTTTATGTCGCAAATTTTGGTCATTTTCGACACTTGCAAGGGAATCAAAACCTAAAAGGACTCTTCTTCTTCCCGGGAACTCTGAATTTTTAAAGATAAATGAAGCAACAACGTTTTAATTTAGTGCTGACAGAGGATAAATTGCGAAACCATTAAAATATTATATATTTTTTTGAGCTTACTACCGTTTACCGTAATTGATTTAATACAAAAAAATTTCGTAATAAAGAAAGTCAAGGAAAAAAATTTAGATTGTCCTACCTAGTATAAAAAATAAGAAATAAATGATCAAGAAATACATAAATCTAAGTTATATTGACCTAACTTTTTTAGTTTAACTATAATACGTGTAAATCAAAATTCTATTTATTAGGTATATTGTAGGTATAATAGTTTACTTGAAAACAAATTATCCTACGCCTATACAAAAATAATTGTTGTATTTACAAAGCCCTTTATAATAATATAAATTATAAATGAAATTCACTTTTATCGAATGCCATTCTCCCCCGGTGCGTTCGCTGCGAATAGAAGCGGCGCGCGGCTCCCGGGCCGGCGCGCTTCCTACAAATGTCCAGCAAGTAAGACATGATGTTTTTAAATTGTCATAACTTTTTTATTTATAAACCAATTTACATGAAACAAACACTAAATGTTAAGTGAAGCTTACCGCAATATATTACTGAAAAGTACATCTAAATCGGATAAGCCGTTTCTGAGATTAGCGTGCACAAACCCACAGACAAACAGACAAACAGATAAACAGACAAACAGACAAAAATTTCAAAAATCATTGTTTTGGGTACTATTGCGTAAATAAAGGTCCCCTATAATATTTTTTCTTAAATATCTTCAATGTACAGACACGACTCCTCTACAGATTTATTATATGTATAGATATAGAAGATATAGATATAGACTAGCTGTGTCCGCGACTTCGTTCGCGTGGTGTTTGATTTACTTAAACCGTGTATGCAGCGCATGCAACGAAAGTCCCCAAATGTGAATTGTTTGTTTAAACGCGCTAATCTCAGGTACTACTGGTCCGATTTGAACCAGTTTTTTTGATTTGATTTGATTAAATTATTTTTGTTGGATAGTCCATTTATAGAGGAAGGCTTTAAGGCTATATAACACTACGCTGCGACCAAAACCAGTCGGGCGTCGTCGTCGCCCGACGCCGCGACGCCGACGCCCGACGCCCGACGTCGCGACGCCGACGCCCGACACCGCGACGCCCGACGTCGCGACGCCGACGCCCGACACCGCGACGCCCGACGTCGCGACGCCGACGCACGACACCGCGACGCCGACGCCCCACGCCGCGACGCCGACGCCCGACGCCGCGACGCCGACGCCCCACGCCGCGACGCCCGTCGTTTATGACTACTAGCTCTTTAAAGAATTACGTTTTTTATGATTTCTCACCAGTTGCTAATATCAACAATTGAACTAATCCAACCTACCGTATTAAAGTATTTTCAACAAATAAATAAGGGCGTTGGATATGACAAGGTGCACCCCATTCTCATCAGCAAACTATATAAGGAATACCGCTTACCATAATCTATCGTAAATCGATCGCAGAAGGATATTTTCAGAACCTCTGGAAAAAGGCGGTGGTGACTCCTATTCCGAAGGGGTGTGATAAACACGATATAAAATAATACCTATATTAAAAGTTTGCGTTTTTGGAAAAAAATTCGAAAATATTATTAGTTATTACCTAAACATTGAGGCTCAATTAAACCACTCTGATGAACATGGATTCCGTGGGGCTCGTGGCGTCGCTACTAACCCGGTGTCCTACACTGACTTTATACTTAATGCTATGGATGCAGGACATCGGGTGGACGCTGTGTATATAGATTTAAAAAAAGCATTTGATAAAATAAGCCATTCAGTTCTCATCGATAACATTTTAGAGGTGTAATACACGGTGACCTTCTGCGACGGGTGTCCTCTTATGTCACTAACCGTAGCTAGGCTGTCGCGCTAAAAAGGTATCAATCTACGTTTCTTGTTAACAGTTCCGGTAGGTATCCCTCAGGGTCTATTCTTGGACATTTTCTCTTTATATTATACGTTAATGATATAGGAAAATGTTTGGCAACTCGTATTACCTTCTCTATGCAGATGGCACAAAAATATGCAAAATTATAAAAACAAGTAACGATTATATGGATATACTTGCAAAGCGATCTAAATAGATTAGACTGATATTGCAAATCAAACCAATTATATTTGAATACCGATAAGTGTCAAGTCTCTTCCATACGAGATCTTGGAGTAACACTGGACGCCAAACTACAATTCAATGAACATATCGATATAACACTAGCTAAATCTTTTTAACTGGAATACTTCCTACTCCTCCTTTTTTTTCTTCTGATTAATTTCGTTGTGGATCCCAAGACAGATTTAGCTTGTCCTTCGGGCACCCCTGAGATCATATCAAAGGGTTTGTCGTGGTTGGTTACCGCTGTTGATCCTGGCATACAGGAGTTGCAGTGTTCGGAATATGAGGTGGATTTGGTCCACCTCATATTCCCATTAAAAAAAATAGCTAAAGCTTTTAAACAACTTGGCACAATTATTCAAATTAGGGCCGATTTTCAATCGTCAGATAACTTTTATCTGTTGAATAAACATGTGACTTTGACATATTTTGTTCCATACAAAATATGTCAAAGTTATTATTAAATTAAAAATTATTCCTCAGATATAAGTTATCTGACGATTGAAAAATCGGCCCTTAGTCAAACATTTAAATGTACGAGAACGCACGAAAATGTACCTTACGTACGTACGCACTACGCAGTATACTGGAGTTCGCGAGTGTAGTTTGGAGTCCAGAGTATGCTTTTAATATCAGTCGTATCGAAAGGGTTCAACGTAAATTCTTGAAGACACTCGACTACCGGTCTGGCTCTTGGTCAGTTGGTTATTTTTTCACATTTTCTTTCGTAATAACTGTTACCTGACAATAACAAACACACCGTAAAAAATTGCGAAATCGGTCCAACAGTTGCCGATGTAAGAAATTTTTAAGGTAGTTTTTTTACACTTTATAATAATGTTTCCTCTTTATATTATTGAAATATTTATTGAAATATTAATATAGATATACATATTATTATATTTATTTTTAACGTGTATGTCTGTGTCAACTGTCATCATAGCTCCCAAACGGATGATCCGATTTTCATGCTGATATTTTTAGTTTGAGGTACTTATATCAGTCAAGAGTGCTCTTAGCTATGTTTGGTGGAAATCGGTTCAGGTCTTCAAGCTCACCAGGTCGTTTGTTAGGTGTGATAGGCATGCTATACGGTAATTCGGTTTTTTTAAAATATAGTTTTAAAAGTTGTGCAAAGTACCTACACCCTTTCTTTAGGCTAAAACCATTTTCCTCTTTATACATTTGTGACACGAGAATGAATATTACCTTCCATATTACGTCAGGGTTCCCCCATACATATACTCACTATGTATCAAGCTTGATTAGTATCAAGCTAATTTTTCTTGAGTAACTTCATTTAGATGAGACGTCCAATAATATCTTGGACGGAACTCTCGATTGTGGTAGCTAACAGAGTTAGCAAGGTTAAAAAAATATTAATTTTCGAGGGTAGGACCGGGATAACGTACCACGAAACTTGTAGAACAATTATGTCTGTTGTATTACATTAATATTAACTAAGTAATAAAAACAAAATCAGCGGGTTACTAATAATTTAAGATGACCTCGTTATCGATACAAGTTGGTAAGAGGGAACTCTTTGATCAAACCATAGATTTTGTAGGACAAATATTTTTTCAGATAATTTAGATTATTATCTTGAGATTTATCAAAAAAAAGTAAAAAATATTTTGTAATCACCAAGTCCACAAAGTTTATTCTTGCTATCTCTGTTAGCTACCACAAACAAGAGTTCCGTCCAAGAAATTCTTGGGCGACTCAACAAATTGAAGCTACTCAAGAAAAATTAGCTTGATACTAATCAAGTGAAAACAATGTATGGGGTAACCCTGACTATCAGCATTTTAAGTAAAGCAAGACTCAGGGGCCTATCGTTTTAGTTTTTGCAAATTTTGTCCAGAAAAAAATCTAGTTTTTGTATAAAAACACGCACCGGTCGGCTCGATAGTACTTTCTCGCCATACTAAAATAGCCGTGCCAGGTCACTGGCTTTATAGTTATACAAAGTCATAAAAATAATTAATAATTTTTTTGGCTATAAATTAATATTTCCATGTCATCTTTATGGATTCCGCACCAATGTTGATAATGTTTAAACAACTGGCACTTGCTAATGGAAAATTTTATCAAAAAGTAGCATGTATATTGTATAGGTATTTGTCTAAATAATGCAGCGGATTAAAAAATTTAATTTTTTTCCGAATCTGAATTTAAATTCGGAATAAAATGTATGATGTATATTACCAAATATATTTTTGACAAGTTAAGGGTTAGGTCCTACTTGCGCAGATACTTTTATACGACACTGATAAAATTACCGAGCGGAAGACCCTTGATACTCCCTTTTATTTTTACCCGACTTCGGCGAAGCCAAAAGGAAGGGTAATGATTTTGGCAGTCTATGTATGTACGACAACGGCTCTACCTTGACCATATCTGTACCTATGCATATCTGGATTTCAAATTGAATTATTTTCTTGTTTCAGCCTTTTTAGAGCCCTTTTTTGCAAAGTCGGGTTATAGTTTTTTTTAATCTTTTATTTTTTAACCATAGTTTTATGTAAAACTAGCTGACCCGTGCCCCCTTCGTTGAGCATACAAGCCGTTTAAACCTTCCCTGGACTTCCACGAATATTTCAAGACCAAAAATAACCAATCCGGTTCAGCCGTTCTTGAGTTTTAGCGAGACTAACGAACAGCGATTCATTTTTATATATATGTATAAGACTAGCTGACCCGTGCCCACTTCGTCGAGCATACAAACCGTTTAAACCTTCCCTGGATTCCCTGATTTGAGTGTACCAAGACTTAAAAGCGGAGTTAGAAGACTTCCATGAATCCTAGGTTCAAAAGTACTGCGTTCGAAGGTCATTATCATAATGATATTGGAAAAGAAGCATCAGAAATCTTCATATAATAGTTTTAAATAACAAATAACAGCGTAATATTGTACCAACTATACTCTGTCAATATTAGTACAGCTTGCCTTTTGTCACTTTACCTTTAAATACCCGAATATCATCACCAGAAACACATTAACAGCGAGCCAGCTCTGGTCGTCAGTCCGCTGCTACTCCAAATAAATCGGCACCATGAAATCGTACATCGCTTTGTCGCTCGTGAGTTTTTATTCATAATATTATGAGTGTCTAGATTTGGGCGTGTTTTTATGGAATAGAATAAAAAATATTTATTTGTACATAAAAAATATATAAAACCTCTTATTGCTTTATGATTGTTATATAACAATAAAAGGTTTTATACAAAAAGGTGTCTTACTGCTTACAGCAGCCTCTTCTAGACAACCTGTATGAATAATTTATCTATACAGGGTGTCTCATGGCTGATATGTCAAGCCGAATATAGAGTGTTGAGCCTTCTCAACACCCTATAAAGACGCGTAGAGCATTTTTTGTTTTGACACCTCATATAAATTACTTACCATATTATACAGAGTGTAAAAAGAGCAGTCACTATAACTTTGATATACGATTATACTACCTTCACTCATTTTAGAAATGTATTTTTTTTTTTTTTTTTTTATCAAAAACTAAAAAATTTTTTTTTACTTTTTCCTATTTCTTATTTTTTTGTCGCAAAAACAACAATAAGACAAAAATAATTTATTTTTTTGAAATTTCTTGTAAAAAAAATACATTTCTAGAATGAGACAAGGTAGTATTAATCATATCCCAAAGTTATAGTGACTGCTCTTTTTACACCCGTTATACCTATTCGCCCAAATGCAGTTTCTGATATTCGTATACATAATAATTTTACAAAAACTATCATGTCCTTTTGTTGCAGTGCCTGGTCGCCAGCCTAGCCGCCCCTGGTTGGTACAATAATTTACAAGTTGCTCT
This sequence comes from Celastrina argiolus, assembly GCA_905187575.2. Lineage (NCBI taxonomy): Eukaryota > Metazoa > Arthropoda > Insecta > Lepidoptera > Lycaenidae > Celastrina > Celastrina argiolus. The sequence goes on from LR994597.1 coordinate 3,960,424, forward strand.
GTTCAGATCCAACTTATTATTTTTGTAAACGAGTTGTTATGGTTGTTATAGACTAAGTACTAGATTATGGTGTTTGTTTCTGACAAGCTCGCATTATATGGTCGCAGTCGGAACGCATATTTACTCTGCCGTATTTCATTAGTGCCTATTATCACAAAGTAGATCTATTATTATTGATCGTGTCGCAATGACAATCGGCAGGCTCATTACTTAGGTATTATCTTGCAAAAGCAAAGCAAGTTGCGCAATTTTTTCACTTGAAATTAATCGACGGTTAAAAGGTAATAATATAGGTGTAATAAGCGCCAAAAACCAAATTAAACAGGAGAACAGTTTTAAGTTTTAAAATTGATGTAACATTTAATCAATAGTTCTTACGATTGCCACAAAATTGTTTTTCGCGCTAGTGTCGTAGCAGAAATGTGCTTAAGGTGGAATCGCACCTTTATATAGCAAATTCACATTTGCTTCATTTTTTCTACGACACATTGGTAATTGTTATTTTTACGTTATCAGCCGGGTACTCGTTGAACGGCCGCATTACAAAACGCTGTACGTCGCTATTATCACTTACGAAGTTCTCAAACAAAAATGTATACGATTTGACACAATCTTAGCTGTGTGACATACGAAGTCGCGTGTCACTCGGCGAAGCTAATGTCACATCCCTTTCATTTTGTTTTCGTATTTCGTAACTGATAATAGCGATGGGATTTTGAATCAGGGCTCCGTAAGCTGATTATGTATCTCGCAACAGCAATTCGACAGGCGTAAATTGTACAATTGTGTACAATATCGCTGTGAAGTGTATACGTTTGATAGCGATATTGTACACAATTGTACAATTTACCCCTGTCGAATTGCTGTTGCGAGATACATAATCAGCCTACCGTTTTTGATAATGGCTTACCGTAAAACGACTGGGCTGCTTTCAAAGAAATCATGAAAAGACCTACTTTAAAAGTACTGACAATTGAAGGTGGGTTGCGCGTTGCGGGCTGCGCAATGCGGCATGAGCTTGATCATAAGTAAAACTGTTTAAACGCTCAACGAAGTGGTTATCTACCTAGTTTTACAACTTCTGTAGCGTGGTTGAGCGAGTTGCTCGAGCCAGGGGACTGATTCAAGATGCCATCGCTAATTATCGCTTACAAAGTTCGATAACAAAAAGTATAGGGTTTGACATAAGGTACGATAAATGACATACCAATTCGCGATCATTTAGCGTACCTTATACAAATCCCATATATTTTGTTATCGAACTTTGTAAGCGATAAAATTAGCGATGGCATCTTGAATCAGTCCCCTGAGGTCGCGGACACCACAGCCGAGAGAACGAAAACTTTTCTATGTTCGCGTAACACGTCGTGTATTTTATTGTTACAGGCACAGGAACACCCACTGCAGGATTTTTGGGTAATTATACCATTTTGTTCATAATATTGGGTACGTTTTTGGGTATCTTACGCACATTCGATAATTTATACCAGGGATGGATATGGAATATCGGATACGGATTGGATACAAATATGAATACAGATATAAAATTATTTCGGATTATCCAGTAGTTCCGGATAATTTCGGTTACGGATATTAAATTTTTAAGGAATTTCAAAAATAAAATACAAACTACTTTGGTCGCACTTTATACTAATTCAATCGATTCCGTAACACAACACATTTGTTTCAATTTGTTGAACTATTTGCAATTGTAAAATTGATCACAAGTCAGTTGTTTACGAGTATTTTATGACGGCAGCAGAAGAAAACAAACAATGCGCGTGGCTTGTGTGTCAGCACTGCAGCGGCCTACCGATCAACACAACTTGTCATAACGTGTCTCAATCAGGGATGTTATTGCGCTCCGTAACCGTAACCGAAACTATCGGTTATCCGATATTAAAAAATATTCATAACCGTAACCGAATCCGAAATAAAAGTTTTGCTCTTATAAAAACGTAATATCCGTAACCGAAGTTATCCGAAACAAACGGATAATCCGAAATAATTTAATATCCGTATCCGTATCCGAAATTTCATATCCATTTCATCCCTGCGGGCTTACACCCGACACAATCGAGAACCGAATCCGTTCGATATCAGTGGTTTTTCGTACTTTATTTGGTGAATTACTTTGAAACTAATCAGGATAAAGAAAATTGTTAGATCGTAACTTTTTGTACTCCCGACCATATCGATCGACTGAGAATCAAAATAAACAAAATATGTCAATTTATTAGGAAGTACGCGGCATGATCGTATCTGAATCAAAATCAAATCAGTTTGGAGAGTAAGGCCCCTGGTCTCAATTAGACACCGCGTCTATCCGATATTATCCGTAACTATTATTTCGGTTACGGTTACGGATATTTTATTATAACGGATATCCGATAGTTTCGGTTACTATAACTAGCCGGGTGGCTAGTTGTTTGGTAGAAGGGGAAGCTAGAGGGTACGAGTTCCCCTACGTCACCCGGGTATGTATAAATCGGATTGGTGATAGCTAAGAGCATATGCTTTATTTTTCGGAGGACTCGAGTCCTCCGTGCATAAGAGGGTCCGACCTGCCTCACTCTCTGACGAGTGAGGTGGCTCGCGCGGGGTAGCCTGAACCATAGACCAATTATATAATTAATCTATCCTGAATCTCCTCCGTGGTCTAGTGGTTCAGAGCTTTGCTCTCGACCCGGGGGTCGTGGGTTCGATTCCCGCGTTGGAAGTTGGAACAACAAAAAATGTTGTTTTCAAGTTTGGTTAGGACTATGCAGGCTGATCACCTGATTGTCTGACAAGAAAGATGATCCATGCGTCGGATGGGCATGTAAAAAGACGGTTCTGCGCCTGATCTCTCGCCAGTCGTGTCGGTTTACCGTCCCACTGGGTTATGGGAGTAATAGGAAGTCTTTAGTAGGTGGTCTTTGTGTATTGCGCACACACTTGGGCACTATAAAATAACTCCTGCTGTCCTGGTTTCAATGAAATCGGCTACCGACACCGAAATCGGTGAGGGGAGCTATTATTATTAATCAATGCCTGAACTAACTGTCGCGATAGAGTGGCTCTACTTTGTCGTGTCTTGGGCAAAAATCGGACAAACAAACACGCTACAAATACCCTACCTATTACCCTCAAAACCCCGTCCCGGGGGTAATCATTAGCACAGTAATTAAAGTACATTGTAATGTTTTTAATTTTAGATGGACTCACCAACGTTGGTGGTTTGACAGGTTCTGGTAAGTAAACTTTAAATCGATGAAAATCAAAAATTTGGATGCCATGGAAATGATAAAAAATAAAAAACTATCGAATTTTTAGAGGGTGCATTTTTTTTTGGACATAAGTGGGGGTCAACAGAAACTTATCCTCTAGTTTGTGGCGCCACCCTTGACCTCTGGCCGCCATCTTGGAAAAAGGAGCGAAAAACTTTTTTCGCGATATCTCGGAAACTATATGCATGCGTCTTTCAAAATTCATAAATACATAATTTGTAGCAAATTGGTTTTGCCCACAAATATGTTTTTATATTTTTTCCCTAAATAAATAAGTTAAGTTGTATTAAGTATATTATACAACTTTTTTTGACGACTTCCGTAGCGCAGTGGTCGCGGGTTCGAACCCCGATGAGGGAACAAAAAGTTTTCAATGTTCCTGAGTCATGGATGTGTATTAACTTTGTGTATAATATAATAAAAATCTTAAATATGTGTACATATAAAAATATTAAATATATTTCCGCTGTCCGGTACCTGTAACACAAGTTCTTCGGATAACTTAGCACAGGGCCAGATTGACGTGGTGTGAAGCGTCCATAGATATTATTATTATTATTATTAACTTATAGTAGTGTGAATACTTTTAGTTTTAAAATAATCAATATTTTATTTCCTCTTTTGGTTTAGGTGGCGGTTGTGGTAATGGTAAGTAACCTAGTATTTAAATCGATCTGAAAACATTTGGACACCAACCACAAAAAATCCGAGATACAAGTACCTATTTTGAATTTCGAATCTGCAAAACAGTTTTTTTACCTATTATATAAATATAAAGCGATTTTTAGGTTTAAAACTTAAAAGTTGATGAACAATTTGGTTTCCGAGATAACTAAGTATAACTGACGCATGTTTTTATTTCAGTTAATAAAATATTATAGCTTATTTATTTTATTATAAATTATATTATCTAGTTCTTGGCATAGGCTAATTTATTACTGTAAATTATTGAAATAATTTTTACACAACTTTTTACTTCTGCAAATATTATGTAACATCATAAAGTAATACCTATTATGTGCTATTATGAACAATTTGCATTTTGTTTATTTTAGGAGGTGGCTTTGGTGGTAATATTATTAATGGTGAGTTATTTTATGTATCTATTTAAAATATCTATTTAGTATTTATTTAAAAACGGCTACAAAACGAATTTAAAAATTACGGTAAGTATTTAATTGTTTTTAATATATCAGAGATAGTGTTCTCTTACGTCTGAAAAAAAATTAGAACACTTAAGTATGTATAATATACAATTATACATATACTAAAGTGTGTGAATTAGTGTGTATGTTTGTTACTTTTTCAAGTCGTTTAGATGTATTACGTACACGTACTGGGATGATTTTTTTAACATTTGGTAGGAATTAAAATAAATTTTACAATGACACAAAGATCCTATTAAAAAAAGTAATCGGTTCAAACTTTAAGTAAATACCTAGTTAAACTAATTTATTGGCATTTAATTACAGCTCTAAATCCTATACTGTATTTATTTTAAAACGGCCGTTTTAGTTATTACTTACGAGATATAATATTAGTTTAACTATTATATATTACTATAATAAATTAGTTTAACTAAAAGTTTTAATACTTAAAGTTTTAACCGATTACTTTTTTTAATAAGATCTTTGTGTCATTGTAAAATTTATTTTAAAAAGAGTGGCGCTAGTTTCGGTTACCTACTCCTCGCCTTAAACCTTTATTTTCCTATGACATTATTGGGTTTACTTGTACTTTGGTTTGGTCTATAATGTGAGAGGAAAACATTCACTGATTGATTTTATTTTTTTAGGCCTGCCCGCAGTTGGTAAGTAAAATCTTGTATATTAACCGACTTCGAATTTCGAATTTAATACCCCCTCGGGATTTCTCAGAGATTTCGACTGAAAGTAACGGACAAATAATTGAAACCTTGGTCTTCCCGTGAGGTTTAGCTTAGAAGTAGATTTTAATCTTGATTAAAATACTTTTTATTATATTCACCTAATTTAGCATAGCGACTAATCATTTTTGCTTAGAACACGTACACCCTACATATCATCCGAAACCTACTACATAAATCTACATATCAACCTACACCTAAACCTACAATCCACACTCTACACCTACAAGCAATACCTACTACCAACACATTAATGAATTTCCACCAAGAACCTACAGTACATTCAATAACATATTTACTACCAAATGCCTATACCTACAATCTACAGCCACCTACATCTACATTCGACCTATAAGACACAGCTCTACAACATACAGCCTACCCTTCCGAGCCGAAATCTACAACCTTAATTTACACCGACAACCTACACCTTCTCCTACGACCTTACGTACCTACTACTTAAGATTACATTACAAAGGTAAAATATGGTTGTTGATTCTTTCTACATCTATGTCTATATCTATACTTCTATACTAATATTATAAAGAGGAAACATTAATTGATTGTTTGAATGGAATATGCTCTGAAACCACTGAACCAATATGAAAAATTCTTTCGCCGTTGGAAAGCTACACTACTAGCGCTGAACATAAGCTATATTATATATTTTTTTAAATAGGGTTCCTTACTAAAACCCCAAAAATGTAGCACAAAGTGTAAAAAACGACCTTCAAAATTTCTTACATCGTGTGCGCTTCGACAACGGCTTGACCGATTTCGCAAACTTTTTACGGTATGTTCGTTATTGTCATGAAAAGGTTATAATGAAAGAAAATGTTGAAAAAAATAAGCAAAAAATTATAAAAAAGAAGAAAATATACGTATTGTTTACGCGGGGTTTGAACCTGGACTCGATCTTTCCCGTCGTTGCCTGTCTATATAACACGGTTGTCATGGTACCAACATTGTTTACAAATGGAAAATAAAAATTATTAAATGCTATAAATACCGTATTTATATATGCTTACTATTTGGATTAATATTTAGTGTTCCAAATCGATAAAGAAAATGAAAAGACGTGTGGCACTCGGGAACTGCCGCGGTAAAGCTTATTGTATATAATTTTTTAACAACTTATCCGATACAACCAATGCCACCTAGAGGCGAGTTAGTGAACTATAGAGACAAGCGTGATATTTCTAAAAAGTCATTAAAAGTTCTGCTATTCACCGATAGATGGCAATAAAAAGTATCACCGCTTTATTTTCGTTACGGAATTTCTGGATACCGTCTCCACGCTCAAGGCCCGCGATAGAAGCTATGCAAAGCTTAAAAATAAATTTTAATTAACGAAATTCTGTCATATCCAGAAAAGCCTACAATGCCTATAAGAAAAACTTACAAAAACTTCACAGTTACAACAAAACAAGGAATACGTTATACCAATAGGTCAAGCAAACAAGCAAGTTCCGAGTTGCGGGTTCCGCGTTGCGGGTTCCGCGTTGGGGGTTCCGCGTTGCGGGTTCCGCGTTGCGGGTTCCGCGTTGCGGGTTCCGCGTTGCGGGTTCCGCGTTGCGGGTTCCGCGTTGCGGGTTCCGCGTTGCGGGTTCGGCGTTGCGGGTTTCGCGTTGCGGATTCCGCGTTGCGGGTTCCGCACTGCGGGTTCCGGGTGTCCGATATTATGTACTAAAAAATTAAAAAAACCATGGAAATCGGTCTATAATATCAATCTGGAAAACGATGAAATACGTAACATATTATTTTTTGCGCTACTCAATTTTTTACAAAGTTCCATACAAATCTGTAATAAAAACATACAGACTTTCATCTCTTGTTTAACCCCCTTAGGGACTAGGGCCGAATTTTAAAAACTGAAGTGTGTGAAATTTTATGCTTAATTTGTACCCTTTCAGATGTTTAAAATTTAAAAACTAAAATCAATAACTTTTGTTAACATTTTGCATTATTGCTTAAGTAAATCATTATTTTTGCTGTGCTCAATTCATACATTTCAGGCAAATATATCTAAGGAATTAAAAGTTACATAAAAACTCTTATCCCATATTGGAACGAAGTTCCTTATCTTATATTGTGAAAGGGTGCTAGACGGAAAAAATTCTTACGAAAAGTTGTCACGACACTTTTTGCTATAGTAAGCTATTGTAAGCTGTGCGGCGTCGCATGTTTCTCTGTCTTTCTCTCTCTCTCTTATAGAAAGCAAGCCAGATATTTTCATTTCTATTTCGCATTGAACAGTGTGGTGTCGCGATTATTTTTGTTGAGTGTATACAGGTTTTTTGTATTTACAAAATTATTTTATTATTTAATAAATAATAAAACTTCGTTCGATCCGGGTGTCCCTTGACACCTCTCAAGTTTTTTATCCTTTTTTATAAGTTACCTATTTAAAACATTACAAATATTAACGTGGTTATGCCTCTATGCCTTCACAAATCGATTTAACGTATTGTTTTTTATATTTCAGGGTTAGGTGTTGTCAACGCAGCTGTCAACACTGGTAAATATAATTTCTAATAATTCATGTATAAAAAAGGTTACTTCAATTTTCTCACAAAAATGTAGAGCCTACCAGTCAATTAAAATACTCAAACAAACACTATTTATTTGTTCTTTATTCCATCTGACTTTACAAATATTAACGTGGTTATACCTCTATGCCTTCACAAATCGATTTAACGTATTGTTTTTTATATTTCAGGGTTAGGTCTTGTCAACGCAGCTGTCAACACTGGTAAATATAATTTCTAATAATTCATGTATAAAAAAGGTTACTTCAATTTTCTCACAAAAATGCCTTCATTAACAGCTTTCGAAAAATCAGCTTTTCAAATTTCGATGATTCTATTGAACTAGGCAGAAAAAAAGAAAAATAAGACCGTACATTTATTCAGGTCCTATGAAAGTGCAATTGATCCAATTATGAACAAAATCCAAGATCTGACTTTATTTTCCTCTTGTCCGCTTGACGTGAAATGCCCCATAAGCTTCGTTTAGTGACGTATAAATTCCTCACATAAGTAATAATAACTTACATCCACTAAGAGCGGGTAAACATTAGGCGCTTTCAAACGCGCGTTTTGAGAACCAGAGAGTTCTGTACATAGAGTGTACTCTGTACATACTCAAGGCCGCGCTTTTTCTTTATCCAAAAACGCGCATCAACAAAACCCACGTCATTATTGACGCGCGTTTTGTTGCTGCGCGCGCGCGCCTAATGTGTATCGGTTTATCAATGCGCATGCCTTCAGAATTCGATTTAACGTACCTATTCTTTTTACCCGAATGCGACAGGAGGGTACGGTCGAGTTATTCTAATTATCGTTTTTTTTAAATATTTCAGCCGCACAAGTTGCTGGCGGAGTTGTTGATACTGGTAATTTTTTTTTTATTTATGTATTAAAGAGTTTCCTTGAGTTTGCGTTGCCGTAAGAGTTGTATGGATTTTTTCCCGCTATTTAATTGAATGACCAGCGCGTTCATTGAGTTCTATTTTTACCAACAAATTCAATGAATCCGAGACGACAACCATTTAATATTTTATTTTTAAATTTCCCGGAATGTGTACTATTATAGCGCGCATTAAAGTAAATTAATCAAAAAATATATCAACACATTGCTATCTGTACGAGCTGTTTGACGCCAATAAATAACCGCGCTCGTCATTCAATTAAATAAGCAGATTCAATGATATGACTGCGACATATACAAATTACAAACATAGGTATTTAATAACCTATTTAGTATTTTTATAATATTTGATAATAGGTGGGTAAATATCCGACTCCCTTCAGAAATATATTTAACGTGTTCTTTTTATATTTCAGCCTTAGGCCTCGCTGGAGGAGTTCCCGGTGGTAAATAAATATATTTTCTAATTAATGTGCCAAATAGTATTACAGTAATACAAACGTGACTTCTTTAGTACGTGCGAACAAATGTAAGGGAACTTATCTAGACTTAGAGCGGGTACACATTAGGCGCTTTCAAACGCGCGCTTTGTAAACGCGCGTTTTTAGGACCAGTGAGTTCTGTTCACAGAGTGTACTCCGTACATACTCAAGGGCGCTTTTTCTTTATCCAAAAAAAAAAAGATTTAAAAATTATAACCCGACTTCGCAAAAAATGGGTCTAAAAAGGCTGAAACAAGAAAATAATTCAATTTCAAATCCACAAAAATGGTCAAGATAGAGCCGTGGTCGTACCCGCTAATAAAATCTAAGCATTAGTTCACACCGAAATACGGCAGAAAAAAAATGCCAATAGCGGGTGCGACCACGACCCATTTTTTGCGAAGTCGGGTTATAGTTTTTTAATCTTTTTTTATTTTATATTTATGATTCCACATCAAATATAATAATTACTATATTTTTATTAAATTCTCCAATACATAGAAAGTAACAACTTCTAGATGCTAGTTGTACAGTCGGCTGCACTAACATGGATACATCTAAAAATTTGCAAAAATATGTCTACGTTTAATTTTTCAAAAATATCGTCACCTTATTGCATTCAAAGCGATGTAAGCAGCAAAGGGTTTCAAAATTATGAATACATTATTTTCATAATGAAGTAAACAGCAGTATTTCAGTGAATAGTATACACACTTAAATTCATAATTATGAATACGCTACAAATTTCAATAATATGTAAACATTGTTTACTTCATTACAATGTAAACAATAATTGTATCAATAATATGGATACACTTATAAAATTTTAGCATTTTTCACTTTTCTGTAAATATGTTTTAATTGCCACAATAATGTACTCGGGGTATGTTCCAATAAGATGTATACATTCACTTTTTTTTTCTTTTCGCACAGCCGTAACTACAAATGGTAGAAACATGAAATTTGGACTACTGAATTCGTAAAAAATCCCTTTTTGCAACTCCGACAAAAACAGAGGGATTTTTCGAGTCTGTCTGTATGTCTATCTGTGGCATCGTAGCTCCCAAACGTATGAACCGATTTTGATGTAGTTTTTTTTTGTTTGATAGCTGACATGGTCATGTTAAAACACTAAAGCTATGATTCAACAAAATAAATTTGCTTACTGCTGAACAATTCTAGTGTTACTTAAAAAATAGTTTTACTTTTATGACTAGAAAAAACACAAAAAGAAAAGAATTATAAAATTTATTACAGTCTGTAGTGTTTGACAACTGATTGCCTCTCTACCGCCGGAATATACCATGTACAGGACACTGAGAGTGGGGATAGTATTACCATAACCGCAGTGATGGATAGACGTGTCTGACGTAATATGGTAGTTATTACTAGCGGTACACAGAGTCAATTCTTATATGTGCATACTACAAATGGCGACGAGGATAAACATACTAGTAAGTCAGTGATAAGGTCAGTAAAATTTATTTAATTTTGTAAATCGCGTGCATATTAAGAAACAAAATTGAAAAGGAAGGATGAGCTCATTGGCACTTGCACACTGAGGTATTATTATTATTATATTGTATTGGAATTCATAAGAGTTTCAAAGATATGAAAATGGTATTCTACGCATATTATGGATCCAATAGTAAAATTATATGGTTATCTAAAATGGCGAATTCATTATTTAAATTAATGGTTGACGTGTAAAATAAATGACATCTAAAGTTCTAGCTCCTCTAAATGTCGAAAAATTAATAGTTAAAACACGTTTGTATAAAAAAAAGGAGGTGGAAGCTGCATAATGCCCGTCTAAGGATTCATCGGGATTTTCAATATTACACTGTTCTCACAAGTGCTTATCTCTCGACTATATCATCACATCTGTTCGACGTTGACAATTTCTATAACGCTACGATAGTTGGAAGATGGATAAATTAGTTACTTTCCATTACAATATTAGTTATAAACAGACCAACAAATAAAAGGGTGTTTATAAAAAGTGTAATTACATAGCACTAAAATATGTGCGTATAGTGGATCTTGACAATACTCTAATACTAACTCAGTTCATATTATTATATGGAAAATTTAAACTATATCTTTTTGTAAATATTTATTATATGGTAATATCGGGTCGATAAGGCATCCAGATTAGAGAACCGACAGTTAGTTATAGTATACGTATATAGTAAAATGGACAGTTAATTATATTATGAATAATATTGGAGAGTTAAAAACAGATTAAAATAATATTCGGTTGTTTCAACTCTTAAATTAATATAGTGTAGATAGGCAGTGTCTATAAAGTCCACATCAATTGTTTTGTTGTGCTGTGCACTTGCAACTGTAATAGTTATACTGTAAAAGGCGCAACAGCTATTAATTTTTAGGCAAAAACATGTTGAAAACAGATTAAAATAATATTCGGTGGTTTCAACTCTTAAATTAATATAGTGTAGATAGGCAGTGTCTATAAAGTCCACATCAATTGTTTTGTTATGCTGTGCACTTGCAACTGTAATAGTTATACTGTAAAAGGCGCAACAACTATTAATTTTTAAGCAAAAACATGTAGTCTGTCCTTGGTTTTGTTGTTTATATTATATCTCTTAATACAAAATATAATCTAAGACCAACATGTTAATTATTATTATACACAATGCATAATTGGGATTCCTTTAATTTAAAAAATAATTAAGGTTTCATTATATGAATTCACTTGAAATTTCAAGTAATATATGAATTACTCAAGGATATTGTAAGCCCCTTACAAGACTGGCTGGCTGGCTTACTTGGTTTATTGAATTTGTTAATACATAGGTATATAGCAGATTGTAGTGAATAAACAAAAACCTTTATTATAAAACCCTTCTCATAAATACTGTACTTTGTATCCTACAAGTGACTGCAAGATGAAATAGATTTATATGTTAGTTTAATCGCATTAGATATGGGTTCTAAATCAGTAGTTAACCATGACCGGAAACTTTAAAAATGTTTTATTCATTTCTGCGAATAAGTACAACTCATATTCAAATAAAAAAAAAAAAGAAGTTTCAAATACTATGTAGCTTTGGGTGATACAAACTGTCTGAAGCGAGTTAGTATATTGGATATTATTATAGAACAATGCAAGGAAAAGTTATCTAGATCCAATATTGCAATGCTACGCAGTATTCTAAAAAGCGTCTGATTCAGAATGAATTATTTAATTATAATATCAATATGAAGTTGTTACATACAATGCAGGAATTAAATCTTTGACAACTACAGCAATGCAAAGCTAAGCCAAGATGTAGGTACATCTTAATTTTCATATATTTTATTATTAAATAATATTAATGAAGGATAAGGTTTACATTGATATCAGAGTCATTGCTACCGGTGTATAATTAACAAAAAACATGGTAAATGCACAAGTTAAGATGTAAATGAACTATTCTATTTAACTAAGACTTTTCTTTTACTTTGATTGAATCATAACTAAAGTCTCTTGTGCATTTTTAACTGGGTTTTGAGGACTTACAAGACTTATTTGGCGTCTATGAGAATACTGTTTTATATATCTCAGTACTGGGTTGTATCTGCAAAAGTCGAAACAAACAAGAGTCTAGAAATAAACTTTGTTGTGAGCTATTAAATACCACCAGATACTCATTATTACACATATTTCAATATATTACTTATATTCTAATTAACCTTCTATCTATAATAATGTTATGCTCTAAAGATATAATATGTTGTTGAAATATTATGTCAAATAAGTCAGTATCTACAAATTACCGAGTATAAAAATACCTAATTAAACAATAATTATTTGACAAAAGGATAGATATATATAGCTCTAGCTATAGGATGTAGGTATGTACATGTAAGACAGTGGAATTATGGTAAGTGGGTCTTTTAAACTGCCTATTGCTTGTGTATTGCATACATATTATATTCAATTCTCCTGGAATATTATATATTGATGTCGTTGAATGAGTTTGAAAATTAAGCTTTTATTAGGATTAAAAGTTTAGGCCTTTCCTCGTGCTATGTACAATCTATATAGTATTCTACGAGTGAGAACTACTTTAGAAATCTTTTATAATGTAGTGCTTGGAAAGCGGTGACCAATGATGGTTTTAAATTTTTTTTTAATTCTCATAAAATGGTCGGCCAATTCGTCTGGAACTTACGTCTGGTGGGTGAGAACAATGGACTTCCGCGTAAAAAAGAAAAAAAAAAGTTGTTTTAAATTGTTTAGAGCAATACGGGCTGATAACCTGACAGTCTGAAAAAGAAGATGATCCATGCATCTGACAGGTGCGAGGAGGGTTGGTTCAGGTTGGTTCAGCGCCTTATCTCCCCCCAGCCGTGTCGGGTGTCCGTTCCACTGGATGCGATGTTGAGGGATGATGGATTACTTCTGTGTATTGTACTTGACCATTTTATAGATGGCTCCTGCATAGCTGGCCACTGGTTTGAATGACTGTTACCGGAATCGGGTGGAAGGCAAAATAAGGCGTCCGTAATGTACGTCAGAATCTGGAAGTATCTCATTGGTATGGCTACAACCTGGGAGAGGGAAATTTGCCATCATAGTTCTTAAAATTGATATTTATATTGTTGTTATACTTTAATTATTATTCAAAATACTCAGTAGCACTGATAGGAACTTTATATTTTACGCTATGGTAATTGAAATGACGTGTCATATTTTACTATTAGAAATAATAAAGTAATAAAATGTTGTTCTGTGAAGAACATGAATAACGTAGGTAGGTACAAATCTAATCACAACTTTTGAGTACAGATAATGTTTACGACCTGCGAGCTAAGCAAGCCTTAATGGCCAACATCTACCAAGGACCTCGAGCTACATTCACATCTTCTAGAATCTCTCACCGTCTCATCCCTTCTACTATAAAATACTGACAGTACGAACCCGGATTAAACTGCGAACCGTGCATTGACCAGAAGCACGGATGATCAGAAGCAGTATGTGCCTTCAGTCTCAAATGAAAATCATACGTTACCTGGTGGTAACCAAGGTGTACAAAGGCAGTATGAGCCTTCAGTCTCAAATGAAAATCATACGTTACCTGGTGGTAACCAAGGTGTCCAAAGGCAGTATGAGCCTTCAGCCTCAAATGAAAATCATACATTACCTGGTGGTAACCAAGATGTATAAAGGCAGTATGAGCCTTCAGTCTCAAATGAAAATCATACGTTACCCGGTAGTAACCAAAGTGTCCAAAGGCAGTATGAGCCTTCAGTCTCAAATGAAAATCATACGTTACCCGGTGGTAACCAAGGTGTCCAAAGGCAGTATGAGCCTTCAGTCTCAAATGAAAATCATACGTTACCTGGTGGTAACCAAGGTGTCCAAAGGCAGTATGGGCCATCATCCTCAAATGAGAACCATATGTTACCGAGTGGTAACCAAGGTGTCAAATGGCAGTATGGGCCATCATCCTCAAATGAGAACCATATGTTACCGAGTGGTAACCAAGGTGTAAAATGGCAGTATGGGCCATCATCCTCAAATGAGAACCATATGTTACCGAGTGGTAACCAAGGTGTCAAATGGCAGTATGGGCCATCATCCTCAAATGAGAACCATATGTTACCGAGTGGTAACCAAGGTGTCAAATGGCAGTATGGGCCATCATCCATAAATGAGAACCATACGTTACCAAGTGGTAACCAAGGTGTCAAATGGCAGTATGGGCCATCATCCTCAAATGAGAACCATACGTTACCGAGTGGTAACCAAGGTGTCAAATGGCAGTATGGGCCATCATCCTCAAATGAGAACCATATGTTACCGAGTGGTAACCAAGGTGTCAAATGGTAGTATGAGCCTTCAGTATCAAATGAAAACCATACGTTTACAGGGTGGTAACAGAGTTGTCTAAAGACAGTATGGGCTTTCATTCTCAAATGAAAATCATAAATTACCGGATGGTAACTGAGACGTTTAAGGGCTGTATGTGCTTTCATCCCAAATGAAAACCATAATAAGGTACCGAGACGTAACAGAAAGTCATTAAAGGTAGGATGGGAATTCATCATAAAATATTATAATACAATTAATACACCAGCAAAGAGAGACAATCTGATATCTGATATTGAAACAAGTATTGGAAATTGTTCTAGATGGCGTTTTACTGTTATAGATACTAGTAAACCTGTTCGTTCGGTGGCTGGAATTAAAATGGTTGAATTTTACGGAATCAATATCTTATTAGATAATTAATGTAATAAATAAAGGTCAGAAACATTAGTTCTATGGCAATGGCAATTTGCTTGCGTACTATTTTTCAGCACTGCATACACACGTGTTACATACGTGAGCCTCTTTTACTAGGGCTCGGCGTTTCGATGCTGCGATGTAGGAACAGCCTAGTGTCATCTGTATGACTATTAGCAAACAGTTAGTATCATGGAATCGTCCTGAGATGTCACTGATCTCTGTGAAGTTTTACATAATAGAATTGTAACTAAATCGTTACAATGTATTTGTATATTCTGTATCTATGTCTTTATTGTCATAATATTACTGGATAGTAACAGACTTTGTTACTAACAAGAAGTATGGGCCTTAAATGTTTAATATAATATTCCTTATGTTGGAATTTAAAAGCTAGTAAATAAGTTAATATGATATTACATTATCAAACTTACTTTTGGTCTTATTTTTTTTTTAACTAAGATTTTAATGAGTTGATCATTGATGTAAATATTAAATACATAGATGTTCTTTCACCAAATCAATTAAAAAGAAAAGGAAAGGGAAAGGCTAAGAATGACTATTATACTATATGAGTATAACGAAAGGAAATAAAGTTATCCTTATGGTTAAGGTTAAGGAATGAGAAAGTAATATGTTGATTAAGTTCATAGGTATGTTTGGAAAGTGTTAAATAAATCTGAATATGCATTTCGACTAGTTTTGATTCTTGTACTTTTCTATCTTGAAACTGTAGCTTTAAGTTATTATTATATAAACTTAAATAAGGAAGGGATGTAGTGTTTGACAACTGATTGCCTCTCTACCGCCGGAATATACCATGTACAGGACACTGAGAGTGGGGATAGTATTACCATAACCGCAGTGATGGATAGACGTGTCTGACGTAATATGGTAGTTATTACTAGCGGTACACAGAGTCAATTCTTATATGTGCATACTACACAGTCGATCAGAAATTTACCTAAATATATATTTCAGAAACTATTTTTGTTAGGTTTTTACTTCTACCCTCAAACTATATTTATGATATTTTAATATATTAATTTTGTTTATCATACAAAATGTTAGCTTGCGTGCCTGCAAACTATAATACTTACATTACAGATATAAGTTTCACGTTTATTTATGTGTGTTCGTCTGTTTGCCTGCGGCATATTTTTATTCAAAGCTGACGAGATCGCAATAATTCGTCATCAGTTCATTCACTGTTTGACTATTCAGGGGCTAGTTAAAAAAATAATTTTGCTTTTCTGACTAACAAAAACACGAAAAGACAAGAATTATCCAATTTATTGCAATCGATCAGAAATTTCAAAAATAATATTATATTTCAGAGACTATTTTTATCAGGTTTTTACTTCTACCCTCAAACTATCCATAATATTTTATGATGATAACGAAACCAGAAATATTTAGTCACGAGTTTGTACAACAGAGTTAATTTACAGTCATCGTTCGCACTTCGCAATATTCATTATTCAGTAATTAATTTTTTTTGTTTTTAAGCTTAGGTAATCCAAATGGAGTCATTTGAAACTACGATTTTTATTATTTTAAAATATGGTATGTTTTTCATTTTGCCCGTGATAGTTTATATTATTTATATTTATTATATTACTAATATAGAACGATATTAACATCGTTTAGTTTTGATCATATTAAAGTTTGAGGGTAGACAATAAATACCGATGTAAGTAGTCTTTGAAATATACAGGGTGAAAAAAGAGCAGTCACTATAACTTTGGGATAGGATTATAGGACCTTGACTGATTCTAGAAATTATTTTTTTTTATTATTTATTTTTAGACAAAATTTTTTGCAATTTATTATTTTAGTCGCAAGGCAATTGATCGCGATTTGGTATGTCATTTAGCGTACGTTATGTCAAATCCCATACATTTTGTTATCGAACTTTGTAAGCGATAATTAGCGATGGCATCTTGACCCTTGAGTAGGCCCCCAGGGCCCAGGGCTCCCGAGTTTCAGCCTATCCCGCTCGTGCACCCATTATACAGGCTGTAATATTAATGAGTGATAATACTTTAAGCTGTGTGTGGGTCTCGTATATAGAGCTTACTGTGAAAGTACCAGCGCTGAAAGTGGTACTTTTTTTATTATTGTATGGGAAAATGTATGATATTGGGGCATTTCTCTTACAAACATGAAAGTCAAAAGTAAGTCTTTCGGCGCTGCTCACAGTAAACTCTGCATAGGATATCTCCTAACATACACAGAACACACCCTAATAAAGCATTTATTTAATATCTTGTATGACGCGCGTGGGAGCGAGATAGACTGACATTAAAAACGAGTTCGCGGTACGAGAATCGGGGCCTGGCTCTTCCCCTTTCTCACTTACTTGTGGTCATAGTAACAACAGAAGTAGTGTATATTTAAAAATGTATTATTGATTTGCGCAAAATCCGATTGCAATATCATAGAGTAATGTTCACTGTATAATTGACATGAATGGATGAAGGTGATGTTTAGCAAAATTGTGATTTCGGGAAAATTGAGTTCAAACTGTCACTTAAACATTTTAGAATACGTATTAAGTTTATTATTCAAAGATCCGTCTCTATAGTCAATGTACTTAATACGTTACTACATATCCTAAAATGTTTAAGTGACAGTTTAAATTCAAATTTCTGGGTTTTTTTTTGCGAAATAATAATATGACCTTCGTCCATTTATGTCTTCAATTATTATTGGTCATCTATCGGTCATTCGTTGACGTTAATCAGTTGAGCGCTGAGCCGTCAGCGTCAGGTCGAACGGAATTTACCCATCATCACTATTTTTTGTTGCCACCACTGATAGTCATGGTGTATGTAATCAGGGCTAAAAAGGCCCGTATAAATAAAACAATCTCAAACCCAACCTCACCTTGAGAACCTATTTGACAGATAAAACAACGTTTCGTTTCACTTTTAAAAGTGAATAACTTTTTTAATGTTACATAGTATTTAATTTATTTTCTTTTTATATAGTTATATTCATATTATAGATTATAGAAAACAATAAAATAAGTATTATGTATATTTTTATAATCATTATTTTTACGTTTTAAGAAAGAAAAAAATTAAAGTATGTAACATAAGTAAAATTCTTCATTTTAAAAGTGAAACGTAACGTTTTTTTATCTGTCAAATTGGTTCTCAAGGTGAGGTTGGGTTTGAGATTTTTTTATTTATACGGCGAATAAAACAATCTCAAACCCATGAACTCATGAGAGTTATATTTTATTATATATAACTCTCATGAACTCATGAGAGTTATATTTTATTATATATAACTCTCATGAGTTCATGACTAGGGAGCGATTTCACCATTCACAACAAAAACTCGGCTTTACTTTATGTATCTCGGCTCTCACTAAGCGCGCTTGTAATTCTCGTTTTATGTCAAACGGATTTCATCATGTTTTTAAGAAAAGCTTGGCTTACGAAAGCCGAGTTCAAATAGTATACAATATAGATGTAAAATACCTTTACACATGAGTGTATTTTTAATTATTTACGTGTACTGAGTTACCTATTGCAATAATATACACAAATTAATGCAGAATTTTAAAATACAACCATCACAATTGGTATCTTATGACATTTGGTAATTGACAGCTCTTGAGGTCGCTCAACGAAGTTAAGCCGATCAAATGCCATGTTCAGAACTTTAATAAGCTCGGCTAGAGCTAGAGCCGCCTTTAGTTTTTGTTGGTGAAATGCAATTCCGAGTTTTCATCAATGCAAATGCAAATTCGATTTCACCAATGCAATTAAGCTGGCTTAGTATGCGTTAAACTTGCTTTACGCGTTTAAACGCATTTAAAACTCGGAATTGCAAATCACCTACAAAAACTAAACGCGGCTCTAGCTAAGCCGAGCTTAAACTTCTGAACATGGGATTTCGTCGGCTTAACTTCGTTGAGCCGAGTTTAATAAAGCCGAGTTTTCGTTGTGAATGATGAAATTGCCCCTAATGCCATGGCCATCGCTCATATCTTTACTTACGAAGTCCTAAAACAAAATGTATGGGATTTGACATAAGCTTCGCTAACACACATACGAATTGACTTGTCATTTAGCTAAACTTATGTCAGTTCCTATACATTTTTTTGAACTTCGTAAGTGATAATAGCGATTTCATCTTGAATAGGGTCTCGGGGCTCTTAGTCATGAGGCCATATTCGCTATTTATATCACTTACGATGTTCTAATGCAAAAAACATACAAATTCATGTATCACTTAGTGAAGGTTTTGTATATTCCCATATCCCATAAATTATTGTTTTCGACCTTTGTAAGTGATAGCGATGACTTCATGGTATCTTGACTAAGGAGGTATAACATAATCCATAATTTACAGCAATACCAGTACCGGGCAAATGTGCTGGAGGAAACCAAGGCGCTCAAGTTCCGAATGTACCCGTCGGGGGAGTTGGTACCGCAACTGGTGTAGCTACTGGTGCAACTGGTGCCGCAGTTGGTGCTGCTGCTGGTGCTGCTGGTGCCGGAACTGGTGGTGCAGGTCAAGGAGCAGCTGCAGCAACAGCCGTAGCAACTGCTGGTAACGGAGTTGGTGCCGCCGCTGGAGCCGCCGTCGCATCTAGATAATTTTGGAAGAAGATACACATAGACCACGAATCCATGAGGGGACTTTCGTAAGACGTTTTAGGGGGTCAACCATATACTATGTTTGCCATATGTAGACCAGGATCTGTCTTGTTTTTTCCTATTCGCCTTACGCAATCTTATGAATTTCGCGGAAATAAATGCTTGCAAAATTACATGGTCCTTTCATTATTGCATTATCTACCCGTATGTGTGATGTGAGGCGGCTGGACTTTGCCAAAGCCACAAAACGAAGTCTTTAGCTATAATAATAATAGTAATAATAGCTCCCCTCACCGATTTCGGTGTCGGTAGCCGATTTCATTGAAACCAGGCCAGCTACGCAGGAGTTATTTTTATAGTGCCTAAGTGTGTGCGCAATACACAGAATCACTCTCTCTTCATTTTACTCTCATAACCCAGTGGGACGGTAAACCGACACGACTGGTGAGAGAACAGGCGCAGGACCGACTTTTTACATGCCCATCCGACGCATGGATCATCTTTCTTGTCAGACAATCAGGTGATCAGCCTGCATTGTCCTAACCAAACTTGAAAACAACATTTTTGTTGTTCCAACGCGGGAATTGAACGGCGAACCCACGACCTCCGGGTCGAGAGCGTCTTTAACTTTGTTGCCTTGCCAACAAAAATTTTCGCTGCTGTTATGGCTGCGAGCGCGCGATAAACTGAAAATTGGGGTACCTTATTTGAAACCATTTTTCACAATTACTGGTCTAAGTAATTGAAAAACCCCAAACAATTATATTAGTTACACCTAATCTTCATTATATTTATCACAAAATTGTCTGTTTATAAATTGATATTTTTATGTTTAGATAGCTTAAAATTATATTAAATTTTAAGCTATCTAAACATAAACATAACTTTTTGTTAACGTGTTGTAACGTTTTTTCTCTTTTACCGACTCACAAAAAAGGAGGAGGTTTTCAATTCGGCCTGTTTTTTAATGATCTGCCGCTGCCATTTGGTCTCCTAAAAATTTTACATAGTTCGGCCCTGTAGTTTTTATTTTATGAACATTGTAGTGTTTCCATAACTGGTTGCCTCTCTACCGCCGGAATATACCATGTACAGGACACTTAGAGTGGGGATAGGATTACCATAACCAAACCATAACCGTAGTGATAGACGGACGTGTCAGACATATAATGGTAGTTATTACTAGTGGTACACAGAGTCAATTCTTATATGTGCATACTACAAACATATTTCACCAATTTCAAGAGGTGATACATATATTTGACGGTACATTTTTATATGTAGTTTATTTTTTGTATCCTATTGTATAGTTCGTCATTGATAAATATTAACCTAGAAGTAAACAAACCGAAAATATCGAAATTTTCACATATTCACTTACTGTGCACACTTATCAACACTTTCACAGGTATATTAAAGGATCATACTTAATTATCTAATTTCTTATACATTTTATAACAATTAAACAATAATTAATATGTTTAAACATCAAATGAAAATCTTCCAAAGAAAAAATACGCCATTTTTATACTGCCGATTGTAGAATATAAGCCTATAGTCTATGGATTCATAGCAAATAATAATCATTGTATTAATAGGCATCACTTTGTTTACGTTTGAGTTACATATATCTCGGACGTACTAAAGTTTACTTTAACTTTTAGAGACATAAAAAGTAAAAATAAAAAAGACACTACGTTTTAAAAACCGACAATACAACTAATAAGAGTAATAGGCATATTTTTTTTTTAATAATGTAGACACAATTAATGTTCTTTTTGAAGTCCATGTCCGGCTAAAAGAACAACATCCTAAAGTTCCTGACATGAAACTCACCTTTGCCTTTATTTATTCATTGAGTAGAGAAAAAATTTAAAGAGAATAAATTAAATTTTAGCCAAATTCGAATAGGAATCTATTTAGTGAGCAAATACTTTATTCTATTAGCGCATTTTTATTCAAAATGTTAATATTTACGAAGAAGTCGGTTAACAATTCTTTGCTTAAAAATAATAATAAGAACACAATTAGCCAACGTTACATCAAACACTGTAACGACTTGCCGACCTCCGTAGCGCAGTGGTGGGGCGCGTGGTGCTCGTGCGAGAGATCGCGGGTTCGAATCCCGCTGAGGGAACAAAAAGTTTTCAATGTTCCTGGGTCATGGCTGTGTATTAAATTTGTGTATCTATACATATAATAAATCTGTAGAGGAGTCGTGTCTGTACATTGAAGATATTTGAGAAAAAATTATATAGGGGACCTTTATTTACGCAATAGTACCCAAAACTATGATTTTTGAAATTTTTGTCTGTTTGTCTGTGGGTTTGTGCACGCTAATCTCAGAAACGGCTTATCCAATTAAGATGTACTTTTCATTTATATATTGCGGCAAGTTTCATTTAACATTTAGTGTTTGTTTTATGTAAATCGGTTCATAAATAAAAAAGTTATGACAATTTAAAAAGATCATGTCGTTGCTGGACGTTTGTAGGAATCGCGCCGCCGCGCCGGGCCCGGGAGCCGCGCGCCGCTTCAAATTTTATTCGCAGCAAACGCACCGCGGCTGCGGGGGCCGGCGGGGGTGACTTTATATTATTTGTTATTTGTTATAATAAGCTAGGGACAATCTATGTTTTTTTTTTGAGTTTCTTTATTACGAAAGTTATTTGTATAAAATCAGTTAGTACTTTTACTGTAAAGTCCTCTGTGACAAGTAGGTACTGTATGTACCTACCTACATATTTATTAGTTAGAAATGTAACATAAATAAATAAATAAAAACCGGCCAAGTGCGAGTTGGCCTTGCGCACCGAGAGCTCCATACAAACCTGATTGACATATTGAGACCTGAGTATTTGATATAAGTTTCAATTAAATACATTCATGACAAAACGGTACTAAGTTTTAAAAAATCTACATATTTTTATTAGGTATCTATATAATGTAACTAAAAACTTAGGTAATATGGTTTTAGACGTTGCTTGGTTTCAAATTTTATGATTTTAAGTTCACGGGAAGTACCCTTTAGGTTTTGATTCCCTTGCGAGTGTCTAAAATGACGAAATTTAGCGACTTATGCGACTGTAGCTTTTGATTGCATTGGCTAAAAAGTCTGATTTTTTCACTACTTCAAGGAACAGTAGATCCTGAGATTATACCTTTACGCGTTTCTGAGTAAAAGGGCCTTGACAGACAGACGGACATGGAAGTGTGTAATATGTGTGTGGATATTATGTATTTCGTTTTTTCCTTTTGAGGTACGGAACCTTAAAAACAATTCTAAGAATTTTTTTTTAATATATTGCTCTTTTTCTTTGTTTTTTCTATTTAATAAGTTAGACGTTAAAACATCTTGATAGTTACTAAACTGTGTTACAGGGGAAAACTGTTAATTCTACCTTTTGTTAAATTCTAACCATTTACGGCCTGCCCTGGATATGTGTTAACGGTGTGATTATTATAGGTTTTTTTTGCCAATTTTTTTGCCAAATATTATAATAATGACAAAATATTCTGTTATAAAAATCTATCTTACAAGAGATAGCGAGCTGCAGAACCATAATAGCGACATCTATACGCCAACTGCAATTAATAATAATAATAATAATAATAATATCTATGGACGCTTCACACCACGTCAATCTGGCCCCGTGCTAAGTATCCGAAGAACTTGTGTTACAGGTACCAGACAACGGAAATATATTTAATACTTTTACACTATAAACATATTTAAGATTTTTATTATATTAATACACAAATTTAATACACATCCATGACTCAGAAACATTTAAAACTTTTTGTTCCCTCAGCGGGATTCGAACCCGCGACCTCCGGGTCAAGAGCCAAGCTCTGAACCACTAGACCACGGAGGCGTCAATTATAACAAAGTTGAGTACCTACATTTATAAAATACGTTATCCGAGAATCGATTTTCGTATTATTAATTAAGAAAATCAAAATTCGGTCCTCAGCGTGTTATTAGCAACTAGCTGTGCGTAGTAGTAGGCAACACCCGTGACTTCGTTTGCGTGGTGTTGCCTACTACTACTGTACATTTTTATAGTCTTCTTTGTCCAAATTATGTATTCTATAACTATAATATATAGAATTTTGATTAACATATTGTGTTTACAGTTAAACTAAAAAAGTTATGTCAATACCTATAAGTTAGATTTATGTTTTATCGATATTTATATTTCTTAGTTTTTATGTTAGGTACAACTTAGGTTTGTTTTCTTTCTTTTGGACTTTCTATATTTTGCTACTTTTCTGTATAAAATCAGTTTGTCTGTATAAAAACAGTCATGTGATTTGTCATCATTACCTACATGTTTGTTTGCGTAGGTTATTAATAAATAAAAAAACCGGGCAAGTGCGAGTCGGACTTGCGCACTGAGAAGACTGCAGTATTTTGCGGCGCGCTGACTTAATACCATTGTCTCCACACCAGCGCAGCGTCGGCGTGGAATCGATCATCGTCTGCAGTCGCTGCGGCGCAAAATCCATAAAAATCTTAGTAGTTAGTACAGAGATGTTCGTCGTGTATGTGAGCGTACTATCAAGTAGTCCCGTTCGCAATATAGTCATTATACACGGTCATTTGTCAAGCTGGTAGTAGGAATTGTCAGCATACTATAAAATAGATTTTTAAATACCTAAACGACAGTTTTAATAACCAAAAAATATATTTAAAACAGATTTATTATAACACTGCCCCAAATCACTTTTCCACGCGTACGAAGTCGCGGGCACAGCTAGTATAATAATAAAAATCTTAAATATGTGTATAGTATAAAAGTATTAAATATATTACCGTTGTCTGGTACCTGAGGGCGGATTCAAGATGCCATCGCTAATTATCGTATACAAAGTTCGATAACAAAATGTATGGGATTTGACATAAGGTACCCTAAATGATCGCGATTTGGTATGTCATTTAGCGTACCTTATGTCAAATACCATACATTTTGTTATCGAACTTTGTAAGCGATAATTAGCGATGGCATCTTGAATCAGCCCCCTGTAACACAACTTCTTCGGATCCTTAGCACGGGGCCAGATTGACGTGGTGTGAAACGTCCATAGATATTATTATATTATTATTACTGTAGCCAGGCCATGGACGTCATATAAATAATCTTGCTGGGCTAGTTCCCGAACCGGTGGTAGGCATCATATAGAAACGACGTTCAGAAAACATTTTTTTGTAAAATTTACTCTGAATAAAAATATTTGATTTGATTTGATTTAATAACATGTAGGTATATTACGTCTAAGTCCATGCGCCAGGCAAGTTTCTTCCTAATAATTGATTATTTTGATAAATTATGCCGTTTGCCGAATTATGGTTTAATGATATTATAAACAAAGAGCTGTGGGGAGTAGGGTCACGACTGACGATAATACTGGGAGGGTGTTCGACCCCAGCCCCAAAACGTGTTATAAATTATTATAATTATATTATACCAAATATTTTGACGCGTTTTGTTTGCGGTATTAGTGGGGTCTCAATAAACAGTAAAGTCGCATCGATTGTTGTTAATCTCTTTAGTAGAGTTTAACAACAATTAAAGTTATAATTCTTAATTAGTTAATGGAATCAGGCGTTGCTTTGCGGAAATCCATAACATAAAATTTAAATATATTAGATCCTTACATATGAAATTGGCGTTTTGTCGTACTGGCCACTTTGATCTTAAATATATCCTCTTTGGTTAGGAATTCTAAATTCAAATTTAAACAGCTATTTACTCATGCATTTGTGTTTTGAAAACCGTAATTCATTTGTTTTTTTCTCTTTTGCTTCTTTGTCTGCGTCACTCATTTCACAAAATGGAAAACTTAAAATATCGCATTATTTACGAGTACGAGTTCCACCGTGGCACCAGTGCTGCAGAAACGGCTCGAAGGATTAATCATGTATATGGGGGTGGTGTCGCAAAAGAAAACACGGTGCGTTTTGGTTTCAACGCTTTCGTTCTCGAAATTTCGACCGCAGAACAAGCCCCGTGGACGGCCGGAGACCAAGGTCGATAATGATGAATTGAAGGCTATTGTGGAAGCAGATCCATCGCAAACCACATCAGAGTTAGCTACAGGCTGCGGTGTTAGTGACAAAACCCTTTTTATCCACTTGAAGCAAATTGGTAAGGTGAAAAAGCTTGAAAGGTACCTCATAAATTGAGTGAAGCAAACCGACAAACGCGCGTCGACTGCTGCGTTACATTGCTCAACCGGCACAATAATGAAGGAATTTTAAATCGGATCATTAAATGTGTTGAAAAATGGATCCTGTACGATAATCGTAAACGCTCATAGCAATGGCTGAACCCTGGTGAACCAGCAAAGTCTTGCCCCAAGCGAAAATTGACTCAAAAAAAGTTACTTGTAAGCGTTTGGTGGACTAGTGCCCGGTGTCGTACACTATAGCTTTCTTAAATCTGGTCAGACGAATATGGCTGATGTCTATCTATTGTCAGCAACTGCAAACCATGATGGAAAAGCTCGTCGTTAAACAACCGAGACTTGTCAATCGCTCTACGCCACTGCTGCTTCAAGACAACGCTAGACCACACACGGCCCAACAGGCGGCTACCAAATTATATATTTAGGGTTATATTTAGATGTCTCGTTAAGTTGGAAATTTCATGTGAAGCAGTTAGGGGAAGTATTGTTAAAAAAATTAAACGTTTTCAAAGTTTTAGCCGGTTTGTCGTGGGGAATACATCAATTATATTTAAGAAATTTATACATCACGCTAATTCGCAGCCGACTTGATTACGCTAGTTTCTTGTATGACACGTGTGCTAAAAGTAATATTTGCAAATTAGATCAAATACAAAATCAGGCCATGAGACTGGTTGGTGGATTTATAAAAAGTTCTCCTATTCACGTGATGGAGTCGGAACTGTGTCTACCCCCATTGTTCTTGAGAAGAAGGTTTTTAGCGGGTAAGTTTTATTTTAAATGTAAATCTATTAGAGATGGTGAAACCATTTCGGGTATTTCTAATTTGGCTGTTCTTTGTTCTAATCATTCATATTGGAGAAATAAAAAAAATCCATTATTAGTTAAAATACATAGAGATTTTAGTGATTTTAATATATATACTTCCTTAAAACCCGAAATGTTTTCATTAACAACTTGGATGATTAACATAAATATTAAATCCTGCATTTATTTAGACATAGATGGAGTGGATAGACCTAAGCGTGCCCTTAACAGTTTATATATTTTAAATAATACTATTAAATATTTAATTAAAAATTATAGTGAATACTACAAAATATACACTGATGGTTCGAAGAGTGATAACGGAGTAGGTGCTGCTTTTTATGACCCACAAGCTAAATTAAAGGCATATTTTATGTTGAACAGTAAACACTCAATTATGTCAGCTGAATTGCAAGCCATTTCCGAAAGCCTATCGTATGTTAAAACTTGTAGTGATAAAAAATATGTAATACTATGTGACTCTAAAAGCGCTTTACAACATCTAGCTCGGTGCTCCTCGTCGTTGCGAGGGCTCCCGATAGCTTATGTAATACTTGACTCACTTTTGGAGTTACAAAGTAAAGACTTAGATATTAAGTTTCAGTGGGTCCCTTCTCATATAGGCTTGACAGGGAACGATCAAGCAGATGATTTAGCACAGTTGGGGGCACACTCTGGTATAGTAGTAGAACATATGCCTTTCTTCACGGATTTGTTATCAGATGTTAAAAAGAATTGTCATAGCTTATGGAAAACCCACTTCGACGAAAGATCCGTGAAGAAGGGCATTTGGTATAAAACTTTATGCAACGAGCCACCTAAGATTCCGTGGTTTGCCTCAGTGAAGGTGGACAGACATAGGCTAACGTCGCTCATGAGGCTGCGCTCCGGACATGTTCCACTGAATGCATTCGGTTACATGATGAAAGTGTCTAATACACCTAACTGTAGTTTGTGTCATATGCGGGAAGATGTGTACCATGCTTTGGTGGAGTGTTCCCGGGTGGAGTCCGAGCGACGCAGGCTCGAGGCTGACGCGGGAGTGTCACTTAGACAACTTGGTTGTGTAGGTGACATTCTCGCGCATCCGGAAGAACCGGTTTGCTGGGCGCTGGTTAATTTGTACATATCTGTTGTTAGGCTTAAAACTGATTAGATAGTGTGAATTTTGTAATTTTGATTTTAATAAGGCTGGCATTGTCGGTCTCGACACAAGCCTAAATAAATAAAGAAAAAAAAAAAAAAAAAAAAAAACGCTCGTCGCAATGGCTTAACCCTGGTGAACCAGCAAAGTCTTGTCCCAAGCGAAAATTGACTCTTGTTTTTTGGACTTTGTTGATACTTGATTGTTTGGTGGACTAGTGCCGGTGTCTTAAATCTGGTCAGACGATTACGGCTGATGTCTATTGTCAGCAACTGCAAACCATGATGGAAAAGCTCGCCGTTAAACAACCGAGACTTGTCAATCGCTCTACGCCACTCCTGCTTCAAGACAACGCTAGACCACACACGGCCCAACAGACGGCTCCCAAATTAGAGGAGCTTCAATTGGAATGTCTAAGACATCCACCGTACTCTCCGGACCTTGCTCCAACAGATTACCATTTTTTTTTTCGAAATTTGGATAACTTATTGCAAGGAAAAAAACTCAATTCCGATGAGGCAGTCCAAACCGCTTTCAAAGATTTCATTGATTCCCGTCCGAATGGTTTTTAGTAAAGGGATCAATGAACTACCTACCTATAAGATGGCAAAAGTGTATCTAAGATAGCAATGGAAAAAAGTGTATCTTAGATTAATAAAATATATTTTAATATGAAAAAATCGCCTTTATGTTCCTACCATACAAAACGCCAATTTCATATGTAGGGTACCTAATAAAAGAATCTAGAATAAATTTGCTCGATCCTTAACTTAAAAATAACATCGAGATCAGTGAAATCTGTGAAATCTAAGTAAACGTCAAAAACAAGATGGGTAAAATCATAGAAATAGGATATACATAGAAGGAGTGTAAAAAGTAGAGCTAAAAACAGCGATCTATCTAACAAATTTCAAATGCAAAGATTCATGAGAGTAAAAGAGACAGCAACTTCATGATTTTTCGCGTTGTCACCAGGTCAGAGGTCGATTTGGTGGTCTGTCAAATTTTGGTGGTCTGTCAAACGTATCAAACCAAATAAATAAAAACGTCTCTGTATTTTTATAGCTCTTTAGAAATTAGCGACAACTTCAATTGGTAGCATTATATGCCATCCTAATATTGTGTCAACAATAAAACATGCAGAAAACATTTTCTTTTAGATTTTATTATTATAATGTAATAGATAATAATTCTCATCTGATTTATTACAGTTTTTGCAATTTACAACATAACTGTTTCGGAAAAAGCCTTGCTTAGTGAATGCGTGTAAAAGTTATACCTACATCTCGAAAAGAAAACTGTGACGGAACAATTATATCTTTTCATAAGTATGTTTTAAATGTTATAGGCTTAGTAAATTTATCCAAATAGGCTAGAACTAATTTATTTTAATAGATGTATGTGTATATTATTATAGTTTTTACTAGTATGCGGTGTTTGCATTATATTAAAAAATATTTGTTTACATAACAAAGAGGTTAAGTTTCTCATAGTGATGTACATTTCTTTATCGATAACCGTTCGAAATAATCACTTTATGTTTGAATAGATATATTCGGTACTTTTAACTTTTATTATTTTTAACCATACCATGTTACCATACCAAGTTAAATATAATTAATCTGCTATTTGGTATTTACAGGTTTTTTACAAAATCATGCTCCAAAAATAAAATGGTTCGAGTTCATAGGAAAACCAGAAGCTACATAGAGTCATGTTTGCTCTAAACATTTACCCCCAATTATTTTATTGCAAACGAGAATATTGTATCACCTTGATGTTGATGCACACGGGTTTCCTGTGAAGCCGAGGTATGAATCCGATCCTGTCGGTCCATTTGTATCGTCAAATTCATGGCTCTCCTATGTAACAGGAGTGCATGCTGCGTTGATAGACTGAGAGAGCTTTTTTGTATTTTTGGTACAGTTTTATTATGTTTGTAAGCGTTGTTTACCATTGTTAATTTAATATTATTATACGTAATAAATATATTTTTGAATACATTTTTTTTACTTATCCCAATCCAAATGCTAGAAATGTCAAATGTCTGTGTGTGTCTGTGTTGTTACACCATTAAATATTACTTGCACTGTACGATTTCCATACACTGGTGTAAAATGGGATGATAAGAATGACTTGGATGATAATATTATACTTTTTATCTAATATATATTTTTTAATAGTATTATGGAAATAGAAAGGAATAAAAAAATCTTATTTTGAACATAAAATACAATCAATTGTATAGTAGACTAGCTGTGCCCGCGACTCCGTACGCGTGGAAAAGTAATTTAGGGCAGTGTTATATTAAATCTGTTTTAAAAATATTTTTAGTTATAAAAACTGTCGTCGAGGTATTTAAAAAACTACTTTATGTTGACAATTCCTACTACCAGCTTGACAAACGACCGTGTACAATTACTATAATGCGAACGGGACTAGTTGATAGTACGCTCACATACACGACGAACATCTAGTAGCGCCGCAGCGACTGCAGACGATGATCGTTTCCACACCGACGCTGCTGGTGTGGCGACAATGATATTAAGGCAGCGCGCCGCAAAATTTTGCGGTCTTTTAGCCTTTAGGTGCGTAAGTCCGACTCGCACTTGCCCGGTTTTTTATTTATTAATAACCAAACATGTAGGTACTGATTATAAATCACTTCACTGTTAAAGTACTGATTTTATACAGAAAAGTAGCAAAATATAGAAAGTCCCAAAAGAAAGAAAACAAACCTAAGTTGTACCTAACATAAAAACCATTCGGTCCATAATAAAAACTAAGAAATAAAAATATCAAGAAAAACATAAATCTAACTTATATTGACATAACTTTTTTAGATTAACTGTAAACACAATACTTTTCGTTAATCAAAATTCTATGTATTATGCAGTTATCGAATACATAATTTGGACAAAGAAGACAATAAAAATGTACAGTAATAGTAGGCTGTAGTATGAATTTTAACGGACGGAATGAGAACTATAATATACAATGCAAAATAATATTATACATTGCTAATGATGCACGCTGAGTATAACTCTCGGATAACGTATTGTATAAATGTAGGTACCTACTCAACTTTGCTATAATTGTATTAAAAGTACGGCATTTGGCGTATAGATGTCGCTATTATGGTCTGCTCTGTATCGCGCTATCGCTTGTAAGATAGATTTGTATATGAGAATACTCTATCAATATTATGATATTTGGCAAAAAAACCCATAATAATCTGTTAACACATATCCAGGACAGGCCGCAAAAGGCTAGAATTTCAAAAGGTATCTCGATTGGAATCGAGTTGTATCAACAGTTTTCCCCTGTAACACAGTTTAGTAACTATCAAGATGTTTTTTAACGTATGTATATATTATAAAATAGAAAAAACAAAATAAATATATTTATGAAAATCTTAAAACTGTTTTTAAGATTCCTTACCTCAAAAGGAAAAAACGAAACACATATTATACGATCATTTCCATGTCCGTCTGTCTGTCAAGACCCTTTTACTCAGAAACGCGTGTAGGTATCAAGATGAAAATTATATAAAATACTCAGGATACCTACTGTTCCTTGAAGCAGTGAAAAAATCAGACTTCTTAGCCAATGCAACCTAAGCTAAATTTCGTCATTTTCGACACTCATAAGGGAATCAAAACCTAAAGGTTACTTCCCGTGAACTCAAAATCATAAAATTTGAAACCAAGCAACGTCTAAAACCATACGTTTTTAGTAACATTATATAGATAGTAAAAATATTTTGATTTTTTAAAACTTAGTACCGTTTGTCACGAATGTGTATAATTGAAACTTATAAGAAATACTTAGGTCTCTAATATATTCAAGCTGTAACCAAATCAAAATTCTATGTCAATCAGGTTTGTATGGAGCTATCGGTGCGCAAGTCCAACTCGCACTTGGCCGGTTTTTATTTATTTACTTATTACTAACCTACGCTAACAAATATGTATACAGTACCTACTTATCACAAAGGACTTTACAGTAAAAGTACTAACTGATTTTATACAAATAACTTTCGTAATAAACTCAAGAAAAAAAATCTTAGATTGTCCCTACCTAGCAAGCCTAAAACTAACAAATAAAAGTCACCCCCGCGGCCCCGGTGCGTTTGCTGCGAATACAATTTGAAGCGGCGCGGCGCGGGCCGGGCGGCGCGCGGCTCCCAGACCCGGCGCGCGCTTCCTACAAACGTCCAGCAAAAACGACATGATCTTTTAAAATTGTCATAACTTTTTTATTTATGAACCGATTTACATAAAACAAACACTAAATGTTAAGTGAAGCTTGCCGCAATATATTAGTGAAGTAGTGTTAGTGAAGTACATCTTAATCGGATAAGCCGTTTCTGAGATTAGCGTGCACAAACCCACAGACAAACAGACAAACAGACAAAAATTTCAAAAATCATAGTTTTGGGTACTATAGCGTAAATAAAGGTCCCCTATCATATTTTTTTTCAAATATCTTCAATGTACAGACACGACTCCTCTACAGATTTATTATATGTATAGATAAGTGCAATAAGAGGAATTGTACATAAAGGCGGTGTTACTGCTTACAGCAATCTCTTCCTGACTTTTGATTATGGAGTAAGTATATATGACTTTACTTTTTATTCATATCCTCTATCTCAACATTCTTAATTTTGTCAAATTGGTTTTACACGTAACGTTGTTTTGAATAGATAGCATTACAAACGCTAAATATACTGTTGTTTTTCTAGTTTCTTTTATGTAGTTAAATAGTGTTTTAGTGGATTAGATTCCTCCAGAATATTGAACAGCATCACAATGTTACAATCTTTATATTTTAGCAATAGTAGTACCGAGGTACGAGAATCTAAGAATATAAGATGCTAATACTTCTTAGATTAGATGCTTATTGACTTAGGTTTTTTAATAAAAAAAATAATAAAAAACTCACGCGGAAGCAATGTATCCTATTCATAATATTAGAAAACTTACTCAAGAAGAAATCTTGAATATTTTTTGGGGCAAACTAAAATCCCTTAAGCTTAATAGACATAGACGGAGATTGAAATTGAAATTGAAATTGAAATATTTATTTGCATATTGACGTTTGACAAAATACAAAGTCTACCCTTACGGGTGTACATGCAGTGCGTTTAAAACTAAATAACAAACATTTTTATACTTTAACTAATAAGACTAAACACAACTAAATATAATTATTTTCTTTAAAATCTAAATAGTCCTTAATACTATAGAAACAATTTTTTACCAGCCATGTTTTGGTTTCTTTTTTGAATTTATATAAAGATATATTTTTAAATTTATCTGGTAAATGGTTAAATATATCTATACACATTATATATGAATTTTTAGACACTAATGATAAGTTTACTCGTGGTTTATGCAGTTTATTTAAATATGTTATTCTTAAATTACGTTTAGTTATATCTTTATTTTGTTCAAATAGATACATAAATTTATAAACAAAAATACATACCTCATAAATATACAGGCAAGGTACAGTCAGTACATCATATTTTTTGAAATATGGTTGACATGATTCATCTTGCTTAAGATTAAACATTGCTCTTATGCATCGTTTTTGTGCTACAAAGGCATTATGTAAATCACATGAATTTCCCCATAATACTATACCGTAACGCAATACTGAGTCTACATAACCGTTATAAGCTAATAAAGCAGTCTTAGTTGATACAACCTGACTGATTCTTCTCAAGGCAAATACAAATTTGCTTACTTTTGAACAAACACTATTTACATGTTCTTTCCAATTACAGTTACTGTCTAAATGAAGTCCTAGAAATTTTGCTCTGCTTACTTCTTCTAAAATCGTATTACTAGAGATAATATTTAAAGGTAAAGGGTGACTCCGGTAGGTATGGAATTGCATATATTTTGTTTTGCTTAAATTAATGTTCAAGTTATTATCTGATAACCAATTTATTGTACGAGCTAATGTTTTCTCTATTTCTTCATTATATGTTAACTTATCTTTACCATCAATGACTAGTGTTATGTCATCTGCAAATAGTATGGATTTGTGTGATGAAATTTTGGGCAAATCGTTAATATACATTAAGAAAAGCAGCGGGCCTAAAATGCTTCCCTGAGGTACACCTAAATTATTAATTAAAAACGGAGATCTGTACGTAGAAATAGTTTTACTATCCGTACAATACCCTAATGTATCAACCCATTGAGTTCTATTAGTAAGGTATGATTTTATCCAGTCATAAGCTGGGCCTCGAATGCCATATTTAGATAATTTAATAAGCAATATTTTATGATTAACAAAATCAAATGCTTTAGACATGTCTAGTAATATCCATAATGTACTTTACGAGTTTAAATATAGCCAAGGAAGTATTTCTGCATTTTCTAAACCCATTTTGTTCATCAGAAATTATATTATTTCTTTCAAAGAAGCTATACAATCGAGCATACATGACCTTCTCGTATAATTTAGAAAATATGGATATAAGAGTAATCGGTCTATAACTTTCCATTAAATGTTTATCTCCTTTTTTATATAAAGGCTTTATAATAACAGATTTTTTTAAAGCTTCTGGAAATTTGCCTTGTATTAAAGATAGATTTATGGTATAAATAAGTGGCGATGCAATCAGAGATGCACATTTTTTTATTAAATCAGTGCGTACATCATCACTACCGACTGCTCTAGAGTTATTTAGTGATTTAACAATTCCATTAAATTCTTTTATATCCAAGGGTCTCATAAATATACTGGATTCAATATTTTCTATTTTAATACTCTCTAGTTTACTTTGGTTTAGTGGCCTATTTTTACGAACAATATCGACAAAATGTTCGTTAAAAAATTCCGATATAACTTGTGGGTTTGTTATATCAGATTTATTTACAGTAATCTTATCTATATATTTATTTTTATTATCTGAAGTTGTGTATTTTTTTATAACTTTCCAGACAGAACTACATACATTTTTAGCCTTAGAAATAAATTTCTTATTCTGATTTCTTTCGTGTGACAATATACACCTTTTTAGTTTTCTGGAGTACAATTTATATACACTTTTATAATCAGGGGTGCTTCTACATTTAATATATAATTCCCGTTTAGTAATACAGCTTTTTCTCAAACCCTTTGTCATCTGTTTTGTAAAAGGATTTTTGTTAAATATTTTAACCTTAATTATAGGAAAACATAAATAGTAAAAGGTAGTAAACAATTCATAGAAAACATCAAATGCCTTAGTAGCGTCTGGTTCATCATAAACATTACTAAAAGAAAGCGAAGCCAAACACTCTTTGAATTTAGTTTCATTTTCTGGACTGTAATCTCTTTTATATTCATACCAATATTTTAATGGAGGAGGCTGTCGCTTTCTTATTGGAACATAAAGTGTTTGAGCTGTATGATCGGATATACCAAGATCGTAAATTTCAGACATGATGCCTTGGAGGTTGGTAACTATATGATCTATACATGTTTCAGATTTTGAAGTTATTCTTGTTTACAACATTTCTTAAGTTATATGTTTGCATTATATTTACTAATTCATTTGAAAGGTTAGTGGTTTTAAGCAAGTCTATGTTGAAATCTCCACATATAACTATTTTTTTTCTTTTTTGCTTGCAATATTTATTAAATAATTCATTAATTTTTTGAAAAAATAGAGAAGATGTAGATGTAGGAGTTTTGTTTGTATAGATGCATATAACCATAATATTATATCTGCTTATATTTATTCCACAACATTCAAATACATATGGCACTGCTAGAGTTTCCAAATCATTAATTACTGTATATTCAATATCTCTCCGTACCATAATTGCAACTCCTCCTCTTTTATTTTTCCTAGAGAAGAAAGATGCGAGCTGATAATTATTTATTTTTATATTAAATTCACATCCTTTTTTAATGTGTGTCTCAGTAAAACAGATTACATCTATAAACTTTCCTTTATCTTTAATATCGTCTAAGGCATATTGTATTTCTATTTGTTTATTTAATAATCCTGCTACATTTTGATGAATTATGCCTATATGAGTATTATATTGAGAGACGAAAAAACTGACTATCCTCTTGTGTTGGTAATGTAAATTCATTAGATTTTTGTGTATGATTATAATTTTCATAAGCCTTTAAAGATTCCCAAACTTTTATTTCTTGTATTTTTTCATATATGTTCTGAAATATTGTTTTTAAGCCATTTTTATTTATATTACCGATCTTTCTATTGAACATCGTGTAATCATAATTCAAATTTAGATTAGAATCAATAAGGTAAGCATATTCATGAATTGTATTGTCCAAATGAATCATGTTATTAAAACTTTCTATTCTCCAGTTAAATAGTTCTTTGTTTATTTGACATTTATAAGTTGGAAGGCATATCAATATATTTGTATAATCAATTGTAGTTAATTCTTTTCGTATATGTGCAATCAATTCGAAGTAATCAGATTAAGAGGAAAGTAATTTATACTGGGTGGTAGATAGTATAAACATTATATCTTCTTCTTTATTTTCATTTTTATCGACATGTGATGTCGACTATGGACGCCCCTCGAATAAAGACATCAAATTAGCTCAAACTAGCTGACATGCAACTTGTGAGCAATTTCGTACAGAGGTGATTGCCCAAAGTGGTGACAAGCCTAAAAAAATTAAGTAACGGACAGCTAGACTTCCCTTTCCTTTCCATTAGCATGTGTCGTATAGTGAGACAAGAACAGAAATATGTCTCTGCTCTTGCTTTTTACCCGGTATCTATGCTTTAGTTATTAATCTGAGGGTAAAATCATAGAAATATGTATTCTCTATGTAGAAATAGGATATACATAGAAGGAGTGTAAAAAGTAGAGCTAAAAACAGCGATCTATCTAACAAATTTCAAATGCAAAGATTTATGAGAGTAAAAGAGACAGCAACTTCATGATTTTTGGCGTTGTCACCGTCAGAGGTCGATTTTGGTGGTCTGTCAAACGTATCAAACCAACTAAATAAAAACGTCTCTATAATTTTATAGCTCTTTAGGATCGTCCTGGCTTCCAGTGCGCGTACACGTGTTCCCGCCGTTACGTCCGTGCCGACCACCATTCTCCAGTGCAGTTCCCAGTACCTCCTGATAGCGATCTTCAATTCACACTCTGGTTCGTTGGAACCAAGTGTGAATTGTCGCCTGCTGGGGAGTTGAACTGCCCTGATCGCCCCGCTGGAATTCGTTCCGGCGTTGTGGTCACGGGAGGCCAGTTCCCCTAAGTGTTCATCCCCTGTGTTGTCCACTTAGTGTATACCTTGTGCCTGTTCCTACCATGTCCGCACGTGTACCGCGGCCTCCTCGCGACCGCGGTAGACGTCTGCGCCCGCGCCGCGTTGATCCGGAGTCGTCATCCGACCGGGACTCGTCACGTTCCGGTTCGCGCGCGACCCAGAACCGAACGCGCTACCAGCCTGTAACCGAGCCTAGCTGCCATGGAGCGGACACCGCCCGCGCCGGACCCCCGTCGGCATTCTCGCGGGGGGGTATTGCTGGTACCCTCCCTCTCCAATGCCCGGCCGAGACCCGCAGCGCGCCCCGGGCCCCGCACCATGCAGCCGTCCAGCGCCCGGCCTCACCGCCGCGCCCCCAGCGCAGCAACGCGGTAGTGTGCGACTCACGCCACTACCCCTCACCGCAGCCCAGTTATCCTGCCCCCGCAGGACACCACCACTCTCCTGCAGCCAGCGCGCCTGCACCACCAGCCCCGCTACCAGCTCCCAGGGTCGAGGGTCCCCGCCAGGACACCTACGCCCAGGTAAGCGCCGCACCACCACAAACCAGCCGCAGCAGCACAACCCACACCGCCCCGACGCCGGCGAGTGCTGCCAAGAGGACGTCGCCCCCGCCCTGCTTCCCCACTATCATCGTCGAGAGACTTGAGGATTGGGTGAGACATTTCCGTCGCCTACGCGACATTCTGGGACGCAGCCCAAATGCCAGAGCGGTTGGCAACGTCATCCGCTTTAGCCCAGTGGACGAAAACGAGTACCGTACCCTTCGCCACTACTTCACCGAGCTGGGACGGAGTACGAGGCTGTCCTGGTTCGAGCACCGGCAACCACCTCCGAATACCATACAGGTAGGGATCAGAGGCCTACCTGTGGACACATCCGAAGAGGAAGTCCAGTTGGGACTAGCGGACCTTGGCTACTTGGCGGAGTATGTCAAGAGGTTCGCGCCGCACCCAGATGCCTCTTCGTGCACCTTCCTAGCCCATATCCAGAGGGCCCCCCACGTATTGCCCGGCGTTTTTGGAGTGAAGACGCTCCTGTGCATGCCGGGCATCCGCTTCGAGGAATGGAGGGACGGGAAACGTCCCGTCCAGTGCCAACGATGCCAGCGCTTCCAGCACCGCACCGAGCAATGCCAACGTCGGATGGCGTGCAAATGGTGTGGCTGCGAGCACCGCAGTGAAGACTGCCCCCGCAAGCGCGGTGAGAAGCCCTACTGCATTAATTGCAAAGGGGCCCATCCCGCGAACAGCCACAACTGTCCGACGTACAGCAGGGAGCTGAAGAGGTGCGTGGCCCCCTCAAACCGCGCCCCTGCCCCCCCGGCGTCGCCTGAGAGGCGCCAAAGCGCCGCCCCCGCGCGCCGCAACAGCGCCACCTCCGAGCGCCGTCACGGCGCTCCCGTGCCTACAACACCGCCGCCGCCCCCGCCGGTAACACTACCGGTGGAGGCATACGAGCCCTCCCCCCGCCCACCCGCCCCGCCCGCCCCTGCCCCCTCTGTGCAGCGGCCGATGCGGAGGAACAAGCGGGGGTCGAAGGGCTCCTCCACCACCATCTCGCCGGCGTCTTCCGCCGCCTCCACCGACCACGAAGCGGAGCAGTACATGCCCGCTTCCCCGCAGCACCCGCAGCAGTCACAGCCTCAGCCGAGACTGTCTAACTCGCCGCAGCCCGCTAACAGCAGGCGCCGCCCCCGAAGCGCCCGTGAGCTGCGCACGCCGCACCGTTCTGGTGCGATCCCGGCCCGCCGCGAGCCCGGGGACTCTGCCGTCTGCCCCCCCGCTCCTACTCCAAATCCCACCCCCACTCTTGAACTCCTTCAAGACCTTTTTATGCTGGCCCTAGATACCATCTCCGACATCCAGGCCGGCACCCACGTCCTTCCCGCTATCCTTCGTATAGCGCCAGAGGCTTCTCGTCTGGTAGCCTCCCTTATCGCCCAGGGGCGCTCCAGCCCCTCCCCCGCTTCACAAAACTCCCCCGCTTCGCGCTCTCTGCACGGAGCGGATTTTTATTAATTTTTCTTTTTATATTACGGCAGAGTCCCCGAGCCCGCCCGCGGATATCCTCGGCATCGAGTGGTTCCTGCAGAGGAAGGAACCCGTACGACTGGCGAGGATCCTACAGCCGGCCCCGGACACTGCCGTACCCACCGCTTCCGCAAGGAAGCTGTATGGTGCGCACCCAGTGCCCCATATTGTTTCAATCGTGTAAACGAACGTTCGGCATCCCCTTGCCCTTCCCCCCCTCCTGGCTCCCGGAGCCCCCCCACACTCCCCTGGTTGGACGGGTCCGTGAGACGGCTAACGACCGCTCGCCAAGTCGCCCCTCAGGTGAATGTTTTAATAAAGTTGTCCGACGGTTTTTCCCCGCGCCCTGACGCGGGGGTTTTGCCCTCAAAAAAAACGTCACTAGTGTCTTTCATTTACCTCTTCCCAGCAATGGTAGGGTTTGTTCCGCGGGGCGAGGGGTGGTGTAGGGGGAGTGGAATCACACACGCTCCCCGGTCCCAGGACCGGGGCCCCCATGCACTGCTCGTTGCCTCTGCCACTCAGGTCACAGCCCTCCATGGCTCTTCCCTTTAGCGCCTCGGTTTTCCCCTGCGATAGGCGGGGGGTTTTCCCGAGAAAAACTGGAATGACTTCGGTCCCGGTATTCCCATGCCGGGGCCCTTCGACCCCACGTAGAGGGGCTCATTAGCCCCTGGTCGTGGTTCCCCCGCCCTGGGCCACTCTGGCCCGGCGTGCGAGGACAGCGTTAGGTAGGTATAGCTCTTTAGAAATTATTAGAGACAACTTCAATTAGTAGCATTAAATGCCATACTGCTGTCACATAATATTGTGTCAACAATAAAACATGAAGAAAATATTTTATTTTAGATTTTAATATTTTATTGTAATAGATAATAAATCTCATCTGATTTATTACATTTTTTGCAATTCACAACATAACTGTTTCGGAAAAAGCCTTGCTTAGTGAATGCGTGTAAAAGTTATACCTACATAACGTAAAGAAAACTGTGAAGGAACGATATCTTTTCGTAAGTATGTTTTTAATGTTATAATAGGCTTAGTAAATATATCCAAATAGGCTAGAACTAATTTATTAAAATGTACATTACGGTCGGTCGAGTTGGCGGCTGAAATTATTTATAGCGAATAGAGCTATATGTAAGGAGTCATTAACCAAAATTAAAAGTTGCGGAAACTCGTAGTTTTTTAGTTATTGAAAAAATAAAATTCGTATTTTTGTATGAAGATTCGACTACTTTTGACGTAATTTTGACAGTTTTCCTTTTTAATAAGGCGCCAAAGGCCTTATTTTACACGGCCGCCATATATAAATGCAAAAATATTCTATTTAATTTGATTAACGTTTTTAAACCAAACATACTACTAATTTTATTTTCTAATAAGAAGCGTTATTTTTAATTGATAAAAATAATAAAAATGTGAAATTAAAAAATAAAACGTGTGTAGTGTTAAAAATGGCTAGGTTTAAGGTTAGACATTTAAGATTGCCAAAAGCGAATTCTGCCCGATTCACTCTAGTTAAGGAAAATAGGTGATTTAACTAGAATAAAAATGGCTAGGTTAGGTTAGGTGAGACATTTAAGATTGCGCACGAACCGAGCGAAGCGTGCCGCGGCAGCGGCCGGCGAGTGCCAGAAGCGAATTCTGCCCGATTCACTCTAGTTAAGAAAAATAGGTGATTGAACTAGAATAAAAATGGCTAGGTTAGGTTAGGTGAGACATTAAAGATTGCGCACGAGCCGAGCGAAGCGTGCCGCGGCAGCGGCCGGCGAGTGCCAGAAGCAAATTCTGCCCGATTCACTTTAGTTACGGAAAATAGGTGATTGAACTACAGTCACAGGCACAATTAACCGCCCACCTTATTTATCATTCAGTTTTCAGTCATCGTTAAATTGTGATCATATTTGATGAAAGTTATGTTAAAAGAAACCATTAAGGATAAATAAAACAACTCCTTCTCTTGAAAAGCTCAGTTTATTGAAAAAGAAAATGCCAAAAATCGATTTATCTAAAAATGTACAGGAAAATGTTATGACTTTAATTTGGAAAAAAATTTGTAAGTTTTTTTTTAATTTCAATTTTAATAATGAGTGTTACCACCTCGTGCCCTAATGACTTCTTGTAGCCGGTTTGGTAATCCATCCATAATGTCTTGGATATCCGACTGGGGGATATTGTGCCATTTCTCTACCGCAGCCGTTTTCAGCTCTCCTAAGGTCGTAGGGGCTGGTATTCTTGCTCGAACGCGTCTTTTTAGGTTGTCCCAAATGTGCTCGATTGGGTTAAGATCAGAACTGCGTGCCGGCCAAGGCAAAACTTGAATCCCGACCTCATCGAGGTATTGAGTTACCGATCTTGCGGTATGGCATCGAGCATTATCGTGCATTAGTCTAAAGTTTTCCCCAATGAATGGTGCAAAAGGTACGACGTCATCTTGAATGATCTCCTCCACGTATCTTTGAGCGTTCACACTGCCTCTATTAAACACCACAAGATCGGTACGAGCTTCGTAAGTGATACCTCCCCAAACCATTATGGACCCGCCCGGATAACCCACGGTTTCGATTATTGCACATGGAGCAAACGGTTCATTTTGGCACCTGTATACACGCTGACGTCCATCTGGACCTCTTAAGGCTATTCTGCTCTCATCTGAGAATAGTACGTTCTTCCATTCCTCCATAGTCCAGTTAGCATATTCTCGAGCAAAGGCAAGTCTAGCTCTACGATGCTGTGGAAGCAGTTGGGGGGCACGAGCTGGACGAAAAGCCCTTAGATTTCTTTCAACCA
Organism: Celastrina argiolus; assembly: GCA_905187575.2. Classification (NCBI taxonomy): domain Eukaryota; kingdom Metazoa; phylum Arthropoda; class Insecta; order Lepidoptera; family Lycaenidae; genus Celastrina; species Celastrina argiolus. The sequence goes on from LR994597.1 coordinate 4,002,585, forward strand.
GTCTTCTTCTAATGGTACGTTCACTCACACTAACATTTCTCACCTCAAAAAGGCGTGTACGCACTTCAGTAGCGGTGGAAAAGCGATTTCTTAAGACATTACTCACAACAAAGCGATCATCTCGAGCTGAAGTGCAGCGATGTCGGCCTTGACCTGGCCTCCTCGTGTATGAACCAGTCTCCCGAAAGCGTCTAATGGCATCCCGCACAGTTGTTCGAGGTACACCAAGCGTACGAGCAATACGACGTTGGCTATACCCAGCATCAGCTAAAGCCACTGCCCTAGCAGCACCAGTTGCATCAAGTGGCATTTTTTTCAGTCACAAAGAATAATCAGACACTATAAACTAAAATTAAACAGTATTCGCATACGATGGGAGAAGAGAATAAGAAATGGAAACAAGGTTAACGTAACTGCAACAATATCAAGGAGTGACTAAATACCAAAAAACGCTTGGATGTCATAAGATTATGAGTTGAAATGAGGGTATAAGTGTTTAATTTATTACTAAAGTACCCACTTAACAAAAAACAAAACAGTAAATATGCCACAGTTAACATAAACAAACAGGATGACCAAAAATATAGGTGAGCGGTTAATTGTGCCTGTGAGTGTAGAATAAAAATGGCTAGGTTAGGTTAGGTGAGACATTAAAGATTGCGCACGAGCCGAGCGAAGCGTGCCGCGGCAGCGGCCGGCGAGTGCCAAAAGCAAATTCTGACCGATTCACTTTAGTTACGGAAAATAGGTGATTGAAGTAGAATAAAAATGGCTAGGTTAGGTTAGGTGAGCCGTGAGACATTTAAGATTGCGCACGAGCCGAGCGAAGCGTGCCGCGGCAGCGGCCGGCGAGTGCCAAAAGCAAATTCTGCCCGATTCACTTTAGTTACGGAAAATAGGTGATTGAAGTAGAATAAAAATGGCTAGGTTAGGTTAGGTGAGCTGTGAGACATTTAAGATTGCGCACGAGCCGAGCGAAGCGTGCCGCGGCAGCGGCCGGCGAGTGCCAGAAGCGAATTCTGCCCGATTCACTTTAGTTACGGAAAATAGGTGATTGAACTAGAATAAAAATGGCTAGGTTAGGGCGTGTTCCTTTAGGCGCTCTTTTTACTCTGAACGCTCAGATCATTCTTAATGCTAGTGGAACGACTGACAGATGTCAAAATTTTACATTTCCTATATAACCCATAAATTCTATTAATATTTTAAATTAACAATAATAACTACATTAAAAAAGAATCTAGAATAAATTTTCTCGATTCATAATTTAAAAATAACGTCGAGATCAGTGAAATCTGTGAAATCTAAGTAAACGTCAAAAACAAGATGGGTAAAAATATGCAAAATGACGTGATCATTCTGAGCGTTTTGAACAGTTTTTGACAGCTGACAGCTGCATCTGGAACACGGGGTTAGGTTAGGTGAGACATTTAAGATTGCGCACGAGCCGAGCGAAGCGTGCCGCGGTAGCGGCCGGCGAGTGCTAGAAGCGAATTCTGCCCGTTTTACTCTTTTTCAGAGAAAATAGGTAATTGAACTAAAATAGAAAGTTAAAAATAATTTGTAGCTAACACACTTTTCCCGCGCATTTTGCGTGGCTTATAAAGAACTTCAAAATTTGTATCTCAAAAACTGATAGTCTCAAAAATTCGCGGTATTCGCGGAGGGAGGGGGGGGGGGGGGGATATTATTTGACTAGTAGTTATGGCATGACTTTAAAGGCCTTTATTAAAAAAAACTGTCAAAATTACCTCAAAAGTAGTCGAATCTTCATACAAAAATACGAATTTTATTTTTTCAATAACTAAAAAACTACGAGTTTCCGCAACTTTTAATTTTGGTTTAGTGACTCCTTAGTGACATATAGCTCTATTCGCCATAAAAATTGCAGCCGCCAACTCGACCGACCGTAATGTACATTTTTACCATTTGTTTACATAACATAGAGGTTAATTTTCTCCTAGTGATGTACATTTCTATATCGATAACCCTTCGAAATAATCTCTTTATGTTTGAATAGATATTATATTCGGTACTTTTCACTTTTATTATTTTTAACCATACCATGTTACCATACCAAGTTAAATATTATAATTAATCTGCTAATTGGTATTTACAGGTTTTTTACAAAATCATGCTTCAAAAATAAAATGGTTCTATTTCATTGGAAAACCATAAGCTACATACAAGCAGTCATGTTTGCTCTAAACATTTACCCCCAATTATTTTATTGCAAACGAGAATAATATAAACCTTGATGTTGATGCACACCGGTTTCCTGTGAAGCCGAGGTATGAATCCGGTCCTGCCGGTCCATTTGTATCCTCGAATTCATGGTTCTCCTAAGTAACTAGAGTGCTGTGCTCTGGTTCCTTTGCATACTTCATGCTGCGTTGATAGACTGAGAGACCTTTTTTGTATTATTGGTGCAGTTTTTTTTGTGCGTTCGTAAGCGTTGTTTACCATTGTTAATTTAATATTATTATACGTAATAAATATATTTTTGAATACATTTTTTTACTTATCCCAATCCAAATGCTTGAAATATCAAATGTCTGTGTGTGTCTGTGTTGTTACACCATTAAATATTACTTGCACCGTACGATTTCCATACACCAACAGTACAGCAAAATGGGATGATATTATGATTGACTTGGACGGTAATATACTTTATATAACAGTTTTTTTGAAATAGTACGGAAATAGAAAGGAATAAAAAGTACTTTATTTGAACATAAAATACACACAACAATCAATTGTATAGTAGATAAGTGCCATACGAGGAATTGTACAAAAAGGCGGTCTTACTGCTTACAACAGTCTCTTCCTGACTTTTGATTATGGTGTAAGTATATGATTTTACTTTTTATTCATACCCAAATACTCGCTGTCTCATCATTCTTAATTTTGTTAAATTGATTTTACACGTAACGTTGTTTTAAATAGATAGCATTACGTCCATTACAAACGCTAAATATACTGTGGTTTTCTAGTTTCTTTTATGTAGTTAAATAGTGTTTTAGTAGATTAGATTCCTCCAGAACATTGAACGGCATTACAATGTTACAATCTTTACATTTTAGCAATAGTAGTACCATAGTACCGAGGTATAGATACCTAAGAATATAAGATGCTAATACTTTTTAGATTAGATGCTGACTAAAGTTTTTTAAATCATTAAAAACTTTGCTTCGCGCGGAAGCAATGTATTCTTATTCATATTAGAAAACTTCCTCAAGAAGAAATCTTGAATCACCATATTTGTTGGGGCAAACTAAAATCCCTTGAGTTTAATAGACTTAAGCGGAGATAAAGAGGAAAGTAATTTATAGGTGGTAGATAGTATAAACATAATATCTTCTTCTTTATTTTCATTTTTATCGACATGTGATGTCGACTACGGACTTGAATAAAGACATGAAATTAGCACAAGCTATCAGTCATGCAACTTGTGACCAACTTCGTACAGAGGTGATCGCCCAAAATGGTGACAAGCCTAAAAAATAAAGTAACGGACAGCTAGACTTCCCTTTCCTTCCCATTAGCATGTGTCGTATAGTGAGACAAGAACAGAAATATGCCTCTGCTCTTGCTTTTTACCCGGTATCTATGCTTTAGTTATTAATATGAGGGTAAAATTATGCAAAACATAGATACCTACGGTCGAATTGAGAAACCTCCTCCTTTTTTGGAAGTCGGTTAAAAATGGCGTGATCATTAGTGACTCTTAGATGAAGAATCCTTATTCTTAATCTAAGTTCTGACTTCTAGTAGACGCTCTGAACGTTCAGATCATTCATAACGCTGACAGTGCCTGTGAAAACAGTTCAAAACGATCATAAACAGTGCTAGGCCCTGTTCCTGTGGCCTAAATCGTGTTTTAAAAGATGTAACGTCACAATGGCAGTTGATCTCGAGAGACGGGAAAGCGACCGGAGTTAGGTAATCAGGGCCCGCCCTATAATAGTATATTGTGCAACTAGTGCGATAAGTTGTCGATTGCTCACGAGAGCGAAGTAGAAGGCACGAGCGAAGCGAGTGCGTTCATTCGCTCGAGTGAGCAATCGACAATATCGCACGGGCTGCACATACTATTTTTTATTACAAATGCGGGATAAGTGGGATAAGTGGTATCTTGGCGCTCGCTGTTGCGGTTGAAAATGGGCTGTTTGCCCATTCTAAAATTTGAGTGCGAAAAGTTTACTTGGCGCACGCAAATTCGTGCGCCAAGTAAACTTTTCGCACTCAAATTCCAAAATGGGCAAACAGCCCATTTTCAACAATCAAACGGCTCGTTTTCAACCGCAACAGCGGGCGCCAAGATGCTACTTATCCCGCATGAGTAATAAAAAGTGATAATATGTGACTTTTCTCTATATATTGGGCGTGTTCCTTTAAGCGCTCTTTTTACTCTGAACGCTCAGATCATTCATAAGCTAGTGGAACGACTGACAGATGTCAAAATTTTACATTTCCTATAAAACCATGGACGTACTAAATATAGGGACGCGAAATACCTACAAAAAAAACGTGCCAATTCTGTCACTAAACATGGCTGCCATTGATTAGGGTTGTCACTTATAAAATTTGTAAATAATACTAAAATATACATGAATAATATGTTTTTTACAAAAATAACAATAAATATATATACCTCAAACACAAATTGATCGTTGTGATAAGTTTTACGTTAGCATATAAAGAATTTGATGAGTTATTACTTGAAAACGTAATACAAACCTGTGATGCCGCAATCGGGGCTGATTTTTGTTTTTCCGCGAACCACACTGCAAAATGCAACAGACAGGCATCTTGTAATGTAAATACTTCACATTCCTACGTAATTTGAAAATTTAATTTCTTGTTTTAACTTGGTAAATTGCAATTTTCAAAAACGTAAACAACCTTTTGACAGCAGAACTACCATGATACTCAGCGCTAAAGATGGCGGATTGTTGCACGAACCACAAATTGTCAAAGCGCAGTGACGTTTGTTGCCAAAATTGAAATATGTTTATCTCTTTCGTTCTTTTTCGTCAAGTGCAAATGCTTACAAGAAAAAAAGAGATCGATATAGTTTTTCGGCTCTGTCGCTGAAATGCATCATATTTGTATAATTAAAAATTGTATATGTCGACTGCGGCTACTCCATATTAACTATATATCTCTATGTATAAAACCCATAAATTCTATTTATATTTTTAATTAACAATAATAACTACATTAAAAAATAATATAGAATAAATTTGCTCGATCCATAATTTAAAAATAACATCGAGATCAGTGAAAGCTCTGAAATCTAAGTAAACGTCAAAAACAAGATGGGTAAAAATATGCAAAATGGCGTGATCATTCTGAGCGTTTTGAACTATGAGGTTTTGAACAGTTTTTGACAGCTGACAGCTGCATCTGGAACACGGGGGGCCGTAGGTATTCCGGATTTCGCTGAACGTCATTCAGAAAATGGGTACTGCTGTGGAAAAATCACAATGTATTTTTTGCAATATTGTAAATAAAATAGAAGACACTGAAATACTTTACGAAGACGATGATGTTTCTGTGTTCCGCGATATTAAACCAGCGAGTGATTATCACATATTAACCGTACCAAAGAGACACATTGAAGACGCAAAGTGTTTAACACCAAACGAGAAGCATCTAGGTAATTATTACACTTTAACATTTATTTACATAATTATATAGGTATTAACAAAGTTTTATCAACTTCTGGAATCGTAAGATAAGGTAAGGGCTAACAATTTAGTTGTGTTTGATGGTTGCATTTTAAACATTCTGATCAATTCAATAGCATTAACTGTCCTAAATTAATTGTAATATAAATGAATAGTAAGTATGACAAAATTAATAGGTTAATAAAATTTTCTTTGTTATACAGTGAATAAGTGACTAAATTGAAAGCAATATGCAGCACATAATATAAAGTTTTTTTTACTTTTTTATATCAGAACAGAATATTATTCTTAATTTCTACTTTAATTTCAGTGGAAAAGATGCTGAATGTATCTAAGGAGTTATTACAGAAAAACAATTTACCAATAGAGGATGCAAGGTTTGGTTACCACTGGCCACCATTCCGGAGTGTGAAACATTTACACCTACACACTATTGCACCAGAATCCAAAATGGGATTTGTATCCAGAACAGTTTTTATGAAAAATTCTTATTGGTTTGTCTCGGTAAGTTTTATGTTGGTTTGTTCTATTTGATAATTTAAAATTACATGAAAAGACTGCATGTACAATGTCTAAATATAGTTCCCTTATCTACACTAATATTAGAGGATATTTTTGTTTGTTTGCATGAAATAGGCTCTGAAACAACTTGACCAATTTTGATGGAATTTGGCAGGAGCAAAGTAAACTTTTTACTGAACAAAAATGTAGGATTTCACATGCTTATAACTGATAAAAAATTAAAAGAATGTGATATTGGTTTTAAGCTTATTGCTTAAAATCATATTATATATACATAATATAATAATTACTAAAATGTTATTTCAGCCTGAATATGTAGCAGCTAAATTGTGATATAAAGGTGCTGTAATGTACAACAATCCAAGTGATCCAAGGAAGAATTATAAATTATATTATATTCCATTTTATTTAGGTTTTTGTATTTTATGTTATAATTTGTTGATGTTATAATAAAAGTTGTAATGACAATTTATTTTAAAGTTTATTAATTAAATTATTATTTTAAAGTTTACTATAATTACCCTACTTATAATATTACTATAACATGCTAATACCTATCCAATAAAACAAATATTAAAATAAAAAAAGATAAGGAAATATAATATTAGTTTACAATGCTATTCAATAAATTTAAATCCCACCAAAAACATTTTCATGTAAAAATGTTGCCAAGTCTACATAGCTTACAATGTGAAAAAGTTATCAGGTCTCAAGAGTCAACATTCTCGTATGCCAATTATATAAAACTTTTATTTTTACTACTGTTAGTAAAATGGCCAGCGTAAGATTTTATATGTATTCATTCATCGTGTGTAAAAAAAACGGCCAAGCATTATGTCTTGACTTACTTTACCAGAACATATTATGTACTTCTAGTATGTGAAGTTATGTCTGGTAAAGTATGGGCGCATAGATGCAGAATCTTGGCTCTACATGAGATCTGATAACTTTTTCACATTGTAAGTGTAGACTCGTCTTGGCAACATTTTAACATAAAAATGTTTTTGGTGGGATTTTATTTATTTTTCTAAGTTGGTAAACGGACTTTCTTGAGTTTAAAAATTCTCTTTCATTTGATACCCATATTGTGGGAGTAACTGTTAAAACGATAAATAGCTATATATAATGGCGGCATTCATGAAATCTTGTACAAATCGTATTTCTCTTCTCAAGCTCTCTCATCATTTGATACCCATAGTGTAGGGGTTATTACGAAAACGATAAGTCTCCTTACGGCATCCATTGCGGCATTTATAATTTTTTTGTTGTAGTAATTACAGCTTACATACAAAATTTCAGCTTTCTAAGACTTCAGGAAGTACCTAATGAATTTTGATGATCTATAAGTGAGTCAGTGACGAAATCATATAAATAATATTAGCTATGACATTAAAATTTTGTACGATTCATGTTTTTTCGTTTAGAGAAAAGGTAGGTAGTGCCCTTTCGCTCCTCTTGGCTCGTCTTGGCGTAGCACGACCGTGCCTCCAGATTGCTGTGTATGTTTAACAAAATATCATTATTATTATGTAATAAAACAGCACAAGTGTCGACTGTCGCCGAGAGGTATGTGAGCCTAGTGGGTGTTTATGTCACTGCTCACGATGAGGAAGTTAACTACAATTTGTATGGCATGGTATTAGTTACAACAACGTGAGCAGTGACAAAAACTCACACTAGGCTCACTGGTGTATAAAATAACTTTGAAAAACTTATTATAAATAATAAATAAATTTTAAAACCATTTATTTAATTTCCCTTTGTTACAATTTAGTGTTAGTACTATATTTACAGTTTATTAAATTATGTTAGATAGAGTTCTAGTATTGTTGCATTAGTTATATTTTTGTTCATCGTATTCTTAGATTATTCTGGAAAATTGACCCCTTTGTGGGTATAGGCCCCCAAGCTCATCAATCAGAAAAACTTATTAGTTATTACCGAAATTAAAAATACATGTAAGTATACACTATTAGGTAAATTAGTAAAAGTGCCTACCTACCCTCTATTAAAATAATTACTCTAATCTATGCTACCTACTCTGTTAAAGTCATAGATCTCTTGTCCCAATGTCCATGATCTTTTATGAAAGTAAGTTCCAGTAAAGTGACTAGTTGCCATCAACTGTCACTTTACTTTACATCCATATGGACCTTTCGGTATTTACTACTTGACTAGACTAGGACACACAGTACATGGTACAGATAATTTATTTATATCATGGACTTGTGGACTTAGAAAAACAATTTTCCCGCTACTTTAACTTGTCGCTGGGTGATGGCGGCATCGTGATGACGTTTGCTTGTTCCATACGATTTACGAACGACACTGACATTGGCAAATCCCTAAGGAGCTATTTTTGAAAAGAAGAAGAAGTGAAGAAGATTTACGAATGACATATGACATTGAAAGTTGAAATTAGGATTTGAAAATTGAAATTGAACACGAAATTATTTCATGATCATGTTTAAACTTTAGAGTTTAGACTCGACTAGACACATTAATTTAGAGCAATACATTGTGAAATATATTTTATTATTGAAAATATTGTGTAAGTATTAGTTACTTGTAAAAAAATGTCTAAAATAGCAGAAATACGTATGTTGTTCGAAGCAAAAACGAAGGACGGAATACCAAACCCACCGGGATCTTTTGATCAAAGAGACTTGGACCGAGTTAAAAGTGATAAATATTTGTACCGGCTACTGGAACATTGCGAGAACAATGTGCAGCTAGCCGTGGAAATGCTTTTCAATTTGATGGTATGGCGGAAAACAAACGCCGTCAATGACATCACTGAAGAAACTGTAAATGCTGAGTATTTACGGGATGGACTATTCTTTCCAAGAGGACGCGATATTGATAGCTGTATTCTGTTCATTATGAAATCGAAACTGTTCATTAAGGGTCAGAAAGATATCAACGCACTGAAAAAAGTTATAATCTATTGGTTTGAGCGGTTAGAAAGGGAAGAAGATGGTAAAAAGATTACATTATTTTTTGATATGGATGGCTGCGGGTTAAATAATATGGACGTAGATATTATTATGTACATGATTACATTATTGAAGAACTATTACCCAAACTTTGTGAATTACATTATAGTTTTTCAACTTCCATGGATGTTGTCTGCGGGTTTTAAGATAGTGAAGGGAATTCTACCTGCTAGGGCTGTTGAAAAGTTACGGACTGTAAATAAAGATAAATTAAAGGACCTTGTCGCTACAGAACAAGCTTTGGTTAGTTGGGGAGGTAAAGATGACTATGTATTTAAATATGTTTCTGAAGGGCAGATTAAAAATCAAGAAAGTAAATTAGACCCTGATTATTCACCAGGGGAAATGTTAAGCTTGAGTCCATCAAAAGTACTCACATTTAAAACTGAAAAAGATGTAATAAGTGCTAATTTGACCATCAAAAATATGGATGACAGTGTTATATCATTCAAAATAAGAACAACTGCCCCTGAGAAATATAGTGTAAAACCAAGCTCAGGGATCTTAGCAAATGGTTCCTCTCAGACCATACAAATTTATGTTAATTCTGGCTTTTTGATTAATTCAGTTGAGAAGGATAGATTTCTAGTTGTATCCATTCAAGTGCCTAAAGCGAGTATATTGCAGAAAGAATTAAGTGAGTTGTGGAAGAGTTCTGGCAGTAAGGCTGATGAATACAGACTAAAGTGTGCTTGTGATGAAACAGAGAAAACAAATGTGAACAAAGATGAACCCGATTCCCTACATGTTAAACTAAGTAGCCTTCAAGCTAGTCACAAAAAACTTATGCAGAACATCAAAGTATTAAAGTTATATCAAGTATCTACAATGACACTTACATTTATAACTGCCCTTTTAGGATATTTTGTTTATATGAGCAAAAAGAATACACATTTATGTGATGGATTATAACATTATGAATTGTATTACAATTCTAAATATTATTCCAGCAACTGTTTGCTATACTACTTGTCTGGAGATTACATAATATATTATGATACACTTTGATACAGATTTATTGAAATAATGTGATGACTTTGTATTTAATGAGATTTGTATACTCTGTCCTTATTCAATGTAATCTATATGTATACAAAGATAAAAATAATGTGGTAATAATGATTCTTAGAGAGGGCCTGTGGTCTAGTGGGTAGTCCATTGATTAGCTCTCGAAAAGGTGCAGGTTCAATTTCCAGGTTGTGGCATGTACCAATGAGACTTTTTCAGATTTCAAGTACCTACATTATATGGGGACTAGTGGTGAAGGAAAAACATACTGAGGTAAACCCACACATGGTGTAATAACTAGTCATTCCTCTGGATGAGACCAACTATGTTGTGAGAATGCTGTATGTGTTGGGCAACCCTGAAACATTTACAAACACCTGTCCCAGGCACTACAGCATTTAAAGAGTGATTACTTTGCTCGGAGAATACTGTACACAACGGTCTACTTTTTATTATGGTTCTTATATAAATTTCACTTGTTTATGGCGCAATAAGTCAATTTATGACACATTAATTTAATTTTTTGTTAACATTTAGATCATGTTGAATTAGACCAGAGTATAATATTTTGGTAAAGTAATAAAGAGGAGTTGTTTTAAAGGGACCAATTATGCTTAAAAATATACACCTATAATAATAATTAGCGGACTAATGGATCATATTATTGTTTACCTATTAATATTTTATACACCTTGTTGAATTTTATGAGCTTTAAGATATTAAATCTATTATACCATAGTATTATACATTGTTTTCAGCTGCGTGGCTACTGTTATAATTGTAAAGGTTGTGTTATTTTCAAATGGGTACTTGACTGATTTTTTAAGAATTTATATGAGATCACAGTCAACAGTTTCCTAAAAAGTTACAATTATTAGTATATTATATCTTACGTATTTTTCCGATGACAATCGATTTATGTATCAGGATGGCCCACCCACGGGCCATTGCATAATTTTTGTACAGACTTTTTGCAGTTGAAAAATAGGACATCCGATTGCAAAAGTGCAAAATACAAAAACTAGATTGTGAGTCGGCACCCTCAAAAAAATTACAGACCCAATTTGAGCAAAGCTAGGGCTATAGACAAATAGTATTTTATTATAATGGACTATTAAGAGAAACTATTAGCTAGTATAAAAAATATAATTGCTATAACATGTATTGTTGTTTATAATAAATTAATTGGATGGTAAATTTTTGTTTTTATAAGAACCTAATTTGCTATTGAATAGCAATTTCTTTGAAGGGGAATTTGTAACGAATCCCCCACTTCATAGATTAGAGTAATTTCTTAATACAAAACCCTACTTTCTCCAGGGGTTGCGGCGCGGGTATGCCGGGCTCGAGGAGCGTCAGCATTCTCCCATGGCTAAAGTGAGACGTCCCGTATATAGTAATAATAATCTTTGCGTCCCGTTTTGAACGGGACTGTCCCTTTTTACAATTACTAGTCCCGGTGTACCCGAAGTGAACTGTGGGACGCAAAATTGACCAGTTTTTAGATACCGCGAAAAAATCAATAGACGGACGGCCAAATTGATTGAGTAGCCAAAATACCTACTAAGGTGTACTTAGTTACTTCACTAATATAATTATAGTAAAAATAAAATAAATATTTAGGGTAGGCTGCCTTAGAGCAAACGTGATTTTTGTCGTTCCCTCCACCCTCCTCTGGAATTCTTCAAGTCCGACTCGCACTTAGCCGGTTTTATCACTGACTAGGTACTTAAATAATGAAATAAACCAATGTCCCGTTTTGAGTCCAAGAATAAATGGTCACGTTACCCATGGCTATACCTATTATTATGACTTATAGTCCGAGTTAGAGAGAGAGAGTTGTAATATTTGATCAAAATATTATCAAAATATCGTTTGCTTGTACAGCATTGACGACCTCCGTAGCGCAGTGGTTGGGCGCGTTGGTGCTCGAGGGAGAGGCGTCCATAGATATTATTATTATTAAAGTTTAGGGCGTGTTTCACAAAGTACTACGTACAACAGGAATGAGATGTTGTCGCAAAATCGAAGCCGAGCGAGAGATCATAACTGTACCTCATAAGCATAACCCTCTCTGACGATAGTGACCGTAATATATATTTAAATTTGATTTAAGAACAATAATTATAAAAAAAAAGTTTTGTTATCTGACGTCAACACAACACAGACGCTTCTCGTGGATTTTTTATCGATGATGCTAAATTGATAAACTTTTCTCTTTGCGGCACTATACACTTCCTGTTTTTGCTTGCTTTTCACACTCGCGTCTTAAAGGACTCAGCTGCACTGAGATACAATTACGGCTACATATTCGCATATTAAATCTGTCTGAGCTTAGATCATAATATTATATCATTCTAAGGCCCAAACTTTGGCTAAAATGGATCCAATAGTATTTGTATTGTCCGGTAGATTCGCCTCTTTGCTTAAAGACAAAGATCAAAAATACATTTTATTAAAAAATATCAGAAAAGAAGGAGTTCTGTCAAATGATTTTGATTACTAGATTAATTCTACCTACAATTTGTCCTATCTTTTTCAAACATTAATTAAAATTAATAATTTTGGAATCATTTGTTTGGTGCACTCACATTTAATAGCGTGTTTTGTATGCGACTGTGCTTGATTGAATATCCTGCTTTTTTAACTATTGTTCATCATGACAACTGCAGATCTTTTAAACTTGTTTGAATCCAAGTTGCAGGAAAAACCCGATCATGATTTTCACCCTTTGGACTTAGAACGTTTGAAAGATGAGAAATATCTAACGAGAGTAATGAAACATTCAGAAAACGATCCGAAGCAAGCGACAGAAATGCTATGGGACATTTTTACTTGGCGCAAAACGGTGGGTGCAAACGAAATTAACGAAAGTAATATAAAAATGGAATACGTTACGGAAGGTGCCTTTTTTCCTCACAGTCGAGATGTCGATGGCTGTTTATTGTTAATTATGAAAACAAAAAAACATATTAAAGGTCAAAAGAACATAGATGAAATCAAAAAGATAATAATTTATTGGTTCGATCGCATTGAAAGACAAGAAAACGGCAAAAAAGTTTCACTATTCTTTGATTTAGATGGCTGCGGTCTAAGCAACATGGATATGGAATTGGTGAACTATATGATATCAATGTTTAAAAGCTATTACCCATTTTTCCTGAATTATATTGTTATTTACCAAATGCCATGGGTTTTGTCTGCTCCATTCAAAATAATCAAATCATTACTACCTGCTAAGGCTGTAGAAAAGATGAAGTTTGTAAACAAAGACAATTTGAAGGATGTTGTTCCACCAGAGCAAGCCCTAACTTGTTGGGGTGGCCAAGATGATTATGTATTTGAGTTTGTACCTGAGAACAAAGCTCAAATTGAACATACACCTAAAAAAGTTACATTTGCTGAGATACCTAGCACCCAGCATTCCCCTGGAGAAATGTTGCAAATATATCCAAACAACTTGATAATTTTTAATATTGTTAATGATGAGATCACAGGACAGTTTACAATAAAAAATATGGATGAGGGACCCTTATCATTCAAAATTAGAACAACGTCCCCAGAAAAATTTCGTGTCAGACCCAGTTCAGGTGTTCTGACTAGCGGCTCGTCGCAGACCATTGTTATTGTAGTACAACCTGAATTCCAAATGCGTAATGTTTCTAAGGATATGTTCTTAGTTATGTCAGTACAGATACCTAAGACTGACCTATCGGCCAATGAATTACGGGACGTGTGGCAAAAATCTTCTGGAAATAAAGTGGATGAATACAGATTGAAATGTCAATTCCCAGTGAAAGAACTACAGAAAAATGGGAAACTCAATGATGATTTGAGCTTAGAGAAGCCTGATTCTGTTGTAAATGCTCTGAACAACTTGCAAATGAATTACGAAATTTTACACCGTCAGATAAACAATTTGAAAATACTTCAGGTTATTACTCTGCTGCTGACGGTTATATCTGTGGGTTTGGGTTACATGCTTTTCGAAAACAAAAACCATGAGGAGTATTGTGATCGTATCTAGCCCTCAAAAGCAGTGGTTTTTTTAACCACTTTAAAAGGTGAACTTTTGTACATGATATTATTATTAATGTTGTTAACTAACCTGTTTTTGTTTATGAAATTTTGTCATTTATTAATTTATATTGAAAGACTTATGTATGACTAAATTAGTACCAATTGTTTTAAGAATAGCAATTCTCACAAAACTCTTTTATAATAATAGGCTCACTTGCGCCAGCTGGGTTAAAAACCTTGAGTCCCTTAGTATAAAGAAAAATCAAGTCAAAAGTCTGGGTCTATTAACAAACATACCACAAGTCTGGTGCAAGTAGGCCTTAGTATTGAATATCACCTTTTGGAGAAACAACAATTATATGGTTCTTGGTATGATAGGCTAATCAAAATATAATTGATTAGCTAACATTAAGTGTTAATAACCAGTTCTGAATGCTAAGTGGTAAACATCATTAGCGAGAACATGTTCACTAATCAGCCTTCAGAATGGGTTTCAGAATTAATTTACTAATCAGCCTTCAGAAAACTGATTGACGATTTGATCAGTATTTCAGAAACCAGGTGTTAACTGTTAATGTAACAATGAAACTACACAGATTATTTACTATGATTCAATAAGTAAATCAGTATGCATTTGTACATTGCTTTTAGTAATTACATTCCAAAAATCTAAAAAGTTTCTTCATAATTTCTAGTTAATGCATGTTAAAAGTTATGTGTGTATAAATAGGTAAAATGCGCACAGTAATTATAACACTGTAACAAGCCAGTATTGAGTATATTTTATTAATCAATGTAATATTGATTATGTAATACTTAATTAATGCTATTTTAATCAAGATAGCAGCAATCAGTGATATGTGACTGTACAATTTAGTTACAAAACAAATTGATGCTAAGCATAGATATAATACATTTAAAATGGTAGATATTTAGTGAGCGCACAAAAAGTGATGACTTGAAATTGAGTTAAGTTTTGTGATTTGTGTGATGAGTGGGTCGAAAAATGTATTATGTGCCCCATGTACCTATTCATGTAACCATGTTGTGTAAACCATGACAAAATATGTACTGCAACTGATTAGCAGTAAAGAAATGTTGTCAGCTTGGTGTATAACATAATATACTTTGTAAACTTATTTATTTATCAATGATGCTAAGGGAATATTAAAGTAGTGTTTGTGTTATATTATGTGATACAGGTTTTTATATTATATTTGGTGTTATGTAGTTGTTATTATTTTCAATGCAAAATACCTATGCATGCTAATAACTAATAAGGCTTAATATGCTATTATTATTTTTGTACATATGCAAAATATGATAAGAACACATTTATTAGGGGATAAACAATATTTAATAGGGGAGACTGGGGAACTTGACCCTCCGTTTTTTTAAACCTTATCTGTAGCACACTTTTGGGCCTTTATGTTTAAAAATATATATGTAGGGCACAAAGTAGTTACATAACAGAGACACGACCTAGTACCTACTAGAAAATGGTATTACTAGTACTAGGTCACCCTA
This sequence comes from Celastrina argiolus, assembly GCA_905187575.2. Taxonomy (NCBI): domain Eukaryota; kingdom Metazoa; phylum Arthropoda; class Insecta; order Lepidoptera; family Lycaenidae; genus Celastrina; species Celastrina argiolus. The sequence continues at coordinate 4,018,351 of LR994597.1, forward strand.
ATACTGGCAAATTTGACTGGCTATTTTTGTTTTCTTCAATTTCAAATAGATAAAGGGTGAAGGCCAGGCACATTCCGGAAACCGCCATCTAGCGCCACTATTGGAAAATACTAATTTCGTTTCGTATCTTCTTCTTAATTAAGAAGTTGAATTTAGCTTAATGTGATGTTATGCTTAAAAAATATGCTTATCTTTATTTTTTTGTATTAAAGATAGATTGTATGGGATGGTAGGCCATGATGCAGGGTTTATCTGGAATCAAGAAACTGCAGCAACTAGGGGTTTGTTTGTCTTTTTTGTATGAGGGACACTTAATTTTTTACCAAAAATAATATATTTGTGGGTAACATAATTATGAGTTTTAGTTTGGACTATTTTTTGTTCTAAGTATTGCCACAAAAAATAACAAGTTCAGAGTATCAATGATGCTCTTCAACAAACAAAGTTAAATACATACACAATATTGAAGATACATGTAAATGTTTAAGTACAAGGTCATTTTTTACTTCACTTCTGTAAGATATTGTAATGTGTTTAATTTTAGTTGGCTTAGAACGGAAGTTTTAAGGCCAACAATTTGGTAGGTACTTGACTGTAACTTTTTTGTTAAGGAGGTAGTTTTTTTAGGTACGGAAATGTCCATTAAGTATGAAAATAAAATATGAAGAAAAAAAAAGAGTAGTCTTTGAATTATCAAACAGTGAACGAACTGAGACGAATTAAAGCTAAGAACACTCAATCATGCCAGATTTCAAACAAAACTATTAAAATCCGTTTAAGAGTTACGGTGCCACAAACACACACAGATGTCAAACTAATAACACGCATGTTTTCGTCGGGGGTTAAAAAGTCAACAAAATATCAATCAGTAGCTTTTAAGAAACACTTTTTTTATATTAGAAGCATGTTTGTGACTTCTCATTATCCATTTACTTATGTTATAAAAAACCTACCTATATTAGGAGGAAACACAACGGCCATTTTTCCACACTAACATAGAAGTCTACGCCACCCCTGTTTCATCCGTGGATAATGCCACTATAGTAACAATTTTATTCCTGAATAGATATTCATTCATCTATGTTACTTTTAGTATGTCCCTATTTTTTGTCCTCTTTTTCATTCATAAATTAATTATTCAAGGGGAGTTCTATAGACGTTCAAAAACCTAAAAAATATGTTTAGATTTTTAGCTGTGTATAAACATCCAGGAAGAAATTGCAGTACATTTTGTGATAAAATCGAAACATAGAAATATAGCTTTAGGCCTTTTTTTTAGTTTATTATGAAAAAAGTACCTGAATCTGTTATGTTTGGGAGGGGGTAAACGTGTCTCCCAATCGACAATATTTTAATAGATAATTTCAGTTCATGCTGTAGTTGTCTCTATCGGTTTGACCGCGCAGTTGCGAGACAGCGATATAATTTACAAATAACTTATTTTCATTTCTATAGCCCGTGGTGTTTCCTCTTAACCGTCTCCTTTTTTGTAGGTTGGTATTTTTTTTTGGTCAAGTACACATTGATTGCACTAACTGTATATAGGCTGTAATGATTGTTGCATTTATTTTGTTATAATTGTTTTATATATGTCGCAGTCATCTGATTGAATCCGCCATTTAATTGAATGACTAGCGCTTTCATTGAATCCTGTTTTTACCAACAAATTTTAGTATCCGAGACTAGGACAGCCATTTAATATTTTAGTTTTAAACTTCGAAATTTCCGAATGTGTACTATTATAACGTATATTAAAGTAAATTAAACAAAAAATGTATCAACACATTGCTATCTGTACGAGCTGTTTGACACCATTATATGACTGCCTAGTGATTCAATTAAATAACCAGATTCAATAAGATGACTGCGACATATATACCACTTCGATCATTTACTATACAGTGTGTCCCATGGTTCATATACCAAGCCAATCATAGTGTGTTGAGAATGACGCTTATAATATTATTTTTTGCCGCGAGCCCCGTAAGACTAACTCCTTGAGGTCATTTTAGACCTTTGTATTTTTACTGTCGCGTTATATATTATGTGAGGTTCCAAAACAAAAAATATTAAAAGCGTCATTCTTTTCACACTATATTCTGCACACTGTATATATTTAAGCATTTAATAAATAATATGATCAAAGATAGAAGTGTAGTAGGTGTACATAATCCTATATCCTATAGGTAGTACTTTTTTTTCTTTGTTATATTGGTTCAACATAAAGTAAAAACAATTTATCTTCCTATGGCTTTCCTTTTTTATCCGACTACGGCGAAGCCAAAAGGAATAATGATTTTGGCAATGTATGTTTTGTATCGTAGCCCCTAAACTACGTATCCGATTTCAATAGATGTGGTGTCTGTATTCGTAGTAATGGGACGGGTAACTAATAATTAAGTAGATATTAAGAGAGATGGATGACCATCACAACACAAGCTATACATAATATTTAAATTTACTAATTAAAATAAAATAATATTTAACGGTTTAATTGTAATTGTGTTAAATATTAATTTATTTCATAATAAATAAATTAATGTGTAACGAAACACAATATTTAAGTTATTTAAACGTTTCACTTGGAACAAAAGCAGTCCTTTGTTCCTTATCATGTTAAAAGTTATTCCTACCCTCGGCTTCTCTCTCTACCCTTTGAAAGCCATTTAAAGCCTCGCCCTAATATACAGGCTTGGGTCTTCCTCTGAAGGAGATCTAGGGTTCGCCACTGTAAGATATATAAGTGGCGTGGGTTTCCAATATTCTATTCCTATCGGCTTCATTTACCCCTTAGGCCTCAGCCTCTAATTTTGCGGGCAGCGTGGCGGGAGCGACGGCGGCGCGGGAGCGGCAGGATCTTTTGCTTAAAATCAATTGGACCGGTTCTCGAAAACAGCGGAGCGGGAGCGGGTAACTAGCACCCGCGCCGCCGCCGCTCACGCCCCGCTGCCCGCAAAATTCGAGGCTGAGGCCTTACCGTTTGGAGACGCTCAACCAAATTCTTCTCAAGAGGCTAGGGCTTCCCTCAAAAGACGAGAGAACCGAGAACCACCCTCGATCCTCAAAGGAGAACTAACCGTCACATTTCTGTTTTAATGTTTTATCAAAGAGTTGTTGATTTCTATTATATTAATGTTAAATGCTATAGGTATTAAAAGTGATATACTTACTTATTTAGAATATTGACTACTCTAAGGCCTTAGCCTCGAATTTTGCGAGCAGCGGGGCGGGAGCGGCGGCGGCGCGGGAACGGTACTCGCTACCCGCCCCCGCGCCGCTGTTTTCGAGAACCGGTCCATTTGATTTTTAGCAGAAGATCCCGCGCCGCCGCCGCTCCCGCCCCGCTGCCCGCAAAATTCGAGGCTGGGGCCTAAGAGGAAGGTTGGTTACCTGAGACCGGGACTTCGTAGTTCAGGTCCACCCACCAAAACACCACTCATTTCTTCTCTTTCCTCTATACCTACGTATTAGGCTGATATGTTTTATGGTGGTGAGAAATACATTTTCTTTTTCCTTTTGAAGTAAAACTTATTTACGCACACCTGCATTCGGGAGTAAACCTGTGAATGTGCGACGCGATGTAAACGCTATCGGCTATACCGTAGCGATGCAAAGTGCAAACGCTATACCGTAGCGATGCATACGCGATACATTCGCGATGCAAACGCAAACGCGATTCAGTAGTCATCCCTCCCTAATTACCTTGATGTTTACATCAATGTATAGTCGCGATCCAAAAAAAAATATGTCAACGCGCTACTTAAACGTGGTAGCCTGTTGCAAATACGACTACCCCTTAGGAGCGATACTGTCAAGCGATTACGAAACGCGAGATTGCATCGCTACACTGCCGTGGTTGAGGGCCCTTATATTTAGCTTTCTGTCAGAATTTTAACCGGTACAGAAGTGACAAGAATTTATACATATTTATTCTTTGTCTATGTAAGTGTATATAAGTCATAATTGTATTTACTTATAGTTTGGTCAATAACTACCTGTAAATAATATTTGTTTTTTTAATTACTTCCCCCAAAGTACGAGAGAACAGAGATTTTTTTTCTCGAGGGGAAATCTCTGAATAAGGAAACTAATAACTAAGGAAATTAATTAGTTTCCTTATTCAGAGGGGAAATACGTTGCGCATACCCCGCGATCCCGCTCCCCAATTCACTGAGTTTACCAACTAGAACCCCAAGATGTCCTTCACGGTTTATGGCGGGGCCATAGGAACTGCTATACTATCACAACAAAGGAGAAGTAGGTACATACTAAGTACCTTCAGAATTTCTAATACCACAGTTTTATTTTGTTACTGACCAGGCTATAAAATCTAATTTTAATTGTTCTACAATTTTTTATAGTTTTCTTTATTGATAAATAAATGTTTATTATAATACATTGTGTTTTAGCCTTTACTCCTGGTTAACTGATAGAACATTATAATTAAATGTAATCTTAAAAGATGCCTACCAGAAAATCACTCTAATCGGTTTCGAATTTAAAATTCGATTATTGTCCATGAGGACTAATCTTAGGATAAATATCAAATTGAGCTGGGTCATAGTAAACATAATATACGGGCTATAATATTAATGAGTGATAATACTTTGGGTGTATGGGTACCGTATACAGAGTTTACTGTAAAAGAACCAGCACTGAAAGAGGTACTTCTTTTTTTAATTATTGTATAGGAAAAGCGATTAGCGCGCGTGCGAGCGGGATATAGTAATATTCGAACTTTTTTCCACTGCCCGAGAATCGTGCTCCTGGGCGGCGATTCTCAGGCCTTGAACTTAGTTCCGAATATTAGTATATCCCGCTCGCACGCGCGCTAAATCTCATTTGCATGAGCGGGACAGACCGATAGTAAAAACTAAGTTCGCGAGGCCTGAGAATTACGGCCCTGTCGTACCGAAAAAGGAACAACCATTTTTTTCCTCCTTTACCCCTAAAGAATCGCTTTTTGTCCGTCAGTCTGTCTTTTATATCATAAGGTTAGATGTAATTTATATCGAATGCTCAAGTCTATTGAAGTTGGACCTGTAAAAAATTTAAAATCATAACTATGTTAACGCTTTTCAATAAATACCGACAAGTTTGTTCGGAGCCCTCGGCTTGCACTAGGCTTTTTCTTAGAGGATCATATATAATATTTGATTGATTTAATATCTTCCGCGCATTTTTTTTCTATGGCAACCATCAAAAACAAATATTCTATGGAATTCGAAGACTAGAGCGGAAATATAATTTGTATACTTACATAAATGAATAAAAAACAGGTTTGTTTATGTAATATGTATAGGTACTTAATAATTTATTTGTTGTATGAAATATTTTTTTTTACAAAAACAACAGATGACACAACACTACCCACTTTGCCTCCGAACTTGAACTGTGGTGTTGGTATCACTGTTTTCAGTTCAAATCTATCGCCAAAATGTGATAGTAGCTCGGCCGCAGTCCAATTGCATGATGTTATAACAAACATACCTTAGAAAGAAAAAAAGCTAATTAGCACTATGTTAGGAAGTAAGTTTTTGTTTATCAATTTTGCTGCAGATTGTTCCTCCATACAAATATAATAATGACTGACTGTAGTTGTTGAAACATACAAAACTACACTAAATGGATGTATTTATATGTTATATTATTTATATTAGAATTTGCAAAGTTACATTTATAGATAAAATATCGGTAGACCTAACTAGATATTCCATATGTAGGTAATTCGTCAACTACGCTAAATGACGTTCAGTCAAGATGTTGGATGTTACAATAAACATTATGACGAGTTGTCCTTTAGTCTTTCAATTTAATCTCGTCATTCGATAAAAACGCTAGTCACTTAATGAAATAGCTATTTCAATTAGATGACTGGGACATATACATATTAAATATACTTCCCATTGTCTGGTACCTAATATATGTACAATTTTTGCACTTGGACAAATTGACATGGTGTAAAGCATCCATATTATTATACTCACACACCCACCCACAATCCAACTCACCATTGTCATTGAGCATTTCTGTAACCTTTTCCTGGTACTTTAAGCGATTCTGTTTAGGATTATCTGGATTAAGACTGATAGCATCATATGTGCCCTTGTCATGAACTAAACCAAATTTATATCCTAAGTTGTCAACATCCCCATTGATTATATCAAAGATCTGAAATTAAGAAAACTTTATATTTAGTCCACCTTACTAGTAAAAATATTCACACTGGATATATTATAATGTTTCATACTTGTCTGGCAATTTACTTTTCTAACATATCAGACAAGGTACATTATTGAAAGTAGAAAAAAAAACTTCAAATTATATAGCTTCTACAGTGTGTAATTATTTTAGGGGTTAATATAAATAATAACTATAGGCCAGATAATATTTCAAACCATAACATTGAATTAATAGTATAATTTATTTTGTAACTTTTAGTTCAATTGTCAGATATTCAATACTTTTTCAGCTTTTATTATTAATAACACAAGAAAAAATTAAATCCACTGATTTCCGCTTTAATTGGTTTTAGCCTATATAGCCTAATAGGCCTTCCTTGATAAACAGGTTATCCAACAGAAAGAATATTTCAAATTAGACCAGCAGTTGTGCATACAAATAAATAACTAAATAAACTTTTCAGCTTTATTAATATAGATTCAATCTTTAAACTTACTTCAAAATTTAAATGAGGGAATTCACTTTGGGATATTTTCTTTGCTAGAGTAATTGCTTCTTCACAATAATCAACACCTATAAGATTTGTGAATCCCTCCCTGGCTAATTCTGATATAGTATAACCATTGCCACATCCTGAAAAATTAAAATAAGTTTACTATCATTTCACTCAGCTAGATTTTCATTTATTTTGTATATTTTTGTGTACATTATCCTTATATTAATTATTTAATGTGTATTAAACTAGATTATATTAATGTTAAGGGTTGCACAGCCTTTAAGACCCACTAGTGCTTGTAATAACTAACCTACATTTAGCCCAAGAACATAAAGGAGAGTTATTATGAGCTAACAAAATATTTAAATTTCTAAATTAAAAATTTAAATTTTTTTTGTAATAATAATAAAGCATATTAAGTACCTATTCGAATTAAGAAAACTGCGTCAGCAAGCTTTCAACATTTTTCTTAAAATGTATGAAAAAATACTTTTGATTGATATTGTGTCTTAATCGCCCATACCTAAGTCAATTATAGGAGTGTTTTTTTCTATGCCACATTTTAAGATCCAGTTGACGACTCTCAAGGCGCTGTCTTCACCAAACCAGACGTCTCCGGTATCACCGTGATGGTCAAAATTTAATAACTCTTTCTGATAAGTTTCTTGCCAGTATGTCTGAGTACCTAATTCTGAGGAGTTTAGTTCATCGTCCATGTCTGATCTGCAAAATAATAAGTTATCGTGAGTCGTTAGTTTAATAATTAATACTAGTTAAAGAAGAACAACAACAAAACTTTGTTGTTGTTCGTAATAATTTGAGGTTAGAAGATAGCTGTTCAATTAATAAGTGACAGTAAATTATTATTCTTAGTTTTTTAATTTGTTTATCAAGTATTATTTACATTTCAAAAAAGTTATTCTTATTCAATTATTTCTTTATAACTCAATGATATAATTTAATTTACTAATAGTTTTTATTGTATTTTGATCTTATTGTTTACTATCTTCGTCTACTTCTTTGAAGATCTGACAGATCACAGATAATAAATTGACTTGAATCTACTTCCTCTTTTTCCTGCAGTTTTTTAATAAAAGTATTTTACCAGACCACGTACAGCTTGGCAAAAAAGAGTGTGGAATAAATGAGGTCGCTTTTCCTTTTTTAGTGGCAACCCTCAATAGTACCTCTATAAACAATTTTAATACTTGTAATTTTTAGTTTTGACCTATTTCAACGATTAAAGGGACCTTACTCAACATAATATTATTATAATAAAATATCTTTTATTTTATTATAATAATAAAAATTTAAACAATTTTATACTTGTAACTTTTAGTTTTGTCCTATTTAAACGAGTATAGGTTACCTTACTCAAAATAATTATTATAATAAAATATATTTTATTTGAAATATGATATCGTTCCTAAAGACTAACGATGTCTAAGACGCGCTAGTTATTCAATTAAATAAGCAGATTCAATCAGATGAATGCGACATATAAACACACACACAGTCTTATTCTATTAATAAAATGTATTTTAAATTTAACACTTAAGTTTACAGTATGTAAAATCTAGAGGGAAAGGGTATTTAACCCTTACTACAGGTTAACCAGCATATCAAGGGTAACAGGGCTTCACTCATGATGCAACTCTAATTTGTATTTATAATTTTATGAAACATTATTCGTATCTACTTCTTTATACAATCAACTTTGGCAACAATAAACTTTTTTATTTTTATATAAATATCACTAGTAGTTCCTGAGATTAGCGCGTTTAATCAAACAAACAAACAAACTCTTCTGCTTTATAATATAAATATAGGTTTCATTCTACTAATATTATGAATAATATACTTGTAACTGAATAATATACTTGTGTCATATTATTATAGTAATGCCGTGAACGGCATTACTATAATAATATGACTTATAACACAAGTTTTTTTTAAAGTGTGTATTTAATAAAACTAAATATGTTTTTTTTTCGTATTTCTATAATTACTTTAATCAGAGTTTAACAAAGTTTCGTCGAAATATTCTACGCCTGAAAACATTGTCATATCGCTGGAGCTTCCTGCAACTTCAGAATCATATTCTGCTACCTCTCTGAGGTTAATTACCAGCTGTTCAATATCTTCATAAATTGTTTTAATTACCTAAAACAAAAAAATACACATAATATGTAAATAATTTAATTTTAATAATGTAATAATAACTTCAAGTATCATTGTTATTCGTGTTGAAGTATACATTAATTGTCAATCGGAAAAACATAACCTCAAAATCAGATGTTCGTAAACAAGACTAAAAATCACTGAACTATAGTTTAAACAAAACTATAAATTCATATGCAATGTAATAACATATGTAGGAACCTTATTATGCTGATAAATAGGGATAAATACCTGTCATATCGGCAGTTCTTTGATAAACATTACCTATTTGTGATAAAATTTGTCCTGCTTCATATTGAGCCAAACATCGCAATAAAACTTTATAAATCACTGCTCTACCACTACTACGAATAGTTTTGTTCACTCTGAACAATTCAGAAGAGCTAATTTGATTTACGATTATAATTAATCAATGTAAACAGCTTGCGTGAACGGACTGTTGACATATAATGTACTAGTAGTTGACATGTTCAGTAGTGTTGCCACATGTGCAAAATTTTAGTTCCCGCTGTCACCGCGTCAGACTCTTTTTTGCCAAGCTGTATATTGAAAAGGTGTTTTTTATTTACACTTTTGTTTTCTGACCACAGTGGTCCGTAAACTTGATAACTCTTCGTATCACGTGGATCAACTGTAAGACATGCGGTTCGGCGATTTATATGCAATTAAATCTAAATAGTCTGATTCTGCTTCTTCTTTTTTAGCTCTGAATACATTTGACATCTATTAACGATTTAAAAAAACATGGACAATATTGACATACTGTCATGACATCATTTTGGTAATAACAAAAAGTGCTTACGGTCTTGTTGTAATACATAGCAATTTAATTCAGATAACTGTTTATTCTTGTTAAAAATTATGTGACCGTCGCACCTTGTATATTACTCTAATCTATGCGTCGCACGTCTGCGGTTCGTAGCTCCGTTAACAGTTTTCGAACATTGGTGCAAAAACAGTGCGTACTTGATTTAAAAATCAGCGAATAAATTATAACTGTATACGGACATTCGCCGAATCAATATTTTTGTGCGGATAAGCTTGATTTTTAAACTCGTTTCTCGTGTTTGAAATATCTGCAAAGACGAGCCTATTAAATTATATTTACGTAATAAGACCATCAAAGAAGACAAGTGTTGAATAATACTGGTGAGTTTGATCAACATATATTTGATAATTAGTGTTAGAAATAAATATTATGTTCTTGTTTTATTGTATTCTTGTTGTTATATTACGACTTTTATATAATATTATGTAGCTATTGTTGTATCATATGAAATTTGGTTATGACCTATGCTATTCTGTTTATAATATAAATAGCATGAGTATTGAATTATTTAATTATGTCTCAATTTATTTAAAAAAATCCCTTAAATTAAAAAAGAAAGTATTACACCAGTGCAAGAGTAAATCATTTTTTGAGATATCAGAACACCAAAGATGTTCCATTTAGTTTATAGAACCATATCATGCAGAGAAAACCCCTGCGACTATTCCACTGAACCCACTTTGGGAGTCCCTGGTAGTATATTTGCATCAAGAGGATAGTGACTCATTTCATTAATGATTGCACACCTTGGAAATAAGGTGCCTCTATGCTAGGTTTCATTTTTTATTGTAATATACATAACTATGTTATGACTTAAAAGTAAAATTATTACCTAAAGTGTCTTAAAAAGAAAAGATAAATAACAATTTTCCAAGTTTCTTATGCCGGTTCTTCTCACCGGGCTAGTTTTCTAACCAGTGATAGGCATCATGTAGGACAATTCTATAAGTGTTATTTAAAAACTTATATGGAAATAAAAAGTTTTGAATTTTTAATTCTTGGGTAAAGCTAATAAAATTATGTTAAAATTATTAAATTTAAATGGTTACCACATCAACATGACATGTGGATGTATAATTTACTGTATCCTTAATGCGAACAGGCTATAGTGCAAAGCCTTACATCTCTTGATTAGTAAAAATAAGGTGCATTCCAGTTGCAAGGAAATAATGTAATTAACAACATTTAGTATTTGTTGTATGTCTTCTGAATGCGAACAGGCAATAGTGACAGTGACTTAACACTACTCAGCCATACATCTCATGATTCATTAATTATTATAGTCAAAGAGTGAGAATACATAAGTGTGTCAAATATAAACCCGCTTGTAAAAGGTGATTGACCCATACTACACATGGCAAGCAAAAATAATTTGTAGTACAAATTCACTGTGTTCTTTTACTTATTATTTTTTATTTTTTTTATTTATTACACTTTATGCATTTCACAAAGGTGGGCTTAATGCCAAGTGGCATTCTCTACCAGCCAAACTTAGGGTGAATCAGAGATAGTGTGAGTAGGCGCAATTATTTAAATTACAGAATTCAAATAGGTACAAACTATTTACTGTGCTACACATCAATCGTTTCATAGCCTAGGACTTTTTACATATAGATTACTAGTTTAACACAACCCTAAACCCGCAATGCGGAATCCACAACATCTGTCTTACGTGGTTTAGATTTTTTCATACAAAAGTATTTTCCCGCTAATTCCTGTTCCCGTGGGAATTTTAGGAATTCCTTTCTTAGTGCACCTCTATGGTACCTAAGCTACGTCTCTTCCAAATTCAAGTGTCTATGTTTAGCCGTTTAGGCTGTGCGTTGATATGTCAGCCAGTCAGACAGTCAGTTTCTCCTTTTATATATTTATAAGATTAGCAATATTAAATGCCTGTATGATTTTGAATGATTAACCATATAGTTTCAAACCTTTCACACAATATATCCCCCACAACCTAAAAAATATCGGAAGATCCCCCAAGAGTGGTTTTATATTTAGGGCCGATTTTTCAACCGTCAGATAACTTTTATCCGTTGAATAGACATGTGACTTTGACATTTGTTTCATACAAAATCTGCCAAAGTCATGTATTTATTCTTTAGATACAAATGTGACGATTGAAATATCGGCCCTTAATGAAATTTATTGATGTGGATTCCATGGAATGGAACAGACTGGTAAAAGTATACTGCGATCCCGTGGCCATGAAATTGTGGTACAGATTTGAGTACCACCAAGATTTTTGAAAGTAGAGGCTGCGCCCATTTACTTTTCGCAGCAGATACTTACATACCTGCAGCCAGGATCCCCATCCCAGTGGGATGCTTAGTTAGATTGCTTAGATACTTAAATCCATTTTCTTTCAAAAAAACAACTTGGCTGCTTTTTTGCATGATCTGTTTTGTAAAAAAGGCAAAAAAAAAATCACGTTACTTGTTGTTATGTGGCAACAGAGATACATCATTTGTGTAAATTGTCTCAGTTTTTCATTGTTACCGCAGATCTTGAGATACAAGCTATTGACAGACAGACGAAAAGACAGCCAGCGAAATCATAGTAATAGCGTCCCGTTTTTTCCCTTCGGGCACTGAACCATAAAGATATCAGACTTGCACTTGGCCGATTTTCTTCTTAGTAATAAGATGCCGTTATTACTGTTCAGTTACATAACCCTAAAGAGCATTCGGCTACTGCCGTTTTTCCTATAAAATCTAATAGCGTTCGGTTTTTCCCCTTATGTTCGAAACCCTAAGTAGTATCTATCAGACTTGCATTTGATCGATTTTCTTTTTAGTAATAAGTTACAATACCCATCATTTATTTAACATTTAATCATCAAACCACTCATGGACTCCACGAGACAGGCCCGACCTAGTGTGGAGTCCCCTAGTAGTAATTAACAATGCTGTAATAAACAATATTTTACTTTATTCATTTATTTATCATTTATTTATTTTACATTTATTTAGAGCGTGTTTCATCAAGCTATGTTAAAGTTAACGCCATGTTAAATATCATGTTATCCCTCTCGTATTTCCTGTCAATGAATGAGATGGCATGGTATTTTAATATGGCGTTAACTTTAACATTGCTGAGTGAAACACGGCCTTAACATTTAATACCCTTCAGTTACAGGTTCTGTAACTGAAGGGTATTGAAAAGATCTAAAGAGAATTAGGCTATTATAGCCATTTCTCATAAAAAACTGCCAGTGTTTTGTATTAGTTGAAGCAAATTCCTTATATGTTTACGAACCGCTCAAATGCAATTTTGCAATAAGTATGTAGGTATAAACCGTGCGTGGAACCTGTTTCTCAGATGTAGGTCGATAACCACATAATGAAATGCCAGATGCTTATGTGCTTGTGATTAATTGTGCTTGCTGTTTGTTATGTTTATTACGTGTAGGTATTTAATTGACTGACTTCCAAGAAAGGAGGAGGCTCTCAATTAGGTCATTTTTTAAAAAATGTATGTACACCGATTACTCTGAGGTTGATGATCCGATTTTCGTAGTTCTTTTTTTATTCGACGCAGAATATCTGCCATTTGGTCCCATAAAAAATTTACATAGTTTGGCGCTGTTGTTTTTATTTTATGAATATAATTCACCAAAAATTTTCGTTTTTTATGTTTTCAACAAGAACATTAATTGTAAATAGGTACAATATAAAAGTATTATTTTATGGCTTTTTAGTTCTGTTGTTGAAGTCAGTTTTTTTAAACGTGGTTTCTTTTCCATCTTTTTGCTAAAAGATGGCCCCGTGCGAGTTTCTTAAGCCGGTTCTTATCGGTGGGTTAGGGTTGAACCGGTGGTAGCTTGTTGTTTTTGTTGACTTTCTGAAAATTGCTTCTTGTTAAGTTTCATTTGGAAATATAAGTGTATATTTTTTTCATTTGGGAATATTTTTTTTTTAATAAACGCTTCACGACGTAGTCGAAGAAGTTGTGTTATCAGACAACGGAAATATATTAAAATACTTTCATCGTCGTCGGCGTTGTCTTTCCGCTATGATGTTTACTGCTGGACGTAAGCCTTTTTTTAATTTCGTAAGGAAAATGCGTTACGCATCCCCCAGGGAGGGTACCCTAGGGGTATGTGGGACAATCCCGTCCCGTCTCACTACGGTCGGTTTACCTACTTAAACCACTTGCGGATTGCCATCAGCCGTTATTGGAGGGAGTGAATCTTTCAAAACAGGCCACGCCCCTCCGACCGGTCGGTCTACCTCATTATACCCCTGTTCCACTTCCTAACTCGATCTAACCTAAACGATCTGAACGTTTTTTTCGTTCAGATTTGCGTTTCTTTAGCACTGTTTAGGATCGTTTTGAACTGTTTTCACACGCACTGTCAGCTGTCAATGTCAGCGTTATGAATGATCTGAACGTTCAGAGCGCTTAATGGAACAGGGCCAAGGACTTCCATCTAAATAAGAGAGCACTCCGGCAAACTGAAAAGCTCTCCTCGGCGTCGAGACTGGCAAAACCGGGGAGGTTACCCATCCCTCTCCCGGAGCCCCGTACTTGCTGGACCTACCCCAAAGTACTTCATGAATCGGTTGGTGTCTACTGCCTATACTCGCCACGCTTAGCAAGTGGGCTAGCCCGCGGACATTGCTATTATATTTAACTGTGTTATTTTATAACTGTGTTATCGCCTCCGTGGTCTAGTGGTTCAGAGCTTCGCTCTCGACTCGGAGGTCGTTGGTTCGATTCCCGGGTTGAAACAACAAAAATGTTGTTTTCAAGTTTGGTTGACAATGACAATGCAGGCTGATACGTTAGTCTCGCTAAAACTCGAGAACGGCTTAACCGATTCGGCTATTTTTAGTCTTGAAATATTCGTGGAAGTCCAGGGAAGGTTTAAACGGTTCGTATGCTCAACGAAGCGGACACGGGTCAGCTAGTATTATATAATTACGTGTGTGTAATAAAGATTTTTGATTTGAAAATTTAAAAGTTTATAAAAATAAAAACTCAAAATTCAACTGCAGGATGACCTCTATTATTAATAGATATGTAATAAGGAATCATGAATCATGATATAGCTCAAGGCTAATCGTAGGCGAAAATCAAGATATAAGGTTAATTCAAACGACATCCTGACGATACAATCTAAAGCATGCTATCATAATAATAAATCATGATCAGCGGTTATCACCTATAGTTTTACCCAAGAAGGCAAGAAGAGTACTGTAGGTTAAGCAGGAACATTAGGCAGCTCCTGTAAAAGTAAGCTTATTATGTATTGATAACTAGCTGTGCCTGCGACTACGTTCGCGTGGTTCTTTAGTGACTTAAACCCTTTATGCAGCGCACGCAACGAAAGTCCCCAAATGTGGATAATTTTAATTTTGCCCGTTTTTGCAACATTTCTCACAGACGCTTAGCTCCTATTGGTTGAAGCGTAATGTTATACTATAGCCTAAAGCTTTCCTCTAACAATGGGCTATCCAACAAAAAAGATTTTTTCAAATCGGACCAGTAGTTCCTGAGATTAGCGCGTTTAAACAAACAAACAACAAAACTCTTCCGCTTTATAATATTAGTATAGATGTTACTCGAACGGGACTACTTGATAATACGCTGACATACACGCCAAAGATCTCTGTAATAAGATTTGTATGAATTTAGAGCCGCAGAGACTGCAGACGATGATCGTTTTGCGCGCCCACGCGGCGCTGCCGCGCCGATCATGATCTGTGAGCGCGCTGGCGCGGCGTCGGAAAATTTTGCTCAGTGCCCATGTCTAATCTGTATATACGTATTTTAGACGACCTCTGTGGCTTAGTGGGTAGTGAATCAAACGTATACACTTGAAAGCGATTATTGTATACAATTGAACAATTTACGCCTGTCGAATTGCTGTAGCGAGATAAAATATATTTAGCCGTTTTTGTACGCAACCGTATAAAGGCTAACGCCGCGCCGGCACTTCAACTTCTTGGCCAAGGCTTGTATGGAGCATGAACGGTCTCCATTATCCGTTATGAAAACATTGTAAGCCGCGAGTGACTATCACAATCTGGCATCTGCTCATTTGTGGTAATTGCTGTAATAACGACAATGTAGTGTGTAGGTGTACTACAACGTGTAATATTACTACAGTTACAATTACCGGGCTGTTAGTGCTGTTACGTTTGTGTAATGTGAGTTGTGACATGTCTATATTATAAAGAGTGTGATATATTTATACGTATTTCGTACTAGCTGACCCGTGCCCACTTCGTTGAGCATGGAAACCGTGTAAATCTTCCCGGGACTTCCACGAATATTTCAAGACCAAAAATAGCCGAATCAGTTCAGCTGATCTCGAGTTTTAGCGAGACTAACGAACAGCAATTGATTTTTACATAGCCTATGTTACTCAGTGATAATGTAGCTTTCTAATGAAAAAAGAATTATTAAAATCGGTCCCGTTCTTTTTGAGTTAAGTCGTTACATACAAAAATACAAATCTTTATAATATTAAGTGTAGATTTGTCAAGATTAAAAAAAAAAAATTATATTAATTGTTATGGGCTTATTATGACCACAAGGCGACCGCCAACAAAACACATTTTGAGTTAGGTGATTTCATAAAATAGTCTTTATAGAATTAGGGTGCCCAGCGCCCACCCAAAGGTGATAATCGGTGTCCGAATTTTCGCAAGTGAAAAATAGAACATAGTGATGTCAATTATTGTGCACGCGTCATACAAAAAGTCGAGAATAATACGGAGGAAAAATATCTGGCCGATTAATTATCGGCCAGATTATATTATAACGGCCTACAAAAAGTAGGCCGTTAAGAGGAAACTCACGGTTGAGGGAAATACAAAATAGGTATTTATAGCATATGTTGCTGTCTCGCAGTCCCTTAGCTAGTCCTAGCGCGATAGAGGCAACTGCAGCTCGAAATGAAATTGTTAAAAGTACTAGAAAGGTACGTTGGGGGAGACACGGTTTCGTCCTCCAAAACTTAACCGATTTAGATATTTGTTTGATTAAATAGTAAAAAAAGGCTTGAGCTGGATTCCTAAGTTTTTATTTTATTATATAATGCAGTCAAATTTGTTTCCTGTATGTTTAAACACAGCGAAAAGTCGGGTAAATTTTTTTAGATTTTTGAACGTCCATATCTCTTTAAATAATTCATATAATATTAAAAAAGGAAAAAATAGGGTCGTACAAATAATAATACATATATATTCAGGAAAAAAATTGTTAATCTAGCGGCAATATCTACAGTAAAGTGGAAACAGCGGTCGCGTAGACCCTTATTTTTCTATGGAAGAAACATGCGTGATTTTTCCTCTTATGTAGCTGCAGAACGTGTCAATGAATTAGATACACAGCATATTATCACTTAGGCAAATAGGTAAGCCCGTATAAATAAAACAATCTCAAACACAACCTCACTTGAGAACCTATTAGACAGAACAACGTTTCGTTTTACTGACGTTTCGTTTCGTGAACAACTTTATCAATGTAAAAAACATTTGTTCGCCAACATTTTTTTCAGAATTCCAGCTGTGCCAATTTGTATGTGTTCCAATTTGTTAATATTGCGTTAGCGAGTCCACCGGAACAAACATCTGTTACGCACAATGTTCGCAACAGTTCAGAACACCGGTGGAATCGCACAATCGTAGTAATTTAATTTTGCCTGTCATTGTAAAGTTTGTTGTGTATTATAATGTTTTTAATGGGTCAAATAAATGTTCCTATTGTTAATTATTTTCCTTTTATTCTGTAATATTCATATTATAGATTACAGAAACACATTAAAATAAGTATAATCTATATTTTTGTAATCTTTTATTTGATGTCTTAAAAAGAAAAAAAAATTAAGTACTTATGTAACTTATGTTTTCATTTTAAAAAGTGAAACGAAACGTTTTTTTATCTGTCAAATGGTTCTCAAGTGAGGTTGGGTTTGAGACTTCTTCATTAATACGGGCCTTAAACTCCTTACGATGACACCCAAGCACTTTCGTTTGCTATTGAGGACGAGGTCGCATATATTAGTGCTGTATCTCCTAAAGGCGCTAAAAACTACGCTAGCGTCACTGTGCTGAGTGCGATGTTTTGCCACTGTTCGCCGTGAGGAAGTTAACTACTATTTGTATATCGAAGCCAGGGATGAAATGGATATGAAATTTCGGATACGAATATGGATATTAAATTATTTCGGATTATCCGTTTGTTTCGGATAATGGCGGTATGTTTAAATTTTGGTTTCGTTTTTACAGTAGCAAAACTGTCATTTCGGATTCGGTTACGGTTACGGATCATTTTTATATCGAATATTCGATAGTTTCGGTTAGGGTTACGGAGCTACCTAACATCCCTAATCGAAACCCTAGTGGCTAACAATAATAGTAACATTTAGATGCCATATGAAAAAGAAATGAAAAATTGTTTCCAAATAGGTTAGAAACTAACACTTACGCCCGTTTTCTGACAGGCTGATCAAATTGATCAATTGATCAAATCAGCTAATCTGCACGCTCATTGGTGAAAACAGTGACTGCGAAGTGATGTTCACCAATCAGCGTTCAGATTAGCTGAGTTGATCTATTGATCAATTTGATCAGCCTTTCAGAAAACGGGCGTTACTGTTACGTGTTGTTGATGACCTACCACCGGATCGGGGACCGGTTTAGGTTGGAAAAAGCTACTTATTTATTATTTCGGTAAAATGTACAGTTTCTGCGGCATCTTCGTTTGCGCGAAGAACGCAACGTCTAGATATAGTTAGACTATAATGGATGCCACCTTAGTTTTATTAGATTGTGAATGGTTGCTGGTTTTTGGCATCATAAAACGCCAACCAAGAACCACCCCTAAAGTGTAACATGTTTTGAAATGTTGCAAAAACGAGGAAAATTATTCACATTTGAGGACTTTCGTTGCGTGCGCTGCATAAACGGTTTAAGTCACTCAATAACCCCACTAACGAAGTCGCGGGCACAGCTAGTAGATAATGATAAAAAATATATTGACCAGAAAACACATGCAAATCTTAAATCTGTCACTGGCCCCTGATTACCTAACTCCGGTCGCTTTCCCGTCTCTCGAGATCAACTGCCATTGTGACGTTACATCTTTTTAAAACACGATTTAAAAAGTTTAAACGTCAAAATTATGACCGGAGTTAGGTAATCAGGGCCCTGGTCTCCACACTAGGATTCTATGACGTGGTCCATGGAGGATGGGGTTGACTAATATTTTTTCATTCTACCCTATCGTGTGGAGTGTGGATAGTTTAATAGGTATTATGCTCAACTGACATTGACACAGAGTCGGAGCGTCGTGTTTTTCCGTGTCTATTCCCACGGCACATTCACCTTTATTTTATAATTATTAAGGTACAAATTATGATTAATGGTTATGCATGTTAGTATGTTGTGTATGTTGCGAGCGCTCCGCGACGCGCGTTATTTTTTTTCCTTGTAACAAACGACCTGATAACCAAAACATAGCTAAGAACACTTTCGACTGATAATACCTTTCAAACAAAAAAACGCATTAAAATCGGATCATCCGTTTGGGTGCTACGATGCAGTGACAGACACATACACATTATTTTTTCATCATTTTTACATTCATCGTCGTTTTTGCGTCGGGGGTTAAAAAATTACGCGACGTGTGGTTGCGACTGCGCAAGTGTAAATTGAGTTTTATCGCAGCCCAAGAAACCATGTTCGAGAAACAAGTTACAACCACTCTTCTAAACGCCGATATGATAACTAGGGTTCAGAACCGGGAAATCCCGGTACCGAAAATCCCGGGATTTCCCGGTTCTTTGACTACTGTTATAGAACCGGTTCTCAACGCAAAAGAACCGGGATTTTCGGTATTTTCGGGATTTTTTTTACCTTAACAAAAAATAAACGCAACGGGCTTAGAAAAGTACTTTTGTATTTAAATTACACATTGTGGCATGTCAAGTTAAAGGATAATATATTTATTGCTATACAAAGATTAAAATATCGTTATACATTCACTCCCATTAAAGTTTTACATAGATTTAAACAATTTTTATAAACGTGAGTAATATTATATTACTAGCTTTGGCCCGCGGCTTCGGGCGTGTGGAATTATTGTATTCGTAGCAAAAAGTTCTTTACCAAATAACACTACAGCTGCAATGTGGTTTAGATAATTATGTTATAGTAATAAACATATTATGAGTATCATTATATTTTAACCAATGCAAAATATAAAAACTTAATAAATTGTATACATTTTACACCTTGGGTTACATTATTGGAGTTTTAGTAAGGATCCCTTTTTTTGAAAATATAATAAAGCCTGTGTTCACCGTTGATGATGTAACTTTCCGACGCGACGGCGAAAAACGCTTTCAAATTGTAACTTAAGTTACGATGTTATTCAAGATATTCTTAACTGATTTTACTATCTCAACATATTAAAATAAATCTAGGGGAAATGTTTGCTCATTAAATATATATTTAAGTCAAAATCTAGTCTAAATAAAAATAATTATTATGAAAAAAAGTACTGTCTGTCTGTCGGTCCGTATGTGAGTCCGTACTGAATGGAATAAAATGACATTTAGCAGGCCGATAGCTTCGAAGCTATAGGGTAATGTAGGATATTATTATCCCAAAAACGAAAGGGTGCCCGTTGGATTTTCAAAAAACAGTAGCTACTTATTTGATGGTATTTCGGTGAAACCACTCGACGTATTTAAATGAAACTCGGCACAAAGGTAGATTGGACCATGAAATTAATAATAGGATTTTTTTGATGGGAAACAAAAGGGTACAAAGGGATCATAATTATAAAAGCTGTATTTTTGAACTTGCTTGAACAAAAATAAATTATGATTTTTTGTATCATCATTATCATATTTATCTGTATTCTGATTTATTTTAAAATATAACAATTCAAATAAATAATATAATCTTTTTGCTTATAAATAAAAATCGCAAAAACCAATTTTATAAGATATCTTTAAACTATAATTTTTTGTTGAATCAATTTATCGGTTGGATAAAGTTGTTAATATTTTTGGAAGATCCATCTTTTTAGCCAGTAAAACTCACTTCGATAATACATTCAAAGGGTAAGAACTTACTTTCACAATATCTGCGTTTAAAATTTTAATTTCTGTCCAAACACTATACCGCATTTCGTGCGATTGGCTGAGCAGAAATTTAATTTTAAAATGTTTTATCCATACTTAATATTATTTCAAACGTGAAACTAACTATGCCTGTTACTTTAAGACTCATGAACCGTTTTACCGATTTGGTTTAATTTTGGTACGGCGATAAGTTTATAATAAATAGGACTTATCAACGCCGAGGCAAAACTACCGAGCAAAGTAGGATTCAACGTCACGTATATAACGTGACGTTGATTCCTACTAACAAAATATAACTACTTATACTTAAACTCATAAAACTCCTCAGTTTTGGATGGGTTTTTTGTACTACACAGTATTTTACAATATTATGAGTTTTAATAGATTAACACCGGTAAAATAGTTTTTTGGCTCATGATAGATCTAATATGCAATGTTTTATTTACCTATTCAAAAGTAATAACTTTGCAAGAGCGGGAGGGAATCTGCTAAGTGTGCCTTATAGAACTGGCAAATCGTTATACATAATATACGCTTCGGAAAAAAATATTGTAGTGCGTATGATCTGGCCAGAATCTGGATAGTGGATGGTCATATAATTATTGGTATAACATTATCTTAATCCTACTGTAGCCATATAGTTATTTGATAAAGAACTTTTTGTTACGAATACTATTCTACGCGCCCGAAGCCGCGGGAAAAAACCCTAATATTAGAGACGTTAAACAAAAAAAAAATATATATATATATATATTATATATTATATATCTATGTAAAACTTTATCAAAGGTTAATTTATAACGATATTTTAATCATTGTATAGAAATTAATGTATTATACGTTAACTTGACATGCCAAAATGTGTGATTTATTTATAAAAAGTAGTTTTCGAAGCCATTCTATTTGTTTTTAGTCAAGTAAAAAAAAAATGACGTAAATACTGAAAATCCCGGGAAATCCCGGGAGAACCGGGAGGTTCTGACTAGTGCCGGTACCGAAAATCCCGGTTCCTAAAAATTCTCGATACCCTAATGATAACTGATTTGAAACACCAAAGCCCTTCGACCTTAAGAGAACATTGGACTGTGATAAGGGAGCTGCTTGTCTAAGGTTATAGGACCTATATTATAAACTAATCAGCGCTAATCTCAGGGGGCCTACTCAAGATGAACATACTCAAATGACATACCAAATCGCGATCACTTAGCGTAGCTTGTGTCAAATCCCATACATTTTGTTATCGAACTTTGTAAGCGATAATTAGCGATGGCATCTTGAGTAGGCCCCCAGGTCTCTGGTCGCCCTGTTACGGACAAAACTGATGCCATTTTTGAAAAAGTGGAGCATGATCGGCATATTAGTAGTTACGATATAGCTGAAGAACTAGGGATTGATCGGTTTTGTCGCATTTGAAAAAAAGCTCGGTACACAAAAAAGCTCGATATTTGGGTGCCTCATGCGCTCACCGAAAGAAACCTAATGAACAGTGTACTCATTTGTGATTCTTTATTACGACGTAATGACACCAAACCATTTTTAAAGAAGCTGATAACAGCTGGTGATGAAAAGTGAATCACGTACGACAAGAAAGTGCGAAAATAATCGTGGTCAAAGGCCGGTCAGTCTTCACAGACTGTGATGAAACCCGGGTTAACTCGCAACAAGGTGATGCTGTGTGTGTGATGGGATTGGAAGGGCATTATTCATTTTGAGCTGTTACCGCCGGGCAGGTTTACGATTCTGAACTGTATTGCGAACAACTGATGAGATTAAAGCACGAAGTTGAGAGTAAGCGGCCGGAATTAATCAACAGAAGGGGTGTGGTTTTTCACCATAGTAAATAGACCTCACACATCTTTAGCGACTCAGCAAAAATTGAGTTTGGCTGGGAGGTGTTAATGCATCCGCCGTATATTCCTGACCTTGCACATTCAGATTTCCACCTGTTTCGGTCGCTGCAGAATACCTTAGGCGCTGTCAGGTTGACATCACAAGAGGACTGCCAAAACCACTTGTCGCAGTTTTTTCATCAGAAGCCCCACAATTTTAATAGCAATGGGATCATGATCAGAAACAGGGGTCACCTAATCGTCGATCGAGATACGAGTATTTAATAGATAATTTCAAGCTGCAGTTGTCTCTATCGGTTTGATTGGGCAGTAGCGGGACAGCAATAGGCTTTACAAATACCTAATTTGCATTTCTCTTGCCCGTTGTGTTTCCTCGTAAGTGGCAAAAAATTAAATTAAATTTAAAATTAAAAATTAAAATTAAAATTCAGGCGAGACCGATAGACCGCACCGAAAGGTCTTCGACCTTGAAAACTTGGTTCCTCCACGGTGATTTGATCTACAATACATTATTCTGTTTGTTCTGCATCAGTTGGCGTTTGACGGGCGTTTTCATTATCTTTATTGTTTAGACAAGGACGAACCGATCGGACGCAAATGACACAATTAGTTTAATAACCCCCGTAGAACGAGTGAGGTTTTATTGTAATTCATTTCGGTTAGTTGAGGAGAACAACATAAGTAGCAATAGCCAGTGGCGTATCTAGTATAGGTGGCACCCGGGGCGGATTTTGTAGGTGTGCTCTCCAAAACTCAATTGAACTTTTAAAATAAAAAAGTAATAATTATTTACGTTTTATTAAAGTACGAGTATTACAAATATATGTATATGATGTAAAACAAATTTAGATTGTTCGCGTTGGTTATGAGCAAACGGGTTATTAAATTTAGGGGTAATCCCTGATTGATTGATTGTGCACATTGTTTTTTTTTTAATATCAATTTATTCTGCTCGTGGTACGATGTTATAGTTACCTAGATTATTTTATTAGTCTCTGCCATAGATTTACGAATTTTTATAGGTAGTAAGAACTATAACTGATGGTCTCGGAGCTCGAGTGTACCCAGGGCGGCCCTCCCCCCTAGCTACGCCACTGGCAATAGCAATAGTCGATACAATAACGGGCATATTTTGTTATCACTTACTATCACGTGTGTCGGTATGTGCCGATCTTATTCTACAAACTCGAGTATGTTTCTCGTATATTTCTCAATACCGCCAGTTAGTTTAGTGATAATTCATATCGATTTATGGGTCCACTTATAGAGATTAGATAAACGCCGAATATTGTAAATACCGACCAAGTGCGTGGCGGACGCACGAAGGGTTCCGTACAAAAAAAACCAGCTGAATCGAGAATCTCCTTTTTTGTAGTCGGTTAAAAACTACTCTAATCACGTTTGTTGTATGGGAGCTGACTTAAATTTTTTTTCTGTTTTCAGTGTGGATTGTCCAATAAAATAATATAAAAATAGGCACTTTTTTTATTGGTAAAGTAACTTCATAATTATATTTACTAGCACAGGTTTAAACTATTTGTTACTACTAAAGGTATGGAAAAAAATTGTCTGAAATCGCAGCACAGCTAGAAGATTTGTTTATTTAATTTATAATTTATTGTATAGCAGCTCAATCATGTGTGAAGATTTAGACAATAGTTGCATTCAGTGGCGCTCAAGCCACTGTGTTGCCACCTTTAATTTTTTAAAAGCGCTAACTGATCAGTAAAAAAACGCCAGATTAAACAAATTTGATATAAAAAAAAACACCAAATTCCGCTAAATTATTGCATTTTAAAATCTGATACTAAAGAAAACCTGGTTGAAATTAAATATGAGCTAACGTGTATGAGATGCTAAAAAAAGTAGTACTAATATGTATGAGATACTAAAATAAAGTAGTAGTTGTTTTTATTACTGTTATATCTTCTATAACTTCATCATCATAATTCACAGACACTGCTGTCGATGACGTCGATGCCGATGCAGAAGATGCTGTGGTTGAAGTTGATTTTTGTACGAGTAAATGTTTTTTCCAATTGCTGCAATGACATCGCTTGGTATTTCGTAATTGCAACATTTAACATCAATAACTTTTAGACCGTGTTTCACCAAGCATGTTAAAGTTAACGCCATGTTAAATATCATGTTATCCCTCTCGTATTTCCTGTCAATGAATGAGATGGCATGGTATTTTAACATGGCGTTAACTTTAACATTGCTTGGTGAAACACGCCCTTAGTCTATTTCTGATAAAAGTTATGGCATTTAGAAGTGGCCTAGCCATCCTGTTCCGTAGTTTGGTTTTTACGATGTTCATGACAGTTCATGTTATTAAAACACAACTCTATCAAACAAGCTTTTCAACAACACAACACACACAATTTATACTGAGAACATAGAATAGAATGACAGCTAAAAGTTAAAACCAAACAACAACTTACGAGTCTGCCTAGGGATTCCCCGGTCATAAAGTAAGCATAGAACATAGGGCCTGTTCCAGTAGACGCTCTGAACGTTCAGATTATTCATAACGCTGACATTGACAGCTGACAGTGCCTGTGAAAACAGTTCAAAACGATCCTAAACAGTGCTAGGCCCTGTTCCACTTCCTAACTCTAAACGATCAGAACGTTTTCGTTCAGATTTGCGTTTCTTTAGCACTGTTTAGGATCGTTTTGAACTGTTCCACACGCACTGACAGCTGTCAATGTCAGCGTTATGAATGATCTGAACGTTCAGGGCCCTGATTACCTAACTTCGGTCGCATTCCCATCTCTCGAGATCAACTGTCATTGCGACGTTTAAACTTTTTAAAACACGATTTAAAAAGTTGAAATGTCGTAATTTTGACGTTTTAACTTTTTAAATCGAGTTTTAAAAAGATGTAACGTCACACTGGCAGTTGATCTCGAGAGACGGGAAAGCGACCGAAGTTAAGTAATCAGGGCCCAGAGCGCCTCCAGGAACACAAGGAGTATATGAAATTCAGTAACGGTAGGGGATTTCCCTTTCAAAAAAGTGTCACCAGATTCCATATTGAAAAACCGCTAAATACCACTAAAAAAAAAAAATCGCTATTCAATAAAAAAATACCACCAACAGCCTTGAAAAATCACCAGTTCTGGTGGGAAAACCTCTAAGGTGGCAACACTGCGCTCAAGTCACACGCTTTCCTTGTCAATTCATGAAGCAGTGACAGCGAACGCCCGTGAATAGGACCTCCTAACTTAATTTGACCTTTCAGTATTCGGCCATTCGACGGCTAAGCAGACACAACCTGGTGACTGATGGACTGACAAACAGTCAAGCCTAATGCCTTGATCACACGTACCGAGTACAGTGGCGAGACAGCAAATTGGAACTCGGCCGAGAGAGTAGGGTAGGCGAGTAGGTGTTTACACGCATTTTGATTTTCCTGGCGACAGTGGCGAGTCAGTTCACTTTCGAGACATTCTTTAGCGCGTCAACATGAATGATAAATAAAAAGCAAAAAATTATAAACATTATTAAGCTCCTCATACCACTGTTAATAGAGGAATTAGCGGAGACAGTGCGTGAATGCAAACGGCAATATATATGGACAAGACTGTGGATTTCGAGAAGACCTGCGCTTGGTGCTACTAAAACCCCTTTCAGTTAATTGAAGACTCAAGATCCCAATGAATCCCATCTCGCATTTGTTTATTTTTGTGGTCTGCGGATCGAAAGTTCCATAAGCACGGATACTGTTTGTATATTTGTATGAACTTTATCGTTATATAATTATCCCACTTATCCCGCTTATCAAACTTATTACTACTTATTTTATCAAAATAATAGTACAATTCACTTAAAGTATTATTCGTCCTAAATGCGACATGCATATCGTTATTTTTCATTATTTTGGATAAACGTGCAGATACCTCACCCATGTAGGTCAAACTGGACTTATATCTAACTACTTCCTTATCAGAGGTCCCTGCGTACAAAAACTTAACCAATTCCTTTTTATTTTCAATATTTAACATATTATCAATAATTTTGGGATTGTACCCATTTGCCTTAGCAATTTCATAAATTATGTTTAACTCTTTTTGATAATTTACTCTACTAAGAGGAACAGAAAATAATCTGTGAATATAACTATGAAAAGCCGCGTGTTTGTGTTGCCAAGGATGACATGAGGATGCATGAATAGTAGTATTAGTATAAGTACGTCGGTTTGCGAAAGATCCCAAAACTGTGTTTATTATCAACTCTAGTGATAGATAAATCTAGAAAATTGAGAGTATTATTATCTTCACATTCTAGTGTAAATTTTATTTTGATATGTTTTTATTAAGATTTTTAAGAAATACGCCCAGTTGTCTCTGTTTACCCGTCCAACAAAGTATGCAGTCATCTACATATCTATAGTAATATAAAATGCTCTTATTATTAACAATATTTCTCTGCTCAAAATCGTCCATAAATATTTCAGCCAGCAAAGGACTCGGTGGTGAGCCCATTGCTAGACCGTCTTGTTGAACAAAGAACTGATTGTTAAATCTAAAGTAGTTTTGTTCCATGCAGACTTTAGTAAGGGAAAGCAATTCATCACCTTCACCAGGAGGTAAACGTTGTTCCAATGCATTACCCAAAATACCCATCGTTTCCTCACACGGGATATTAATGAATAAACTGTCTACATCAAGCGAGACTAATTTGCAACGGGGTGGCAAAGTCACATTTTTAATATGATCTATTCATTGTAAGCTATTTTTTATAGCATAAGGTGGTCTAAATGAAAGCTTTTGCTTAATAATGTAATTAAGTGACTTTGCCAACTCGTATGCTGGTGCACCTATGTATGAGACAACTGGACGCATAGGAATATCAGTTTTGTGAATCTTTGGCAAGCCGTAAAGTGATGGCGCGCGAGGATTCGTTGGAATAAGTTTCCTCTTTGCTGTATAATAGCTATTTATTATACAGCAAAGAGGAAAATTATATATAGATATTTTGCTCGATATAATATATTTAAATTTTATGCTATGGATTTCCGCAAAGTAACATTGCTAGATATAATATATTTAAATTTTATGCTATGGATTTCCGCAAAGTAACATTGCTAGATATAATATATTTAAATTTTATGCTATGGATTTCCGCAAAGTAACATTGCTAGATATAATATATTTAAATTTTATGCTATGGATTTCCGCAAAGTAACGCCTGATTCCATTAACTACTCTTTATTTATTTATTTTTATTTATTTATTAAGGTACAGCAACAGTACACACATTACGTACTTAAATAAAATTAAGAGATACAAAATTTTGATCTGATGTGTGTACCAAATTATAGGCGTACACATCACTTCAAGTAGAATGACTAACTTTATAATACGAATATACATTTAAATTTAGATACTTTTAACAAAAACAAAAGTGTGTAGATACAACCCAACAGTTACTAGTACATCTACTTTGTGCTAGTATCATGCCTACCATCCCATACAATCTATCTTTAATACAAAAAAATTGCAATAGATGTCACTACTATTAACGTTTGTAAATTATAAAATGTAAATATGCCGAATTAACTACAAATGTTACATTAAAATAAAGATAGGCATATTTTTAAGCGTAACATCACATTAAGCTAAATTCAACTCCTTAATTAAGTAGAAGATACGAAACGAAATTAGTAATTAGTATTTTCCAATAGTGGCGCTAGATGGCGGTTTTCGAAATTTCTAAGGACTTCACCCTTTGCCAGTCGCATTGCCAGTATTAGGGTGATATGTTTTCTAGTACTTAGGTCGTGTCTCTGTTATATATCTACTTTGTGCTAGTACTAAATATTTATACTAACTGAGTTTAACATTAAAGTACTTACTTTAGGTACGTAACTCCAAAAATACCGAATTGATAAGCAAGTAAAGCCCGCGTTTCCTGCGATATAACTTATCTACGTAACACGTAATCCCGGTGCAATTCACATAATACAGTACTAGGCGAACAATAAACCGGTAAACTAATAAAACTGCGTTCATTTTTAATTTTTTCTTTTATTGATATATGGCCCAATGTCAACACAACAGGGCACATGTCAAGCTGACGAGTGGCGTCAAGCTGTTCAGGCTGCAGAAGTCAGAACGTACCAAACAATTATACTTACACTAGCTGTGCCCGCGACTTCGTTCGCGTGGTTTTTGAGTTACTTAAAAGTTAAACCCTATAAGCAGCGCACGCAACGAAAGTCCCCAAATGTGAATAATTTTCCCCGTTTTTGGAACATTTCTCACTGACGATTCGCTCCTATTGGTCGCAGCATAATGTTATATAGCCTAAAGCCTTCCTCTATAAATGTACTATCCAACAAAAAAATAATTTTTCAAATCGGACCAGTAGTTCCTGAGATTAGCGTGTTCAAACAAACAAACAAAAAAACTCTTCCGCTTTATAATATTAGTATAGATACATATTATATACAATGATACATACATACTTTCGAAAACATAACCCTCTTTCTGGCGCAGTCGGGTAAAAAGGTACACCAATATCTCTTTTCAACCCCCGACAAATACAGAGGGATGTTATAAGTTTGACGTGTGTGTGTGTGTGTTTGTGACATGGTAGGCCGATTTTGATCAGAAATTTTTTATTCGAAAGCTGGCGTAATCGCCGGTGTCCTTAAAAGGAAACACACTTGTAGTGTTTGTGTTAAAAGTATTTATAACTATCCTAATAGTTATAAACACCGTCTCGTGCTCACGGGAGGGTGGGGCCACGTCACGACAGCCAGGGCCGCGGGCGAGGGCGGACCTGCGCCTGCGACCTTACTCTCCAAACTGATTTGATTTTGATTTAGATACGATCATGCCGCGTACTTCCTAATAAATTGTCATTTGTTTATTTTGATTCTCAGTCGATCGATAGGGTCGGGAGTACAAAAAGTTACGATCTAACAATTTTCTTTATCCCGATTAGTTTCAAAGTAATTCACCAAATAAAATACGAAAAACCACTGATATCGAACGGATTCGGTACTCGATTGTGTCGGGAGGCCTGCAGTACACAATGGCTGTTTTTCTTTATGGAAAAAAGGTCGCGTAGAACCCTGTTTGGTTCTACTCCCCCCCTGTTCCCACCCTGGACAATGCCACTAGATTAACAATTTTACCTAAATATCCATGTATAATTTTAGTACGTGCCTAATTTTTTTATAAATTAAATATTAAAAGAGATTTTCGGAAACCTAAAAAATATGGCCAGATTTTTGGCTGTGTTTTAACATCTAGGAAACATATTAGAGTAGTAGAACCATGTTTCTATTTTATCATAAAATATTTATGATAAAATCGAATCATAGAAACATAGCTCAAGACTTTTTTTTAGCTTATAATAAAAAGTACCTAAATCCGTGTGGTTATGGAGGACGAAACAGGCATCGTAATCGTCGATCGTGTTTTGCACTTCTCTAGCCCGTGTTATTTTCCTCTTATAGTTAAGAGGAAAATAACACGGGCACATTTCATAATTATTAGCAGTTCGCTTACTGCGTCAGTATTCGGGGTTAGGTACTTATTTTTTTTATTTTATCTAACATCGACGTGCATTCTTTATGGCCGGGCACTGTGTGTCTTATTGTGTTTACACTTTACAAACAAGCAAATAGTTTATTCAACAAATGCCTTGGTTTTATTGGTTTCATAAATACAGTAATTTTCGCGAAGTGCGTGCCTCACGCAAGGGCACAAAATTTTAGGTCACTTATTGTTATTATCGAAGAATGTATGCGTATCAATAAGTACTCTAAACCACTGAAAAGTGTAAATATATTTTTTTAGTATTAAAAAATATTCGGTATAACATATAATACTCATTTAAGTACTATAAGGCGTTTCCATAATACATATTAGTGAAGTGTGTTAATTAAAGCATAGATAGTAATATATATTTATTACAGCATAGTATTCGAATAGTAGCGCATCATATCATTTTGTATGGATATAATTTCTTGATAGATCTAACAAAAAAAAAGTTGGTACATGCCACGAACGCGCTCATCTATTGCTTTACTGAGACGGTCTATAATTTATAAACAACAACAAAAAACAGAACCATTACTAACTTCTTACTTTACTTGTTTCAGATAGCGCGATGCAAAATGAAACAACGCCATCTACCGTCGCGCGAACGTAACTGGTGACAATGTGTCTCATTCTACCCGCCTGAGCCATGCCCCGCATCAGATATGCATCCATTCTACGGATATTCGTTATACTGGGTTTGCTTTGTGTGTGGCTACAGATAATGTTGTCGGCGACCACCGGCATTTTGGACAAAGATGGTGGTGAGTTACACAAATAAAAAAAAGTTTAGCCTAGAGATATATATAGAGACAACCATAACTTTTTAATATTGTTACTAGTATTAATTGTACAGTAGCCAGTTTGAAGGAAAAATACTAATTTAAACTACTTTACTCTTCAAAGGGTGTTTTCATATATTCATTTCTTTTACTATCCTTTCGATAATTCTTTCTTTTAACTTACATTAAACACACGACTAATAAATAATAAAGCCTTGAAGACTATTCAATTTATATAGCCGCAATCGCTTAACCGCTTATTAATTAAAATCGGTTTAGTTTATTAGACGCTATGATGGAACATACATACAAGCATACATACATACATTGACTAATCTTCCTGGCTTCGTCATAGTCAAGTAATAAAAACATTTACACAACGGATGACTTATACAACGTTGTTGTCTCAGTCTATCAAGTGACTTTTTCAATTCGTATCAGCTAAAGACAGCTACATTGAATAAGTTATCCGTTATGTAAATATTTTAACAGTAAAGGGGTTAATTTTCATAACATTTCAGATACTAAAACTGAAGATAATTTGTCCCATATAAACAAGTATATCCTAGACCTGCCGATTGAAGGTTTTTTTTTATTATTTTTTTTTGTTGCTTTAACTTAATATGTTGTTATGTTTTAAATTTTATGGTACTAAATAAATTATATGTGGTGTCTATTTCATTTTATCGCTATAAATTCTGTTTGTATGTTATATTACGTTACATATTATACCTATTCCTTACTGATATTTACACACTGGTTGAGCGAAACAATCTTTTGTCATTGTCCGTCAAATGGCTTTTAACCGACTTGCAAAAAAGGAGAAAATTCTCAATTCGACCTGCTTTTAAGTATGTACACCGATTACTCTGAGGTTAATACGATTTGCGTGATTCTTTTCTTATTCGACGTTTAAATAAATAAATAAAAGCTAAAAGACAACACCCTAAAGTTGCTGACTTGAAACTCACCTTAACAAGTACCACAAAGTAGATATATATATATATATATATATATATATATATATATATATATATATATATATATTTAAATCTCAGACGGCTTCGTGCGTCTTTTCAAACTCGATACTTATTGCATCTCCCACTTCTAGTACGATTTAAAAGTGTCTGCGAGTGAATATTGTTATTTTATTTGCTTAATATGAACTTGGTCGTAATTATATTACATTTAAACACGGTATGCTGATATTCGATTTCAAATAATTCTCGGTCACTTTTGACGACCTCTCACACTGGTACTTATGTAGCACACTGTATATTTTCGTATATTATCGTATATAACTCGTCACTTTTGACGTCCACTCATACTGGTACTTATGTAGCACACTGTATATTATCGTTTAAAACTCGTCACTTTTGACGTCCACTCATACTGGTACTTATGTAGCACACAGTATATTATCGTATATAACTCGTGCATAGTACTATTCTTAGTACGACCATTCAGCGTGGTAATCAAGTGGTGTGCGTATATTATCGTATATGCCTTGTGCATTGTGCTTTCTTGCTACGTCCTTTTTTTAACCGTAATCATATTATGGCACATTATATATTTTCATTGATATATCCCGCCGATTCTTCCTTTCTGTCAGCAGTGCTAAATTAACTTAAAACCACAACATTATTGTAGACCATTGCGTGTTATTTTTATTTAATATTTGGTTAGTCTTTTAGATCAGCTGTATGCACGTAATTTATTTTCTATCTTAACCTAGCATTCATAGACTGCGAAACAACATTTAACCGCGTGCCCCGTAAACAAGATTTTAGTACAAGAGCTAGAAGTCTAAGTCGCAGATCAGGACATGACAGTAAGCACGTGTAGGTAGCTATAGTATCTAGAGATTGCTTTCGTACAGGTACTAGGCGGAGCGGCAAGATATGAGAGTAAGTACATGTAGGTAGCTGTAGTATCAAGAGATTGCTTTTGTACAGGTACTAGGTGGAGCGACAAGACATGAGAGTAGGTACATGTAGGTAGCTATAGTATCTAGAGATTGCTTTTGTACAGGTACTAGGCCGAGCGGCAAGAGATGAGAGTAAGTACATGTAGGTAGCTGTAGTATCTCTAGATTGCTTTTGTACAGGTACTAGGCGGAGCGGCAAGACATGAGAGTAGTAGCATAGCTGTAGTATCTAGAGATTGCTTTCGTACAGGTACTAGGCGGAGCGGCAAGACATGAGAGTAGGTACATGTACGTAGCAGTAGTATCTAGAGATTGCTTTCGTACAAGTACTAGGCTGAGCGGCAAGATATGAGAGTAAGTACATGTAGGTAGCTGTAGTATCTAGAGATTGCTTTCGTACAGGTACTAGGCGGAGCGGCAAGATATGAGAGTAAGTACATGTAGGTAGCTGTAGTATCTAGAGATTGCTTTTGTACAGGTACTAGGCCGAGTGGCAAGAGATGAGAGTAAGTACATGTAGGTAGCTGTAGTATCTAGAGATTGCTTTTGTACAGGTACTAGGTGGAGCGGCAAGATATGAGAGTATGTACATGTAGGTAGCTGTAGTATCTAGAGATTGCTTTTGTACAGGTACTAGGCCGAGTGGCAAGAGATGAGAGTAAGTACATGTAGGTAGCTGTAGTATCTAGAGATTGCTTTCGTACAGGTACTAGGCGGAGCGGCAAGATATGAGAGTAAGTACATGTAGGTAGCTGTAGTATCTAGAGATTGCTTTCGTACAGGTACTAGGCCGAGTGGCAAGAGATAAGAGTAAGTACATGTAGGTAGCTGTAGTATCAAGAGATTGCTTTTGTACAGGTACTAGGCCGAGCGGCAAGAGATGAGAGTAAGTACGTGTAGGTAGCTGTAGTATCTAGAGATTGCTTTCGTACAGGTACTAGGCGGAGCGGCAAGATATGAGAGTAAGTACATGTAGGTAGCTGTAGTATCTAGAGATTGCTTTCGTACAGGTACTAGGCGGAGCGGCAAGATATGAGAGTAAGTACATGTAGGTAGCTGTAGTATCTAGAGATTGCTTTTGTACAGGTACTAGGCCGAGCGGCAAGAGATGAGAGTAAGTACATGTAGGTAGCTGTAGTATCTAGAGATTGCTTTTGTACAGGTACTAGGCGGAGCGGCAAGACATGAAGCGATAGTGTGCGCTTCACCTGCTTGTGCAATGCGATAGCTAACTAAATATGATGCCTCCGTGGCCTTTTCATTGATAGTTTGTGTTACATGCATCATTTTTTTTTGAATTTCCAATAACTGTTCTTTTCTGCGAACAAAAAATTCTTTATTCTTGTCTCTAGACTCGGGGTGTACAGTTTCTAAATATCGGCAATTTGGCAGGTGCTATGGAACTATTAGGAAGCAGTTTACTATATAGCATGCAGAGAGGTGAGCCGTTGGAATCAACAAATCCGAAACTGATAAATGATTCATCATATTTCCTTTTTTTCGTCTTTGAAACCGTGGAACTTGACGTCGTGGCATCATCGTCTGGATCGGTAATTGCTGCATGCTCCGCGCGTACTGCTTTTGAACATTCAGCGTCTTTAGAAGATGATGTTGCAACACGTTTAACGCCTTTAAGCCAACGTTCCATTCTTCTTTATTAATAATGTTACATCGTCAGCATGGTGGGGTCAAAATAATTCACAAGGTAGGAACTTATCGCTCCGAACGCTTCAACTGACTGACGAGGCGCGACGCGCGATCGCCGCTTTTATACTTAGTCCTAGACGCAATCTCGAACATTCTCAAAAATACTCGAGTTGGCGCCTTTGATAAACAAAAAGCGGAAATAAAAATACAAAAATGCGTTGTAAACAATCTCGACTTTATGTTTTGAAGTTAGAGCCGAAAGTCGCTTGTTCACAACTATAATGTCTAATTCAGAGGCAGCTTTTATCAAAGGACGCGCGCTCACAATTATTAGTAGGTATGCGCGTGGCGGCGGTCAAAACGTTCGACCAGATAGAGGTATTTTAATTTTTTTTTCTAAATTCTTACGAAACCCCTACAGGGGTTTCGCGGAACCCTAGGGTAGGGTAAGCCTCTCATATCTTGTGAGATATCCATATGAAAGTTCTTTTGAAGAAGATATGCTTATGTGTTCACCGCTACCCACAAACACTACCGGGGAAGAAATTTTTAATAAAATAAACATATTTTTTGAAGAAAATAATCTCAGTTGGAACGATTGCATTGACATTTGTACAGATGGGGCCAAGGCGATGACAGGTAAAACAGCAGGAGCAGTGTCACGCATAAAAAATAAAGCGCCTTATTGTAGTTCCAGCCACTGTATTCTGCATAGACAAGCACTTGCGATGAAGCAAATGCCGTAAAATCTAAAATTAATTATGGATGAAGCGGTAAAAATAATTAATTTTATTAAATCACGACCACTACAATCCCGATTGTTCTCATTATTGTGTGAAGATTATGGCAGCAAACATAAAACACTGCTGCTCCATACAGAAGTTCGCACTTCTGTGTCGGGGCTGTCTCGGGGTAAAACTTTAACAAGGCTATTTGAACTTAGAGCGGAGTTACAAATGTTCCTTTCAGCTGATACTTCTTTTAATTTGAAAGACCGTTTGTATGATAGAACTTGGTTGTTCCGATTGTGTTTTATGGCGGATATCTTTCAAAAACTAAACGAATTGAATTTATCATTGCAAGGTAAACAGACAACAGTGTTCCAGGCCTATAACAAAATAACTGCCTTCAAAATTAGATTTTTGGATTGTTTGCGTTGATAAGAGAGAAATAGAAAGCTTTACGTTACTCAGTGAGTTTGTTAGCGATAACGACTCAGAAATGTTTCAAGATGATATGTTTAAAGAATTGGTCCAATATCTCACTTCGATGCGCGCATCTTTTGAAAAGTATTTTCCCGAAGAACAGAATACAAAAATAAAACTGAATTCATGGATTCATAATCCTTTTTTACCCAACTTGCAAAAGCCCGAAAGTATTTCAAACGAGATATATGAATCTCTTTTAGAAATGTCATCAGACATAAGTATGGAGTCACTGTTCAAAACGATGCCTCTCAACGATTTTTGTGCAGAATTCGTAATGAATATCCAATACTTGGCAAAATGGCTCTGAATATTCGTCTCCCGTTCCCAACAACATATTTGTGCGAAACAGGATTCTCAACGTATGCAGTAACGAAAACAAAATATCGCAATAGACTGGACGCCGAACCTGATAACAGTTTTTTTTATTTCTAATTGAGCAAAACGACAAAAAAAAAACTTAGAAAATAATAATCAGTCTTATAAAATCGCATACACTGCAGCGTCGTCACGGCGCCCGGCCGGCTAATAACTGTCGAGATACTGAAAACAAAACATTACCACACAACTCTCACCCCGCACCTTGAGCGGCCTCTCATCGATGCCGATTTGTTTCTTTTGGCGGACGCAATTAAATCCATCCTTTATATTGATTAAAACATAAAATATTTGTGATATATAATATACGGTACCTAACCTTGAGCGGCCTCTGATCTCTGACGATTTGTTTCTTTTGGCGGACGCAATTAAATCCATCCTTTATATTGATTAAAACATAAAATATTTGTGATATATACGGTACCTAACCTTGAGCGGCCTCTAATCTCTGACGATTTGTTTCTTTTGGCGGACGCAATTAAATCCATCCTTTATATTGATTAAAACATAAAATATTTGTGATATATACGGTACCTAACCTTGAGCGGCCTCTAATCTCTGACGATTTGTTTCTTTTGGCGGACGCAATTAAATCCATCCTTTATATTGATTAAAACATAAAATATTTGTGATATATACGGTACCTAACCTTGAGCGGCCTTTGATCTCTGACGATTTGTTTCTTTTGGCGGACGCAATTAAATCCATCCTTTATATTGATTAAAACATAAAATATTTGTGATATATACGGTACCTAACCTCGAGCGGCCTCTAATCTCTGACGATTTGTTTCTTTTGGCGGACGCAATTAAATCCATCCTATATATTGATTAAAACATAAAATATTTGTGATATATACGGTACCTAACCTTGAGCGGCCTCTAATCTCTGACGATTTGTTTCTTTTGGCGGACGCAATTAAATCCA
The DNA here is from genome assembly GCA_905187575.2 of Celastrina argiolus. NCBI lineage: Eukaryota > Metazoa > Arthropoda > Insecta > Lepidoptera > Lycaenidae > Celastrina > Celastrina argiolus. The sequence continues at coordinate 4,055,419 of LR994597.1, forward strand.
TCCTTTATAATGATTAAATCATAAAATATTTGTGATATATACGGTACCTAATCTTGAGCGGTCTCACATCTCTGCCGATTTGTTTATTTGGCAGATGCAATTAAATCCATCATTTATATTGATTAAAATAAAAAAAAAAATCTGATATTCGGTATCATCAAACGCGGAGAATTGAACAGTGACAAAATCGCGTATACAATATACGCCGCACAAAGCGACCTCGCGGTGCGTGCGGCAAGTCGCTGAACTAAATTATGCGCCGGATTTTATTCCCGACTCAAAATTACGTCCATGCCAAAATTTTTACCAGACACTGGTACAGTAATATGACGGCTACAGAAAAAAAATCAGGGCTCGTCAATCTTGCGTCCGTAATCCGTATACAGGACGCAGTAAATCGGGTAGACGCATGATGGTCGGTAAAAGCCGCCATGTTCGACGCAGCATAGGTAGTGGGATATATAGATCCCACTACCTATGCTGCGTCGAACATGGCGGCTTTTACCGACCATCATGCGTCTACCCGATTTACTGCGTCCTGTATACGGACGCAACATTGACGAGCCCTGATTTTTTTTCTGTAGCCGTCATATTACTGTACCAGTGTCTGGTAAAAATTTTGGCATGGACGTATTTTTGCTTCGGGAATAAAATCCGGCGCATAATTTAGTTCAGCGACTTGCCGTACGCACCGCGAGGTCGCTTTGTGCGGCGTATATTGTATACGCGATTTTGTCACTGTTCAATTCTCCGCGTTTGATGATACCGAATATCAGATTTTTTTTTAAATTTTAATCAATATAAATGATGGATTTAATTGCATCTGCCTAATAAACAAATCGGCAGAGATGTGAGGCCTCTCAAGGTTAGGTACCGTATATATCACAAATATTTTATGTTTTAATCAATATAAAGGATGGATTTAATTGCGTCCGCCAAAAGAAACAAATCGGCATCGATGAGAGGCCGCTCAAGGTTAGGTACCGTATATATCACAAATATTTTATGTTTTAATCAATATAAAGGATGGATTTAATTGCGTCCGCCAAAAGAAACAAATCGGCATCGATGAGAGGCCGCTCAAGGTTAGGTACCGTATATATCACAAATATTTTATGTTTTAATCAATATAAAGGATGGATTTAATTGCGTCCGCCAAAAGAAACAAATCGGCATCGATGAGAGGCCGCTCAAGGTTAGGTACCGTATATATCACAAATATTTTATGTTTTAATCAATATAAAGGATGGATTTAATTGCGTCCGCCAAAAGAAACAAATCGTCAGAGATCAGAGGCCGCTCAAGGTTAGGTACCGTATATATCACAAATATTTTATGCTTTAATCAATATAAAGGATGGATTTAATTGCGTCCGCCAAAAGAAACAAATCGTCAGAGATTAGAGGCCGCTCAAGGTTAGGTACCGTATATATCACAAATATTTTATGTTTTAATCAATATAAAGGATGGATTTAATTGCGTCCGCCAAAAGAAACAAATCGTCAGAGATTAGAGGCCGCTCAAGGTTAGGTACCGTATATATCACAAATATTTTATGTTTTAATCAATATAAAGGATGGATTTAATTGCGTCCGCCAAAAGAAACAAATCGTCAGAGATCAGAGGCCGCTCAAGGTTAGGTACCGTATATATCACAAATATTTTATGTTTTAATCAATATAAAGGATGGACTTAATTGCGTCCGCCAAAAGAAACAAATCGTCAGAGATCAGAGGCCGCTCAAGGTTAGGTACCGTATATATCACAAATATTTTATGTTTTAATCAATATAAAGAATGGATTTAATTGCGTCCGCCAAAAGAAACAAATCGTCAGAGATCAGAGGCCGCTCAAGGTTAGGTACCGTATATATCACAAATATTTTATGTTTTAATCAATATAAAGGATGGATTTAATTGCGTCCGCCAAAAGAAACAAATCGTCAGAGATCAGAGGCCGCTCAAGGTTAGGTACCGTATATATCACAAATATTTTATGTTTTAATCAATATAAAGGATGGATTTAATTGCGTCCGCCAAATGAAACAAATCGTCAGAGATCAGAGGCCGCTCAAGGTTAGGTACCGTATATATCACAAATATTTTATGTTTTAATCAATATAAAGGATGGATTTAATTGCGTCCGCCAAAAGAAACAAATCAGCATCGATGAGAGGCCGCTTAAGGTGCGGGGTGAGAGTTGTGTGGTAATGTTTTGTTTTCAGTATCTCGACAGTTATTAGCCGGCCGGGCGCCGTGACGACGCTGCAGTGTATGCGATTTTATAAGACTGATTATTATTTTCTAAGTTTTTTTTTTGTCGTTTTGCTCAATTAGAAATAAAAAAAACTGTTATTATATGTTAAACCAGCGGTTCTCAAATTTTTTTTGGTGGCGGAACCCTTTTGGAAAGCAAAATACTTGACGGAACCCTACAATAAAATAATAGTTTTTAAAATTGTATTCTTTATTAATAAAGATAATAAAAGTATGTATAATGTAACAGTTACTAATTATTACTTACTTTAACATGCCACATGGCAAGTACATTATTACAAGATATTAAAAAAGAAAAAATCTAACTAATGGGAGGTATGAAACTGTTTTTTATTTTTCATTAATTGGTTGATGTCAGGTTTGATAAAAGACAGTTGCAGTCTCATATCAGGTTCGGCGTCCAGTCTATTGCGATATTTTGTTTTCGTTACTGCATACGTTGAGAATCCTGTTTCGCACAAATATGTTGTTGGGAACGGGAGAAGAATATTCAGAGCCATTTTGCCAAGCATTGGATATTCATTACGAATTCTGCACAAAAATCTTTGAGAGGCATCGTTTTGAACAGTGACTCCATACTTATGTCTGATGACATTTCTAAAAGAGATTCATATATCTCGTTTGAAATACTTTCGGGCTTTTGCAAGTTGGGTAAAAAAGGATTATGAATCCATGAATTCAGTTTTATTTTTGTATTCTGTTCTTCGGGAAAATACTTTTCAAAAGATGCGCGCATCGAAGTGAGATATTGGACCAATTCTTTAAACATATCATCTTGAAACATTTCTGAGTCGTTATCGCTAACAAACTCACTGAGTAACGTAAAGCTTTCTATTTCTCTCTTATCAACGCAAACAATCTAAAAATCTAATTTTCTTTTGAAGGCAGATATTTTGTTATAGGCCTGGAACACTGTTGTCTGTTTACCTTGCAATGATAAATTCAATTCGTTTAGTTTTTGAAAGATATCCGCCATAAAAGACAATCGGAACAACCAAGTTCTATCATACAAACGGTCTTTCAAATTAAAAGAAGTATCAGCTGAAAGGAACATTCGTAACTCCGCTCTAAGTTCAAATAGCCTTGTTAAAGTTTTACCCCGAGACAGCCCCGACACAGAAGTGCGAACTTCTGTATGGAGCAGCAGTGTTTTATGTTTGCTGCCATAATCTTCACACAATAATGAGAACAATCGGGATTGTAGTGGTCGTGATTTAATAAAATTAATTATTTTTACCGCTTCATCCATAATTAATTTTAGATTTTACGGCATTTGCTTCATCGCAAGTGCTTGTCTATGCAGAATACAGTGGCTGGAACTACAATAAGGCGCTTTATTTTTTATGCGTGACACTGCTCCTGCTGTTTTACCTGTCATCGCCTTGGCCCCATCTGTACAAATGTCAATGCAATCGTTCCAACTGAGATTATTTTCTTCAAAAAATATGTTTATTTTATTAAAAATTTCTTCCCCGGTAGTGTTTGTGGGTAGCGGTGAACACATAAGCTTATCTTCTTCAAAAGAACTTTCATATGGATATCTCACAAGATATGAGAGGCTTACCCTACCCTAGGGTTCCGCGAAACCCCTGTAGGGGTTTCGTAAGAATTTAGAAAAAAAAATAAAAATACCTCTATCTGGTCGAACGTTTTGACTCCGCCCGCCGCGCCGCCGCCACGCGCATACCTACTAATAATTGTGAGCGCGCGTCCTTTGATAAAAGCTGCCTCTGAATTAGACATTATAGTTGTGAACAAGCGACTTTCGGCTCTAACTTCAAAACATAAAGTCGAGATTGTTTACAACGCATTTTTGTATTTTTATTTCCGCTTTTTGTTTATCAAAGGCGCCGACTCGAGTATTTTTGAGAATGTTCGAGATTGCGTCTAGGACTAAGTATAAAAGCGGCGATCGCGCGTCGCGCCTCGTCAGTCAGTTGAAGCGTTCGGAGCGATAAGTTCCTACCTTGTGAATTATTTTGACCCCACCATCCTGACGATGTAACATTATTAATAAAGAAGAATGGAACGTTGGCTTAAAGGCGTTAAACGTGTTGCAACATCATCTTCTAATGACGCTGAATGTTCAAAAGCAGTACGCGCGGAGCATGCAGCAATTACCGATCCAGACGATGATGCCACGACGTCAAGTTCCACGGTTTCAAAGACGAAAAAAATGAAATATGATGAATCATTTATCAGTTTCGGATTTGTTGATTCTCTGAAGCAATCTCTAGATACTACAGCTACCTACATGTACTTACTCTCATATCTTGCCGCTCCGCCTAGTACCTGTACGAAAGCAATCTCTAGATACTACAGCTACCTACATGTACTTACTCTCATATCTTGCCGCTCCGCCTAGTACCTGTACGAAAGCAATCTCTAGATACTACAGCTACCTACATGTACTTACTCTCATCTCTTGCCGCTCGGCCTAGTACCTGTACAAAAGCAATCTCTTGATACTACAGCTACCTACATGTACTTACTCTTATCTCTTGCCACTCGGCCTAGTACCTGTACGAAAGCAATCTCTATATACTACAGCTACCTACATGTACTTACTCTCATATCTTGCCGCTCCGCCTAGTAACTGTACGAAAGCAATCTCTAGATACTACAGCTACCTACATGTACATACTCTCATATCTTGCCGCTCCACCTAGTACCTGTACAAAAGCAATCTCTAGATACTACAGCTACCTACATGTACATACTCTCATATCTTGCCGCTCCACCTAGTACCTGTACAAAAGCAATCTCTAGATACTACAGCTACCTACATGTACTTACTCTCATCTCTTGCCACTCGGCCTAGTACCTGTACAAAAGCAATCTCTAGATACTACAGCTACCTACATGTACTTACTCTCATATCTTGCCGCTCCGCCTAGTACCTGTACGAAAGCAATCTCTAGATACTACAGCTACCTACATGTACTTACTTTCATATCTTGCCGCTCCGCCTAGTACCTGTACGAAAGCAATCTCTAGATACTACAGCTACGTACATGTACCTACTCTCATGTCTTGCCGCTCCGCCTAGTACCTGTACAAAAGCAATCTCTAGATACTACAGCTACCTACATGTACATACTCTCATATCTTGCCGCTCCACCTAGTACCTGTACAAAAGCAATCTCTAGATACTACAGCTACCTACATGTACTTACTCTCATATCTTGCCGCTCTGCCTAGTACCTGTACGAAAGCAATCTCTAGATACTACAGCTACCTACATGTACTTACTCTCATATCTTGCCGCTCCGCCTAGTACCTGTACGAAAGCAATCTCTAGATACTACAGCTACGTACATGTACTTGCTCTCATATCTTGCCGCTCCGCCTAGTACCTGTACGAAAGCAATCTCTAGATACTACAGCTACCTACATGTACTTACTCTCATCTCTTGCCGCTCGGCCGTACCTGTACGAAAGCAATCTCTAGATACTACAGCTACCTACATGTACTTACTCTCATCTCTTGCCGCTCGGCCTAGTACCTGTACGAAAGCAATCTCTAGATTCTACAGCTACCTACATGTACTTACTCTCATATTTGCCGCTCCGCCTAGTACCTGTACGAAAGCAATCTCTAGACACTACAGCTACCTACATGTACTTACTCTCATCTCTTGCCGCTCGGCCGTACCTGTACGAAAGCAATCTCTAGATACTACAGCTACCTACATATACTTACTCTCATATCCTGCCGCTCCGCCTAGTACCTTTATGAAAGCAATCTCTAGATACTACAGCTACCTACATGTACTTACTCTCATCTCTTGCCGCTCGGCCTAGTACCTGTACGAAAGCAATCTCTAGATACTACAGCTACCTACATGTACTTACTCTCATATCTTGCCGCTCCGCCTAGTACCTGTACGAAAGCAATCTCTAGATACTACAGCTACCTACATGTACTTACTCTCATCTCTTGCCGCTCGGCCGTACCTGTACGAAAGCAATCTCTAGATACTACAGCTACCTACATGTGCTTACTGTCATGTCCTGATCTGCGACCTAGACTTCTAGCTCTTGCTCTAAAATCTTGTTTACGGGGCACGCGGTTAAATGTTGTTTCGCAGTCTATGAATGCTAGGTTAAGATAGAAAATAAATTGCGTGCAGAACGGCATACAGCTGATCTAACAGACTAACCAAATATTAAATAAAAATAACACGCAATGGTCTACAGTAATGTTGTGGTTTTTAAGTTAATTTAGCTGACAGAAAGGAAGAATCGGTGGGATATATCAATGAAAATATATAATGTGCCATATGATTACGGTTAAAAAAGGACGTAGCAAGAAAGCACAATGCACAAGGCATATATGATAATATACGCACACCACTTGATTACCACGCTGAATGGTCGTACTAAGAATAGTACTATGCACGAGTTATATACGATAATATACTGTGTGCTACATAAGTACCAGTATGAGTGGACCTCAAAAGTGACGAGTTATATACGATAATATACGATAATATACAGTGTGCTACATAAGTACCAGTATGAGTGGACCTCAAAAGTGACGAGTTATATACGATAATATACGATAATATACAGTGTGCTACATAAGTACCAGTATGAGTGGACGTCAAAAAAGACGAGTTATATACGATAATATACGATAATATACAGTGTGCTACATAAGTACCAGTATGAGTGGACGTCAAAAAAGACGAGTTATATACGATAATATACAGTGTGCTACATAAGTACCAATAAGAGAGGTCGTCAAAAGTGACCGAGAATTATTTGAAATCGAATATCAGCATACCGTGTTTAAATGTAATATAATTACGACCAAGTTCATATTAAGCAAATAAAATAACAATATTCACTCGCAGACACTTTTAAATCGTACTAGAAGTGGGAGATGCAATAAGTATCGAGTTTGAAAAGACGCACGAAGCCGTCTGAGATTTAAATATATATATATATATATATATATATATATATATATATATATAACAGAGACACGACCTAGTACTAGAAAATCGTATCACCCTAATACTGGCAATACGACTGGCAAAGGGTGAAGTCCTTAGAAATTCCGGAAACCGCCATCTAGCGCCACTATTGGAAAATACTAATTACTAATTTCGTTTCGTGTCTTCTTCTTTATTAAGGAGTTGAATTTAGCTTAATGTAATGTTATGCTTAAAATTGTGCTTATCTTTATTTTAATGTCAATATTTGTACTTAATTCGGCATATTTACATTTAATAATTTACAAACGTTAATAGTAGTGACATCTATTGCATTTTTTTTGTATTAAAGATAGATTGTATGGGATGGTAGGCCATGCCTTTACTAACACCGACTTCAAAAAGGACATTAATTGTAACTACTTTATAAAAGTATTATTTTAAGCTTTTTAACGTAGTTTCTTTTTAACTAACGTATCAGACTAAACTGTCTACTTTGTGGTATCAGACAAGGAGAAAAACATTGTATAGCTTGTACAGTGTGTAAATATTTCTATTATTGAGGGAGTATGTATGTGTCTTTATGTTATTTTTGGTTTTTTAAATGCGTTTTTTTTTTCATGTTCTATTTCATATTTTGCTTTATACATAGCTTCTCTTATATATTTTCGTCGTTTTCAACTTAGTCTCGTCTCACCTTTAACCGTCTTCCAAAAAGGAGGCCGTTATTATCATGTTTATTGTACTTGTATGTTATAAAACTCTTATATTATTTTTCTTATGTTTTTAACCATTGGATACACACATTGGTCAAAGTTGCCAAGTTTTGTTACTAGATGGCGTTTATATTCTAAAGGGCAATGTCCTATTTTAATGCAATTTTCGTTGACGGTCATCAATTATACAATGAATTGAAGACATGAATGCATGAAGGTTATATGTCGCAAAAAAAATTTACGTAAATTAAAAATTTTAAAATTTACGACTTTAAACTGTCACTTAAACATTTTAGGTTATGCAGTAACGTAATAAGTACATTTATTCTAGAGACGAATCTTTAGATTAATGTACATAATACTTTACGATGTATGAACTCACTTTTCTCGAAATCACAATTTTGCTACATATCACCTTTATCCATTCATGTCTTCAATTTTGGTTTAAAATTATTGTTTTTTCTAATAATTTATTTATCTAAGATTACACTTGAAATAAAGCTTTTTATTTTCTTTTTTTTTATTCAATTTTAGGACTTATAAAAAATACATGACAGTCCTATAAGTTAAACTATAATATTTAAGTACATAATGTGTGTATGTATATATAAGTAAATTTTACTGCTAATGCCATTCTTTGGAATACATGACATTGCTCTTATCTGTATTGAAACCCAATGTGTTGTCGCTAGATGGCGTTATTTTCACTATCGGAATATAAAATTGCCATCGTTTTCAGAAGAGCTGATGAACTCCAACGAGACATCGGAACAGGTGCTGGCTCTGGTGCCTCCGGAGCTGCACAAATACCTCACCGTCCATCCCAAAAACATGACTGGTGAGTTCAAAATCCATCTTTGCGGTGCTGGACTCGTAAGAATAGCATATCTTAAATATTATATATCTACTAATTGTTTATAACTTTTGAAATGTTCAATGTGCTAATACACTTTTTTTGTACATATAACTAGACAAGATTTCCGATTGAATGAGCCATAACACATAATTTTAGCATTAGTATGTCCATTAAGCACGGTTTTGAACTCCGGGCTCAGACTACGTGGCGAGTATAGGCAACTACCTATGAAATACTTTGGCTTATGTCTAGCAGTGGACACAAGCCTCCCTCAAAATATCACACTTCTTAAATTTTTAAGAAGACGTTATTTTGTATGTTCTATAATGAATCTACACTATATAATAATATTATAAAGAGGAAAGATTTTTATTTTTGTATGTAACGAATAAACTCAAAAAGTACTGGACCGATTTTAATAATTCTTTTTTCATTAGAAAGCTACATTATCACTGAGTAACATAGGCTATATAAAAATCAATTGCTGTTCGTTAGTCTTGCTAAAACGCGAGATCAGCTGAACTGATTCGGCTATTTTTGGTCTTGAAATATTCGTGGAAGTCCCGGGAAGGTTTACACGGTTTCCATGCTCAACGAAGTGGGCACGGGTCAGCTAGTTATATTTTTACTATGACAACACTGCAGTGGTTCAAAATTAAAAGTTTTTAGAGGACTAGCAAATGAGTTTCAACAAAAGAGGTTAGTTGACATAGCGCCGTAATAATGCTGTATTTCCTACTGCTTTGAATACTAGCTGTCCCCACGACTTCGTTCACGTGGTTTTTGAGTGACTTAAACCGTTTATGCAGCGCACGCAACGAAAGTCCCCAAATGTGAATAATTTTCCCCGTTTTTTCAACATTTCTCATTGATGCTTCGCTCCTATTGGTCGCAGCGTAATGTTATATAGCCTAAAGCCTTCCTCTATAAATGGACTATCCAACAAAAAAAGAATTTTTAAAATAGGTCCAGTAGTTCCTGAGATAAGCACGTTTAAACAAACAAACAAACTCCGTTTTATAATATTAGTATAGATTAATAATATAATTTAGTAAATAATAATAAATATTCAATGAAAAGATAAATAATTTACTCGCATATTAATAATAATTGTAATAAAATTAATAGCATCCAAAATTATTATAATCTCGTTAGCCGGTTACTTGATCTTTGGCCCAAAATGATCCTTATCCTTTGTATTTTCCAGCGAACGCCACAGAGAGATACATCGGTCGGAATGTGTCGGACATCCGCCACTCTGTGCGCCGGTACAACGACGCGCAGACCATCTACAACGAGGACCTCTACGGCCCGGTACAGAACGACACCATCATCATAGCTATACAGGTGAGAAAATATAACTATACTTACATCCTTACATACTTACATTCTTACTCCTTACTTCCTTTACTCCTTACAGCCTTAAAGGGTAGGTTAAAGGGTACCTTTTTTACATATTATACCAAGCCGAATATAGTGTGAAGAGAATGACGCGTAGAGCATTTTTTCTTTTGGCACTTCATATATAAATTATAAGTATAAGTCTATACACAAAAACGCACTGGTCGTTGACCTAACACTTGACCAGGGTTGAAACTATTTGTTTTGTGACTTTTATGGAGATCTTTAATCGTGATTTGTCGAGTTATGGTAAGTAATTTATATGAGGTGCCAAAAAAAATGCTCTACGTCATTCTCTTCACACTATATTCGGCTTGGTATATGAAGTTTGTCCCATGCACTGTGTAATAGAAATTTGCATTGACAGAAATAGAATATAGGAACACATTCACGCCACGCCATTTTTATATTCTTACTAATATTATAAATGTGAAAAATCGTAAGGTGTATGAATGGATTTCGTTGTTTTTGTTTGTTGCTGCACTTTCACGTAAAAATTACTGAGAGGATTTTAATGTACAAATTAAAGATTTTCTTTACTTCGAGTGTCAAAAGTGACAAAAACTCGCCATTTACAATTCCCGTTCGAGTCTCGAAGTCTCTGATAATTAGGCCCCTTACTAGAACTCCGATTCTCGTATTATTAATATCGGCTCGATTGTCAGTCTGTCCCGCTTGCACGCGCATGGCTTGACGCGTGTGCGAGCAGGACGACTGACCTGACAATCGAACGGATGTTCGAAGCACGAGGAAACGGGGCCGTGAGCGATGTCAATAATAGTTAATAAAAGTATAATAAAATAAATAAATAAAATAAAATAAAAATCATTTATTTTCAGACCATAGATCCATAGTGTTAGTAACAATTATTTACTTAAAGATTATTTTGGTTAGTTAATGAATATACAGAAAAATTAAATTAAAAGATTATTAGCTCTAGTAGACAGGTTCACCGTACCTTCATCACATGTAGCTCGATGAACCTGCCCACCAGGGCTGAATCTAATCGGTCACCCACCATCCTCAGGACTCCGTTCGAGCTCTGTCTTACCCTAATAAATAATAAACCTGTAAACCTAATAAAAGTATAATGTGCACGATCACGAAACTCGTAAACTAAAGTACAATACATTTTAAAATATGAATCGATAATTAACAATGTCAGGGTCGAGACGTTCACGCGATCACTTCAACCACTTTTGTACGATCCGGATTCTGGAGGGCCAGAGAATATTCAGAGCATTTAAAATAGAACTTTGGGGTAATACAATAAAGCTGATAATCGAACACGGTGTCTGTCAAATTGGACGTGGATATTTGTCGAATTTCAATTGAAGACATGAATGGAAAGATATGTAGCAAAATTTTGATTTGAGAAAATTGACTGTCACTTAAACATTTTGAAATACATATGTTGTAAAGTATTAAGTACATTGATCTAAAGATCCGTCTCTGGATTCCTGGAATCAATGTACTAATACATTACTACATATTATCCTAACATGTTAAGTGACTGTTTAAACTAGAGATGTAACGGATATCCGGTAACTATCCGGTATCCGGCCTATCCGGCCTTATTTCCACTTTTCACTATCGGGCCGGATACCGGATAGTAAAATTTTAAAAAATCTTATTATTTTATACAGGCAAATCATACTCCAATAGGCTGTGGACACCGTTTATTTCTATAATCGCACATCAAAAATGTTTGTTTTATAAACAAGTGGCAAATTGTGATGAATAAATACCAAATTTTACGCGATAACACTCGAACGCCCCCGAGTCGACCCGATCTCCGGTTACATTACATGCGACCCGAATGCACCTGAATATTTCCGATCTCGTTCACCGCGCCAATATTCAAATCAAACTAATTATTATAACGGGTGTAAAAAGAGCAGTCACTATAACCATAGACCAATTACATGTATAATTGGTCCATGCTATAACTTTGGGATTTCAAAAAAAACAATTTTTGCCTTATTGTTATTTTTGCGACAAAAAAAAAGAAATGGTGAGAAGTTTAAAAAAAAATAATTGTAGTTTTTGACAAAAAAAAATTCATTTCCAAAATGAGGAAAGGTAGTATACTCGTGTCTCAAAGTTATAGTTGCTCACTTGCTCTTTTTACACACTGTATATTATCAAAAGGCCGGATATCCAGCAGCCGGATATCCGGCGCTCCGGCCTAGTAGCTTGCCGAATATCCGGTATCCGGCCAAACTACTATCCGTTTCATCTCTAGTTTAAACTAAATTTCCTAAGTAAAAAAAAATGCGACATATTACCTACATCGATTCATGTCTTCAATTATAGTACGTCCTAGATAAATTTAACCTAAACGTAAACAAAGCCGTCTATGACACAACCAAAGACTAGTCAGTGATGCCAATTGGCCAATATTAAGGTCGTGTTTCACCAAGCAATGTTAAAGCTAACGCCATGTTAAAATATCATGCCTTCTCATTCATTGACAGGAAACACGAGAGGGATAACATGATATTTAAAGAAGGATTAACTTTAACATTGCTTGGTGAAACACGGCCTAATGCAATGATTATTGTTGGCTACATGAATCCATAGACTATATTCTACAGTCGGCAGTGTCAACATAGCTTATTTTTGCTGTGAAGGTTTTTCATTTGATTTTTAATGTGTACCAGCTCTTAATGTAAGGAAAAAAAACAACACCGCAAATATAAATTTATTTAATGAATTTCGGGTTGCTCGCCTTTCTTTTGGCCAATAAAAATGGCATTGTACACATTCCATTCAATATTTCGGAGTTGTTCTTCTCTTTTTGTTTGGATGCTTCTATATGTTTTGGTTGTTCCAATTCAAAGAGGCGTTCCATCCAAATGAATTGTTTGTAATCTGGGATCCCACTTTGTAATACAAATTTCCTGGGTGCCTAAAATTCATTTTATTAGTAACAGTATTAGATTGGATGAGCCTTAGCAACCATTTACTCTCTAACCTGTCCCCTCTAGACGAGCTATAAGATTAAAAATCTAGCTCATTAATAAAAACTAATATAATTAATAAATAATTGCGGAATCGATTTTAACCATTCAGTGAATTGGTTCCGCTATAAATCCGTTTAGCTCTGTTAATTTCTGACAAGTCAAAAATTTCGAATCTCAAACTATATGAAATAACCTTTCATTTGTGATTATTATTTTATCCAATTATTGTATATTTCTATTTTAATAAGAATAAATAGCAATGTCTTACAGAATGATGATGTATGGCGGCCTCCCCACAAACAGACTGAACAGATTAATCGATAACTTAGTTGGCTAATCTTAAACACGACACTAGCGCCAAATGGTTCTAAATTCAGTGTCGATTTTATGGAACTAAGCGATATTACATAGAAAAAATCCTGTTTACAGTAATGTTTTCAAGAGTTGCAAATGACAGGACTCGGCGGTATAGCCCCCTGACTCAATAATGACTATACCGCCGAGTCTGTCAGTCTGCCATTTCCCAAGTCAGGTTGACTTTCGAATAATTGTCATCCAAAGTGGTTTATAAGTCATCCCCCTTACCAGATATTCAGCACAATGTTCGTCCACTGGACGTGGAGGTTTGCGGCTTATCCCAGCTCGCCCGAATTTGGTGCGAGGAAAATCGGGATCTTGGTACCTGAATACAAAAGAAATTTTTTTTTCGACTCCGACTCCAATTCTCGTTGAATATCGGTTCGATTGTCTGACACGATTGACGCTCGTCCGAGTGGACTGACAACCCATTAGGAAACAGAAACGAGATTCGATGGACGAGAATTAGGGCCCGGGGGCAGATTCAAAATGCTATCGCTGTTATCACTTACGAAGAGCGAAAACAAAATGCATCTTGAATCAGGGCCCTGGTTGGGACAACGTAGATTGATCAGTACGTCTAATTTTTAACTGACTTCCAAAAAAGGAGCAGTTTCTCAATTTGGCATGTTTTTTTAATCTAATTTTGACATTGGTCGTCCATCGTTCCCACTGGTTTCTAGATTACGGATGATGTTAGAAAGAGAAAGAATGTGGTATTATTTACTGCCATGTTTGTTTTTGTTTTTTCTTGTCTGGGTCTTACGCGTAAAAATTATACCGGCTACGTAAAGGACTTTTTCATTTCATAAACAAGATCTTACCATACGGAGTCCCAGTGATCAGGAACTAACTGCTCAGGGGCGATTATCTTCATCCAACGTAGAATATCGGATCTGAAAAATAAATAAAAAAAATGCATTTATTTCGCTCAAGGAGCCCATAGTGTTAGTAACAAATTTTACTTAAGAACTATATTAGTATTTACATTATATTTTACTTAAGACTAAATAATAATATCACGTATAACATAACTATTATACGTGATATTAGTATCTTTGTCGCGGTGGAGACGAGTCCAGTGCTGCATGATAGCGCTGTCCACGTCCAACCTCTCCGCGACTGTCCTCAGGAGGCTGTTGCTGCCACGCACACGTTGTATCAGGGATGCCACACGTTTTCTGATGATGGCTGGAAAAGCTATCAACTTCGTTTGAAGCTAGCATCCCCGAACCACTAGTGTCGTGGCCCCCCAGCAAGATCTGAAGGCATTATTGTATTGGGTGCGCAGGTTTGAGTGTTATTGACCCACAGATAGGGTTACCATATTACAGACGTTTGCCGTATTTGACAGGCATTTTAAGGTTTAGACAGGCGTGCGGCCGGCATTGGTTTTAGACATGCATTTTCAAATTACGCGGTCTTTTACTTATTTGTTATTACCTACAGCGTTTAGCTTTAGACAGGCATTTTTCTGAAAAATCAGGCACATTAGGTACTTTGTACAGGCATCCCTCTATTTACATACGGTAACCCCACCCACAGAGTCAGACAGCACGTGTACAGAGAGTGACAGTATTATAAAATAGGCCACCTTGATTCATATTAATCCACAGAACAAAATACAGATTAGTTTTTTAATAGCATAATTAGTGATGCCGCATCAATCCGTGTGTTTCGGACGGAACCCGACTTGTAAGAGTCCACTCGCACGTGGCCGGGTATTTAAATTATAAATTCGTCTGAATTACTAACCGGTTTTGTATTTTATGTGATCCTTATCTGAATGATAAACAGTTGGAACTGCAATAAACCATTTTTTGACCACTTACAATGATTAATATTTTCACTATGTGCATGTTTTGAAGTTTTGATAGCACTGTTACTAACCAGTGGGCCTACTCCCGACACAATCGAATACCGAATCCGTTCGATATCAGTGGTTTTTCGTATTTTATTTTGGTGAATTATTTTGAAACTCATCAGGATAAAGAAAATTTAAAAACTTTTTGTACTGCCGACCATATCGATCGACTGAGAATCAAAATAAAACAAATGTCAATTTATAAGGAAGTACGCGGCATGATCGTATCTAAATCAAAATCAAATCAGTTTGGAGAGTAAGGCCCCGATTCAAGATGCCATTGCTGTTTATACTTTATCGCTTACGAAGTTTCAAAACAAAATATATGAGATTTGACATAAGCTTCGCTAAATGACGAGTGAATTCGAATGTCATACACAGGGTGTAAAAAGAGCAGTCACTATAACTTTGGGATAGGATTATAGGACCTTGACTGATTCTAGAAATGAATTTTTTTCATTATTTATTTTTTGAAAAAAAAAAATTTTTTTTGCAATTTATTATTTTAGTCGCGAGGCTGAACTGTTTGGAACAACGTTCTGCATTAAATTCTTAAATTTTATATTTTTTGCCCTAGTACGTAATGAACGTCTTACGCGTGCTATTGACCTCTCAGCGTAATCAGCTGATCGCAGTGTTGTGCACGTTGTACATTGCCTATTGAAAATATTTAAATTTTTAAAACAGTGGATTAAAAGCAAATGACTAGTACCAATGGATATATCTCTTGCCTGGTTATTACCCCACGAAGTTATAGTGACTGCTCTTTTTACACCCTGTATGTATATCTAAGTCTGATGTTTAGGCTCCCTTCATACTAGCGTTTGTCCAGCGTAGGCGTTCGATGAACATATGCTTATGCGAAGCGCAGACGCCGCGACAACGCGTTTCGTGCGTAGCGTTCGTCAGTTAATGACACATTAATTTGGATTTTTGTTAACATTTAGATCATGCTGAATCAGAGCAGATTATAATATTTTGTTAATAGTTTTCAAATAATGGTCACTGCAGTCGCAGAAGTGATTCCTAAATACCTGTTCCAAAGAGTCCGTATGCTCGTAGGAGGTCCGGTCCTGGATTGGAACCAGATGCAGTGAGTCCGAGGTTTGCGGTACGGAAGACCTATGCTGCGCGAGAACCGAAACATCTCTACACCAAACAGTTCTCTCACTTTTGCTGTTATTACCTAGAATGAATAAAGAGGCTTAGTCAAGAGACCATCGCTATTTTCACTTAGGTAGTTCGATAACAAAAAAAGATGACATATTAGCTATGAGTGACAAGAGAATTCGTATGTATACTGTACGTCCTTTTTAAATTTAACATAAACGTAGCCAATAGAGTATTATTATATAGTATAAATGTAGAGAATCTTTTAGTTATAAGTTCATAAAAAATGTTTTTGTTAAACTGTTGTAATATTATAAACCTTGTCCGATTTCGACACTTTTGTTTCCTTGTGTCGAATATCACATTATTAGATTGTAAAACTCGCCTGATATGTAATATAATAAACTGTTTATTCTCGTTATATCAATATTTCATATTACGAGAATAAACAGTTATATATATCTTTTCTTTCTTATATTAAACATAAATTGCTGTTCGTTAGTCTCGCTAAAACTCGAGAACGACTGAACCGATTCGGCTATTTTCAGTCTTGAAATATTCGTGTAAGTCCCGGGAAGGTTTAAACTGTAACTATGCTCAACGAAGTGGGCACGGGTCAGCTAGTAACATTACAAAGATTTAGTGCCAATTTCACCAACATATGTTAAACTTAATCCTTCATTAAATATTATGTTATCCCTCTCGTATTTCGTGTCAATGAACGAGAAAGCATTGTATTTTTAACAAGCCGTTATGATTAAGAAACATTGGTGAATTCGGGGCTTTCTTTATTACTCTTTGATAACTCCCTGCTCCTGTTACAATCAATTTTTACCTTGATATGGTCAAAATTCACAATATTCATGTGCGGCAACATGGACGGGTCTTCCAAAAATAGTAATCTTTTCCCATTAACGTGGTTTTTCACAACGCACTCCTTAAAAATAATTGAGGATTAGATATCACAGCGTGCCATCAAAATCTAGGGTACCAGTACAGTAGAACTACATTTTTACCTTTAACTACCGTGGCAACACTACCCTACACTACCTGGTTTCACGAACGGTATTCAAATAAATTATCGCACGCACTTGCAAAATTATTTAAAATTTTACAGATAGGGTTAATTCACCAAATACACCGATTAGTTGACATGCGATTTGAATCAGCGAGCGAGCGTGATGTAATTATAAAACATCTGGGCCCTAATTCTCAGGCCTCGAACTTAGTTCTAAATATTAGTATATCCCGCTCGCACGCGCGGTAAATCTCATTTGCATGAGTGGGACAGACCGATAGTAAAAATTACGTTCGAGGCCTGAGAATTAGGGCCCTGTTCGTTCCTTTCTGTCTGACAATATTCCACCAATCAGCGTTCAATATGGATTGTTGATTTGAGTGCCATGTTAGTTGAGCATTAATTTAAATAGCGTTCGATATATTATATCTCTATACTTCCCACACTACTCGTCGAATGCGTGACAGGCGCAATACATGTGACATTGGGATTGCATTGAACATAGATAAGAGTAATATTTGGTATTGAATTTTGTGAAATCAGGTCTACTCTCGAAACTTATTGAATGAATGGGGATTGGATTGGAATGGCAGTCTTCTTTTTATCATCGTGAGTCAAGATTATATCAAAGTTTGTGTAACCCCACTGCTTTAACTTTCTTCCATAGACTACACAGACTTTCGGAAACACACTTTTACGCCACAACAACGTCACTCAATGCGGTCTACCACGCAAAACTCCTTCGCTAAGATTTACAGTTGACGTAGCCGTATATCCAACATGGCATCCACATCTCTTAAGAGCTGTAGGTTACGCTACCATGTTTCCTGAAGAGCGATAATACTGTCAGAATGGTACCCAAGAGATGGAAAAAGAAGCCAGGGCAGGCAATGTCTAAGGATCAAATGACTGTTAGTCCAAAGTGGAGACGAATAACCCAAGACAGACACCAATGGAAAATGTTGGAGGCATGCTGATATCTATACTAATATTATAAAGCGGAAGAGTTTGTTTGTTTGTTTGTTTAAACGCGCTAATCTCAGGAACTACTGGTCCGATTTGAAAAATTCTTTTTTTGTTGGATAGTCCATTTATAGAGGAAGGCTTTAGGCTATATAACAGTACGCTGCGACCAAAAGGAGCGAAGCGTCAGTGAGAAATGTTGCGAAAACAGAAAAAAATATTCGCATTTGGGGACTTTCGTTGCGTGCGCTGCATATTATACGGTTTAAGTCACTCAAAAACCAAGCGAACGAAGTCGCAGGGCACAGCTAGTTATGAATATTTAAGAAGTACTGCAAATCAAAAATGTGTAACAATTTGTATCCTATCTCTTATCTCAGAATAAATGGCTATATTATTATTACTAGAAACATATGTGGATATAATATATTATACTCTGTACAACGGTAGTCCACATTCTTCCTCCATCCATTGGGCGACCTCGTGTTCTGACCAGCGGAACGCGGCAGGTGAGGGCAGCCGGTCGACCACGTTGCTCGCCAATTCGTGTAGCGTTAGCGGGGACTTTTGACAGGGACTGAGTTTTCTGTACAAAAGGACATTACAATATGGAAAAGGACATAATATGGGCTTTCGTTTTTCGTCTCACCAGGTGGCGCAATATCGAGTGAGGCCTTGAAATGTTTTTTATTACGGGCTTCAGGAAAGTGATTACTCATTTTATTTAAATCATTATATTTCAATTTCATTAAATCGTATTTAATACAATATAACTATAGAGAATATGTATTGACCTTGCCACAGTGTTGTAAAGTACTGTTTTTGTTCGAAAAATAAACTCTCAATGCAGTCTCATTCATTGATATATCATACCATAACTTATTTGCCATAAGCACAAAGTAGATAATAAACCATAAGTAATCAAATGTTTGCTAATTACTTGTATTGTAAATTAATATTTCCAAATTATAATACGTAACATTTATTTCTTTAGCATATTTATATGCTGACAAATCTCGTAACCAAGGCAACCGCCATTGGTGTCACAGATAATATATATCAGTCCTCCGCCACTATTCTTGATGTACACCTGGCGCAGGTAAGAGCTGCTCCAAGTGTCGACGGCAGACTGTACCAGCATCTGTTCGGACTTCATAATGTAGGCGACCCAGGCGACGTAAAATAATCCCGAATTCCCACCTCTGGTTTCCGTAGGATCGAGCTTGGATCCGGTCGCCAGGCGCAAAATCCTTTGTAGCAGGTAAGTCAACGCTAGTTCTCTGGAGTAGCCAATGGTGGTTTCCGAAACATCGCGTGAAGCGACGTTCTTATGTCACGACCAAACATCAATTGGTACGGGCTTTGGACATCGGTGTTGGGGGAGCGTCTCAGTCGAGTCTTGACTATTATTAATTTAGTACTGAGGTCCCCTTCCTCCCCCTCCATCGCACGTATTGCTTTTTTTATTGTCTGTACGTAGCGTTCTGCTTGCCCGTTTGTAGCTGGGTGGTAAGGTGCCGATGTTTTATGTGCTACTCCGCATTTGTTCAGGAAGCTGGTAAATTGTTGTGAGACAAATTGACGTCCATTATCGGATACGAGTGTATATGGTATTCCAAATGTGGAGAATAATTCCTTGAGCTTGCTGATACACCAGGAGCTAGTTGTATTCTTGGTGGGGAAAATTTCAACCCATTTTGTATATGCATCAACAATTATAAAGAGCTGTTGTCCATGGATCGGTCCGGCAAAATCAATATGCAGTCTTTGCCAAGGTTCCGTCGGTTGCTCCCAGTGGTGTATCGGTGCCTTTGATGGTTCATTTTGTTGTAAACGGCACGCTCTACAGGATTTAACCTTCTCTTCGATATCTCTATCGATGTTCTTCCAGTACACGTAACTGCGAGCTAAAGCTTTCATTTTCACCATACCGCTGTGTCCAGCGTGGAGTTCGTCAAGTACATGCTCACGTAAGTTTCGTGGTATAACAACTCTAGTACCTTTTAGAATGCAGTCGTCCTGTAGTGTAAATTCATTGTCGTTGTAACCTATTAAGCGTAATGATCTGCCATTTTGTAGGGCTTCTCTCAGAGTGTTTAATTCGTCGTCTTTTCTGGTTTCTTTGACTATGACTTCAGGGCTTATTTCTAGTACGTTTATTTGAGCGCGTTGAAAAGTGCAGTGTTGGTCTTCATAGGTTTCATTTACTGTTTCTACCGGGAATCTTGAAAGGTAGTCTGCGTTACAGTGTTTTGACGCGGATCTGTATTCTACGTCATAGTCGAATCCTGACAGAAAATGTGCATAGTGGAAGAGTCGCATAGTACTTAATGCTGGAAGTGTCTGATGAGGATGAAAAATGGAGGTAAGTGGTTTATGGTCTGTCAGTAGGGTAAATTTCCGTCCGTAACAATACGGAAAAAATTTCTTGATACCCCAATAGATAGCTGTGGCTTCTTTATCTATTTGGCTGTAGTTCTTTTCACTCGTGGCTAAGGTTCTCGAAGCGAATGCTATAGGTCTTTCTGAACCATCTGGAAGTCTGTGGGAAAGTACTGCACCTAGTCCTGTAGGTGAGGCGTCGGTGGCTATTATTAATTTCTTATTTGGGTCGAAATGAGTAAGAACTCGGTCGCTCGCGATTTCTTTTTTTATATCCTTAAAACTACTCTCGCATTTTGAAGTCCACAGAAATTTATTTTCTTTCCTTAATAATTCATTTAATGGGCTTGTGATTGTTGCCAAGTTTCGAATGAATTTATTGTAATAATTAGCCATTCCGAGAAAGGTTCGAAGTTCGTTAATGTTTTCAGGTCTTTTTGTGTTTAATATCGCTTTTATTTTGTCTTCATTCTTGTGTAAGCCGTCCTTGTCTATCGTGTGTCCTAAGTAATTGATACTATTTTTGAAAAATTGGCATTTATCTCTATTTACTCGTAGATTATTCTTTTGTAGTTTTTGTAAGACTTGGTTCAGTCGTATCATGAGTTGATCTTCCGTAGATCCTTGTATAATAATATCGTCGAAGAAGCACTTAACGCCATCAAGTCCCTGAAGTAGTTGATCCATGAATTTTTGCCATAGGCTAGGGGCGACTTTAACCCCGAACATTAAGCGATTTACCTTGTAAGTTCCTTTGTGTGTACTCAAGGTTTGCAGGACTGCGCTTTCATCGTCCATTACCATATTCAGGTAGGCTTGGGTGATGTCTAAGGTACAAAAGTATTTACCTCCGTTCATTTCAGCAAATATATCTTCGATAATAGGGATGGGGTATTGTTCATCTTTTATAACCTTGTTTAATGTTACCTTGTAGTCGGCACATAAACGGATACTACCGTTCGGTTTCACGATGGGGACAATGGGTGTGCCCCAATCCGAATGGTCGATTTTTGTGATAACTCCTTCTTCACTAAGTCGATCTATTTCTTTATCAACCTTTTCCTTCAGGGCATA
The DNA here is from genome assembly GCA_905187575.2 of Celastrina argiolus. Lineage (NCBI taxonomy): Eukaryota > Metazoa > Arthropoda > Insecta > Lepidoptera > Lycaenidae > Celastrina > Celastrina argiolus. Next base: position 4,077,342 of record LR994597.1, read on the forward strand.
AGGAATTCGCCGTGGTTTAATAAAAATAGGTTGAGCATTGTCTTTCAGGCTTAGATGAGCTTGATAGTTAGGTATTTTTCCTAAATTGGTTTTAAATACAGTGTTTGAATATTCTTCAAGTAGTTTCTCTAATTTAGGAGTAGGAATATCTATAACTCGTATGTCAGCTAATTTAATTTTGATTTCTCTCATCCAACTTCTGCCAAATATTGGATCTACATCTTGGTCAATAATGTATAATTTTCCGTTAAAATTTTGATTTTTGTAGGTGCATTTGACATATGTCATTCCTGCGGGTTTAAATACTTCCCCTGTGTAGGTTTTAAATCTCATGTCTGTTTTGAAAATTTTTGTTTTAATTTTTAATTCTTTGAAGAGCTTGTATGATATGGAAGACAATGTAGCTCCTGTGTCGAATTCCATATTAACTAGTTTGTTTTCTATTTCAATTGGAATCATGTATTTTTCCGAGATTTCATTTTTGATAAGGTGTATGTCACACCGGCTGTCTTCGCTACTTATGTCCTTATCTAATCGATTCGTTTGTGGATTTCTGTGAAGGCAAACGCGTGCTAAATGACCAGTTTTTTTGCATTTTGAGCAAATTGAGTTTTTGGCACCGCATTCGTTAGAGTGGTGATCATCTTTTCCGCACCGATAGCATTTTCCTCTTAGGTCTTTAATTGTTATAGCTGATTTGTGCTGATTTTTACTGAATTCCGTTGATGTGGGTGGCCGATTGTATCTTGATTGTTTACTAGTATGTGCTATAACGTTTGTATCGATTGATTTAATTAAGTCCTGTGACATTTTACTGTTCTCTTGTTTTCCCATTTCCATAGCTGAGGCAATCTGAATCAGCCTTGCAAACAGTGGAGTGTCTCTTTCTTGTAAGATTTTTGTTCTTATGTCTGTATCTCTTAAACCTCGAATAAACTGAAGTGTTAAGAAGCTTTCTAATGTTGATTTCTGGCAGTTATGACATTTAAATTCACAATGTAGTGACAATTTCTTTAATTCTGCAGCGTATATGGCAATAGTTTCGTTTTCTTGCTGTTGTCGGGAAATGAATCTATGTTGTAACGCCCATGTACTGGGTTTTGGATCTATGTATTCGTCTAAAAGGTCTGTCAATTCTTTGAAGTTCATGCTGATCGGTTCTTCAGGGGAACAGAGATCGTAGAGTTTTTCATGAAGTGTCGGTGGTAATGCCGAAAGTAATGTGTATACTTCAATTTTAGGATCCGTAATGTTGTTCAACAGAAAATATACGGTTAACCGCTGTACAAAATTTTTAAATGTTTCGTTTTCTTGTAAGGGTTGGAAATTAATTTTATGTCTGGATTCTTTCTGAATGTTAGTCCTTAGTTGTGAACTTGAAATTAAATTTTGTGTTGATGCAAACTGAATATCATGATCAGACTTATCTAACAATTTTGTTTTTAATATTGTAAATTTCTCCTCAATATCGTACCTCGTTTCCATTTCATTTTCCAACTCCTCATCAGGGGTTTCAAATTCTATTTTCTGTTGCAATTCTCGAAATGATTGTAGGTTTTCTTGGAGACATTGAAGTCTCGTTTGAGTTTCTGTATGTGATAGAATTTCATGTGTATTTATGAAGTTTTCTAATCTTGTAAGTTGGGCGCGTAATGAGGCGCGGGCTTTCTTCCATTTCTTATATTCTCCAGTCGACATCGTCGCCAGATATTGTAAATTAATATTTCCAAATTATAATACGTAACATTTATTTCTTTAGCATATTTATATGCTGACAAATCTCGTAACCAAGGCAACCGCCATTGGTGTCACAGATAATATATATCAACTTGCAATATTATTCTAAACAGAAATAAACCTGTGTAACTAACCCACAAACAGTAACATTTCTTATTTCGGACCCCACGCTTCACAAGCGTCCGTAGCGGTGATTTCATACGCGTGTTGCTATGAACGTTATTTTCTCTGTTCTCAGTTGCCAAGTTGCCAGGAAGTTAGTAGTAGTAAATAGGTGTAAATCTAGGGCTGCCATCTCTAAAACCTGCCTCCTAGGATCGGAAGCGTAATTTCCCCGGATTTTGGAGCTTTCACCCCGGACATTTCAATACTTTATTCATTTTCTTACATCTAGATTAAAACTTTGGGGGCACGGGCAAGTTTTAGTCCGGGTTTTACCCGGACTACGACTTAAACCCCGCCCGGACGCTCCCCGGACGGCTTTCAAACTAGGACAAATCCGGGGAAACCCGGACGGATGGCAGCCCTACGTAAATCAGACTTATATAACGCAGTACTAATGTGAATTAAAAGCAAGCAGTTGCTTAGAAACTATTTTGTTTCGTAAAGCTTAAAATAAAATATTCAGCAATTTTCTGCCGAAACATAGCTTTGTCACGCATTGATTAGAAAGATGTTGGAGAGTATCTGGTTTTTGACAACTTACTTATTTCTGATGTAAGGTTCTTCGAAACACGAACAGACCAGGCACGTACAGTCCCTAGGCATATACAGAAGCTGGCGGTTGTGTCTCATTATTCCAGTGTTTGTTGTAAAATTGCAGAAGATATATTAAAAATAATACAAAAGTTATTTTTAGAAAAGTTATGTGATTATTTTTATATTTGACGTTGTCATTAGACACTAGAGTCTACGGTTTATGTTTTATGGCTGGTTTATAGATGCACTATGTAATTAGAATCATAGAATATAAATAAAAATTAAACTTAAGATAAGCGACTATTTGCAGCAAAATTATACTTGTTATTTTTCTGGTAAAAATACGTTTTTAGTTTTTCGTTACATTTCAATTAATCATTACTATCCAGAGTGGCATTATCTAGAGAAAACAGGGGTCGCGTCGACCCTTGCTTCTGTATGGAAACACGGACGTTGTGTACCTCTTAACTAACTCTCACTTGTATTATTATTATCTTACCAGGCCCACACAAGACTAACGTATCTGCGGCACCTTATCCAGAGAAAACAGGGGTCGCGTAGACCCTTGCTTCTGTATGGAAACACGGACGTTGTGTACCTCTTAACTAACTCTCACTTGTATTACTATTATCTTACCAGGCCCACACAAGACTAACGTATCTGCGGCACCTTATCCAGAGAAAACAGGGGTCGCGTAGACCCTTGCTTCTGTATGGAAACACGGACGTTGTGTACCTCTTAACTAACTCTCACTTGTATTACTATTATCTTACCAGGCCCACACAAGACTAACGTATCTGCGGCACCTTATCCAGAGAAAACAGGGGTCGCGTAGACCCTTGCTTCTGTATGGAAACACGGACGTTGTGTACCTCTTAACTAACTCTCACTTGTATTACTATTATCTTACCAGGTCCACACAAGACTAACGTATCTGCGGCACCTTATCCAGAGAAAACAGGGGTCGCGTAGACCATTGCTTCTGTATGGAAACACGGACGTTGTGTACCTCTTAACTAACTCTCACTTGTATTACTATTATCTTACCAGGCCCACACAAGACTAACGTATCTGCGGCATCTTATCCAGAGAAAACAGGGGTCGCGTAGACCCTTGCTTCTGTATGGAAACACGCCCGTTATGTACATCATAACTAACTCTCACTTGTATTATTATTATCTTACCAGGCCTACACAAGACTAACGTATCTGCGGCACCTTATCCAGAGAAAACAGGGGTCGCGTAGACCCTTGCTTCTGTGTGGAAACACGGACGTTGTGTACCTCTTAACTAACTCTCACTTGTATTACTATTATCTTACCAGGCCCATACAAGTCTAACGTATCTGCGGCACCTTATCCAGAGAAAACAGGGGTCGCGTAGACCATTGCTTCTGTATGGAAACACGGACGTTGTGTACCTCTTAACTAACTCTCACTTGTATTACTATTATCTTACCAGGCCCACACAAGACTAATGTATGGAAACACGCCCGTTATGTACATCATAACTAACTCTCACTTGTATTATTATTATCTTACCAGGCCCACACAAGACTAACGTATCTGCGGCATCTTATCCAGAGAAAACAGGGGTCGCGTAGACCCTTGCTTCTGTATGGAAACACGCCCGTTATGTACATCATAACTAACTCTCACTTGTATTATTATTATCTTACCAGGCCTACACAAGACTAACGTATCTGCGGCACCTTATCCAGAGAAAACAGGGGTCGCGTAGACCCTTGCTTCTGTGTGGAAACACGGACGTTGTGTACCTCTTAACTAACTCTCACTTGTATTACTATTATCTTACCAGGCCCATACAAGTCTAACGTATCTGCGGCACCTTATCCAGAGAAAACAGGGGTCGCGTAGACCATTGCTTCTGTATGGAAACACGGACGTTGTGTACCTCTTAACTAACTCTCACTTGTATTACTATTATCTTACCAGGCCCACACAAGACTAACGTATCTGCGGCATCTTATCCAGAGAAAACAGGGGTCGCGTAGACCCTTGCTTCTGTATGGAAACACGCCCGTTATGTACATCATAACTAACTCTCACTTGTATTATTATTATCTTACCAGGCCCACACAAGACTAACGTATCTGCGGCATCTTATCCAGAGAAAACAGGGGTCGCGTAGACCCTTGCTTCTGTATGGAAACACGCCCGTTATGTACATCATAACTAACTCTCACTTGTATTATTATTATCTTACCAGGCCCACACAAGACTAACGTATCTGCGGCATCTTATCCAGAGAAAACAGGGGTCGCGTAGACCCTTGCTTCTGTATGGAAACACGCCCGTTATGTACATCATAACTAACTCTCACTTGTATTATTATTATCTTACCAGGCCCACACAAGACTAACGTATCTGCGGCATCTTATCCAGAGAAAACAGGGGTCGCGTAGACCCTTGCTTCTGTATGGAAACACGGACGTTGTGTACCTCTTAACTAACTCTCACTTGTATTATTATTATCTTACCAGGCCCACACAAGACTAACGTATCTGCGGCATCTTATCCAGAGAAAACAGGGGTCGCGTAGACCCTTGCTTCTGTATGGAAACACGCCCGTTATGTACATCATAACTAACTCTCACTTGTATTATTATTATCTTACCAGGCCCACACAAGACTAACGTATCTGCGGCATCTTATCCAGAGAAAACAGGGGTCGCGTAGACCCTTGCTTCTGTATGGAAACACGCCCGTTATGTACATCATAACTAACTCTCACTTGTATTATTATTATCTTACCAGGCCCACACAAGACTAACGTATCTGCGGCATCTTATCCAGAGAAAACAGGGGTCGCGTAGACCCTTGCTTCTGTATGGAAACACGCCCGTTATGTACATCATAACTAACTCTCACTTGTATTATTATTATCTTACCAGGCCCACACAAGACTAACGTATCTGCGGCACCTTATCCAGAGAAAACAGGGGTCGCGTAGACCATTGCTTCTGTATGGAAACACGGCCGTTATGTACATCATAACTAACTCTCACTTGTATTATTATTATCTTACCAGGCCCACACAAGACTAACGTATCTGCGGCATCTTATCCAGAGAAAACAGGGGTCGCGTAGACCATTGCTTCTGTATGGAAACACGGCCGTTATGTACCTCATAACTAACTCTCACTTGTATTACTATTATCTTACCAGGCCCACATAAGACTATCGTATCTGCGGCACCTTATCCAGAGAAAACAGGGGTCGCGTAGACCCTTGCTTCTGTATGGAAACACGCCCGTTATGTACATCATAACTAACTCTCACTTGTATTATTATTATCTTACCAGGCCCACACAAGACTAACGTATCTGCGGCATCTTATCCAGAGAAAACAGGGGTCGCGTAGACCCTTGCTTCTGTGTGGAAACACGGACGTTGTGTACCTCTTAACTAACTCTCACTTGTATTACTATTATCTTACCAGGCCCACATAAGACTATCGTATCTGCGGCACCTTATCCAGAGAAAACAGGGGTCGCGTAGACCCTTGCTTCTGTGTGGAAACACGGACGTTGTGTACCTCTTAACTAACTCTCACTTGTATTATCTTACCAGGTCCACACAAGACTAACGTATCTGCGGCACCTGATCGTGTCTCTGGCGCAGGCGCGGGACATCGACAAGACGCTGCTCATCTTCTCCCACGACTACTACGACGAGGAGATCAACAGCCTCGTCCGGAGCATCGACTTCACCAAGGTACGAGAAGTTAGATTTAGATTAGACATGGCGCTGGAGCAGTATGGTCGATTATCCGGGAGGTGCCGGAGTTACAATAGCACCAGGGATGTTAGGGAGCTTCGTAACCGTAATCGAAACTATCGGATATCCTATATAAATAAATATCTCTAACCGTAACCGAATCCGAAGTAACAGTTACGGATAGTATCGGATATGCGCGGAGCCTACTTGAGACAGCCGCTGCCACGCGCATTATTTGTGTTCTTCTGTTGTCGTCACAAAATTTTCGTAATTGCAAATAGTTCAACCAATTGTTTCAATGTGTTGTCTTACTAATTGAAAAAAGAGTGGATGTTTGTCATGAGTCATGACTAATTGAAACGTAACGAAGAACGTCACTTAAACATTTTAGGTTATGCAGTAACGTATTAAGTACATTGATTCTAGAGACGGATCTTTAATGTACTTAAAACGTTACGACGTATTCTATAATGTTTAAGTAACAGTTTGAACCAAATTTTCCTAAATCATAATTTTGCTACATAACACCTTTTTCATGTCTTCAATTCTGAGTTACTTACTTTTTTATTTCAGGTTATGCAGATATTCTACCCGTACTCGGTACAAACACACCCTAGTCAGTTCCCGGGGATGGACCCCAACGACTGTCCTCGGAACGCCAAGATGGAGCAGTAAGTATTATATGTGGACTCTTTTACACAGCATCAATCAAGGCCCCGATTCGAATGTAATTCCGTCCCGCTCGTGCACGCATGAGCACACACGTACGAGACGGACGAAACTGCCGAGGTACGAGAATCGGAGCCCTGTTTCGTGCCAAGTACCCGAAGAACCTGTACAGATACCACACAACGGAAGTATATTTAAAACTTACTACTACTAGCGCCACAATCCTGCATCACGCTATCAAAGTTTTCTAAGTTCGCTTTATTATACAACTTCTGAAAACTAGTACAGTGGACTTCAGCCTGACCGAGCATACCATCTCGCTCGGTCGGAGATCTCCCTTTGAGGCTTCCACTAGTACTCCCACATACTATATACATATTTAATATTTTTATTATATTGATACAAAAATTTAGTACACATCACTGACCCAGGTACATTAAAAACTTTTTGTGCCCTCAGCGGGATTCAAACTCGCAACCCACGGCTTGGGCGCTCAATCCCTGCGCTTCAGAGGTCGTCGGATATATCCTGTGCTTACTTCTAGTACTTGTATACTTTCAGGGCAATACAGATGAAGTGTAATAACGCGTTGCATCCAGACCTTCACGGCCACTACCGCGAGGCGAAGTACACGCAGACCAAGCACCACTGGTGGTGGAAGGCCAACAGGATCTTCAACCAGCTGCAGAGCACCAGCACCCACACCGGTGAGTTGGTGATAAGTCGTTGGCTTGTCGAGAACAGTTAAAATGCTTTTTGATGTTTGGTTAGGACAATGCAGGCTGATCACCTGATTGTCTGACAGGAAAGATGATCAATGCGTCGGACGCATACGCGTCGCGAGTTTCTTACGCCGGTTCCTCTCGCTGGGCTAGTACCCGAACCGGTGGTAGGCATCATACAGAAGCGACGTTTAGAAAACTTTTTTGGAAAATTTACTCTGAATAAAAATATTTGATTTGATTTGGATAGGCATGTGAAATATCGGCCTTGCGCCTGTTCTCCTGCCAGTTGCGTCAGGTAACCGTCCCACAGGGGTCCCACGCATTGCAGACGTGTGCTTATAATAGCTTCCCACACCGATGTCGGTGGCCGATATAGTTGAAACCAGGATAAGCTACGTAGGAATATTTATACACTGCCCAAGTATGTGCGCAATTCACACGGACCCTCCCAGTATTACATCGCTGACCTTCGCCAACAGGTATGGTTGTCTTCCTGGAAGAGGACCACTACGTGGCGGAAGATTTCATCCACATGCTGGGTCTATTGCGCGCGACCGCAGACAAGAACTGCCCGCACTGCGAGATTCTGTGCCTCGGGACATACCTCAAGACGTATCAGTACCACTCCAATAGTGATAAGGTTAGCTGTCCGGTCAATCAACTTCGTTGGCCAATGACTGCAATCAGTCTCTGAACATCGACTGTCATTTTGACGTTTGACCTAAAAAAAAAACTATTTAAAAAGGTGAAATGTCATAATTTTTTATTTTTTTATTATTGTGTGTTAGAAACTAATGATTAAGCAGCATGGTCTACGACCTTATCCCGTTCATCATGAAAAAACTTATTATATTGTGTGTTTAGAAAGTTAAAATTACAAAATAACAGTCGACGTTCAAAGACTGGAGGGGCACTGAAGTTACATTATCAGAGTTTTTTTTTTTATTTACACATATAAACGATAACGGTATACAGTTTACACCTTGCATAATAACAAACTACAGGCTAAATGTCCGTAATAGTAAATGGGCATAATAATAGTTGAATTGCCCAGAGCCACGATTCAAGACGACATAACTATTTATCGCTCACGAAGTTCGAACACACAATGTTTGGAATTTGACATAAGCTTCACTAAATGACGAAGCGAAGTTTATGTCAAATCCAATAATAAAATTTACTTTTCGAACTTCGTAAGCGATAAGAAGCGATGGCATCTTGAATCAGGGCCCTGGGCATTTACAATTTTTTTCTAGGTTTTGTTCAAACTAAAATGGAAACGAATGAGCTAAACTTGTATCGATGGGGATTAGGACAAAGCCTTTCAAAAACAGCCACTGTGCCTGGGCAACATTCATGTCCAAAACAAATATTGGTAGTGTAAGCTCACAATGGGAGTCGACGCTCATTTTTCATCTCAATAGCGATTCAAAATTGTATATATGTCGCAGTCATCTGATTGAATCCGCTATTTAATTGAATGACTAGCGCTTTCATTGAATCGTGTTTTTACCAGGGACCGATTAATCCGCTATACGGCTGTAGCGGTATCAATACAAACCGTTTTATTTTAAATATCCATATTAAGGGTTTTTAACTATGCGCTTGTCTTAAGCGGTATTAAACCGTTTAATACAGCCGCGCCAATAACCGAAAGAGACAAAAAATTTGTGGTACAAGCCGTGGCTGGGATCAAATCTATGAAAAGCGGTTTTTTTCATCACTGACTTGAGGTTTCAATAGCCTTGCTGTGCATTGTGCAACATTGATTTTGTCACTTTAAACTAATGTTTAAAGTGACCAAATCAATGTTGCACAATGCACAGCACTTATATTTTATACTAATATTATACTTATATTTTAACATACTTATATTTTATAGTAATTTGAATTACCTAAATTACAATTCCGTATAATTAGAAAAAAAAATAAGATGGGAATTAACTTTTCGCTCTTTACCAAATCAATATCAAGGAAAGACTAAGAATGGAAAAAAAACAATAATAAACAAAAATGGACGAGAACTTGCATTAAATAACATCATCTTATAACTTATGTCATACGCAATTATGATCATTTTTGGTATGCATCACGATTGCTCCGTCACGGTAGAAATATGATGAAAATGTTCGCCCAAAATTTAGGCGAAATTTGACAAAATCGATGGGTCCAAACCAAAAATTTGTCGAAGTAGAAACAAAGAAGTTATAAGGGTTTTAAGTTGGCCGTGCCAACGTAATGTCCACGATGGCGCTTCCATAGAAATCTCAGGAACTACGTGGGTTAGAGATCTAATTCTTTTTCTAGTATGAAGATTGAATTTGGCGAAAATTGTCGAAAAAGAAATTATAAACTAGAAATCGATATTTTAAGAGATATTTACCTCAGAAGCCGTGGCGGTGCAGACGTGCACTTCGTGTTTCTTTAATGTTGATTATTTATTTATATCATAATACTTAGTACAAAAATCTGATACAGGAAGTAAGGGCTTAATTTGTCGAAACTAATGAAAGCAATAAATACAACGAAATGTTATTTAAACAGACAAATCGGACCGAAACAAAAAATAGCATGGCCGCGCTGATATCTCATTATCTGTAATGCTAGGATTTCGGTTTTTATATCCATTTATTCGACACATTAACCTGATTAGAATGGCATATCGTTTTACCCTCAGAATGGTTTTCAACGCGTGTAATCTCCAAAAATGTGCTCTCTCGTACAATGTTTGAGTAGGGTAACCATAATTTCGATTTTATTTGGGAATACCTTTTACTCTACTAGACGAAAATGTATCTATTTCCTTAATAATGCCAACAAACGATACAATTATTATTAATCATTATTTCACACTTAAACGTAAGTATGTAGTACCTATGCCCGTAAGCGATCAGTTGTAGATAGGATAATAATATTATGTTAGGTAAGTATACTGTACCCAGGAAGGTTACTTAATATTATGCATTTCTTGCCCTTGATCCGTTTTTGCGAAGACGGGTTATAATTCTTTTATACACTCATCTATATTTTTGTCTCTATATCTGTCTGTATGTGCAACATCAAAAACCACGGAAGGGATTTTAACCAAACTTATTACGATTGTAGACCATATTCCTAGGCAGGTTATAGGATACATAACATAACGCTACGATACATAGGAGCCGAGCAGTGACGATAACTTTGAAGCAAGTCGATGAATTTCGCGCGCGACTGTGGACGAACGGTTCAGGCGGGGCGCGCGGGGGGATCGCTTACACAGTGACGCGAAGCTATAGAACGTGGCACTAAAGTAGATTAGAACATTAAATAAGTAACTAACATGATTTTATTAAAAAGACAAGTGTTTCCATAGTGTCAATAATATAAAAACTGTATTTTTGAACTTGCTTCACAAACTGAAATAAATTATCATTTATTGTATAAAATCAACTTTTGGTATTATTAAAAGAAAACCTTTCGGGATAAACATAAAGAAACGGACAATTTAGCGGTTTTGAGAAGCTATAACGGGTGTAAAAAGAGCAGTCACTATAACTTTGGGATATGATTATACTATCTTTTCTCTTTCGGACGGTGTGAGGAAGCGAGTTCCACAATCTGACCGCATGAACGGTGAAGGAGTAGGAGTAGAAATTAGAGCGATGTGATGGGAGGGAAAGGTTTGTTCTGAATTTGGACCTACAAGGGATATCAATGGGCCGGGAAAAGTTAAATCGATCACGAAGATAGGAAGGAGAGAGAGGGTTATACAGGATATTGTAAAGTAAACAGAGGATCCATATGTTGTTGAGTTGCGACGGAGACGGATAGGAAGCCACTTGAGTTTTATCCGAAAGGCTGATATGTGATCAAACTTTTTTAGACCAAAAATGAAACGGATACAGAGATTCTGCAAGCGTTCCAGTTTAGTTAGCAGCTCTTCGGTAAAGTCTAAGTAGCAGGAGTCGGCATAGTCGAGGATAGGAAAAATGAGAGTTTTGACGAGGAAAATTTTGGTTTGCAAAGGCAAAAAGTTTTGAAGGCGCCTCAGCATGTGCAACGAGTGGTGTACCTTTCTGCTGACTTCACTAACCTGCGGATTCCAGCAGAGATTGCTGTCCAAAGTTAACCCTAAATTCTTAGCTGTGTCTCTGAATTCGATAATAGTACCATCATATTTGACCACAGGCACATTGTGTAAACGTTGCTTTATATACTAGTAAGTATATAACGCAACGTTTACACAATGTGTAAACGTTGCGTTATATACGTTGCGTTATTTACGTTATATCCCAAAAAATCGCAGGTGTAGAATCAATATCATCAATATTAGAATGACGATAGAGTTGCAGGTCGTCTGCGTAAAGATGGAAATTTGAGTTGATTAATGAGAAAATAATATTAATAAATATAGAAAACAGGAGGGGAGAGAGTACGTCACCCTGGGGAACACCCGCTCATTCTAGAAATGTATTTTTTTTCATATTTTTTTACAAAAATTAAAATATAATTTTTTTTTGGCTTTATTATTTTTTTTTATTATTACAAAAAAATAAGAAATGGTAAAAAGAAGTTTAGTTTCTGACAAAAAAAAAATACATTTCCGAAATGAGGAAAGGTAGTATAATCGTATCTCAAAGTTATAATGACTGCTCTTTTTACACACTATATATATAAATATGTCATTCGATAAAAACGATAGTCACTCAATGAAATGGCGATTTGAATTAAATGAATGCCATCAACCATCACGGTATTAATCCTTATCATTTAAAATACGTTATTCTGCTTAAGCATTTCTGAAGACTACATATTTTGCCCTTTAGACCATGCAAATATAATGAATACTTTAGGATATAGCAAAATTAAAATCGTTTCTCCGTGATTCGACCGGGCGTCGCGTGATGCTGGCTGCTGCGTGACGTGTCTTACGTCCGAGCCGGGCTGGAGTACTGTTACGTCTATTGGGGTTAATCCTATGTCTTAATATGGCATATCTGAGCCATTATTTGAAACTATAGCATAAACAACAAAAACATATTAACTAAAGCAACTAAACAACAAAAGCAACTAAAGCATATTATTCGTCTGCCGTTGGAATAATATTAATTCCAATAGCGAGTCTTAACCACGGCCATGGGTCTCTATGAAAACCGGCGTTACGCCGGCTTGCTTTGCTGCAGGGAATGAGGATACTTGTCGTAGATAAGTATGTACTTAATTTCAAGGGCAAGAAACCCATAATATTAAGTAGCCTGCCTAGGTACAGTATACTTACCTAACATAATATTATTATCATATCTACAACTGACCGCTTACAGGCATAGGTACTAACTACATACTTACGTTTATGTGTGAAATATTTAATAGTAATAATTCCATTTGTTGGCATTATTTAAGAAATAGACACATTTTCGTCTAGTAGAGTAAAAATTATTCTCAAATAAAATCGAAATTATGGTTACCCTACTCAAACATTGTACGAGAGAGCATATTTTTGGAGATTACACGCGTTAAAAACTATTCTGAGGGTAAAACGGTATGCCATTCTAATCAGGTTAATGAGCCGAATAAATGGATATAAAAACTGAAATCCTAGCAATTACAGATAATGAGATATCAGCGTACAAAGAAGCGTTACGTTGGTGCAGCCATGTTATTTTTTGTTCCGGTCCGATTTGTCTGTTTAAATAACATTTCGTTGTATTTATTGCTTTCATTAGTTTCGACATATTAAGCCCTTACTTCCTGTATCAGTTTTTTGTACTAAGTCTTATGATATAAAGAAATAATCAACATCAAAGAAACACGAAGTGCACGTCTGCGCCACCACGGCTTCTGAGGTAAATATCTCTTAAAATATCGATTTCTACTTTATAATTTCTTTTTCGACAATTTTCGCCAAATTCAATCTTCATACTAGAAAAAGAATTAGATCTCTAACCCACGTAGTTCCTGAGATTTCCATGGCCGCGCCATCGTGGACGTTACGTTGGCGCGGCCAACTTAAAACCCTTATAACTTCTTTGTTTCTACTTCGACAAATTTTTGGTTTGGACCCATCGATTTTGTCAAATCTCGCCTAAATTTTGGGCGAACATTTTCATTATATTTCTACCGTGGCGGAGCAGTTGTAACGCACACTCATTTTTGCGTAAAATGGTGCGCCAGTCTAGTTGTGACATGATGGAACAAATTCAGCCAATAGCGTTCCGCGGTACTTACTTATCACGCATCCTTTTTTAACACAGAAAAACGAACGAAAATGAACCTTATTCATAAACGGTTTATTTATACCGTTGATTCAGCCGTATATACGGCTGAAGCGCATGTTAGGGTTTTTCAGAGAATCGTATAAATTAAACAGTTTAAAACACCAAAATGGGTAACCTTTTCGGTCCCTGGTTTTTACCAACAAATTTTAGAATCCGATACTAGGACAGCCATTTAATATTTTAGTTTTAAACTTCGAAATTTCCGAATGAGTACTAATAAAACGAACATTAAAGTAAATTAATCAAAAAATATATCAACACATTGCTATCTGTACGAGCTGTTTGACGCCATTATATAACCGCCTAGTGATTCAATTAAATAACTTGATTCAATAAGATGACTGTGACATATACATGATTCGCCGCCGTCTCGCCTCTAAACTGACCTCTATTTTCCCTTATCATACATTTGATGATGAAGAAAACTGACCAAATAAGTTTATTTTTGTTTCGCTTAGCTTTGTCAGTGGAGCTTAGTCTTGTTGTGTGCAAATATCTTACTTACACATACACAAACGTCTCACTCACCGCACTTTTTCAATAAGCTATCTATCTAAAACAAAAGTTTGAAAGCCAGCAATCTGTGACAACTTATTGTTTTAGATGAATAGGATATTGAAATGGACAGTAAGTCACGCACTTTGTTCCTTAAGTTCTTTTGCGCTAATACTGCGCAAGCGCAGCTTTAACGAACAAAGGTCTTTGACAGAACACACGTTCATACAGTCACAAACTCACAATATAATGTGTGTTGTACAACCACTAAGAATACTAACGGCCGAAAACTGAAACTAAAGGTAAATTAAAGAGCGCTCAAATCGTGCTGTCCTTGTAATTCCTTAAAGAAGTGACCGAGACAGCCTGTAAATAGGAGGACGCTTTAATTACCGTTTCAGTATTCGGCCATTAATCTAGCAACGCTTCAACAGACTGAAGTTAGGTGCAGATGTCAAAAGTCCATATACATATTTTTTAAAAAGCTTCGCACTTCAAGTTTGTGTGAATCGGATGATTTTATTTCATCTCTATTGTATGCCCTAAAACAATATTACTATGCCGTCTACCCTCAAAACAACACGCAATTTTAAACCTTATTACCTAACAGAGAAGGAAGCAATTAAACCTGAGCTACATCCAGCAAGTAAGAGCGGTGAACGAAGAGAGAAGAAAGAAACAACAAGAGAGCCAGTGGAATTTCCAAGTTTACCCGAATCTCTATTCCAATACTCAAAAGGTTTTTGTATTGTAGATAAGCGACTAATGCTTGACTTTTTCTTCTAGAATTTTCGACTTGGTCCCTTTTAGGCATGTTCAATCATGAAATGGTTATCAAATTTTTACGAATTCTCATATCTGGTGTTTATTGCATGGTACGAAATTGTTTTATCAAACCGAAATGATGAAATTACTCAAAACTATTATTAGATAAAACTTTTTTCCGATTATTTTTAAATTTCTATTAGATGAAATTCATCTTCTACATTTTGTTCATCTTAGTAATATTACTTTTTAAATGTCATTGGTATAAAAACAATTTTTCATGTTATCAAATTCCTTGCAGCTTATTCTAAATTGGCATTAGTTGGTCGTGGGGTAGTTAATACTAAGATACTGTAAATATTCTTATGTATATGCGCATTGTAGTAAAGAATACATTTTATATAAAAATAGATGAATAATTTAGCTTACAAAAAATAGCTGTAATTTTCTTGTTATTTATACAAGGTATAACATAAATGAGTGATAATACTTTAGGGCGTATATGTGCCCCTATGTAGAGTTTACTGTGAAAGTACCAGCGCTGAAAGACTTACTTTTGACTTTCATGTTTTTATGAGATTTCCCCATAGAATAATTCAAAATAAAAAAACTCTTTCAGCGCTGGTACTTTCACAGTATCCTCTACATACGGGACCAATCCACACACTAAAGTATTATAACTCATTAATACTACAGCCTGTATACCTAATATGCGATTTTTTTTCGTATGCATTTTTGCTATTAATATAATCAGTATTTTCTATTGCAATAAATAATTAAAAAGTAATTTTACTGACACTTTTTGTGTCTTTGTACAAAAAAAAAACGGTTAAAATTGATTTTAAAATATATTCCTGTAAATATTATTTAGCATGTAAGCATGTATAAGGCTGAGTAATGTTAGCTTGTTTGCCATAGAACATCACCATAACCTATGTATAGATACATCTGTAGTCTGCACTAAATCGCTTGCATACAGCATGCTACATCATGGCAATCGTAGTTTGTAAACAGGGTGTTAAAAGATTTATATGGAAAATTCATAATCTTTTCACATTCTGTACATATGCATATTATATACCTTTTATTTAAACCTTATTGTTTGTTTGATTACTAGACGATAGCGTAGCTTATATATTTTCAATGACTATTTAGGATTTGTAAATATTTTTTTTCAAAATTAACCCGGTGAAATGGATATGTAAATAAATTAAAAGTAAATGTAAAATAATATTTTTTGGACTTGCAATGTTTGAAACAAAATGGCGCCATCACAAAATGGCGTCACTACGCATTTTGACAGCGACTGACATTTATATTTTTTAATTTCCAGGTGGAAATAACGCCTTGGCATTCTAGCATGCACAACATGGGCATGGTTTTCAACAGAACTGTCTGGAACAGTATAATGGAACTGCAGGACCAGTTCTGCGCGTACGACGATTACAATTGGGACTATTCGCTGTTGCACCTGTCCCAAAATAGGCCGGGGAGGGAGAAGTTTAAAGTTATTTTATGTAAGGGACCCAGGGTCTTCCATATTGGTGAATGGTGAGTAGTTCGATATCGTTAACAAAGACTGTAATTTAAAATGTTGCATAATAATATAAATAATTGAATGCTTAGATTTTTTATGAAAACATGCAGGTGAAAACAGAAAAATAATATTGAATAGTGTGTTCTTATCTTTTTCAATGAAGCCATCAGGTGTAAACCCTTTAGTAATGAAATGCCTTTAAAAACCTTTTAAAGGGAAACGAATGTAGTAATATATTTTTACATATAAAAACACTTGGCTGACAAACCAATGTTTGTAACAGTGGAGATCAATATTTTGTCTTATCATACAACGTATTTTAATCCTAAAATGCAGCCAATTTAGACAGATGGATATTGGGGATCTGTAAATATATTATGGACTAAACATAATGTTTTGTATCTGTATAGTATTTTTGCCTAGCTGTCCAATTTAATATCAAATTTTAATCTCTTATTTGATGTGTAATAAATAATTATGATGTCACATGAATTCTTGTTTACAAACAAAAACTACCTACGTTTAAAAAAAAGAAATCAGCAACACTAAAAAGTATTTTAAAAAAAATGTAGTTGCAATTAATGTTATTTTTGGAGTCAGTGTCCGGACTTTTTTTTTTTGATTTCGCAATGGAAATGCGTTACGCATCCTCCAGGGAGGGACCCCTAGGGGCATGTGGGTCTCCTGTCTCGCTACGGCCGGTTTATCCACTAAAACCCAGCGTCCGGACCTTACTTAGCAACTCGAGGATGTTGTTCTTTGGCTGACACACTCCAGACTAAAAGAAACGAACTGAGAACCTTCTCCTTTTTTGGAAGTCAGTCATACTTCAGGTTAAAAAGATTTGAAATTGGATGTGTACCGAGCTTAAATAAAAAGTGCGCGCTAGCGCTCGGTATTATGTAATCACATTGATTAATTTGATTCATTTTCGTGTACACCGAGTGAATTCACAAGAGCCGCATTTTGTTTTTTTTATCATAGAGTTTATGTTTATATATATATTTTTTGTGTTTATATTCATTAATCTATTGTGTTAGGTAACCTGAAATTATAGATATTTGTGTGTGTCAATAAATAAAGATAATAATTAAAAAAATATTGTTGACCATTACTTTCAGCGGCGTCCACCACAAGAAGTCGAACTGCAACGCGTCGACGGTGATCAGCAAGGTGCAGAAACTGCTGAAGAACGCCAAACCGTACATGTTCCCGAGCCGCGTCACCGCCACCGTCACGGCGGGCGGCGCCAAGCACAACAAGAAGCTGACCAAGGGCAACGGCGGCTGGGGTGACGTTAGGTGAGCGGGATTTTTTTTGCGGGAATTTGACGACTTTCGTAGCGCAGTTGGTTGAGCGCGTTGGTACTCGAACGAAAGGTCGCGGGTTCGAATCCCGCCGAGGGAACAAAAAGCTTTCAATGTTCCTGGGTCATGGATGTGTATTAAATTTGTGTATAATATACTGAAAATCTTATATGTGTATAGTATAAAAGTATTAAATATATTTCCGTTGTCTGGTACCTGTAACACAAGTTCTTCGGATACTTAGCACGGGGCCAGATTGACGTTGTGTGAAGCGTCCATAGATATTATTATTATTATAATTTAACAGCTAAGTGCGAGTAGGACTCTGCTGATGACATATTATAAAATAGCGATTAGCAAATATTGCGCAATAGACCCATTGATTGCTGAACGTCAAAAAATAGTAATAATCCCTCGCTATTGGGTTTTAATGCACATATGCTTCATTTTTGCTACGGCAAGCGCCAAAAATAATTTAGTAGCATTCTTAGGCCCGTGAACAACTTTATTAATGTTACATAGTACATTAATTATTACTTTTCTTTTTATACCATAATATTAAAATTATAAATTACAGAGAAACATTAGAATAAGTATAATGTATATATTACGTTTTAAAAAATAAAAAAAATTAAGCTTTCCTTACGAAACACAAATTTAGTTCTTTATTTTTAAAAGTGGAACGAAACGTTTTTTTATCTGTCAAATAGGTTCTCAAGTGAAGTTGGGATTGAGATTTCTTTATTAATACGGGCCTAAAGCCTTGTCCGGACTAGGCTAGTATTTTAGTCTAGTGGCGAGTAATTTAGTAGCTAAACTATTCGCTACTACCTAAAAATCGTTCGCATTACAGTCGAGTAAAGCTCACAAGTCAGTGGTACTCTGCAAGATGAACAGCCTACAGCGTAATAAAGTCAATAAACTGATAAAGCTAATCGTAACGGCTATTTTAGATGAGGTGGATGAGGAAATTTGCGTGATTAATAAAAAGAAGCTGTGGATACGAAAATGGATCAATAGAAGAAATGACCTAACAATATAACACGGGGACTTAAAATTCCATAAGCAATCATGTTCAATATAAATGGAAACAAATTTTAAAGTAGTTTCCTCGCTCCAGCGAAACGACATTTTCACGTCAACTAATGAACTCGACTAAATCGACAGGTTCGGACTTGTTTAGCCGGCGGCCGAGTGAGCACGGACGCGTGGTGGGGGGTGCTACTCGCTACTAGACTACTAAAAAAAAATAGAATAAAATGGATTGACTCGACTAAATTACTTACTAATCCACTCGACAAATTTTTTGGTGTTCAGACACGTTTAGCTACTAAATTACTCGCCACTAGACTAAAATACTAGCCTAGTCCGAACAAGGCTTTAGGAACTATTAACTAAGGGCTTGTACACAAAACTGCGATGCGACGTCGCATCGCAGAAAGAACGTCACACGCCCATACAACACGGGTGACAATTCTATGGCTGTGTGACGTCATTTCTGCGATACGACGTCGCATCGCAGTTTTGTGTACAAGCCCTAAATGTTACGTCGAACAAACATTGACATCTATATTTTTTTTCTGAATTTTATAACTTTAAACTGCTCTCTGATTAATTTGGTTTTTACCTTTTAACCGTCGATAAAGTTCAAGAGCAAAAATTGCGCAGCTCTTGCTATTGCTTTGCTTTTCATAATCATAATCGTTTATTTGCTAGAAAGTAAGTTACAAAGTTCTTATACTTAGATTAGTGGCAAACATTCTGCTTTATAAAGCGTACAAATGTGTAATAATATAATGTTTCCAAGATATACGTAAGCCTGCAGTACAAAACTTTGTCCAATTGTCAGAGGCCGTTCTATGATTTTTAAAATAATTCGTAATATTTTATAATTTCATTAAAATCGAGTCTGTTCAACGCAAACACACAAATATGTAGTGATGTAGATGATACTTTTGGCTCAATATTTTGTTTTCTTTTCCAGGGATCAAGAATTATGTTCTAACATGACAATGATTGGTCGGCAAAGAAGAAGGTATACATATTACGGATAATGTTATATGAATATTTAGTACTGTACAATAGAGGCATGCGTCTTTACCCAAGTTGCTGCTAATTGCGCCAATGAACTTTCGAAAACATGTATGGGTTTGACCAAAGCATCGCCGGCTACTTGTAGGTCTCTTTAGACGCGCGTTTCGTAAACGCTCGACAGTATCGCTAGAAACGCGCTACAGATGCGATGTCAACGCGCTAGTAACGCGCTACAGCATTGCAACTGTTCCTATGCAAACGCGCGACCGTGTCGGATGACACCGAGGAAGTAATGGAGGGACTACTGAATCGCGTTTGTATCGCGACAGAAGCGTGACTGTATTGCGTTTCACCGGGGCTGAATCGTGGTTACGAGGACAAAGGCACACAGCTGGCAGCCGCATTGCGACTGCCAGGATGCGAACTGGCGACAGTATCTCTACTGCGTCGCTGCAAAAATTGCCGTAGTAAAGGCCCCAAGTGACACAGCGATGCTTAAGACATTTATACCCAGTTTCACCAAACACTGTATGTTAAATTGTTAAATCCTTCATTAAATATCATGTTATCCCTCTCGTATTTCCTGTATTGAATGAGAAGGCATGGTAACACGCTGTAAACACTTACAAGCGTTGGTGAAATCTAGACTTAGCGACGCTTATGTCAAATTACATACATTTTTGGTTATCGAACTACAGCATCGTAATTAGCGATAGCAACTTGGCTAAAGGCACCGGCCCGTGTGTGGCATTCACGTAGATAAAGACTTGTACTCGTATTAAATAAAGATTGAAATGTTAAATAAACGAATGTCTAAATCTGACGCAATCGTCGAAGTCTTGCAGTCTTAAAATGCCACAGACAAAAAAGACTGGCACTGTTCCGCGTTCCAAAAGTTTGATGTTTGCATTTTATCTTTATTGATCGAAATTGTTGTTCATGATCAAATATCGCACAACAAATTTAATATGGCACCACACAAAAAATATACAACAATTTTGTTATATACCAAATATTACTTAAATTAGGGTTATTGTACTGTTTGCATCGAACACAAAATTTTCTAGATATGATCGCTTTTGAGACTTGTGATCAAAATATATTTTGTGTAATTAGTCTGTGCACCGAGGAACTAATATTGTTATAAAGACTGACATAATTATCGTTCGCGAAAATGTGGCCTGTAAAGTATAGTTTTAAGGAAAAAATATAGGTGTGTTCCAGTTGCAAGGAAATAACGTTTTTAACGAAATTTTATAATAATTCATACGAATGTGATTGAAAATTACTTTCAAAACGCTAATTCGTTGCAACTGGAACGCACCCTATATCTGTAAGTCCAGAACAAAGCTGAGTGAGATGGATGTATTAGTTTCTCTGTCCACAAATATTTAGTTTTAAGTTTTTAGAGTGTAGTATTTTTTTATCCGGCCAGTACGCACGAAACTTTTCTTTAACCTCAAACGGGTCGTCTTTTATTTATCAAAATTTAAAGTGTAACGATTGTCTATGACTATGTAAGTATACAGGGTGTAAAAAGGCCAGTTATAATAACTTTGGGATTAATAACTACTTTTTTTCCTTCTAGAAATGTTTTTTTTTATTCGTCAAAAACTAAAAAAAAGTTTTACTTTTACAGTATGCTTTTTTACTTTATGCACGAATAACGAAAAAGCTAAAAAATAACTTTTCCTAAACGAGAAAAGGTAGTATAATCATACTAAAGTTGTAGTAACCTCTTTTTACATCCTGTATATATAGAGAATTTGTAATGGTGATATCAGACGGTTCTGACAAGTGAATACAAAATTATTATTTCATTAAACGTTTATATGGCTTAATATTACATATATGCATCGATATAAAAACGAAAATGCATTTTTCGTGTCTCCTGTATATTGAATTTAATAGGAAACAAAAAGCAACCGTTTGAACTCTAACATATCAAAAACAAAGAGACCTTGAAATAATATAATTTTATAATTTAGTTACAGCTGAAATATGTTTATTTAAATGTATTGCTTAACCTAAACAAATCTTAATATAAAAGAAAATGTTACAATGAGTGATTATTTTGTTTGTTTTGTTCAGATTACATAGATATACTGTATAAATTCTGTATGAAGACCTAATTTGTTTAAATTTGTCAAAGATTCATCGTTTTATAATATGAATGTGAAAAGCAATGTTATAACCCGATATCTCCTATGGGAGCGATGGTTTTCCATGCTCGAGTGTATACGAGTATACTTACTATGTAAATGTGTATTTAATATATGCTAGTCAAATGTTTAGGTCGAAATGGTTCAGGGTTAATCGGTGTACTCCAAAAGTCTGCTAGTTCAACTGTTAATTTTTAAGTTGTTGCAATTGAATATTTGTTGAAATATCTAACCCAGACTAAAAATATAATACAAACTTTCTATAAAATGTTTGACCTCTTACACCCGAATACTGAAACTATGGTTAAATTTTGTGGTGCTCATGGCACACGCTGGCTTTGTCATTCCGCCTAGCAGTAACAGTGACAGCATGTGGTAGGGAGGGCTTCTTACTTTAATTTGCGTTTCAGTATTCGGATTATCGTTATATGAGAAAAAGTTTGTTTTATATTGTAAAAAACCTGTATAGTCCATATTTAAGTTATAGCTAGGATTGAATTACGTTGTTATTCATCCAAGTTGTTGCAATAGACAATCTTAAACACATATTGTATGTTACGTTTTGCAGTTCATACATATTTTAACTGTTATAGGATTTCTGTTAAAGTTTTATAAAATGGAAATATGTAGACTTAACCATTTTTATACAAGTATAATGTAAAAATGTACAAATGCTATAATTGTTTTCACCGTCCACCGTTTTGTTTGAGCGCCATCTCTCGTCTGGTACAAACACTAACGTATAATATTTTCATTTAAATTATTGCACACGAACACACACCTCACTCGTGACATTAAAACGAAGCAGTAATTAATGGATGTGTGTCAATTTAGATTAAAAAAGGTTTGTTAACAAAACTTAGAGAACTAAGTATTACAACACGTTTCGTTTTGTTTTTTTTTAAATAGTCTTATAGTTTTGTATTTTTACCGGTTTAATACTTAGTTTTCTAAGGTATATCCGGCGTTCTACCTCTGAGTAAATTCGTTAAGTTCCTTTGAGTATTGAAATCAAAATTAAGCATAAGGATCTTAATTATATTTAAATGCTTGAAATAAATGAAATTTCCTAATAAAGTATTTTATTTCTCCCGTTTCTTTGTACACGATGTCGGCTTTTGACGTAACTTAGGCAGTCTATGCATGTACAGATATATGGTCAGCCGTAGCGCCTAAACTAGTTATTACATTATAATAAAAGAGGTATCAATAAATTCGAAACGATAGCATATATATATTTTGAGAAATAACCTAATCAGACTTGATTAAAGCTTTATTTCAAAAATGTGGTTATAAGTTTTTCGGTTTAATAAAAAAAAACGAGTATGGCAATAACACAAATATATTATTCCATAAAGAAAAAGGATTTCAAAGAAAAATCAATAAAGAAAACTAAAATTAAAAAACAATTAATAAAGGTTTTACAGATGGACGAGTGTTCCTTTATTTTGTTGTTCCATAGCCAGTTATTACATTTTGTAAATTCTTGTAGGGTATGAGCTTCGGCGGGGAAGCTGCCTCACACGCACAGTAACAGTTTTTGGTTCCTTCCGGACCTTTCGGCAGGATAAGCACCTTAAATCTCAAGTCGGTTTGTAGCGCTAGTGGTCCTGAAAATTAAAATGATTGTAACGCTTGTATGCATGTATAAGTAAATTGTCTCTAAGTAAATCTGATAAAATATCTCTGGATAAGAAAATTATTTACATTTCAATCATAAATTTACTATTGCTAACAATTACCTGGACCCTGTGAACCACTGCACAGATTGCCAGGTTCATTAGGAGAAACAGGTCTGTCAGGACCCGGTGTTCCTGGACCGTGGCCTGTACCAGTATTGTCAAGACCAGTGTTGTTAGAAGCCGCTGTCGTTGGGTTGTTGCCTGTTCCAGTATTGTCAGGACCCGATGTTACTGGATTGACGCCCGGACCAGTGTTGTTAGGAGCCGGTGTCGTTGGGTTGTTGCCTGTTCCAGTATTGTCAGGACCCGGTGTTACTGGATTGACGCCCGGACCAGTGTTGTTAGGAGCCGGTGTCGTTGGGTTGTTGCCTGTTCCAGTATTGTCAGGACCCGATGTTACTGGATTGACGCCCGGACCAGTGTTGTTAGGAGCCGGTGTCGTTGGGTTGTTGCCTGTTCCAGTATTGTCAGGACCCGATGTTACTGGATTGACGCCCGGACCAGTGTTGTTAGGAGCCGATGTCGTTGGGTTGTTGCCTGTTCCAGTATTGTCAGGACCCGATGTTACTGGATTGACGCCCGGACCAGTGTTGTTAGGAGCCGATGTCGTTGGGTTGTTGCCTGTTCCAGTATTGTCAGGACCCGATGTTACTGGATTGACGCCCGGACCAGTGTTGTTAGGAGCCGATGTCGTTGGGTTGTTGCCTGTTCCAGTATTGTCAGGACCCGATGTTACTGGATTGACGCCCGGACCAGTGTTGTTAGGAGCCGATGTCGTTGGGTTGTTGCCTGTTCCAGTATTGTCAGGACCCGATGTTACTGGATTGACGCCCGGACCAGTGTTGTTAGGAGCCGATGTCGTTGGGTTGTTGCCTGTTCCAGTATTGTCAGGACCCGATGTTACTGGATTGACGCCCGGACCAGTGTTGTTAGGAGCCGATGTCGTTGGGTTGTTGCCTGTTCCAGTATTATCAGGACCCGATGTTACTGGATTGACGCCCGGACCAGTGTTGTTAGGAGCCGGTGTCGTTGGGTTGTTGCCTGTTCCAGTATTGTCAGGACCCGATGTTACTGGATTGACGCCCGGACCAGTGTTGTTAGGAGCCGATGTCGTTGGGTTGTTGCCTGTTCCAGTATCGTCAGGACCCGATGTTACTGGATTGACGCCCGGACCAGTGTTGTTAGGAGCCGGTGTCGTTGGGTTGTTGCCTGTTCCAGTATTGTCAGGACCCGATGTTACTGGATTGACGCCCGGACCAGTGTTGTTAGGAGCCGGTGTCGTTGGGTTGTTGCCTGTTCCAGTATTGTCAGGACCCGATGTTACTGGATTGACGCCCGGACCAGTGTTGTTAGGAGCCGATGTCGTTGGGTTGTTGCCTGTTCCAGTATTGTCAGGACCCGATGTTACTGGATTGACGCCCGGACCAGTGTTGTTAGGAGCCGATGTCGTTGGGTTGTTGCCTGTTCCAGTATTGTCAGGACCCGATGTTACTGGATTGACGCCCGGACCAGTGTTGTTAGGAGCCGATGTCGTTGGGTTGTTGCCTGTTCCAGTATTATCAGGACCCGATGTTACTGGATTGACGCCCGGACCAGTGTTGTTAGGAGCCGGTGTCGTTGGGTTGTTGCCTGTTCCAGTATTGTCAGGACCCGATGTTACTGGATTGACGCCCGGACCAGTGTGGTTAGGGGCCGGTGTCGTTGGGTTGTTGCCTGTTCCAGTATTGTCAGGACCCGATGTTACTGGATTGACGCCCGGACCAGTGTTGTTAGGAGCCGGTGTCGTTGGGTTGTTGCCTGTTCCAGTATTGTCAGGACCCGATGTTACTGGATTGACGCCCGGACCAGTGTTGTTAGGAGCCGGTGTCGTTGGGTTGTTGCCTGTTCCAGTATTGTCAGGACCCGATGTTACTGGATTGACGCCCGGACCAGTGTTGTTAGGAGCCGGTGTCGTTGGGTTGTTGCCTGTTCCAGTATTGTCAGGACCCGATGTTACTGGATTGACGCCCGGACCAGTGTTGTTAGGAGCCGATGTCGTTGGGTTGTTGCCTGTTCCAGTATTGTCAGGACCCGATGTTACTGGATTGACGCCCGGACCAGTGTTGTTAGGAGCCGGTGTCGTTGGGTTGTTGCCTGTTCCAGTATTGTCAGGACCCGATGTTATTGGATTGACGCCCGGACCAGTGTTGTTAGGAGCCGGTGTCGTTGGGTTGTTGCCTGTTCCAGTATTGTCAGGACCCGATGTTACTGTATTGACGCCCGGACCAGTGTTGTTAGGAGCCGATGTCGTTGGGTTGTTGCCTGTTCCAGTATTGTCAGGACCCGATGTTACTGGATTGACGCCCGGACCAGTGTTGTTAGGAGCCGATGTCGTTGGGTTGTTGCCTGTTCCAGTATTGTCAGGACCCGATGTTACTGGATTGACGCCCGGACCAGTGTTGTTAGGAGCCGGTGTCGTTGGGTTGTTGCCTGTTCCAGTATTGCACGATGTTCCTGGATTGACGCCCGGACCAGTGTTGTTAGGAGCCGATGTCGTTGGGTTGTTGCCTGTTCCAGTATTGTCAGGACCCGATGTTACTGGATTGACGCCCGGACCAGTGTTGTTAGGAGCCGATGTCGTTGGGTTGTTGCCTGTTCCAGTATTGTCAGGACCCGATGTTACTGGATTGACGCCCGGACCAGTGTTGTTAGGAGCCGGTGTCGTTGGGTTGTTGCCTGTTCCAGTATTGTCAGGACCCGATGTTACTGGATTGATGCCCGGACCAGTGTTGTTAGGAGCCGATGTCGTTGGGTTGTTGCCTGTTCCAGTATTGTCAGGACCCGATGTTACTGGATTGACGCCCGGACCAGTGTTGTTAGGAGCCGGTGTCGTTGGGTTGTTGCCTGTTCCAGTATTGTCAGGACCCGATGTTACTGGATTGACGCCCGGACCAGTGTTGTTAGGAGCCGGTGTCGTTGGGTTGTTGCCTGTTCCAGTATTGTTAGGAGCCGGTGTCGTTGGGTTGTTGCCTGTTCCAGTATTGTCAGGACCCGATGTTACTGGATTGACGCCCGGACCAGTGTTGTTAGGAGCCGGTGTCGTTGGGTTGTTGCCTGTTCCAGTATTGTCAGGACCCGATGTTACTGGATTGACGCCCGGACCAGTGTTGTTAGGAGCCGATGTTACTGGATTGACGCCCGGACCAGTGTTGTTAGGAGCCGGTGTCGTTGGGTTGTTGCCTGTTCCAGTATTGTCAGGACCCGATGTTACTGGATTAACGCCCGGACCAGTGTTGTTAGGAGCCGATGTCGTTGGGTTGTTGCCTGTTCCAGTATTGTCAGGACCCGATGTTACTGGATTGACGCCCGGACCAGTGTTGTTAGGAGCCGATGTCGTTGGGTTGTTGCCTGTTCCAGTATTGTCAGGACCCGATGTTACTGGATTGACGCCCGGACCAGTGTTGTTAGGAGCCGGTGTCGTTGGGTTGTTGCCTGTTCCAGTATTGTCAGGACCCGATGTTACTGGATTGACGCCCGGACCAGTGTTGTTAGGAGCCGGTGTCGTTGGGTTGTTGCCTGTTCCAGTATTGTCAGGACCCGATGTTACTGGATTGACGCCCGGACCAGTGTTGTTAGGAGCCGGTGTCGTTGGGTTGTTGCCTGTTCCAGTATTGTCAGGACCCGATGTTACTGGATTGACGCCCGGACCAGTGTTGTTAGGAGCCGGTGTCGTTGGGTTGTTGCCTGTTCCAGTATTGTCAGGACCTGATGTTACTGGATTGTCGCTCGGACCAGTGTTGTTAGGAGCCGGTGTCGTTGGGTTGTTGCCTGTTCCAGTATTGTCAGGACCCGATGTTACTGGATTGACGCCCGGACCAGTGTTGTTAGGAGCCGGTGTCGTTGGGTTGTTGCCTGTTCCAGTATTGTCAGGACCCGATGTTACTGGATTGACGCCCGGACCAGTGTTGTTAGGAGCCGGTGTCGTTGGGTTGTTGCCTGTTCCAGTATTGTCAGGACCCGATGTTACTGGATTAACGCCCGGACCAGTGTTGTTAGGAGCCGATGTCGTTGGGTTGTTGCCTGTTCCAGTATTGTCAGGACCCGATGTTACTGGATTGACGCCCGGACCAGTGTTGTTAGGAGCCGGTGTCGTTGGGTTGTTGCCTGTTCCAGTATTGTCAGGACCCGATGTTACTGGATTGACGCCCGGACCAGTGTTGTTAGGAGCCGGTGTCGTTGGGTTGTTGCCTGTTCCAGTATTGTCAGGACCCGATGTTACTGGATTGTCGCCCGGACCAGTGTTGTTAGGAGCCGGTGTCGTTGGGTTGTTGCCTGTTCCAGTATTGTCAGGACCCGATGTTACTGGATTGACGCCCGGACCAGTGTTGTTAGGAGCCGGTGTCGTTGGGTTGTTGCCTGTTCCAGTATTGTCAGGACCTGATGTTACTGGATTGTCGCTCGGACCAGTGTTGTTAGGAGCCGGTGTCGTTGGGTTGTTGCCTGTTCCAGTATTGTCAGGACCCGATGTTACTGGATTGACGCCCGGACCAGTGTTGTTAGGAGCCGGTGTCGTTGGGTTGTTGCCTGTTCCAGTATTGTCAGGACCCGATGTTACTGGATTGACGCCCGGACCAGTGTTGTTAGGAGCCGGTGTCGTTGGGTTGTTGCCTGTTCCAGTATTGCACGATGTTCCTGGATTGACGCCCGGACCAGTGTTGTTAGGAGCCGATGTCGTTGGGTTGTTGCCTGTTCCAGTATTGTCAGGACCCGATGTTACTGGATTGACGCCCGGACCAGTGTTGTTAGGAGCCGATGTCGTTGGGTTGTTGCCTGTTCCAGTATTGTCAGGACCCGATGTTACTGGATTGACGCCCGGACCAGTGTTGTTAGGAGCCGGTGTCGTTGGGTTGTTGCCTGTTCCAGTATTGTCAGGACCCGATGTTACTGGATTGATGCCCGGACCAGTGTTGTTAGGAGCCGATGTCGTTGGGTTGTTGCCTGTTCCAGTATTGTCAGGACCCGATGTTACTGGATTGACGCCCGGACCAGTGTTGTTAGGAGCCGGTGTCGTTGGGTTGTTGCCTGTTCCAGTATTGTCAGGACCCGATGTTACTGGATTGACGCCCGGACCAGTGTTGTTAGGAGCCGGTGTCGTTGGGTTGTTGCCTGTTCCAGTATTGTTAGGAGCCGGTGTCGTTGGGTTGTTGCCTGTTCCAGTATTGTCAGGACCCGATGTTACTGGATTGACGCCCGGACCAGTGTTGTTAGGAGCCGGTGTCGTTGGGTTGTTGCCTGTTCCAGTATTGTCAGGACCCGATGTTACTGGATTGACGCCCGGACCAGTGTTGTTAGGAGCCGGTGTCGTTGGGTTGTTGCCTGTTCCAGTATTGTCAGGACCCGATGTTACTGGATTAACGCCCGGACCAGTGTTGTTAGGAGCCGATGTCGTTGGGTTGTTGCCTGTTCCAGTATTGTCAGGACCCGATGTTACTGGATTGACGCCCGGACCAGTGTTGTTAGGAGCCGGTGTCGTTGGGTTGTTGCCTGTTCCAGTATTGTCAGGACCCGATGTTACTGGATTGACGCCCGGACCAGTGTTGTTAGGAGCCGGTGTCGTTGGGTTGTTGCCTGTTCCAGTATTGTCAGGACCCGATGTTACTGGATTGACGCCCGGACCAGTGTTGTTAGGAGCCGGTGTCGTTGGGTTGTTGCCTGTTCCAGTATTGTCAGGACCCGATGTTACTGGATTGACGCCCGGACCAGTGTTGTTAGGAGCCGGTGTCGTTGGGTTGTTGCCTGTTCCAGTATTGTCAGGACCCGATGTTACTGGATTGTCGCTCGGACCAGTGTTGTTAGGAGCCGGTGTCGTTGGGTTGTTGCCTGTTCCAGTATTGTCAGGACCCGATGTTACTGGATTGACGCCCGGACCAGTGTTGTTAGGAGCCGGTGTCGTTGGGTTGTTGCCTGTTCCAGTATTGTCAGGACCCGATGTTACTGGATTAACGCCCGGACCAGTGTTGTTAGGAGCCGATGTCGTTGGGTTGTTGCCTGTTCCAGTATTGTCAGGACCCGATGTTACTGGATTGACGCCCGGACCAGTGTTGTTAGGAGCCGGTGTCGTTGGGTTGTTGCCTGTTCCAGTATTGTCAGGACCCGATGTTACTGGATTGACGCCCGGACCAGTGTTGTTAGGAGCCGGTGTCGTTGGGTTGTTGCCTGTTCCAGTATTGTCAGGACCCGATGTTACTGGATTGACGCCCGGACCAGTGTTGTTAGGAGCCGGTGTCGTTGGGTTGTTGCCTGTTCCAGTATTGTCAGGACCCGATGTTACTGGATTGACGCCCGGACCAGTGTTGTTAGGAGCCGGTGTCGTTGGGTTGTTGCCTGTTCCAGTATTGTCAGGACCTGATGTTACTGGATTGACGCCCGGACCAGTGTTGTTAGGAGCCGGTGTCGTTGGGTTGTTGCCTGTTCCAGTATTGTCAGGACCCGATGTTACTGGATTGACGCCCGGACCAGTGTTGTTAGGAGCCGGTGTCGTTGGGTTGTTGCCTGTTCCAGTATTGTCAGGACCCGATGTTACTGGATTGACGCCCGGACCAGTGTTGTTAGGAGCCGGTGTCGTTGGGTTGTTGCCTGTTCCAGTATTCTCAGGACCCGATGTTACTGGATTGACGCCCGGACCAGTGTTGTTAGGAGCCGGTGTCGTTGGGTTGTTGCCTGTTCCAGTATTCTCAGGACCCGATGTTACTGGATTGACGCCCGGACCAGTGTTGTTAGGAGCCGGTGTCGTTGGGTTGTTGCCTGTTCCAGTATTGTCAGGACCTGATGTTACTGGATTGTCGCCCGGACCAGTGTTGTTAGGAGCCGGTGTCGTTGGGTTGTTGCCTGTTCCAGTATTGTCAGGACCTGATGTTACTGGATTGTCGCCCGGACCAGTGTTGTTAGGAGCCGGTGTCGTTGGGTTGTTGCCTGTTCCAGTATTGTCAGGACCCGATGTTACTGGATTGACGCCCGGACCAGTGTTGTTAGGAGCCGGTGTCGTTGGGTTGTTGCCTGTTCCAGTATTGTCAGGACCCGATGTTACTGGATTGACGCCCGGACCAGTGTTGTTAGGAGCCGGTGTCGTTGGGTTGTTGCCTGTTCCAGTATTCTCAGGACCCGATGTTACTGGATTGACGCCCGGACCAGTGTTGTTAGGAGCCGGTGTCGTTGGGTTGTTGCCTGTTCCAGTATTCTCAGGACCCGATGTTACTGGATTGACGCCCGGACCAGTGTTGTTAGGAGCCGGTGTCGTTGGGTTGTTGCCTGTTCCAGTATTGTCAGGACCTGATGTTACTGGATTGTCGCCCGGACCAGTGTTGTTAGGAGCCGGTGTCGTTGGGTTGTTGCCTGTTCCAGTATTGTCAGGACCTGATGTTACTGGATTGTCGCCCGGACCAGTGTTGTTAGGAGCCGGTGTCGTTGGGTTGTTGCCTGTTCCAGTATTGTCAGGACCTGATGTTACTGGATTGTCGCCCGGACCAGTGTTGTTAGGAGCCGGTGTCGTTGGGTTGTTGCCTGTTCCAGTATTGTCAGGACCTGATGTTACTGGATTGTCGCTCGGACCAGTGTTGTTAGGAGCCGGTGTCGTTGGGTTGTTGCCTGTTCCAGTATTGTCAGGACCTGATGTTACTGGATTGTCGCTCGGACCAGTGTTGTTAGGAGCCGGTGTCGTTGGGTTGTTGCCTGTTCCAGTATTGTCAGGACCTGATGTTACTGGATTGTCGCTCGGACCAGTGTTGTTAGGAGCCGGTGTCGTTGGGTTGTTGCCTGTTCCAGTATTGTCAGGACCTGATGTTACTGGATTGTCGCTCGGACCAGTGTTGTTAGGAGCCGGTGTCGTTGGGTTGTTGCCTGTTCCAGTATTGTCAGGACCCGATGTTACTGGATTGTCGCTCGGACCAGTGTTGTTAGGAGCCGGTGTCGTTGGGTTGTTGCCGGTTCCAGTATTGTCAGGACCTGATGTTACTGGATTGTCGCTCGGACCAGTGTTGTTAGGAGCCGGTGTCGTTGGGTTGTTGCCTGTTCCAGTATTGTCAGGACCTGATGTTACTGGATTGTCGCTCGGACCAGTGTTGTTAGGAGCCGGTGTCGTTGGGTTGTTGCCTGTTCCAGTATTGTCAGGACCTGATGTTACTGGATTGTCGCTCGGACCAGTGTTGTTAGGAGCCGGTGTCGTTGGGTTGTTGCCTGTTCCAGTATTGTCAGGACCTGATGTTACTGGATTGTCGCTCGGACCAGTGTTGTTAGGAGCCGGTGTCGTTGGGTTGTTGCCTGTTCCAGTATTGTCAGGACCTGATGTTACTGGATTGTCGCTCGGACCAGTGTTGTTAGGAGCCGGTGTCGTTGGGTTGTTGCCTGTTCCAGTATTGTCAGGACCTGATGTTACTGGATTGTCGCTCGGACCAGTGTTGTTAGGAGCCGGTGTCGTTGGGTTGTTGCCTGTTCCAGTATTGTCAGGACCTGATGTTACTGGATTGTCGCTCGGACCAGTGTTGTTAGGAGCCGGTGTCGTTGGGTTGTTGCCTGTTCCAGTATTGTCAGGACCTGATGTTACTGGATTGTCGCTCGGACCAGTGTTGTTAGGAGCCGGTGTCGTTGGGTTGTTGCCTGTTCCAGTATTGTCAGGACCTGATGTTACTGGATTGTCGCTCGGACCAGTGTTGTTAGGAGCCGGTGTCGTTGGGTTGTTGCCTGTTCCAGTATTGTCAGGACCTGATGTTACTGGATTGTCGCTCGGACCAGTGTTGTTAGGAGCCGGTGTCGTTGGGTTGTTGCCTGTTCCAGTATTGTCAGGACCTGATGTTACTGGATTGTCGCTCGGACCAGTGTTGTTAGGGGCCGGTGTCGTTGGGTTGTTGCCTGTTCCAGTATTGTCAGGACCTGATGTTACTGGATTGTCGCTCGGACCAGTGTTGTTAGGAGCCGGTGTCGTTGGGTTGTTGCCTGTTCCAGTATTGTCAGGACCTGATGTTACTGGATTGTCGCTCGGACCAGTGTTGTTAGGAGCCGGTGTCGTTGGGTTGTTGCCTGTTCCAGTATTGTCAGGACCTGATGTTACTGGATTGTCGCTCGGACCAGTGTTGTTAGGAGCCGGTGTCGTTGGGTTGTTGCCTGTTCCAGTATTGTCAGGACCTGATGTTACTGGATTGTCGCTCGGACCAGTGTTGTTAGGAGCCGGTGTCGTTGGGTTGTTGCCTGTTCCAGTATTGTCAGGACCCGATGTTACTGGATTGTCGCTCGGACCAGTGTTGTTAGGAGCCGGTGTCGTTGGGTTGTTGCCTGTTCCAGTATTGTCAGGACCCGATGTTACTGGATTGTCGCTCGGACCAGTGTTGTTAGGAGCCGGTGTCGTTGGGTTGTTGCCTGTTCCAGTATTGTCAGGACCCGATGTTACTGGATTGTCGCTCGGACCAGTGTTGTTAGGAGCCGGTGTCGTTGGGTTGTTGCCTGTTCCAGTATTGTCAGGACCCGATGTTACTGGATTGTCGCTCGGACCAGTGTTGTTAGGAGCCGGTGTTGCAGGGATATTGCTTGGTCCATTATTGTCAGAGCCTGTTGTCGCAGGGCCATTGCCGGGTCCATTATTGTCAGAGCCGTTAGGACCCGTAATTTCATTTTGTGCAACGGGATGTTCTTTTATAAAGTTGATTGCTTTTATTATATCTGTAAGTAAAACCAATAATATTGGATATAATCTATACAAATAAATAAAATTGAAGTGTCTGTTTGTACATTTCAAAAAGCAACGTGTTTCTAAATGCATATTATTATGATATTTAAAGGACACAGAAAACCAAAATGCAATTTATAAAATTTTTGTTTGTCTCTCTGTCTGTCTGTCGGCATG
This sequence comes from Celastrina argiolus, assembly GCA_905187575.2. NCBI lineage: Eukaryota > Metazoa > Arthropoda > Insecta > Lepidoptera > Lycaenidae > Celastrina > Celastrina argiolus. The sequence goes on from LR994597.1 coordinate 4,111,019, forward strand.
TCTGTTTGTTCCGGCTAATCTCTAGAACGGCTGGACCGATTTTGACGAGACTTTCACTGGTAGATAACTAAAGTTATAAGGAATAACTTAGGCTACTTTTCATCATTATCTTCATAAGATAAATTCAAATCTTGGTCGACAGACCTGAGTTATCCGCGAGCGAAGCCGCAGGCAAAAGCTTGTTTGTACTAAAATTATTATATTACTAGCTGTTCTCGCGACTTCGTTCGCGTAGTTTTTGAGTGACTTAAGGCGTTTATGCAGCGCACGCAATGAAAGTCCCCAAATGTAATTAATTTTCCCCGTTTTTGCAACATTTCTCACTGACGCTTCGCTCCTATTGGTCGCAGCGTAATAATATATAGACTAAAACCTTCATCTATAAATGGACTATCCAACAAAAAAATAATTTTTCAAATCGCACCAGTAGTTCCTGAGATTAGCGCGTTTAAACAAACAAACAAACTCTTCCGCTTTATAATATTAAGTATAGATATTATTCGTTTCTTATGAACGCGCCTTAAGAGGAAACCACACGGACGAGAGAAATGAAAAATAGGTATTTGAAAAGTTTGTTGCCGTCTCCAATGCGCCTTGATCACGTGGTTCACGCCCGCTATCGATGTGTGAGTGTGATTGTCTATGTGTGCATGACGCGCGGGGTGCGCGGGCCTCTCGCTACTTAAAATGCTTAAAGTAAATCGGACTATATTTTATGATTATGACAAGAAATGGAATCTTCGTTAGACACTTTTTAGTTTTTACCTCGACTAGGTACCTAGTACCAGAAATGGTCGATGCTCGTATACAATAACTAGTGAAGTCCATAGTTTCATAATATTATGGTGTTAATTCTACATACTATGATTAAAGTATGTGGCTCATTCAATCCGAAATTGTCTAGATCATTGTGCTATTTCGGCACACAATTAAATTAGCCCATTAAAAAATCTAAAAGTTTTATATATTCAAACACCTTTAAAAAATAATGTTTGGTTTATAGGCTATTGTTCGATAACTATAAATATTTACGAAATTTGAAAAAAATATCCTGAAAGAGGAGGAAATTTACCAAAAAAAGGTTACACTCCCGGAATTGTACCTCCATTATTTATATTTTTAAATTAACGCTGAAAATAGCCCTCCGCGCCATTGTTGCATGCAGACGGCCTCTTAAGCGTCAGTTAATATTTTTAAAGTAGGTACCTAAGTACTTAGAGTTAAATGAAAAATATAAAAATATGTAAAGTATAATCTAAATACTCAAAAGAATTGATTTCTGTCGGATTTTTTCATATAAACATTATATTTCAATAATTATGCTAGACAATTATTTTTTCAAACTTCCGTTATCGTTCTAAACTAAAAAAAATATTTAAATAATGTCCGTTTATAGAATAGAATAAACAACTACAAACCACCGCTAGATGGCGGCACGTTTAACTTCGAGCTCCGTATTTTTTGTGATTTAAAAATAGTAACTCAGTGGAAAAGTCCTTAATTATAGAAATATGTGAGTAACTAGTGCCAGTGCACATCACTAAGTGTTATCTCCGAAGAAAATGCATGGACAAGAAAAATATCAGCAACTAAATAGTGAAGTGATAAAAGCAGTTTGTAGCTCTTGAACCTTGTTAAAACCAACTTATCTAAGTGTTTTAAGTTAAATTTAACTTTAACAAAACTGTGACATACAAAATCTCAAGTGCTAATAGCGAAACAAGAAAAAAGTGTAATAATTTCATCGAAAAATACGTTACATTCAAAATAGACAAAGAAATATTTAAAAACGCCATCTAGCAAAAAGCGAGTGAACTAAAATACCCACCATCTAGCTATCCAACTTATAATGAACTCTTTGAAAAATCATAATTCCAAAACTGACAAAAAGATGGCGCGACGAGTAACATGTTCCAAATGCATGAAAACAGTAGAGTCCAAGAAAACCGCATGTTGCTATCTATGTAAGAATTATTTCGAATTTGAATGTGCTGGATTCCCTGCTTCGGTGTATAAACTGCTAAGTCAAGAAGAAAAAACAACCTGGCGATGTAAACACTGTAAAGAAAAGAGTAAAGAAAGCAACAAAACATCCACAAAAATTACGACAAGGAAGCAACTTCTTAACATGGGCCCACAAAGACCACCAACGGCCAATGAGTCACCGCAGACCCCAAAAAATACTTCTGTTAATTCTTGTACCCCGGATTATAGTAATAATTTAAGTTTTTCGGAGAACGACTCCTACTCGACACCCAATGTATTATCTCGAAGTTTGGAAGGTATGACGCCAAATTATACGACTAATATCTTAGAAATGAAGGAAACAATTAGACAACTCTCTGCTACTCTTGAAAGTACTCAAAATGAACTCGAGAATATAATTTTAGAAAATAACAACCTTAATAAACAAATTACTAAACTCAAAACGGAAAATACTATTTTAAAAAACTTATGTAAGTCTCCAATAGCGTCAAATAGTCCAAAAACTGACCGTAAAATAAAGCGAAGATCCTTATCTATCAGGAACATAACGCCGCTTTCACCAATTACTTTTCATAACGGATACGAAAACTGTCTTTTAAATAATGATATAATCTCTAAACAAGAGAATAGTGACTCAAAACAAATTTCTAAGCAAGAAAATAATCGGAAATTTCTAGAAAGAAGAGGTGATAATCAGACATTAGAAAAAGAAGTATGCGCCGGAATACGTCATCTTAACTTAAACAAAAACGACAAGACTATTTATGTTTTTGGTACTCAACAATGCGCCGGTCTTACTACGTCTTTACTTCACTCCAGACTTGTAACCAATTACGATAAGTATGCAATCTACGGGGAAATTAAATCGTATGCGGGGTCTTACCAGGTAATAAAAAACTGTTTAAATCTGATGTTAAATACAGACGATGTGATCATATTATGTATAGGAGAAAATGACACAGATAATAAAACTATTTTAACAAATCTGAAATATGTACTAAATAGCTTTCTAAATAATGTAATTTTAGTTTTAAGTTTGAAAATGAATATTAACTATTTAGACGTAAGGAATATAAATAGGGAGACAAGAAATTTATGTAATAAATATAAAAATTGTGAATTCATATATTGTAAAGATTATACTTTGTCTTCGGTTTGTAAAGTGATAAATTATACCATTGATTGCCAAGATTATGCTAAAAGATTTTTGAATCCTAAAGAAATATTAAAACATTTAAATCGTACTAAATCAAAATCATATACTCCAAAAAAAGGGACGATTCCTTTTTACTTCAAAAATATTAAGACTAAAAGTAGAGTTAATAATTTAAATCCTACAAAAAAAGGTACGATACCTTATTACTTTTGCAATACTGATGAGCAACATACATCAACCCATAAAACCTCGAATTATTTATCACATGTCAATACCCGAAAGGATGAAAATTATTTAAAGAACTTACAATTTTTTCGTAAATAATACGAATAAAACTTATAATAACAAAACTATCTGTTTACTACACCAAAATATATCTGGACTAATTAATAAACAGGATCAACTCGAAATTTGTATAAAGGAATTCTCCGAACGAAAAAAGCCACTTTCAATATTATGTTTCTCAGAGACTTTTGTAAAATCAGGAGATGAAAATCTTATTCAATTAAAACAATTTTATGTAGCATCTTCGTTTTCTAGAACTAGTGAAAAACGAGGAGGTGTATGTATATTAGTACATAAAAATATTATTAGCGAACCAATTCTTATATGTAACGACATTTCGAAGGAACTTGATTTTGAGTGCTGCGGAATAATTGTACCCTTGTGTCACTGTATCGTACTGTGTATTTATAGAATTCCTAATTCAAATGTGTCAATCTTATTGGAAAAGATAGAGGTTCTCCTTCATATGCTGCTTCTAAATCTAAATAAAAAAATTATAATAGTTGGCGATTTTAATATAGATTTATTAAGTATCAAAAACAATAATAGAAAACGGCTTCAAGATTTGTTAGATAACTACAATCTGCACTCGCACATAACGGTACCTACACGTCAAAAATCATGTATTGATCACATTTATAGTAATATAGAGAAAGCTCAAGGCGACGTGCACTATCTCTATCTATCGGATCATGAAACTGCTCAAACTATCAGTTTTAATGGTAAATATGAAAAAGTTAAACAATTTTGGTATAGAAATAAACAAGATTATTGCAACGAAAATATAATTAAATTTAATGAATGTCTATCTAATTTGTCTTGGAAAGAGGTCTTTAGCGAGTCAGGGTGTAACAATGCGTTCAATAAGTTTCATGAAATTTTTACATTATTTTACAATTTATGTTTTCCTCTTATTAAAGTAAAAATAAAATCTGAAAATAGGTCACCAAAATGGATAACACCAGGAATAAAGATTGCATCACGTAAAAAAAGGTCACTTAAATATGATTACTACAAAAATAAAGATAACCTACATAAAATTAAGTATGTAAACTATACCAAAATCTTAAAAAAATGCATCTTACATTCAAAGAGAAATATAAACAGTTTATACATAAATAATGCGCGAAATAAGTGTAAAGCGACATGGAATATTATAAAAAATAAATATAGTAATCCTAAAGTACAGACAAATATAGAACATATAAATATTGACGAAGTACGAGTTACAGATGCCAAAAAAATTGCTGACCACTTTAATAATTATTTTCTACAAAATCAGGATGACATATCTAATGGAAGTGACTATAAATATAACAATGATTTAATAACTAATTCATTATTTTTAAATCCTTCATCAAGTGATGAAGTAATTAAGACAATAAACAGTTTAAATAATACCAATGCTGTAGGGATTGATATGATCTCAACTCATATATTAAAACAATGTGCTAAACACATTGCTATCGTTATTTCCTACTTAATAAATCTGTCCTTTGAAGAAGGCACGTTTCCTGAGCTACTTAAGATATCCATTGTAAAACCCCTATATAAGAAAGGGAATAGAGCTGATCCTACTAACTACAGACCGATTACATTAGTGCCAATAATTTCAAAGATATTTGAAAAGATTATACATAAAAGAATCACTGCATTTTTAGACAAATTTAATATTATTACCAAAGAACAGTGCGGATTTCAAAAAAATAAAACCACGACTCTAGCTACCTACCGTTTGATTAGCGATGTATTAAGATGTATTGATAATAAGAAAAGGGTATCAGCAATATTATTTGATTTGACAAAAGCTTTTGACTGCGTTAACCATAAATTACTTTTAAATAAATGCGAACGTTACGGTATTAGAGGAAAACCGCTTCAATGGATAGCTAGTTACTTGGGGGATCGTAAACAATGTGTGGAAGTTACTCGAATTATACAAAATGAGTATACCACAATTAGATCCTTACTCAAATACAATAATAGAGGAGTTCCCCAGGGAAGCATATTGGGACCCCTTCTTTTTGTCATATTTATTAATGATATTCCTAGGATAATACAATATAAAACCACTCTATTTGCTGATGACATATCTATAGTGATACCTGATAATATTAATAATAAGACAATTTATGAAAACGACATAAAAAATATATTATGCATTGTAAAAGAATGGCTTGACAATAATGAATTAAAACTTAATTTAAATAAAACAAAAATTATTCAATTTTACAACCATAAAAGTAAAAATTCAGATTTAGTTATAGAGTATGATAATCAAATGATTGAACAGGTAAATGAAATTAAATTTTTAGGTCTTATGTTGGATAGTCATTGCAATTGGAAAGTTCATGCAGAATATATAGCTAAAAAAGTAAATAGATTTGTATATGCTCTTAGGACTGTCAGGAAGACTGTAAGCCGTGAAGCGGCTTTAACAGCTTACCATGGATATGTAGCATCTCTATTACGATATGGCATAGTATTATGGGGCAACACTGCTGAAATAAGTCGCGTCTTATTATCACAAAAGAAATGTGTTAGAGCCATAAGCGGAATCGGACCTTTAGATACGTGTAAACCTTTTTTTGGACAATATAAAATACTGACTGTCATTGAACTATATATACTAGAATGTTGTCTTTTCGTAAGAAAGAACGTAGAACTATTTCCAAAAATCGATGAGGATAGAAAATATAGGTCAAGAGATCCAACCAAACTTAAGGTCCCTGTCGGTAATAGTTCCTTCTTCCAAAAAAATTGTAATTTTATGGCTATAAAAATATATAATAATATTCCTAAACATATCAGAGAGTTACCCTTAAATATACTAAAATATAAACTCAAATTGTGGCTATTAAGTAAATGTTATTATAAGTTAAGTGACTTTTTTGACTAATTTAAGAAATATTAATATATTATGTCCTTATTAAACATGGTATGATGGTATGATGACACTATTGCTAAAAGTAATTATTTGTAATTTATTAGATACTATATTTTGACATGACATAATTTATTATATTTTATTATGAATAATTGATTTGCTATTTTGTTACTATTTAATTTGAATTAATTGATATGTATTAAAAATTGTTAACAAATTTCACACACCATTTAAATGGTAGAATGGAAGTACGAATTATATTTAAGATAACACCTCTGTAAACTGCATTCTGTGAATAAAATATTTGATTTGATTTGATTTGATTTGATTTGATTTGAACCAAACACTATTTTTGAAGATGTTAATTGTTTATAACTTTTGAATTTTTTTTGGGCAAATTTCATTGTGATCATTACGATCATTATGATTATCAAATGGTCAATATGATCTAAATATCATCGGATCGAATAAGCTAACCATATATTATGTAATTTTAATCGCAGTATTTTAAACATTTTAAACTTATAGAAGTTTAAAATGTTTTTTATTCTACATAATTATTAGGTAGTCTAGTCTACCACGAAAGGATATGGATCATGCTCCATAGAAGTCTAGGCCATAAATTCAAGTAACCAGCCAATGAAAACAAATATGCTATGCTCACACACAGCTATGTATAGTGAGTCAAACTGAAATTTTTCAGTTAAGTAACTAAGTATTAAGTATTCTCTAGGAACACAGAAAAAAATATTTATAAGCATTATTCGGCGAGCGGTCATAACCGTGGTAAATTGTTTAGCGCCAACGCAAAATTACTTTTGCATATTTATATATTGCATTTGTTACTTTTTGAACTTAGGCTACATTTGTTTAAAATATTAAGTAAAAAAAGCTTAAAAAAGGTTTTCCCAGTAATTTTTTTATAAAAAAAATATATTAAGTATCTCAGATTTGACATTTATGACCGTATTAATAAAGAAGTGTAAAACAAGGACTCTCTTGGTTGATACAAACTCATACTAAGATTAGCTTCTTCGTTTGATTAACAGTTTGATTTCAAGGACGTATCAGGTGAACCGGGTTTAGAAACGCTGTCTGAACTAAGATCTAACCTATCAAAACTGCTTTTTAATGTGTGACTAGTAAATTATTATATAGCAGATTTATTAGTTTTATAACAAATATAATATTTTTCAAAATTTCTGTAAATGAATGTAACAAAATTTTGTAGTATAAATATCAAAAAGAGACTTAAATCTTAATTATTACATTAAAACCAGTTTTTCATTAATATTTTGGTAGAAATAAAATATTCCATCACTAGCAAAGTTCATATTCGGAACTAGAAATAGGTAAAACGGAATGAGATAGTGACATAAGCCTCAAAACAACTCTCAAATCACTGTTTACTTTCCAAAGCTCATCTACTCATGTAGCAGTTTGACAGCTGTTGATAACGCTCATACTCAGTTGAGACACCGTCTTTAAGTTAAGTGCTTAAGTACTATTTATTAATTCGACTGTCATCTCAAATACTGACTTGAGGTTGAGGTTGAGATCGTTTTATTTATATGTAGTATGTATTACTTAATTCAAAATTCAAAATATTTTATTTAGAAATGAAACTTTACAAGCTATTTTCGGAAAGTCAACAAAAAGGCTACAACACCAGAAATGAGCTTGTGCTTATTTATTATTAAAAGAAAGTTATATAGTAGCTAGTATATATTTTGTCTACAAGAAAGTTATGTAAATGAGAGTTGTCAATTGTCATAGACTCTCCTTGCCTGTCAATGAATTAAAAAAATGGTATGTTGATTTATAAATTTGTAGAGCAAATTATACTTAGCAGATTTGGAGCATCAATAATATTATGTATAATTTTGAATAAGTATAATAAGTCAAAATATAAGAGTCTGTTTTCAATAGACTGAGTTTTATAGTATATAAGTCAATCGTAGTAATTTAAATTTGAACAGCCGGGGGAAATTAATAAGTTGACGATAATAAACAATTTTAAAGAATTTATTTCAGTATATATTCATAAACACAAAGAAAAACTAATATTGATCCACAGACGCTGGAGTATGTTCAACGATATAGAAAAAAGTATTTAAAAAATATATTTACTTTAAAATAACAATATTATAACTCACAAAGAAGCCGAAATCTTAATAATTATTTTAACAAAAAATTAAAATGTATAATGTAATCTAAAATATTCAAAACACTTACACCAACTATTCTAGGGTTTACTAGGGTCCATTCATAAGATATTATTTCTCCAAAAATAAAATAGGTATTTTAGTTAAGATTTATACAAATCGAGCTCAAAATTATTTTGGACACTTTTTACTAACATTTTTAGAGTATTCTTGCTGTAATTATTCAGTTCGGTTGCCTTTACAACATTATAATATAATACGTTTTGGTCGACCGGCTATTTGGCGTTATGGCCCAATACGATCCTCGTTATTTGGCAGTAAGCATGAGAGAATGATGGACGCATAATAGTTTTTTATGTTTTTTGAATATAATTTAATTAGATTTATCTGATATTATATAATTAAAGTTAGTGTAATATAATAATTTAATAATAAATATGAAAAAAGCTATAGACTTCACGAAAAAGATGTAAGAAACTAGAAATGTCGATATCGATAAACAACACTAGTTTATCGATATCATTATCGACTACGTGTCACATCACACGTGTGTGTACGTATTTGTCCGCGTCCCCCTACCTCAAGCCTCGCCCCTCATAGTGCGATAGGGACAACTGCAGCTAGAACTGAAACTACCTATTAAAAGTACCAGAAATCGACGTTTAGGGGATTTCTGTTTTCTCCTCCAAAACTTAACCGATTTAGATAATTCTTTCTTTATTAGCTAAAAAAAGAAATTAACTAGGTTCCTATTTTTTGATTTTGTTGCATAATGTAGTCAAATCTGTTTCCTGGATGTTTAAACACGGCGGAGAGTCTGGCGGTTTTTTTTAGGTTTTTGAACGTCCATATCTCTTTAAGTAATTAGTTTATTAAAAAAAGGAAAAAATAGGGACGTACAAATATTATTCACAGATATTCATGAAAAAAATAGTTACTCTAGACTAATTATCCAGGGAGGAAATAGAAATCCCCTAGACCTCTATTTTTGTATGGAAAAAAATTCGTGGTGTTTCCTCTTAACGATAAGCGATAATATAATATTAAGATTTAGTTCTAGAGCTTAATAATGGCTTTAAAAAGTCAGCGACAGCAGATGTCTAACAATTATTTATTGTTGCTGCCCCGGCGAATTTCGTATCGCCTTAGAATTATACTAGAAGTACTGAGTTACTGACAGCATCACCATGAATACACATAAACCTTCCCCGTTCCATTGGTGAAAATAGCAGGAATCCGTGGTCTTTGAGGAGTTTGTTTTATAATATGTTAGTAAGGATGTGATTATTATGTTTTCGATTTTGATTCAGATTCGTGCCGCGTACTCCCGAATAAATGGGCGTTTGTTTATTTTGATTCCCAGTCAATTGATATGGTCGGCAGTACAAAAAGTTACTATCTAAAGATTTTATTTATCCTGGTTAGTTTAAAAGCAATCCTTGGTGGATTAAATACCAAAAGCCGTCAAGATGGAACTGATTCGATTCTCGATTGTGTCGGGACAGGGGATTAATCCGGGCATTATTAATAATGCGCGGGCACTATGAATAATGCGCTACTAGCACGCCATTGATGGATAGATGGATTGCAAGGAAATAATAGTTCCCGTCACCGATTTCGGTGTCGGTAGCCGATTTCATTGAAACCAGGCCAGCTACGCAGGAGTTATTTTATAGTGCCCAAGTGTGTGCGCAATACACAAGGACACTCTCTCTTCCTTTTACTCTCATAACTCAGTGGGACGGTAAACCGACACGACTGGCGAGACAACAGTCGCAGGTCCGACTTTTTACATGCCCATCCGACGCATGGATCATCTTTCTTGTCAGACAATCAGGTGATCAGCCTGCATTGTCCTAACCAAACTTGAAAACAACATTTTTGTTGTTCCAACGCGGGAATCGAACCCACGACCTCCGGGTCGAGAGCGAAGCTCTGAACCACTAGACCACGGAGGCGCAAGGAAATAACATTATTAACAAACACATTCTGTTTTTTATGTTTGAACTTGGGCCAAAAAAAACAGGTATGTGATTGAAAATTTCGTTAATAACATTATTTCCTTGCAACTGGAATGCAAGGTGGAAAACAAGAGATATTGCGATTTTTTCTCTTATCTTTTTTGTTACCAATATTTTTAGTATTATGATTTTCTTTGAGTTAAATACAATAACTAGTGGGGTTTTATGTAGAAGTTCTTACACATTACTAATGTAGTATAATGGTATTAATAGACATTTATCGTACCTACATTTTACATTTGGATAACATTATTTTGTTCTATCATCAATAGCTTTCGCAGCGCATTCGATGGAAGATATTTTATAGGCATCTTCTACACCTCAGTTAAGATTATAATAGCTTAGAGGCGTGTTTCACCAAGCAATGTTAAAGTTAACGCCATGTTACATATCATGTTATCCCTCTCGTATTTCCTGTCAATGAATGAGATGGCATGGTATTTTTACATGACGTTAACTTTAACATTACTTGGTGAAACATGCCTTTAGTAGGATATAATTGATTGGTTCTTGATGGAAATGCATGTTAACAATAATAAGACACAACATTTTATTTACAATTTTTCACTTTCATAAAACTTATAAAAACGTAATAAAAGAGGAAAAGTGTAAATAAAAACTTGTCTTATTATTGTGATTTAGTAGAGATTATTTTTTTCTCTTGCAATTAAAATAGCCCGTATTAATCAGTAATAATGTAGAATTCAAGTGGTGAAAGAAGTATTAAGATAGGTCCAGTACTTTTTAAGCCAATTCGTTACAAACATACATAAAAATATTTCTAATATTAAATATATAGATATGACACATACCGCTTGTTCCTGCAACGTCGACGATTTTCTTCAATGCTTCAAACGGTTCTGAAAATTACATAGTTAACTGAAATAGGCGTTACTATGCGGAAATCCATAGGATTAAATTTAAATATATCTAGCAATATCCCGCGAAAAATTATAACCACAACTAGCAAGCAAATAAGTGAGTACGTTATAAACGCATGCCTATGCGTACACTCACTCATATGCTTGCAGGTTGTAATCATTTTTCGCGGGATATTGCTAGATATAATATACTTAACTTTTTCTGAATATTACATATAAATTTAGTTAGTGGTTATATATAGTTAGTGGTTCGGTTCGGTGAGCCACAGAAATCATCGTTTTACAGTATATTACACATACATAACACACAGTCAGCCATACTTGTGATAAATTAGATATTTACTGATAGTAATCGATATTTGGCATTTAAAGTCGGTAGGAAGTTAACACAGCCAACGCATTCGTAACTTTATCGAATGTCAAACGTGTACATTGGATATCTGGATACAGTGCAGTAAGTCAGTCAGTCGGTATTTTAAATCAGATATCTACTGGAGAATACATCGCAAGTATGGCAGTTCTACGAAGCTGTGGTATCCGGACGAGCTTGTACCGTCCACTAGGGTGCCTCAAAATATTTTTTTAAAATTACCTTAAACTGCAGACGTAGTTGAACTAAACGTGTGTATGGTTCAATAGCCCTGATAAGCATTTCATCTTATACTTTGTCGAGGTTTCTGTATTTGGCACATTAAGGGCGTGTTTCACCAAGCAATGTTAATGTTAACCGGTTGTTAAAATACCATGCATTCTCATTCATTGATAGGAATTACGAGAGGAACAACATGATATTTAACGAAGATTAACATTGCTTGGTGAAACACGCCTTTAATATAGCATTCAAAACAAAATTCTTTATTCACATACCTTTGTTGCCTGTGATACGTTGTACAATACTTAAAGCGTCCTCCAGTGCTGAAAGGTAAATGAAATATTTAAATTTAAAACATTATATCTTTCAGGCTTCGTCCGTGTTCGTGTCTATTTGCTGACGACATCAGTGACTGAGTTAGGTTATATACAGGCTATAATATTAACGAGTGATAATAGGTACTTTAGGGTGTATATCTATCAGTTACGTACATAGAGTATACTGTGAAAGTGCCAGCGCTGAAAGAGGTTTTTTAAATTATTGTATGGGAACATTTATGATGTAGGGACATTTCTCATAGAAACATGAAAGTCAAAAGTAAGTCTTTCAGCGCTCGTACTTTCACAGTATACTCTACATAGGAGGCGGCACATACAAACGTATTATTACTCATTTATTTTACACCTTGTATATAATAGTACGTCTCGTATAAATTTTACCCAAACGTCTTTGACATAACTATAGAGCAGTCAGTGATGCCAATTGGCCAATACAATGATTATTGTTTGCTACTATCTATAGATTATAGACTATAATCTACAGTCGGGTGTGTCAAAATGGCGTATTTTTACTGTAAACATATTCCATTAGATATTTAAACATATTAATTATTGTTTAATTGTTATAAAATGTATTGGATAATGAAGTATTATTATTAAGTATCATCCTTTAATATATTGTGAAAGTGTTGATAAATGTGCACAATAGGTAAACATATGAAAATATCGTTGTTTTTGGTATGTTTACAAACGTAACGTATTTGGTAACGTAGGTTAATTTTAAAAGGTTAATTTGAAAATAGATATACGCATAGTTAATATTAAAAATGTGTTAAGTATACGGAGCTTCGCTCTCAATTTGGAGGTTGAATAACTAAACTTGTTGTTTACAAGTTTGGTTACGACAACGCAAGCTGATCACATGATTGTCTAACAAGACTGAAGATCTATGGATGAACGTATGCGTCGGATGGACATGTAAACGACGGGTGCAAAGTAAAAAAAGTTATCTGCAATTTTGTGTTTTTTGTTATTTTTTGTACAAACTAGCTTAAAATATCATATTCTACAACATAGCAAAAACAAAATTAAAATATCACCTTATTTTTGGCAATTTTCTCACGTAAAAGAAGACTTCTACACCTGTTTTGTGAAATTACACGATGTAGATGCGAATAACTACCGCTGGTCGCCTATACGCGGGACGCGCGGAGGGCCGGCGGTCAATCATATTGAGTCATCAAGCAGATGACATGTGCTTCGCCAAAGAGAATATAATCACTACATGCTTCGCCGGCCGGCACGATCACAAGTGCTAAGTACAAATACTTAATAATGACTCCTAAGTAAATATTTAATTTAACCTTCAAATCCTGTACCTTGCACCGAATCGACGACGTAGAAAAAGATACCTGTGCAATTATGTTCTGAAATTGGTGTCTTTAAAATGTAAAACGGACATTAAACTTATTTAACAATACTTATAAAGTATTACACTTTACGTATTTGCTGATGTATTACACTAATAGTATTTTTTAAGAATCTATTTTTTTAAATTCCCACGTAGAAACGACCAAGTGGTAGTTAACTCTGTTTGACAACAGAGTAAGATATTTTAGGAGCAATGTAGATGCAGACAACTACAATATCTCGTAAATTAAACATAATTATAGAAATGAAATATACATGTGGATATATTAATAAATAATTAAGCAATGATGAAAATTTCAATAAATTAGGTTATAAATTGACAAAATGGGAGCATTTTTTCCTATTATGCGCTCTCCGGAAAAGTAGCTGTTTTGTAGATGACTCGTTTTACTTTGCACCCGTCGAATTTAACAATCGGAGCCGCGACTGTTCTCTGGCAGTCAGGTTCCACTGAGAGTAAGGGGTGATGTGTGGCCTGATTTAAACAAACCAACCACCAAATCCAAAATCACAAACCTTATTTTTTGAGTATTAATTGAATACTTACAGTGACGACGGCTGATCGTCACGAAGTGTCGTATGAAGGTAATAATATCTGAAAGGAAATTTATTTATTTATTTATTAGATACACCAACAAGGAACAAACATCATTAAAAGCTAAAATTACATTAAACATTGTTTATAACTAAATGTTGCCTTAATTATAGGTGTAATACAGCATGCAATATCTATGAAGTACACTTATTAAATAATTACGGAAAATTAACTATGTTATTATTATGATGTTATTAAGATATTTTTATGAAAATATTTTAGATACAAATTTTACAAAATTATATGAATAGTGGGCAACCAAGGCAATATAACAAAAAAGGATATTTAAACTAAATAATATTTGTTGATAATGAAATTTCTTTTAACATTTTTATGAATTTGTGAGTATTGGAGAATATACAAACATCGTTCTTATTTGACAAATTATTGTATAACTTGCATATTCTATTAACCGGTGCAAAGTGCCCCAGGTTTGTCTTAGCAAACTTAATGTGAAATGGCTTGTAACATTTTTTTCTGGGTATTCTATTTGGTACACTAATTGAAACTCTACAAAGTAGTTGATTACAATCAATAGCACCTGTTAGTAGTTTATGCAGAAAAACTAAATCCAAGTATTGTCTTCGATCTAAAAGTGATTCCATTTTAAAGAAAGTTAATCTGTCTTCGTAATGTGGTATTTTCTTAGTCAAGCCATGTTTAAAGGAGAGGTGCCACAGGAAACGTTTCTGAATGCGTTCAATACGGTTTGAATAAATTGCATAATGAGGGTTCCAGGCCGGGCTGCAGTATTCGAGTTTGCTGCGTACAAGGGCGTTGTATAAAACTATAGTAGTGCGGGGATTTTTGAAGCTTCCTGAATTACGTTTGATGAATCCTAGCATTTTAAGACTATTAGAAACAATACTGTCAACATGTTTGTGCATCTGTAATTTGGAGTCAACTATTATGCCGAGATCCCTTATTTCTTTAACTTTAGTGAGGGTAACGCCATTTATATTATAATCTATGACTTGGGAAGCCTTAAGTTTACGTGAAAACCTGATGTGATAGCATTTACTAATATTAAGGTCCATTAGGTTGTTTTTACACCAAGTGCTTAAATTATCCAGATCACTTTGAAGTTCAAGTGTATCGCGAGTTTCATTAATGGTTTTTTTTAATTTTAAGATCATCCGCAAAAAGGTAGAAATCTGTATGAACAAAACAAGTAGAGATATCGTTAATAAAAATGTTAAAAAATAAGGGTCCCAACCTGGATCCCTGTGGAACTCCTGAAAGAGTTGGAAATGAATTAGATGCATTTATAACTACAGATGATGATCTACCAGATAAGTACGATTTAATCCATGAGAGCATATTACCTGCAACGCCAAATCTATGTAGCTTGGTCAGGAGTATATCATGGGAAACCCTGTCGAAAGCCTTGCTGAAGTCAGTGTATATAACATCTGCGCAATTTTGAGCATCAACAGATTCCATCAAACCATCAACAAAAGTAACCATGTTTGTGGTAGTAGATCGGTTGCATATAAATCCATGCTGGTTTTCAGATATATAAGGCTTTACGTGCCAAAATAGCACAGGGTAAACTAACTTTTCAAAAACCATCCCGAACGTTAGCATAATCGAAATGGGACGATAGTTTTCAATGTTGCGCCTGTCACCAGTTTTGTGGAGTGGCACAACAAGAGATTGTTTCCACATGTTAGGAAAGAGCCCATCCTGCAAAGAATGATTAAAAATATGGAATAATGGCAGAGATAGACTTTTTGCGCAGGTTTTTATAAAAATAGGTGGAATACCATCAACACCCGTCCCCTTATTGATATCAAGGTCTTTTAGGGTCTTGTAAATATTTGATTCAGAAATTGACAGAGCGGTAAGGGAATTGGAACTTATATTGTGATCAGACTTCATTACCAGATCGTAGTTGTTTACCGTAGTAATATTGTACGCATCTGAGAAGTTATTTGCAAAAAGATTACAAATATCAGGACCAGTTGAGGCTATATTGTTAACAATGATACATGGAAGATGGAATACCTAATGTGGAGTGCTTTTTAGATTTTAAAAATGACCAGAAATGTTTTGGATTTTTGTGAATAGATAATTCCATTCTCTGCAAATATTGTCTATATTGCGAGGCCTGCAGTTTTTTACATCGATCTCTAAGTATTTCAAATGAGATGCGATCCAGTGGATTATTGTACTTTTTCAGTCGAGTTCTGTACTTATTCTTTTCCTTCAGAAGTCTTATGAGATCAGAGCCAAACCAATTAGGGTACTTAATTTTATTTTTCTTTTGACTGCGTCTTGGTACATATTTATCTATAATTTCGCTTATTTTTGTATAGAAACTATCAACCATATCATTTACGTTCGGACAGTCCCTGGGACATTTCCCAATTTATTAATTCTAAATTTGCATTTATTCTATTATATTCAGCCCTGAAAAAGTTGTTTTTAGATGTAAGATGTCTGTTTAAGAGTTTATCTGGCTCAAGTAAAATATCGAACTCTAACGCAGGATGTGCTGGATCAATATTATTAACAAGGGTGTTGTTACTTTCCCGCAAATTTTTTACCGGAATATTGCTAAGCACAAGATCTAAAATGTTGTTTTTATAGTTTACGATATGATTATACTGCTTAAGACTATTAAAGTTAATAAAGTCAATTAAATCTCTACCGTTTGAACTACCATTACAATTAGGATGTAGAGCGTTAATGTTGATATCTATATCAGGAGTCCAAGAAATTTGTGGCGTATTGAAGTCTTCTATAATCATGGCTTGGCTTGAATTACATAATGCTCTATTAGCGTGACTAAGAAATTCATCCAGTACATGTACTTTAATTGGTGGTGGTAAGTAAGCCACACACACTAATAGTCGTGATTTTGATGCCGTTTCTAAACTTAACCACAAGTCTTCACATCTACTCTCTAACTTGTAAATTCTCTCCGATGGTATAGTTTTTTTAATTGCAACTAGCACTCCTCCACCAGACTTTTAGGGTTGAAGCCAGTTGAGCTTCGATCTCTTCTGTAAACCAAATAGCGCTTATCAAACAGTTCAGTATCGTAGATGTTTGCATTCAGCCATGTCTCAGTTAAAACTATAATATCAAAATTGTTTAGAGTAACATTATGGAAAAAGTCATCAGTCTTTGTGTTCAGGCCACGTACGTTCTGATAATATATATTTAAGTCTGCGAATTTTATAATAATAGCTACTGTAAGTTGCAAGCAAATTTATAACAAATATAAGGTATTAATTTCTAATAATTTCCTGTCCCAGTTTATTTAAACATTCCATGTTTCTCACATAAATATACTCGGAAGACTCTGATTTTCTCATGTATATACGACTATTGCGAATCCAAACAAATTTGTATTTCAGTTCCTTAGCTTTTGACCTGGCGGCAGCATGTAAGGATTTCATCTCAGGGGTTAGATGTTCTGTAATGTAAATTGGGGATTTCATTGACCCAGCGTATCCCAGTAATCCAGAGTGCAGCTTATCGTTCACGTTTGTTTTATTGAATTGAATACACGCCGCCAGTACGTTATCTCTTATACGGGGGCTGCTTAATTTAATGACAACAGATCGTGGTCGTGAGTTATCATTATTTTTTTTTTGCAGTTCGTGCACAGTACAAAATTTCATTATCAGTCAACGGGCATTTCACAATTTCCCCCAACTTCTTTACAGTGGTGAGTAGATTTTCAGACTTGGATTCAGGCAGACATTGTAACTCGATGTTGTTTGAACGTGTGTGTTGTTCCATCTGGGCGAAACGCTGAGTCATGCTAGCTACTTCAGATTTAAGGCGAGAGTTTTCATTTGTGAGTATATTGAATGATTCTACTTGATTGTTCCGCCATTTTTGAAAGTCATCCATTTGTTCGTTAAAAAATTCTACAGACTTTTTGTATTCTGCTATTTCATCACGGATTTCTTTTAGTTGGGGGCACAAGAAAGTATTTAAGGAATGGGTAACAGCTTTTTGAACTTCTTGATGTATTAGGTCTCGAAATTGGTCGAGGCTGATCGCAGGGGATTTACCATCAACATGGTCTTGTCTCATTGTTTTGCGTGCTTGCTCAGGACTCGCCGTATTAGATTTCGACTCAGTATTTTTGCGCCTCAAAGTTACATTTTTATCAGTATCGACTATACCATCCAAAGAAAGTTTGCAGCAGGTGCCGCTAGATGGAGCATTTCTGATAGGCGTGTTGGTGTTATCAGACTTGGGTCTTGAACACGCAGGACAGAACCAAGAGCTCTTGTATTGTTCAGTAAGGTCTTTAAATAATGTCATACCAACACTAACACATGAGTAGTGATATTTTTTCTTGCATATTTGACACTATAATATTTCAGTAGATTGTAATTGTCTATGGCAGCACTCGAAATTTAACTTTTGCGAAATATCACGTTTAAAATATTTGAACCATTGAATCCTAGTTTTGGACATCTTAATAAGATGCTCAAAACTAGATCGATAGATTTATTTTCTCAAATACGGTACAATGTGGAGAATGGAGACGTTACAAAATAGGGTATTTATTATGTTCATGCTTTGCCTTTCATGAGGTGCAAATGTTCATATTTTATCTTTTTATTATTAAAATTATTATAAAAACCAATTTGAATACTATACGTATATAAGTTATAATATACAGTTTACTTTTTTTTACTATATTATTTAAAAGATTTAGGTACAAGTTTTTCTTTATATAGGTATATTTATAAAAATATTACAGTATAATAGGCCATTTCAGTCTCTTTTCAGCAAGTGTTTGGAACCAGGGGTCATCACAAAACTTGCGACCTTCCATTACCCGCTTGCGCCAATCCGTTCTACTATATGCGAGCTACTCCCAGCTCCGGTGGTCAATCTTAAAAGCGGCCATGTCACGCTTCGCACAGTCCTTAAAGCGAAGCATGGGCCTTCCTACGCATCTCTTTGCATTCGCTATCTCACTGAGCAAAACGCGCGCGCGCAAAAGAGACAGAAACGACATCTAGGTTAAGCATCATCCGCCTCTGGTTACTCTTGTAGTCTTTGCGGTAGGCTATGTCGTTCTCGAATCGGTTTGCATAGCCACGAGAAAAGCTGTTCCACGACTCACGCAAGTAACACGTCATAAATCGTCTACAATAGACGTAAAGGCCTTTATATACAGGGTGTAAAAAGAGCAGTCACTATAACTTCGTGGGGTAATAACCAGGCAAGAGATATATCCATTGGTACTAGTCATTTGCTTTTAATCCACTGTTTTAAAAATTTAAAAATGTTAAATAGGCAATGTACAACGTGCACAACACAGCGATCAGCTGATTACGCTGAGAGGTCAATAGCACGCGTAAGACGTTCATTACGTACTAGGGCAAAATTATTTTTTTAAGAATTAAATTTAAGAATTTAATACAGAACGTTGTTCCAAACAGTTCAGCCTTGCGACTAAAAATAATAAATTGCAAAAAAAAATTTTTTTTTTCAAAAAATTAATAATGAAAAAGAATCATTTCTAGAATGAGAAAAGGCCCTTTAATCATATCCCAAAGTTATAGTGACTGCTCTTTTTACACCCTGTATAATAGGCCATAGACGGCTCACCGCTCACAAATCTATACATATAATAAATCTGTAGAGGAGTCGTGTCTGTACATTGAAGATATTTGAAAAAAAATATGATAGGGGACCTTTATTTACGCAATAGTACCCAAAACTATGATTTTTGAAATTTTTGTCTGTTTGTCTGTTTGTCTGTTTGTCTGTTTGTCTGTTTGTCTGTGGGTTTGTGCACGCTAATCTCAGAAACGGCTTATCCGATTAAGATGTACTTTTCACTAATATATTGCGGCAAGCTTCACTTAACATTTAGTGTTTGTTTTATGTAAATCGGTTCATAAATAAAAAAGTTATGACAATATTAAAAGATCATGTCGTTTTTGCTGGACGTTTGTAGGAAGCGCGCGCCGGGCCCGGGAGCCGTGCGCCGCG
Source organism: Celastrina argiolus (assembly GCA_905187575.2). Taxonomy (NCBI): domain Eukaryota; kingdom Metazoa; phylum Arthropoda; class Insecta; order Lepidoptera; family Lycaenidae; genus Celastrina; species Celastrina argiolus. The sequence continues at coordinate 4,131,272 of LR994597.1, forward strand.
CGCGCGCGCGTCGCTTCAAATTGTAATAGCAGCAAACGCACCGGGGCCGCGGGGGTGACTTTTATTTGTTAGTTTTAGGCTTGCTAGGTAGGAACAATCCAAGATTTTTTTCTTGAGTTTATTACGAAAGTTATTTGTATAAAAATAGTTAGTACTTTTACTGTACAGTCCTTTGTGATAAGTTAGTAATAAGTAAATAAATAAAAACCGGCCAAGTGCGAGTTGGACTTGCACACCGAGAGTTCCATACAAACCTGATTGACATAGAATTTTGATTTGGTTACAGCTTGAATATATTAGAGACCTAAGTATTTGATATGTTTCAATTAAACACATTCATGACAAACGGTACGAAGTTTTAAAAAATCAAAATATTTTTACTACTTATCTATATAATGTTACTAAAAACGTATGGTTTTAGACGTTGCTTGGTTTCAAATTTTATGATTTTGAGTTCACGGGAGTTCCCTTTAGGTTTTGATTCCCTTACGAGTGTCGAAAATGACGAAATTTAGCGACATAAGCGACTGCTTTTGATTGCAATGGCTAAGAAGTCTGATTTTTTCACTGCTTCAAGGAAAAGTAGTTCCTGAGTATTTTATATAATTTTCATCACAACACGCGTTTCTGAGTAAAAGGGTCTTGACAGTCAGACGGACATGGAAATGATTTTATAATATGTGTTTCGTTTTTTCCTTTTGATTTTCATAAATATATTGCTCTTTTTTTGTTTTTTCTATTTAATAAGATATACGTTAAAAACATCTCGATAGTTACTAAACTGTGTTACAGGAGAAAACTGTTGATACAACTCGATTCCAATCGAGATACCTCTTGAAATTCTAGCCTTTTGCGGCCTGCCCTGGATATGTGTTAACAGTGTGATTATTATGGATTTTTTTGTCAAATATCATAATATTGATAGAGTATTCTCTTATACAAATCTATCTATACGCCAAATGCCGTACTTTTAATACAACTATAGCAAAGTTGAGTATACAATACGTTATCCGAGAGTTATACTCAGCGTGCATCATTAGCAATGTATAATATTACATTGTATAATACTACAGCCTACTATTACTGTACATTTTTATACTTTTCTTTGTCCAAATTATGTATTCGATAACTGCATAATATAGGTATAGAATTTTGATAAACATAAGTATTGTGTTTACAGTTAAACTAAAAAAGTTATGTCAATATAAGTTAGATTTATATTTGTCTTGATATTTTTATTTCTTAGTTTTGATCATGGACCGAATGGTTTTTTGTGTTAGGTTTGTTTTCTTTCTTTTGGGACTTTCTATATTTTGCTACTTTTCTGTATAAAATCAGTTAGTACTTTAACAGTGAAGTGATTTATAATCAGTACCTACATGTTTGGTTATTAATAAATAAAAAAACCGGGCAAGTGCGAGTCGGACTTACGCACCGAAAAGACCGCAAAATTTTGCGGCGCGCTGTCTTAATATCATTGTCGCCACACCAGCAGCGTCGGCGTGGAAACGATCATCGTCTGCAGTCGCTGCGGCGCAAAATCCATACAAATCTTAGTACTAGATGTTCGTCGTGTATGTGAGCGTACTATCAAGTAGTGCCGTTCGCATTATAGTAATTGTACACGGTCGTTTGTCAAGCTGGTAGTAGGAATTGTCAACATAAGGTAGTTTTTTAAATACCTCAACGACAGTTTTTATAACTAAAAATATTTTTAAAACAGATTTATTATAACACTGCCCTAAATCACTTTTCCACGCGTACGAAGTCGCGGGCACAGCTAGTATGTATAATAAATCTATATTTTTAGTACGTCTGTACACCTAGAAAGGTCAAGTCGGCAGAATCACTCGTTTTATATTAAAATTTAGTGCTCATTCCTGATAACAGACATTTGGTGCTGTGATAGGTGGACCAAAAATGAGAAGACTGCTAACTCAAGCTAGCAATGTACCATTCGTGGCTGCGCCATGATACAGTTGCAGCGAGAGGCACATGAGCAAATAATTTGTTTTGTTTTTATTTATTAATTTATTACGAGCTGCAATAATATAGTGCTGCCAGTATAAGCAAACATATTTTTCAAAAATAATAATTTCGGTTTTAAAGTATGTATATACAGGGTGTAAAAAGAGCAGTCACTATAACTTCGTGGGGTAATAACTAGGCAAGAGATATATCCATTGGTACTAGTCATTTGCTTTTTATCCACTGTTTTAAAAATTTTAAAAATTTCAATAGCAATGTACAACGTGCACAACACAGCGATCAGCTGATTACGCTGAGGGGTCAATAGCACGCGTAAGACGTTCATTACACGTACTAGGGCAAAAATTATAAAACTTAAGAATTTAATGCAGAATGTTGTTCCAAACAGTTCAGCCTTGCAACTAAAATAATAAATTGCTAAAAAAATTTTTTTTTTTTTTAATAAATAATGAAAAGTAGTAGCATTTCTAGAATCAGTCAAGGTCCTATAATCATATCCCAAAGTTATAGTGACTGCTCTTTTTACACCCTGTATTATATTGCTGCTGACTTAACGACACGAGCAGTCATAAAAGACGGGAATCGGTAAAAAACGGGGAAAAAATAAACTGAAAGACGTCACTATTTAGTGCTCAATTAGTGCTACCAGTATAGATTTTATAGATTTTTTAAATTCATTACCCTTCGCTGTATTCGGGTAAAAAGAATTCGATAATAATTTATTGACTATTTTTACTACTACTGACTATTCTACTGATACTGATTTTAATAAATTAGGTATTAGCATTAGTAACAATGGCCCGTGTAACATAGGACATAATATGTTTATATTTAATTGCATAGGACAATTAGCGTATTCGAGTCGTAGTTTTAATTTTTTGGTTATTAGTAACTGGTGACTTACCAATAGTAGTAATAGTGCGAATGATTCTGATGCACTTGAAGATGGCTGAAAAGAATGGACGTTTGTATCAGGTGTACCAGAGACGAGACTACATTTTATTAATCGCCACTAACTAAGATAACAAACATATCAAATTCATTTAAAAATGGCGCCAATCGGAATTGGAACAACAAATAAAATTGTTGTTTTCAAGTTTGGACAATGCAGCATCACCTGTTACAATCTTTAATCCACGCGTCGGATGAGCATGTAAAAAGTAAGTCTTGCGTCTCTTCTTTCGCCTCGACTCGTTTTGTGCATTGCGCACACACTTGGGCACTACAAATATGACTCATGCTTAGCTGGCCTGGTTTAACGACCGGTCAACGATATCGTGGGATTATTATATAATGAACTCACTCGTGACCCGGAATATCCGGGTGACCTTGCTGCAGGCGGAGCGGAGGTCGGTGCTGTTGGTGATACTAATCCAGGTCCGGAAGAACTCTACAATGCCCTCCTTCGTGTACTGCTTGATGGTCTCCTTCAGTACGAGGATGTCTGAAAATATTTATTTTCATCATAACATGAATTTCCATCAAGAACCAACAGTAAATTCAATCACTTATTAAAATGTTTGGTCTGATTTCAAATTCATACACTTATTTTGTTACGTGAACAAAAATGGCATTTAAGCTTACCAGTTTCCGATGTTATGGTCACCACGATCTCCCATGCACGGACCAGGGCTAAAATATACAATAAAAAAAAACATTTATTATTACTCATTTCCTTATTAAAATTTGTTAAATGGCAATAAATAAACTGTTTTTTAATCAGAAACGATTTTAGAAAAGAAATTAAAATCTTGCTTGAATTCAATTGGAGTAAAAGGATACTAATACAATCAACACTAATTATGTTAAGCAATACTAGTTAATGGAATCATGCGTTATTTTCCGGAAATCCATAGCATACATTTTTTCGCGGGACATTGCTAGATATAATATATTTCAATTTTAACCAATACTATTCATTTAAACATACTCTCGAAAAACAAGCCTTTCTGGCGCAATCGGCCAAAAAGAATTCAACTTACATCGTTTTCCTGTCATATGCATTATGTTCTTCAGTATTTCCATGCCGTTCATGTTCTCATCCTTCTGCAGCTGTTCCAAAAACTCCAGACAAGTCACTGCAAAACAATAGATTATATTATGCAATTTCTCATAAATAAATATTTGTGAATGGCAATAATTTGTTCATAATGAATTTTACAAAAATATTTTCTGAACGTCGTGTTTATGCCTACCACAGGCTCGGTATTCTAGCCCAGCGAGATGAACCATACATGTTCATAATAATAATTAATATGAATCGACCCTCTTTTTAGTGCAACAGAAGATCTTCACTTGGACTCACTGTCTTTTGGTCAGGCTCAGGATGTCGGAGCAGGCGTTGACGAGGTTAGACTGCTGGGTGATCGTCAGCATGTTGCTGAGGACGCCCACGTGGTCGCGGGAGTTATGAGGCGGTGTGAGACTTACTCTGTCTGTTGGTCAGGCTCAGGATGTCGGAGCAGGCGTTGACGAGGTTGGACTGCTGGGTGATCGTCAGCATATTGCTGAGGACGCCCACGGGATCGCGCTTGTTGGTGATGCGGTTAATGTACTTGAACACGTCCAAAATATCTGAAACATGAAATTTGTAGTGGATTTATACGCATAAATAAAAAAATAGTCTTGCGTAAATAAAAAAACACTTTTATTGTCCTTTCTTATAAAACTTTATCCAAAACACACACACATGAAAAAACAGTCCTTTTCACATTTAACCTAAGAGCCGACTGTCAAAAACATGGCTCATCATGTGACTATAGAAAATCAATCGTCTAAAATACCTATAAATTACTTTATTAGGGTAATTAGATATTAAAAAGACTGGCCCCCGCGATATATTGGTTTCCATAGCAAGACTAAGTCCCGTTTTCACCGACGCTTATTCATGTTAACGGCTTGGTAAAATATCAAGCATTCTCATTCATAAGACAGTAAATATGAGAGGGATAACATGATATTTGATAAAGGAATAACTTTAACATGTGTTAGTAAAATTGGCACTTAGTATTTTGGGTATCGAACCCGGTTTTGTCTCGAATCGTTTATTATGGAAAGTCTCAATTTTTGCAGGATCGCCGCCATCTACAATAATAAACTGGGCGTATAGCTATGTTACATTTGTCCGAAAGATACTTCAAAAACATACCACTAAACCATGTATTTAATGTGATCGTTAAGGGGAGGAATAACCGCAACTAGCGCCACTCCTTTTAAAATAAATTTTACGACACAAAGATCACTTTAGTTATTACTTAGGAGAGTAAATACAGTATAGGATTTAAAGCTGTAATTAAATGCCAATAAATTAGTTTAACTATTTACTTAGAGTTTGAACCGATTACTTTTTTTAATAAGATATTTGTGTCGTAAAATTTATTTTAAAAAGAGTGGCGCTAGTTGCGGTTATTCCTCGCCTTAAAGAGAAAAACGTAAAAATCTGAGATAGACATTATTAATTCTTAACCGTCGTTATCGTGTCATGATACTAACTGGGCATGTTGAACAGGTTCTGCATGGTGATCTGTAAAGTGCGCATATTGTAGGCACCTACCGCTTGGTACATGTTCTGTATACCTGACTCGAGATCTGTAAAATATAAATTGATTTTTAAATAAATATCATGTATCATATCACGGGGAGTAGTTGGCTACACTCGCCACGTTTGGCAGGCAGTTAAAATAAAAATAAAAAAATAATATAAATAAAAATTTGTTTATTGTTTCACACACAATAATAAAAAGGTACAAATAAGGAATTAACAATATTTAACGTGTGAACTGGAGCCTAAGCTAGGGCACCCTGTATTTCAGGACTAACTTAACTTTTAGAAGCCATTTTTGCAAAATTGTTTTACACTGGTGTCGTGTTTTATTGTGTATATATACTCGTATATATGTTTAGTAACTTATTTATTTTATTATAGAGATGCGATGCAAGAAAGGTCAAATGTCGTGTAAGGAAGACAATAACAAATAATAACGATGTTCGCGGAAACGCTGCCAATGGCTACTTGCGGTGGTGTGCGGAATCAGAATAGCATTTCCCCATCGACCATCTTTCAATTATAATTAATATAAGAATCAGAATATAACGGGTGTAAAAATAACAGACACTATAACTTTGAGATACGATTATACTACCTTCCCTCGTTTTCGAAATGTGTTTTTTTGTCAAAAAGTAACAAAAAAAATCTTACTTTTATTTTATTTTTATTTAACAATTTATTGCACACAAGAAAAATTTACAATAATACAGTTTACAAATAAAGACGACGCAAAGGTACTGCTTATTTCTAAAGAAATTTCTTTCAGCAGGCCTACAGAGAGAGATGGTATAAAAGATAGCGGATAAGACGTGCACAATTATAAATATAATACTTTTTACCATTTCTTATTATATCGTCGCAAGAATAACGAAAAACTAAAAAAAAATATTTGTAAAAAAAATACATTTCTAGAAAAGGTAGTACCTATATAATCATATCCCAAAGTTATAGTCACTGTTCTTTATACAACAATTATATTCCCCTCTATCGCCTTTTACCGCCCACGTCTTCATCTACTTATAATGAATGTCACTCCCTGAATTTGAAAACTTACTGAATCAATAAGAAATAATTTTGCAAAATTCAATCCCCAGGGCGGGAAATCCACATAACGCGGGTCCCAAGGTCATATTATGAGGAATGCGTTGATATATCAGTCAATTACTTTTGCTTTATACAGGGTGTAAAAAGAGCAGTCACTATAACTTCGTGGGGTAATAACCAGGCAAGAGTTATATCCATTGGTACTAGTCATTCGCTTTGAATCCACTGTTTTAAAAATTTAAAAAATTTCAATAGGCAATGTACAACGTGCACAACACAGCGATCAGCTGATTACGCTGAGAGGTCAATAGCACGCGTAAGACGTTCATTACGTACTGGGGCAAAAATTATAAAATTTAAGAATTTAATACAGAACGTTGTTCCAAACAGTTCAGCCTTGCGACTAAAAATAATGAATTGCAAAAAAATTTTTTTTTTTCAAAAAATAAATAATGAAAAAAATCATTTCTAGAATGAGAAAAGGTCCTTTAATCATATTCCAAAGTTATATTGACTGCTCTTTTTACATCCTGTATATTATACAGAATGTAAAAAGACCACTTGGTAAAACTGGGGTATGATTATACCACCTCATTTATTCCTGAAATGTATAAACGCGGAAAATAATAGGTATGCCTATAACGGGTGTAAAAAGAGCAGTCACTATAACTTTGGGATATGATTATACTACTTACCTTTTCTCATTCTTTTCTGTTTGTTTTTTTTACAAAAATTTTAAACGATTTTTTTTTGGCTTGATTATTATTTTTGCGACAAATGACAAATAAAATATAAAAAAACATTTCCGAAATGAGGAAAGGTAGTATAATCGTATCTCAAAGTCATAGTGACTGCACTTTTTACACACTGTTTAGTACAAAAATATAGTTCCCAAAGTTATAGGTGTCTTTTTACACCCTCAACAGATAATATTAAATGTTTAGAAGAGTAATTCATATCTTCACTGCACGTGTATGTATTATCATAATATAAAATATACTCACTGTCGTTACCAGAATGCTGACGAAATTCTTCAAGACAGAAACGCAATTCTGCAAAGATATTTTAAACTTTAATAACCAGCTAAAGAGATGAAATCTTTTGAATGTTTTTTATTGTTATTATAGATCTTTAGCAAACAAATTATGCAAAACTAAAATAAAAAGAACCACTAAAAATAATTAACATATTAAACTATTAAATATAATGTGCGAACGAGAAGGGAACAACCGATTGTGACGTCACGTTAACCCTACATAGAATGTCTATGTAGGGTTAACGTGACGTCCGTCCGACACCAATTTGCGTACAAAATATCGTTTTGCGAAAAAGAGATACAGGTATATTTTTATTTAGCAGCTTAAATCTTAAATGTTTTTAAACTATCCTAATTTTTCTTTTAGATTTTGCAATTTTTTTTCTGCGTAATGAGAGCAGTAAAGTAAATAAATTAAATATACTTCCAATAACCCAATTACAACAGACGCCTTTATCTTCTGTTTCTTTAGACGTTTATTTGCCATCTCTTTCTCTTTTTTTATTCTCTTTCTCAGTGTGTTCCTGTATACGCTCTGAACGCTCAGATCATTCATATCGCACACTGTCGTTTCTTTAGCACAATAATGTAAATTTTGAAATTTTCGTACTGATCGCTTTACTGCTAGTAGACTGACAGATGTTAAATTTTGACACTTCTCGTTTATATTATATTTAAAATTATCAATTTCAAGAATAGTACAAAAGAATCCTTAGTAAATTTCCTACACGATATCCTAAAACTAACATCGAGATCAGTGAAATCTGTCAAATCCAAGTAAACGTCAAAAAATTTACATTTTGCCTCAAGTAGGGAGCTGGGTAGAAATAAGCAAAATGGCGTGATCATTCTGAGCGTTTTGAACAGTTTTTGACAGCTGACAGTGCGTGTGGAACACTAGTGAAAACAGTTCAAAACGATCCTAAACAGTGCTAAAGAAACGCGAATCTGAACGAAAAAAACGTTCAAATCGTTTATAGTTAGCAAGCGGAACGAGGGGTGTGTCTCTTTTAGGCCAGTTTAAGACTTACGGGGCATCCCCATGACAGTCTTGAACTCCTTGACGGCCTGTGAGAGCGTGTTGACTCCCATCAGCTTGGTAAAGAGCCTCGTAGCTTCGTCCAGATCTGGAAATTACAGTTAAAATAGTAAATAAATAATATTAACACAAAATTTCATCATTGCTAACAAGATTTATAAATTTTAGGCCAAATTTCACCCGCTTGGGGATCGAATTTTGATCGAATTTCAATCGAAAAATGAAAAATCCTTCCGTAGTTGCACACAACATAGAGTAATACGTAAGGGAAAATTCCAAGTTTCGAGTAAACTAAGTTTTAATTGAAGACATGAATCGATGAAGGTTATGTCGCAAAAAAAAAATACCCAGAAAATTGGGCTTAAACAGTCACTAAAACATTTTAGGATATGTAGTGACGTATTAAGTACATTGATTCTAGAGACGGCTCTTTAGATTAATGTACATTTTACTCTACGATGTATTCTAAAATGTTTAAGTGACAGTTTGAATAAAATTTTCACGAAATTATAATTTTGCTACATATTACCCTCATCCTACAGATTACATATGACGATAATTGAAGACATGCACGGATGAAGGTGATATGTAGCAAAATTATGATTTCGAGAAAGTCGAGTTCAACCTGCCACTTAAACATTTTAGAATACGTCGTAACTTATTAAGTACATTAATATAACTATCCGACTCTAGAGTCAATGTACTTAATACATAACCTAAAATGTTTAAGTGACATATCACCTTCATCAATTCATATCTTCAATTATTTTTTTATTTACTCACCATTTTTCCTTAAAACAGTAATCAGAACTTGAATAGTGGCGGTTATATCTAGAAAGGAAAATATACAAATAAATTATTCATCATCATCACCGTTATTTCCATAACCCACCCCCAAAGTATTTCAGGCAGGCGGGTTGACGTTGTGTAAAATAAATAAGTGATAATACTTTAGGGTGTGTAATTGTATGTCCTATGTAGATTGTAGAGTTATCTGGAAAAGTACCAGCGCTGAAAGACTTGCTTTTGACTTTCATGTTTGTATGAGAAATGCCCCAACATCATAAATTTTCCCATACAATAATTTGAAAAATAGTACCTTTTTCAGCGCTGGTACTTTTACAGTAAACTCTATATACGGGACCCAAACACACCCTAAAGTATTATCACTAATTAATATTACATCATGTATAGTAGCATATGTTGCCCTTTACACGACTATATGCGCAATAATAAATCCCGCAGGAATCGTACATTTTGGTGAGATAAAAGTAGCCGCTCAGAAGTTTTTATATAAAGAGTAAAAACATACATTCTTACAAACTTTTAAGTTAATATTAGTAGTATTTTTTATAATATTTTCTAAAGCTAGAATTAAACTACTCGTATAAAAAATCATAAAAAAATTGAGACAAAATGATAGTGATTTTCAATAGGTAAGACCAGTATTGAAGAAAAGTTTCAAAGTACTCCAATTTTCAGCTTATCACGCGCACATTTTATAATTCTCCTAGTTTTTTAGAAAATGGGTAAAAATGATGATGGGTGATGATGATGGGTGATATGATGGGTGATGATGATGGGTGATTTGATGGGTGATGATGATGGGGAACGATGATGAGTAAAGGCCTCACCGATTTCAGGTTTCAAGCACTCCATCACATTCAAGAACTCCGCCGATCCCACTCCGGCTGTCCACTGCTGGATGTGTTGTTTCAAGGCATCCAGACCTGAAAAATAATATATTGATATGCCGTGTACACTAATATTATAAAGCGTAAGAGTTTGTTTGTTTGTTTAAACGCGCTAATCTCAAAAACTGCTGGTCCGATTTGAAAAAATATTTTTTTGTTGGATAGTCCATTTATATAGGAAGGCTTTAGACTATATAACATTACGCTGCGACCAATAGGAGCGAAGCGTCAGTGAGAAATGTTGCAAAACGGGGAAAATTATTCACATTTGGGGACTTGCTCAAAAACCACGCGAACTATACTGACGTACTATGTACGTTGTTCGATGACAACAAGTTTGCAATGTTCCTGGAACATGGATGTGTAACAAAAATGTGTATTAATATAATAAAATCCTAAATATGTGTATAGTATAAAAGTATTAATTTATGTATTATTATGTATGTATGTATTCCGTTGTCTGGTACATGTACACAGGTTTTTCGGATACTTAGTACTTAGACCAGATTGACGTGGTGTGAAACGTCTATAGATATTATTATTGTTATGTGAACCTGATAATCAACAGACTTGCTTGATTTGATAACATCATTTGTATCATTTTCACAAAATCAACACTAGTTTAGAACTTACCATGAACTTTATCGAAATTGTGTATGTAGTAATCTATTACGCCAGCGTCAGCTGAAAACGAAGGAAAAGGTCAGTTTTAGCTCAATACTAGATACATGGAGATTGGAGTGTAATCTCTCTATAGCAGAAAAATGTGTCCGACGAAAATACTTAAATTATAATTTCAAAACTGGCCACAATGGCGCTTCAGTCGCAATGGTGTATGATATGAAGTTAGCAATAAGTGCTGAAAGAGTAAAGTTAGGAGCGAAGTGAGTTGAGTTTAGTTATTTAAATCTTGTGGCTTCAGATTTACCCTAATAACATTTTGTCGCACAATCACAGCGACGCACCTTTCATGAACTTTATTTATCATTATCATGTAAGTGATTGTCTTAAGGTACGTTCCAGTAGCAAGGAAATAACGTTTTGAACGAAAAATTTAATTAGATTTTTGTTCCTTTCGCTCTAAATTCAGACATAAAAAACAGAATGTGATTGAAAATTTCATTCATAACATTATTTCCTTGCAACTGGAACGCACCACAAATTGAAAAAAGCTAAGCCGAATACTTACTCTTGCTGTTAGTGATGGTATGCAGTATTTCTACGATCCCGACGAAGTTGTCGTGGCCCGTCGCTCGCTTAAGCGCATCCAACGCGTTAAACACATCTAGAATAGGTCAAAGTAAACATAAATAGAATAAAAGTATCTTTACTGAACACATAAAGGGACAAAAAACATAGTCAAAAAATAAAATTTATACAAATTAAGAAAAAAATACTTTAAAATACTGAAACAATAGTTAAATTAATTGGTGTTCTAGTCACACGCTGTCCTTCTCATTTCCCCAAGCACTGATATTGTCAGCCTGTGTAATCATGTAATTGCTAACTTTATTTAGCGTTTCAATATTCCTACGATATTCAGAAATACATTTGTATGACGTTGTCTCTTTCTTATAAGCTGTGCTTATGACAGAGAGGGTATATTTGGTCCAAATAATATACTTAAAATTGAATCTTTTTAACTGACTGCAATTTACTAAGCTCAAAATTTTATAGCATTGTAATGATTATACTTACTTCTGTTGTTGGTTATAAGCCTTAACATCCTCAACAGCACCGAAATATCTGAAAATAAATATAAACAAGTGTAATTCAGGAAAAATATAGAATTAAGTAAATTAATTAATTAAAGATGAGCTGGACGCGCAGCCATGCTGGACAGCAGTTTCGTGGTTGTGTAATCAAAATAATAATTAAAGCGCCCTAAAAAAAGACATAAAAACATATATTATAAGCTTTTTTCGGAAAGCAACAAAACATGGCTACCACTGGTTCAACCCTAGTCCGCCGAGAAGAACTGGCGCGGTGTAAAAACTGGCACGAAGCCATCTTTTGTTAAAGCTATGCGCAGCAGTGGCGTAGGGTTTCTATAACTCCATTTCTATTGGATTCACTTACTCTTTACTCTTTAAAGGACCTCATCGCCACCTACAGGCTAGGGGATTCCCTCTGAAGGAGCTCCAGCCTTCGACACTGATGCGCAACTTCTCTGATATTGTAAGTACGAATGAAAGTATGAAACGAATAATAATAATAATAGTCGATGAATATACATAAAAGGCGCTTACGATAGTTTAACGTGACAACGTCATAGCAAAACATTGATGAGTCTCAAGCCGAGCGTGCCTTTCGCTCGCTCGTGCAGCGCTCTCGCTCCGATCGTAACGTTACTTTTTTTTGTGCGTGTGACGGCGTTCATCGTTGTCACGTCAAAAAATATACACCACAATCATAATTGATGAAGGTGATATGTAGCAAAATTCTGTTTTCGAAAATATTGTGTTCAAACTGTCACTTATACATTAATTTAGAATACGTCGTAAAGCATTAAGTACATTAATCCGTATCTAGAATCAAATACCTTAATACGTTATACATAACCTAAAATATTTATGTGACAGTTGAAACAAAATTTTCTGGGTATTTTTTTTTGCCACTTATCACCTTCATCCATTCATGTCTTCAATTAAAACCGCCATTTTGGAAGGTTGAAAACTTACTGGCGCTTCCTTCGAAGTCCTTCATGAAATTGACGATGTATCTCCAGCTCTTGTTGCCCTTGCATTGGCGCAAAAACTGGTACACCGAATCGATATCTGTGAAACAATTAAATATTAAAAAGAGAAAACTTTTGTAATTAAAAAAACATTGTGTCAATCAAATCAAAATCAATTTTAAATACAGTTATCCAAAAAAACACAGTTTATGTTTCTTGTCTTTTCTTTATTATATATTATATATTTTTAATAAATTAAAAAAATATATTTAAAAATACTTGCCGTCTAGTTCTGCGGCAGTTTTGATGTACAACAAAGCCGAGTTCTCATCTGAAAAGAATAGCTTGATTAAAATATCAGTTTTTAATCATTTAGCCCCAACATAAATGGAGTGGTTTTATAAGTTTATCGTGTCTGCGTGTGTCTGTCTGTCGCATCGTAGCAGCCAAACGGATAAATCGATTTGGATCTAAATTTCAAAGCTCGTGATTTAGCTAGAATTCATTATCATCACTTTGCTCAATACTTAACAATTAAAAAATTATATCCCTTAAAAACTGTAATTAACAAAATAATTTGTAAAAAAATGCCAGGTCTGGCTACTTAGTTCTTCGAAAAGTTGTTAGATCTATGTGATGCCAAGTCGGAGTTAGTCGGTCGGTCTAACAGCATCTTATATTGATAAATATTAAAAATCATTCATGTTTGAAATAAATAAGTAGTTATATTGACTTAGCGAGCCCCAAACCACTATGAGTTACTGGAGATAATTATATTGAAATTTTATTAAATATCTAGTACTATCTTACCTTTATGTCCAGTCACCTCGAACAATATGTTTACAGCGTCAGGGATTTCTGTAACAAATATGCAAGTAAGTTACATATTTCTTCAATATATTACAGGATCAGCGATCAAGCCGATACGCAAACGGTATGGGCACTTGAGGACTGGGCCTTACGTAGACGAATTATTTTTATAAACCTAACCTAAGAAGATGCTACGATTTTTTTCTCCGTTTAAACTTAAATGTTGACACTTTACACCTTTCCTACAGTAGTACCACCCTTTTAACGATTTTTGGCGGACACTTTTTCATGTTTGGAAATAGTTTTCGATTACTCTAGTCTCGTTGCTTTTAGATAACACAACGAAAGCATTAAGCCAGCCCATTCGTGCCGAAAATGGCTAACTCACGGTAGGCACTGTTCAGCCACATAGTCTTATCTAAAACTCAAAATAGTGCTTACCATTACAACCTAGGACAGACTTCAAAGTGTCAGATAAAAGTCGTTTGACTCCACCTGTTGAACAAGAAAAAAATAAAATAAACATTATTTATTTTGTTTCGATAGAATGTACGCTACGCTAGGAACACGATACAGGATGGTATGGCATCCTTAAATTACAATCCTTTTAATTTTTAATTACTAATTCGCTATTTCAGACAAGACGTCCACTACTAAAACATACGCCTCACCCAAAGTATACTCGTCACGGTATTAAAGATGCGAGCGCAGTTTAATGGCTGCTCATTTCTGGATATAATATTATATTCCCTCTGACGCCTTTTTCGACACCCACGGGAAAGATGTTTGATGGGGACGTGATATGCTTATTCCGGCATGTGGAGTGCCGGAATAAGCACTACTTATTATATCGGATTAATTACTAATTGAAAATATTTAAAAAAGTATTTTATATAAAATTAAAAAGTAGATAAAAATATATAAAAATAATAATAGAAAGTTTACAAATAAATTAATTATCTATATATGCGGCGCGGCGCGTGGACAGAGCTGCCGCCATACCCGCTCCCAAAGGATGACAAAATATGTTTTTTTTTTAATTTTCCACCTTCAAGTAAAGGCAATAGTGTTTTTACATTATAATTGAAGACATGAATGGATGAAGGTGATATGTCGCAAAAAAAGTTACCCAGAAAAACTAGTTTAAACTGTCACAGGAACATTTTAGGATATCTAGTAATATTATACTAAGTACCTAGCATTGATTCTAGAGAATAATCTTTAGATTAATGTACTTAATACTTTACGACATATTCTAAAATGTTTAAGTGACTATCTGAACTCAATTTTATGGAAATCAGAATTTTGCTACATAACACCTTTATTCATTCATGTCTTCAATTATAAATTAACTTTCCAACGTGCAACGAAGATAAAAAGTAAAATTAGATTTGGAAGAAACTTACCTAAAACGTTACCAAGTAAGCCACCCCTATTCGGATGTCCTAGACCCAGCAGTCCATTTATTGGACTTTGTGGCCTTCCATTGTTTGCGCCTTGATGCTGGTTATGTCCCAGAATTTGTATACTCGGTTGCTGGATTGGTCCAGGTTGTGCAATATGTGGCTGGTTTTGTTGTATAATTTGTTTATTTGGTTGGTTTGGTATCTGCGAGCCTGGTTTCGGTTTTTGTACGAATACTATCGGACCATGATGCAGATTTTGGGGTAGTATTATATTCTGTGGTTGACCGTTTTGTGCGCTGTGCGGGTTTCGTCTAAAAAGTTGAGAGTTTTGACGCTGGTCATGTCCAGATATTAGCGAATGGTGGTTTTGCACACTATTCTGTTGTCCATTATGTTGCTGATTTTGACTTACAGTCTGGACATGTTGGTAGTTTTCACCATTATGACGTTGGTTGAGATCGACAACTTTCAGAGACTGTTGCTGGTTTTGTTCGTTTTGGTTAACAACTTGCGAGGCAGTTTGCTGGTTTTGCCCAGCATACTTCTGTTGGTTTTGGTTAACAACTTGCGAGGCAGTTTGCTGGTTTTGCCCAGCATACTTCTGTTGGTTTTGGTTAACAACTTGCGAGGCAGTTTGCTGGTTTTGCCCAGCATACTTTTGTTGGTTTTGGTTAACAACTTGCGAGGCAGTTTGCTGGTTTTGCCCAGCATACTTCTGTTGGTTTTGGTTAACAACTTGCGAGGAACTTTGCTGGTTTTGCTCAGTATACTTTGGTTGGTTTTGGTTAACAACTTGCGAGGAACTTTGCTGGTTTTGCTCAGTATAATTTTGTTGGTTTTGGTTAACAACTTGCGAGGAACTTTGCTGGTTTTGCGTCTCCCAATAGAAGTTGTCCTCGGCTGACGTTTGGACTTCGGTGGTTTCTATTTGCGTGGACTCTTCTTTTACTTCGTAAGTCTCTGTGTTTGTCTCTACATATGTTTCCGTCGAATTCACGACTTCTATCTGGTCATTTCCTGTAATTATTTGTGAGTTTTCTATTAAGAATAATCTATAAAATGAAGATTGAATGAAAATTTAACAAAACTTGTTTAGGGTCTAGGTAAATAGAGGCAATTAACAGTTCAAAAACATTTACCATTGTTTCAGGATTGAATGAAATGAGTAAAAGTTCTTAAACCTTCACACGGTAGAAAGAAATTGTGACTCAATTTATGATATTTAAAAAGAATAACTATTCATCGCGCTTCTCTCAGGAACTACTGAGCTAATAAAGATGACGTCGCTATTGTCACTTACAAAGTTCGAAAACGGAAATGTATGAATTAGGCGACATACATACGAATTACTGTATCACTTAGCGAAGTTTACGTCAAATCGTTTACATATTAAGTATGATTGTTTTCGTACTTCGTAAGAGATAATAGCGGCATATTGACTAAGGGTCCCGGGTCCGATTTTAAAATATAGGACCTTATTGTTACACCTCAAGATCAGGCTAAACCAATGTAAAATATAAATTTACAAAAGCATAGGTATATACGGTCGAATTGATAAACCCCAGCTTTTTTGTAAGTCGGTTAAAAATATGAATAAAAGGACGTACCATCATCAGCAGCAGCCAAAGCCAAGAAAACCTAGTAAAACAAATTTACTTAAATTATTGCCAAAATTAAACCTTAAAAAAGTAAGGCCGAGCGTTAATCGTTGACCGACATTTTGTAGGTGAGAAATATAACATACTTTCTGATTGCAATAGTGCAAAGCACACGTCACACAAAGTCGGTCAGAAGTGATATGGAGGAAATTTCTGTCCGATTATCGGTTCTACAAAAAATTATGCCGTGGGCGAACACCGTATATGAGATATGAGATTCCATATTAACATAAAATAAAACCCCAATTAAATATAACACTTCTATTAAGAAAATCATTTACACAGCGTATTAGCTTATTAAAGTTGCTGTATTTTCTGATACGGAAAGTCACGTCACAGACAAAGACAACAACATTGAACAGATCAGAATCGGTATTTTAATGTTTCACCAAGCAATGTTAAAGTTAATCCTTCGTTAAATATCATGTTGTTCCTCTCGTAATTCCTATCAATGAATGAGAAGGCATGGTATTTTAACAAGCCGTTAACACTAAGATGCGTTGGTGAAATCGGAACTAAGGGTGATAAGTAAAACCCAAAAATAATGGCTCACAGTTTCCAGACAACCTGAGTTACTTAGTTAATAGAATCAGGCGTTACTTGGCGGAAATCCATACCAAAAAATTAAAATAGGTATATTATATCTAGCAATATCCCGCGAAAAATATATTACCACAACCTGCTAGCAGATGAGTGAGTGTACGCATAGGCATGCGTTTGATGATCAAACGCATGGTTGTAATTTTTTCGCGGGATATTGCTAGATATAATATATATAGGTAATTTTTTTTCTGAGTTACTTACTTGGAGCGCCAAGAAAATCCCAACTCGGATTTTCATGATGAAATTTTGGAGTGTGGACTAACTGTCCTTTACCCACTGCCGAACATGTCGCCTTCGACACATATATACCGGCCGGAACAATAGCGCACTTGTGACAATATTTTTTCATTACATTATTAGTTGATAATTTTCTATGGTATTAAAATGCGTCATTCGCACATGATCTTCCTTATTAAAGGGGAGGTGAAGAGATATGCGATATTTTTTTTTTTATTATTATTATTTATTATTAATAGCCTAAGCTGTCCCACTGCTGGGCAAAGGCCTCCCCCAGTGTCCTCCAGGTATTTCTTTCCTGCGCCACCGCTGGCCAGCCTGGGTGGTATGCGTCCAGCTCGTCGCGCCACCTTGTTCTGGGCCGGCCTCGGCGACGTCGTCCATCCTCTGGTACCCAATCGGTGCATATTTTTGCCCCGCGCTCGGAGTGCATGCGACTTATGTCAATGTACACATAAGATATTTTTTTTATGAGTCGCAAAAAAATACCCAGAAAATTGAGTTTAAACTGTCACTTAAACATTTTAGGATATGTACCTATTAAGTACATTGATTCTAGAGACGGATCTTTAGATAAAGGTAGTTAATACTTTACGACGACATAATCTAAAATGTTTAGGTGACAGTTTGCACTCAACTTTCTCGAAATCAGAATTTTGCTACATATCACCTTCATCCATTCATGTGTTCAAATATTGGAAGACTAAAAATGGGAGTCCACTCATGTACCTTTTTATTTTACGCCGAGAAAATGCATCACGCATTCCGAGGAAGATGGTTACTTCTACCGCGGGTAGGTGGGGACTCCTACCGCGGGTATATGGGACTCGTTACGACGTTACTCGTTTATTACGTGTATGAAATGCTTAAAAGGGATTAACGTTACGTAACCTGTTTAATATAATAAGGATTATTATTTATTGCATTTGTCTAATTAGCATCTGTAAATAAGAAGCTTACTTTTTTTTTGACATTTGTGATCATTTTTAGGGTACCGTATCCAAAGGGTAAAAATTTAAAGTAAAGCCCTATTGCTAAGACTCCACTCTCATCCCCTGGAAACAACCCTATTACCATGGCCTACCATCCCATACAATCTATCTTTAATACAAAAAATTGCAATAGATGTCACTACTATTAGCATTTGAAAATTATAAAACGTAAATATGCCGAATTAAGTACAAATATTGACATTAAAATAAAGATAAGCATAAAATCACATTAAGCTAAATTCAACTCCTTAATTTAAAGGAAGATATGAAACGAAATTAGTAATTAGTATTTTCCAGTAGTGGCGCTAGATGGCGGTTTCCGGAATGAGCCAGTCGATTTGCCAGTATTAGGGTGATACCATTTTCTAGTACTAAGTCGTGTCTCTGTTATATATCTAGTTTGTGTCTATTACGAAGCTGTAATAAGCAGACACATAAACTTTTAAAACTTAGAATATTTTTTCATATGCTAATCAATAGCTACCCTTAAAAGATAGATGTTTTATGCCGTCGCGATATTTTTCGGATCTTTTAAGAGGAGTATTTCTGTCATACATCATTTTTGCAAAACTTTAACGGTTTACGTACTCTGCACGCAGCAGAAGATCGCAAAAGGAACAATTTTTAAATTGCCACTAGTTACTGAGATTAGTGCGATCAAATAAAAACAAACAACTTACCATCTTAACGGACGCAGCGAGCCATACCCGTGGTAGAAATCATCTTCCATGCGATGCGGCAAATAGCATTTCTCAACGAAAAAAAGGTACCCCTTGAAAATGGATATTTCCTATAGAAATACGTTTATACCAAAAGATGCCAAGTTTTCTTTAAATACGTGTGTACTGATTAATAATAATGTAAAGAGGTAGCCTACATTTGGTAGTATTAACGAAAAAATCTGTTTTCCACTGCTTCATGTTGCTGTATAGGTAAGTAAGCGATCGCTCCGCGCGTCCCGTGTGAACCGAGCGTCCACACAACACAGTCAATTCATCCGACTTGCTTCGAATTTATCGTCACTGCTCGGCTCCTGTGTGTCTTAGCGTTATGTTATATAGCCATAACCTGCCCAGGAATATGGGCTACACTCGTATCAAGTTTGGTTAAAATCCCTTCAGTAGTTTTTGATTCATGAGTGCTCATACAGTCAAAAAATTTACTGATTGCATGTTTGGCGTCTGTATCGTACTATCACCAATCATCCTCCAATGTGAATTTTGAAAAAATACTCAATTTACAGATCTTTCTACAGTTTTATTTAAAGTATATAGATATAGATTATAAAATACTAAGAAAAGAACAAGTTTTTTTCGTTTTTAATAACTGATTCAAGTCGGTTTCGCATCCACCTGATCAGTGTTTTCACTCTTTTTAGGTTGCCCACACACGCTTTTATCGGATTGAAGTCCGGACTACGTGCTGGCCAATCCATGAAACGAATCACAACCGCAGTTGAGTATTCCTGAACTTATCTCGCTGCGTTCGGACGAGCATTATCCTGCATCAGAATGAACTTTTCGTCTATAAATGTGTTAAAAGTACCACAGATTGCAACATCTCCGTTGTATAGCGATATGATATTAAACCATCGTCATCCCCGGCCATGTGTGTCTGCGCGTCGATAAACACAACAAAACTCAGGAACTACTGAATCCAAGATGCCATCTCTATTACTTACGAAGTTCGTAAAATGTATGGGATTTGACATAAGGTTCGCTGAATGACAAGCGAATACGTATGTCACTTAGCGAAGCATATGTCAAATACTATATTTTGTTTTCGAACTTCGTAAGATGGCATCTTGCATCAGGTCTTGGACCAAGTATTTTATTTCTATAAGTTTTGTTTTCAATCCATACAAGTATTTTAATGTAATTTATTGGCCTTCTTTTAAAAAATTTGGCTACTCTAAAATTACTAAAAATCTGTACAAATAATGAAAATATTTTTCGGTCTGAAATTTTCCATCTGTGCTAATATAATGTGACGTTACATTGATATGCTAATGCTGTCATTGGCTATACAATTAGTGTCTATTGAAGGAAATTAAAAAATATACACAAATACATTAATATTATTCTGTTATAAATATTACTGTAAAAATATTTATATTAGCTAAATATAGTGGCTAATTAATACAAATGGACGAAGATGATTCCAGCCGACTAAACTAAATGAGATACAGCAAATCTCATTTAGTTCATTTATTCATTTGCAGTGGGCATCACCTGGCTATTTCCAAACAACGTCAACAACAATAACGATAAAGAAATTATTAGAAAAGAAAAACAAAGTTCCTTATGTTCCAAGTTCTGCCATTACAAAAAATTACTAAAATTATTACTTTTCCTCCTCTGTCATTACGCCCAAACTCTGTAAATACACTAAGGGCCTGTTCCAGGAGACGCTCTGAACGTTCAGATCATTCATAACGCTGACATTGACAGCTGACAGTGCCTGTGAAAACAGTTCAAAACGATCCTAAACAGTGCTAAAGAAACGCAAATCTGAACGAAAAAAACGTTATTTTCGTTTACTATTTTCTTTAGCACTGTTTAGGATCGTTTTGAACTGTTTTCACAGGCACTGTCAGCTGTCAATGTCAGCGTTATGAATGATCTGAACGTTCAGAGCGTCTCCTGGAACACAGGGTAAATAGTACTAATGATACACTTAAACATGTAAGCCTGTAAATATTAAACCCATCTCTGAAGATGTAAATATTACTGATATCTCAAATAATTGAGAACAGTGATGTACTTATGGCCCTTGTACACACTCTTGTTCGAATAGGTAATAAAAATGATAACAAATGTATTACTACATTATTAATTAAAGATATTCTCATTAAAAATCTATCAAAGTAATTTTATGTTTTAGGACTAAATAATAAAAAAGAATTTTGTAAGAAGAGGTTTCTACTTACAACATTCTGAAGTAAAAAAAATTATATTCGCCTATTAAACAAGATATAGTTAAAAGATCAGTCTTTTCGTATTTCTGGTTATAATTTTTTCAATGTTATAAATACCACATTTTTGGCGACACACAAACAATAGCCATATGTGTATACAAAGAAAATACAATGTTGACTATTCTGTACATACTGTCCTCCCTCAAATTAATAGATTGCGTAATATTATAAGATTTACCAAAATGTATATTTATAATTATTGATTTCAATGCACATCATATTATTGCTTTTGGATTTATTTCCACCAAAATACATGGGTAGTTATCATTATCCAACAATTACAAACATTACAACATGCATCGAAAAATACACAGCAACAAATATGATGTCAGATTTTTATACCATAAAACATACTGGGCCAAATATAAGGTCACCTCAACTATTTAATTTCTATATATATATGGGAGATTTGTAAATATTAAAAATGTAAATTTTCTTATGTTTGCAGATGACGTAGTATGTAAACTTAACTGTAGCTATTAGAAATATTCATTATGTAAATATATACCAGAAGTTATAATTTGAAGATGAAGATAATATTTTAAAATATTAACACCTTTCAAATAGCTGGTGTTACATGGGGTGCAGATCCCCAAATACTTCCAGTGTTATATAAATCTATTGTAAGAAGACATCTTGAGTACAGTTCTTTGGCCTATTTAAACACCACTTATAATCATAAATTAAATGTAATTCAGAACAAGGCTTTGAGGATTATATCTGGGGCAATGTGTACGACTCCCATAAGTCCCATGGAAGTTGAAACAAATATCATGCCTTTGACATTGAGACGACTTTTGCTTACGGAAAGATAGTGTCATAAACTATTGACATCAAATAATTTCCAAATTATAAATAGAATCACACCGCATCCAATCATTGCAGATAGTCCACTAGTTTCATCTCATGATCTTTTGACGGGTGTATATTCTACTTTAAGCCGCATTTTACTAGAAATGCACCTATGCACCATACACACTGGTCATGTTAAACATAAATTGCGGCGACAAATAAATCACATCGCTGAAATGGATTTTTTTAAATTGAAAAATAATAGACGTCTGTCTTTTCTAACGTATCAGACAAGAAGATGGCTGTATGGCTTGTAAATATGTTTGTTAGTTAGAGGGTTTGTAGTTAGTATCAGGTAAATATTGAAAAATGAACAAACACTTTAGAATTTAAAATAATTTATTTCGAGTATATTGTTTTGCTTTGGTACGACTACTATTCTAACACAAATGATACACAGGTCCTAGATTGATATAACACAACATTGATATCGACGGAAACAATCATTACATGTATAAAATACCTTTGCAATAGACAAAAAAGAACGCCAGAAAACAATACAAGGATTTGACACAAGATTCGCTAAGTGATGTACGAAATCGTTTAGCGAACCTTATGTCAAAAAGTTTCGAGCAATAGTTCGCCTTTAAATACACATTTAAAAGTGAGCACCCCGGCGCGTGACATTAAAATAACAACTGTTAATAAACAGACACAGAAAAGATTCAGGAAGACAAAACATACTTCATTGTACTGATGGAGACTAGTGTCAGTTGTGTACATGAAAAAGTGTCCGTCAAAATGCATAAAGAAGATGGCGCCACAATCACAGCATGGTTTATAAATTATACACCACAAGTTAAATAACTAAACACAACTCGCTCTAACTTCATTCCAGTCCTTATTGCAAACTTCATATCATACGCAGTTGCGATTGTAGCGCCATTGTGGTATCTAAGTACTTTCGTCGGACACTTTATTTGTTTTCTGTCTCCGAGAGATTACACTCCTTATCTCTAGTCTTCATGATTTTACTTTATATTTCTCGCTATTAAATTTGTCATGTCGCCAAGGCAAATTTGTGACATACATTTTTGAATTTCACGTAACTGAACTGACTAGACACCTAAGAGTATTGGAAAAATAATAAAACACAAAAGTACACAACGCCTCGTGATGTATATTATAAATTGAACCAAATACTGCAAAGTTATTTCGTACATGTCAATATTTCATTTAATTTAGCGAGCTAGTACTAAAATGAACATACGTCACTCTTTACGTTTCTACCAATGATGAATGCTTATTTCAGTACTAAGTCGATAATATTAAAGACTATAGATTTTTAATAGTACTATATTAAAAATAAACCTACTATATGACATTGTGCTTTTCCAATTTTTTTGGTCTAACATACATTTTTACGTTATAGTAGAGGCTACACAAGAAATGTGACTTAATAAAAAAAAATGCGTTATGCACGTCATTTCTAATGTTTTTTTGGTTAGCTGTCAACGTCATTAAACATCATAGACAACTTAATAATTTATCTGTCTAGGTTAAAAAAACCTATAGAGTCTATAGCATACATAATTTGACTGTCTATGACTTGTCGAATACAATTTAGTTGGCATTTCCGTAAAAGACCTAAATAAGAATGTTAAACGCCTCGCGAGCCATGAGACGCTAAACTATATTAACGTTTCTGCCAACACAAAAAAGATGTCAATGAGAAGATAGTTTTTTCTAAGTACCTTCAAATTCACAAACATTGACGTGTCGCGGTTTTTTTAAAACATCTTTTTATTTCCACCTCTATCGATACATTAAATGTTAATTTGATTATACAAAGTAAGTTAATAATGGAGAGAGATTCCGTAGTCTTTAGTTTGTCTATGGTCAACTTGTGACGTCATAATGTGAGAGCAACAACAGAGAAAAAAAATCAGAACAGAGCTATTGACAATTCTCATACAAGCCTTTGCCAGTACAGTCACGAACACTACCATTTTTCCACTAATATGTGATAGCAAAACGGTTGTTCCAAGTAAAGTATATTTCGATGGCTCTGAATATCGTAGCTTTACCTTCTGAACCTCGTATCTAAAAAATACAACTTTTCAGTAGAGTAAAAAAACTTAATAATTTTAGATTTTCATAATATTATGCATATTCCACACACCTACCTAATAATTTGCTAGAATTATGACTCGCTCTATTATGTTATACTATGTTATATTGTGATCTCTGCTAATGTTTTAATGTAATATTATGCATGTTTTAAATATTAATAATTATTGTTAATTGTGATATTTGCATGCCAAAATTGGCATGCAAAACATGTAACTTATCATCCTAATTTTTGTAACACCTGAATCCATGTTTTATGCAAATAAAGAGTATTGAGTATTGAGATTTTATTATGACATGGATTTTGAATGTATACTGTACATAAACTGAACCTCATTTAAAACAAAATCCATGTCATAATAAAATCTCGATTATTAAGTTTTTTGACTCTACTGAAAAGATGTAGTTTTATAGATAGATACGAGGTTGTGAAGGTGAAGCGAGGATATATCGTATGTCCAAAACAAGCGCTTTGGACATACGATATATTACGTTGGAGCCATCGATTTGTTTTATGGTAAATTAGGGATGTCATCACTTCAAGAAAATAAATTACACGCATTTAACTAGAGGTAGCACTGTTGTCGAAATTCGTCCCTAATATAATATTTTTTTATGTTTCTCTATAGGTTATTTTGCTTCTTACATATTACATGTAATTGTACAATATGGGAGTAAATACTTTTATGCTTTAAACATTATTATATTGCGAAATTTCATACTTCTCCGGTTGCTCAATATTCGTAAAACTGTACTAAGAGTTTATAACATACTAGTTGACCCGTGCCCACTTCGTTGAGCATAAAAACCGTTCAAACCTTCCCTGAACTTCCACGGATATTTCAAGACTAAAAATAGGCGAATCGGTTCAGCCGTTCTCGAGTTTTAACGAGACTAACGAACAGCGATTCATTTTTATATATGAAGAATAAGAATATAAGATTCATTCGTAGATACTCGTGACTGTACATAACTGGGCTTTTGAGCAGTAGTTTAAGAAAATACAGCAGTAGGTCGAAAAGAATCATCTAATTCAGACTCATACTCGAAGCGTTATACTACAAGCCGATTTAAATAGCACTCCAAAACATTAAACTTATGTCTTTAATATTGATACTAGATACCGTTCTTTGAACAGCGCATTATTTGTGTGCTCAAAAAGATCACTTATTATACCCGTGGAAAAGAATCCGCCTCCTCAAATCCATACATTTTATATTCTCTTCCAAGAGAACTCTTTAACATTAAACAATATTATAAGCTTAACTATTTTGAGCTATAACTTACGCTAAATGACCACCGCTTGCATAAAACATTGAATATTATAAACACTGTTTCAGTAAACGTAAAACCGCCATCTAGTGGCCAACTTGTTTTTTGCGTCACTGTCAGTGAAGCATTTGAGGTTATGTGGTTTTTTCCCTTTGAGCGTTATGTGTTAGGAACTGTTATAACATAGCCGAGCATTACAACCAATTGGGATGGCATGCGTGGTGGATCACCAATCATACGCAATATCAAGCTTATGCGGCAGAATTTTGGCCAATCGTATTTAGGGCCATCAGGGCATTTAGCCAAGATGCCACACACATTGTATGGTTTTAATTTTTTATGTTCAATATTATTTTTTAATTGTAAATTAGATGTTTAATCATAGCGGCGAAACTATTTTAATTCCACCTATTTCTAAATGTGCCGTAGCCCCATTGGTTGTAGTGCTAGGCGTTTTACATGAAATGATAGGAACTTGTATGGTTAGCTTATTTTGCTTAAAAGCGCCATCTACTGTCACAACCGGTTACTAATATTTTGCAATTCCACCAATTTGATCTATTTTTCGGTATTACGAATATTCATCAGCGACATTGAATATAAACCTTATCAGCACCATTTATATTTTTAAAGTAGTTTTAACAAGTTGTTTCATTTAAAGAAGTTTTATACAGAAATATTTTATGTAAGCGGTGGTCGAACTACATCAGTAATGTACAAATGAGACTAGTAGGGGATATATTTGACATAAAACTATGCGGTCATCAAATAATCGTCGGGGTATGTTGTATTTTGCTAAAATATATGATAAGTTTTATTAAAATATCTTTAACATTTATTATTAAGTATTTTTTTTTATATTCTCCTACTTGAAAATAACTTTAGTCTGTTTTATGTCATGTGGCGCTAAGCAGCAAATTATACTGATAATAGTAAAAAATGAAAAAAAAAGTGTTTCGTTAACAAGTAAATATACATTGATTTCCATGATTTCCTGTCCTCGCAGACACATTTTAGATTATTTGAACACCGCATACAAGATAACAACTCACGAATATTTACACAACTAAACATATAGAAGAGATATAATTACAAAAAAAACATATCGAGAATTACGAATACTAAGTAAATAGATTGCTTATGTGAACATTATTTTATTGTTCAAAAGTATGTTTTTGAACATTAAACACTAATAACAGAATATAATTTGTAAACTAGACACACTTCATTCGTCATAGATTGTTGCTCGATATTATTTATTTTATTTTTGAAGTTATACTTTTTTGGGCGCGTCATTGGAAAATGATGAGAGTAAATTTTACAATGAGCACACTGACACCTGAAACCGACACCATGAAGTTAGCTAGTCAACATTTTATGGAACTAGCAACTGTATTCACAAATAATTATTCACGTTTTTCTTAACCCACAACACGTGTTTTGTATTAATCTGAATAATAATTTGTACATCTAATTTATAAAATGGATTGTTATATCAAGTTACGCCAAAATTTTATCACTTCTTACGTGCGTACATAATCGCACACACATACACTGTTGTTTTTATTTGGCACACAAAGAAAATATGTTTACAAAATGCAGCGGCATATGGCAATCAAATGTAAAAACCTCAAAATACATGGAATAAAATACGTCTAAAGGACCACACTCGTGATCCAGCCTTCAAATCCAGCACCGCTGTAGGTCGCAGCATGTTTTTATAATTTATCGTTTCGATATCGTATTGCATAATAGTAAAAAAAACTCTTATGAATACCGTAAATCTTGGATTTACTTTTTTGTGAAGTGTGTCTAGTATTGAATATCTAGGTCTACATTATATTGTCTAGAATCTATTATTATTAAGGGACCTTCACAATGATAACGTATGTGCGATTTAGTTATATGCAGTGTGTGTCAAGTGCAAATAAACAAAGCTATTCAGAAGTACGTATAGCCTCATAATGTATTAAAAAATCGGTTTGGTTTACCGTAAACAAAATATGTATAATCTAAAAAAAAGAAAAAAAAAAGCACCTAAGATGTGCAAACAATAATAATTATAGTTAGACCCTATTTTAATAAGATTTTGTGTCAAATAAAAAAGTTACATTAGTCTTTTATAATACGATTAAAAAAATTGTCATAAAAATCGTACCGACGTATTTAAGTGTGAAGGTCTTTTATAGGTTTTTAAATAAACTTAACAGGCAGTACATCATCGGACAGTCTTGTGAATTTATTAAAGAAAAAAACTTTGGTATGATTTTCAAATTAAAGCGTAAACAGTTTTTGGAATGAGAATTATTATAAAATGAGGAATGAATAATACATTTTATTACTTAAGTTTTTTTGTGAATTGTATATAGGATTAAAAATATTGCAATGTAGATAGAGATCAAGGTGTAATATAGATAAAATGCGATTATGTTAAGATTAGCATTAAACATGGAAAAATACCATAGACGATATAAACGAACGTGGTGTTAAGGGTTCTGTTTTACGTTTTTTTGAGGTACGTAATTCCAAATTAAAGATTATTTTTCTATTTTGAAATATTTCATTAGTCTTTAAGTTTTTTTATCGAAATAAGATAAGACTAGCTTAAATATGGCTTCCAAATTTGAAATACATATAAAAATTATCCAATGTAAGGATATCCACATTCGTATGCCAAAACTTATACAGTGAGGGAAGAAATGGGATACATAATATTACTTAGAGCTAATTCAATCGTCATATACATTATTACTGAGCTACAAAATCAGATTTTGCATAAAAGTAATGTCAAAGTCACATTTATTCCATAGATTATAAGTAATGTCAAAGTCACATTTATTCCATAGTTACTTGACGATTGAAAAATGACCCCTAAGAGAAGCAAACAATCACTTTAATTACTTTCATAAGTGAGACGTCACCAAATATTGTACGTCTATGTGACACAATCACCATCCAATGCCCAAGATTTGACGGGACGTCTCGAATAACCATACGTCTTTGAAACGTATGGTCACCATTTTTGTGACTAAGTTTTGTCATTACAACAGACCGATGTGATTTAAAGCATAATTTTCCACCTTACTTGTTTAGTTGCCTGACGTTTCCTTCCTGCCGGTGAAGGATACGATCGAACGAATACCCTTCACGGATGTCTGAAAAAGTAAAAAGTAGTATCAACAAATTAATTATTTGCGTAAAACGTATTGCAGACGGCGAAAAATCAATGAATGTACTTAGATTTAAGTAAAACAATGTTATCACGTAAGTGGCATCTCGCCTTTGTTGATAATAAATATCTTAAAACGTAATTATAAAACACACATTCAACTAATATGGGCTGACTGAGAGCTTCACCAATTCTTCTCGTTTTTTTCGAAAGCTATAGTTGAGAGACTTCTGCACTCAATGGCTAAGCGGCGTGAACTACTGCCTAATAAAGCGTGAGTGAGACTAGTTATTTTTTTTTAACAGGCATTGGCCCACCTCATATTCCCACTACTGCAACTCCTGTAAGCCAGGATCAATAGCGGTAACCAACCACGACAAACCCTTTGATATGATCTCAGGGGTGCCCGATGGACAAGTTAAGTCTGTCTTAAGACTTACAACGAAATTAATCAAAAGAGAAAAAAGGAGGAGTAGGAAGTATTCCAGTCTCCCTCCCCAAGCAAAGGGAGACAGTACACAATTGTAATGACTCAAAAGGCCAAAAAATTAAGTAATCACCACGGGAATATATATTATTATGTCATTGTAATCTATTTATGAGTTTATGTCATTTTTGGGAATTTATTGTGATGTTGATGAATGTGTGAAAGCACGAGTTCACCGTAATATGCGACTACAGATTTACAAATAAGGCTGCTAAGGAAACACCACGGTTGAGAGAAATACAAAATAGGTATTTATAAAATCTATTGCTGTCTCGCAGTGCCTTAGCTAGCCAGCACTAGCGCGATAGAGACAACTGCAACTTGGACTGAAATTACCTATTAAATGTACCAGAAATCGACGTTTAGGGGATTCCTGTTTCCTCCTCCAAAACTTAACCGATTAAAATATTTTTTTCTGTGTTAGCTAAAAAAAGAATTGAGCTAGGTTCCTATTTTTTGATTTTCTTGTTTATGTAGTCAAATCTGTTTCCTAGATATTTAAACATAGCGGAGAGTCTGGCCATTTTTTTAGGTTTTTAAACGTCCATATCTCTTTAAATAATTAAATTATTAAAAAAAGGAAATAATAGGGACGTACAAACAATACCCATAAATATTCAGGAAAAAAATTGTTACTCTAGAGGTGTCCAGGGAGGAAATAGAAATCCCCTAGACCCCTATTTTTGTATGGAAAAAATTTCGTAGTGTTTCCTCTTAAGCATATTAGTTCTTTAATCTCGCCAGAGATCACACTCCCATAGAATGTGATGCGCCGTTTGTTCGAAAATGTTGCCTTCGGTCGAACACTCGCAGAGGTGATTCTACCAATTTGAATCCGTATAGTTTCGCTTTAAAATTACTATGACCGGTCAGGAATTGTGAAACGCCGTGATCAATATTAAGCCAGTGCATGGAGAGCCGTTCGCGTACACATGGGAAAAAGTTGTAAAGGTGGCGCCCTTTGGTGGAGGTTTCCCAACAAAAATTCGCCAACTCGCCTGCCAAATGTGGCGAGTATAGGCAACTACCCCCCCTTGAAATACTTGGGAAGGCTTATATATGTAGTGGTCATCATACTATGGTGCTGAAACGACGGACGATGCGATAAATCTACTCGTAATACCTTCTTCTTGGAGCCGTTGAGGTAATCCTTGTACATTTCGGAGCGCAGGTAGCGCGAGTAGCTGTCCGACTTCATCAGATGGTACACGTGCGCCTGTGACGTATGTGCATTAATAAAGTAATAATTTAAATATACAGGCTGTAATATTAATGAGATAATACTTTAGGATGCGTATGGGCCTCGTATATTGAGTTTACTGTAAAAGTACCAGCGCTGAAACAGTAACTTTTTTTTAAATTATTTTTGTGGCAATTTAATTATTTTTATGGGCAAATTTATGATGTTGGGGCATTTCTCATAGAAACATGATAATCAAAAGTAAGTCTTTCCGCGCTAATACTTTCCCAGTAAACTCTACATAGGAGGCACATACACACCCTAAAGTATTATCTTTATTTACACCTTGTATATTATAACAATTAAACAATAAAAAACATTTAAACAAGTTTCACAGTAAAATACTCCATTTTGACACTGCCGACTGTAGAATATAGTCTATAGTCTATGGGCATAGTCGCACACAATAATCATTGTATTCGCGTTACTAGCTAGTCTATGGTTGTGACATAGACGGGTTTGTTTAGGTTTGGGTTAAAATGATACCACACATACTATACTTTGTACTTTATACTCACTTGCGCTTCATCGAAACAGTATCGATCAGCCGTACCGGACTCCACCTTCACTCGGGTGAGCTCCCTGAAACATATACATTGATCAGTCCTTTCTATTTATTGCATTTTGGCTTTGATATAAAAATTACCCCCGGATTCTGAAAGCCTCATCGATCAGCTAATAATCGCCTCCGTGGTCTAGTGGTTCGCTCTCGACCCGGAGGTCGTGGGTTCGATTCCCGCGTTGGAACAACAAAAATGTTGTTTTCAAGTTTGGTTAGGACAATGCAGACTGATCACCTGATTGTCTGACAAGAAAGATGATCCATGCGTCGAATGGGCATGTAAAAAGTCGGACCTGCGACTGTTGTCTCGCCAGTCGTGTCGGTTTACCGTCCCACTGGGTTATGAGAGTAAAAGGAAGAGAGAGTGCTTCTGTGTATTGCGCACACACTTGGGCACTATAAAATAACTCCTGCGTAGCTGGCCTGGTTGCAATAAAATCGGCTACCGACACCGATATCGATGAGGGGAGCTATTTTTATCGATCAGCTAACATTGGAGTTAACAAGTCATTCTGAACGCTCATTGGTGGACATCACTCGCAACAACTTCGCTCACTTGCTACGCACAAAATGAGCATTCAGAATAGCTTGTAACTCAAATGTTAGCTGATCGACGATTTGATCAGCATTTCAGAAACCGGTGGTTAGTATCAGTGTACCCGTGGCGCTCTGGGTCGTAGTTGTTCACATAGTGGCTAAGGCTTACCAATTTACGCGACTTTCAGATGTTTATTAATATCACACATAATCCAAACAAAACATAACAATTCCTGTCCTAGATTTAAAGATTAGGTTCAGTCTTGCGGGTCGACTACCCAGTAAAATAATCAACTTTAAGTCACAAAAAAAGCCACCACACGGTAGCGAACAGAAGTAATATGCTGTGTTCCAAGTGAGAGCATTTGTTGCTCACCGTAAGAAAGTTAACTACAATTTGTATGACACTGAAACATCGCCCTGGTGGCAAACTATTGTTACTAATTCCATGCCCTACAAATTCTTGTTAACTTGTTAGGCTGCGTTTCCACTGACGCGGAGAGGAGCTTGCGGTGTCCGAATTGACCAATCACTATGCTCGAAATCTCCGCTCCGTTTCCACGGAAACAGCACGACTACGAGTCACGAGACTCTGCGTCAGTGGATACGCAGCCTTAGTGGACCACTCACCTGCTGGCGGCGTCGATGTTGACGGGCGAGAGCGCGTCGGCGGCGAGGAACTCCTTCCATATCTCCTTAGCCCGGGCCGGCACGCGCCGCACCGGCAGCGCCTTGAGCTCTTGCACCGCTAGCCAGAACCTGGGGGATGGTGAAAATATTAGTGGCCAGCGACAAACGGTGGTTTTTCTTCAAAAGGTAGCATATTGTTAATAGATTCAGGCGTTACTTTGCGGAAATCCATAGCATAAAATTCAAACGTATTATATCTAAGCAATAATGCTAAAACGAAATCTGGATGGGAGAGAGAGAAGGTAGGAGTAGGAGAAGGGGGTAAGTAAAGCCAATAGATACCCTGGTTGTAATGACCACGACTCACTTGAGGTTTTCCTCGCTGAACTCCTTGGACAGGAAGCGCGCGAAGTGGTCGCGGCCGGGCGGATCGCGCAGCAGTTCGCGCAGCCCGAACGCCCAGCGCCGCACGCGCCGCAGCGGCAGCGGCTCCTTGCTGCGAGTATATATGTATCTTTATCCATTTTTACCAACAAATTGAATGAATCCGAGACTAAGACAACCATTGAATATTTTATTTTTAAACTTTAAAATTTCCTAATGTGTACCATTATAACGTATATTAAAGTAAATTATTAAAAGAATATATCAACACATTGCTATCTGTACGAGCTGTTTGACGCCATTATATAACCGCCGAGTCATTCAATTAAAAAAGCAGATGCAATCAGATGACTGCGACATATACACCGTAGCTTCTTCACCAGTAATGAGCGAGGATGCGTTGCGAGGAATATATTTTTCAATAACCAATATAATCGCTTTGCAGAGCTTTGCTTTAACGCCTTCATGGTCAGAGTTTGCTCTCGACCCGAAGGTCGTGGGTTTGATTCCCGCATTAGAACAGCAAAAAATTTGTTTTCAAGTTTGGTTAGGTCAATGCAGGCTGATCATCTTCTGTCTGACAAGAAGGATGTGGATGCGTCGGATGGGCATGTAAAAGTCGGTCCTGCGCCTGATCTCCCGCCAGTCGTGTCGGTTATCTGTTCCACTGGCCTACGAGAACGAAGGAAGAGAGAGTGCTTCTGTAATATATTGCGAACACTATAAAATAACTCCTGCGTAGCTGGCCTGGTTCCAATGAAACTGGCGACCGTCACCGAAATCGGTGTAGGAGGAATTATTGATATTTAGTGAGCAGGGTATCGGTTCTTGAAAAACACGTTCCTCGCAACGCACAACCAATTTGTCCAACAACCACCACTCACCACTGCTTCTCCTGGTCCCACAGCTCGGTGGTGTCGCTGACCCAGGGGTTGGACCACTCCGGCGGCGTGAGGAACGCGTCGTACTCCGCGTACTGCTCGCAGTACGATATGAACCTGAAACAAAGGAGATTAGATGTTATGGTAAAAAGGGGTGAGGCTGTGTCCTGAACAAAACGTAAAGTGGATGTCAAATATCAAATTTATATTTACACACATCATATAGTAGAGCAGAACGCCTCAAAATGGCGTGGTTGAAGATCGTATTTACACGCAGGTGTGTATGCGTACGATTCATCGGTGTTGTTAAGCTTTTCCTCTGCCGTTTATGGAGCAATAAAGTTTTATTATAGAATATTAAGATGAGAAGAAGGGTCCTACTTCGGTTGAATAAGGCCTGAGAAGTGGGAGGACCACATCATTATCAAACACACTGACATCTTGGCGACCTTACTGCACGCACGTTGCGGCGCTCGAGGCGCGCACGCAGTTCGGTGAGCTGCTGCCGCGCCGCTTGGATCTGCTGCTCGATGCTCGACTTCTCCCCATCCGCAGTGCCAACTCTAGGAGAACCAGCCTTCGGCCCTGCTACATCATCAAGTATCAACCACACTCACATCTCGGCGACCTTACTGACGCGCACGTTGCGGCGCTCGAGACGCGCACGCAGCACGGTGAGCTGCTGCCGCGCCGCTTCGATCTGCTGCTCGATAGTTTGCGTGTCTCCGCCCGCAGCGCCGCTTCCAGACTGCGACGGTTCTCCTGTAATTTGATTGTTAAAAATTAAGAAAACAGGGAACTAAGAAACATTCGTTCGCTAATTACGATGACAAACTTCGAAAAATAAAAAATATGGGATTGACATAAAGGCCCGTACCTTTTAACAAAAATACCATCGCTAGTTAAGATGATGAAGGGTCGCGCACTATATCGTTAGCACTAACCTAAATTTAATTAGCCTTTTTGTTAGTCGAACGATACGTTCCAACCCGTATATTTTAAATTTTGAATGGATACATTTTGCATCTTTTATCATGCACTGACGTAAGGCGAACTAACAAAATGAATGTAAATTTCAATGCAAGATTTTTATTTCAAAATCAATATGTTTTACGTAGCACACATGCAAACTTTCCACTTTCCAGTGTGTGAGAGAAGTGTATAAAAAGTCCTCTTACATACCGTTTTCTTTAGTAACAGTGTCGGATCCTTTCTGAATAGCTTCTTCACTCTCCTGCGGGTTGGTTATTGTCACTATCGGGTTGTTCTGAAAAAAAAAAGATCAAATGCTGTACACCATATAAAAAAGTTTGGGGCTTTCATAGGCTGCCATTAATATGAATGTCGTATCGCAACTAAGGCCCGTATTAATAAAGAAGTCTCAAACCCAACCCCTCCCTTGACAACCTTTTAGACAGATTAAAAAAAGCGTTTTGTTTAACTTTAAAAAAATGAAGAACTTTACTTATGTTACATACCAATGTAGTTAAAAAAATGTAGATTATACTAATTTTAATGTTTTTCTATAATCTATAATATGAATATTACGATATAAAAAGAAAAGAAATTAAAGTACTATGTAAGATTAATAAAGTTGTTGTGAAACGAAGCGTTATTTTATTTGTCAAATAGGTTCTCAAGTGAGGTTGGGTTTGAGACTTCTTTATTAATACGGGCCAAAGGATTATATATGCATATTTCTTATTTGACAGTAACATGGCAACATTATATGTAACTGTCAATATTTCTCATATCTACCTTCAGATTGTTCTGCAGTATCAGCTCCTGGCACTGCCGCAGTCGTTTCGATTTGAGCGCGTTTATACGAGACAGCTTCTTCGGGTCCATCTCAGTGGTGTTTACACAGCCCGGCTTTAAAGGAAATTACGATTTACGATATTTTACGATTATATAGTTGTCTCTCTCTACTCATGTACATTTGCTTCCTTACTAATAAAAATATCTACACACTGATTGAGTGAAACAAATGTTATTGAATGTACTGTAGGTTCTTAATGGAAATACATGTTACACAGTAGTGATACACAATAGACTTATTTTTTTTTTACTAAAATTATATTTAACATTTTTTAATTAACAATTATAGTTATTTTGATTAATTTGACGTCGAGTTAGTTTTCCAGCAAAAAAAATTAGTGTTATACACTTACCATAGGTCGGTGCACATCCCAAAACGCTCGCTCTTGGCTGTCCAGAACCTTCCTTTCTAGTTTGTCCCGCTTCTTGTCAACCTTGAAAAAATATATTATCACAATTAAGCATATCGATTAGAAGGAAAGAGGAACACAATATACATTTACATTACAATTAACTAACTATAGAAAAAAAGTCTTTATAAACTATTTCATCATTTTTTTTAAAGCTGGCAATATCATTTAATTTTCTAGAAAATCAATTTAAATACTCAAACAAACACTATTTACTTGTTCTTTATTTTATCTTATTACCTTTATTAACAGCTTTCGAAAAAACAGCTTTTTCAAATTTTGATAACTATTTGAGGGCGCATAGACTTTCATAAATCAGTAACTAGGCATAAAAAAAGAAAAAGAAGAACTATTTTTAGGTACTATGGAAGTGAAATTGATCCAATTATGAACAATAGCCAAAGTCTGACTTTATTTTTCTAGTCGACTTGACGTGAAATGCCCCATATGTTTTTTTTCCTCCTAGCACCAAAAGCTACTAGGTCTCCACAACGCTCGAATAACTATAGTTCGTCCCTGATAAATTTAACCTAAAGGTAAACAACTCAAAAATATTCACTGTAAAAATACGCTATTTTGACACTGCCGATTGTAGAACATAAGCCTATGGATTCATAGCAAACAAAAATCATTATAATAATATTTGGCCAATTGGCATCACTGACTTGTCTTTGGTTGTGTCATAGACGGTTTTGTTTACGTTAGGTTAATTTTATCTCGGACGTACTATACCCTGTTCACGACAAGCATTGACCACACAGAAACACACTCTCACTGCACCCGCTATCTCACCTTGCTCTGCGCCTCGGCCTGCATGAATATAAACTCCCACTTGCGGCTGAACATCTTCTGCAGGCGGGCGAGCGACTCCGCCTCGTAGTCCGCTAGTTCCAGTCTGGCTTTGTTCTGCATCGTGCGCTTGCACAGGTACACGGCTGCAGGAAAATAACAAATATATAGGAAAATGCAAAATAGGTTAGGAACTTGGCCCTCTATAGCGTTTCAAATCGTTCATCTTGCAAAACACCACTCACTTGTGTACTACTGTACTCGACCATAATGCGAACAATTTCTGTGCAGTAGCGAGTAGTTAAGCCACCAAATTACTCGCTCGTCTTTTCTGGTTAGTTTCAAAGTAAACCACCAAATAAAATACCTTATATATAATACTTTTTTTCCTGAGCACCTTTACTTAAGCAGTAAATCTAAGGCCCGGGGACAAAGAAACGTAAAATGTTATAGAAACTTACCATAATCTGTGTTTTCAGGTTCCCATTGATTAGAAGGCCAGAAATATGGTGTCTGAAATCTGCAATACAAACCAATTTAAGGCGGGTATAATTTGCCCGATTGTAACATGTATGCGAATCGTATATATATATAATAGCTCCCCAAACCGATTTCGTTGTCGGCGGCCGATTTTTGTTTATGGTTTAAACAAAAATCGGTCAGCTAAGCAGGAGTAATTTTATAGTGTGTGTGCACTACACAATGACTCCTCCTTTTACTCTCATTACCTAATGGGAAGGTTTACCGCCACAACTGGCGAGAGAAAATTTTTTTGTTGTTCCAATCGGGCGGGAATCGATCCAGGACCAGGACAACGAAGGCATATATGGACAGATGATTATACTTATGATAATGATGATTTTTCCGATCATCAAAGGTACTACTCACTATAGTACAAACAGATATGGAGCGAATCCACAATTTGTATAAGCAGCTTCATAAATGATACGCTGATACAGAATACCAGATAATACGGAGAACATTGGTGCCTTTACACAGCAATGGTAGCAAAATATACAAAATTAAATAATTTCACTTACCTGTAATAAGTGCTATCATTCTTGACAGTCAAACAATGGTCGTCTATGGGGAACAGGTAACCATGCGCAGCCAGCAGGTGGGCGAGATGCAGAGCCTCCCAGTTCTCCTCCAGATTCAGGTGTCTCATTAGCCACGCGATGAGGTCGGAACCGGTGAAGACCTGGAAGTGTAAGTTAAAAGGTTAAAAGATCGAACCCTGCTGTTTAGATTGACCTTCTTTAATCTAAGGAAGTAATTGTAGCGTAAAACGAGCCAAGCGAAGAAAAAATTAAGCCTCCCGCGTCGTACAGCTCATAATAGTTTTTTTTTATCATGACTATTTAAATACTAATACCATAGAAACAAATGTTTTTGTAAATTAATTCTATTTTTGATACAAACCATGCCTTGTTTGTCTAAAAATATAATTAAAAAATCCTCATGTAGAGATCTAGTTTAAGTAATGATAACTTTGTACCGAAATCAAAGTTCAAATCATGCAAACAGAGTTTGCAATAATTAAGGGTAGACATTTACCACATGTGCATGCTTAGCGTTACAACCATCAAAATATCTACATTAAACTACTTTATGTCTACAAAAAATGTATGCTGACAAATTGTAGAGACATAATGACTATGTCATTTTATCTCTATGGTTGTGACACCACAGTGTTTCTCATAATAATTATTACAAACACTGATTGCATGGGGTCGCTTTACACTTACAGATGGAATTTTGGTCATAAAACTCTTCACAGTTTTGACGGGTACACCAGTGGTCTCATCTTGCATTTTCTCTATTATAGCCTCCATCTGCAAGCATTGTAAATAAGTGTTATTTCAATCGGTAGCATTATACTGTGTTATTCTTTCTTTATTTACATTTAAATTTAAATTAGAGTAAATGGTGGTAAACTCAAGTGAATAGCTATAATTATACTTAAAACTAGCTGACCAGTGCCCAATTCGTTGAGCATAGAAACCGTTTAAACCATCCCTGGACTTCCAGGAATAATTCAAGGCTAAAAAAAGCCTAATAGGATCAGCTGTTCTCGAGTTTTAGCGAGGCTAATGAACAGCAATTAATTTTTATATATATTTAAGATTTCAATACATTTTATACCAATTTTTATAATCAAGCATAAAGCATATTTATAATAGAAAATATATATATTTGTTTTCTATTGATGTACTTATTATAATCGTAATTACTTTTTTGTAGACAAGATAATTAGGCGACTCCTCTGGTGATGGTATGGTGGACATCAAGGCCTGAACATTTGGAGGCAGGTTGCTGATTACATTGTCTTTCTTCTTCTCCTTGTCTTTGTCTTTTTCTTCTTTTACACATTTTGTATTCTCTCTAAAAAAATATATATATAAGTATAATTATCTTATCAATAAATAGTTGTTACAATACCCAAAATTATCAAGTGATGACCAACTGTATGATGGACAGAACAAAACTGTAAAGACATCATGTAACTACTACAAAACCCTCAAAAAGTAGAAGGTTCTTTTGAATATGAATGTGAATTCTCATACTTTTTTCTTTTACTTTTACAACTTTTACTTTCAACTTACATATAATGAATACCTACCTAAGAAATTAATTGTCTCGATGTGAGTGTATAACATCTAGTCTGCATAAATATTGTTGGAATTATTAGTAGAAAAAATCTTCAGTAGTAAAGAAATCTAAATAAAACATTAGGTATGTTCTAAAATTATCTATATATACCTAATTTAGAAGGTAGTCAAAAATAGAAATTGAATATAACTTTAAAAATATAATAAAAAATATTTTTATAAAATAAATCAATAATGTATTCATTCATTGAATATTTCTTTGCTTTGTCAGTAGTTGAACTCAGAAGGAAACCTTTCTGACCCCTCAATACTATAACCATAACATAGGTATACAGGTTAATAGCTTTGAAATTTGTAAACAGATTTTTACTGAAGGCTTACCTAGATGGTCCTTGCTGACAGGCCTTTTGTGCCGCCTTCTCAGACGAATTCATCGTCACCATTTTAAATACTATTTCACTATCACTAACACTGTCCAAAATCCACGGTAAGAACCATCATGAACAGCATACACTTCTATAAGATATAGAAAATTAAAAACACTTCGCGACTTTAAACACTTGACTAAAATTGATTCAGATTACACGTACGACGATAAAAACTTGTTGCTGAGAAATACGCACAAGCTTTCGCATCGTTTTTCTATTTCTTTTATGAAATCGAATTATATTTAACACTCTATCTTAGAAAAATATATTACATTTTCTTGATATTGAGAATTTAGAAATATATTTTTTCACTAGGACTAGATTAGTGGAAGATCCGAATCTTTAATTAATATATCTAAGTTCATATTTTTAAACTTAAATTATCGGAGGAAACCATGTGTAAATAATTATGTTGTAATTTTCATTCATGAAAAGAACAATAACACTTGAAATTTTAACATTTTTGTATCACCCGAAATGTCAAAGCACGATCGCCATTAATCAATTTTTTTTTCGATATATGAAACAGAGATAGATGATAGTTTGCACAAGAAAAAAAGAGACGCAGTATAAGTTAGAGGTAACCCGACTAATTAGAAATTTCACGCAAGACTCACAATTTCGTAGAATTATATTACTTGTTAATTTGGTGAAGTTATGAAGGAAAGGACGATAGCGCATGTGTTTACAAGAATTTATTGAGCGCAACTACTTATTGGTACAATCTACCACTTTTAGGTCAAGAATATTAAAATAAATTAATAATAAAAATATTTTAATAAGCTAATGGTAACTTGCCTAGTCTGGGTTTGGTAATAAACCCAGAGTTAGCTTTGACAATTCGACCATCGTGTATTCGATTTTCAGCTTTATTGCTAGTATGGCCCGGAGTTCTATTTTGAGTGGTCTGATTTTATGTTGTCAGGATTCCGGATCATAATATAGTCCCATCCTTATCTGAAGTCCCAGACGTGTCCCAGCCCTAAATTATAATTTCGTCTTGCACCAAAGAGAGTTAGAAGATAACCTATAGTTAAGGCATTAAATTTTAACCCAATCTTTCGTGAGGTTAATTTTACTAAATGATTTAGGTAATTAAACGTTAAATTTAATAAAGGTGTGATTGTACAATTAAATAAAGTTTAAAAATGTTTAATGACAATATGTTTTCTGATGACGATGAAGAGATTGTCGAATACATCAGTTCCGATTTTTTTAATAGAAGAGTCGCTGAACGCACAGATTATTTTGACTCTTTGCGAGATAAAAGGTTCCACAGAAGATTCAGACTGGAAAAAGAAAGCGTGGTGGTGTTATTAGAGAAAATTAAGGATAAATTAGAATACACTAATGAAACTAAAAAGTAAGTTGACATAATATTACCTATGTTCTATGTACCTACCTAGTTACCTAGCTAGCTACATCTTATAATGGAATCCCCGGACAAAAATAGAGGGATGTATTAGTTTGACATGTCTGTGGCATTGTAACTCCAAAACGGATGAACCGATTTTGAGAATTTGTAAGCTATTGCACAGCTTTTATCGCGTTTGAGCGCGCCGTCCGAATCAAGAAATAAAACCTAACACCCCTAACTCCGCCTGGCGCCTACCACGTACTTAGGCCGAGCGTTCGCTTAACGTGTATGTATGTAGGTACCACTGTACGAAGCTCGCACGGATCGTATGTATTTATATTATAATATATTTTATATTTACAAATAATTAGATTTGCATATAAGTCGATAAAAATGCTATGCAATAGCTTTACAGCGGCCACACGTTTTTTAAAGGCTGACAATATGATCGATTGTGTTCTTAGTTAAACTTATATTTTTTAATTTTTTTATTTCACTTAGGTACTTAGCTAGGTACTTACTTTTTTTATAGTCAGGCTGTGACACCTATGAACCAGCTGCTCTGCGCGCTTCGCTTTTACGCGACAGGAAGTCAAATAACAACTAGTGGAGACCTCATTGGTGTGCACGAGTCAACGGCGTGCAGAATAATCCATAGGGTCACCGATGCTATAGCTCGGCTGACTCCACAGTATTTATGCATGCCTGGTACCGAGGAGGAACGAAGAGGGGCAGCGTCAAAGTTCCACGACATCGCTCGATTCCCGCGGGTTATTGGGACTATAGGTTGTACTCATGTGCGGATCAAGTCACCAGGTAAATATCAAGTTAAGGCCGTGTTTCACCAAGCAATGTTAAAGTTATTCCTTCGTTAAATATCATGTTGTTCCTCTCGTAATACCTATCAATAAATGAGAAGGCATGGTATTTTAACAAGCCAACACTAACATGCGTTGGTGAAATCGGGACTAATGCTCACGGCCTCTCTGTAGGCCGATTTTATGACCTACTATTTGTAGGACGTGTGCGTTGCACTATTTCACCAGCATTAAGTATTAGGCCGTAAGCGAACAGCACCTGTCGGTTTATAATATAATAATAGTAGATCCCCTCACCGATTTCGTTGTCGGTAGCCGATTACATTGAAACCAGGCCAGCTACACAGGAGTTATTTTATAGTGCCCAAGTGTGTTCGCAATACACAAAGACGCTATCTCTTCCTTTTACTCTCATAACCCAGTGGGACGGTCAACCGACACGACTGGCGAAGGATCAGATGCAAGACCGACTTTACATGCCCATCGAACGCATGGATAACTTTTGTAGTCAGACAATCAGGTGATCAGCCTGCATTGTCCTAACCAAACTTGAAAACAAAAATTTTTTGTTGTTCCAACGCGGGAATCGAACCCACGGCCTCGCTGTCGGTTTATGAAACAACTAGCTGTGCCCGCGACTTCGTTCGCGTGGTGTTTGATTAACTTAAACCGTTTATGCAGCGCATGCAACAAGTCCACAAATGTGAATTGTTTATTTGTTTTAACGCGCTAATCTCAGGAACTACTGGTCCGATTTGAAAAATGATTTTTTTGGATTGTCCGTTTATACAGGAAGGCTATAAACATTACGCTGCGACCAAAACCAGTCGGGCGTCGTTGTCGCCCGACGCCGCGTCGGCGCCGCGACGCCGCGATGCCGACGCCCGACAACGCGACGCCGACGTCAGACGTAGCGACGCCGACGCCCGACGTCGCGACGCCGACGCCCGACGTCGCGATGCCGATGCCAGACGTCGGGACGCCGACGCCAGATGTCGGTGTCGGGTGTCGGCGTCTTATAAATATTTTTCAAAACGGAACAGTAGTTCCTGAGATTAGCGCGTTTAAACAAAGAAACAAACCCGACGTCGCGACGCCGACGCCCGACTTATTGATTGCATTTTTGGCATCAGTGTCGATCACCAATCATCCTCCAATAAGAATTTTGAAAAAATATTAAATGTACAGAATTGACCTCTCTAGAGTTTTATTATAAGTATAGATAAGCAGGGAAAGCGCGCCGAACATTTGGGTGAAGCCACAAACAACGGCTCCCGAAAGACATTAATAACGTTACTGTGTTTTTTTAAATATTTTAAATGCCTTTCGAGAATCTACGTTTTTCATTGTGAAATTGAACTAATTTCCTTTTGATTCGTAACACGTGTTAAGAAAACCCGGTCGTGAGCCGTGACTGATGGACGGTAGTCCTTACAGACAACGCGACGGTAGGAACCGATGCCCTACCTACCTATGCTGTTCACACACTCCTAGCCAGAGTGGCCGGGAGCGGGAAATCACGACCAGGGGCTTAAGCCCCTCTACGTGAGGTATGGCCCCGGTATTGAGGATACGGGGGCCGAAATTCATACTATG
Source organism: Celastrina argiolus (assembly GCA_905187575.2). Taxonomy (NCBI): domain Eukaryota; kingdom Metazoa; phylum Arthropoda; class Insecta; order Lepidoptera; family Lycaenidae; genus Celastrina; species Celastrina argiolus. The sequence goes on from LR994597.1 coordinate 4,174,893, forward strand.
TTTTTCTAGGGAAAACCCCCCGCGGCAGAACGCAGGGGAAAACCGTGACGCTAAATGAGAGAGCCATGGAAGGCTGTACCTGAAGGCAGGACGTCAGGCAGGACGTCAGGCAGTGCAAGGGGCCCCGGTCCTGAGACCGGAGAGCGTGTATGATTCCACTCCCCCTACACCACCCTCTATCCCGCGGACCAAACCCTACCATAGCTGGGGAGAGGAAAGTAAATGACACAAGAGACGTTTTTTTGAAGGCAAAACCCCCGCGTCAGGGCGCGGGGAAAAACCCTCGAACCTTTATTAAGACTGCCTGAAGGGCCGTGACGTACGGTCTTTAACCGTTCGCGGATCCGTCCGACCAGGGAGTGGGGGGGCTCCGGGAGCCATGAGGGGGGAAGGGTAGTGGGACCCGACGAAAGGTGGTTGTGGATGGCTGGGGGCGCTGGGTTCGCCCGCACGCCGAGCAGCCTCCTTGCGGAAGCCGGGCAGCAGGCGGCATCCTGCGGCATCCCCGTGTGGTGGGTGCGGCGGTGTCCGAGGCCCGCCGTGGGATCCCGGCCAATCTTCCGGGTTCCTTCCTCTATAGGAACCTCCGGATGGCGGGGATATCCTTCGGCAGGCGCGGGACTCCTCCACAGATGGCGGTGGTGGTGAGGCGGCGGCAGGGCGCTCGACCGGGCTAACGTGAATCCTCAAAAAGACATCGGCCCGGGAGCTTGCTCTGCAGCGGCAGGGGGTGCAGGTCTGGTGCGTTGACGGGGGTCACCAACAGGGCCCTCGACCGGGCAATGGTCCGGGAGTTTGCCCTGCGGCGATCTTCTCTGCAAGACTAAGGCCTGCAGCGGTGGATGTGAGCGCGCATCACCGGACATTAGGTCCGGGAGCTTGCTCTGCGGCGGTCATGTGAGCAGGCGGCGGAGTGCCTGCGATGACGGAGTGCTGCAATGTGCAGCAGGCAGGGCTGGAACCTGGGCTGGTGGTTGGCGGCGGAACGCTTGACCGGCAATGGCCGGGAGCTTGCTCCGCTGCGGTAAGGGTGGCAGGGGGGCCTGCGGTGTGGCCTGGCGGGATGCCAAGGCGAGTAAGGGGTGCGGCTGCGCCGGGGGGCGCAGTCGAGGCGGCACTGGGGACGCTGCGGCAAGTCCGGGCGCATCACGGCGTGGCGGAGCGGGATCCGGGGGGTGCGGCAGGTCACGGCCGGTGGGGGTGCTGAGCTGCGGCAAGGGGCGCAGTCCGCAAGGCGGCGCTGGATGCGCTGCGGCGAGTCCGGGCGCTTCTCGGCTGGACGGAGCGAGATCCGGGACGCGCAGCAGGTCTCGGCCGGACATTGGGGCGAGGGGGTTCCACTACCCCCCCGCGAGAATGCCGACGGGGGCCCGGCGCGAACGGTGTCCTCTCCGTCGCAGCTAGGCTCGGTTGTACTGTGGTGGTGCGCCAGGTCGGCGTGGGGCGGTCGTCCACGTCGTCTGCGGCCGGGGGGGCGCCACAGCACGACACGAACGGCCATGGGCGAAGTGGGGCAAGCGGTGTGGCACCAAGCTGGACGCTTGGGGAAGCTGGCCTCCCGTGACAACAACGCTGGGCGACCCAGCGGGGCGGGCGGGCAGTTCAGCTCCCCGGCATGGCGACAATCCGCACTCAGTTCGAATGAACCAAGCACGGATTGCCGGACGCCATCAGGAGTCGGCGGGAACTGCTCCAGAAGGAGGTCGGCACGGACGCGTCACGATCGAGACGCGGACGAACGCGGCGGAATCGACGTGCGCGCGCGACGGAAGCCAGGACGATCCGAACCGATGCCCATAATTACCCGAACCATTTTCATGAATCTGTAGCGTATCACTATGCGTCTCGCTCACACAGTGCGAAGACAACACCAACGCCATCTCACTCAGGCGCGGAAGACGGCGACGGAACATATTGCTATCTCTCTCTTTCCTTTACTATTAGAGCTTCGCACGAACTAACCCCCTTAGAATAGTACTTAAGCACGAAATCTGACTTTTGTAAAGACACATTCCTATACCGAATACTGAGTTTTATTTATAACTTCAAGTGGTACTACATACCTCCACAAATCCATTGACGCCACATTCTGGTTCATCACCTAAACGCAAACTTACCCCTAGAAAAGTGATAGTCACTGTACGGTGGTCTAGCGCCGGTGTGCCTCTTACCAAACGGGGTTTGCATTACTGCAGATGTGATGTCTAAGGAATTGAATAAAGTGATAGAGAAGCTGGCACGTCTTTAACCAACATTGGTCAATCGCTCATCTCCGCTGCTCCTGCATGACGGTCACTAAGTTGCATGAACTGGGGTTGGAAACTCTTCGTCACCACCCCTACTCACCATACCTTTCGCCTACAGATTCCTCCTTTTTCCAGAATTTGGATAACTTCTTGGGGGCTAAGAAAATTCCATACCCGAGAGGCAGTACAAAATGCATTTAAAGAATTTGTTGCTTTCCCTACTATTGATTTCTTAAGAAGAAAGTCATCAATAAACTGCCACTGCGTTGGCAAAGATGCATTGATTGCATGAGTGATAATACAAAAATACCTAAGTAGTTACATTAAAAATAACGTTAATTTTTTATATACAAAACGGTTATTTCATAGGTTCGACCTAAGAAATAGGTTGCCGACGCACAGAAGTGATAGTGCTTCTCTAGATGTCTTCAAGAGAAGATGCAATATGTATGTGTTAAGTTTTTTGAGTGTACCAATAAATAATAAATATTTTTAAGTACAGTACTAACGTAGATTAATTAAATACTACTTTTTACTTGTATAGCTATTGTTATCTTATATACAAAAATGTATTGCTGTTCGTTAGTCTCGCTAAAACTCGAGAACGGCTGAACCGATTCGGCTATTTTTCGGGAAGGTTTAAACGGTTTGTATGCTTAACGAAGTGGGCAGGGGTCAGCTAATCAAAATTAAATTATAGGTTCTTGACTTGACCACGAATATGTGACCCCCTCCTGGCGACAAAGCCGCCCTTCAATAACATACGTACCTACCTATGCATTTGATCAAAAAATGTTTCAGATTATTATAAATGAAGTTTCTTTTATCATATATTTGTTCCAGGGGGACACGCAGCAGAGATATACCGGAACAGGATGGGGTATTTCTCGATAAACATGCAGGCAATATGCTCAGCGGATCTCAAGTTCAATGACGTTGTCGCTCGATGGCACGGATCGGCCCAGAACTCCCACATATGGGACAATTGCCATCAACGCCGACTCTTTCTAGAAGGGACGTACGGAAACTACAGTCTGCTTGGCGATAGTGGATACCCTCAAACTCCATTCATGATGACCCCATTGCCCATGGTATACTCTTCGTCGCAGTCATCCTACAATGACTCTCACGCACAAACGAGAAACACAGTTGAACGCACATTCGACACATGGAAAAGAAGGTTCCCAATAACGTCAAGAGGTATCCAGGTGCATCTGAACAAGGTGCCTGGAATTATAATGGCTACTTGTGTGCTCCATAACATTGCCAGACTCCAGAATGATCCCTTGCCGCCTCTCGATCCAGAGTACCCGCCTATGTTTGATGCAGATGATGCATCTGTACCAGCCAGTAGCAGCAATACAACCAGAGATACATTTGGACACGAGGCACGCCAATACTTGGTTGATGAATATTTCAGCAGGTAGATTATACATTTCTATACGTCATTGAATGTACTGTAGGTTCTTGATGGAAATTTGTTACACTGTAATAATACACAAATTACTTGCACTTTTCCATATAATATATTGTAATAATAATAGCTCCCCTCACCGATTTCGGTTTCGGTAGCCGATTTCATTAAAACCAGGCCAGCTACGCAGGACCTATTTTATAGTGCCCAAGTGTTTGCGCAATACACAAAGACACTCTCTCTTCCTTTTACTCTCATAACCCAGAGGGACGGTAAACCTACACGTCGCATGGATCATCTTTCTTGTCAGACAATCAGTGATCAGCCTGCATTGTCCTAACCAACCTTAAAAACTATTTTTTTTTGTTGTTCCAACGCGGGAATCAAACCCACAACCTCCGGGTCGAGAGCGAAACTCTGAACCAGTAGACCACGGAGGCGCTCATATAAAGCCAATATAATAAAGTGGAAAAAGTGCAAGTAATTTATGTAATATTACATAAAACGTATAAATTCCTACTCGCGAAAAAAACCGAGTGCACCAAACACCTGGGTGAAGCCACTTAAGGAAATCTACACTAATATTATAAAGAGGAAAGATTTGTATTTTTGTATGTAATTTGCATGTATGTAACGACTTAACTCAAAAAGTACTGGACCGATTTTAACAATTCTTTTTTCATTAGAAAGCTACATTATCACTGATACACACGGTTTCCATGCTCAACGAAGTGGGCACGGGTCAGCTAGTCTTATATATAAAAATTAATTGCTGTTCGTTAGTCTCGCTAAATCTCGAGAACGACTAAACCAATTTGGCGATTTTTAGTCTTGAAATGGCGATATATTATTACTTCTGGATTTTGTAATTTAGTGGCTTCATCAAGATCTTGGATGCGCTCTATCCATCTATTAATAAACGACGAAAAAATTTATTATATGTATAAGGTTGATTGGAAGAAATGACTGTAAACGACAGAATCGCCTTTTTGTACAGTTCCTTATAATTATTATTGTTGTGTGTGTTTTATATGTGTGTGGATAGAGTTTTCAATTCTATTCTAAATTCCAAAAATTTAGATTTAATAAATTGATTAAAACAATATACTTAACGAGCTTGTATTTATTATACCCACAGAATGAAGAATTGCAGAACAAGTTTGAACACAACAATAATTGTCAATATTTTTCCCTGTATTAGTAAAAAATCCTACTTCATAGTTAAATATTTTAGATCCAAAAATTAATGCACCAAGTATGTATTATGCTTGATTTGTATTTCATAGCGATCAAAGCCTAAGAAGTTTCAATGATAATGTAGGCACAGGCTATAATATTAATGAGTGATAATACTTTAGGGTGTATAAGGGTCCCGTATATTGAGTTTACTGTGAAAGTAGTTGTTTCACAGTATGAAGTTGTGAGTTTACACTGAAAGAGTTTTTTTTGTTGTTGTATGTGTAAGATAAGTGTGAAATGAAAAAATAGGTGACATTTTGATATCTGCTGCTTGTTTTGTTTGTGATAGTATTTTTAATCAAAACAGCTATAAGAACTGGAACTATAAAGTGTCCTTTGTCACGTCTTGTCCACCATATTCAGTAAAGAAATAAAATGTTAGATTAATTCAGACAAACATGTCTGTTTATCAAAATAAGACATTTTTGATGTGGATGTCCCTATCCATTGGCACAGGCAGCCTAAAAGCAGGACTGTTCCTCTTAAAAGGGATATATGGTCATAATATAGTCCTGTTATGCCTGTACCCTATTAGAAAAATGTAGCTTTGCATTTTCCAATTCTATTGTTCGTAATAATTCATTGTGTTCAACCCTTTTTCTTGTGTCTTCTATCTCCATCGCTCGTAGTAAGCAGTTATGTTCCATTTTCTCTTTTTCTTCAGTTAATTGAGCTTCTAAAAGTTCCTTTTGCAATGCCACCAACTCTAACTTTGCAGCGGCCAAACTTATAAATTTTGTACAGACAGTTTGCTTCTGCAAGGCTTCTGATGATTGATTCTTTTTTTTTTCTGGAACAAAAACAATTAAGAATTTAAATTAATATGTAAAATGGTTTTACAAATATACTACTTGATTACAGCTGATGTTAATGGTTTGATTTATAACTAGATGTTCACAAAACTTTTTGTGCGTATAATCTTGTAGAAACTGAACAGAGATAAATACATGAATGTTGAAAAGATATGTTCTCTTTACAAGATAGATAAATCTTCCTTCCCATATTATATCTGTCCCAAATCATCAAAATAAGTCTAAAAGTTTTAATTGCAATAAAATAAACATGAAATATTTTTAACTCCAAATCAATACCCTTTGTTATATTGATTTCTTCAACAGGTTTAATGACTTGTGATTGTGATGTATCGCTATCTCCCTCATAGCTGCTGTATAGGCTATCATTAGAGGGACCAACTAGAACTTTTATTTTTTCCATTAATGGATCTTGTTCATTACTTGACGCTGGTCCACCTGTTGAAAAAGCAATGGGTGTTATTATCAGTTACAAATTTAGAAAATTATAAAAATCTAGACTATTATCACATAATATGAAACAATTAACTTAAAATGATGCAATTGATATGTATATATAGATAATTGTATAAAGGATCTTCTTACCTGTTGGCGTTTTATATATTGCATCTTTCCTGTCTGCCTTGTTCTCAAAGTCAGACAAAACAACTTGGCAAATTTCGGCTGGGGTTCCTAATGTTTCTGAAACTCTCTCCCAAGCATCGGAGGAGCCAAATTCATCTGAACTGGGAACTAAGTCCTTGACTGTAATTTATTTTTATATAAGGAACATAAAAATGTAACATAATAAGTAGGCAGTTATTTAGCTAGTAGGTAGGTAGATAGCTACGAATCAAGAACAACACATACCTGTCATATTCATTTTAGCATCAGAAGCTGCTTTAAATATCCTTTTTTAATGTTTAGTGTCGCAAATTAAAAACTTCGCTGCGATCCAGTGATCGAAGAGTTGTAAATTCTTATATCACAAGAGGTTGTCTTGTGAATATCTGTATTTTTGAGGAGATAGACTCCGTCAGTCTTTTTGTTTTCTATAACATTTTTGTATCTACTATAATCGCTAAAAATTTAGCTGAGTGCTTGCTGCGGCGTTATCACAGATTAAGAATTAGTTACTACGTAAGGCGTTATTTGACATCACTTTGACATTGACGTTTTATTGACGTATACGTCAAATATTTTTTTTTTCTGTCTAATGGCATGCACTTTGGGCGTGTTCCTTTAGGCGCTCTTTTAACACTGAACGCTCAGAATTCAGATCATTCATAACGCATACAGTCGTTTCTTTAGCACAATATTGAAATTTTCGATCTGAACGTTTCTAACAAACTTTACTGCTAGTGGAACGACTGACAGATGTCAAAATTTAACATTTCCTTTTTATCTCTTATATTCTATTTCTATTTTAAATTAACAATAATAACTACATTTTATAAGAATCTATAATAAATTAGCTCGATCCATAACTTAAAAATAACAACGAGATCAGTGAAATCTAAGTAAACGTCAAAAACAAGATGGGATCATTCTGAGCGTTTTGAACAGTTTTTGACAGCTGACAGCTGCTTGTGGAACACGAGTAAGAACAGTTCAAAACGATCATATATGATTCTTTAAAGTGCTAAAGAAACGCGAATCTGAACGAAAAAAACGTTATTTTCGTTTACTATCAGCTACTGGAACACAGGGTATGTGCATAGCCAATGACAAAAATTATATTTTAAATCTATGGTGCCTACAATGGTTTATGGTCTATGGTATTATGGCCCGTAAAAAATCAAAAACGTAATTTAAATTACTTTATCTAATTTATTTTCTTTTTTAATACCAATAAATTAATATTTTATAGATTACCAAAAACATTAAAATTAGTATATATATATTTTATAATCTTTATTTTTATGGTTTGAATAAGAAAGGAAATAAATTAGGTAACATAATATTAACTTCATTTTTAAAAATTAATTGAAACTTTTTTTATGTGTTAAATAGCTTCTCAAGTGAGGCTGGGTTTGAGATTGTTTTATTTATTCGGGCCTAAGTTTGCACTAACCGTGTTTGCTGAGCCGTGCCCACTTCGTTGAGCATACAAACAGTTTGTGATGAAATTCAATTACGTCGTGGAACCCGCAATGCGGAACCAGTAACGTTCAACCCGAAACGCGGAACCCGCAAACCCGGAACCTGCAAAGCGGAACCCGTAAACTACAACGATTCTATTTATTTTTCTCAAAAGATCTTTGCTAGACCTTACTACCTAAATTACATAATACTGTTGTATAATATATAAGTAACTGATAGGTTTATTTGGTGCAATGGCACTGAATAGTATTTAATAGCATTAAATACAATGTGTTTTTATGCGATTGCCAAGTAAATCTATTTATTTACTTATTTGAAATATAAAATATTTTTATTATTGTTATGATCACTATATTATTGTGATGTTGATAGACCAACCGACTAGCCACGACTTGGCATCAATAGGTTTTAAGTAAGTCAACGGGGCTTCGTATTCCTGCATGGAAAGGAAGGCTGGTTTTTCAGTTATAGTTCATGTGGATTTTTGTGTTTATTTACAGGATCCAGGTAGTATGATAGTGGAACAACCACAAGTATGATAAAAGCTTCCATGTTTATAAAATTTTAATTAAAGGAAATCGAGATGCGTTTCACAATCACTATGTCACCTTGACATTTCAATATTAAGTATTAACATATCTTACTAAATTAGTCATTTATTCCACTCACATCCGGGATTGGACCGAAATTAAAATGTATTTATACTGATAAATAAAAATACTGTGTATGTTTTAATAATGGTAATAATAGGTAGTTAGTAGAATAGAAAATTCGTTATCTAGTTATCATAAACTTATATTAATTTAGTCCCGATTTCACCAACGCTTGTTAGTGTTAACGGCTTGTTAAAATACCATGCCTTCTCATATATTGACAAGAAATTCGAGGGGGGTGACATTAAGACAAGTAGCTGCTGCCTAATTGTTTGGCAAGATAGATCATTCATCTGTAAAAGATTTCTTCTTTTTATATGACTAATAAAAAAAACATTTAAAAAATATGTCTAGTCTAGTCGTGTCGCTTATAAAACCGTTCCACTGGGCTATAGCACAAAGTAGATATTACAATTATGCTATAGTAAAAGAGTCTCGTTGTTTGCCACTATAAAACAGACTCCTGCAGCCCCTGCGTAAAATGAAAAAAAAAAAACCTGACTCCGGAATCGGTGCAGAAGCTAAGTATTCTTTTTATCTATTTAGATATTTTAAATCATATTATTGACTCTTAGTGTATTGACATCCTTGGTGATCGGAGACCAGCATTGCATTAACGACCTCTGTGGCTCAGTAGTTAAGCGTTTCCGCGTCGACGCTCAAGAGGTTCGAATCCCGCGGGATCAAATTTTTGATATTGTGTTACTGGGTCATAGACGTATAACGTAGTAAAAAGCTTAAAATGAGTAGTATAAAAGTTTGTCTGGTAATTTACACGTGGCACCAGATTGACGCGGCGTAAAGGCTAAATAAAAATAAATGGCACAACTACTTACTTCATATAATTATGTACCTAGTACCTACGTATCATGTAGATAGACAAGTTTGTGGGAGCGAGAAAGACGATTCAAAAAAGAATTAAAAATTTATTTTATAGTTACAACTTAATAAAGTTTAAAACTGAATTAGGGTTAACGGGCAGAGATTTTACAAGTTAGCTTCTATCCGGACACGACCAAGCAGAAATGCATGCCACGATCGATATGACGTGTTCCCTTTACAGTAGTTGAAACAAAATACAACGACACATGTGTGTTAAATAAACAAAGGTTTGGTCATAATTTATCTTGAGATGATATTAATGTGTCATCCCTTCGTTTTCCCGTGAAGTCCGTTTTAAAGTCAAGTGCTGAGGGCTTGACAAAGCTTTAGTTACAACAAATCTTAAGAGTAGTCTCTATAAATCAATAAATTGATCATGGGGTCTTGAGGGTTAACATAACTAGATACACAAAATAAAAATAAAATACCCAGACGACCTCCGTAGCGCAGTGGTTGAGCACATTGGCTTTCGAGCCAGAGATCGCGTGTTCGAATCCCGACGAAGGAACAAAAAGTTATCGGTGTTCCTGGTGTCATGGATCTGTATTAAATATGTGTATTTAATATAATCTTAAATATATGTATAGTATAAAAGTATTAAATATTAGGTATGTTTCCGTGGTGTGGTCCTGGTAATACAAGTTCAGATACTTAGCACGGGGTCAGTTTGACGTGGTGTGAAACGTCTATAGATATTATTAAAATCTATATCTATATCTACTAATATTATAAAGCGGAAGAGTTTGTTTGTTTGTTGTTTTGTTTAAACGCGCTAATCTTAGGAACTACTGGTCCAATTTGAAAAAATTTTTTTTGTTGGATAGTCCATTTATAGAGGATGACTTTGGGCTATATAACATTACGCTGCGACCAATAGGAGCGAAGCGTCAGAGAGAAATGTTGCAAAAACGGGGAAAATCATTCACATTTGGGGATATTCGTTGCGTGCGCTGCATAAACGGTTTAAGTCACTCAATAACCACGCGAACGAAATCGCGGACACAGCTAGTAAATAATAAATTTAATATTACTATTATCTAGGTACCTAATTCACGAGTCTCAGAATTCTTAGCTTCCTTAGGTGCTGCAGTAGGTGACTATTAAAAGTTATGACATGTCAACATTTTTTTGTTAATTAACACAACTCAATTAGAGCATTACGGTAAATAATGAGCATACATTCACGAGTGTCATAATAAAAAGTAAACTATTTTGAGCGCCAAAACATAATTGAAAGTAAGTGTAAAGTTTATTCCGCGTTGTCTGAGGGTCATTTACTTTCAAATTACGAGGCCGCCCGGGAGCGGAGCCTTGTCAATGCACTTGCCGAAGAATAATTTGCCACAGAAGAGCAACCCGGAACACCCAAGTGTAATGTACCTATCATCGAATATTTTAGGCGGCAGCGCATTTTTAATTTTTATTTTTTGCGGTGTTGTATAAGTCCACAAATAATAATAATAATAATTTTTATTCTATTATATTAATTCCATACAAATTAAATTACATTTAGTGAGAATAACAAAATAATAATCAGGATTGATTGTGGTTTAACATTACAAAATAATAAAAGAAAGTCATGTATTAAATATTAAATAGAAATAATATGATTAAAATAATAATTACACTGATAATAATACAATTCTATTTTAACATAAAAAATCATTTAGTCTGTATGGACCCCATTCGAGTAAAAGCCAAAGCAAACAAAGCCATTTCTCTCTATTTGTAGCCGTGGCCAGCCATCGTGGTCCTGCCGCCGCGACTATCTCGTCTGCCCATCTGGCACACGGGCGGCCTCTTGCACTATTGCCTTTAGGTCTAGTCCACTCCACTGCTCTTTTATTCCATCTTTCATCCTTACCTAGCAACGTGACCTGCCCATCCATTTTTTTACCCACCAACAAAATAAGTCCATAGGTGCCTGTAATTGGTGCGGAAACGCTACTACCTATTTCCGGATATACAGGCTGTTTTGGGGATGAGTGTAAGCATTTTGCAGTTAATAGCAAAGTTAAGAAAAACTGCTTTTTTAAATACTTTTTGGGTTATCAAGTTAAAAAATAGACACAGTTTCATATTAAATATAGTTTTTTTTAATTATTTGTCGATTTAAAACATAACACACCATGAATTAAAAGTCTTACAACTATTCCGATAGCAAAAACAATCAAATTGTAGTGAAAAGAAAAAAAAATTAAAAACAAATCTTAGTGACTTTCATACATTTTAATGTGTGTTTAACTTAAAATTACTAAAGGATATCGGACTATAGTTCCCATACTAGAAAATGATTGCATAGACCGACCCTATCCATCTGCAAAATGCCTACACTCATCCCCAAAACACCCTATTCCCTCTGTCCCCTTTTACGACACCCCCAGGGAAGATGGTTGATGGGGAGGTGCACCGGTACCCCACGGATTTTCTAAATTGAAATTGGGCTTCAGCCGAAGTATTTCTCCTACGTAGAGTTCTTAGAGACCCGACGCAGTCTTGATAATATGATGAAACAGCTTACCTAATATGTAGTGTACCTTATAAACTCTAAACCAACGTTTAATGTTTATACTTTTTGTTTTGTTTTTATGTTTACCAAATAAATTTTCTTTCTTTCTTTCTAAAGAGGCTTTCATTGGTCCATACTCCAAAAGTCTGTATATCCTACACTCACTTTAGAATTTAGTATCAAATCAAAACGATTTGATAGTAAACTGAAGTTCTAAGTTTAAAATTTGTAAGAATGAAGTATAGTTTGGTTGTCGGTGATGTGACACGGCCCACGGCACATAATAATGTAGAGTGACCGTAGTTCATTGGCATGGTGACGCATTAATTACTTGCCATGCTTACCACGTCTACTGGCTCGTTAGTAAAGTAAATCTAAAAACCTAAAACATACATACATACATAGAGATTTTTCTCAACATCTTCTAATAAGTATATAAAATTCTCCTGTCACAGTGTTAGTTACCATACTCCTCTGAAACGGCATGACCGGTTTTTTTTTATTTTTTATGCATATTCAGTAGGTCTGAGAATCGCCGTGTATTTTTCATACCCTAAGTGATAAATTTTTTGGACAACCCTAAATTTTAACCATTTTATGACCAATCCCTTTTCCCATTTTCTAATAGTTGCTTTAGTAACTTTCCACATGCGGGTTCCGCGTTGCGGGTTCTGGGTTCCGTAATGTCTACTAAACTGGGTCATGTTATTGGATTTCATCACAAACTGTTTGTATGTATGCTCAACGATGTGGGCACGGGTCAGCTAATAAACTTATAAAAGCATGTTTTTGAAACTAACCAAATAACCATGTTTTGGAAACTTTGAGTTACATGGCCCACTAAATTGCTCTACTTAAATTATTTTTACAACTTCCCTTTGTGTGTAGACAAATCTTACAAGTTTTTAACCCACTTCTAGATTTCTGCTTGATCTAAACTCAATGTTTGCGCTTATTAGTATCCTTTCTCGCGTGAAATGCATTATTATGATGACATGGATCGGATGATGAAGCCGGAAGATGGTAGAAACCTATGATAGGAACTCTGGGAAAAAACTGTTGTTTGTTGTTGTTGTAACTAGGTCATTTTTAAATAACCATAACTTCCCAACTTTGGAGTGAATAAAATATAATATATTGTAGCTTTGAATTGGCTGGTATGTGTTTATTTAATGTGATTTTAATACCCATACATTATACAAATAACAATTGCACCGCTCGAATTTTTTTTATCTAACCGCTCGAAATTTATATACCTACCTAGTTAATCTTTGGCAGTAACTGTATTATGGATGCAGGTATTCAATCTAAGTGTTGATAAATTACATTGCGGTTATGGACCTCTTACTTTATTGTGGTTGCAAATAACAAAAATTAAACAAAGGCTTTAGGTATTATAACCATGTTTTGCGTCAGTCACGAATCACGATTCATGATTCGCTAAGGAAGGAAAGTAAAAGATAGGAAGAATACAAGAGAAATTAGCATAATAAGAGAGCCGTTTCCATGATAGAAGATGCGCAGCAATTCAGCTGCCGCCCTTATAATAAACAACGCATTCGGCATAGGTATTTGGCGAAAATGAGTTAATAGTATATATAGCGATTTACAGCTCGAAAGTAACCTCCAAGCAAGTGCGTTGTTTAATGATAAGGACGGCAGAATTAGCGGAACAAAATTTTGTCTAGATTATAGAGACAGTACATTTGTAACAAATTGTAGGAATAACTCATAAATTAGAGAAAACATCGGCTGATTATATAGACCGTATCTCGCAAGTCGCAACAGCAATTCGAAAGGCGTACCTTAATTGTACAATTTTTAACACATACCTAATGGTTAAAATTGTACACATAATGGTTAAAATTGTACAATTAAGATAATTCTCTAAATCATCTCAGTAAATATAAACTTTTACCCTTATTTCTTTGGAAATCATATAATTATTATGCAGTAAAGGTTAGGTACAACGTCGCTTTAATAAATAGGTAGGTAGATACTTCGCACCGATCACAGAGAATTTCAATTTACCGTCGAATCGTATTCTATAGGATGACTCTACATAAATATAGCGACTAGTGACAATAAAATTACTTGTACCAAATTCATCTGGTACAGTCACTTAGGTACTACCGACCGAAAATCGCAAAAACCGCCTTTTTGTACAATTTCTCATTGCTGTATTTTCTATTCATCTATCTAGGTACGGTGATATATATTTACTTATCCATAATATTATAAGTTTATAAGGTAAATATTTACTAAGTTATACGTCCATTAGTGTTTAATATTTATAGCTATTTATTTTACTATCTTCGCCGATAAACACTTGTTGATTATCTACACGATAAACAATCGATTTCAATCAAAGAAACAGAACAATAAATAAGTCATTTATCAATTGTACAGTTATCAGTTTTATTGTTGAGAAATGCTTGAATAGTTAAATAAATAGAGCAATTAGCACTTCATATAAGCACCATCTAAAGGCCGCCTTATTTTGTCCTCTTTACAATTTACATAACAATGTTACAAATATACCTATAAAGTATAATATGCCAATAATAATGAATGTGTACACAAACAGAATTCTTTTTTTAAAGGAGGAAGAAAAAAAACATTGATAATAGATAGTAAAAAAACTGAAAAGGAAAAACAAGCAACGACTGAACATCCATTATTCGACAGCCAATCAAATTTTTTCAATTCGTACCTATACATAACACTAAACCAATCCTTTAAGTCGCGCAGGCGGTTTAAAATTAAAACACTTATAAAGCCCATAGGACATACTGTTCAGAACAGGAAATTGATGTTTAGCAGCCATAGGATATAGTGTTCAGACGACGAAATTGAATGTTTAGCACACAGTCGAGTCTACGGGCGCCGGGCGTGGCAACTTTTTGGCAATTTCGCTATTCTATAAAAATGTTATAGCCAATCATACTGAATTCTGTTTACACTTATATCTACAAGATGTCGTCCTTTGAATCTCTGAGAGAAAAGATAAAGGAAATAGGAATTTTGACCGTCGCCTCTCAATACACTTTGGATAACGTATTGTATGTCAGAAAGAAGATAATAATTTTAAAAATAAGCTAGATTATATGATAATAATAATCTTTGAGCTAGATATACCTATGATTAGGCTTAGCAAAGTAAGCATCTTATAAATGTGTATATCATCTTATATATGCCTATACAATAGGATCCCAGAAAACGTTCAAAATTTTTCCATCAATAAATTAAAAAAAAGTAGTTAAAGAACATTTGTGTGCTAAATAAGATACCTAAATGATTTTTTTATGATAGCACACCATGGGAATAAGGTGGCCACTTTCGAGGGTACTTCTATACGTTTGTAAATTGTAATTTATATTAAGATACCATTGTAACCTAAATATTAAAAAAAAATCCCATCTTTTTGCTAAAAGGTGGCCCCGCGCGAGTTTCTTACGCCGGTTCTTCTCAACGGGTTAATCTTCGTGGTAGGTCATCACGTAGGACAATTCTGAAAGTGTTAGTTTCTAACCTATTTGAAAATAAAAGAATTTATCTTTTTGAATAATATTGGCAATTCCTACTCTAGCAACAAAAATATAATATAATATTAGATTAATCTCAGGAGTAGCAGCTGTAAGCAGTAGAAGGGTGAAAGTGGACTGCCATAGGCACTATTCTCATGAGTCATATCACACATTAAAACATCGACATCCGCCCTTGACCGCTAGCGAATTTATCAAGTTTACGTGTAGGTACTAGGCAGGACTGTTGATAATATAATACTGACCTGTTGATATTGTACACTACTTATTATTCCGCGATATCTATCTGTATTTACCCGAAAAATATTTAGTATCAAGTATCTACGTAGACTATACTTTACGTGTACGGTGTACATTGAAAAAAAAAATTATTTGAAACTTAACAAGCTTTTTTCGGAAAGTCAACAAAGTAGGCTACCACTGGTTCAACCATAGCCCGCCGAGAAGAACCGCCCTAAGAAACCATCTTATCTTGTCACTAAAACAGCTAATTAAAGGCATGCCACATGTAGTCAAAGCATTAGGTATACCTAATAGCCTTTACCTAATATAGTAATTTAGTAAAGGCTATTTATAACATTTAAACCCCCGACGAAAACAGAGTGAGAGTGTTATAAATTTGATGTCTGTGTGTGTTTGTCCGTGGCATCGTGCCTGCCAAACGGATGAACCAATTTTAATCTAGTTAGATTCTATGTTTAGGTGTTGCCCCCCTTAAATGTTAGTTTTAATTTTTAACCGCCATTCTGGATGTATGGTTCTGGTGACAAACAGATAGACAGGCGGCAAAATATTCCCGTTCCCATTTTTACCCTTTATAGGTACGAAACCTTAAAAAACTATCGAAAACTCAAGATCCGCACCGCTCACGCCTTCCACTATTCGATTGAAGATTGACCTTTTGAGTGTGACCTTCACATTACGGCTTTATCGTCTTCGTTTTCGTTGACATTTAACTTTTGAGAGCCTCGTAGAATGTAGACGAAAACCGCGGCTTCATAATGGATTATCAAAATCTAAACGCGCTTTGATTTTGATTTGAATTTGGAATCTAACATTTGAGGTTTAATGATATTTTTATTTTAAAATTAGGGAAAATGGCCCACCATACATTCCTACCACTGCAACTCCTGTGTATCCAGGATGACTGTGGTAACCAACCTCAAAAACCCTTTGATATGAACTCAGGGGTGCCCAAGGGACATCCAGATCCGTCTTGGGACCCGCGACGAAATTAATCAGAATAATTTAGAAGTAGGAAGTGTTCCAGAACCTAACAAAAAAAATATCTTTTTCTTATTATTGCGACAAAAAATAGTACTTAAATTGTATTTTTTTAATGTTGTTTTGAGAAAAGACCAATAAAAAATATACATTTTTGGACTACCTACTTATAATTATATCTTAAAGTTATAGTCACTGTTGTTTTTACACACCATATGAATTGAGACAGGTTTTTGGAAGTCGGTTAAAATAACATGCATATAGTTTTCAGCAGTTATTGTGCTACGATAAATCCAATATGACGCGATAAATACGAAGTAGCCGACTTCAAAGTGCATTCTATCTGAATGGTATTTTATCGAACATGAAATCGATTCGCTATAAACTAATACATTGGCCTCGAGCTGCTAGAAGGGGAAACTGACTAGAACAATATCTAGTTGGTGTATCGAAATATTCAATGTCGTAACAATCGAGAGTTTTGTAAATTCGCCTGGAACTTGCCAAACCAGTTGTGTTGTAACATTTCGCGTCATCTTAATGCCAAATGCCAATTTATAATATTTTATGTAAGTAGGCAGACGATTGTCTGCTAGTTACTACAACTTGCACTAGTCACGACCTACGGGTACCTAAGCGTGTGCGCAACACAAGAGCACTCTGTCTCTTCCTTTACTCTTGTAACGAATAGACAGATTACAGACACGCTGGCGCGAGTCAGGGGCAAGATTGTCCTAATCTGACGCCCGAAATTAATAACGCATCTATGAAGAAGTATTTGTAATTAATTATCTTTAAAAACACAACAAATAATGTGCTCAATCCCCGACAATATTATTAAAACGAAAGTTTGAAAGTGTGTGTGTATGTTTGTTACTTCTTCACGTCTAAACGGCGGGAGCTAATATCCTGGATTAACACTTAAATAGGCTACTTTTAACGACAGCAAAATATACGGTTCCGCGGGATTTAAATTTGAGCGTGAGATGTATCTTAGGGTTAAGAAAATTATTTAGCATTTTAAAATACATAAATTGTGAGTTGTGATAATACATAACATACTCAGGATTTTAAAACAAACTAAAATGCATGGCTTGTAAAAGTAATAATTATTTATTACATAAAAATTTACAATAATAACGAATGTATAATGCATAATAAGTACACGCCAGTTCGTTACATTTTAAAAAGTAATTATTGCTAGTGAACGTCTTTCTCATTTTACCAATAGGTACATTTTGTTGGAAATAAAAATTATATACAAATTTGTATTAAGCTATTTACATTAAAAAAACTAACATAATAATATAAAAATCTATGAAATATACAAAAAAGATATACAGAAGAATTTTATAGTAAAACCTACTTTCGTTATGGTGTAGGTATACTAACGTTAATAATCTCTGTGATGAAATTTTCATAATAAAATATGATCAATTCATATTTGGTAAAAGATATTATTATTTAGTGTTATTATAATTTTGTATTTAAATAAATAAAGATATAAATATTATGTTGAACATAATTAAATAAATTTTGACAAAAAAATTTAACAGAAAATTACAGTACATCATTCCTAATGGCTTTGTATTCCATACACTGTCTCCTTTCCCACAAAAAACAGCTATAAGCAGGAGGTTGGAAAGATTTTTCTTTTCCTACACAATATTATTTAAACAAAATAGGCCATATTTTTATTGAGCCTTATTTATATAAAATCAAAAATTTTCATTTACTTAAAATTAAAAAATAACATCTAGAAACAAAATTACAGAGATTTTGGGCATAGTTACTGCTGTAAATATGTTTAGGCCAAATAATGATCATCACACTCGAAATAAAATTACTAACATTGCATGTATGACACTGACCTTACAGATGATTTCAAAATAATTTTAATATAAATTCAATCAATTGAAGCCAGCTGACTGAGGTCAATGTTCTTCTGAGTACAACAAGAGGGCAAGTTTATTAAGTGAGAAATTTTCCTAATTCCACACTTTTATTCTTCTGTCACCTTAATATAAACAATAAAAAGGACCCCTAATGTCTGTAATTGATCATGGAAAACATTCTAGTGTTCCAATGTAATTTTTGTGGCCTTGCTTGCTTAAATGAAATACATAAACTAATGATATCTTGTTTAAATATTTGAAATCACAGGCAATTAGATAAAACAGGATATTATTGCTACATTTGTAATGTAATAAAGCAAATAGTTTTGTTAATGACAATGTAAGATAATAATTGACTAGATGCCAAAAAAATATATATAATTTTCAACTTTATAATTTTGCAAAAGCTATAAAATGATTACTTTATTTGCAGACTATGCAAAATACTAAAGATATCAGCTTAAAATGGCTCATTAGATGAACTTATTTGTTACTGTAACTAAGCAAAACTATTTTTAACCATTTGCTGAAATGATGTTATGCTATACATTTTGCTATACCACCTCAATGATTTCCATTCACGCCGTTAGTTGCAGATTCACGCATACTTTTCAAATGGAATGAAGAAATTGTGAACACTTCGTTTTCTGCCAGGTCTTTTAAGTTCTCACCACCATACGACAATAGTGGAGATATCTCCACATCAATGTTGTCCTCAACAACACCACCAGCTTCCCTTATGTACTTCCTGTGAAGCCTTAACAGGTCTTCCTTGGCAGTAGATGGACAGTCTTTTTTGGCCGAGTCGGCATTTTTCAGTGCGGAAAACTCAACATCTCTAGCCACTTCTAAGCAAATAAAGTTTTTGGCAAATTCAAACACATCAAAAATAAACTTTTCCATCTTTATGCCGTTGGGGTCAGACGGCTTCTGACGGACACCATTGTCATCAACATAAGGGATTTTCTTTTTGGCAACATGCAGTTTAATTTTGGTTTCAAAGTCACAGATTTTTTGTAGGAATTCGGATGAGAAGTAGTGGTTACAGATGTTTCCTGCCGAGAAGGTTAACCTTCCATCGGGATTTCTTCTTTCTGCTGCTTCATCAGTGAGCTCTGAATATTCCACTACCTTGTAGTAACCATTCACTCTGCACACCACACCTACAGGCTCACTCGGAGAAGACTTTTGTACAACTTTGGCAGCACAATCAGCATTTTTACTTTTACAGTAACCAATAAATACAGGATCTGCTACTTTAATAAGAATATTGTCTACGGAATGTGCATGAAGGTGCTCCACACCTCGCTTCACAAAATGGTCTAGAATACCTTGACTCTTCAAAGCTCTATATATTCCTCCATTACCGTCAGGTGCTGAGGATAAATGGTACTTTTCATCCAGAATAATTTTACCATCAAAATCAAAACAGGGCAATCTACCTTGTTCAAAGTATACAATGTCCTCTTCATGCAAGCCAAAGTAGGAGTGGTTTTTAAAGAATTCAGCTGTTGGAGCTTTAGTATGTTCAGAAGTCATTATGTACCATGTGATTTTACCAGCTTTTCCTGTCTTCTCCTCTGCCATTTGTTGCACCCTGAGAATTCTCTCAGCTTGAATTTGAAACAGGGTTTTGTGAGAAGGTAGGCCTACATCGTACATGCCTTTTGGATGCCCAAACCCTAATCTGGTCGCTTGGCCTCCGGCTAGCAATAGAACACCAACTTTCCCATTAGCAATTTCGTTAAAACCAATATTTTCATATTCCTCGATTTTAGACCTAGTGAGGCCGGGCACGGACTCGTAGTGCGTTTGCGGGATTGGCTTTAGATCATCGTCCAACTTCTCTAATATCACTTTAGTGGCGTCCATAGCCCTTCGGAAAATCTCGTTCATTTCACTCAAGTCCAACTTTTTAATTTCACTCGCAAGCTGTTTCCGTTCATTGTCACTTAACTCCGGCCAATACTTTATAAGATGCTCTTGACCGTGAGCGGTGAGATATTCCTTGAGTTCCTCGAACGACATTTCTCGAAACTTAACGCGCAGAATAAGCTGATATATTTTATATCTTATCGAGACTGATCGCCGCGATTAGAAAGTATAAACTGGCTATATTTCGCCTCGCTGTGAAACATTTTCACGGTTCTCCCACCACAACCGGAGCAAAACACGTCGGCTTCCAAATGACATTTTTGTTTATTTACATTTGGAATTATTTATTTTGAATACGTCTAAAGTGCAATACCTCCTCGATCAGAAAAGAGATACCAAAGAGATACATATCACTTGTTTTGTGAGTGATTTATATAACTTGTAAAGATTTTGTAGTAAAACAAAAGTAGGAATGTTAGAACATTTTTGAACCAAACTGACGTGTATTGTTGATGTTGCTTCTGTCAAGTGTCATTATTTGACAGTTGACACAGTTCCCTTTTTACCGAAGCTAGAACATGTGAAGCAAAATTTCTGTGAAAAGACGCCAATCAAATATTAGAAACTTTATTTAATAGAAATAAAAATAATAGGTACATTTTTTTGCAAATCTCTAAGAGATGGTTAACATTCCGCAATCTAGGAAAGGCTTAGATTATATTAATGGATTTTAAACTCATGAATAAGTGACGCATGAAAACCAAGATTGGTGCGGGAGGGTTGTCAAACACGGCTCTCTTAAGTTGGCGGGGGGAAATTGATTTTTTATTAATTTTTTTGGCTATTTCAATTGTTCTTTAACTGTTCTTCAATGTTTGATCAAAAATTTTTTTTGTTCGCATTTATTATTATTTTTTTTTAATTTTCAAAAATTGAATCTCAAGTTAGCGCCAACTATAGATTTTTTAAAATTTTTTTGGCTATTTCAATTGTTCTTTAACTGTTCTTCAATGTTTGAACAAAAATTTTTTTTGTTCGCATTTATTTTTTATTTTTTTTAATTTTCAAAAATTGAATCTCAAGTTAGCGCCAACTATAGATTTTTTTAAATTTTTTTGGCTATTTCAATTGTTCATTAACTGTTCTTCAAAGTTTGATCAAAAATTTTTTTTGTTCGCATTTTTTCTTTTTTTAATTTTCAAAAATTGAATCTCAAGTTAGCGCCAACTATAGATTTTTTCAATTTTTTTTTTTAATAATTTGAAACTATCTCTTATGTGTTCGTTAAAAAAAAACAACTGTTCGGCCTTAATTACCTTTTAATTTAATTATAAACTTTTTTTATCCCACACCTAATTAATTCTTTCCGCGCATGCGCAGTAATATTCGCCATAAGACTTGTCCACCACATTATGTGATTAAAACAAGTTTACGTACAATACAAATATGATTATTGATAGAAAAAAAGATAGCAATTTTTTTACACCAAATACAGTGAAAATTATCCAATTTTTTGACAGTTGGTTTATCACAAAAAATTAATATTTGGCGTAAACTTTCAATCTCCCGCTACACGGCATAAGATGTCAGTTATAGTGCCACCTAACAATAACACAGTTAATTCACGTAAATACATGACACTGAAGTTAGCAGACGTCTAAAAAATTTTTTTTTTTTTTAATCAAATTACAACTAATAAGATATTTTTAAAAAATTGCACTTAGAGTTTTTTAAGTTTTTTACATGTGAAATTTTTTATTTATTTTTTAATTAAAATTTTTTCAATAAAAAATTTCTAAAAATTTTGAAATATCGGCTAACTTAATTTTCATCGTAAATACGCACGTTTCACGTGTGTGTGTGTATGTGTGTGTGTGTGTGTGTGTGTGTGTGTGTGTGTGTGTGTGTGTGTGTGTGTGTGTGTGTGTCTGTGTGTGTGTGTGTAACCCTCTTATAACTTCTGAACGGATTGATCGATTTGATGGCAGCTGGTGTGTGTCCTTCGAAAGGGCTTCGCCAAACTTGTATTTCTTACGGTAGTCTCTGTACCTAAAAGTGACACTTCGAAAACCCCTCATTAAATTAAAAGGTAATTAAGGCCGAACAGATGTTTTTTTTTGAACGAACACATAAGAGATAGTTTCAAAGTATTAAAAAAAAAATTGAAAAATCTATAGTTGGCGCTAACTTGAGATTCAATTTTTGAAAAAAAAAAAAAAAAAAAAGCGAACAAAAAAATTTTTGATCAAACATTGAAGAACAGTTAATGAACAATTGAAATAGCCAAAAAAATTTGAAAAAATCTATAGTTGGCGCTAACTTGAGATTCAATTTTTGAAAATTAAAAAAAAAAAAAAATGCGAACAAAAAAAATTTTTGATCAAACATTGAAGAACAGTTAATGAACAATTGAAATAGCCAAAAAAATTTGAAAAAATCTATAGTTGGCGCTAACTTGAGATTCAATTTTTGAAAATTAAAAAAAATAAAAATAAATGCGAACAAAAAAAATTTTTGATCAAACATTGAAGAACAGTTAAAGAACAATTGAAATAGCCAAAAAAATTTGAAAAAATCTATAGTTGGCGCTAACTTGAGATTCAATTTTTGAAAATTAAAAAAAAATAATAATAAATGCAAAGAAAAAAAAATTTTGATCAAACATTGAAGAACAGTTAAAGAACAATTGAAATAGCCAAAAAAATTAATAAAAAATCAATTTCCCCCCGCCAACTTAAGAGAGCCGTCAAACACGCATTTAGAACAAGGGACATATCACCAAGGAGCCATTCCCAAAAAGAAGAAGAACAAGGGACTTGTCTTTTCAAAAACTAACAGCGCGAGGACGGTCTTTGGGATGCAGCTGTACCGATTCACTGCATGGTTAAAATCGATTTCACGATTTTAATGCTTGCGCTAGATTTCTAATCTTATATCTCGGCTAGAGAGGAAATCATCACTAAGGCTAAATCCATGTATTTATTATTATGATCTAAGAGGGAATGGATGGAAACAACAAGCACTTTTTTTCTATAAATCTCGACACTGGCAGTATAGTGCAAAATCTTTGCAACCACGATTACCGAAAATTAATAACTTGCTAAAAAAATTAGACGTCATTTTAAATTCTTAAGCTGTCATTTACAAACTCGTGAAAAATGCAGAAATGCAAGCTAAGTATTTACAATTTATTGTAGATTTCTTGTTAAATCTAATATTTCTTGTGCTCAATTGCATACGTCATATAGTAAGAGTAATATTTGTAGCTATTTTCGATGTGAATATGAGTAACACAATATCAAAATCTCGAAAGCGAAGTAACAACGAAATAACTAACCAAACAATTGCAAATAGAAATGCTATAGATGCAAACTGGTTACAACT